>HG992006.1:16035000-17285000 GCA_905220435.1 Amphipyra tragopoginis
TAGGCAACAAACAGGTGGTGGGGCACTAGAGGAAGGGTTTCTCACTGCCGTTGAGGAAAAAATCATTGCAGTAATGGGTGGCGAAGCCTTTGTTACTGGTGATAGGGAGCTAGAAATTGAACTTATTCATGTATTTATGATTTTTTTGTTATGCTTGCTTTAATTTTATTTATGCTTATTTGTAACCTTTATTAAAGAGTGCAAAATAATAGTAAGATATTTCCTGGAATATCTATCTAATTTTTAATAAATTAATTTTTAGCCGTCTGCTAATGAACCTGGGCCAAGTTTCAATTTGACTCCTGACTTGCCAGATGCTATACCTGAAGCATCAGATGCTGTTCTTTTGGTATGTATAGTGAAAAATTATTCAACCTATTTTATTTTCCAAACCAATGCTAAGTCAGAATTTATTTGCAGGGCATACAAGGTGTTTCAGAACCAACTAATGCAACACCACAATCAGAGAGCATACTTCAGGTATAACAGGATTTAAATTACATTACATAATATAAATACTGTACATAAACTGTGAAGTTATAACAAGTTATAAATTTAATTTTGTAGAGTCATGTGCAATTACTCCCTGGTGAACATGCTGCTGTAGGCATGCTCCAGACTGAACAATCTACACCTACAATACCAGTAAGTTAATTTCAATAAAATATCAGAATACTGTGTCCAATAAAAGAGGCCTAAAGTAGTGTCTATTGATGATGATTACATTAAAGAATATATTTACTAAATAAATATTTTTGCAGGATGTTCAATCAGGCCCATTTTGGCACAGGGACAACATGCCAATGGCAAATCAGCCTAGCTCAGAACAAATGGTGAGGTTTTAAATAAAAATCTTACAATATTTTACTATGGACATATAACAATTTTTTTTTTTTTTTGTATTGCAGTTTGAGGCTAGATCACCACCTGCAGTGCCTCATAGGAGGAATGCCCCAACTGCCACTTCATGTAAGAATAACTTAATTATTGGTTTAGCATCATTAAGTTATGGATTCCCATTTTGGACCAAGTTGCTATTTTTTCTGTAGATTTTTTCAACAGCAGCCCATATTTACAATCAACATGCTATACCTGCTATGTATACTTCATTATAATATCTAATCCTTCGGAGAGAGAGCGACGTGATGCTGTTATAAATATTACCTTCATATTTTTTTTTACCTACCTCAATAGTTGGTAATTTGTTGCATTTATATGTTCACAGCACCTCGTAGGCGACGGTTGGTAACGGCACGACGCCGTCTGCTTCAGCGCACACCACCTTCACAAAGGCAATCACAAATGGCGAGCCTGACTGAACGGTTGGTGTCCATTGAAGAGAGGCATGTGGATAACCAAAGGCTCATTCTTGAAAACCAGCAGAAGATGTTGGAACTTGTCAAGACAATAAATGAGTCGTGGTTAAGGTACTTTCAGGATAGGTATAGACGGGGGAGTGAATGAACATGGATACCTACCAAAGGATTTTAAGTTTAGATATGATAGATGTTAAGAAATTCTAATCTAAGTGTAAGTAGTAGGTACTGTTTATTTATTACGAATTGGCTTAGGAAAATTGGCCAATAAATTAATTTCAATAATTCAAAGCCCATATTAAACGCATCCTTATTCAAAAAGCATATTACAAGACTTAACACTACATTGACGATAGAGATGTTTAGTTTTAAATCCTTCTGCACATGTGGCTTCCCTGGAACCTTATTAACGATGTCTGTGTATGTCTATTCCCTAACCTAATTATGGTTAGCTTTCTTCTTTTTTCTTCTATCGTTGTTCTCAAGATATCTTTATCATAAATAGAGTGATTTTGTTAGGTATGTGTTTTGATGACAACTAGGTATGTCAGTTGTTTTATATAGTTTAGCGTCCTTTAATTTTTGTAAACGTGAGATTTTTGTAGACTTGCTAGTTAACTGGATACTTATGTATATAAATTGCTAATTTATTATTTTTTAAGTATATATTTTTTTGCGTGATTCCTGTCTTCAAAACTACATTGTTCTCTCATAACTTTGCCAAATCATAAATGTATTTATTCGAATTGTTAAAGTTGATTTTAAAAGAGTAACCATGGAGTTTCTTGCCGGCTCTTCTCCATAGGAAACAACTAATTGGAACCGTGCACCTACATTCGACTTTTCTTATGCGCCTGTAATTGTAATTGTGTATGTCAAATAAAAACTTGATTTTGAGTTAATTAATTTTAGTTTATTTTATAATGTAAATGAAAAAAGAAAGCATTTTTGTCCCTATTTAATTTATCATGCCCTATTCTATAGACACATTTAAAATTTAGTAAAAATTGTGACAATGCTACCTACAAATATGTACATTAGGAAGTCTAATTATTTTACTTATCATACTTTAAAAAAAACTTCATAACTTAACTTAAAAACTCATTTATTCAAAATAGATTAGAATTACTTAGTTCTTTTTGAACTTCTGTTATATAAGACAGCCCACAAAAGCGCCCTCCCTTCACCGCTTCCTAGTGTTTTTGCTGTGAAGAAGAAACGGCGCAACAAACTCCCCAGCAACACAGATCTGTCTGTCAAGTGAATAAATTACTTAATTGAATCTATACACAGCAAAAAGCAATAATCCTTATTTCTTCTTCTTCTTTGTTGTTCCCTCACTAATAAGGATTGTGACCATATATAGTTTTCTCCATTTGCTTCTCTCCTGCGCCAGTTCAATAGACCATTGTAGAGTTTCTCCTGTTGCCTCTACAACACTTTTACACCAAATTCTTTTAATCCTTATTTACATAGTAATTTACAATCACAACAAATATTTTTTTTTGCCACCATAAAGACATATTATACCTAATTGTTTAACTAAAGAAGTTATTACTGATTAGTCTATGCACTTACATCTACATTAAAATTCACTAATTACTTTCATTAAAAATCAAAAAATGCTTATTTAGTGTGTATTGTCCAATCAATTGTGGTGAGTACCTATATCCTATCTAAACATGATTTCCACTTCTGAAAAGAAGGGAAAGCATATTTAGATATGACGTGCTCTCCATAATTGATTAACTAAATCTCGCCTACTTACCTGCCCACTTACTAAGTTATCCTGTGTTGCAGCTTGCTGTGTCAGGGTCCCAAGTAACCTAGATTCTTCATCTAAGTCTCTTTGGTCTAACTGAGGAGCTGGTAGCCCGGCTCGATTACACATATTGTGTAAAACACAGCAAGCTATTACTATTTTCCCCACCATTATAGGATCATAGTGCAACACCCTGTGAACTAATAAACATCTGAACCGCCCTTTCAGTATTCCAATAGTCCTCTCCACACTGTTCCGTGCACTGCTGTGCAAATTATTGTAATGGCTCTCTGGAGTCTCAGGTTCTGGATTACTACAGGGAGTCATTAAATAAGGCCTTTGAGGATATCCTGAGTCACCTGCAATCAATGAATGAAGCTAAAATTATGTGCACACCTTACTAATGATTAAGTAATCATTGTATTATAAATAATAACTTACCAAGTAAGTATACTATTTCTCCATTATTATTTAAACTATCCAAATGCTCCTTTACCCTAGTATTTGAAAAAACAAAACTATCATGTGTTGCACCCCCAAAAGTTACATCCACATGTAAGATGTTCAGATCAGCATCATTAATCTGAAATAAGTGTCATAATATAGTATGGATTCTTTATAATACCTATATTAATATAATTAAGAAAGACCAACAACTTACAATTAAAACATTTCTGGCATGATAGCCTTTTCGGCAATAATATCTCTCCTCATGTTGCTTAGGACGTATCATGGAAATCAGGGTGCCATCAACGCAACCTAGCACCCCTGGAATGTTGAATTTCTCATAAAACCTGTAATCAGCATTGAAAATTCAAACGATCACGTTTTACAAGATTATAGAGAATAACAAGAAAATTAATTTTGATACTTTAGGTAGCTACTTACCTTGACTTTAGCACTTGTCGATCATTGTGGTTTTGTGGAAATCTAATATATTTACTAATTATGTTTTTATTATTCAGAGCATCAACAACTTCGTGGATTGCCCTAGAGGCAGAAGGCTGAGATACATATGTATCTACATTCTTGCCAATGATTTTTTGGTAACTTCCATTAGCCAAAAAAGATAGAGTGCATAATATCTGAAACATCACGTATTTAATAGGCTTTTGTTGATGTGCGGTCCATTATATCTCATTTATTAATAAAGAAACCTATCTGTAAACAAACCTTTAGCCTCTTAGTTAAACCACTCGAACGAAGTCGCGGACGCATATATGGAGTTAAATCATCTTCCAGTATATTAATTAAATCCTCAGAAAGCCTATAGATATGGATAAACTCTACATCACGGGATATTGTTTTAAACTTTCTTAATTGTCTCGCCTGTTGGCAATGATAATATAAACTACTATAGATACGTTACCCGCGCTCTGTAGTGGCTAGATGAATGCAAGGTAATTGCCTGACATCCATTTAGTCGCGTAGCAACCGTTGCCGCGGCTGTACGTGAAATTGAAATAACTTGTGTGTAATAACTTTCTCTATTAGCGAAAAAAAATGCCGTCCTGTGTGTATAGAATATGTAATAATTATATTGCAACTGTAAAAGATAAAAAAGTGTCATTTCATGCGTAAATATCAAGAAAAAATATTTATTTAATTAAATTTTTTTCGATGCAGCATAATGGCGGCTAGCGAGGAAAATCGGCAACTTTGCATCAGTGTTTATAAAACCTACATTGTTTTTATTTCGATTAATTATATTATTTGAATATAATAATATGTTTTATTAAACCTAATGATCAATATAATAGACCAATACTCGAATCGGACCTATCTCAGCAAGAGGTCATCACAGACATTTAACATACGTATGAGATTCTTACTTGATTTCTTTGATTATTAGTCGTAGATAAAGATTTTTATGTTTGTATTACATTTTGTTCTTTAATTAAATAACTATAATTACTGTTGCTAAATACTGCATTCATAATTTTAAGGATAGAGAATAATATTATTTTACCCAAAAATCTACTACTTACTTACCTACCTATATCAACACGAAAAAATTGAGTGTCAATTTTTCCCCACATGCCTCTTTTTGTACGCGCTCGACCAATGAGCATGCACCAAAAAATAATGACGTAACCTAAGATACATATTTATCTCTCTCTAACAACAGGAATTCCTTATGTGACATTTAATTTTCTTTCCTTTTTCGTACGTTTATGTAGCTATCCAGCTACCGATAGTATTTACGCTGATTTTGAGTGCCGTGATGTTGATGCATGACGCGTCTATTTATAATACGTCATTGCCTGTTGGGCTTTCTTTAAATCATCACTTTTCTTAGCTTCTTCTAATAAATAAAGCTTTATAATTAACCGAGCTGCCATTTTTACAAATCTATAAAAGAATCGAAACAGTTCAAATATTATTTAGTACAGTTTAAATTATTTTTGTCATTAAATTCAAGGAGTTACGCGCAAATATTGTAGCTTTTGGATTTGACAGATAAAATCGAGGCTGTGGGCGAGGCTGCAAGCGTCGTCGAGGCTGTTTTTTCTAAAGGAATACCAAAATGTATGAAGAGCTGTCATTGTGCCCGCCGTTGAGTAGTTCCAACTCACGGCCGTCACAGCCTTGAGCGCTAGTGTAGTTATTCGCAGCTTAGTGAATACCAAACTGTTGTTTCGTCGTTGCGGCAGCGCTGCACGCAAGGCTGTATCCTTAGAGAATAGCACTGCAGATGTGCAAGCACTCTAAAAGGCAGTATGGCTTACAACGAACGAATTTAGCACCACCTGTAGCTGCTCAACTGCAACTTTATTGTCTTGAATTTCTCCTGTCGAAACCCTTTATTTAAAGCAGGTATCTTGGCATTTATTTCAAAAACGTACTCGGGTATCTTCATAGCATTCTGGCCGCTGTTCGGTTCTTTGTCTATGACAAACATGCATACAAGGTTAGTCGGAAAGGGGGTACTAATCCGCGGGCCACTTATAGTATAAATGATGACTGTTTTAAAGCAAGTGTTTTTTTTATTTTTGTGAGCCCATGTTGTTCCACTGCAGGGCAAAGGCCTCCCTTCCCTCCTTCTACCTTTCGCGATATAGTGCAGCAGTAGGCCATAGCAAGTGTTAACATTTGAAAATTCGATAATTTTTATTTCCATACAAAATTAATTATTTTTCATTCAATTCATAAAATCGACAACCCTGATTTAGGTACGAATTCAGAACTTGGGGCAATTAATCCATGACCCTAAATGTGACCTAAAATGTGAACACAGCTGATGTTAGCTGATGGTAGATAAGATTTTAGCGTATTATTTTGTAACATCTTTAAACAGCCACCTATTTCTCTACAACTATTGACTTTTGGGGAAAGTTGTAGCACAAAAGTTATTCATTATTATGAGTATTTTAATACCCTTTCGGATTAGTACCCCCTTTCCGACTAACCTTGTATACATGCATCCTTGTCTCTACTATCACTACATAGTATAAAACAAAGTCGCTTCCCGCTGTCTGTCCCTATGTATGCTTAGATCTTTAAAACTACGCAACGGATTTTGATACGGTTGTTTTTAATAGATAGAGTGATTCAAGAGGAAGGTTTATATGTATAATACATGCATATTATAGTAGAGAAAAACGCGGAATACGCGATAAACGAAATCCACGCGGGCGAAGCCGCTGGCGACCTCTAAGTAGTAATGATATAAATCAGAGCATACGTGATATACTTACTTAGCAATAGTGGGTAGTAGTTTTTCTATCGTGTTCAGAATATTAACTTCGTTGATGGACACAATCTGATTGGATCAAGAGATTATCAGGGTGCGATGGTAGATAGTGCGGGCAGCGTACGGTGGCGTGGGGCTGCACGCTTCCGCGATAGCGACTTAATCTCGCTCCATTTTATTTTAATTTAATATGTTTTGCGTGTAACTACTTCCCGTGTTATCTTTACATGAGCATGACTGATAAGTTTCGCGGTTGATCGACAATCTCGGGAAATACGTCTGACTTCTCAACATTGTTTTTATCGAGACCAAAAATAGATGCCTAAGGGCTCTTTCAATTTAGCGGTATGCTGTCGTCCTGCTGCGGTGCGGCAGCGGCGCGTTAGTCGCACTGCGCACGGACGATCGTTTTTTGTCATACAAAGCGCGCGGTGCGGCAACAGCACGGCGCCGGCACCACGAACGCTCGGCAACAGGACGGAAACGTCGAAAACACCACGTGTTCATTTCGCTGTTGAATAGTGCGGTGAATAGACGACAGAGCTAATTTCATAAAATTTTCATTACTTGTTTGCTTTTATCACCTCTCTCAAACACAAGCAAGCTGTGTTTATTATGGAACACAATAAAAATGTATTTTTAAATTACTTATTAAATTCATATTATTTTCTGAGCCCATCGATTACATTTTTCAAAATTGCATCTTTTCATTTAACATTCTTAAAAATATGTTCTGTTCGAGAGAGGTGATAGAGTCTGGCAAACGAAAGAAGACACTGAAAAAGCGCGGCAAATTTAAAAAAATCTCTGCATGGCAACCCCAATTTGTATGAAATAACCTAATTTGACACTTTAGAAATAAATATTTTCGTTGAAAAATCATTGCCATATAAAAGTTTGCAAATAATTCGAGGGGCGTCTTTCGTTGGCCAGACTCTATGTGATAGCCGTCTTAATATTATACTTTTTACTAAAATTTTGTATAAAACAAATAATACAATGAAAATAATTGTAGAAATAAATAATATCACAAATATGTTGTTTGTTGTATTCACCTCAATGTTATCAGCAGTCTTTCTTCAGCTGACATAGTATGTTTGAAAACAGTTTATTGCCGCTGAATTTTACTTTTAACTTATTCAAGTAATTCGTAGAAACATTCTTAGATAATTAAAAAAATTGCTTGGATCTTGTTATAACCTAGGATAAAGATTATGGAAATCACCAGAATTACATGTTAATGAAAACATTCGTGCTTCTCTTTTACGGGGTGCGTTTTTGTTTTTGTTTCTGTGTTATAATTTTCAACAAGAGCACTAACAATAATGTTTCTTCGTCAGAGTCCATGGCTTGACTGATGTCACATCACTAGCATACAAACGCACGGCAGTCAGATAGGCTTTCAATTTAGGCGTTTGCTGTCGGACGGCTACCATACTGCAGCGGTCCGTCAGCGGGTTATAACCAGCGGCACGGTAAACGTGCGGCAGCGGTCCGACACGAAACGTCTAAATTGAAAGCGCCCTAAATGCCCTAAGCAGATGCAACTACCTGAATAAACAATGTATCGTCGCCCGGGAGACAAAACCTCGGGAATGCATTTGGTCATTGCAAGGTTCCTGTGGGCTTTCACGCGGAATAAGTCGCGGGCAAAAGCTAGTCAATTATATTTATTATGAATTTTATATCCCATTAAAGGATAGTTTCAGTGCCTACAAACTAATTTCAAATAGAGCGACTTTCTTTTATGATATAGTCCCTACAAGTCGTGATAAAATAAAATGACCAAATTGCATTCCCGTGGTTTTCACTTCCGGGCGACGGTATGGACTGTATTACTGAACTTCGAAGTTTAAAATACCGATGTACTGTATTCATAAAGTTTAAAAGTACGAATTACGTGAGTTAGAATGTACGCTATTACGAATTACTTTATTCAGAATGTTCATCATTCCGATGTACGTTACTCCGAAAGTTCACTATTACGAATTACGTCATTGAGAATGTTCATCATTCCGATGTACGGGACTCCGAAAGTTTACTATTACGAATTACGTCATTGAGAATGTTCATCATCGCGATGTACGGAACTCCGAAAGCTTACTATTACAAATGATTAAATTTCGAATGTTCAACATCGAGATTCTGAGATAGTATTTCGCTTTTATGTACCTATATAGATATATAAGGATAGATAGGTAAGGATAACTTAATTTAAATTTATTAAATGTTAAGTTCAGTTCATGTTAATTTTGTGTAACTAGCTAGGTACTAACTTGCCAGGGTTGCGGACTTTATTCTAAAGTTACCGCGGCCTTGGAACGCAAAGGGCATTAGGAGGAACACGGATGGGTTTTAGTCAGTAAGAGTCTGACACTCCCTTCCGCTCCTTCCGTAAGAAGTCAATTCATGATTTAACAACGTTAAAAAAGTAAAGCTATATAAGTATACAATTTTATAATTACAAATGAACTATAACAGTGTATGGCTACAGAAATTAAAAATCTTAATCTAAATAGGTAATAGTAGTTTAATAAATTTTAAATATGCCAAAGTACCTAAATACTTTCTCAGAATGTCCATGATGAACATTCAAAATTTAGTAATTTGTAATAGTAAGCTTTCGGAGTTCCGTACATCGCGATGATGAACATTCTCAATGACGTAATTCGTAATAGTAAACTTTCGGAGTCCCGTACATCGGAATGATGAACATTCTCAATGACGTAATTCGTAATAGTGAACTTTCGGAGTAACGTACATCGGAATGATGAACATTCTGAATAAAGTAATTCGTAATAGCGTACATTCTAACTCACGTAATTCGTACTTTTAAACTTTATGAATACAGTACATCGGTATTTTAAACTTCGAAGTTCAGTAATACAGTCGACGGTATGTACCTACCTAAGCATATGCATTTGGCAAGTTGTTCACATCTTAGAAATTACACTCATTAACCGACAGAGACATAAAATGCCACATGTTTTGTTAGATATATTGTAGGTACACAATAATATATCATATTTATAAATAAGTAGTGATGAAATATGCTTCGTTCCACAGAGTGTAAACGAATTCGTGTACTTAATTCCTTAAAACCACATAATCTATTTACTGCAGTAGATTAACATAGCATGGAATTTTGCTTGATTCAAAATAAAAATAAAAAATATTTTGTCTTGCGATAGAGGTTTTTTTTTTTTTTTTTTTTTTTTAAATTGGACTGCTGTAGGTCGTCCTAGGGGACGGTTTCTACGTAACCGGGCAGTTATTGGCGAGACCTGAAGGGTCTCCAGCCAATGGGGGGAAGTAAAATACTTAACCTAAGCTAACTACTTGTACTACACTAACATCATGACTACCTGCAACAACAGCACTAAGGGCGACCCCTAGTGGGACTCGGACCTCGGCTTAGGGCGTTGCTGGCGTGGACATAGGGGGGGGGGAGACAGCTTGATGAGGGCTGAATTATCGGGGTGACTGCGGAGTCTGAAGAGACGACCGGCTCTACGACGGGAGAGCTCGGTGGATCGTGACCGGCGGCGGTGGGGCGTCGCGACGGGCCTCGTCGGCGAGGACGGTATGCCGGGCGGCGGCGTTTGTTGTGTAGTGTGCTGGTCGATTTACTCGCCTCCTGGAGGAGGGTAATTTCGTCATCGGGTTCTAAAAGTGTGTGCCTGGGACGGCGAACTTTACTTATGAGAGAGGGACTGTAGTCGGCCGCTGCGGCGACTAGGGGGTTCGGATGGCGGGGGGCAGAGTCGAAGTAACGCTTGGAAATGCGTTTGAGGTATTGCCTGATGGTTGGCATTTTTAGATCGAGATGGAGTTGGACGTTACGCATGAACCACGGGGCAGCCGCGGCTCTGCGCAACACTCGATTCTGGAGGGTTTGGAAGGATTTAAAGCGACAAGGCTTAACGTGTGCGAACACGACGCTAGAGTAAGTCAAGATGGGGCGGATGCACGTCACGTAGATTCTCAGCTTATTTCTAAGTGACAATTTACTGCGCGTTCTAAGGATGGGGTGGAGGCGACCGACAGCGAAAGCGGCGCGAGCGCGCACCGCTTTGATGTGGTCACGGAAACTCAGATGGTGGTCGAGGATAACCCCCAGGTATTTGGCTTTCATCTCCCAAGGGATCTGTTTGCCGAACATGAGGACGGGACGGATGTGGGTGTGGGAATCACCGTGTCTCTCGAAAAGAACGGCTGCGCTCTTTTCGGGATTCACCTCTATTCTCCATTTCCGGAACCAGACCCCGAGGGCGTCGGCTGCGGTTTGAAGGGTTCGAGAGATGCTATCGAGACTCCTACCGGAATAGTAGATAGCCGTGTCGTCGGCGAAGAGAGCCAACTTGGCCAAGCCACGTTTGGGAATGTCGCTGGTGTACAGCGTGAACAGAAGGGGCGATAGCACGGAGCCCTGAGGGACTCCTGCGCGAATGGGGTGAGGGGACGAGAGGGTGCCTTCTAGGCGATAGCGGAAGGAGCGATCCGACAGAAAGTCTCGAATGATGAGCACGAGACGGTCCGGCACGTTGAATTGGTACAGTTTGTATAATAAACCGTTGTGCCAGACCTTGTCGAAGGCTTTCGCTACGTCGAAGAAGAGCATGCCCGTTTTGTACGAGCGCATAAAACGGGAGCTAATGTGTTCGACAATGCGGTGCAATTGTCGAATGCAACAGTGCTGGGTTCGAAAACCGAACTGTTCGTCGGGGATGAGTTTACGGGAGTCAGCGAAATCCTTTAAACGGATATAAATGAGACGCTCATAGATTTTCCCAATTACATTGAGAAGACTAATGGGGCGATAACTAGTGGGCTCACTCTTGGGTTTGCCGGGTTTGGGGATACCGATAACGGTGGCTTGTTTCCAAGCTTGCGGAAAGATGTTATTACTCAGAGCGCCATTGAAGATGGCGGCCATGAGAACTATGAGCGGGGCGGAAAAGTGTTTGATCACCTTATTGGTGATACCGTCTGAGCCGGGGGCTTTCCTAGGTTTGAGATTCCTCACTATCGTGTGGACCTCGTCTACGGTGATGGGGGGTAAGGGATCGTCGGGGTCTTCATCGGGAGGGAGGGAGGCCCTACGTTCGACCTCGCGATCCACCTTGGAAAGATGGACCGGGTCTGCGGGTTGGGTGCTGGGAGTACATTGGGCTTCTAGACTGTCGGCTAGACATTCGGACTTTTCGTCATCTTCAAAGGCCGGCCTTTGGTTCGGACGATTGAGAGGGGGAGTTGAAGCTACACAATCGGATTTCAGATTACGTTGTAATTGCCAGAAGGCCAGATGGGATGGCTCTAAGTCGCTCAACATCTTGTCCCAGCGGGCATCCCGAACCTCCCGTACACGTTTCTTTACAGCACGCTGTAGAGAACGCATATGGGCGCGGTTAGCTTCGCAGGGAAAAGTGTCATAGGCACGGATGGATGCGTTCTTCTCCGTCAGCAGTTCACGCACATCGTCCGGCAGCTTCCAGCGGTGTTCGTCCACCGCTGGAACTTGCCGTGAACACTCGTTCACCACGGACTGTACGTGACTGGTAAGGGAGTCGATCGCGCCCAGCGTGTCGGCAATCGTAACGATATCGTCGGGGATGGAATCTAAGTGAACGGATGAGGAAGACTTGAGGCGCTCCTCTAGTTTTCCCCAGTCCGTGACAGTTTTGGTCGGGGCGGGTTTGCGATAGAGGTAAGTGATCGCAGATAGGTATATCTAAACCACCTGAAATAATTTAAATAAAAAATAAGCAAAAAGTAATAATTATGTGATAGAATATTTCGATGATTTCGATTAAATGAATGAAGGTGACGCATGGCGATACATTTGGCAGACATGACTAACGCGATATCGCTCCGCGCAGTCAGTTACCTCAAGGCGCTAAATGACTCGGGTTAAGAACACCATTTTTTTTTAAATCTTAAATAATCCCATGCAGGATCAATTTGTGATCACGAAGCTTGAAGGAATTACACGAATTCGGATACACCCTGTATGTTTTAGTGAAAGCTTTAGCTGCTAGCTAAGGTTATGCTTTTTTATAAGTTTTGTTAGACATCATTAAAACTGTCAATCACTAAGCTTATGACGCAAGTCTCAATACTAAAAATTAACTCAGTAGGTATATCTGAGGGCACGCAAAGTAATGAACCAAGTTATATAGCCAATTAGGCACTCCAGTGGTGAGTGTTCAAGTGGAACTTTATCAATTACGTCACCGACTTTAAAAAGCGCATGTAACGTAAGTAACAGCCCTGGCCGCCCTGGCAGGGTGGAGGTCGCGCGCGCGCCGGAAGCCACCCGCCTTTCGCGCGCACGCCATTTTACAATAACCCTCTAAATTAACTGCCTCATCGATTTAATCAGTTTTTGTTTATTCATGTTGTACCATTAAACTTACTGGCTCACGAAACTTTGTATTCTAATGAGGCAAATAAGCAGATAGAGAAAAATTTTCACTACCGCTGGAAACAAAACATTTCTATGCCAACATTCTTTCATCAATTACTGAATAAAACGCGTATCAACGTTTTAATGTAAACAGGTTTTAATTTTAACTGTCTGCTGTACTCTGAACATTTACTACCATGATGAAACAGTCTAATATCTTAAGTAATTTATTAAATTAATAATGTCTTAAAAGACGTGCCATATTGGCAGGAATTCAAAGAAACACAAAATACTATCGTAGATAGTTACGAATAATTTAGTTTTATGCACAGCGTTCAAATACTTTGATGTAGGCACAGTACCTAGATATAACCTAAAGCAGTACCTCAACTGCCTATATCGCCTGAATTGACACACTTACACAGACACGGATTGCAACAAGACCTCCAAGTCAAAGTCAAAATTCAAAGTTTTTTATTTCAAATAGACCAGATTACAGGCACTTTTAAAACGTCAAAACTAGGTGCACGGTTCCAAAAGGTAGGTTCTATGGAGAAGAGCCGGCAAGAAACTCCATGAATACTCTTTGTAAATAGTAGATCATGACAATTCCATTACAGTAGTGCGAGAAATAGAATGAGAATAATGCAGGTTAACGTAACAAATAAACTCACATAAGAGTAACAAAATAGAAAAATATGCCTTCTAGGATTGCCGTAGCAGGTAAGAGCTGACCAGTCCCGACAGACAGCACCCGTTCACGAGGATGGCGTGCACATCCGCATCGCTCAGCTCCACCATATTGTAGGGAACCCAACGACCGGATATACAACGCCACTATCAGCAGGACATTTATGTGAGCATGACAGACTCATACTGCCAGACAATAGGCAGTAAAATGTTATGATTATAGGTGTATCATTAATAGCTGCATGATGCTCATACTTTAGAGTTTGGAATGCAAGTGCTTTACAGTTTGGAGGGAGCTTCACAATGCAACCAGTCATGGCTGTCACAGAGTACATTACAAATAGTATATTATACTCAGTATACAGTGCGTGTATGTATGAGTGTGTCAATTCAGGCGATTATAGGTAGTTGAGGTACTGCTTTAGCTTATATACCTATCTACTGTGATGTAGGTAAAACTGTTTTCATATCTATCCCGAAAACTGACTTTGCACGCGTTAAATACCTTATACATAAAACCTTACCCTGCTTAGCTTAGACGAACTAGAATTACATACTTAAGTAGTTAACTACTGAAGTATGTAATTCTAATCCGTCTCAAAATGTTCGCGTCTAATACACAAATGTATTCAGGAACAATAAGACGTTAAGGTCTGACGTTTTCTCGTAAAATATTTGAGCCGTTTCGTAACCTCTACACATCCTGTGTGCGTGCGTCTCGAACCTTATTGAGTCATTACAAGGCATGATGATCGTTCATATAAATATTTATAGTAAGTATAAACGTGAAATCAACTTGGTATATAGCTGCTTATATTCAGTTTTTCTGGCGTAGCCGTAAAAAACTGAAAGCCTACATAGCTCCAAGCTTTTACAAAACAAAAAAAAAAACTAGGAAAAATTACTTGCATTTTTCTTTGCAAAAGGCAGAAATTGGAGTTGTTTCAAGCAATTTACAAATAATATTCCGAAATACTAATGAAAAACCTAAAGGGAATTAAGATTTGTGATTGTAGTTAATTTATTGTTTCGACCTACCTACGCTACGGTAAAGAAGATGCAAAGTATAAGATGTACATTTAGAGTAGTAGGTATGCATAATACAGAAGATAATATAGACAAACAAATATCATATTTTACATCGAATTCCTATACATGTATAGAAGAGAATCGTGACCCTGTCTACCATGATCGACAGGTCGCGGTCGCGCGTGTCATTTGCGAGCGAACGGCAACGATTTACGCCCATCGCCCCATTACCAACGCTGATGGACTTCTTGCATGCAACCAGAGTGTGGAACATAATTTTCATGACGTAGGCTGCGTTGGCTAAGAATAGAAACAAAAGCAGTGCGCCTTGACAAAGTCATTTTAATGTTAGTGAGACTGGGTAGAAGTAAACCGCATGGCAATAGTTGAGGGTTTTATCATAGAATTTTGGGGTGCATGAAAGGAGCCTCCACAAGCGACGATACTTAAGTACGTCCGGCGCACCCTGGGCAGTCAGCCCCGCTACAAACCTTGCTGACTGGCTAATCTTTTCACCACGGCATGACCTGTTTTCGTATAGCTCTTGCTGACACGAGAGAAGAATTTTAGAAAAACTATATAATTTCAACATTCCGATAAGAAAATGTACATTTACCTACTTAAAACTTGTAACTAAGAAAAGAGGGGGTTTGCAGAATTGTCATTCTATTGTTGAAAAGTAACATCAGTAAATCTGAAATATTGTCCACAGAAAACTTATAGGATTATGCTGTTTACGCAATGTGCGCTTTCTGGTAAAGAAAGGGCACGACTCCTCTTTCCAAGTATTTCCAAGGCGACTGAACGGCCGCAAGCAAGTGCGTTTTGGTGATAGAATGCACCTGACTGCATCCTCTTAACATAAACACTTAGTCGCCTTGGAAATCCTTGGAAAGAGGAGTCGCGCCCTTTCTTTACTAGAAAGTTTTAGTTTATGAGGTGGCCTACGTTTAGCAGTCAACCTGTATGGTCTCATTCTGATGACGTACAAGCTTACAAGTCGTGGTACTTACCAGTTTTACTGGCGTCTTTGATGAGCTCAGCGATAAGGTCGTCGCTGACCGTGATGCCGAGGTTCCGCAGCATGAACTGCAGCTCGGCGGGCGTGACGTGGCCATCACTGTCGCGGTCCAGCAGACCGAACGCCGTGCGCAGATCTGAAACAATGCATTATTATAAGGTTGTTGAACTATTGCCCAGTGGCAACTGCTTAGGCCAGTGATGGCAAGAGCTGCATTAAGACTGGCTCAGCGGTTACAAACCAGCTTGGGTATCATGCGTTCAGCAGTAAACTGCGATACATTGAGTAGAAATAGCCTTTGGGACAAAAAGATTAGCGAGTGATTACCTTAAGCCGGATAATGACGACTTATATTAACAACCACCCATTTAACGGACAAGAGAGGTTATTTATGCTAATATCCTACCTCACTACGGTTCAATATAGTAGATGTCTGTGTCTTTGAGAAGGCCCAGGTTTAACACTAAACCCCTCTGGGCTGGTATAAAATATTATATGTGCCTATTTCATTAAACTGGCATGAAGTTTGAACACATAATTTCAACATCACCGTGACAAAGGTAATTCGTCTCTCGCCAAACGTAAAATCATCATACACAAACACCTTTTACACACAACATAAACATCTTTTATGATTAGGGAAAAACTGCTTGATTTTATGTTGTTTACTGTTGTCCTTCAAGGCTAAGGTACCTTATCATCGGCCGTAACCAGGGCTACAAACAAGTCAGGGCAGGGCTGACAAATATAAATAAATATAATTTGTTGCAAGGTGGCTGGTCTACACGTCCCGTGACCCGAAGGCTGGCTTCTACTTTGGACAAAATATTAACGTTGCTATACAACGTGGCAATGCTGCCAGCCTTTTGGGCACGTTACCAGTCGACAGCAATGCGGAGGAATATTTTGATGCCATCATATTTTAGTTCATAGTTATATTAGGATACATTTTTCTTTATTTGTAATTATGTAAATATTGTTTGATATTCTTAAAATATGAAAAGTAAATAAATATATTACATTAAATAGAACCTTTTAAGTTCTTTAACTGGTTCAAACAGCCACAGAAAGCACAAACAAGTAAATGGAACCGAAAACATCTCGTACGATTTAGGTACCTACGTGCTCTGTAGCAGATTTGGAAAAATGGAAAACTTTTATGTAAAAATATTGTAGCTCTAAGCTGTTGTGTTATTATGCTCATAGCCTCTTTTTATAGACGCTGTACAAATTTAAGCTATATTTGAACCGAATACCGGTTGAACATGTCAAAAATATAACACTATCGATGCATGGTACATTATACCAGTGTTCCGCAAACTTTTTGTGTTCAAGGTACACCTATAAAATCTGGAAATTTTAGAGGTACACCATAGGAACGGTGTGTAGATAGGTAGGTGGGTAGGAATTGTATCTTCCTAACTTTCTGACAAAACTTGCCATCTTTCCGCGGCACACCAACTAACGACCACGGTACACCAGTGTGCCGCGGCACACACTTTGCGGAACACTGGATGCATGTACTGCGAAGAACATAATAACTGTAGAAAATTCTTTAGTATGTTCTTTCCGATAATGTGCATTGAACCGGTAATATGACATTACTATAGACAAAACACAAGCAAAATATCATATCGATTATTAAAAATAACGCTACGGCGTAGCGGCGGCGTATCTGCAGTCTGCGCGATATAGTTTAATTTCCTGTTACAAATAATTAAAAACGTAGCACTTCAATCTGTCAGTTGAAAGTATATCAGCGTAATGATTAGCGTAGGATTACAATCCAGCAATAACGTAAAGAATGTTAGACGTCAGCTTCAGTACTACATTACGGCGAATCCGAGAAAATCGCAGTGAAACGCAACGAAAGCAATTTAATATGCGCCAGGAATTATATTCCTCTAGCCAAATGAGTCTTCTCGCGGACAATATTTGGGAGTAATTCAGAGTAGACAGGTTGCGAACATAAAAACATTAGTTATTTTTGACTGGCAAAAAACATGGCTCATAAAAAAGTTAAAGGTACCTATCTACCTGAGTCTACGACACGTGTACACAAATACGTGCCTGACATCGACTACGGATTTAAACAAGAATAAACACATCGAAAAATGCCAGTAAAGCTACATTACATTTAAGGGTTTGACATAAAAAGATTATGAAATGTTATTTACTTACAAAACTCATTCCCCCTCTTAAAAGGCATCACAATAATTATAATACTTAGTTGATAAGTTTAACACACAGATTCCTTATATTTTTAATGTTATTCGTGTTTCGGGCACATCTTACGTTTATCGCTACTTTTATCTAGATGTCTACCGCTATCTTCAACATGTTTTCACTAAAATTGTCGTTGTCGACTCGTCTCATCATATACATACTCGGCAATATTGACAAAAGATTAAACAATGTTACGTGTACCTGTTTTATCTCAGCACTAAATTATTTTGAGCCATAGCTATCTAGATAAGGCCCTAAAAGAAACATTAATAGACCTATGTTTCGACCGTTATCTTTGTAAAAAAAAGTCAAAAGCGTTGGTAGAGCTGCGGTTCGATTGTATTTTTTTACATTTTTTTCAGTAGATCTGGCTTTCAGATATTTAAAAAACGTTAATAAAGGAATACATGGAAAACGTTAAATTAGGAATGAAAATTGACGACTCAAAAAAAATGAAAATGTCTAAATTGAAATATTGTCACTTGATTAACACGTTATTTTCGTAAAAGCATCAAGGTCCTATGTTGCAGAGAACTTTGGTCGTAAATAAATGATTTTGGCGTAGTAGGTAAATGCGATCTTGGCTCGAACATACACCTATATCAAGATAATGACGAATTTTGAATACGTAGCGGGTATTTTCAGGGCGAAAAGTCAAAAGAAAATATACTGTTACATTTTTTTTCTAAATAACTTTTTAACATTTATGTACTTAGTTCGAATCCACAAAACCAGTATTTTTTTAGATTTTAAACGTGATTTAGGCTCGTTTACGGCTACGTTTACGGTTACGGCTTTCCTAGGAGACAAGGCACAAGATATGTAAAGTAAATATGCGCTTAAATATTCTACTTGATGGGAATGCGTCTTATTTATTATTATAATAATTAATATCATACTACGGAACATTTTGTGTGATTCCGTCTCAAACTTTACCATTCTTTGTGTAATGTTCTTGTTACGAGCGGTCGTCTTCTGATGTCATTTCCGAATTCCACACTTTACTATATTTAGCGGCGACTCCTATCAGACAGCTGGTCATTAAAATTTTTATATACCTTCAAAAGGAATACGTTCTAAAAAAAACGAGAATTCAACTTCTAGCCCGTTCTGAAACAAGCTTGTCTATGATTTGAAATTTAAATTATTATTTATTATACGCAGTTATAATTATGAATCACAGCTTTCTGCAATTCTGTTAGCGGCAAAAAAAAATACAAATTAAAAAATTAAAGCATCGTAAATGTCAATAAGCATTAACCGCTTGGCAACTAGTTACATTAGAACACAAATTATGAAGGAATGTTTGGTGATAATGACCAGTCTAAACACTGTATTATTCCCGGCGTATCGCCACTGTTCCAGAAATACCACCCACCTATATAACGTTCTACGAAACGAGTTTTTTTCGTGACTCAACTCATTTTCTTTGATTTACTTGATTATTTTAAACGTTCCTAGTACTGCAGATGTGAAGATAAAAGCGGGAAATAATAAATTTAATAACACTTAACATTAACATGACATATTGAAATTAGATAGCAAGTAGACCATAACAATACGCACTTATCTGTACAAATTGTTACACTTGCTGATAACGTTTTCATTGATAATGTTCTCGGGGAAGAATAGAAGAGTTCTTCTTCTACTTGAGTTGAGTTGTTTTTGTATTGTTTTCGTGTAAATACGGAGTGTTATACGATAATGAATTCTAATTTAACATAACTGCTTTGGACACGTAAAGTTAAAGTTACAATGCAACTATTCTGAAAAGGTCATGGTGAAATACATGTGGGCACAGTCGGCGACATAAGTCGGTAAACAAGTAGATAGAGAATCTAAGAATCTCATTAGAAATTAATCTGCGCTAAATGATTATTCTAGAAAACTATAATATAGTTTCAAATATTGTATAAGAGTCCAATTACAACTCTGAGTATATCTTAAAGTTTTTATTTAAATCAATTAGTTTTTCAATTAGGAGGAGCTCGTGGCTAAATAATTACAGCCGCATAGACCGATCTTCCGGGTTAAGCCACGCTTGCCGAGGTTGGTCTGTGGATGGGTGACCATTTACCATAGCGAGTTTGCTCCGTGCCTCGGAAAGCACGTAAAGCCGTTGGTCCCGGCTGTCATTTGCAGATCTTTGACAGTCGTTACTGTTGGTCAGAAGCCAGAAAGTCTGACAACCAGTCTTACCAAGAGTATCGTATTCGTATTACCCAGTTACCGGGTTGTGGAGGTCTGATAGGCAGTCGCTCCATGTAAAATACTGATATTCAGCTGCATCCGGTTCGACTGGAAGCCGACCCCAACATAGTTGGGAAAAGGCTAGGCAGATGATGAGTTTTTCAATTAATGCCAAGTTTAAAAACTCTAATGTTCGACTAGTTTTGTCGCTGACTGTGTACTACGTACTTAATAGTTTTCCAATTCTGAGACTGCCTCGTTCGTCTAGTGATCGCAAGCGCGACTGCTGAGCGTGAGGTCTTACGTTCGATCCCCAGGTCGGACAAAGTGTTATTGGGATTTTTCGTGAGGAATTTCTCAGTAGCAGCCCGGAGTCTAGATTAGTGCCCGGTTGATGGCAATAGGCTCGCCCCCTATTACATGGGACTATAAACATAACGACGAAATGTGGGTGTGTTATACACTTATACACCTCTGCCCAACCCTTCGGGGACTACAAGGCGTGATGTTATGTTATGTAATTCTGATACATTCGGTTTTAAATATGTGTATTATGTAGGTACTGCTGCTATTGCAAAACTGGCCATTACATAATCTAATTTCGTGCTATAAAGGAAGTTCATTTAGTGCTTGTTTGGTTTAGCAAATTTAATTAATAGAACAGCAAATATAATGCACATAAGCTCTAAACTAGGACTATGGAACACCCAACTTCATCGTTGTTTGGCTATAACTAACTACAATACGA
Organism: Amphipyra tragopoginis; assembly: GCA_905220435.1. Classification (NCBI taxonomy): domain Eukaryota; kingdom Metazoa; phylum Arthropoda; class Insecta; order Lepidoptera; family Noctuidae; genus Amphipyra; species Amphipyra tragopoginis. The sequence goes on from HG992006.1 coordinate 16,056,083, forward strand.
ACCCCATATAATATATCTAAGTAAGTAACTAACTGAATTATTTTTTACGATTGTAAAATTTTCCGTGCCGCTGAGACTGACAGAATGTTACAACTTGGTTACGACAAAGATTTTGTTGAATCAATTAATCAATGCGTCAAAAGTCTTAAGGCAGAGTAGCTAGAAAGGATTGAATGTTATAAAAGTAGCCATACTGTCAGTAGATTTCGATTTAGGGGCGATTTCACCAACCTATCAATAAGTAGTCTGTAACTATTGACCAGGTAAGCTAAATGTTGCCGGGGCCGCGGTGCATGCAGCTGCGAATCCCGCGACCCCGGCCAAGGGTCAGGAGAAGGAACACCGTGGGTTTTTAGCCGGTAAGAGTCCTTCGCCTTCCCCGGGCGATGGGCATCCATGAGGATTTTGCCAAGAAAAAAAAAATGCAAATGTTAGCTATTGAAAAGTTTAGAGACCAAATTAGCTTAATGAATAGTTAATGATAGGTTGGTGAAACAGCCCTGGTGAAACAGCTTCTTTCAAAATCTGCAAATAATTCCATAACATTTGCATATTCTATTCTAGTTTTATCAAATATTGTTAGACGCTGCGTTGGCTCTAGGATTACATGACATCCAAAAGGAAACAATGAAGGATCCAGTGCAATAATGATGAATGTCCAAAGTTTCTTTAATTCTAAGTAAGTATGTCATTCGGACACTTTAATCTCGTTTACAAACTCAGCAATATCGCTTACAATCCCGAGATAAATACGTTTTTACAAATCGGATACACGGCTAGACCGCTCAACGTCATAACATAAGTGTTCTCATCTTTAACGCTGAGTTTTCTTTCACCATTTATAAAATTAAAACGCAAATATCATAAAAGAAAGTAAAAAGGACATTTATCATTATTGCAGTGGACCTATATACTACATTGTTTTTGAAAACATGATGCCAATACACTCATTATTTACTTAGGTACTTCGAGACTTTTATCAAAACTACACTTAAATTACCAACATCTACTACATACTTCATGTACGTGAAGTTACGTTCAATTTGAACATTGTTTATACGTCAATAACATGGTCGATACCTATCAATAAGTCCAATACATTATGACAGCCCGCAGGCTATACACATCCTCCATACGAGAACGGACCCGTAATTGGCAACGCGATTACCACTGGAATAAGTTTAATCTTCAAGAAAGTTTCCGAGTTACAAAGTTACATCTTGATGTCAACGTCTCCACGTGATATTAAAAGAAAACAGCAACTATAAATCCCAGAAGTTTTACAGTAAAATTGTATTGTAAAATCCTCACGTTTTAAGATGTTTCCATGAAATCGCTTAAGTACGACTTGAAAGCATATCAGACATAGAAATTGAAATTTCAAAACATATCTACAACTAGAAATTGCTATTAAATATGTAGATAACTACTTGCCTATACCTACGTGCACAATACACATGCATAGTTCAAGGACTACCTAACTGATTGAATTGTTTTATTACATACATACTAGCTTTTGGCCGCAGCTTCGCTTGCGTGAAATTTTGAACCCGTTAAGTGACGATTTTCGATACAAACTTACATCCCCTATTTAACTCACTTAGGGGTTGAATTTCGAAAAATCTTTCCTTATACCTTGTCTACATTATAAAGGGAAAATTTCTCCTCTGTGCAAAATTTCAGCTTTCTAGGTGCAGGGTTTGGGCTGGGCGTTGATGAGTCAGTCAGTCAGGACTTTTCTTTTTATTTAGTTATATAGATTTTAATAATGTTCATAGTAGCTTTATTTGTATCGTTGTAGTCTAACCTTTGAGAATTAATTTCTAATCGTATCACCACTCATTTATTTTAATCAATGTTTGTCGCAATTAATATCTTTCGTATTCAAATCTGTCGGCCTACCCAATACCCATTAATCACTTGATAATTACAATTAATAAAATGTCTGCAATGACGACTGTAGTACTTAGTACATACCAATCGTATTGAAATGATACAGCAATTAAACACTGTCACGATTAGCTTATCTTTTGATTGTTGATGAGATCGCTCTATAAAGTCATAAAATATTTCAACAAACACTAGATAGGTAGATCGTAAGTGTGACAATGAAAGATATTGCGCGCTATTCTTCCTCTTGGCTGTGCAACAAGATAAGATATTTTGAAGCTGACCATGTCATCATCATTATTATCAACTGAGGAAACGGTTTTAATTTCAGTGTTTGACCGGCTAAAGACTTATTTGATTACTTTTCCAACTACCTACGTATAAAAGCAAAATTCTTTGAATGAAAATAGACACCTTTGAAAGAAAAAATAAACAAACAAAGAAATAAAATGTAACCAATGTAATGGACGTTCATGGAAATGACGACAATAGTGCTGATTGAAGTCAAACAAAACAAACGTAAACAATACCTGATTCCACACACTGGTACCGAACTACCCATGTACTGGTAAATGAACTGAAAAACAACTAAGGTAGTGTGGGTGGATGAATCGATCATACAATTAGCCCAAACCCACAGTTTCCACGAGGCGACAAATGTAAACATCAATTAAAGTATCAAGTTATGAGCTTTTAATAAAAACCACTAAACATATAAATATAATGTATTATTAACACTATCACTCAAAAACATACAGGAAATATATTTTAAAGCAAGTCTTCGAGAAATGTCACAGCGTAGAGGAAATAGTGAAATATAAATAATTTCATCTGAGAAATGAGATTTTTTATACTTCATGAATAATGTCCAAACTTTTGATTAATAGTCTTAAAATTGAAGTTTTAAAACTTCAAAAGTAGGTGATGTGATACGCTGAGTTTAAAAAAGGGAATAGATGAGAAAAATTAAATTTAAAAAGACTTACTGTTGAGCATAGCTTCACTGGGCGCCGGGACTACGGGCCGGTCGTCCACCGGGGACTGTTTCTTCTTATTCTTTTTCTCATCTTCCTGCTGTGAATCAAACAGTGCACTGTTATCAGACATACACACGAATATACACACTATTTCACAATATATGTTTTACTAAGTCCGACCGACTACACTGTCAACGCGCAGTGTTACTGTTTATCAACAAGTAATGTAAGAAAATAATACCAACTGATACTGATTTTTTTTATCAATTTGCTGGTGTTATCAATCTTGTCATTCGTTTTATCGGACTATTGTCTGATCAATAAAGCGTGCTTATCTAGTAAAAAAAAGTTTGTCTGAACATGGCATAAAATGAGTGAAAACGGAATGTCTATGAAAGCGTGGAACCTACATGATTCATGCTCGGTCAGGGTGGTTGTAGTTACGTCGCTAGTCTGGCTCTGGATGTAGTCGGCATAGAGAAATGGACTGTTCTGGCGCTCGTAGACGGTACACTATTTATAAGAAGTCATTACCATTGTGATCTTTAAATGTAATGTGTTAATACTGCATTTGGCTCTGAGCAACGATGTGTATACCTAAATACATGATAATACATCCTATATTTCCTACACACAATGAATTTAGATGCATACGTGACGATAAGCTACGAATTTCTTCAGAATGTTTCAGGTTTCTGAATGTTTTTTGAAAAATAACCTAGTTATATAATGAGGAGATATTATAACTTTCGTGAGACACATCCATATTTATGATCAGTTACGGTTTACTCACGTGCATTTTTCGAGATTGCCCGACTAGTTTCGGACCCAAACGAAGCCCTTAACCATGAGCTGAACACGCAGCTAAGTCGCGAGTCGAACTGCTAGTCGTACAAGCCCGAAAAATGCACGTGATTAAACCCTAATTCTAATCATAAATATGAATGAGACGATAGTCTTTGTTAAACAGCGTTGGCTTAGCTACCGAACAGTAACTATTAAAAATACCAAAATCACTTTCAAGTTTACCTACCACAATACAAACTCAGTCTCTTTTCATAAAGTTAGTACAAAAGCATAAGTAGATAAGATGTCCTACAAAACACGAGAGTAAAGTATCACATCTCAACGTTATGTGCACTTCTCGAGGCCCCGGAAGCCCGTTCTCCCCGCACTCAGGCAATTCCAACACTTTATGTAAAACTCTCTGAAGGTTCTCTACAACTTAGGTAGTTTCGCGCCTTTATGTCAAGGCTTTCCTGCATACTTCATGGATAGTTTCGGAAATGGCTACTTGAAAAATATACAGTATACGCATAGAAACCTTCACAAGGTATCATGTAAATAAGCACGAGGAAGTTTAAAACTACTTTGTTAGTTTGCAAAATGAACGAAAATCTCGGGAAAGAATACAAAACGCTGTCTTTGAAGTTTGGCCTTCCATGAAAATTACGTAAATAGAACAAAACTACAACAAAAAAACCAAACAATGAAAGGAGCAATCAAGGTGGAGTCGAAATGTAAAATGTACCTATAATACTATTAGAACTACTAGAATGTCTTTGTATAGCAATGTAGGATTTCTACTTTCAAACCAATACAATATCAAGGAAGGAAAGAAAATAAAATAAATCAACCAAGTTTCAAGCGCGAAAATGCAAGCACGTATAGGGACTAGGTAAGTTTCCCTTTTGTTTATACTCCAGGTATTTTATTCTTCGTTTAGTCTCCTTTTGGTCAGACAGTTACTAATAATGGACTCTTTATAATAAATTAGTATTAGGTATTCCATGTAGCCTTGACATAGCTTGCGCGTGATCACCACGCTCGATGCCAATTCGTTCATACTGGCTGATAACCATGCCAAATCGGAATAAGTGAATTCTGACGACCTAATTAAATAACAACGTACTTATACCTAATTAGAAAATATGCCTGTACAAGCAAACTTCAGAAGATTGAGAAACTGCACTCTACACTAAATTATATTTTTATTTGAATATTATGGCAATAAAATTATTTATGACCATGACCAGATATATTAATCGTAAATCATAATAACGGTTACAAATATTAGCACCAATTTATATTAAAAGCTCACTAACATTGACCCCAATCGTTACCTACATGAATTGCGCTGCGTGAAATGAGATTTTTCATAAAATAAACTTAGTCTAAATAATGATTGATAGAGAGATTAGAGTAGCAAAAAGCACGGTGGGGTGCGAGTGTGACCGAGCGGAGTTCGCATTGAAATAGCTCGTGTCGCGCTTGGCACGGCGTCAACTCACGACGTGGCCAGTAAACACCTCCGGCTTTGTGAAAAAATTTGACATGCCCAACTCTCTGTAGGTAAATAAACCGAGTCGTGATGTATCGAACATTAAGATGAGTAGACGACGTACACGCCGCGCTTCAAAGAACACGTTAAATCAACCCGTTTAATTGTTAACCAACACTCCCATCGAAACAAGGCGATCCTAAAATTAAAACAGCTTTTCAAATACGTTACAGATGCTAGATTACGCACGAAAATAATTGTTCATGAATAATTATACTTACCCTATGAGCTATTGAGCCGCATTGACCCAATTATAAGAACTTCACAACAAATAGACGACGCGCCTTGAGTGCTGGAGCTTTATGATAATTAAAATTCTTATTTGATTTGGCATTCAGAGTAAGTAGATACTGGTATTTTACACGTTTGCTAAATTGTGACGAGCTTGACAGTTACATGTAAATATCATTAATCACTAAAAATAAAAGCGTGAAATATTAACATATATTTATAAGAACACCACATTGGCGACCTTAAAATAGCTGATTGTTATGCGACCAACGGTAATGTAAAAGGCTATCATCATTAAACCCACGTTCATCGGTTCGTAACACCTAGTTTAATGGAACATGTTTAACGTTGTAACAACAAGACAGAGCAGGGCAGCTCAAAAGCGTCAAATAAATGACCAACGCCGACGAGGAATGTTTCAAATTACGTAGTTGTGAAATGTTCACAAACATACGCTGCATACTTGTCGAGCCCTCGTTGGCTAAGCCTGGTGAGCGGCGCTTTGAAAGATTCCCAACATTTCAGGCGAACAGACAAATGTCATATATATGTCCTCCAGGAATTCTTGGCCAAACCGCACTTAACATTAAAATACGACTCTGACATTGGCAGTGTATATTTGTTCTTATTTACGATACGAAGCTGTGAAAGACCTTCGCAAAAGTTTCAGCTAGAAAATAAACACTGTAGTGCAGAGAAGGTGCGTTATTTCTGATACAAAATAGAAGAAGATAAACTGATTTAATACTAGATGTGCTCGCGACTTCCGCGTGGAAGTCGGAAACTAATATTGTGTCGTAATAACTAAACAATGTAGATGTAACAAAACCATATCGCGATTCAAAAATGGCTACAACACCATCTAGGCGAATGAAATCTTCGCCTTCTATTGCAGAAGTATGGTTGATGCTAGTTTCTTCTTTATAACTATAAATTCTAATATATTTTGTTTAATCGAACCGATTACGATGAAACAAAACCTAAATGTTACTCCGAAGTACGCGTAACATTTGTCTATAAAAGTCAACCGCATTGCGTCTGTTCTTTTTACGTAATGCGTGCACAAACATACCGACATACAGATAAATAGACAAAAACTCCAAAAATGATCGAAATGGATTCTATTGGTTATCCTTTAACCCCGAGCTATTTTTATTTATTTTTGAAATATTTCTTATGTACTGACACGCCAAGTCTACAGATTTATTAATGTATAAAAGATATGGACGGATGTGAAGCAATCTTTTTAAAAAAGGGGACGTTCGCCGAACGATAAATCGGCGACAGAATTTATGAAAAGGAGGATGTAGAGGAGGCGAGCATGATAGCGGTAGCGTTCAATTCTCTCTGCCTACCCTAGCGGGAAACAGGCGTGAGCTATGTTTGTATATTATGTATAGATGAAAAAGATGAAGGAAACTAATGCATAGTTAATATGAAGCTTATCAAGAGAGAATTAGGTCCTCTTCCCTATTCAATACAAGTGAGTTAAAATGATACTTAATTATAACTTACTTTTCTCCTACTCCTCGACGTAGTTGCCATTCCCTGTAAAGATAGAAATACTTATATCAACTTTAAACAGTTTTCATTAGAAACATAAGTTAAATGAATGTTGACAACGATATTTTCGATACGAATATTCTCACTTTAAACTAAAGAAAGTCCTGATCAACAATTTTATTTTATTTGCGCTATATTTTGTCTTAACGCAACCGTAAACCTACCTGTTCACTTATCATTCCTTAACTACTAAACTGTCCCATACAACTTAGAATAATTAGTAAAATTACATCCGTACTTATCATAGAAAATGAGTTGATGAGTAACTATGTATCTTAATGAGCTGTGTCGGTTACACATGTAATTAGACAACGTGAGCTTGACATTAACTGTGTAAACATGTTCTTTCAATTACTAGACAAGTGATTTGTTACTTACAAATATTGTTGATATCTATGTATAATTAACAGTTCTTGAGTGCTCGAGTGCCTATTCTCGAAACATGAGGTACCTGATACTCCACCTCCACTGCGCAATAATAAGAGGAAAAGTAGGTATACAAAGTACATACCTAGGTTGTTCCGAAAATTGTTAGCCACAGAATAAATACGATCTCTTTTTTATTGAAATTATTTTGATTTGACGGCTAATTTCAATACAAATATCCTTGGTGAAAATCATTGGGCACCTATAGTCATTTCTTTAAATATTTTTAAAGATTATCTGTCACTCGTTTTTTGTTTGCGACAATGGACGTCTCGTGGGAAGCTTTTCGTGCTATGATTTTTTATGATTATAAACTAGGATTTTTATGATTATAACCTAGAATCTCACGAAAATTTACAAGCTGCATTTGAGGAGTCTGTTCCTGCGTTAGCAACAGTTACTTATTGGTTTCGTGAATTTAAACGTGGTCGAGAGAACCTAAACGATGACCCCAGACACGGCCGACCTACAACTGCAGTAACTCATGAAAATGTCATCAGGGTAGAGTGGCTATTGCGGGAGAATAGACACATTACACATCGAGCGATTTAAGCTGAACTGAAGATTGGATCACAGGTAGTTCCATCATCTTGCATGAACACCTTAAAATTAGGAAGCTGGTTTCGCGATGGATACCTCATTCTCTTACCGAAGAGCAAAAATCCCGTCGTGTTGATTGGTGCAAATTTATACTAGAAAAGTTCGAAGGAAGAACATCGCAAAACGTATCCTACATCCTCACAACTGACGAATCTTGGATCTACGATCCTCTCACGAAGCAACAATCCACGTAATGGTTAATGGTAAATGGTAAAAACGTAATGGGTGTTTGAAGAAGACGAGTTCCCCACAAAGGTTGTTCGCGGTCGAAGCGTTAATAAAAAAGATAGCGGTTTTTTTTTCGACGCAGTGGACCAGTAGCTGTAATCAGCTAGAAGACCGTAAAACAGTTAATAAGTGACCGTAAAACTAGTGAATGGTATTGTGAAGTTTGTCTGCCTCAAGCTTTCGGAGAGTTGAATACCGAGCGACCAAGGAGCGGTGTCCGTGGCATTCTTTTTCACCAAGATAACGCGCCCGCTCACACAGCTGCTAGAACCATGGACTATTTGAATACTTCGGGGTTACAAATGTTACCCCATCCTCCTTACAGCCCAGATTTAGCTCCGCGCAATTTTTTTTTATTTCCCGCGGTAAAAAAAATGCTTCGTGGGCGAAAATTTTACGCTGCAGACGATGCCATCGAAGCATTTCGGCGGTTATTTTTCGAACTCCCAGCAAGATACATTTTTTAAATGTTTCGAAATCTGGTTTTTCCGAATGCATAAGTGCATTGGGGTTGGAGGGGAATATTTTGAAAAGCTATAGATAAACCTTTTTCATATTCTAACTATTTTTCATTTCACTAACCATTTTTGGAACAGCCCACGTATATTTCGATACACATAAAGCCACCATAATGTCGATAAGTAACAAATTATGCAAATTTCTTCTTGATAACTTTAAATTCTAATATCTTTTGATTAAGAGAACCGATTACGATGAAACAAAAATTAAATGCTACTCGGAGATACGCACAATATTTACCAAAAAAGTCAACTGCATTGAGACTGTATTTTTTACGTGATGCGTGCACAAACAACCCGTGGAATCGACAAATAGACAAACCGACAAATAAATAAATAGACAAATAATCCAAAAAGAACCGAAATGGATTCTATTGTTTATCCTTTAACGGATAAACAATAGGATCCATTTCGGTCACTGTGAAATCACTGTGAAAGCTATAACAGTGATTTTGCGTTTCCGAAAAATAATCATGATGTTAAAACACAGTCTAGAAAACTGTTTTTCAAACAAATTCCGATTTTAATCGGGCGTCTCTTCGCAACTTTTTTTACTTCCTCTTGGGAAAACTTCAAAGCAAAATTTTTTTTTATAAAATCGCGACATTTTTGTGTAAATGTAATGTGACAATCGTTATTCTGAAAACAGATTAATATCAACAGAGTAAATGAACATACGACGATCCACATCACTTTTAACTACATAATAATACCTATGTTTAAAAAATAAATCACATATTAATGTTGTTCAAGAGTGTTAATGACTGTTAAATTGCTTCACGAAGCACTATTATTGTAATTCAAGTGACACTAAATGCTTTATTCGAGTTATTCGGCTAATTAGTGGACCCTTTCAAAATAATGTTCTATCTGGAAGATATTGTTCACATACGTTGTCCATTATAGAAAGCTTTTAAAATAATAAAAGACTATTATACTAGAGATAGCTTAATACAGATTAATTAAATAAATCATTGATCGTTTGCAAAGTACGACGAATGTAGTAATTCGTTTTCATTATGAATAGTCTAATTTTTTAGGCTACGTTGTATAATAGACAAGTGCCACACGATCGCACAGCGGATGACATAGTGCGCAAGTGAAGTGTTTTTACTAACATAGGCTTAAGTTTTATTACTAACATGAACTGTATTATTTAACGTATTTAAGTTAGTTTGTAAGGTATGTATCTATGGGCCAAAGTTGCCTGAAAATAAATGAATTTATTATTATTTATTATTATTATAATAGAGTAATCTACCTACACTGAACTATCAATCTATTAGGTAGGTATTCACCGAATGGTGGCCGTGGATGGTTTTTATGACTAAGGATAAAATTAAAATAAGATTTTTCCTATAATTTCTGGTAGAATAAATTAATTAGGTACTTCCTACTTCTAAGGTTTCGCCATAAAATTATTCCAGTAGTTATTGATCAAAATATTTTCACGGCGACTCAGCTAATGTAAATAATATTTTACGGTGTCATAATAATTCATGACCTATCTCATACCTATACCTTTTTTTCAATTGGCCATTTTCCAAAATAAACTTTGAGTAAAATTATATTTAATAAAACTTATACGTGAAGCATCGCTGCCCGTTCCGTGTTTGTAAGATTTTTGATTTATTACTACTAAAACTTGAAAAGATATATTTTTTGTTATTTTTAATGCACTTCTATGTAGTTCGCAACAAGATATTTCATCAGTTTCCTCTTAAAACATTTATTGTTGAAAAGTTATTCGCCGTACGCGTCAAATATATTTTTGATCATTAACATACTGATACATAAGTGCTAATATTAGAACATATAGGTACTTCCTGTGTAGACAGATGTCAATGACCTTCTGTATCTAGGTCAAGGTTATCGAATGGGGAACCAGATCATTGTTATTCAGATAAGTTGCGACCTTCTAATTGATCGAAAAGTTATGAACATCATTGATATTCTAAAGGTTTTTGAACTTTTACTTGAACCGAGATTAGGTACTTATCGCGTATACCTTATGAATTTTAAGTACGTTTATCGTCTAAATGGAGCAAGTTTTCATGCATAAACTACAAAAAATAAGCCGTAGACTTACATAATTCGCGAATCGTTGTAACCCGACACGTATGTTCCGACACATGTGACCCCAATGACAGCGCAGATTCATAGTCAACAAGTTCCCGTTAACCTGGCCCTGTTCTTGATTTCGGGACAAGTTCCGATCAGAAATAGCAGGAGCAGTGGCCGAGTTCCCCGATTGTGTTCTCTATTTTCTATTTATAATGTTCGAACTGTACCGGCTGATATATTCCTCGACTGCACAACCGGTAACGACTTAGTAATAGAAGTTCTTTATCTTCAGTTTTACAGACACGCGTCTTTCTTTCTCCTGTGACCAATTTGGATTCGGTTCAACATAACAAATCCTACGCAATTTTTAAAAAAGTTCATCCACTTTCTATGTATTGGAGCCAAAAAAATAATCTGCGTAATCCGAAAATATCATAATGCAAATATTAAACAGATGCCACAAAATAAATATTTTGAATATTGCAAAAAAAATGACAAGTGTGAATCGAATTTACGCACCCTGGATTTCGTACCGGATTTACAGTAGGTATACTGGTATACAAATTGTTTTGTTCAATTACCTTCATAGATTTTTTTATTCTTTTTCCAAAAACCAGTTTTAATATTCTAAGAACCCTAAGTCCCATCATAAGCGTTTACGGTTCCGTTTATACTTTCTTGGTTACGGAACCCTAAAAACTAATGTTCGCGAATCCACAACACAAATCACTTTAATTTTAAAATGTTTTAATGCTTTGAGACATCGAATAGGAATGCGAGTAAACATTTACATTTTCAAATGGATTACGAGTAAGCTATTCTTTCACTTGCTTTTATATTACACTAGCGACCCGTCCCGGCTTCGCACGTGTACGTTTTATAGCTTAAAACCTTCCTCTTGAATCACTATCTATTTAAAAAAACCGCATCAAAATCCGTTGCGTAGTTTTAAAGATCTAAGCATACATAGGGACAGACAGCGGGAAGCGACTTTGTTTTATACTATGTAGTGAAGACAAGATAAAGAAGCGACACATGGATTCTATCATAAAGATTGATTATTGGTACTAATAACATCAACCTGATCCACTGGTCAATTTATCATTTTTCGTAGCGCTTTGTAGTCCCCCTACAGCTACGACAGGCGCTACGTCAAAGGCTACGGGCTACGGCTGATCTACGAACTCCTATTATTCTTCAAAATGTTTAGAAGGAACGTCAATCATTCAAAGCGTTAGGTTTTAGGGGACACCCGGGACCGACGGTTTAACGTGCTCTACGAGGCACAGAGGGGACTCGGTGTGCAACGAATGGTCACCCATCTACGGACTGACCGCGGCAAGCGCAGCTCAACCTTGCAAATAATGATCCGCGCGGACACACACATATGCTAATAACACGAAAAGCAGAGGCAGAATTGAGGATTAAAGGGAAGCTCATAGAAAATAGATAAAAAATCGAAAATGTCGAAAGAACTGAGCAAGCTCTAACTAAGTACGTATAATAATAATTGCCGGGAAATACTAAATATGATGACTAGAGACCGGATTATATGCATATTGCATATGCATTTGCATATTTTAGCTAAAATCAACTGATCGTGCATATTTTGGGCGTCTTTTCTTTACTTGTAACTGCATCTAACTAGAAAAATATGAAAATTTACATACATGTTTTAATTCGTTGATGCATTTTCTTATTTTTAAAGTATAAATCATAGGTAAACATAGATGTTGTACATAACGATATCTTATTTTATTGACCCAATTCAACAAAAATAATATCTTGTTGAAGTAAGTAACTTATTTTAGGGTCGATTTTTCAATCACTGAGGAATAAATTTGACGTTTTCACATAATTTTCTATACAAAAGCTGTGTAAACGTCCAACTTCGGCCCTTAATTTAATGTATGCCGTTTTTTTCATAATTAATACATTATTTTGTAGTATTTATTTACATTTCATATTGCATATTTTAGCATTTTTTGGTGATTTTGTTGCATATTTCGAGCATTAATGATGCATATTTCGACCATTTGAAGTTGCATATAATCCGGTCTCTAGTGATGACCATCTAGAAGAGATAATCCACTTATGGCCGATTCTTATGATTTACCGAGCGTTATTAGTTCAAATTAAGACTCTTGTATGTTTACCAATAATGAAGCAAAGAACCCATAGCCTTTCATAGAGGACCCTCTCTACATTATTGTGTATTATAAGTATGTATTTACAAAAAAAAAGTATATAAGTATTATATCCATTGTCTAGTACCCATAGTACAAGCTCTGCTTAGTTTGGGACTAGATGGTGCTGTGTAGAAAATGTCCCAAAAATATTATATTATTATATTATATTAGTAACGATCGCACTTAAAATTAGCTTACGGGGTTATATACCAAGTTTGGTGTAAAAGTAAGTGAAGTTTGGTAATGAAAAATGCTAGTATTGGTAAGCAAAACGATTCGTTTTTGGCCATAAGAACCTAATATGAACCTAGCTATAATATGAAAATATCCTATTTGGAACCAAAAATATTTATCATAGTCCCCTAGGTATTATAGGTAGGTACCTGATTCATGAACTACAAGTAAAACTGCGATCATAACATTTGTTCCTCAGAACTTGCAACTGGCGTGTTATCAAAAGCCATTGATACATCATAGGTACTCAATGCATCGCTGTCGGCAGATGGTCAACGGCTTCCAACATAGAGGTAACGACATAACCATCACGGTAGATACTTTCATAGCATTTTGTTTTAGGTTAGTGAGCTGATATGAAAAATGTAGATTTTTTGCTATTTTACATTGCTATGAAAAAGGAATAATTATAAGTACGGCCTTTAAAATATGTGAATAATTTTGCATTCACAACTTGTAAAACATCTAGAATTTTAATATATTAACATATTTTTAAGAAACTACCTGAATTAGCTGTTAGCTTTTGGTCACCTCATCGCAAAAAAAAACTATGCAAGCTTCTCAATATTTTTTAACAAGTTATATTCAAAATTGAATAACACTTTACGCGATTACCTATCGATGAGATGGAACATTCTGAAAACAGCCAATTTAGTTACTAGCTGACTTGTAATTTTCTGAACGACATTTAACGAAAATTCTATTAGCATAACTGTTTTTATAGCTATAGACACGATCAAAATGATATTTTAGTTAAGCTGCTTTTCAGAAATACTGAAATAATATAACGACTTCAAGTTTTAGGTTTTATCGAAAGCATTATTCTGTTGATCGAAGAAAGCGCGTAACAGAAGGGTGGCACTTCGCCGATCGATGCGGTCAAACCGTTGGACCAACCTTGCACCACGCTCAAACAAATACCTACTTGTGTTGTTAAGTAACAACGTTTAAACATTGTCTTACTTACATAGTAACACTACACGTGCCTGTTATAATCAAGTCTTCTTTGATACAGCTCAATAGATACATAATTTTACTAACATTGTCTAATCAACATTTCTTTGTGCCTATGAGAATATTATCAATGTTAAACGTAATTAGAGTTATATGTTCTTATAATATGGTATTAAAGTTAATTATTATTTAGTTTAATTGTAAAACAGAATAATGTTTTGTTATTTCATAATTTATTAGGGTTCACCCCACAAAAATCTAAATAAACTATGAATGAAAATTAAGTATTTAGATTTCTATGGTTAACCCTAATAAACTAGGGGTCTACCTGATAGATAGATTAAGGTATGTTTGTTTACCAACGAAGCGAAGACGCTTACCTGGATACGTTTAGGTTATATTTTAATTATTTAACCAAATCATTCCAATTATATAAATTTATTAGAAGTAAGAAATAGGAAAACAAACAGCACACCTCTACTATTTCAAATAGCTTCGGTCAACCGGCACAGAGACCGGCTCGCCGCATCCGTACAGATAAACAAACCGCACTTCTTGCAGCAAGCCGACCAGAATTTCAACACAATATCTTCAAAATGAATGATACGAAAACTTTCATTTTGTCCGATGCGTCTATGAGTATCACTGTATCACAACACAGGATTTATAATATAACACGAACACTTTCAAATATCAATGAATTCATTGTTATTTTGTGATGCCTAGTTGTAAATAGGGAAATGCCATCGGTTAGAATTGAAGGTATGCGAGATATTAGTTCTGTACCTATGACTTGTTGTGGAGACGAGTCGTAGGAGAGAGTGGAGATGCCGCGACGCAGTGCGGAGTCGCGAGGCTGGGCTAGCAGTCGGCGGCACAAGTGGTGCCGGTGGTGGCCGCAAGGTTGCTGAGGGAGCACGAGTGCGGTGTCGCGGCCGGCCTTAGTACGTCGCATCAGTCGGCGGGCGTTTAATGCGCGGGTATTTCTGTAGATCACAGGCATCGGACAAATCGCGACCGTGCGACCCGGCCTCAACGAGCACTCTAATAATAAACTTGTTTATATTTTTTATTCCTTCCATGACTTTTATTCTGATTCTTCACTGATGTCCAGGACTGGACGCCAAGGCCTCGCACGTCGACCTCGAAGACCACGTGCGCCTCAAAATAGACCGCAACGCGACACTCATCATCGAATCTCATAATTTATTGGGAACGATAAAACGAATCAGCGCCAAAATGCGTTTTGGACGGTGGCGGTGTCATAAAGAATAAATGGCGAGTAGGTGTGTAGGTGTGAAGTTAGCGTTTCGGTGCGCGTTGTGGGTACGTACCGAGAGCGTGTCAGAGAGCGCGCTGCAGAAGGCGCTGAAGCCGGTTTGCGCGGGGGGGCTGGGCGGCGGGCTGCCGCTCGCCCGGTCCATGGCGCGGTGTGCCCCGGCGGTCGGCGGAGCACTGCCGAGTGCCGCCGCGCACTAACGCGCCCTCGCGTTACATAAACCTCGCGGCTTGCCCGCTGCCCGCTCCCACCTGTCTGTTGTCGCTACGTTTTGGCATCACATGCAAACCACAACAATAACACTAAATAATTATAGAAATACTATTTTAAGCTCACTCAACGCCGACTCAGACTAATTTGTACCACTTTATCTTAACATAGCATAAGATTTTAAGCAGACACGTAAACCGAGTGAGCCGGTGTCGCTATTTTTGATTTCATTTCCGCGTAAAAATCCGATTCACGTCCACTTCCATTCATTTCAGCGTTTCATAGACAATAAACCAAGGCTAGATTATTGTGTAGGTATACTTACGTGATATAGGTAGGTGCCTACGTGGGCTCATAATGAGTAATGACTTGTCAAGGGTGACCTGTGTTCGACCGAACATTTTGAGTTTGACTTTGGCCTGAAACCGCCTTCTTTTACGCTGAAAGCGTAATTGCCTTTTATTGAAGATAGGTATAATGTATCTATAATGAAGTTTTGGTAAGCCACGTTTCAGTATCTATGAAGGTCAAATCTACTTATAAATAGCTGATTACTTACTTTGTAACAAGGAAAATCTTACAGGCATTGGGAGCAATTGTATCAAAATATGAACACATCTCTACAATCTGCCTACAACAAAAAACAAAACTGGGAAGAAAATCGGTTTGGGCTTTGCCGAAAAATTGCTGCCGTGTAATCTCGGGATAGCGAGTGCAATGCCAACCTGATAAAGAACATAACAATAACATTAGGGTGGCCTTCGACGACCGCTACCTGCCCTTAATTTTAATCGGGCTTGGAACACAATGAGCTCTGCTTTCGTTATATTTTATTGTAAAATTATTCCGACTAATTTGAATAAATTAGGTCAATTGCCTGCCGATGGTGGTGGTGCCTACTAGGTTCGAGTGAGTTCTTTTCTAGTTTTTGGTATGAAACATTAAAAATAAGGTAAACCTTTGGCTATTTATCGGGTATGGATCCAAGCCTTAAAGACAAACGGAAAATTTTACACTTTGTTCGCCCCTGTGTTCGAACCTAAGTATATCCTCGCGCGGCAGCGAACTTGCAACCACGGAACCCACTGAGACTAACAGAATTAACTTTATTGTGTTTAATGCAAATGCTACCACACTCATTCCTGTCCAAGTGATTTATCATACTATTCAAGATAAACAAACACTTCATTGAAAAAACATTTGATTTTCAACTCCACTGCTGTAAATGCTCTTTTAAACACCTGTTTACATACTTCAGTAATTTTATATGTCGTCACGACTTTTCACAACAGTTTTTACTATCAGCCTTAACAGTTCTACATACATTAATTGCTTTAAAATATTTGTAAATTCTTTGAAATATTTTTTTATTGCTCTACTTTGATCAGTTCGTAGCGTATTACCTACCTATTCGTAATAATTTGTAGTGGAATGTGTTGTAAAAAGAATACGACTGTTTTTGTCGTTGTACTTAAAATCGTTTTAAATCTTTGTGTATTGGCACAATGTGGGAGAGTCAAGAGAGTGGTTGGAGGTTTAGATGTCAAGTGTGGTATAAAATTTTCTTAATTTCTAATTACTTATATTTACAATCAGGACCATCGCAAAAGACTCAACGAGAGATTATTATAATATGCAATATTTAGTTTTTGCTATTTTTATTTAATATCTAAAGTACTTTCCCTCCATAACCACACGTTTTGGGACACCCAGTATATTGATACTTAGGAGTAGGTAAGTTTTGTTCTCTCTACGTCCCAAGTCCTGAAAACTAAGAATAAATTATGATTTAATTTAATAATTTAACCTCTTAATGACCATCGCCTGCTCGATAGTATCTGCGGCGGCTTCTATTGTTTGTCCATTGTGTTTGTTTCCGGCGATTAATCAGCATATTGAATGGAACTGACATAATATAAATAGGCAAAGACAAAATAGCTAGGTACCATTTTCTCTTCTGTTAGAGAACCGATTTTCTTTTTAGGGTTCCACAAGGAACCCTTATAGTTTCGCCATGTCCGTTCGTCCGTCCGTCCGCAGCTTAGCTCAGAGATGGCACGGATATACATATAAATCACGTCGACAAAGTGGTAAAATAAAATCATGAAAAATACTTTTTTGAGGGTGCCTCCTGCACATCTAAAGTGGGGTGGTTTTTTTTCTCGTCTACCCCATCGTGTGGGGTGTTGTTGGATAGGTCTTTCAAAAATATTGTGAGTTTGAGAAAACAATTTTTCGATTAAGGGATCCGTTTCTGAAATATTAAACTTTAAAGTGCTCATTTTTGTTAGGGTCAAGTGTCCCCCGCCCCTGCCAGTTAAACGGCTAGTTTTGGATATGTGAAAAAATTCACGGTAGTAGTATACACAACGAAGTTAAAAGGAAAACTATCACAGCTAAGTAGGCTTTACAAGTTTACGAGTAATAGTCGATCAACGGGAAAAGTAAAAATTTCGTACAAATTCCATTGAAAAATTATTAAGCCCTCTTCTTAGTCCGCATTATTGTGCAACTACGGAACCCTATTACTGCGCGTGGCCCGACACGCACTTGACCGTTTTTTTTTAATAACTATTATCGAGCTTTAGCGCTATCAATAAAAAATGAAAAATAAACTTACTGCTAGTATTGACAAATAAGAGAACACAGCATCCCCAAAACAAAAAAGTACATTATGATATTCAGTAGATGAAAATGATACACAACTATTAGTTCACTTGTGACTTGAAGCCACGGTATTGAGATAGATAAGGGTGTACTTAAAGCTAGAAATACCTCCATGTACACACATCAAAAAAAGTTTGCGATCACTAGCATAATTATGTATGTGAAGATTCCGAATTTAAAGTCCAACTGAAATCTGATTTATATTTATCTAGATAACTATCAATCTATATTTATCATGATAATTATCGCTTTGAATCCCAATTAGAAAATTCGGCTTCAAAAAGGCTACATAATTTTTCAAAGTGATCGTAAACTTTTTTTATTTACCTAGGCATATACTATATGACATGATTCCTTAGTAAGCGATTCACAGCCAGCCAGGTCAATATATCACGTTTCTGTATGTATAAAGACATTAATGACGTTTTTATGATCTTCATGTAATACGTGCGGCGCTTAGCGGTTCTCGTACGCATTCTAAATCCTGAACGTGTTAGTTTTGTAAAGCCGCTACGTCAACGCAAAACTTTAATAACATGCTGCGAATAGGACGAAGATGACACGCCTTCGATATATTGCAGTCTTCATTATATTTGGGGGTTCAACGGTCACATCCGTGAGGGCTCAAAGTGAGGTGGAAATATACTGTAATATACGCGCCCTATGCGAGCATACAAGTATTTTCCCGGCACAATTCCAATACCGCAATACCAAACGCTCTGTTCCACCTGGAAATCGAATCTGAGACCGCAAGGTTACTAGCAGTGCTCAAGCTCAATCTACAACACAAACAAGGCTACACGTACAAATACAGTATGTTTTAAAATAAAACCTAGACTCAACAAAAAAAAGGTTTATTTATATTTCATTTTTTCAATTAATTGATTTTTTTAATTTGTTTTTTGTCTAGCTACTTACAATACGGCCGACGTATCTTGGCGAGTCTGAAGTTGTTTGATTAGCTGCGCAGTAGACAATTTCGTTTCTAAAAGATTTATTGCGCGGCCAAATAACTAACTTCAGACCATTGAGTTATATGTACTACGTAGTACATAATATTAACTCAATGCTTCAGACTCGCCAAAATACATCGGCCGTTTTGTAAAACACTGTCTTTCTTTCCAAAGAATCGAGTTTAACAGTTGTTTTTATGTATGGAGTTTGACGTCAGATACGATTTAATCAAGTGTCTAAACTTTGTAGTAGGAAGTAAGACCATTATAATTAATGAAATCATGATCACAACATAACCAATATTAGTGAACATCGAAACAGTCGTAACGTAAACCCACCAAATACCGACCTCCTAAGGACCATAATTTTTGTTTTATTCAGACATAGCGACTGATAAGGGAAACTCTGGTGCTGTAGGTCTAATATTAAAGTAAAATTCATATATTTATTAAATCTAGCAAGGAATATAAAATTCACATTTAATTCCTTTTGATATGAAGTAAAAAGTGACAAGTAGTTTCAAATCTGCTGCCCGCCTTAATTCCTTCCGGGAAACAACTGTCAGCTGTAATCCGACCACTGACATACCTAATACCGTCCACCATATTTGCAAACTTGCTGAAACCAGGGTTTTACCTCTCGATCTCGATACCCTTATTAGCTCATAGTGGTGTTGCCCACTTTTGCCTGTTCTGGCGGTTTTCCTGAGGGCCCAGCTAGCGAGTCAGTGGGCCACCGTCTGCCAAACCAATTTTCTACCAGAAAAAGAAGTTAGACTTGTCCATTAAACACCCGTATCAATAGACTAACAATTTAAGGTTCTATATTTTGCAATACTCATTCTTGTGCCCTCTTGTCTTACATCCCCCGGGGACAGTCCTTGACTGCACTCTCATAGAGCACCAGTGGGCAGTCCCCGGTTGATGCCCCATTCTATTTTAGATTAAAGTAAAAAAACGGTGTGTGTACTTTATGTATGCGCGGTAGAAGTTCACTTTGGCTTTCTACTAGAGCGCTTATTGTTAGTGGCACCCCCATTTTTCGTACTCTTTTTTGCAGAGCTTTAGACACCTTGTCTATGTAAATAACTAACTTCATGGTGTCATATAGAAAAGAGGTTTATTTATTCTTTATATAGTACAAAAACGTTACATTAATTAAGAGCAATGCCCCACAAAATCATTTCCACGGTTTGTCTGTAGGAACGGAATATAAATAAATAAATAAGAACCAACGTTTAAACCTTTTTCGTGACGGTGTGCGCGCGCTGCTTCCTTAGAGCTTATACCGCTGGTCCCAATTTTACTCGCAATCTCAACCTCGCCAAAAGATGTTAAACTACTGAAGTCATTTTTTTTTTTTTTTTTTATTACTTTATTGTAACAAATGCGTTTATTGTAACAAAACTCTTATTTGCATGGGTTATTCGAGTGCCCATGCTAAAAAATTGGTCGAGTTCGGAATACAAGATGACGGTTATACAAAATTACTGATTATTCGTCATGGGTGTCAATTCCATGGTTTTCGAGCCTGCTGGTACCGAAAATGTGGGCAAAACCAAAATCCAATATGGCGGCTATAAAAATTGTACATTATTCATCATGGGTGTCAATTCCATGGTTTTCGGGGCTGATGATACCAAAATTGTGGAAAAACCCAGAGTCCAAGATGGCGGCCATGAAAATTTAAGAACTAGTCGTCATGGTGTTAATTCCATGGCATTCGGGTGTACTGATGAAGAAAATGAGGGCAACTTCAAAATCCAAGATGGTCGCCATAAAAATTTGGAAATGCTTCGTCATGGGTGACAATTCCATAATTTTCGGCGGTGCTGATGCCGAGGATGAGTCAAAATTCAAAAAGTTATTTTCATGAGTACGGTTTTTTTTAATGGTTTCTTGTCTATAGTTCTTGGTTATGATGATTCTGGATATGAGGTCAGAATCCAAATACAACATGACTGTCACCGAAAAAATCCGTCTACTTCACAATGAATTAACGTAAGCCCTTCGAGTAGTTTTGTTTTATCAATGGTTTCGGCTCGTTTGATTTGTCTCGATGGGCACTCTTTTCCTAGTTGATTGATATCCAAGGTCAGATAAAGGACCCGAAAGGCGCTGACATAAAGTCTACAATGTAGTCATATAAACTTTAAGTTTTAGCTAAAAAGTTTAAGCTCTTCGAAATGAGTACAATTCACGATAAGCTTTGAGGGTGGACGGTGTTAGGAAATGATGTAAAACGGTTACCTAACTACCGACCGCTTTTCAACTACTTCAATTATTGAAAAGTTTAATATTTTTAGAGAAATAAACAATGTCGATAGATTATTATTATTAGCCTGTACTGTCCCACTGCTGGGCAAAGGCCTCCCTCCTTTCCTTCCACTTGTCGCGATTCTTTGCAGCTTCATGCCAAACGATAGATAGTAAACATTTTTTTTAAATATATTATATTAGAATAAAAACAATAACAAGTACAGTTAATTGAAAATCATGTAAGTATTATACTGCTTTTCTCTATAAACGATGGTGCTATTAATGAATTTTCATGAAATTAAAATACAGTTATCGAAATAAATAAACAATTTATAGTAGGTCGTATTTCGGTCATAAGATTCTTTATCAAATAGGTAAATAATAAATAAAAAATCTAGGTTTGATTTATTATAACTCAAATATAATTTTATCAGTTAAAGTGAACACGGTAATTGCCCCTATACCGACCTCCGGTCGGTATTCGATCAGCACTGTAGTGTTACTAGCTATAACACCGTCCACTTTATTTTGATAAGTTTTGCATACTAATTATAAACTAAATCACCTAATAACTACTTGTAACTCAAGTCTATCAATTATACTATACCACATAAACTTTATCTTCTTATATATAAAGAGACTGGTACTGACTGACATTTGATTCATCAACGCAGAGCCTAAACCACTAAAGCTAGAAATATGAAATTTGGACAGTAGGTTCCTTACATGACGAAAACATCCACTAAGAAGGGATTTCTCGAAATTCAACCCCTAAGGGGGTGAAAAGGGTGATTAACGTTTGTATGCAAGTCCGTCATTTTTGAAGTAAGAAGAATGAAATTAAATATTAAGCTTTTTGGTTAGGAGTAAATGTACACGTGTTTGAGCGTTTTTGTAAATTCAACCCCTAAAGGGGTGAAATAAGTATTGTAAGTTTGTATGAAAAATCTAATACTTTTGAAGTAAGAAGCATGGAATTCAGTATTTAGGTTACTGGTCAGAAATAAACATATACGTGTTTCAGGGTTTTTGGAAATTCTACCCCTAAGGGGGTGAAATAAGTGTTGTAAGTTTGTATGAGAAATGTTTTTTTTTTTTTATTTTATACCTGCATTTAAAAAGGGCTTAAAGAGCGTTTAAAATTTCACGCAAGCGAAGCTGCGGGCAACAGCTAGTACTTACTAAATTCAGTTTAAATCTTTACAGAACTCTCCAATTGTCCCATGTCTGGTTTTGACGTTTTGACTATTAAAAACACGCATAATGCACCGTTTCGTTATGAATTGTAATATTATCGCGAAACAAAACAAATATCTATAAAATCTCTTTTAGTGGTAAACAAAGTTAAAAGTGTAGTTTCAAATTCCAATAAGACCTAGCTTAATAATACACTGTATTAATAAAAAAATGCAGTAACAATTAGTGGTCGGATTATGGTGGGCGGACCAATTTGGGTAGGTTTACGTTACTTCTTTTTTTATAAAAGGAGGGGAATGAAATTTATATCATTCGAAAGGTACTGTGAGAAACAGGTGCACAAAAAAAAACATGTGTACCGTGTATGTTGCCCATAAGGCAGGTAAAATAATGACCACAAGCGATACTGTGATATATACCTACTTACTTTATTTGTAGTACCTCGATCGTATTAAGGGTATAACATAGAGTTCTAAACGTGGATTGGAGGTCTGATTTACCGAGTCTAAAATAAGAGATAGAAGAAGAGGCCACTCTCTTATTTGTCGAAAATCATTCATTCAGTTGACTTATAAGAACTTTAGTTGGGAAATATAAACCACTAGCTTTTGCCCGCGGCTTCGCTCGCGTTAATTTATAATTAATAAAACTCTTAACACACTACTGAAGTTTATTTTATAATATATTTCAATCATGATTCGAAAAACACGTGGCGCTATCTATTATCGTTATTGTTGTTTTCATGGGGAACATTACTTTTTTTCGGAAAGAAAAGTGCCTTATGTCCGTTTCTGTACACCTGACAACGTATATGCAAAATTTCAAGATGATCGGGTACAGTGGTTTAGGCGTGAAAAGGTAACATATAAACTTACTTGCGCATTTATAATATTAGTTAGGATGTTTTTTTTCATCTGAAGCATACCTATAGTTACTACACATCATTACCATATACTTTGTTTTTACAAAGGAAAGTAACTAACTACCCGTAGTAGTCCCGTAACGTACAACGTATTTTATTTACATCCCGTGTACTGATGAGACTGTATTGAGGAGACCTGATTTCCCTAAGGGTTGTAAAGGTCAGACAATAAACCCAGTACACCAAAACCCACAGCATCAGAGACAAAGGAATTGTAACTGGGCTTGATAAGTAGGTGCAAGATCATCTAGTAAAAGCGGATCTCGTTAAAAATTTGTGGCATAGAGTAAATAGGTGTGACTTTCTATAATACCATATTACAAAATTACCATATTATAAGTTTTATAATATGGTAATTGTTTTACTCTTTTTAGTTCTTTTAGCCCTCGGCCATACGCTTTGAAGAAAAGTAATAACAAACGATTTGTTTTTTTTTTTTCAATAAGTCATGGAAGTTTTTTTTTTCATTTTTTTTTTATTCAGTGTTCTTGTAAAAAAAATTAATATTGTCAGGTTTAAAAATAGAAATAAAAGAAAGAGAATTTTGCGACGTCTTCCAAAAAAGTTGGTGGGAAATATATTCCCTTTGCCTTAATATTAGTTAAAGTCGGTTTTTCTTTGTTTAAGTTTAGTTGACGCTCAACAGAATCCTAGCCAACGAAGTATATGCTCTGTAATTATAGGCACACAACCCCGCGTAGCATCTGTACGAAACTCAAGCAGCCTACGACACCTATGTGGGGCCACACTTCTTTCGCCACATTTTGCGTTGACGGCGGCCCACTGCGTGCAGTATGATGAAGATCATTATATCTTGCAGTTGAACAACTACTGCGTCAAAAAATATGATAAACCTCCGAGAGCCGAAGTATTGGAGATTATCAAACACCAGCTGTATGATCCGTGAGTTCTTTTTAAATTGTGATACAATCTGGTAATAACAGAAACTATGTAACAGTGTCATTTATAGATCAGTTGAGCTTATTATAAGCTTTAATAATTGAGGTGTAAAAAGATGAGTGCCATCGTCCTTCCCATCAATGTGGTTGGTTATTTTCCGGTACTTATTTGGTAATACGCCGAACGGCTGAAGCGTTGTTCTGAACTGAATCTTATTTTTTCGCCCCACACGGTTTTACAGACATGGTTGTCTGTTTAGGGTGAAGCCAGACGAGCGTAATTTTTTGAGTTGTGAGTCGCGTAATTTCGGACGCTTAATTTCTGCTACATTCGGTTTCATTCAAAACTCCTGTTTCGATCACACGGCGACGCAAAATGAGTTTGTTAAATCCTTCAAAAAAATTACGCTGGCTTATTTTACGCGACTCACAGCTCAAAAAATTACGCTCGTGTGGCCTCACCCTTAAACCCGGAACAATTATCTGTAGACACGTAAATATACCTAATTTTACCTATGTATGATAGGTAAAATTAGATATATCTACGTGTTTCGTGCGGGAATCGAACCCGCGACATGTTGCGCAGTAGGAAAGCACTCGCGGCCATTGCGCTAATCGTGTCATCGTTCAAACTGCAATCATCATATTGATTCTGTGTACATAGTTACATGTTTGCTCGGCCTGGGAATCGTACCCGGGTCTTGCTAGCCACGTGCCGTGCTCGCACTACTACGCCGTAGTAAACTGTTTTAGTAGCAGGCAGCTAGGTGATTGAACCTAACATTATCTTTACTTAATTATCACAAAGAAAAACAAACCTAAGTATTCATAGAACAACAAAATAATTTCATTCCTAAACCATCAACAAACATTCGTATAAAACAAACTTAATAAAAACAAGAGTAGGTACCTAACAATACCAACGAACGGCTGCAGGCATTACGATTGAGTAAATCCGCGTCAGCATTATATCAGCACGTTGTACGGTTTCAGGATCACGAGAGCGCATGACGTGGCTCTGCTGCGCGTCGCCCTTCATCTCGATGACGTCACCTGGCTTAATCGCACGCTCTTGCCCACATCCTCGTTCGGAATATCAGGTGATTGCCTGATAACATAAGCGCGAAGGTGTAATGAAAGTAGCTAGCAGAAGCTTAGTCAAATTCTATTGTTTCGCATGTTCTGGCTACGAACTACAACATCAGAATTAAATCCCGTTCGAAATAATAAGTAAACAAAGCCTTCTGAATTATTTAAAAATAATTCATTCGTGTTAATTTTACATTTCATGTAAATTATATTATGAATAACTTTGCTACTGTGTCTTTGGCGGATCTTTTTACAAGAACTTCAAGGGTAAAGGTGCAACTACATTGCGGTCGAACGACATTGACCAATCAATATTGTTCGCTTCAAAACATAATCAACTGACCATATGGACGATCGTTTCACTAGATATGTTCTGCGATCACAACATCGATTGATGTCAAATAAAAATATCCGCAATCTTGCAGCCATGTGCTACACTGGATCGATCGACCGCAGTCTAATTGAACCTTAATAATACCACATTTTCTAACGCTAGTAGATTTTTTAAATAAGTTCATACTATGCGTAAATCTAAAATTAATCCCGTTCTGCATTGCATTAAATATAAATTAGGGCAGGATAAGGTCACATTAATATTTAGATCGTCTAGTTCAGATAGGTTTTATTCAAGTCTTTTATTTGAGGACGATGACCACATTTCAGGTGAATGTACAATATACGGGTACGGCTACCAAGATCTCCACGCAATGGAAACTTCGGAGCGACTGTTAGCTGGTAAATTGAAAATAGTTTCGTTGGACGAGTGTACAGAGGCATTGGGTCCATACGTAGCCCCCCACCCTGATAGCGGGATGATGTGCGCTATTGGCGACGGCGTCGACGCCTGTCAGGTAACGTCGAGTAGACAAAGTAATTCAATTCATATTCATTAGGCAGTTGTCCCACCGCCGGCGAGGTAGCGACTAACTATCGGCTATTTTCTCGCTCAAGTAACGTACAATAGATATACATTCCGTGTAAACAAAAGAGATGCATATATTAATAGTCGATCGCTGATTGTTCACACTGCCGGCGAGGACTCGCTCCACTAGTTTGTCGCTGAGCGAGAAGAGCTATCAAAGATAATACTCGCACAGCGATGCTCGCTTGGCGGTCAGAACTCACGCCGAGAGACTAACCAGCGGTCATTTGTGAGTGGTGCGAGTAATCGCCCGTCGCTCTCGCACACTCGCTTATAGCCCAGCGACAAAACTATCGGAACTACACACTCGCTTCTCGCTGCTCGCCAACTCGTTTCGAGTTTCTAGCTCTACTCGCTGCTCGCTCGTCGTTCGCGGTGAGACAGGTGCCTTACTGCTTCTAAATTTAACGACACCTTTGATGCAGTGACTGAGCGATTGTTTTCTGCGCTACGTGTCGTTCAATTCCCGCACGGAACAAATCTTTGTTTGGTCTACAGATAGTTGTTCCAGGGGCCTACTCCTTAAGTCCGTCAACGAAGTTAGTCGCCCGTCCGAAAGTAGCTCGAAACGCAGGAGTGAACAAAACAAGTGTCAAGTTCAACTTTTCGGACGGGCAAAAACACATCGGTAGTAGGGACAACTGTCAAATCGTGTTGTCATTCATTCTTAGTTTGAGCCCCGAAATAATCGTATGTCCGTAGGCGATAGGGAGTAGGAAACGCTCGTAACTAAGGCCGAAACCACGGACTTCGTGCTTAGGGAGTCGACCCCCAGGTCTGGGCGTTTGTGCATGGGAACATTTGTGTCTGACTCTGCAAACGCACCCACGATCCTAGTGCGAGTGGGAAAATCTACACAACAGTTTTCACGATCGTCGTAACGGAGTGAGACATCGATTAATATTTTAGCCATTAAAACGATTAATATTTTGATAGATAAGTAGAACTTAAAAAATATACATTTATCTGTCTAGACTTCCCCTAAAATCAGATTACTTTACTCTTTAAAAATGCTTTTCTTAGCCGTGCCGACTCTCGCCGGGCAGCGAAATGACATTAACGTATTGATGAGCCGGGTGAAAGGCCTGAAAAGTTAACAACCTTACAAGACTGTAATGTAAAAGGTACCCTAGTTCTTTGCTACATTGTGGCTTTACTGACTAGAAGCAGTAGGCGAAAGTTTTATTTGTACATTATTTGCCGATTTAGCGACCCAAAGGACTGAACGGTAGGATTAGCCACTTTTGAAGCTCAATTTAGGAGAGCGAGGTACAAAATTATTTAACATGAACTCTATATATGAGTATAGGTACCTAGGTATTTGTTTCGAGATAGGATTTTTGCCCATAAATAATTTTGTTGTTGTTCACAACCTCTTAAGGAGTCACTGTACTCATCATTATGAATAACTTTTACTACGGGACCAAATATGAAATCGCGAAAAAAAATCTGCTGTTCCCTATATTTTGACGAGATATGCGAACATAAATGTAGGGAACAGCTGTTTTTTTTTTCGCGATTTCATGTTTTGTGCCATAGTAAAAGTTGTTCATAATGATGAGTACAGTGAGCCTTTAAGAGGTTGTGCGTTATTTATGTTACACCTTGTATGTAATGAATTTGTACTACGCACTAACGTTGCTAAATGTCTAGTTAGCTTAAACATCTGCATAAGGCTCTATTTTGTTCCAGGGTGATTCTGGAAGCCCATTAATTTGTTCTGGAGGGACTATCGAAGGAGTAAGTAGTTATGGCATGAGCTGCGCAGTGCCGGGCATTCCAGGAGTATACGCAAGCATCGGAGCCCACTTACCATGGTTACGTCAAATGATAGAAGACGACACAAGATAATAAAAATAATGATTTTACTTAGTACGCTTTGGGTATATTGATAGTGTTCAGCTCTCTGATTGCGATCTTTGATCATAGATAGGAAGTTAAATAAAACCAATATTCTTGATAAACAATCAATATATTTGATCGACAACTCATTTAGTTATCGTATTATTTTAAACATTAAGCGATAAGTTATATTTAAAAAATAACTCGCAAGGTTCGAAGTATGTAGTAAGTAATTATAGCCATTATTTATTTGTGACCTAATAATTTCCAATGATAGGTATACAATATCAACGATAAATAACAATCACAATATTGTAGAGGACGTCATAATTTCAATACTTTTGTGTAGCTTAAAACAAACTTCATACAAATTCACAGTAGGATACATAATAACAAATCTAACACCGACCTAATAAGCACAACGCATTGAACTAATCAAGCCAAAATTTTAAACAAGTAACACAAACACTATGTTCACACACTGGCCAGCCAACACCAACATGTAGAGAGCTATCGAGGCGTCGAAATCTCCGGTAGGACATCAAACTTTTTTTTTTTTTAGGCCCATAGGCCCATACTGTATGTTAAAAAAAATATCGGGCAGACCTTTCACCGTCTGCCGGGGTCGCGGTGCATGCAGCTGCGAATCCCGCGACCCCGGCCAAGGGTCAGGAGAAGGAACACCGTGGGTTTTTAGCCGGTAAGAGTCCGGCATACCCCTTCGCCTTCCCCGGGCGATGGGCATCCATGAGGATATTCCAATGAAAAAAAAAAAAATGATGTCCTACCGGAGATTTAGACCTTTCACCGTAACGACTAACTGTCCAATGATGATTTGATCTGTGTATTAATTTCATCAATGCCAACTACTTTATTATACTCGTTATACGTTGGTACATATTGGCCGGCCCACATAGGAACATAGTGTAACCATCATAATTTATTTTGTACTTAATATCTCAAGAGTATACAAAGACAGGTCAAAACATTCTCTCTGGCGGGAAACAACAAGCATCTATCTAGCATAATAAATATTTTTTCTTGGTTCAAGCATAGCTTGTACTAAACATAACTATTGTTACTTGCAGTCGTACAGCCATCTTCATTTTGAAACCTCGGCCTCAGTCGAGAACTTTGGTCAATAATATATTATATTCTAGAACATTAAACAGTATATTGCACACATAACACGCATATAACTACAGCTTACATTACCGTATTTTTCATTTAAATCATATCCTTAGACGTAGGTACCTATGATATTTCTCCAGCTTATTCAACATACCCGTTTGTTTCTTACATATTACACACATCTGTAGATAATTCGACATTACTAAAATACAACCATTTTCTAAGTAAAGGCCTTGTTAAAAGGTTACTTGTGAACACACAATAGAGACAATATACTAATAACATCTACAACATCTAACATAAAGTCATCTAAAACATACATCAACATATATATGAAAATTTAATTTAAAGAATGTCATATAGGAATAGAGTTCCCGCTCGGGGTTTACAGTCGGATTAGATAGAAGTTATGTCAATACAGCAGTATAAAAGTCGCCTAAATATTTCAATATAAATATGGCTGAAGTCTTTATTTCGATAATTTTGTTAAGTCAATAATAATTGAAAAAACAAATTCATAATATCGCTTATACATACTTCATATGGCTATAATGGACACAATTTCCCATCCTTAAAGTCAATCTCAAAAAATACACCACTGACTAATCAGTAAATAGTACATACATGTTTATACTTCATAGTAAAAACCCACGGTGTCAAGGTGCCTTTAAGCCAAAGTTAATGATACACAAAACATTATAAACAAGTCAAAATCAAAATAACATTTATTTAAAATAGGCTAACGGGTTGTCCTGCGTAAGCGACAAACGCGACGCGATGCGACGCCAGGCGACACGACGCGACGAAAATACACGTAACGTCGCGTCTCGCCGCAGAGCATGCCATTGTTTTGATCGCGTTCTTCGCGTTCGCATCATCGCGTCGCATCGCGTTTGTCGCTTACGCAGGACACCCCGTAAACACAATTATCATTTCCTGAACGTTGACAATAGAAACCCCCAAAAACGCTCGCGCTTTACCGCTTCCTTGTGTTTAAACTGGGAAGAAGAAGCGGCGCAACCAATTCCCCAACAACACATTCATTCATTAAGAAAAATATTCGAGAGATTTGCAGAAAAAAATGTTAGTAATAGAGGGACAGGCTAGTTGAGAATTATGTTAATTATAAAAAAAAACACCACCAGTCCATATCAAACACCATAACAGGACCATAAATAAACGTGAGAAAACAAACATTGGCATTTAAAGGCACCTTTAACCACCTCTCTCTTCTTGTTTGATCATTGTCAACTTCCACTCACTCACTGGCCACTGCTTATTGTACATATTTATACCTTTATTACATCAAGCAGGGTTTTAACTATAATTCGCTAGAATAAGTTATCCCTTAGGTTACATTAAATAATATTGTCTAACTAACACCATTTTGAACATGAGTATAACTTACACGTAAAACAACTAGGAACAGAATTGTATCTAATTAATTGTGAAATCATAATGGAAGATATAACTTCGAAGGCAATAGGTGAACACATCAAGTCGACAAAATCAAACCCTGTCATAACAGCAAGATGAGATCAAAATCAACAATATTCTGAAGAGCTTGAAACCAGTCTCACACATTTAAACGCCGTAGATTTTTAGCTATCTTCAAGCTAAGGAATGCCGAGTTTACTCAAAATAGCTTATATTATTCTATTATTAAGAAACATTATGTCATGTCCATCTTATTCTTCAACCCCAAAAGAGCTTTGGCGGCTTATCGAAAATATCAGTTGTAAACTAAACAAGCATAAAAGAGACCGCAAATGACTAAGACAATTGGTCTACAAAACTAACCAGTGTTCAAGCCCTTCTTAGTGTTGGTACAACTTAAGACCAGTTGAACCACGACCGACCTTCCCCTGTAGGAGTGCTGCTGGTACTCTTAGGCGATTTAGGAGTCTTAGGAGTTTGGGGCTTGGAAGAGTTGGAGTTTTTGTCCTCATTACTTCCTTCAGCAACCTCAATGGTGTTTTTCAACTGAAATAAATTATTGACTAAGTTAGATACAGTAGTTTCCAGGCTATTGTTTCAAATATGGCTACTGTAGTAACAAAATACCAGTTGTAATATTTATTTTCTAGTAAACCTTATCTAGATGAAAACTAATAGAACTTGTTATTTGATCGGGCTGGCCTGATAAGATACCTTAATATTGGTTTGCGCTTGCATCTCGCGTTCGTATTCCCTCACGTCTTCTATGGTCATGTTGTACCAATCGTCCATCCAAGCAAACGCCTGGCGATGACCAAGCAACAGTATTTCGCGAATCGCCTGTAACAAAAATATTAAATGCAGGCAACATTGTAGTTTAAAATGAGTATTAAATTATGGACACATTCATGTCTCAAGATGTGAGTGTGTCCATTAATGAATGCCCAACTTACGGCCTGAACATACTCCTCGACTCTGGTCTGTAGGCCCCACACTTCGAACTTGACGCTAACAGCCTTATAGCAGCACATGATGGGCTGGTGCGAGTCCCTCCAACCCTCTACAAGAGGCCCACGTCCGGTCTTCAACGACTTGAAGAACTTCGGGTCTTCCGCCTCCTTGTAATGATGTGGCTTGATCTCATCATAGGCTATATCTAAGAAGTCTACCTCTCTCTGTTCTAGCTCTTCTGGTGTCATGCCCAAACACTGGAAATCATTTAAAAATAAAAGTATACTTCTGTATCAAATTTTTTCTAATTATTTAGTTGCAATTTGATAACTTACATTTTCTGTAGACCCATTATTATCCTCATATCTTGTTTGAATAGAGATAGAAAACTTTGGAATAAATGAGCACTGTAAAAATAAACACCTTGTTAAAAATTTATAAATTAAAAAATATAATTTCTTAGCATAATATCTTCTTTTGTTTTTGTAATCTATAATATAAAAATGAATCGCAAAATGTGTTGGTAAGCGCATAACTCAACAACGCCTGGACCAATTTGGCCAAATCTTTTTTTAAAATGTTCGTTGAAGTTCAAGGATGGTTTTTACGGCGAGAAAAATTAGAATTATTGCTGGAAAAACCCCTTTTCTTTTTCCCATACAAATGATTTCTAACTAAAACGTAGTCAATTTGAGCTTTATTGCTATGGTATAAAGTTCATATTAAATTACAAGCACTCACTGTTGTCTAAGCAATGTAGGTGTGTTCCTAACGTAGGTAGGTAGTAGGTAGGTAGTAGGTAGGTAGTAGGTAGGTAGTAGGTAGGTAGTAGGTAGGTAGTAGGTAGGTAGTAGGTAGGTAGTAGGTAGGTAGGTAGTAGGTAGGTAGTAGGTAGGTAGTAGGTAGGTAGTAAGTAGGAAAAAGTGCATTGCAACGCATGCGGGTACAGCTAGTTACTTATAAAATGTAAAACTTTTTTCATAAGACTAATACATTCTTCAAGAAAAAAAATATGAAACAGGAAAAACTTACTGTATATTCTGTGAAGATTCACCAACATGAAAATGACAAAAAGAATTGGTTAAATCAGAATAAACTGAAAATACATTATAATTTTCAATTCAATCAAGTAATAAAAATATGTTTTGGGTTGGAGGTTGGTGTAAATTATTTCAAGGAGAACTTGAATTAGAAACATGCACAATTTCCATGAAGTAGTTAGTACTCAAAGTAATACATTCCATGAATATACTAAATCAGATAATTGGATTAAAAAACATTTGATACTATCAAAACAATATTGGCCCAATGCAAATTGGAATGTTTACTCTCATAATTAAAATTTTGATGAATTAATCTAAAATGTTGGCCTTTTCGAAATTATAGACTTTAAATATCAAATTTATCATAAACAAAATTATAAACAGATGTGAGTTTGACCATGTTACAAGGTACATTTTACAAATTTATTTACCTGTAATAGTGTAGGGGTAATAATTCCATGCCTTTTCAGTGACATAAAATATTTTTGGTATCAGGGACTGGACCCAATAAGGTAAGTGACTGTAAAACAAGGAAAACAGACAAACATTACATTTAGGCATAATTTTGATACTATTGTCCAGTTCCGTTTATTATGTCATGCAAGAATAGCTGAATTATTTAGATATAATTTGGTATAAAGATAGAATGAGTTCTCAACTAGCTCCATAGGACACTTTTCATCCAAGATTTATAAAACATTTGAAAAACAATAAACATTCCATATAATTATGTTATACATAGATGTGACACTTTGGTGGATTTACTGTAGAAGTAGAACATTTTCTAAATTATGACAAACAGTACTTTTCTTGGAAGACTGTGTTCTAAATTATACAACCTCTTTTTTTTTTGGAGTTAATCTATAGAATTTAAAATAATTACATACAAGGTAAAAAATATGGTTGAATGAATGTATGGAGGAAACAGGGCCATCCCAACACAAGGGTGCAAGGGGTGTGGGGCACCATAACACCTACTGTTCTGATCGGGGGAGGAGGGGGTGCACGCTGAACAGGCTAGGAGGCGCCTGAGCTAGGTTAGGACAGGGTGCCAGATAACCTGACCTAACAGCCCTGGGAGGAACTTTTTTGCATGTTAATGTAATGAACAATAATGTTTTGAGGTGTCCCAGCTCAAGGCAATTAGACAAATAGGTATTGTTTCTTAAGTGTTATTCAGAAGGTATTTTTATGTAATAATAAAATTATGCTGATTACTACAAAGCTTAAAGGCCATATATCTTAGTGACTAACCAATTCATACAATTTAAATGAATTCATTATGATAGTTTGACGAACACTTCTACTATGGTCACCTGCACCCATGCTAAGTAGACTATCTTTAATCTGGCCCAAAACAAACATCTGGTGGAGAATTTCTAGTCATTTTGATGGCCATACCCTCCATATTGGCCCTCACTATCAGATCCAACAATTAAGGAGACGTGGCTGGTTACTGGATTGAAAGAAAATAATGATTAAATTTTGTATGTTGAAAATATATCACACCTAGACAGATGGATTCTCTTCTCAGTATACTGCCCCACTCCATTGACTTCATCGGTGACCTGCTCGTTGGCCACCACCTCCACCCCTTCTCCATTGCTAGACTGCTCAAAACTGTGGCGAGCAATCATGTACAGCTGACCAATACGATACTGAAATAAAGCATTAGGTCAGAGGGTCGTCTTGGGGGCGGAGTTTACAGTGATACACATGTTTAAGACATTTTCTATGAATATGCAATTAGTTGTGATAAGATGTGATCAATTAAATGATAAAAGGTTGAGCTGATAACTGTGCCCTTACAGTTAAGTCTAGTGAATCACAATAGATATAGTATCAACTGAGAACTAATACGCACTGCAGACATTAATTTGCTGCAGCCATACATAGGCAATGTTATAGGATATTTCCGAGGCCATTTTTATCGTAAACACAACCTATAAGTATAACCACAAAATGTAATACACCAATAATACATCAAAGGTAGAGTGAACAATATTTTACGCCTTTGAATAATGTAACATAATACACACATTTTCTGTAACAAAATAATAGTCGTGCTTAGCACATAAATCACAAAAAGGAAGAAAATAAAAAATTATGTTTGTACCTCTTCGACTGTCATCGGCATGCATATTCTAAATTCCTTTGTTAAAACCATTTTCTATGTTTATACCAAATGCAGTACTTATCTGTAAAAATTGAACTATTGAACTTGAACCAACGAGTAAAGTAATCTAGTTGAACCGATTAGCACCGTTAACCAAAACTAATGATTGTCTGAATACACAGCTTACAAAATCTGAAAATCATAACAATTCACACAAATCACAGGTCAGACAGTGTTGCCAACTTTTTGTATTTTTCGTGTTTCGTACTATTTTGTATTTTTCGTGCACATGTTAGATTTTTTGCCCGTGCAACGTTAAAAGGAGCAAAAACCAACAATTATCATCCAGACATGTGCACGGAAAAATCGTATATTAAATGCTTAGAGCTTAAAAAAGGTCTGGAATGTGGTGTAAGGCAGGGTGGTCTGACCTCCCGAGCGCTGTTCAGCTTGTATGTCGATCAGTTGATCGGGGAACTCAGCAGCACAGGGGTTGGATGTTCGGTAGATGGTAAAATCATAAATAGCATATCTTACGCGGACAACATGGTGCTGCTGAGTCCCTCGATTGAGGCACTCAGACGTTTGCTTGAGGTTTGTGAGAGATACGCCTTGACTCACGGCCTCCTATACAACGTGAAGAAGAGTGTGTTCATGGTGTTTGGGGTTGCTGCAAAGGGTCACAGGGCAGTGCCGCCAGTGTACTTGTATGGTGTTGCTCTAAACAGAGTGCCTTGTTTTAAATACCTTGGACACAAACTAGTAGAGGATCCTAATGATGACCAGGACATGGAACGGGAACGGAGAGCGTTGTCGGTCCGATGCAATATGTTGGCCCGTAGGTTTGCAAGATGTACGAGACCGGTCAAGATCACCCTTTTCAAGGCTTATTGTCAGTCTTTTTACACATGCAGCCTGTGGGTCAAGCATACGCAGAGGGCCTACAACGCTCTTCGGGTCCAGTACAACAACGCCTTCCGGGTGCTGTTGGGGCTACCGCGATTCTGTAGCGCGTCAGCCATGTTTGCTGAAAATACTACAGATAGTTTTTCAGCAATCATGAGGAAAAGAACGGCATCATTGTTAAGCAGGATTCGTGGGAGTGCCAACGGCATACTGAAGGTGATCGGGGATAGGCTGGACGGCGTTTTCCTGGAGTATTGGACCCGTATGCACAGCTACGGGTCTGATACTGCAGGAAAATACATGAATTAAATTGTATTATAGGTTTTATTTTGTCTGTTTTTAATTATAAGTAAGTACTAACATAGTTACGTAAGTTGTATCACTAACAAAATATGGAGCAATTCCGAAATAAACGTTTTATCTCTTTAAATCACGGCTCATCCTCCATGTGGAAGATGTCCGGTCCTTTGGAAGGCATACACCCACACAGGTCCAACGCGCAGAGGCCCCTTTGAGAACTTTAATCTAAAATGGGGTGGGGCACCAACCGGGGACTACCCACGGCTGCACTATTGGAGTACAGTCATGGACCGTCCTAAGTGGGTGCAAAACTATTGTAAAATATGCTAAAAAAATATCTGGTCTATGGAAAGGGGTGTTTTGTGGATCGGTTAACCTCTATTGCCGGAAGAAAACGGCGTCTGCCTTTCAAGTTTAAATTTGAAATTTGTTGGCAGACGGTGACTCGCCAGCCCACTAGAAACGTTTTATTATTATGACCTTTATTCATCAACATTCATAATTTTACATTTTTAAATATAAATCTATAAAAAAATACATTTAAAAATATAAAAACAGGGATCCACCGGCATCGGGAGCAGGGTCCAAGCTACCGGTGGTTAGGGCTCCAGAGACAGGAACCTCCTCACAATACGCGCCGTATCGAGGAGGACTGCTTTCTGTATCAGGCCCTTGATCCAGCCACCTAACGAGAGCCTCTTGAGGTGTTGGTCGAGGCTCTTGGCCATTAGGCCATTGGCCGTTACGACTATCGGCACAATGGTTGCCGACTCCACATCCCACATGCTGACATTTATTATTATTATTATTAAATGCTGTGAAGAAAAAACTGTTAGGTGAACCTAAAATATTCAAATCCGAACGCATAGATTTGACAAACATTATATGGGGAGATAACATTAAAGGTACAAGTCCGAGGCGGGCTGCAGACTGCACCCGCAGACCACAAATCACATTGGTTTGTACGAACCAGGGGGCTTACCATGACGTCTTAAGAAAACGTTCAAATGCCAGCCAGTCAATATCCGTTCAAAAGCAGGCCTGCTTCTGAATCGCTAAAAATCGTACCATGACAGTACAAAAGGTGAACGACTATTCAACCAAGTTGAACGGATAAGCTTGTTCATGGTACGAAAAGTCTATACAAAAAAAACAGGTGAACGGATTTCTTAAACGTCAACGTAGCAGGCCTGCCGCAGGCCTGCTCTAACGATGTCATAGTACAAAAAAGCAGGGCAGTTCAACTTCCAGGCAACTTCTGCCCTGTTTTAAGAGGTCATGGTAAGCCCCCAGTAGTGTCGCTTGTCTGCTGTCATCTGCGGTTGCAGTTTGTGGTCGCCGTTGGAATACTACCTTTATGGTGTGCACTTTAAAAGTGTTATTCGGACGGCGAGTTGCGGTCTGCGGATGCAGCCTGCAGTTTGCAGCCCGTCTCGGACTTGTACCTTTACTAAAAGAAAAATATTCATGGTTCTTTCCCTGCACATGTCTGACTGTTGGTGTCATACAACAAAATAAAGCTATAATTACTACCTTTAAAATGACGTATATCATAACTTGATACAGGGGGCTTACCATGGCCTCTTAAAGCAGGGCAGAAGTTGCCTGGAAGTTGAACTGCCCTGCTTTTTTGTACTATGACATCGTTAGAGCAGGCCTGCGGCAGGCCTGATAAGTTGACGTTTACGAAATCCGTTCACCTGTTTTTTTTTGTAGGTATAGACTTTTCGTACCATAAACAAGCTTATCCGTTCAACTTGGTTGAATAGTCGTTCACCTTTTGTACTGTCATGGTACGATTTTTAGCGATTCAGAAGCAGGCCTGCTTTTGAACGGATATTGACTGGATGACATTTGAACGTTTTCTTAAGACGTCATGGTAAGCCCCCAGCACTGGGGACGCAGCCCATAGAAAAGCGCCCATACTCCTTTATCGAAAATAAAAAACAAGGAATGACAATAAGGGTTTTGGTAAGCGCACCGACGTTATGTGAATTTGTAACGTCGTCTCGTTCCTTCGTGGCAAGTCACGGTGATACTTTCAGACAGTTGATCACCGTGATTTATTCATCGT
The DNA here is from genome assembly GCA_905220435.1 of Amphipyra tragopoginis. Lineage (NCBI taxonomy): Eukaryota > Metazoa > Arthropoda > Insecta > Lepidoptera > Noctuidae > Amphipyra > Amphipyra tragopoginis. Next base: position 16,094,495 of record HG992006.1, read on the forward strand.
GATTTTTTTTAGCACCTCTCTAGTAGTTAGTTTGTAGTTATGTCAAAATGACATTTAGCACGAAATAGAAATTTACGATAGATGGATCTGTCATGCAAACCATGCAAACCTTCCTTCCTATTCTATCGTGAAATTCGTGAACCATCAAATTGAGGAGGAGGAGTAGTATATTCTTTGCAATACGCTCATAATACTCAAATACTCTTTGACAAAGCTATCATTAGAAGAAAGAAAAGTTGATGGTGTTTTAATATCAGTCTGTAAACAAACAACATAAAATGGATCCCAAGGAAGTGGTAGAACATTTAGTTGCGTTGAAAGTGATGAGATTGACCAAACCTGCTTTGGTGAGTCCAAAAATCGTGACTTGCGATTCCAAAGACTTACCAGGTAATATTTTAAACAACTATCTGAAAGACGATGCTACTTCTGTCACACAAATGGAAACCCTAGCTGCTGGCCAGTTTCTACTACTTCCACAAAGTTTCGGAAATATTTATTTAGGTGAAACTTTCTCCTGTTATGTTTGTGTACACAATGAAACTAATAATCCTGTGCAAAGTGTGTCTATAAAAGCTGACTTACAGACAAACTCTCAGAGAATATTATTAACAACTCAACAGAACCTCTCTCCTACAATGCTTGATGTGGACGAAACGCTAAGTGATGTCATACATCATGAAGTTAAGGATCTTGGCACACATATTCTTGTCTGTGAAGTAACATACATGTCTAACTACAACACATTAGCATCATTTAGAAAATTCTTTAAGTTTGAAGTAATGAAACCATTAGATGTAAAAACCAAGTTTTACAATGCTGAGTCTGATGATGTCTATCTTGAAGCTCAAGTTCAAAATATTACTTCTGGCCCAATCATTTTAGAACAAGTTTCTTTGGAAAGCTCTCAACAGTTTAATGTTAAATCATTAAATGAAGTTGATGATGGAATTTCTGTATTTGGAGACGTCACTTTACTTCAACCACAGGAAAGCTGCCAGTATCTCTATTGTTTGACACCAAGAGAAAACATTTCAAAAGAAATAAAACTATTGGCAGCTGCTAAAAATATTGGAAAACTGGATATAGTGTGGAGGTCGAACTTAGGTGAAAAGGGGCGGTTACAAACTAGTCAGTTGCAGAGAATGACTCCTGACTATGGAGATATAAGACTTACATTTGAAAAATTACCCAGTAAAGTTTCTGTGGAGGAGCCTTTTGATTTCCAATGCAAAATAGTAAATGCTAGTGAAAGGACCCTAGACTTAATTTTAAAACTACGTTCACTTCAAGATTCTAGTCTACTTTGGTGCGGCATGTCAAACAAGAAGCTGGGCCCGTTGGAGCCAGGACAATCTTTATACATCAGCTTAACAGCTCTACCTATCAATACTGGTCTATGCAATATATCTGGAGTATCATTGTTAGATTTATTCCTAAAGAGAACTTATGATTATGACGATTTGGCATCTGTTTATGTCTATTAAAAGTGTAATGTACTAGTTAATATATAAATCCTGAATTATTATTTATCTTTTATTAAGATATTGTGACTGATCTTTTTTTTGTGTATAAGATTTGTAATGTTGATTGTGAAACATTCATGTTGTTTTGCTTGAAAACTTGCATTATTATCCTCATAAAAAGATATACACACACACACACAAATAAAACACCTAACATTAAAAACAATACAGATAATTATGTAATCTACAAATTTGCTTATAACGACGACGAACGGACATACGTTATTTGGTCGTAATATGCGGTTGTCGTTGTAAAGAGCCTTGTCATGTATTTTCATCAAAATTGCTAGCTGTCTATCTTATTCCTAGAAATTAAGATGTTACAATAATGTTAAACTATTGATTTGAATAAATTGATTCTATAACTTACATTACGGCCTTCATTTTAATTGTCTATAGACATATCCAGTACCCATTAGCTGCATTCCTAAAGCATTTTTTGTATATTAAACATTCCCGAGGCTGCCGTTTTTATGTAAGTAGGTACCTAATCACTGAAGGAAATTATTTAAAAAAGTATTGTAGACGTGACAGGCATATGCTAGCAACGTTTAATACGGCCCTATAATTCTAGTTTAGTCAACCAACATCCAAGGATAAAATCGGATTCATATTGAAATTATTTAAAAAAAGATTAAGATTTTCGAAATACACCTATCGCCTATCGCCTGCTCTAATTATATGCACTACGTATATCACAGTACGCATTATTTGCTATTTTATTATTTATAGGCGCCATCAAGGCTTAAGTTTGTTAATATTTTTTTATCCTTCAAAGTTACGGAATCCCGTAACTATAACTCGATCGATATAGATATGTAGGTAGCAATTATTCGTCAAAGAACATTCCGGTAATTCCCTGTAGTTTGTTTAAATCACGTAAGTGACCAGCCATCCTGACATCAGAAACAAACAGCTCAAAAAGTGGTTTAACTTTTAAAATAAATGGGTAGCAACTTTATGTAGCAATTTCTAAGAACTATTTCAAAGTGAAATGTGAGTTGGGACCGGCCATCCTGACGGTCACCGATATTGGCGGGTTTCTGCACCGAAGTCAAAGCATAGAAGTAATAAGTACTACGTACAGAAGGACCTTTTAGACAGGAATTTACGTGACAGCATATAGTTTGTATTAGAGTTATTATGGTCAGTTTTGCAAATGTAATGTCTCATGTACTGATTCTAAAGACATTAATAAACCAATTATACTCCTAGCGGCAATAAAATTACCAAGAGCTCAATGAAGTAATATAAAGTCTTAGGTATTTAATCCCTCCCCCAGCTTAAAGTCTCTATGTACATACAGCTTTATCATTAAAGTTGCTAGTCAACAAATTAATAAATATTTTATTGTCTGTGTACAAATTATTTATCTATCTTGTGCATCTATCTATCTCTGTCTGTCATTTTTCTGAGACTTTAAAGATTTTGCGAATTTTAATTCAAGTTTTTACGTATTATTTAACGTTAATTTCAACAGTAGATAATTGTAAACTATCAATAACGTTTACTCTGAAGGCTGAAATTTATTTTGTAGTCCAAATGAAGATTACATCGCAGTTTAATTTGCTGTAATCATCGTACCGAATGTTCCTATTGTGAACAATTTTATTCTGATGTGGCCCAATCATGTTGAGTCGAACTGTGACTTCGTTATCTTAGTTAATTTCCTTTCGGATGTTGAAGTATATGAACTAATACATAATTAAACCGAAAAATGGCTTATCAAACGCTCCTCCAGGAATACATGCTCATACCTCCAGTGACAAGAGCATACACTACAGCTTGTGTTGTCACTACGTTAGCTGTTGTGAGTTTCGATATTTGTTTATTTAATTATACGTGTCATTTGCTTAGTCACTAATTGTTTTTTTTTGTATTGAATTATAAACGTAATTTTATTTGTTAATTATTATGGATAGGAACCTATGTATTTTTAATTAATTTTGAACTCAAGTATCTAAATATTCTTCTGTTTCAGCAACTGGACCTAGTCTCACCATTTCAGTTATATTTCAACCCTAACCTTATACTAAGGAAATACCAATTATGGAGGCTACTGAGCACATTCCTTTTCTTTGGGAACTTAGGATTCAACTTTTTCTTCAATATGATATTCACCTACAGATATTGTAGAATGCTAGAAGAGGGCTCTTTTAGAGGAAGAACAGCTGATTTTGTTGTTATGTTTGTGTTTGGAGGTGTTCTAATGATTGTATCCTTTTTATATCATCATTCAGCCGAAATATGTCCACTGCTGGTCATAGGCCTCCGCCAAAAGGGAGAGGTTTGCCATAATCTCCACGCTTGGCAGGCAGGTTGGCGATCGTAGTATGGCTGTTAAAGTAATCAGAGAATGATGCTGCTGCCCATCCTCTAGTGAATCCCTTAGTTACCTTTTACGACATCCACAGGTAAAGATAGGGTAGTGCTAGTAAAAAATTCTAATAAGATTTTTTTTATCAAACTAATCAAAATGAACTGTTATGTTAAAAATTTGTAAATGTTGTATTTCCAAAATGCCTTGTCATCATGATATAATAAATTGACACTGGAAATTGTATAGTAAGTGAATTACTTACAACATAGACATGTTATTAAATTTCAATTTAAATGATTTAATAGTTGGCTCACAACTGTATATTCATTGCCAATCTCTGTCTTTAAATAGTAAAGTTGAAGTTGCTTTTCACATTTGTCTGTTTGTCTGCTTACTTGTAAACTACTTGATGGATTTCATGCAGTTTTCATAATATTTTAGGAAAAAAAACTAGAAGGTTTTAAGCTATCCAATCCACACCAGAGTGGGTTGCTAATTACAAATGAAAGAGGTCCATTTGATAAATATTTTGAAATTTCCTTAACCTTTTATTACAGCTGTGTGCTTTCTTCGTGAATTTATTATTTTTAGGACAAGCATTTACTATAATGATTGTGTATGTATGGTCTCGGAGAAATGTATTTGTGAGAATGAACTTCTTCGGCTTGATGAATTTTCAGGTAATATAGTTTGTTTTATGAAGTAACAATTTGTTAAAGCACTATGATATGACCAATCTATATCAGAATATACATGACATAGATTGATCATAACCTTGTAAATAAAAATGTATTGCATCTATGGGCCTATACAAGGGAGGGCAGCTGCCCCCCCCCCCCCCCCTCTTCTGGCCATGAATGTTTATCCTTTTTAACACTTAATCACATCTTAATCTGTGTCCACCCAGGATGCTGGATACCCCCATGATTTGATTGGTTCCCCCCTAATTCTTAATGTATCAACTTATTGTATTTTTACAGGCTCCATACCTTCCTTGGGTGTTACTAGGTTTCTCTGTGTTACTTGGTAACGCAATATCAGTAGATTTAGTGGGTATGGCCATTGGCCACATATATTTCTTTATGGAGGATGTCCTGCCAAGACAAAATGGGGGTCAAAAAATATTGAAGACACCAAAGTTTTTGTAAGTTGTTACTTTTATTCCAAAAAATATTATTTCTAATTTGGGTTTACTTTAAATTGTTTTCAATTCCAAAAGTAAATCTGTTTGGTACTATAAAATCATACAGTTATAAAGATGTTGTTCTTCTGATTTCAGGAAAAAGTTATTTGATCCAGCCCCTGAACCAGATTATGGTCCACTCCCAGAACTGGATCACATAAGGCCAGGAGGCTTCGACTGGCGCGGCCGTGATAATGAGGAAGAGGATGCCAGATAGACCATCAAGTTGTTAGTGCAAATATAATGCAATTTAAAGCCAAAATATTTATTTAAGAATATGTATAATGATTTCTACTTTTCCTTTTGAGGCAGTGCTCTTTAATCTTTATAGTAAAACAATATCAAACTAAAATTCTATCCATAATCCAAAACTACTCAATAGATATAGTTAATGTATAGAGCGTAGCCTTAAGGTTTCTAAAAGTTTATGTATAGTAATTTTCTTGTAGAAATTTCCTAAAAATATACCTTCTATGAGAAAACTTATATTTTTTCAGGTAACTATTGAGATAGATATTTAATTTAGAATACCAAGCAATATTTTTTCTCAGCGGTAATGGATCATTATCATACATGAAAACATTAAGAATTTGTACAAAAAAAATGCAGACGTGATTTCGATTGTCACTAGAATTGAATCAATATAATGTATTTTGTGTAAAAAGTTTATTGATAAGGGTCTGTTAATTGTGAATACAAATGATTGATAAATATGAATGGTTTCAGTTTTATTGCAAGTTGTTACTTTGCTCTAATTCAGGTGTCTCCAAACTCTTTAGCCTAATAGCCACACTGACGTCTACTTGTTTTCAGTGTAAACAATAAAGGAAAACATAACTTGTAGACCACATGTTTTATACTTAGGTGTAAACGAGGGGTTAGTCCAATAACCAACATACTGTAGTTTTGAAGAGTACCACCAGTCCGGCCCCCACTTTCGCGGGCCGAATTGGTGGTGCTCGCGGGCCGTAGTTTAGAGACCCTGCTTGAAATAAAAATCTATGTTATAATTTGATTATAACAAAAACTTGTGTATTGGTATAATCTCCTACTGTTTTATATTTTTTCCTGGATGGATGCAGTGGCGGTCTAAAGGGCAGGCTGCCCCAGGGCCCGGTCAAGGGACTCCAATATTAATTTATTAACATATTTTTTTTGTTCACCTTTGACAAATGTTCAGCCTAAAGCCAGTGCAAAGAGTATAGTAACTATACCAAAATGGTGTAAACCCCTCTTAACACAACGAATTTTTTCAGACCCTAAGGGCCTTATTACAAAAGATGGTTTAAACCAAGACTAAGGTAAACCCAGGTTTAAAATATACCCATCACTTTCTTATGTCATATAACAAAAAGAGACGGGCCTACTTTAAAACCTAGGTTTTTCTTAGACCGTCTTTTGTAATAAGGGGGATAGGGACCCTAAATGTCTGCCTAACGTAATAAAGGGCACATTATCCATTTTTAGGGTCCATGCTCTTATTCAGTGTAATAAGGTTGTGTGACAGATACTGGCATGGCCACCATCATGGATTTTGTTTCTTCACAGTTAGGGCGCCCGGTTTCTTTGGTCTTTGGTCGAGGCTCTTTCAACCAGGCTCTAAAAATCGGATACTGCAATAAACGCTCACGACCAGCAGTACTTACTGCTTCTATGTTAGTGTTTTGATCAATATTTATTATATTATATTTATAGATGGCACCAGTGCCGGCGTTAGGGGGGGGGGGCGTGATGGGGCGATGGCCCAGGGCGACAAATTCTGGGGGGCGCCAAGGTCTGAAGTTGGAGTACTAACACTTGTTATTGCTTCCCTCAAGTGGGCGCCACAATATTTTCGCCCGGGGTGTCAGTGGCCCTTACGCCGGCACTGGATGGCACTGCAAGGATCAGTAAAAAAATGTACAACTCAAAACTATCGTTACGATATGCTCAAGCCATGTATTCATTAGGCAACAACCACCATAAAAGTTATAATACATTTATTTAATATTAATTTGGGCTCAAGCATGAGTGAGATGCTGTACATTTTTTATCCTTGGGTTAGCTTAACCCTTAAATGCGCGATATTTTATTTTATTTTGAAAAAAATCATATTAGTCCATTCAAGGCCGTATATTACCCTAAAAATAAAATAAAAAATATTTATTGTGTTTTGGTTGTATATTATGTAAATAATTGGTATGTTGTTTTAAAACAACGTTGCGCACTCATTATAATGTATGAAGTATGGGCAATTGAGAAATAGTCCTGTTCTGTTTATGTAATTTGTTTATTGTTATTCAGTGTGAAATTTATAAAAACAATTTTTATTTTTAGTACCTTCAACAGTAACTTATAAGTTTTTGACATTTAAAAAAAGTAAAGTCCGAACTATTTTGTGTAGGTGTAGGTACTTGCAATCTTGCTTCTTATCTGCCACACTGCCATACACTACCCACACTGCCCAATAAGAAATCTGATCTAATAGTACGTCTTTTGAGGGGATTGATCGGGCTCCTGCTGCTCCTCCCTGAACCTCTTGGTCGAGTTCAAGTTTTTTTTTCGTGGGATACCCTCCCTTACCAGCCCTTGGGAAGGCGGAGGGCTGTGCCGGACTCTTACCAGCTAAAAGCTCACGGTGTTATTCCCAGGAAAGGCTGGAGTCGCAGGATTCGCTATTGCATGCACCGTAAACTGCAACCCTGGCAGGTCTTGGTTGACGACTACTGGCAAACCTCTTCTATTTATGGGGCCTTGCCTCACGTACTGAGAGACGCGGGCGGAATTAGGCGCGCCACCATCCCGAGCTTGAAATTAGTCAGGTGACGGGCTCGCCAAACCCGCCGCCTGCAGGCTAAATCCAGTTCTACCTTCTTATTAGAGCTGATAAGGCAGACTTTTCATAGTTTCAGGATTTGAGACTTTTGTGCTGTGTATTATGCGTACTTACTCTCTTCTGCAATTTTTCTAGCAAGATTCGGCATGAAAAAATGAATAAAAATCTAACGGTGTTCTGCGATCAAATAAGTCAACAGGCAATTGACCTTCTCCCATAAATACCACGTCATAGGTTTTCAAATTTATTTTACGCCAAATGACAAGTCTCATAGCATATCGATATGAAGGACCAGCTCTCACAGGTGTATCATCATCACCCAGATTTTCCTCAACAACATTGGGAAGGTCACGGTCATAAATTGCATTATGTGATAATAGAGGAGGGCCATCACCAGTCTCCCTTCATTCCACATTAGACTTCTGTTGATCCTCGAGATCTGGAATAACCTGAGGACCTGTGCTGTTATGCCTTCATCTTCAACTTCAGAGTCTGATAAATTTATCCCGTCTTCGCAGTCATTTAGACTTTCCAAATGCTGATTTATAACTATTTCGGAGAAGCGCGACATGCTGAAAATAATATAAGCAAACTCTTCACCAACATGCATTTAGTGACCTACGCAATGCGCAATGTTGTTTTTACACAACATACCGAATAAAGCCAATATTGATGAACACTATTATTATTCCTCAAAAATATAAACATAAAATAAAAGATGAAGCTATTTGTAATAAATAAAATATTTTTTTGGACACCTACCCCCGTATCCACTTTCAGAATACAACTCACAAAAGAGGTTGGCGCCAAAACTTCGAAGTTCTGTCAAGATGACATTTGGATCGTAAAAAAATAATTTTAAAAAAAGCAAAGCAAAGTTGCTCGTGTATTTATCCAAGTCTCTGGTATCTCAAAATTACTTACGTAGCCGATTTTATGGAAAATATGAAAATAGAATAGATTTATAAACGGTTTTTTAGTATGTTGTTTTTAAACAACAGTGCGAATTTAAGGGTTAACATCGGGTGATAATAATCAAAGATTAAATCGTAATCAGAATTGTTTATTCTATTTTCACACAATATTCATGGTGAATTTTAATAACATAATTAGAATTGATAAGTCCGATCCAATAAGTAATGATAAGCGTTTGTTCAGGGACTACTTATCTGGGGGCACGGCAGTGCCCCGCCAAGTCTCGATTGCCTTTACCTTGACATACTTTTTAAAAAGACGCGTATACGTCTACTTTTAAGACATTTGTTCGCTAGTGTATTTACAAATCGTTAACCACAGCTAACCTGAAAGCAAATTAGTGTTTCAAAGAACTCTCCCTAAATTGATTAACACCAACAATACTTGAACATTAAGGTTACGGCTAAAATGAAAATTACAAAGTCTAATGAAATTCAAAATACAATAAAAAACGCCACGTAGGTATATGGAATAGCAGCAATTTCGTTCTTTTTTGCTAATGACGCGAATATGAAAGTTTTATTGTGCCTTTCGTAAAGATCCTATTAATAGTAGGTACATATTATACAGTCCGGGAACATAAATTATTTACATGCTAATAACATGACCTGTATAATTTCGTTCCAGCCGCATCCAAGGACCATAGCTACCGCCTGAGCTATAGGTACCTCAGGGACCCTAATCAAGTAGATAAAGGAGCCCTTTAAGGGTCTCGATCTCTTGCTGCCCAGGGGCGCAAGTCTCTAACTACTGCCCTGCTATGCTGGCTAGCATGCGCAGCGCGAGATAATTTTGTCGTCGCGCATAATCTCGTGCCGAAACGAGATAAGCCATACATTATCTCGTCGCGACACAAGATAATTCGACTTCAGAATAAAGGTCACAGCTCATTAGAGCCACCCGGCACCCGACCCGCATCGCCTCGTCGCTCGGCGTCCACTCGTTGTCAGCAGGTGGTTCACGGGTGGACGCCGCGTTATCACCAGTAAACATCGCGTGGTCAACCAGAGGAGACGTCGGAGGAGTCCACTCGAAGGCAGCGCGAGGTTCACTCGGGACTTGTGCATTGGCAATGCGTAGCAACGCAAGGAAAGCATGCAAGCAGCGAGTTGTCACCGAGTGGTCAACTCGTCGTCCGCGCGTGGACGGCATACCGTCGAGGCGATCCGGTGACGCTACGGAGTTGATGTAATGAGCGCACATCCATACAAGTTCATATAAAGAATACTAACCGCACAAGGCGAGGCGATGCGGGGTTGGATGCCGGGTGGCTCTAATGAACTATGACCTTTATCTCACGTTGTATAATTATGTTATACTAGCTGGCCGATACTTGTCTCATTTCTAATAAATGTCATATGCTCTTAAAAAATGATTGAATGATGCAGCTAATAATTTCTAATTTTAGCGGTCCAAAATTAGTTTACTATGTCAAATGAAATTATATCAGCTGCGACAAAGGATTCAATTAGCGTATTTATAGAAAAATAATGAGACATAGGTACATTCGTTACACATATAATTTACATAAAAATTTATAAAAAGAACATAAGCGTCTTAGTATAGAACCGTTAGTTGTGATCGTTACAAATAAAGTTTCATAACATCTTTAAAACTACTAGTAACAACAAGAACAGTATGTCTAGTTGTATTCAGTCTTCATTCAAACTCTCAGGCCCGTATTCTAAGACGATGCTCGGTTACGAATCTCGAATTAAGATAAGATTTGATTAGATATTTGTATGGATATATCTACTCAAATCTTTAAGATCTTAAATCGATATTAGTAGGTAACTGAGTATCATTTAAGAATAAGGCTCTCACACTCAATTCCAAAACACTGAGCTGATTGTAAAATCAAATATTTATGAAGGATATTCGTCAATTTTGAAACCACACAATAATAAAACTATATTCTACTATTTTGTACAGTTGTGCCAACAAAATCAAAATAAATTAAAAAGTTGGCTTGGTATTTGTTTTACGTTAAATACAGTTTGTTTTTACATCCTTAACAGGAAGGAGAAAAAATCACAAAGTAATCTTTATAGTACACAATGCGTTGACCTATACAGGCTTACTTTTAAGTAGGCCCGCAATCGGCGTTAACTGACCCTGTGGGTACCATACATACACCTATTCGGACTTTTAAAATCAAAATAAAAAATCTTATGCTTTTTGCGAATTAACAAATCAGCATGATACCTAAGTATTTTTTCTATATTTCAACACAAGTATTTTTTTATTCTTCATTATGCTTTTCACCTCAAATATAGGTTATGTATACTAATAGTATAGAGTAAACTCATTCCATTTGTAAGACCACTATAAAGTCAACGGGTACATATTAGGTATTCCATCAAATTATCATGTGTTTGTGTACAATCTTAATAGATAGCAGAAGTAGGTTTGTCGTTTTAAAGATTGCTAATCTAGGTCACGGATAACTTTCGCTGACCCAATTACATTCAGAATTTTCTAAATCTTACACCAAGTAAACTGCACAGTTTTCAGCATTACATCAATATCAAGCGGCTTCATCTAAATCACAATAATTAATTAAAAATAGAAGCACGATAGTCAGATCATGGCTTCACTGTGTGATTGATATCTTTGAATAAACAATTCTATTTGACAACAAACATAGTCATGCAGAATCAAGTTTAGGAGGTGACCTATTGATGACACTACATGGGCTGGCCCTGTAGGTATACATTATACAAAATACAAACAACTTTTGAGATCATACAGAAATATTTATTACAAAACTGAAGTTAATATAGTACAAAAAGTATTTACACATTACTATGCACAATGTAACAATTAAATGACAATTAAACATATAAAACAGATTTTAAGAAACACATTTGTCTCAAAATAAATCGCATTGAATCTAATGAAGTGGGCACCTCCTTCACTTTTAACCAAAGACATCCAAAAATAATTACAGATCAATTACAAAAATAAAACCGGCCAGGTGCGTGTTGAACCACGCACAGTGTAGGGTTCCGTAGTCAGTACGGCTGTAAGATGTTTTAGTCAAGCGTAATGTATGGTAAAAAATACATAATATAAGACAAATATTCATTTTTAATAAAATACAAAGTCGTTTTGTATGGAGTTTCTATTAACTTTTTACAGACCCAAATACAACCGAAAGTTGGTTGAGTATTAAACCAACAAATAAACTACTAGAGCCTACATAACTGTGATATTTTCTTTTAATTTCGTTTTAACTATATACCTACCACTATTGTGAACGCTTTTCAGATATTCAGAAATAGCAGTTTAGTTTGCGGGGGTGGGCAAACATAATTAATAAAAATTATCACTTTAAGAGCGATTATGCACTGCATCCGATCCGAATCCGTGAAAATCTCGGACCGAATTCGGATGTTGCTTACGCACTATTCCGATCTCTGATCCAAATTCAAACAATTCAGGGGCCATCTTTGGCATATCCATTTGGCGTCCGATTTGAATCCGAGGTAGAGCGAAAGCGTTCATACAAACAGTACTACGGCTACTTCGGTCCGTCAATATTTCTTCCGAATTGGAGACTCACGGATGACGGATATAAATCGGATGACGGATGTAGTGCGTAAACTACCATACAAATAGTTCTATGGCTATTTCGGACCGTATCTTCACGGACTCGGATCGGATGCAGTGCGTAACCGCTGTAAGGGTTAATATTTCGTAAACGGATCCCTGTATCGAAAGAGTGTTAAAAATATCCCCAATATTTTGCAATGACCTATTCAACGACACTCTAAACGAATTTCTTGCGTAACTTTGTAGGCATTATAAATATGCCATAACCATGCCAAAGGACACATTATTGGGCACAATCTGACCCACTTTTTATTGTCTCCCGGACAAAAATCGAAACTATTGTAAGTACTAGTTTTAACTTTACTTGTCTTGTTTTTGTTTCGTGAATCTACGGTATACATGATATTTGTGTAAAATCTATAAATATTATATTAAACTGGACCAAAAGTCCTTACATTGGAAATATTTTCAAGAAAACCGGCCTGGGTTGCTAGAAATAAGGAACAGAAGACAAATTGACCTTATAAACTTATTGCATGTTTAATAGACTAGTTGTTGCGAATCAGTTACACCTTATAGATGATCTGTGATACGCCGTAGAAAACCCAGCCTTATACAGTTGTATGAACCGCGCAAGAACAAAAAGTTTGGCAAAAACATTCTTTTTTTTCTCATTAATCACGTCGCTCACAATATTACGACCCACACTATAATAATCTAGAGCCCTTTTATTATTATTATTCTGGTGATGTTTCATTTTTGTCCGTCGTGGGTAAGTGGTCAATACAAAAGTGCACTAATAGTCTGCGAAAAACAGCTGTGACATACAGAGAGACGGGCTCGGCGAAATTACAAGGGTTCGTAGTTTGACTACGGAACCCTAAAAAGGGTCCAAACTTATTTTTTTGGCTTCGTTGTTTATCACTATTATTTAACTAAATTTTGTAGTAATAAAAATAACAAAATAAATCACATAGGGACATTTTCATAGCGCTACGATAGCCAGTAGCACCGTTATGTCGTCCGGTTTTCCCCCTGCGAACAAAATTTTAAATTAATTATGAGCTCTGGAGGCGATATGATAAATTGCAATTAATTAGTTTACCATAAAGGATAAACTAATTCAATTGTTTAGAAATAGCAATACAATAGGGAATATGCATGTAATTCAAAACTCTTTAATTATTTAAATATACATTGTACAGGAGTCAAGAAACAAATTGCGTTGTTTTTTACATTTTTTTAATGCATTACTTATTTTACAATTCATTATTTTATGTTACGTTTTTTTTGTGGAACGGAACGCAATCTCGAAACGCGTCGTCTTCGAAAATGCCGGAAGTGACATCAAAATCCACGTGAATAAATCTTTAAATAATCTTTTCTTAGCAAACTGTTTGATTTCTCACTGAGGTAAATTAGTAAGTGCGATTTCTGCTTGAATAAAGCACAAGAAATAATTTAATTTACATGATTTGTGGCTAAAAAAAAGATGTAAACAAAACAGTTTCGTGGATTATAACGTCACATTGTGGCCGTATTTGGTAGGTAAAGCCAGTCAACATACATTTGGACCATCAGCATAACATGGTATTATTTCTTACATACCGATAGCATCTATGCCATTCTGCCTTGCGCTTTTAGCGAAGGGCGACATATAGCAGCCATCGAAGGAGAGGTTGCGCGCCATCCACGCTATGGAGTTGGCGACTGCTTGCAGCCGCTTGGTGTCACCGACGAGTCCCTGCGCACGTCTCATCTCTGCCACCAACACCGGCTCGGGCACGTTGTCGAACACGCCGTCTGTCGCCACCAGGATCACGTCACCACATTCCACTGTGAACTCTGACGTCTCCGCCGATTCTGGCCTGGATAGAGAATATTCTAATAAAACACACTTCAAAATATTTCTTAGCCTATAATGTGTGCATGAAGGGCTTACTTCCTACAAAAAGAACGAAGATAACATAGCCGATAAAAGATTTAACAAAATAGGTCAGGTTTTCGTTTCATGACTGGCATGGTGTTATGGCATGCTTTGCAGTAGTATAAAGATGACCGACATTATGAGAAGTTATCGTGAAACCTCTAATGGATAAGAGTAAAAGTGGTACGATTCATATCAGAATCACTATGTAAACAACGCCATTTGAAAGTGGTGTGATGATATTGAATCTATTAATTTTATACAGCAAAATGTTTTAATTTTACTAAGAGCGTATAAACGTAGAAAGCGGGTTGCCGGCGCCAACCTTCCAGCGAATCGGTGCTGGGGGTCTACTTCCTAAGCACGAAGTCCGTGGTTTCGGCCTTAGTTACGAGCGTTCCCTATACGATTATTTCGGAGCCCGAACTAAGAATTAATGACAACACGATTTGACAGTTGTCCCTACTACCGATGTGTTTTTGCCCGTCCGAAAAGTTAAACTTGTTTTGTTCACTCCTACGTTTCGGGCTACTTTCGGACGGGCGACTAAATTCGTTGACGGAGTTAGGGAGTAGGCCCCCAGATTTGTTTTTTTTATAAATTTTCAAGATTCATGCAACAACAACAGATAATCTGTGAGAATTTCATTTCTGGCTACGTCTTACGGCTGCCCAGATTTACCTTTGTGGCAGACAGACTGCGTAGGCTTAGTAATATTGTCCCGTTGGAACCCTTTGAGTGAAGAACCCTAAGAGCCATTACGCACTGTCGACTGGTCGACGGGACTGTGACTTTCCATAGTTTAAATAGGTGTTTACGCACTTGGTCGCCGGTCGCCCGGGCGACTACGCTTAAGTTTTGGTCGCCGAGATACCAAGTCTCCGGCGACCAGTCGACAGTGCGTAATGGCTCTAAAAAGTTACTATTAGTGGTCAGTCACAGCAAGCGCGACTAAAGAAACTACCGCCTTATTCAAAACGGTTCGATTAGTCATTTATCAAACGCTTCGATAAACTTTCTCTTTCTCTCTTGTTATGAGAATCGTAGATGGAACGAGATAACAAACCGAATCGGTCGAAAAGGTTTTGAATCGAGGGGCAGGTTTGATTTCCAAGGTATTTATTTTATTTATAAAAGAAGAAAGAACAAATTCTGTTTCCAAAAGTACACATTAATTACAACAATTCAAAGCTTTAGGGTCGACAGCCAAGAAGACAACATTTTATATTATTTAGGTACTCTTTTCCCGTTGTCGCAAGAGAATTCTTAAGATTTATTGAATAGACTTTGTTAATGGTTGGAAGGGTAAGCTAGGGTTCCCAACTATACTGTAAGAGCGATTACGGACTGCATCCGATCCGAATCCGTGAAAACACGGATATAAAAAACTCGGACCGAATTCGGATATTGCTTTACGCACTGCATCCGATCCGAATCCGTGAAAATACCGATCTAGAGTAAAAATCTCGGACCGAACTCGGATATCGCTTACGCACTTATCCGATCTCTGATCCAAATTCAAACAATTCAGGGG
This sequence comes from Amphipyra tragopoginis, assembly GCA_905220435.1. Classification (NCBI taxonomy): domain Eukaryota; kingdom Metazoa; phylum Arthropoda; class Insecta; order Lepidoptera; family Noctuidae; genus Amphipyra; species Amphipyra tragopoginis. The sequence continues at coordinate 16,110,330 of HG992006.1, forward strand.
CCATCTTTGACATATCCATTTGGCATCCGATTTGAATCCGAGGTAGTGCGAAAGCGTTCATATAAACATTACTACGGCTACTTCGGTCCATCAATATTTCTTCCGAATTCGGGACTCACGGATGACGGATAGAAATCGGATGACGGATGGCGGATGTAGTGTGTAAACTACCGTACAAATAGTTCTATGGCTACTTCGGAACGTATTTTCACGGATTCGGATCGGATGCTGTGCGTAACCGCTGTTAAGGCCGATTTACACGAGGATAGTTTCTCGAAGCGAGCCTCGTTCTGTCGTTGTCTTTCTCTACGATGAAAACAGAGATAGCATGAGACTCGCTTCGAGAAACTATCTCCGTGTAAATGAGCCTTTAAAAACGGTATTATACTGTTTTTCACTACATTATACTTTTTACTGTCGGACAAAAAAACAGTATAAAAAAATACTGTTTTTAACATCACTGGTAGTACTTATTTATAGGCTCGCCACACCACACAGTCGCGCGATGCAGTGCATGCAGCGCAGGCCTCCCTAGTTTCAGAACGAAAAGGGTTTTTTCTGTCATGAATGCAAAGTGGCGGGCCGACAGAAATAGATCTTCCATAAATTTAATAAAAAATAAGCTCCTCATTTACTTTAATTTTGATTTCACTTGTAGTGAAGTTTACGAAGCCTTCAAAAATGACACAAAATTGCTAAGTTGTGCGAGAAGCACCAAGTTTTTTTTTTTTTTTTTAATTATAAATCTAAAATAGGTACTGTTCATTTTATTGAAATACTGTTGATTTTCTTTCTCCAACCTGAATATACTGTATTTCTTGCAAAAAAGTTGGCAACCCTAAAAGCGTAACAGCATTTTCTTATACACATTTAGCTCCGATACTTGGTTTACTAATGTTTGAACAGTTTAGAAGGCAGTTGTTGTTGTACTATAAAGACCTCTACACACCAAAGCCGCAAGCCTGGCGGCTTTACCCGGCGGGTTATTGCGGCCAACTAACGCGGACTAAGCGAGCAAAACAAGCCCGGCGGCATAACCCGCCGGGTAAAGCCTCCGGGCCAGCGGCTTTGGTGTGTAGAGGCCTTAAATACATCTTTAGCAGTCCGAAAACGCTACTGTTATGTTGAAAATTACAATATACTACACTATCTATTCTAGTAACTACAAAACGATTCTAATATGAGGCAACCAAATCATAACACATAAATAATAATGAGAAGCCAAACAGAATTTCTTTTTAGATGCTACTCAATAATTGGTTGGTACTAATTTGGCAGGTGATATTTAGATTCATACAAATATTTGATGTGCGTATATTATATGAGATGTTTTTATTTATTTACATCGTTTCTATCTGTGAAGTCTTCTTAATGGCTTCGTGTTACTATTAAAGGTTGAAGTTGTTTAGCTGATAGTCTTCCTAAAAGTTATAAATAAAATAAATACGTTAAAAAAGACATTGGACTTTGTTCGTATTCACTTATCTACATAATAGCATACTACGTAGTTATGAGAGAATGAGATCTGAGACGTAACAAATAAGTTCAGGGATGTATGTGTTATGGTTAATGCTAGTTTGGATGGATAAAGCTAACTTTATCCAATAGCTAGTACAATCCTAGGCCTTTGGATAAAATTCGAAAATATCACTTTATATTACACAGTTCGGACATTATCCAGCTATTATTGGGTAATCATAACTTTATCTTCCAGACACAATAGGTTAAAGACTCTTGGTTGTCATAAAACTATTGTTTTTTTGTCATAGATTGACAAACAAGCGGGCGGCCGACCTGATGGGAAGTGGTCTCCGCCACCTATGGACATCTGCAATACCAAAGGCACCGCAGGTGCGTTGCTTGCCCTTCTCAAAGAGGACTCTCTTAAAAAATGTTGAAACCTATCCATTTTCTTGATCTCTGGAAGAAGCTTATTCCACATCTTGCAGGTTCGTGATACGGCGCAGGCTCAAGGACTCCAGCATGTCAGTGAGCATTAGACTCGTTGACAAGTCTAACGCCTCGTCTCTTTAAGGAGTCAAGTGGTTGAAGCCGGTAACTCGGTGCACGACCCCAGAGATGTGAACAGTACTCCACGTACGCGGTTTATAACAAGATACGCTGGTACGGGGTGAAGTGCACCGAGCTTTTTGGACGCAAGTCCAGCTTTGCTCTGCAGAAGACTCCTAAACTGAACCTTGCCAGTCGAAGCCCAATATATTGATGCTCTTAGACAACGTAAAAGGAATGGTCTGAAACCGCGAATCCACAACAACGGTAATTTTTTTGTGGTAGACGCCTTTGTTTGTGCCTTTGTGGGGTTAAGCTGCAGAAGATTTAGGAAACCCCAGTCAGAAGCTTGCTCAAGTGAGCGTTCAACTTGGAAAGTTGTTCTCTGCTCTCCTCTACTTCGACCCGAGAGGCCTTTAGTCGGGCAGAATATCATGTCGTTTTTAATTGTAGAATTCAGACTTTATTCAAATGCCTTGAATAGCACTAGCTTTATCTGGATAAAGTAAGCTTTATAGGTGTATCTACTTAGCATTAACCGTAACAATGTACTATACAGTAGTAACATTTTATATAAATAGTGACGACAGACTGGCGTTTAATTGATGTCAATGATGTAATTAAATTATTATAAAAGAGTCAACAACCTCACAGCTATTCCATTCTTACATTGCAACATGATTGGAATTCCCGTGATTACACATAATAATTTTAAAAGTCAATTAAATTGTTTCGTAAATCTTCCCATAATAAACAAGTAAATGTAGGTACACACAATTCCACAAATTTTAAGAGAACGTGCGAGTTTACAATTCTGGCAAATATCCAATGAGCTAAAAATTCTAATATTAGTGCATACAGAAATACAACAACTGTATGTGGAATGAGCACATGACTACTAGTCTCGTGGTTGAAGCATAATGGGTCTTATGACTGCGGTGACGGAATCTGGAAGCGAGAGAATGTAACAATTTCATGTTTCATAACGGCTAAGACAAAAAAAAAACATTGTGATCATACATAAATTGAGGCAGCTCCAGAAGTGCTAACTAATTAAGAAGAATTGCGGTGTCTTTCGACATTTTGACCTGTCTGTCTGACCCGCTAACGCGATTGTACAAGGTCATAAAAGATCATGAATGTGCACTTTATAACGAGTCTGAATAAAACTGTTACGTAATACTGACAATGTTTGTAAATAATGCTTAATTGTTAAACCAACAACATAGAGCTCCATTAGTAGGAAGCTCCGTTGGTAATTATATGCTAAAAATAGTATATTATTAGAAGCACATTTATCACTGTCAAGATCTATTGTCGTCAAGTGTAACGATGATATTTCATAATAATAAGATGATTAAAAATAGTTATAGAACTTCAATTGTTTTACATAAATATTTGTTTAAGGAGACATTTCTATTTTGCAGTTATTTATTACTTCAGACTCTTGTTATTGATTTTTACAGTTAGCTATAGTTTAGTTTTACAGGTAGCTTACTACACTATGTCTTTGTTTCAAATCTTGTAAGTCAAATTTCAAGATACTTTTTATCCGAACAGCTAAGTTTTATTCGATTGATAACTAAAAAGTAAAAAAATACATTACTAAAATATATTTCTAAAAAGCTTTAAAAAAATCAACCTCTAAAAAAGCATTAAAAAGTAAAAAATAACGTTAATTCTACTAATATTACATGTACCTAGATGTGAAAGTTTGTGAAAATTGATGTTTGTCACTCAATCATGCATTAACGGCTGAACAGAGGGGACTTCTCTATAACTTATATTCGTAATCATAACAGCAAATAGACAGCACATCCAGTCGCAACTATAAACTATGCAACTGCGAATTGCAGCTTGAAAGCAGTTAGGACGTAGTCATTGCAACTGCGTGACAACTGCTGACTGGATGATAGTAGATATTTTTAAAATATTTTTTATTAACCTTTGTCATGAAGCTATACCAATCGTATCTAATGACATCACAATGAAGTTAAATTACATAAACCGCACGGTACCATCCAGTGACTATTTCTCTAATTATTACTGCTCCACAGTAATGCAGACAGAGCAAAAGATGCATGATTACTATGGTGGGTGGAAGTATACAACTCAGTGTATTTATAGATCTGCAGAATTTTTAAAAACAAAAGCGCATTCTTGAAAAATTCGATTTGGCACAATACCAAAACAAAACTGTCAACAATACGCAACGAGTTTTCGCCAAACTATGATCGTAGAATGCTCGACTTTCATATGATATATATGTATAAGCTTAATATGGGGTTTAATATTGTATCGACAAGAAATTTGAATACATTTTGAAACATAGTCGTGTTAATCATAATACACATAAAACCTTCAATAGTGTTTACACTATTATCGGTATTTGAAGTAACCTTTTGCTCTAATTCTGATATTATCATCAAGAAATTATGACGCACTATACTTCTTGAATCAAATAAGTGAAGACGCAAGATAAACACATAATAACAATCCCGGGACAGTCAGTACAATGTCATTTTAAGATAATCTTGATGTGATATCAGTCACCTACTCGCCTAGTTTACCTCAAATATACTTTGATATAATTATTTTCTTTTAGTTCAGAATGTGCGTATAGTACCTAGATATAAAGTTTTTATTTTAAATAATATTTTATGAATCTATTAAGGCTCCTAGTCCTACACACAATGCCGCCGGCATTGCCGCGCGGCTTGCCGGCGGGTGTTTAACCAGGCCGCCGGGTATAACGCCTATTGACTTGCACCCGCGCGGCAATAAGCCGGCGGCATGTGTGTAGAAGCCATTAGAATCTAAAGGCCTCTACACACCAAAGCCTAAAGGCTTGTTTTGCGTCAAGTTCGCTCGCTTAGTTCGCGTTAGTTGGCCGCAATAACCCGCAGGGTAAAGCCGCCGCGGCTTTGGTGTGTAGAGGCCTTAACAACAAATTCCCAAAAATTGCAGATGCGTCAGTTTTCGCCAACATATTAGCGCGTCTGCAGTCTGTCCCATCTCAAGGTTCTAACATCGTTTCAAAAGTCTTTACAATAATTTCTTAATATTGTAATATAAAACCTAAACATGGACGAAAGATCTTTTGATAAGTATTTCGTGTTTACCTGTCACTTAGCACATTCCGGTCATGTCCGGGCGGCGGCAGGCTGAGCTGGTAAGGCGTGTTGAAGTAGTGTTGTTGCTCGTGCGAGCGGTGCACCACGCGGCCTCCGCGCACTACCATGTATCCGCTGTCGCCAATGTTGGCCGCACGCATCACGCTCTCTGAGCGGTCTAGGATCATCACACATGCTGTACTGCTGCCTGTAACAAATAATATGTAAATTTAAGATTATTTATGTTTTGCAGACATTATTTTAGCTGCTATTAGAAATAGAATAATTATTGTCATCTATCTATTGATCTAAGATAAACTTAGGAACCATTAACATACAAGTTTACTTATGTAGGATCGTATTCGAATAATCTGCACTTTATTCTATCAAAATAGCTCATTTAGATGGGCAGCAGCGTTCTCTGAGTGCTTTAACAACCATACTGTGATCTCCAACCCGCCTGCCAAGCGTGGCGATTACGGCACCCCCCCCCCCCCCCTCCCCCCATGGAAAGCTTGGGGGATGCCTATGTCCAGCAGTGGACGTCTTTCGGCTGAATGATGATGATGAGCTCACTCGTTTATCTTTTTTAGCTTCAGAATATGGGAATACCAAAAGTCAACCAATCAAATCATTGAGTCAGTACTTTTTACGTGATGCGTGTATAAACAAACTGACAAACCGGTAGACAGACAAATATTCCAAAATGATCAAAATGGATTCTATTGGTTATCCTTTTAACCCCCTATAATTAATATATTTCCATTGAACAGACATGCCAAGTCTACAGATTTATTATGTGCATAGATATTTAGTCATACATCCTATTGTTATTCCATACCATTTTACCGTATTAAAGTGATGACTTTTTTTTCTTTATTGATAAAGCACAATAAATTACGTACATTCATTACGTACGCACATTAAGTAGGTAAATGATTATTTTATTTTAATAAAACAAGTTGATCGGTTTGTTAGACAATTTTGCAAACATAACATGTTGATTACTCAAAACACAAGTCTAGGTTTGAAATCCCAAGAAAAACTATATTTTTACAAAAATCATGATTAAATTCCAGGATTTAAGAAAAAAAACAAGTCCCGGGAACACAAAAAGTCCGGGAACGCTCCTAGCGAGATTAGATTGAATCGGGCCACGCAAGGTGGACCTATAATATTTATCAGCATTATTTTGCTGGACAATACAGATAAATCTTTTGCCTCACAGAAGCCACTTAACTCAAGGAAAATTATAAGAGGACTTTGTATTGTTTAATTGAGACAGTTACGTGCCATATAAATAACCCCATTCAGTACTGGTCATGTAATTAGGAATGATCATGATAGGAAGCTTGAGATAAAAAGCACTTATTCGTTTGACTAATATCATAAAATGAAGCGCTTAAGGTGAATACGATCAGTCGTCCCGCAAAATTAAATTTTTGTAGAGTAAGTACTTAATATGTATTTTACGTTAAAACTGAACATCTTTAAGACGTATTTTTTTATTTAGCGCAAAATAATATTGCCTTTTATTTATGTTTGTATTTTTTTTGTTTACCTTTTAAAACGATACGTTTTACTGTATCTAATTGCGTCAAACATGATATAAACAACTTTTCTTTTCTTCGACATAATTACTGTAAAGTATGTCTTTTTAAAAGGTAAACAAATGCACATCAAAACAATGTCATTTATTTGTACTAATTAGCGCAAGTCTTGTCCCATCAACTTGAATTATGTATCAATACTTAAGTCTCAATTAAAATGTTGGCATATAAAATTATCTAATGTAAAGTAAAAGTTCCATTTGAGTTTTGTTTCGCAGGGTCGAAACAAAACTCAAATGGAACAGAGTACCTAGATATGCCTAACTTTGACTTGAAAAATCGTCAAACCCTTGGCACTGAACGATATGCCGTAGGCATTAGTTAAGCTTATTACGAAATAGTGTTGTTTCATGAAATGCCCAGGCACATCGTGATGCGCCCAATTCTACGATCAGACGACATTATAAGTACATCTCAATCATAGAAATCTACATACAGCTTATAACACAGTTTATCTATATTTAACTCCATTCAGTCGGTCAAGGTGAGCCTTTTCTCAGAGCAGTCGTGAGGAACCGAGGGAATTGTGCGGAACTTAGGTACCCCGAATGTCAGGCTGCAAAAGGGCATCTGGGAAGACCTTTGGACTGACGCGTTCTGACTTTTAATGGAATATTTGACTTTTGAGTTTGGAATTCTATAAGGTTTTTACAAACCTAGTATAGGTTTTTATGTTTCAATAATTCGTAATAGGAGTCGGTCAGCAGGTCCCCCGGTTCTGACATCTTGAAGTATCCCATTTGGATGAGCCTCTTGCATGCGCTTATGAGGTACGAGTATAAATCGACTGGGTCGATGTTTTCATGCACTACATCTATAAATTATGAGTAAAGTTTTACAAACCTAGTATTGGTTTTTTATGTTCCAATAATTCGTAATAGGACTTGGCCAGTAGGTCCCCAGGTTCTGACATCTTGAAGTGTCCCATTTGGACGAGCCTCTCGCATGTCCTCATGAGATACGAGGAGAACTCGCCTGGGTCGATTCCGTAAGCACGCCATCCTCCTACACCATCTGCTACACCTTTTGAAAATGATTTATTATGAATGTTTGTACATTTAAAAATAATTAAATTTCGGTTATTTCGGTTTAGGTTAATTAAGTACCTAAATAGTAAAGGCAATAATAACACAAAAACGAATGAAAGACGTCAATGAAAACCATATAAATTGCTTAAAATTCCTATTAGATTTTTTATGTGTTTGATAACACAACAATGAACTTTATTTAAATAACACATTAAAGTAATATAAAATATGGGCCATAAGATTCAATTTATATCTTAATAATTGGCTAGATCCCTATCTAGCCAATTATTACCCTTATAATACCACTATTCAAAATGTACAACAATTTAATATTTTTATAGAAAGTATAGAAAGAACACAGAATGTGAAAATCGATGAAAAAGGAGATATAGTCTTTCGAAGTTTGTTGAGGAGGCATTTTCTGTCCTTGTCACGCAAAACGCATATCGTTAAGTTTTGTCATTATGAAGTTTTTAAGGTATGACGTCATATGGTAGTAGTGTTGTCTCTGTCTTGTAAACAATTTTAAATCGTTCATAACTTGGTCATTTTATTTTATTTATTTATTTTAGACGAGCAGCAATACCTATTGCTGATATGTCTATTTCACACAATGTAGAAGGTTCACAGTTTATTGATCATAGTTCACAGTTTTATTGTTCACAATTTTTTGACGAAAGTTTCTTCGTTCGTAGCCAGTTGTCGAGTCTGTTTTTAAATGAATGTAAAGAGGTGGCAGTTACAACATCTTCAGGAATTTTGTTCCAGTTTTGGACCACCCTATTGCTGAGGGTGTGGTGCGCAGTATTTGTTTTCGCTGGTATACGACACAGTTGTTTGTCGTGGTTTCTCCATGCTCTTGGAGCAGTCACCGTTCCAAAGATGCAGTGAATATCAGGTAGGTTTTATTAAATATTTCATTGATATTTCAATGTTGCTTATTATTTTTGTAGTAGTTTCGGGATTTGACTTGTTTGATTTGATTGAGATTGCCTCTTTGGTCTAGCGGTCGCAAGCGCGACTGCTGAGCGTGAGGTCCTAGGTTCGATCCCCAAGTCGGGAAAAGCGATGGGTTTTTCCGTGTGGAATTTCTCAGTAGCAGCCCGGAGTCTGGATTTGTGTCCAGTCGATGGCAATTGGCAATAGGCTCGCCCCCTATTACATGAGACGTAAAACATAACGGCGAAATGTGGGTGTACTATACACCTCTGCCAACCCTTCGGGGAATACAGGCGTGATGTTGTTTTTATGTTTCGAGATTTCAAATAAAAAAATAAAAGTCAAATACAGAGGGTATTGGTGTAAAATAAATAAATTATTGACATGAGAAATATGTAAACTATAAATGCCAGGTAAAATATTAGTTATACAAATACGATATTTTCCTCTTACAACGTGAGCACAGCTGCTACTACAACAATAAGTGCTATCCATATTGAGTGCATTTACAGTGAAAGATTAAGGTTTTTGTAATAAAGACATGCAAGTACCTTGCATAGATACAGCTCTGCACATAAGAGTACGAAAAATTGTAGAGCCACTACTCATCGATTTTTTGTATCGTAATGGATTATATGCCTCTGAATCGATTCTCAGATCGGATCGCACGCTCTTAAATCGATCTCGTAAAAATCGTTACAAACGTTGCATTTTTATGAAATTGGACCACACACCGGATTAATGTTGGAGCCATCAGTAAATAACAACTAAGGAGCAGATTAACAATAACACACGACTAACCACAATGATAAGACACGACGAGAGAGAGAGATAAATAATTAATAAAATACAGCTATGATTATAGCAATGAGAACTTATTTTTAATCTATCAGTATAATGTATTCTACCTACTATCCTACTTTGCCAAGTGCTGACATAAACAATGAGGACAAGTTAAATAGTGTGGACATGTTTGTAATCGATCTTGCTTCATTGCAATAAACAATTGTCAATTCTTATTTGCTGATCATCACAAATTAATTGGACGAGGTGGGCTTATGTTCATGGGTGTGATCTAGACGATTCGCCTTACTCTTCGATCTGCTTGAAGATCGCATTGTAATGAATCGATACAAAAAATCGCTAGATTGTATACACTTAAATCGATCTTCATAAAAATGGAATCGTAATGTTCATCTCTAATCTAGAGTCTAGACAAAATCAAGGATCCAACCCTTCACTGCAATCCCCACTTTTTCAATGCGAAAACGAATCTAACGCACTTAGTTTATTCAATCGTTCCTCCCACTTCTGAAAGTACTCCTGAAAATCGTCTAAAGTGAAGCATGTCAAAACCTTGCTGTCTGTTGCTGGATGACCTCAATTGAATCAAAACAATATCCTTCAGCTTGGGGAATAGTCAGAAGTCCAGTGGAGCAAGATCAGAGCTGTAGGGGGAGTGCTGCAGTTTGGATTGCCCTGCTTTGAAACGCTCTGTGCATTTGCAGATGCAAGCAGTCAACAACTTGATCATGAGTCTTCGTTACTCTCTCTCTTCTTAATACTCCATCCCATTGGAGTATTGCAAGTGTTTAAAACAACAGATAGTATATACTTGATTTCTTTGATGGTCCAGGTTTAATGAAGAATGTCATAGAAGGTTGCTCAGGGTTGCAAATTATCAAGATAATTATGTTCACTGATATTTTATCTGATAAATCTGGTTATTATCCAATAATGAGTGTGATATAAAAGTATTTGAAATGTTGAGAATCCTTTTGTTTAAAACAAAAATACTCAATAAAATCAATGAACTTTTGTTTGATACAATAAACAAATTTAAATTTTATACATACATATATTTAAATTAAATATACTATTAATTAAATATACTACTAATATATGTACTTAATGTAGTAAGTACCCATATTATGTTCAGTAAAATCACAGGTAAAATCAACATAAGTAATAAATATCTTAATTAAAATTAAAACAAATAAGTATTGATTTTAAAAAAGATTCCCTGCATTCCAATACATGCTTTAGGCGTTATGCATGATATGAGTGCACAGGCATAAAAGTTGTTATCATTGAACATTATCAATACACAATTATCTTGATGAAATCATCCCTTGCAACCCTGGTTTCTTCTGTAGATAATTTCACCTCAGTTTATTGCCCATAGGCCGTAAGGGAGGTTGTATACAATGGAGACTTTAAAACAATTCTATAACTTTTGATGTCTTTTGGGGTAAAGGTGTGGCCAACAAAAGCTGTTCTCTTATTACTCAAATGATTTCTTGTATTAGAACAATACAGGAAATCATTAGAGCAATAATTGGGCAATTTATGAGGATACGTTATGTATATTTACAATCTTAAGCTTAACATAGCTTTTGTTCATCTCTGTGAGAAGGAATGTTGTGAGTTTGAGAACATCTTCAATCCCATAGAGGACTATTGGGGGTTATTTTGACAACTTCATTTTGTTCAGTGTTGCATACTCTTCTTCTATACGTAGCGATATATCACTGAACCAATTAGTGATACTGGTAAGTGGGGAATCTCTAGACCTTTTACGTAGTGTTAGTATCTTCATTTTTTGTGGTGGCACTGAGAGCACTAGAGGCAAGGGCATGGAACCATGTACCATAGACATTTGGTTTACATGAGCTGGTTGTGACAGATTAAGTGCTACTGTTTGCTTTTTGGCCATTGTTGTTAATATCTGACAGAGACGGTGGTCTTCTTCTAATAAACGGCCGAGAATGACATTGACAGAGGTTTTAAAAGTGAGGTTGGATTGAGATCTAGATTGTCAGTTGTATTTTGATCACTTTTCACGGTCACATTTAGAATCTGTAGGTCCCTAGCCTAATTTGTGGTATGGCCCTACTTACAGGGGTGGTGGGAGTAAAATTCATAATAAACCACATGAATACATAGTGCAGTCAAATTTTTTGGTGATGTGAGTGAAATTGCACATTTATTGCAAGGGACATACATTTTTTTTCTTTCTAAAGCAATTGTAGAATGTTTTATTTTGTATGTATGAACTTTGAAGTTTTGAACCCATTTAGATCTGAATTATTTTATCAGTAAAGCTGCCTTTTTCACACTTGTATTTTTGATGGGATCTTGTAATTTATAATTTCTTGTAATTTATATGATGTTATTACAATCAAGACTATATCTTCACACAATTAAGGGACTCTCTCTGTTTTGACAAACGTTTATTTATTTTCTCTAAATATATGACAAGTGGCTTTGTTGATATCAAAGTAAAAATAGTGAATATTTAACAACAAATAAACAATTAAGTATTCTAATCAGAATGATTAATTTTATTCGAACAATAGCCTTAAAATTTATAAATAGATAGATACAACGTAATATGTATTTATGGCAGGTTGACTACATGTTTTTTATACTTACTTGTATTCAAGAGAAAATAATATTACATAGTAGTAACAAGTATCAACTATCTATCGACGTTAACTACGTATAAAATACAGTCATCTTACCAATAACATCCGCGTTACTGGAATTGGTGGAGAACCATGCGTCGTCACCGAATTGTCCTTTGCGCGTTCTACCATTAGCAATGTCTTTGGGAAAACCACACACAACTGAAACTAAATATGGGTGTTTTGTCGTCGAAACATTTAATTCAGCAGCACTTGAGAAATTCGAAAGTCCATTTCGTAAAGCACGTGATAACAGTCTCCCTGTCCAGAAAATAGACTGCATCATTCATTAGTTGAATCGTACTTTGACACCAGCCTTTCACAAGAGGTCAGATAAAACGAACGTTAACATTTTTGGTGAACAAAAACACATACAAGTCATATTTAGCCACAACACGAATTTAAAATTAAGTTTTGTTTAACGTAAAGGTGTATTTTCGATTTTTATTACATTTGTCTCGTGACTGATGGAATGAGAGACGAGCGAGAACTAGAGGTGGGCAAGATGATATCATAATTGTAATGTCACGAAGAAAAAATCACAGTGATCAGCTGTCTACAAGTATCACCGTTGGAAGGAACCGTCACAAGGAACGACATTACAAAATCAGATAATTATGTTGTTCTTCCGTCCTAAATCCCAATCGATGTCCTTCACCCACATCACGACAACACGGAATGGGCGAGGCGTCTCGTCTCGCGGCTCGTTCGACATTAACGTTACGAATAATATAATAATACAGGGTGAAATTTTAAACAGTCGACAAACTGAAATGAGAAATTGTACTCATCACTATGAACAACTTTTACTATGAGAACAAACCTGAAATCGCGAAGAAAAAATCTGGTGTTCCCTACATTTTGACGAGTTATGGGAACATAAATGTAGGAAACAGCTGTTTTTTTTTCGTGATTTTATGTTTTGTCCCATAGTAAAAGTTGTTCATAGTGATGAGTACAATCTCCCATTTCGGTTTGTGGACTGTTTACAATTTCACCCTGTATTAATGTGATAGACGTTAAATGTAAACAATACTTTTAATACTGAAAGTAACATTTTAATACTGTAAACACAAAATCACTGTTAATAATAGTTGATTAAAAATAATTAACACGCTGCATGGATAAATAAAGCTTTTTCACGGATTTTGTCGCGTTTTTTATTTCATTTTTGTATTTTCGGCGTTTCTAATCCTTTCCAGTCTTCTAATCAGAAAAACCAAAACTTGTTTAACAATAACATTCGCGAAGAACCATGAAATATGTACGCTGCATGGCTTAAACTAATGAAAACCATTACTTATTAAGTGTAACGACTATTAGAAGGTAACCGATTACCGACATACGGTATCTTGACGTGAGTGACTGCCGTGGTTGGCGTGACAAAGTTACGGTGATTTTTCACAGTTATTTTTTTGGAACAGGAACGACGGTCGCGGCGATAGAAAAGTAACGCTTTTCTTTAGTTTTTCCCCATGTCTAGAGACAACGAGAACGAACCACAGAGTAATTTTTTTTTTAATAATTGTTTGATGGCCCTGGCTACTAGTCCTTATGATATTTTTTTCTATTCTTTTTCCAATTTTTCAATCGTCAGTTAACTCTCTGAGGAATAATTTTGAAGTTTTGAAAGCTTTTGTGTAGAAAATATGTCATACATACCCTTAGTGCTCTAATCAAAAACAGACAAAAACTCCAAAAATGATCGAAATGAATTCAAGTCAAGTCCACAGATTTACTATAAGTATGTATGTACATAGATAGATAGATTACAAAAATAAAGGAATTGAGTTCCCTCCCCTATCGCCTTGCTTCCAAAGATCCACCCCTCCTGCTGTTACACCGTGTGTACTACTTAAATGGTTTGGTTGGCCGTATTTGGCAGTTTTGTGACCCTTACCAAAATAAGGCAGGATCGCTTATTTACAGATGGTCACACTGCAATCGGTATTGAAGTCTTATTTTAGCTGTCAAAAACGTTTTTGTACAAATTTAAACTTTGTTGGAACGGACGTAGTGTCTATAAAAGCATGAGCGCTCTTTGATTAGCGTACAATATTGATCCATAAACAATAAGCTCCGTCCGTCTGACGTTTCAAACGGATCTATGGAAAAGGAAGGCGTTGTAGAAGCAGTAGAAGAAATCTCATCTTTTCCGAATAATTGTAATGACGGCCGCTAATTGATTAGTTGTAATTCAACGCCGATTTACAATTATTTCATCTTATACGTTAGTGTTAGTATTTTGGCGACTTTATTTCCATCTAAAGTGTAAAGAAAAGGCATAAAACTGGTGTTCGATAAGTCACTTGGCAATATGCCTGCCGTCAGGGGAGATGGAATGCGAGGGCTCGCAGTCTTCATATCAGACATAAGAAACTGCAAAAGCAAAGAAGCGGAAATAAAGAGGATCAATAAAGAACTGGCCAATATAAGAAGTAAGTTCAAAGGTGATAAAACTCTTGATGGCTATCAGAAAAAGAAATATGTATGTAAACTCTTATTTATCTTTTTGCTCGGTCACGATATTGACTTTGGTCATATGGAAGCAGTCAACTTACTTTCATCCAACAAATATTCTGAAAAACAAATAGGCTACCTATTCATATCAGTACTGGTTAACACCAACAGTGATCTAATTAAGCTCATCATCCAGAGTATTAAAAATGACCTGCAATCACGTAATCCTATCCATGTAAACTTGGCTCTGCAATGTATTGCCAACATTGGCAGCAAAGATATGGCAGAAGCATTTGGCACAGAAATCCCAAAACTTCTAGTATCTGGTGATACCATGGATGTGGTCAAACAATCTGCTGCCCTATGCCTCTTAAGACTGTTCAGAAAGTCACCTGAAATAATTCCTGGAGGCGAGTGGACTTCCCGAATCATACATCTTTTGAATGATCCACATATGGGTGTTGTAACAGCAGCAACATCTCTTATTGATGCTCTTGTAAAAAAGAATCCAGAAGAATATAAGGGTTGCGTAACACTGGCTGTTGCTAGACTGAGTAGGATTGTAACTGCTAGTTACACTGACCTACAAGATTACACATATTACTTTGTGCCAGCCCCTTGGCTTTCAGTCAAACTGCTACGCCTGCTGCAGAATTATACTCCACCATCTGAAGAGCCTGGTGTCAGAGGTCGTCTTTCTGAATGTCTGGAAACAATTTTTAATAAAGCCCAAGAACCCCCTAAATCTAAAAAAGTTCAACATTCAAATGCTAAGAATGCTGTATTGTTTGAAGCTATAAGCCTAATTATACACAATGACAGTGAACCTAACCTGCTTGTGCGTGCATGCAACCAACTTGGCCAGTTCCTTAGTAATCGTGAGACAAATCTAAGATACTTAGCCCTTGAGTCCATGTGTCATCTTGCTACTTCAGAATTTTCCCATGAAGCTGTCAAAAAACATCAAGAAGTTGTTATTCTATCAATGAAAATGGAAAAAGATGTGTCGGTCCGACAGCAGGCTGTGGACTTACTCTATGCAATGTGTGATAAAACAAATGCTGAAGAAATTGTCCAAGAGATGTTAGCATACTTAGAAACTGCTGACTATTCCATAAGGGAAGAAATGGTTTTGAAAGTAGCAATACTGGCTGAGAAGTATGCTACAGATTTCACTTGGTATGTTGATGTCATTCTTAATCTTATTAGAATTGCTGGAGATTATGTATCAGAAGAAGTTTGGTATAGAGTGATACAGATTGTAATCAATAGAGAAGAAGTCCAAGGTTATGCTGCAAAAACGGTGTTTGAAGCACTACAGGCACCAACTTGTCATGAGAATATGGTAAAGGTTGGTGGATACATACTCGGAGAGTTTGGTAATTTGATAGCTGGGGATACTAGATCCTCACCTCAAGTTCAGTTTGAATTACTTCATTCAAAATACCATCTATGTTCAGCAGCAACAAGGGCACTTCTTTTATCAACATACATCAAACTTGTCAATCTGTTCCCAGAAATAAAGAATCGTGTTCAAGAAGTATTTCGTGCCGACTCTAACTTGCGCTCCTCTGATGTAGAATTACAACAAAGAGCCTCTGAATATCTACAGTTAAGTATTGTGGCTAGTGCTGATGTTTTGGCTACAGTGCTGGAAGAAATGCCTGCTTTTCCAGAAAGAGAATCTTCTATTCTGGCTGTATTGAAAAAGAAAAAACCTGGCCGCATACCAGATGATGTAAGAGAATCAAAGAGTCCCCAGCCCACAGCAGCACCTGCTGCAGTGATTAACTCATCAAATAATACAAATAGTTCAAGTGCTGATTTGCTTGGACTGTCCACACCCCCTGGAACTGCAGCTCCAGCAACGGGAAATGGGTTGCTTGATGTACTTGGAGATTTATACACAGCTCCAAAAATCAGTCCTAGTACAGTGCAACAAAACAATATCAAAAAATTCTTATTCAAAAATAATGGGGTGCTCTTTGAAAATGACCTAATCCAGATTGGAGTCAAAAGTGAATATAGACAGAATTTGGGTAGGATTGGCTTGTTCTATGGCAACAAGACACAGTTTGCCATTCAAACTGTTCGTCCTGAATTACACTGGACTGATTTACATAAACTTAATGTACAGATGAAGCCTATGGAACCAATATTAGAAGCAGGTGCTCAGATCCAACAAATGCTAACTGCTGAGTGCATTGAAGATTTCATTGATGCTCCAAGTATGTCTGTTTCATTTGTGTACAATAATGTACCTCAAAAAATCACTATGAAACTTCCACTCACACTGAACAAATTCTTTGAACCAACTGAAATGAATGGTGAGTCTTTCTTTGCCAGATGGAAAAATTTAGGAGGTGAACAACAGAGAGCACAAAAAATATTTAAAGCTCAAGGTTCTATTGACATATCCGCGACGCGTACCAAATTAGCTGGGTTTGGTATGCAGTTGTTAGATGGAATCGATCCTAACCCTGATAACTTTGTGTGTGCTGGTATTGTGCACACCAGAGTGCAGCAAGTAGGATGTCTTATGAGATTGGAACCAAACAAACAAGCTCAAATGTTTAGACTGACTGTAAGATCTAGCAAGGAAACAGTCTCACATGAAATTTGCAATCTGCTAGCGGATCAATTTTAAGTTTAGTTAAAAGAACCTTGAAATATGAACAACATTGTTAGACAATGAAGTTGGTGTTATAGTCACCTAGAAGTTCACAGTCACTTTACATGTAGAGTTGATAAAAATAATGCGTACAATTTGGAAAATATATGATGCAAAACACTTGTGAACTTTGCACTGAACTTAGAATGAAATGAAATCTCTTGTGTACAATTTTTGATTTATTTTATTACTAATATAGAGTTAGGTGTTTTGTAAACCGAGATTTATTTTAGTTAACATTTAAAATGCGATTTATAAGATTTGATAAGATGTTCAAAAGACAAGGAGTACTTGCTTTCATGTTTTTGCAAAAATATATTCAATAATGCTAAGAATTTACCCAATTCATCGCGTTTTGTAAATCTATACACTTCCATTCGTAAAACCTAATTTGATATTAGTAGTAATATGTATAATAAAAAAATAATATATTATTTGTCATCTGACTGCATTGACCATGATAAGCAGTCGGCAGAATGCTTGATCGCTTTACATCTTATTATGTTTACATAATATTTTAAGTGGGGTATAACATCTGTACCAAATACTGCTTGATTTGTATATATAGAGGATAAACGAGATTCGCATACGTTACGTCACATGGCTGATAGTTTGTCTCGTTTGGGCGATGATTAGGTAGCTATTTAGTGTCACAGATATACTGTTGTCTCGCATATTTCTAGGTATATTCAAATGTATTTATGGTATAAAGTAGAAAATTATAACTCATACCAAAGTAACTATTTGGCTGTTAATGTCATCATATATCCAAATTAAATTTGTATTGGTTTATTTGGTATTAAGTATACTCAGCAGTAGCTTTGCGGACAATGTTGGTTTTGATAAAAAGTTTAAAACAAAGAGACAAAAGCATACAATATAATAAATATTAACTCTTATACTGTTGAGTATAATATTTCTATGTCTGTAGACATTATCTAATGTAACTCGTATCAAATATTATGAAATATAATATTGTTTTCAAGTTAGGCTTGTATTTAATGATAACTGGTATATTATTATATTCATCGCAATTGTAATACAAAGCTCCTTTATTTTTTCCTGTAATGTTCCTGTTAACTTGTAGTAGATTACCTACATAAATGGCAATAATAAATATCTCACCTCCTAATGGAAGCTGATATACAGTATTAACTTTGGGAATAAAAACATTTTCAATAAGATAATCATTATAATATTAATGTTATATAATCATCTTATTAAAAGTATAAATTATTGAATACTGCTAGAAGGCATTTAGGCCTGGCTAAAATTAGTCCTATTATAGTTACCATGCATTAGCCAATTTTTTTTTTGTACAAAATCTAATACATCGAGATATCTAAGCAACTCATTCTTTCTGACTTTATATATTCACATATTTCTACTGAAGTACCCAACAACCCAAATAGCATTGTCCTGAATATAAGTCATCTGTGATCAACATTCTCAATGTGGCTGGTGCTTCTCAAATGTAAAGAGAATATAATAATGTACTTCACAAACATTCCTATATTATAATAGTAGGCCTATTTTATATTGTTTTAAAATTAATGGTCAGGACTCTTTTACGGATAATGTTTTACTTCAAATACGTCAATTTATTTTTGAAATAGAATTCCAGTGACTTTTAAGTACCTATACCAGTTTCTCATTTGAAAACCAATGCTGCAAAATTAAAATAATGTTCGTATATCAGCTCCATACTCATGACATCTATAAAGTACTTGTTCATTAGAGATTAATTAAAATGTGTTGGTGTGTGTCTTGAGTATATGTTCTTGAGTCGATAGTAGGAATCTCACAAACCTAGAAGATTTTATTTTCATATGTACCACAAAATAGAGATTAGATTTAGGGACTTTAGTATTATGGACATAAAATGTTGTTATAAATTTATTGGTAGTGAGCATGCTAAGTTTTCTTTGCATGGTAGGTTTGTTAAGAGAACATTAATAATAAATTAATATATCATTATTAACGTTTTTATTATTCTTGTTAAGAATGTGGTACCTATAACATTGTATGTATATTATGAAATTTAAAAGAAAGTTATAGCTTATTTGATACATGTACACTTCATAATATGTGTTTATCAAATGTAAAATATCACAAAGTGGGTGTGATTCTGTAACAGATATAGATGTTTGTTCTTGCGCTTCGAACCCATTATTGTAACTCTTAAATAAAATATTTATCCAATACGTATTTTGTGCATTTTTATTTCAAGAATTATTTAATATACAAACACACTTCTTAATGAAAACATGCAATAGTAATAATTATTAAATTTACTTATATTCTGAAATGAATCTAAGAATACACTTAAAATAATAGTACCTTTGTACTAATCAAACCATTCTTCGACGTTCGGTGAATTCTCCAATACGTCATTTGATTCACTGGAACAATAACAAAAGAATTAATGGTAAACAAGGTTCTGAAGTCATGGTGTTTGTGAACTTAAATAATAGAAGAACGTTGTTAGGAACCAGTACCGTACAGTACCGAGTAGTACGAGTTTGCGAAATACGCAAACTGTAAAAGTTTTCGTGAACTACTGGCGGTTTGGAAGCTTTACTTCCTTTCATAAAATTGTTTTTGAAACCCTTTTTTTTTCTTGGGAATATCCACATGCATAACCCTTCGCCTGGGGAAGGCGAAGGGTTATGCCGGACTCTTACCGGCTAAAAAGCCACGATGTTCCTTCTCCTGACCCTTGGCCGGGGTCACGGAATTCGCAACTGCATGCACCGCAATCCCGGCAGGCCTCGACCTCTCCTTCTGTGGGGCTTTGCCCCACGTCCTCCTGAGAGGCGCGCACGGAACACATACGCGCCGCCTTCTTGGCCCTGTTAGCGATGGCGACGGGTCCCCTAACCAGTCGCCGCAGGCCACACACTAGGGTGGCCGGAGATCGTCGCGCGCCCTCCGGCGGCGCCCGGTGCGTCTCATGCGTCTGGCGCGGGAAGGGAGAGTGGCCGTCGCCTCTCCCTCCCTCTCCGCTCCCTCCTTGGTCGCCATCACCATCTCGCAAAAGGTGGTGACGGCTTCCCACGCACTCTCACTCATGACCATGGACAGAACCAAGGCCGGAAGCGAGAGGTCACCACCGACCGCCGCGACTAGTTCACGGCGCTAAGTCGGCCACGCACGGCACTCCTGCAGCGTATGCAGCGCTGTGTCTTCGAGGCAGTCGACGCAGTGGTGACATCCGGGCGTCTGCTCCCGGCCTATGCGACACAGGTACTTCCCGAAACATCAATGTCCCGAGAGCACCTGCGTCAGCCGGAAGCTGAGGGCGCCATGCCGCCTCTCCAGCCACTCCTCCATAACGGGTCTTACCGCCGCTATTGCGACGTGCCCTGCGCTGGGTTGCGCAAGTCGTTCTCTCCACTCGGCCACTAGGATCTGGCGGAGCTCACTCCGCTCAGGCGCCTCCTCGCGCTGACGATATCTAAGCGCGAGGGCCCTCGCCTCCAGATCCCAGGGCATCGATCCGGCTAGAAGGCTCCCCGCTTGTTTTTTAACCCTGCTTATCTGTATAAAAACGGAAAGATATTGTGGCCCACACCCCTAGGGTTAGTACCGTTTTTGCCAGGCGTCAGTATGCAACACAATCTGCTTTTTTAAACTTGAAACCAAATATCCATCCATGTTCCTGTACAACTGTAAAAAACTTTAAAAGAGCGGCTAAAAAACCTAAGTATGAAAAAACAGAAGTCATCTTACTCAGAATCAGCTAATTTTAATGCGGAAATACTAGAATTCACACACGCACAATATGCATTCACGCTTACACACACATAATACAGCACACAGAGCAACCCACAAGATAAAACATCCTGTCATTATTGTTTTTATTTAGTTACTTTTCTTCTTTGGTAGGTAATGGATCTTATCCTTATTAATATTATAAATACGAAAGCAATAAGTAGTCTGTCTGTTACCTCATCACGACTAAACTACGAAAAACGTCCATTCGGGTCAAGTCGTCACCCTCCGCGCTAACTGTCGTATCTAGCAATTGATAATTTTCCAGTAGTGCGTTAGCTGTGGCTTTATTAATGAATTAATAACTTTTTTATATTGCTCTTGCCTTACTTTTGGCTTGGTTAGTAGTAGCCCTAGCTAAAGCCCTAAGGTATCCATTTATTTATTTCTATTCATTTGAAGCAAATACGTCACTCTGTGAGAATTTCTCTGAAAAATTATCAATTGCTAGTTACGACAGTTAGCGCGGAGGATGACGAAGTATCTAATAACTAAGGGTAGAGGTGAGGCAATACATTTAAAAAAAAAATCGGCAATAAAGTTATTATTTTGCCTTTATTCTTTTCCTCTTGTGTCGGTACTAGCATAGCTCATGCTGTGTTGAAAGATTTCTCAGTCAGCAAGGTTGGTCGCGGGGCTGACTGTCCAGGGTGCGCCGGACGTATTTAAATATCGTCACTCGTGGAGACTCTTTTCATGCATCCCAATTCCCTATATTAATTTTTATACACATACAAATGGCAGTATTAAATAGGTGCAGTCAGCGTCATAATTATGGTACCTAAGTGGCAGTCAGGGGGACCAAATATTTTAAAACATCCAAAGTGATCACTGATATCTTGGCAACCTTAATCATCTAGTTGTTCAGATCACCCATCTTGCTCGAATATATCGGAACAACAACAATGTCAAATACATGAGGTCAATCAAACCGTCAATAATATGGTAACAAGCAAAACGCCAGGTTTCCAAGCAGCCAAGGTATTCAAAAATGTGAAAGACACTAGTAAAAAAAACTTTGTCGAAAACCGCATAGGGTTCAATTTGGGATGAATGCAAATTAAATCTTCAGTAGACGTAAAGTAAAAACGTAATACGATCATGATAAATGATATTTATTTCTGTAAATAAATCTGTTACAGACACTTACAAGTCAATGCAATCACTTACCCCTACCGCAAGAAAAAATGAATTTTATTTTTTTAATGTTTATTCAAGGTAAATCCCGTGCGGGTTTAATCTATACCAGTAATAGATGTGAGAATTGAGAACCTCCTCCTTTTTCAAGAAGTCGGTTAAATATACATTATCATAATCCTGCTGCATTTATCTTAATTTATTTGGAGTAAACGCAAATCATCTGTTTCTTCCATCTATCTGTCGCAGTAATATGGTTACAGCCGATAAATGATCATATTCCTAGCGATATGATCATACATACAGTGGTGGACATATAATTAGAAACACCAAGTGTGACTTTTATTTTTACCACAAATTAACTTGATAGTTAATGTTATACGTATCATAGAGGGCTTATACCTATTTATCTATAATGTATCCACATCATGAAGTATTATTATGTCAGTTTTGGAAACATCATACAACCGTTTATGTAAAAATTGGTATACTTTATAAAATAAAATGAAGCAACACAACGTACTAAGGTGGACAACTAATTAGAAACAGAAAAAAAACATTAGCATAAATATGAACAAAAGTAACGAAACAATAACAAATAGAGTTAAATGGTACAAACGTTTTATAATAAACAATTAATGTTTGGTTGGGAAGCCTCTGCTGTCGATTACAGCTCTACAACGAAATGGCATTGATTTTATCAATGTTTCATACATTTCCAGGGAATATTTCTCCAAGCTTCTACAAATGCGTCTTAAAGTTGTTGTAGTATGATACTACTAGTAGTACGATGTTAGTGATATGTTTATTGGACAATGTTTTCTTTACAGTGTACCACAAATTTAAATTTGATTCAAATCCGGACTATTTGCAGACCACTCTAACACTGACACTAATTTAGTCTCTTAGAAATGCTTTAACGCTGTCTCTTTGGTTTGGATTATTGTAGTGTCAGTGTTAGAGTGGTCTGCAAATAGTCCGGATTTGAATCAAATCTAAATTTGTGGTACATTGTAAAGAAAACATTGTCCAATAAACATATCACTAACATCGTACTACTAGTAGTATCATACTACAACAACTTTAAGACGCATTTGTAGAAGCTTGGAGAAATATTCCCTGGAAATGTATGAAAAATTGATAGAATCAATGCCATGTCGTTGTAGAGCTATAACCGACAGCAGAGGCTTCCCAACCAAACATTAATTGTTTATTATAAAACGTTTGTACCATTTAACTTCATTATTTATTGTTTCGTTACCTTTGCTCATATTTATACTAATGTTTTTTTTTCTGTTTCTAATTAGTTGTCCACCTTAGTACGTTGTGCTGCTTCATTTTATTTTATAAAGTATACCAATTTTTACATAAACGGTTGTATGATATTTTCAAAACTGACATAATAATACTTCATGATGTGGATACATAATAGATAAATAGGCATAAGCCCTCTATGATACGTATAACATTAATTATCAAGTTAATTTGTGGTAAACATAAAAGTCACACTTGGTGTTTCTAATTATATGTCCACCACTGTATATCTAGGGTTGCCATCTCTAAAATTTGGCAACAAGGACAAGACGCGTGAAAACCCCGGATTTTAGAGCCTAGAACCCGGACATGTCAACAGGTTTTTTTTAAACGTAGTTAGTGTAATAAAATACAGTTGTTTAGCGAGTCGGTTCGTTGGTAAGTGCGTGAGTCGCGGGCGGCCCAAAACTTTAAATTTTTAAACCCTGACTACATATGAAGTCCTGCCCAGACGCTACCCGGATGCCCTCTAAACTAGGACAAATCCGGGGAAACCCGGACGGATGGCAACCCTACATATATCGGAAGATGCTTATAAAGAGTGTCTCAGTAAGAAAGAGTGCACTTTTTCATTTTAAAATAAAAACACGTAATTTGTGAAATCTCGGGTTTATGCGAATAAACCAGAAACAATTCCTGAACTCAAATCCGAGATCCAACGCGTCATTGGTGAGATACACATCTATGTGAAAAAGTCATGGCAAATTTCAAGAAAAGAGTAATGGCCTGTCATCAGAGCCGTGGGGACCATTTGCCGGATATTTTATTCCATACTTAATCGGGACATGTCTTCTTTACAATCTAATAAAAATATCACAACTCTCTCAAAAAAATCGTGTTTTTATTTTAAAATGAAAAAGTGCACTCTTACTGAGACACCCTTTAGCGAGCGTTTCATCAAACTTAAGGGGATGTTTAGATTTAGAGTAATGAAAAACTTTTGTAAAGTAAACCCAAACAGGTTTCCAAAGCAGAGTCGACGGAGCCCCGCTATGCGGGGCTCCTATTTCTGTCTACAGGGTTTTAAGTAATCTAACACGAAGGGGATGACGGGAGCTTCGTTCTCTCGCTCACTCAGCCCCCGTCATTCCCTTCGAACCTAAGCTATCCGTGTCGGGGTGCCCCAAATTATAGAGCCCGCTTCGCTCGCTCTTGAAATTAGTCAGTTGGAAGACAGTAGATGTATTGGCTCAAAATCTAACTTTATATTCCTAGGAAGATGCTTGTGAAACGCTTTCTTATAAGCATCTTCCGGTATGTGATGATATCGCTAGGAATATGATCATTAATGGCTATAACTATGTAACTGCGACGTATCTACACATATCAAAAGTGTCAAGGGATTAAGCACGTTTTAGTGAATTACTGCAAGTGAGATTCTTAAATTGATTTTTTTGGACTCCTCATAGTAGCTTACCTCATAATGAAAAAAAAAAGAAAAGTTTTTGAATTTTGATTAAAAGTTGAAAATCTTCTGTCAAGTCGTATTCCTATAAAATCCTGCAACGGGTTTGAGACAAAATTAGTCCATTTCTACCACACTTCTGAGTTAGATCAATACACACGAACGCTAACAGAAGACGTCACTTGAGTCGAGAAAAAACTATCAGAGCCGTAGGAATGTTGGAAGCTGACTCTCGGCAACGTGCTGTGGCCATCGCTCTGGCCACTACGCAGAGTGTAATAAGTCACTTCTGGAAACGCTACCGTATCACTGGCAGCGGAGCTGAGCACCATGGAGGACGAACTCGCATCACTACAGGCAGACTAGAACGTTACACATAAATCACTGCTCGACGGAGTCCTAAATTGACTGCGATGATGTTGGTTACGAGGTTTCATCGCTCTTCAGGGGTGTTAATAAGCGATCAAATCATTAGAAATCGTTTGCACGAAGTCAATCTCCGTTCTCAAAGGCCGCTACGAGTGCCATCTATTGAGCCTCTCAATCGTAGGGCCCGTTCACAATGGGCTCGTGAACACAGAAAATAGGCAGAAGAAGAGTGGCGTTATGTGCTTTTCTGATGAATCTCGCTTTGACATGAGACCAGATACTAGATGTATACGGTATTGGTAAGCGTTTAAGATCGTGCCAGGAAGTCCATGCATATAGTGGTGGAACAATAATGATATAGGATATGAGATATATGGAATACGAGTATTCGAATCGGTGGAAGAACCGAACTGATTTGGATCAGAGGCAATCTGGCACAGATTTAAGCTGAAATGATTATTTCGGATGTTGTCATTTCTTTGCGGACCCAACTGAGTGCTTCATTTTAGCTTATGCATGATAATGCACGTTCAAACACCGCCAGAGTCGTTAACGCACACTTGCCGAAGCTAACATCAACGTGATCAACGTCCTACCATGGCCTGCTCAAACGCTAGACTTAAATCCCATTGAGCACGCTAGGGATTTGTTGCAAAGAAGAGCTACTCCAGAAAATCTTTTTCACCACAACGGACGTGGGCAGCCATTCTGTGAAGTGATTTCGATGAACTCATATTGAGCATGTTGAGATGCTACGAGTTAACGGTAGAAATACAGACTACCGATTGTTCATTTCATGCAATAAAAACAGGTAATAACTTTTTTTTTTAAGTTTTTCACTTTTTAATGACAGCATTAACTAAGACCAAAGGGGTTCGAACATTTTTCTATGGAAGCTGACATAGGCCCCTGCCGCCATTTTCATTTTTTTTTCAAGTTGCGGCGCACGATGAGACTAACATATATGGGTAGAGGACACTCAAACAAACAAAAAATATTCAGAGATATAGTGCCCTAAAGTGTCACGTTGCCGAGATATTTGGACTCAAAGATTTTTTTTTCAAGATTATCTCGATACAATATCTCGGTAACGTGACACTTTAGGGCACCATATCTCTGAATTTTATTTGTTTGAGTGTTTTCTACCCATATTTACCAGTTACAAAGTGCGCTGCAATCTTGAAAAAAATCTTTAAGTCCAAATATCTCGACAACGTGACACTTTAGGGCACCATATCCCCGATATGTTTTGTTTGTCTACGTGTCCTCTACCCATATATATTAGTGTAATCGTGCGCCGCAACTTGGAAAAAAAATCAAAATGGCAGCGGCGGAGCTATGCCAAAAAGGTTCTATCCCCTTTCTCACAAACATTGCAAAAAAAATATTTATTCAAAAGCAGCGGTACTTCGTAAGTCTAGACATAGAAAAACATGTTAGGTAATCAATTTTCATAGTTATTTTAATTAAACTATAATAGTATAAAAAATATTAGTAAATAACACCTTTATCCCTAGACACTTTTGATGTATGTATCTCCTTTTTTCTTAACCAAAGCATATTTTCTGTCATCTCATCGTCTATCTCTTATCTTGGCTTTTATAGTCATTCACAGTATGCTTTTCATCCCTTCGCATCACCTGCCTGTTACGACAACGGTTGCATTACATATTCTAAGTCAATGGGTTGCACACAACGCATTCTTTATCTTGTCCATTCTTACACACACACATACACGCACACACACACACACACGCACACACACACGCCTCTTAACATTCTTATTACATCTCGGCTCCTTGAAATTCGTTTCGTGCCCTTTTATATACATAATTTCACGCCTTTTTCCCCATGGGGTAGGCAGAAACTGCAGAACGCCACATGCTACGATTCTTACATACTTCTTTCGCTTCGGCCACGTTCATACATCTTGTCATACACGCACACCGGTTGAGAGTACTACGGACCTATCCTTTTTGAAGAACATCACCTGCATCCTTTTTGTAGCTTAGATTTCAGTTGTGCAAATACCTCAGCACTACGTATATCGACTTCAATAAGACAAATGCAAAGCATCTAGAATTGTCCAAGTTTCGAGGGAGTCGAAGGCAATGTCTTAGTTCTCGAATTCTATGCAAATCAACGAATCTCCGGATCTGATCGTACTTTACTTTCGAAAACTGGTTTCTTTGTTAGCTGGTACTGGTCGAGTTTTATAGCAATATGTTTCCTAACAAGCTTCGACAAAAACCTTGTAAACGGGGCTCGAGAGAGATCGAACGTAAAATTGGATCATGGTATTAAACAAATTCACTAGCTCTTTGAGGATTAGACAGATCACATCCCCCTTTCAGATTCTGTTTTTCCCAATATGCATAAGAAAAGCAGGGAAGTACCTAAATAAAAAACTCTTTCTCTAAAAGTAATTCGTAAAGTGGAACAAAAAAAAAGTAGCAAGTGCCAAATTACCTGTCAAGTGATGGATCGTTGCTGAACATTTCAGTTGGCACCGTGGGTGGTGCACGCTCAGGTAGCAGTTCCATATAGGACTGCCGAGACTGTAGGTGGCGCTCTACTTCCTCGGGAGTCATGTGGCCATCACCAGCGGACAATCCGAAACCTAATGCTGGCGAAACCTTGGACATCATTGAACCACTGGACTGATGCTGAAATAAATCAATGCATTAGAAACATTATTAACTTTATTGATTTGTACCGTCATATACAGGGTGGAAATTTGAGATGAGGCAGTAGGGGCAGCTATCTTATCCGTTTTAGTTACCGGAAAACGTTCTTAGGACTGTCCCTTTTTTTTATATTTTGGACTTCTTACACAGATTTTCAAAAACTGCACAATCAGCGAGAGAAAGGCTCAGTTCTCACAAAATATTTTTATGATAACAATCTATCCTACTTCTAAAGAAACTTTCGGATCAACTTAGGATCCTTCTGCATGTTGTGCTGTTTCTGCATATTGGGCAAAATGGATTTCTTTGAAAAGCTTATATGTATGATGTTCTTTGTGTTAAGGAACTATATTTAAAATGCACTCGCGAGCGTTAAAATAGGGCAGGGTGGTAAGGAACTCCTACTTCAGTTTTTATAGCCTAGAGGATTAAAGAAAAAATCTAATTAAAATAATCGTTCTTAAGGGTTTACTGAATGAAAGCAATGTTAATATCCATTGACTTAGAATAAGTATTAATTTCATAAAAAAAAAACTTTTATTCAACTTAAAATGAACACTATAATAAACGGAAAAATCATGAGCAAAAAAAAATGAAGTAACACTGAAATTATCAAGATAAATATGCCTTATGATAATTATCGCGATAATTGTTATGATAGTTATCAAACAACCGATCCTTATTGAACTGGTACAGTCGAGTTCATTAATATATTGGCCCTTCCAGGCTTCAAAAATATATGAAAGTTAAAAAAGTTCATAATATTGTGACAACTCTAAGCATAATTAAATTGTGGTCAAGATTTAGATTCATTAATATGTGACTGCTTTTTTTCAGTAACATGTATAGCCAAAGGCACAAGACAGAAAAAGCAGTCACATATTAATGAATCTAAATCTTGACCACAATTTAATCATGCTTAGAGTTGTCACAATATTATGATCATTTTTAACGTTCATATATTTTTTAAGCCTGGAAGGGCCAATAAATTAATGAACTCGACTGTACTACCTATCAAATTTTACGTGAGAAGTTAATTCTAGTCTATTTTGAATAAATGAGTTTTGAAGTTGAAGGAATTAGCTTCTTAAAAATATTTTCGTAATCATTTTTAAGATAATTATACCTACTTACATTATTTTATTTATTTTTGGCCAATAATTATTTATTATAAACGTATAAAACTTGCAAACAAAATCAAAAAACTACGTAGTCATTAATTGAATTGATTAGTGGAATTTCATCCATGTCCTCCTTAACTGCATCATAGGGGATTGTCTTTATTTGAAGATTCTGAATTTAAAATCCATCTTAAATCTGATTTATATTTATCAACCTTGGTCTGTCTTGCTTGTTGTTGTTGTGCTTGACAGCACGCCAATTTAAATTACACTATCAAAGCCGGCGTGCGAGCTGTATTAGAACCTAACGGCTTGATACGCGACGATGGCAAGAGACCTGACGGCATGACGTTATTGCCATGGAAGATGGGTAGGCCTCTGGTGTGGGACGCGACATGTATCGACACCCTTTGCTCCACCCCATCTTCCTACCTCCGCGAGCTGTGCTGGCGCTGCCGCTGCGGGGACACTCAAACGGCGCAAATATAGTAACCTCATAGGAAACTATGACTTTGAGCCGTTTGGGGTGGAAACGCTCGTGTCATGAGGTCCGAGTGCGCGCCTCCTTTTTAAGGAAATAGGAAGAAGATTGGTCAACACTTCACATGACTAGAGGGCTGGCTTGTTTTTCGGCCAAAGAATTAGCGTTGCGATACAACGTGGTAACGCTGTCAGCGTTCTGGGCAACTTCCAGTCGACAGTAATACGGAGGAATATTTTGATGCACTTGTAGCGAGACATTCCATTATTTAAATTCGACGATTAAAACATCTGTCTTTTGTAAAACAAATATATGACACTTCTGACATAGAAAATATACTGCTAGATGGCCTTTGGAATTTTCATTTACCAACTCCGGATTAATTTATAAATATCAGAGTAACATTATATAGAGTGCTAATAGTACTACGAAGCCTCTAAAGTGGTGACCCCGCGAAAAAATGTGCACGCAAGAAGAAATCAATCGGCACCATATCATCGGCATGATCGAAGCCCTGACAAAAGAAGTAGCTGCGCTTAAGATGAATCGTGGAAATCATCATCATCGACGATCACAACGCTTCCGAAGCCGATCACGTTCCAAATCGCATGACCGGAGTAACACCTTGTGCTTTTTCCATCGGAAGTTCGGGAAAGCTGCATATAAATGTAGGGAACCATGCAGTTTGAAAACTAAGAAAGACTCAAGCCGTGGCGGTGGCCGAAGTCGACAATCTATCAACATACCGCCTATTTATAAAGGACATTACGACCGGACAAAAATATCTTGTCGATACCGGCGCTAATGTTTCCGTTCTTCCCGCCAGCGTTCGTGACAAAAAGCAAAGAACTCCGAGCAACTACCTATACGCTGCCAACGGAACGCAACTCCCTACATTCGGTGAGCGAACTGTCACTCTGAATATCGGCATGCGACGTCCTTATAGTTGGCGATTTGTGATAGCTACAGTCAGTAGACCGATACTAGGCGCTGACTTTCTACATCATCATGCCCTTATGGTAGATCTTCACGGGCGAAGACTGGTAGACACAAAGACGAACATGTCAGCATCCGGATTCCTTTCACCTGCATCTGAAGGAAGCATACGAACCATAGACGACAATCTTCCGTACCACGACCTCCTAGCCAAGTATCCGGACATCACAAGACCCAGCTTACAGAAATTTTGCCCCAGTGAAGTCGAGCATTACATCGAAACTACCGGTCCACCGATTTACGCAAAGGCGCGTCCTCTTCCGCCGCATAAGTATAATGCCGCGAAGGAAGATTTTCAACTCATGATGAGCCAAGGCATCTGTCGCCCATCAAATAGCCCATGGGCAAGTCCGTTACACATGGTTTTAAAGAAAGACGGAAAATATAGGTCATGTGGCGACTACCGTAGACTCAATGCGGTAACAACACCCGATCGCTACCCGATACCACGTCTGCATGATTTCACTCACAATCTTCAAGGTAAGAAGATCACGTCGGGGTCACCACTTTAGAGGCTTCGTAGTACTATTAGCACTCTATATAATGTTACTCTGATATTTATAAATTAATCCGGAGTTGGTAAATGAAAATTCCAAAGGCCATCTAGCAGTATATTTTCTATGTCAGAAGTGTCATATATTTGTTTTACAAAAGACAGATGTTTTAATCGTCGCATTTAAATAATGGAATGTCTCGCTACATACTCTTTTAGTTTGTATATTTTAGTCTAGGACATCATTTTTCTTTGAATGTCTACTCACACTAAAAAACCACCATGTGATTTTTATTATAAACCTTTTTCTAATATCTGTTTGAGGAGCTACAAGCCATTCATCTTGCACACCAGTTCATAAATCGTCTCAGGTGTGGGATTTCTGTTCCGCACACGTTTTTCTTAATTGTTCCTAGAGATGTTCCGTGGGATTAGGGTCAGGGCTATTAGGTGGCCAAACCGTATTTGCGCATTTGAGTCTTGAAGAAATCGTGAATTGTGAATTAAAATGGTTTCTTAATAATTTCTATGGACAAACGGCGACAAATTGGGCTCTAAAATATCACTGGCGTATCTTTTGCCATTTAGAGCTGCACAATTTACCACCACAACCTCCTTGCGATCATCGAAACATATTCCTCCCCACAGCAAACACAGCCACTTCCAATACTCCAATAGTATGACTTCAAATTTGCTTCTCGGAGTCTCCTCACAGTCCATTTAATAACTTGTACTCTCCAAACATTTACCGTTTTCGAAGGGAGGTTAACACTATGAATCGATTGTCACGCGATGATGTGAGTCTTCTACGCCCTGATGATAGTGTCCTTCGATGGTCAGCAGTCTCTGGCCAGAGTCGACAAGCTCTTGGCATAGTAGAACGACTTACGCACAAAGTTCTTGCCACGTAAACTTGATTTCGAATGTCCCTCAGTAAAGCGACTTGCACATT
Organism: Amphipyra tragopoginis; assembly: GCA_905220435.1. Taxonomy (NCBI): domain Eukaryota; kingdom Metazoa; phylum Arthropoda; class Insecta; order Lepidoptera; family Noctuidae; genus Amphipyra; species Amphipyra tragopoginis. Next base: position 16,142,357 of record HG992006.1, read on the forward strand.
CTGCTTCTCCACTAAAGAACACGTCTACCCCAACCGCCAACGGTCACCGGTTTTACAGCAATACGGTCGCCCCATTGCCACTTCACCTTGCCTGTCCTGTCTGGCTTTGTCAATTACTTTAGTTCGGATAACTTCGTTTCGGATTCGATCCTTCAGAGAGCTTCCGAGCATGGCCCTTTCCATAGCCTGCTGAGCGACTTTAAGCTTGTGGACCAGCTGTACCATGAATGTTCACGTCTCGGGTCCGTATGTCATGACACAGAACGCACTGATCAATTATTACATATTTTACAGAAGGCTCTGCGGTATAGGCGACGAAAAGAGTTGACGTAGCATCAAGTTAGCCCAGCCCAGCTTATTTTTGTTAAAGACTTTACTTGAAAGTAAACTAACAGTACAAATACAACGAAGTGTCTTTTTTTCAAAATTTGCCAGTTCCTTTTTAGGGTTCCGTACCCAGAGGGTAAAACGGGACCCTATTACTAACGCTCCGCTGTCCGTCTGTCTCATGAACCGTGATAGTTAGTCAGTTGAAATTTTCACAGATGATGTATTTCTGTTGCCGCTATAACAACAAATATTAAAAAACAGAGTAAAATAAATATTTAAGGGGGCTCCCATACAAAAAACGTGATTTTTTTGCCGTTTTTATAGTTAATGGTACGGAACACTTCGTGCGCGAGTCCGACTCGCACTTGGCCGGTTTTTTTATTTTTTATTTATGTTTAGTGTTGTCTGAAATTTGCTTGAACAACAAATATGCATTTCATGAGAAATCAGCTTTTGTGGTAAAAACTGGGGCAGCGGGTTTTAACGCTCGCGAGTGTATATTTGACAAACAAGATACCTGTTCAAAACAATCTTTTAGTAATAACTGATACACTGCACTTACAAGATGACTAGTATTGGGAGGCTTCTTTGGTACAACTGCCCTTTTCCTCTTTATTGCACTTGAACCCTTAAGTGAAGAACTTGTTGACATATTCTGGTTGGCAGCACTGGTATCGGTTTTCTTTCTGATAGTAAAATAAAATATTAGCTCATGTAAAAGGAATCATAGTGTTTTTTTATCATAAATGCCAAAATAAGCAATAGTATTATTGATGTAATATTTCACCTTTTGACATCCATGCGGTAGTATTCAGGATCATCTGATGATTCAGTGTCTTCACTCTCTGAAGTAGTACTTTCTGGCTTCTCATACTGCAAAAGTCGATCAAGAAGGAAACTGCGATCTCTTGACACTTTCAACAATCTCTTTTGACTGCACCTCAGAGCATCTTGAAAACATTCATTTTCCTGAAAAAGACACAGTACTGGTGAACCCATTGTCTGATTCAGATTTTTTCTAGTGACGTTGTATAAATTCTAAAGGAGGATGAACTAAACCAACCAGATCCAGCACAAACGAAACCCATCTCAAATTATAAATCACAGTATGCAGAAATGCTGTATAATTATAATTTTTGTAATATAACTTTCGTACAACACTTTCATATTTCGATACCCTAGTTCACAATCATATTAATTACATTTTTGTTGTCAATGAAATTGTAACGTTATGATTTGTGCACTATCGTCCTAATTACACCCACCTTTTTCCCGTAATTAGTATGATTGTGAATTATGGCATCGATTTGTTAGTTTTGACTATGTGGGTTGCTGTCAAATTATTTACAATGTATCTGGTTTTGTAGTACTTAATAAAATTTTAAGGGTAGTATATACACTAAATTTTATCGCACATTTGCGGGGTCGATTCCCCACCCCCCAAATAAAGAGCTATTTAGGTGTTCGAGCCTACGCTTGAACCACATTTGAGATTAACGTTTCAATATTCGTCATCAACATCTCCTATCTCACTCACTCACTAGGTTAATTTGTGATGTCATAACTATTCCTGTCCTTGTCTCACACTTAACAGGCAGCGCGCGGTGGCCATGTTCTTCAGTACGCTTTTGATATTCGTAAAGTCAACACGTCTCCAAGTAAGTACTTTCTAAATTATCCGTTCGGCGCTTTCGAGCCCAACGTTGACATCTTACCGCTCGGCGCCCTGTGGCCCAGCGACGAATGAGTCATAACACTCATGAACATACTTCAAAGAAAGTATGATTCGTATTCGAGCTACCGGCGAAATGATACGACGCCTCAGTTGAGACGACGGTCGTCATCTGGGCTGGGGCGACTGTCGTTTCGGTTGGGACGACTGTCGCCTCGGCGTAGGCGACCGACGTTCGCATCAGGTGTAGTCTCGGACGTGAGGTGACCGCCGCTTTGTCGTGACGACGTCGCCTCGACTGACCGTCTGTGTGAGGCCTCCTTTCTTTTGGTGATGTCGACTGCTGTCTCACAAGAAAGTCTACCACTCTGGTAAGACTAAAATTGACACATCAAATGGTGCATTCATGAAATTGCGCATTTACTTGCAGAACCATGGCGGAACTAACGTCAATGGGAGCTCTTGCTGCAGAACCCTGCGTAGAAGGCAACGATGAAAGTTTGGCGGCAGTAATTGCTTCGTTAGACGAAAACTTCCCGAGTAATTGGAGGGATTGGAAGATCTACAATTATACCTTTGAGGAACTGTTTGGGGGCAGCCAAGTTCCGTCGGTAATAGAAGCAAAGCTTAGATTTGCCATCCCCACCGTAGATCTGGCACGCGCTTTCAACCCGTTTACAACATCACTGTCGGAGCGATCATACAGGACAATAAGGGCAGCTATCCTAAAATGGCCACTGGGAAGAGCACTTCTCTATGCACCGCACAACTTAATGGAGAAGATACATTCCCCATCCTATGATGCTTTTATGAACACCGTACGGGAGCTTAAACCGAAACTCGCAAAAAGACGGGAGGCTTCGCAGGAGTTGGAGCGCCTCAGTCCACCAACAGGGGTTAAATCTTCTACGAGTACGAAACGATCAATCGAGACTTCTGCTGAAATGCATCATAGTCAAGCAAAGCGTTCATCTTATACAAATATCTACTCGCTTCTGTGCTGAACCAGCAAATGTTACTATTTAACAAATTGCTAAGCATGCAGTCAGAGCAAAATGAAAACATTAAGACTTTTATTCGAAATCAGCAGCTGAGCGCTGAGCCAAGCACGTACCAGTCCTGTGAAGAAGACCTCAATAAGTCCATCGACTCTCTTCCGGACAGTACACAATCTGAAGAGGACGACCAAATTCAAAGTAACTCTCCCCATGTCCCCGACACTCGGGAATCCAAAGAAGTTAATCTTCGGAAAAAGATTGCCGACGCACAGAGAGAATTAGTAGTATTAGTAGAAAACAGACATTCTGATACCAATACAGCTTTTGATTTTACGCCAGCCACCACAGAACAAGAACCTAAGATTGCACGGGCAGCACCACTGGCTGTAAAGCATGGTTTAAGCTGCCAGAGATTAGGTGAGAGCAGCTGGTGTAACGTGAGATACGCCGATATTCAGAAACAGTTCCAGGCATCTCCAGTGTTTACTTCCCTAAAAACAAACAATCTTCTGGCGGAAATAACTCCAAATTGGAAATCAGTAAAGGTTTTGGAAAAATTTGATTTAACTTTAGGAGCCATCACACACGGACTTATTCAGCAGAGGATGATATTCCAGAACCTTCTGGAGAGTCTACCAATAGACATTAAAAATATTGTGGGTCGGGATTTTGTAGCAGCAGATTCCGGATTTAGAAAGAATTGCCTGCCTTCTCTTATAGCTGATACATGCAAGGCTCTGGATATAGATATTATTCCATCCGACGTACGTGACGTATATAGCATCCCCAATAAGGAAGGCGACAAGAGGTCTATCATTGCTGAATTTCAGACCGTCACTCTCAAAAATAATGTCCTCGCTGCAGTCAGAAAATTTAATAAGAACCGAGTAAACTCCGAAAAATTGAATACTGAGCATATAGGTCTCTCTGGAACTCGAACACCAATTTACATTTCGGATCGATTGTCTGGCACCACAAGAAAACTCTTTTTTGAATCCCGCGCGTTTGCTAATGCAAATGGCTTCAAGTTCTGCTGGACGGCCAATGGTAAAGTCCTGCTACGCAAGGAAGAGGGCCAGAAATCCATCACCATAAAATCCAAGCACTGCTTAGAAAAACTTTGTGTTCAAAACTGTCTATCCAGTAGAAATCATCCTTTAGTAATAAGTAAGCGTTCACTTTCATATTCCTATAATCCATATTTTACCGTTTTCATTGCTTTTCTTTTAAATAAGTTAGCTCTTTTTATAATTCAGGCACTTAAAATTTACACACACTCCCATACACTCCGCACACTCAAAAACATGCCGTACACAACCCACACTACAACAATAAATACAGTTTCACACTTACAATTATCACACGAGATCATTATCATTACACATTTCATGCAAAAGCAGGCAAAAAATCTTCCAGCTTCCTTGCACTCAAATTGCATACCTTTTCAAATATTACGCAATCAAGTCACGTCTTTGGATCTTATGTTGTTTTTAAATGGCATTAATAAATAATATTAACTCTGAACTAGACTCAATAGGCGTGGGCAATTCACTGACTTGTAACCCAGAAGACTGCCTTAAGTTTGTTAAGAATTCTGATGGCACTATGAAAATCCTACACTTAAATATACGAAGTATAAACAAAAACTTTGAACAATTGCGGATACTTTTGCATTTAACAAAGATTAGCTTCGATATCATCGTTCTGACCGAATGCTGGCTAAGTAAGGCAATTAACTTGCCTATATTACAGGACTTCCAATCATATCGTACGGACATAAACTCGAACCAGAACGATGGAATAGTTATATATGCGAAGCAGAGTCTGCAAGTCTCAGTGTGGGAGCCTACGTTTATGGGTGGAAACTGCCTTGTCTGCCAAATCGATGACAAAAAAATTGCTCTAGTGGCAGTCTATCGATCCCCATCGCTAAGCTCTAGGGAAAGTTTTGATATGTTCCTAGATAGTTTAAATAATATTTACGCTAAACTTTCCACATGACAGAACATTGCTCTAATTGGTGATTTGAATATTGATATTAGCATGAGCTGTAGAAATGATAGAAGTCTGGATTACCTCATACTTAATTCATCGCACGGGCTGCTACCATCCCACCTTTTACCTACTAGGCTTGACAATTGTCTTGACCACGCGTTCATAAAATCTAGTTTACCTACCACCACGCTAGTTCTTGAATCACACATCACCGACCATAGACCTCTTGTCCTTACTATCGCCAACGCAAGTCCCAGTCGCAAAACAGGTCACTATTCTACTTCTGTAAATTATGGGGCCATTAAGCTAGAGTTAGAAAACCTCAATTTTACGGCTATTTATCAAATTGACGACCCAAACACAATGATGGACACTTTTATAACTTTGTTAACATCGGTGATTGCTAAATACACCAAGTATTTCAAGATACCAAGTAAAAAAAGGACCATCAAACCCTGGATAACCCCAGGCCTATTGAAGTGTATCCAAAATCGAGACAAAATGCATATTCGATCAAATAAAGAACCTAATAATTTAATTCTTAAAAAAACTTACACACGCTACCGCAATTTTTGCAATGACCTGCTTAGAAAATTAAAAATTGCCCACGAAAGGAATGAATTTGAGAAAGCAAAAAATAACCCCAAAGCCCTTTGGAACACTATTAAAACTGTTACAAACACAGCTAAAATAAAAACAAGTCCTGTGGAACTACTGAAAATATGTGACAGTCATAAAGCATCCATAAATGAAGTTGGTAAATTTTTCAGTAATGTAGGAAAAAACTTAGCGGATAAAATTCTATCACAGGGTCAGTGTCCCGCAAATATGAACAGTCAGGTTCTGAATATCGGGGATAACACCCCACTATCTCCCTCTAACTCCCTCGTGCTGCTAGATATAGACGAATCTGAAGTGGAGTCTCTTGTTTCGCAGCTACGTAATGACTGTGCGTTGGGTTGGGATGGTATATCGCCTACAGTGCTAAAAATGAACCGTCAGACACTAATAAAACCTTTGACGTACATCTTTAACAGCTGTCTCCGGGCGGGTGTTTTTCCGGACGCACTTAAAAAAGCAATTGTGCACCCAATCCACAAGGGTGGGAGCAGAAGCTGTGTCAACAACTATAGACCCATTTCGGTTTTGACTGCTCTTTCCAAGGTTCTGGAAAGGATTCTTAGTAACCGGCTTAAGAACTTCTTGGATAGATACAAGATCATAGCAGATAATCAGTATGGTTTCCGTTCCGGTGTCTCGACTGAAGATGCAGTACTTGATTTGACGCAGTTGGTTGCTGGGAATCTCGACAGGAAAACCAAATGTCTAGGAATATTTCTAGATCTTTCAAAGGCATTCGACACAGTTTCTGTTCCCATACTTATTTCCAAATTAGAGCTACTTGGTGTTAGAGGTGTAGCACTACAAATCTTCAAAGATTATCTAAACAACCGTACCCAAAGAACCAAAATTGATAATCACTTCAGTGATGAAAAAACCTTGTCCTACGGAGTGCCCCAAGGTAGCATTTTGGGTCCTATTTTATTTCAAATATATGTAAATGACTTATGCAGAATGTCCCTCCCCAACTCGACGATCTTTGTATATGCCGATGACACTGTGGTTATAGTTGACGGGTCAACATGGGATAGAGTTAAAAGTAGCGCGGAATTGGCTCTACGTGAAATAATAAAATGGCTCAACCTAAACCTGCTTACCCTCAACTGTAACAAGACATCATATATTCCATTCGCCATCCGTCAGAATACCGCACCTGACCACACCTTTTCGATAACAGCGCACACTTGCCCACAACTGTCATCTTCATGCCAATGTCCAACACTCACGCGTACCGATCACGTCAAATACCTTGGTGTTCAAATAGATGCCGGGTTACGCTGGAATAAACATGTTGATGCTCTAACCTCGAGAACGCTGAGACTGATACATATTTTCAAGTCACTTAGAGTCTCAGCAAACCTTGATACTCTAAAAATGGTGTTCTATGCTCTGTGTCAGTCCGTTCTTGGGTACTGCATCAATGTATGGGGCGGTGCAGCTAAAACTACTTTTCTTAGAGTGGAGAGAGCCCAGAGAGCAATACTGAAAGTGATGCTACGAAAACCTTATCGCTATCCAACAACTCAACTCTACTCAGATTGTAAGGTATTAACAGTTCGTCAGCTCCTCGTGTTGCAAACCGTTCTCAGAAGACACTCCAGTGTCCCACCGTCTGATCCCAACAAACGAACTAATATTCCCCCAGGTACACGACATAGAACCGCTTTTGCCAAACACCAATACTTCACACTAAGTACACTAATTTACAAGAAAATTCATAAAAAACTAAATATACTCGATTGCAATAAGTTTATGTTAAAAGCTAAGGTGACGGAATGGCTACTTCAACAGGACTATACACAAATTGAATCACTTCTAACATTCATTGCCTAATATTGCTTTATTCTGCTTTTATTGCTTCACATACAACACCTCACACTCACTACTCTCACATTCACTACTCTCACACAAAACTTACCACACATACATACATCATAAACACATCCCCACACACATTCACCCATTCGTATTACATAGGTATTAAATTGTTATTTTGTACTATTTTTCCTTTTCTCTTTCTTAAAATATAACACGTTTAAAAGTAATTTGACTGTTAACATGAACAACAAGTTGGCACAGTCCGCAGTTGTATAAACCCTATTTTTAAGTAACCTCACAGCTGAACACTGTCTCTTAAGATACAGGTTGTCCTAGTTTGAGAGGCAGGGCTCACAATATCTGTATACAGACTTCTGCAGCGTAGTTAGTATTCTTGTTAATCAGTGTATACTAATGTATGTATCTTTGTGACAATAAACTTTATTATTTATTTATTATTTATTAATTCTGATGCCCTTCTGCAGTACGTATGTGGTAGGCGTGCAGAAGTAATAAAACAAAGAAGGGAGGTTTACAAACCTCCTAATAAAGCTTTCCGAGGTATCCTGCATGATATTCCGCCATCAGGGACACATCTGTTCGAGGACAAATCCCTTACAGAAGTGGTAAAAGAATTAGGAGGAACGCACAAACAGTTTCCTAATAGGAAAAAGCCATACGCGAATAGAAAACCGATACCCCAAGTGGCGAAAGCTAAAAGCTTTCAAACCACTCATCATCGCTTTCGCGATACGCGAAACACCACAAAAAGAAACCCACCATATAATAGAGAGGGAGATGGAAAGGGGCGCCATCAAAAACCCTTCCCCTCCAAAACATACCAGGGGAAAAAGAATGGAGGCGGTCGAAAGTGACCTCTTCACTGCGGGGTGCCTGGCCAATTTTGTGAATCAGTCGAAAAGAGCACCAGCAAATCTTTTAAAAATATTAAATGGCTACCGAATTCCATTCAAGAGTATTCCCCCAATAACAAAATTTTCACGGGTAAACGCTCAAAGATATCGAACTCAAGCATGCGTAGAAATGTCAGCAGAAATACGGAAAATGCTACAATCCCAGGCTTTGCAAGCCAGTACTCATCAATCGGGATTCCTATCATCAATGTTTTTGACGAAAAAGTCAGATGGAGGAAATCGTCCGATATTCAATCTAGAAAGGCTCAACGATTATGTACTTGCCCCAAAGTTCCACCGGATAAATCATCAACAGATTCCATCACATTTGAGGAACAGGGACTATATGATGAAAATCGACCTTTCACAGGCATATTTTCACGTGCCCATCAATCAGAATCATCGTCGGTACTCGGTACCTGTCACTTTCGTACCAGGGGAAAATGTACAAAATGACGTGTCTACCTTTCGGGTTAGCAAGTGCCCCATCAGCGTTTGCAAAAATTACGAACTGGGTGGCACAACAACTACGTCAGAAAGACTTCCGGGTGATAGTGTATCTCGACGATTTCCTATTTATGCACGAAAACCCATCAGTTCTAGAGCAACAAATGAGATTTGGTACAGAGTACTTAAAGAGCCTGGGATGGCGGATCAATCAAGCAAAATCATCGACCACGGCGTCGACCACCATAGAATATCTGGGCATAACCTGGAACACAGATCAAAACACCAAGGGTTTATCGACAAAGAAAATCCAACAGTTGCAGAAGTGTATTCAGGATCTCCAGGGGAAAGCTCGATGGAGTTGGCACGATGCCAAAGTAATCTTGGGAAGATTAAATTTCGCATCATTCACAGTCCCTCTAGGCCGACTTCATTGTCGTCCAATTCAGAAATCATCTCGATTTCTATCGCAAACTCGACCTCATCAGAAACATCCCATTCCGGATGCTGTTCTAGACCAATTAAAATGGTGGCTAAAAAATCTGTACAAGACAACACCGATCCATTATCCGAGTCCATCAGTCTTTGTTACTACAGATGCAGCAGAGAAAGGTTGGGGTGCCATAGCAAACAGTCGTCACCTGTGTGGAAAATGGACTCGTTCTCAAAGAAAATGGCTCAGCAACCTAAAGGAGTTGTGGGCTGTATACGAAGTCCTTCAAAGATTGGGGACCGAAATTTCCCACAAGACAATAATGGTACAGTCGGACAACCGAACGAGCGTGACTTATATAAACAAACAGGGAGGCACCAGATCAACAAGATTATTGAATGCCACGATACAAATTCTAGAATTTTGCTATCTGAAGAATTGTCACTTGATAGCTCGCTATATTCCGGGGATATACAACGGAATAGCGGACAGGCTGTCGAGGGAGAAAGCCTTGCCAGAATGGCACCTCAGCAAAAGGATACATTGCTGGATATTTCAGAAGTTCGGCACACCGGATATAGATCTTTTTGCCTCGAGGGTATCAGCAGTTGTTCCGAAGTATGTCAGCGAAGATTCGACCGACACAGAGAGCCAGTTTTGCGATGCATTCAGCAGACAATGGAAATACAATCTGGGATGGATATTTCCGCCACCAGCATTAATTCCACGAATACGACGCCACTTACAGAAGTCGGAGGGAAGGTATATTCTAGTAGCACCCAACTGGAACAGAGTCTTCTGGAAACCAGAACTGGAACAAATCAAAGTAGAATCACCCCTTTTGATTCCGGATCTCCACGAGAACCTAATAGACCTCCGCACGAATTGTGCTCCTCAAGGAGTAGAACACTTGAAGTTGGCGACTTGGTTGGTACGGGCTGGTCCAAAGAGATAGCAAACTGGTCTGAGAATGAAGTGAAGCTATTGGAATCATCTTGGAGGCTGTCGTCTCTAAAAACTTATAGACCAATTTGGACAAGGTGGTGCAGCTGGGCTCAAACAAGTGGTATCCCTGTAGATAATCCCAGTTCTCAAGATTTGGCTAAGTACCTGTGCTACCTTTATAGTGTTAAAAAGCTAGTGCCCAGGACTATAGCAGTTCACAAGTCGGTTGTAGCAAAATTTGGAAATCCTTTAAGATCTTGCGAGCTTAGCTCTCATCCTCTAGTTAAGCAGGTATTAAAAGGTATCTTTGCGAAAAATCCCCCAGTTAAAAAGTCAATTTCGTGGACGATGGAGGATTTAAGTACTGACCTTTTTACAGTCCTATCAATTTGACTACAATAGTCTTTTCGCAGTATCGAGGCACACTTGCGTGCTTCCTTCTGTTAGCTACTGGCAGAAGAGTCCATGATCTAACTCTTTTATCAATAGGAAATGGTGACTTCGAAGATAAGGGAAATGAAATAATATTCTGGCCTAAATTCGGGTCTAAAACCGATTCGGCATCATATAGACAATCAGGCTGGTTGCTTAGAAAAGGTGACAGCAATTTAGATGTTCGACTTGATCTAATCTTTTGAGTAAAGAACACCATTTCCATTTCAAAAATACGCCGTAATACGGCATGTAATGATAGCTTGTTTATTACCACAAGGGGTATAGTCAAGAACGCCTCCCGAACTGTTATCGCGGGATGGATAAAAACTTTATTTAAAGAAGCGGGTATATCTGGATCAGCAGGTAGCTTCAGAGCAGTGGTTGCGACTAATAACTGGGTTGGTAATCAGTTTAATATTGATGAAATTCTGAAAAGGGGCAATTGGCGATCCAAAAATACTTTCTTTCGGCATTATTTCAAGGAAATAAAACCAAACCCTAGTTGCGATCCAAACATTTTGATGACGACACGTTTGGTACAGTGGCTAAGTGATTGGCTTCTGCGCTACGGGTCGTGGGTTCGATTCCCACACGGAACAAAAATTTGTATGGCCTACAGATGGTTGTTTCGGGTCTGGGCGTTTGTTTGTGAGATTTGTGTCTGTAAACGCACCCACGATACAAGAGAAATCTTAGTGTGGGGCAACGTTTTATAAAAAAGAAAAGAAAAAGAAATTTTGAGTAAAAACTTCACACCAATTGTGTAGGTAGCTAATCAATCGAATGATAATTACTGAACGATTAAATTATGTTAATTTTGTGAAAAGTTTATTTTGAGTTTGTTATTGATATTTACATAGTTTACTCAAATTCTTATAATTTTTGTTTAACTAACTTTGTGAAAACTTTATTTTGAGGTTGTGATTATAATTGTTCATAGTTTTCTTAAATAAATTACTATAATATACTTTGCGTTATTTTTCATAATAAAAAGAACCAAAGTGTCACAGTACGCTTAGTACTAGTCTCTTATCTCGTATTGAGATCTCAGGTATAAAGACTAGTCAGGCAGCGCCGGCAGATAATAAACACGTCTCAAATGTGGTTCAAGCGTAGGCTCGAACACCTAAATAGACCCGTTTTTCCCCCGAAGGGTAAAAAACGGATATTTAGGTTTCAGCCGTAGCTTGAACCACACTTAGGGCCTTGCCGGCTCAAAGTACTGAAGAACATGGCCACCGCGCGCTGCCTGTTAAGTGTGAGACAAGGACAGGAATAGTTATGACATCACAAATTAACCTAGTGAGTGAGTGAGATAGGAGATGTTGATGACGAATATTGAAACGTTAATCTCAAATGTGGTTCAAGCTACGGCTGAAACCTAAATATCCGTTTTTTACCCTTCGGGGGAAAAACGGTTCTATTTTATTATCAGAGTTATCTATTTCAACCCCTAAATATTCAAACACTCATAAGTTAAGATTTAGGTCTCACAGAGACGTAAATTTCATGTTGTTTGAAGGGCTATAGCAGAGATATCCTAAAAAATATTAACTTATCGAGTACTGTAATTATAGACACAATAGATAAACAATGGCACTGACGAACCGGATCGTCGGTCGGGCCGCTAGCGGTTAAACTGCCATACATAAGAAATTTTTGTACTGACACAAAAAGCGAAATTTTATACATAAAGTGGGAAAGAAAGAAGGATTGATTTCTTCACATTTAGTGCTAAAACAACCGACTGATGTTCCATTTAAAGACATTCCTGTGGTGTTAGACCAATTTTACGAACCAGAATTGAACGAACGACTTCAAGCTGGTAAACATACATGTAAACAAAATGTCAGTGAAAGCTTGCAGAACTTTGTGGTGGCTATTGGTTTATTGTGCAACTTTGTGGACCTGAAGCATCAGTAGCTTGACATTTGACACAGCAGTGCAGCTATATTTTAATCATCAGGCGATTGTGTAAGTTATATTCCCAGACACTAAACTCAGTATGATGCAAACTCATTCAGTTGTTGCCGATCCTATAGAAATTGGTAGGATTAGTGCTGTGGATTGTCGATATCGTGCCGACGTCACAGAAAAGGCAAAGGGTCTCTATGAGAAGGCTAGGAGTTTCTATTGTACACACTCAGGCATATCACATCGGCCCGTGATAGGAAGAATACGAAGCAGTACCAGGTTGTGGATCTAACAGAAGACGTTGAGACGGAGAATGAAGAACATATGATTGGTGTCTATTTGTTCCGAGAGTCATTCACCTCCTATAAAGGCAGAGGGAACAATTTAATGGAGCCACAGTTACAATGGAGGTTGATGCTAGGGCTTGTCAGACAATAGTCTCGGATGCTACGTATTGGCTCTTATGGAACAGACCCCCACCTCTACACCCTACCAATGTAGAATTGGTCATCACATTTGCATGAGGCCTTGCAAGTTCTGGGAGTCACATATGTGCATGTTATGTGAGACAACAAGGAAGCCCAATGTGAGCTGTTTGTAGTATTTATCTTTCTTGGTCAAAGTTGCTTTAAGGCTCCTAGAGGGTTCTTTGTTGGAATATCGAAATATTAATAGCCGATTCTTATCTGGCCGACAACCTTTCGCCACTTTTCATTTCGCGGAATACATAAAATGCCGAATGATTAAAGTCCCTAAGTTTTGTAACTTTTTGTTACGCCGACTAGTCTGCTGGCCAATGTTTCATTAGTCAACTGTATTATTGGCCACTTTACACTTGTTAGATGGCTCATTTTCCCATCATGCAAGCAAGAAAGCAAACAAGCATGCAAGTTTTTCTGGGTTTGCTCCGCCAGGAGACTCGCTTTGTCGCCCCTTCGCTTCGCTCGCACACTCGACCAGCACTACAGTCGGGAGGTCGCCGACGCGCTTCACTCGCCACCACTCCACCCACTCGCTGCGCTTCGGCCTCGTGCACTCGTTCCACTCAGGACCTCCTTCGCGAGCTTCTGGCACCATGCTTTTAAATAACACTCTAGGGGTAGGACAGAGTCTGACCACGTGTAGTCGGGTCAGAGTCGGATTAACAATACATTCTGCTGTGTGAAAATAATGTTGTGCGATTACTTATTTGGCAAATTAAACAATAGCCAAATAAGTATTTGACTAAATCAAAATTTCTGAATGGTTTTTTGGCCCGATAATTATGGTGGCTAATAATCATTCAGCGAAATCAAATTAGGGTAAAAATTGCTTCAGCAAAGATTACATAGGCAAATCGTTGTCGGCGTAATGAAATTAAATATCAAATACTTCAGCAAAAACACGGGCACCCCTCCCAGAGCTACAAGTAACAGGAATTTGTTGAGCATTTGCTGACGTTAGAGTGTGCGCAAGATAACTCTGCGCACGACTGAGGGCGTCCTCAACGTTGCAATCATCGCAAAAGTTCAAATTACCGCTTTTTAAGCTGATCTTTTATCGGTAAACATATTTTTCCCGTTAAAAATTCCTACAATGATGTAGTTCTACTATCAAAATTAATAAAACGGCACACACTTTGGTGGACCATGATTAGTTCCGATTTCGGCCGCGTGCAGACTTATCTTGCGCGCACTCTAATAATGATTTACAAAAGTTTTAGAACAGTGACATTTCAGACATTTCAACAGGTGTACTGTAAAGAAGAAGGAGGCTTCATTTTGTCTTTTTTCAAGTAATATTGTTACAATCCGCAATTTACATAATAAAGCTGAACTATGCAGATTATTATGGATACCTAATGCACACTTATGCCATATTTAAAAAAAAAAAACAAAGAACTTACATAAATAAGGTATTTGAGTTTCTTTTTTAATGCCATGTATTGAGCCCTGTAATTAGGTTCTGGTTCAGGGTCACTGCTGCTGTCGCTAGAATATGCCTTATGAGAGTCACGCGCCTGTGGGGGCTCCGCTGGTGCGTTATTGCTCACACTCGCCTCACTTGCTTGCATGTTTGCTATAGAGCGGCAATACCACCCGTCTAGCATTTTCTGAAATAAAAATATATGAACAAGATATTAAGTACAATACCATTATCAGCCATTTCAACAAATCAACTCTAAATCAGCTTATTATTTTTGTTTTATTAATCATAAAGCACATTAATATTACATGGTAATTTCAGGCGGGTCTGTTGCCTTCTAAAAAACAAACAAATATAACACAAATACAATTGAGTATAAGTTTTATAACAGCCCAGTAATAACAACCTTAGAATAATTTTCCGACGCCACTATAAAAACTGTATTAAACACCTTGGAAAATAGTTTATTTCTCTTACGAAATTTGAATTTTTCTATTAAATTTTGGTTAAGTTTGACTTGTTTGACATAATATTGACATATTTCATCAAAGTTGCCAGACTACTACAAATTCAAAATTAGAAATTAAAGTCTGACGGAAAAAGGGCGGGAAATTTCAATAAGCGCGGTTGTGTTTTTTTGAATTTCTTGAATATTTTTTTCATTTTAACTTATAAATTGATCAGTAGAGTAGTTTTGTATATTTTGTAATTGTGTTGATAGTGTATATATTGTAGTGTTAGCGAAGATTTGGTAAGTTTTTATGTATATATTTGTAAAATAATATGAACGAGCCACCTGATATTGATGATCCTGGGGGTACAAACCTTCAGGTATCACAATTTATTACTGTTTCCAACGATGCATCCAGCATGGATACAGATGGATCTGTCTCCACAACTAACAGGAAACGATCAAAATCCGTTAGGGTATGCAAACATTGTAATAAAAAGCGTAAAAAAAGAAACAATTCCGATTGTAGAACTCCCAATGATTGTATGTGTGAGGATGGCGAAGTCACTCGTGACTTGAAACAAAACATAAAACATAATATCCCAGAAAATACTGCTTCCACTTTGAATATAACAACCACAACCAATCCTAATGTTGGTTATTCCAAAAATATTAACACGGACACTATGCAAAATGGAAGCAGTCCTAACAAAGAAAAAGTGTATATTCCGGTTGGCAGAAAACTGTACGAATCATCGGATGCTGCCCCATATTCGGTCCACATTCAAAGGCAGCAGGTAGAGGGGTCCACCACCCTTAATGCATTGACTTTTGGTAGATTTCTTAAAAAATATTCATTTTCGAACATTGTTAACGGAAGTCTTAAAAAAATAGGAAGAAACAGATTATCAATCTCATTTTCGGCGTACAAGGATGCAAATTGTTTTGTTTCCTCTAGTATATTACTTGAAAACAATTACAAGGCATTTATACCATCATCTAGCACTACAAGGATGGGTTTAATTAAAGGTGTTCCAGTAGAGTTGACCCCGGAAGAAATTATTAATAATATTAATGTTCCTATTGGCTGCGGTCAAATACTGAAAGCCCGTCGCCTCAATTATAAGGTATTTGATAATAATTCTCCAACATGGAAACCATCACAATCGGTAGTCATTACATTTGATGGGCAGATATTACCCAAACGAGTTTTCATGTGTTATAACTCTCTGCCGGTGGTATTGTACACTTTCCCCACAGTGCAGTGCTATAAATGCTGTCGATTTGGTCATACGAAAGCTTATTGCCGAGGGAATCCACGTTGCTATAAATGTGGTCAGGGTCACACTGGCGACACTTGCACTGTGGAGGAGGAATTCACATCTTGTTGTCTATGCTCAGGCTCACACTTCGCAACACATAAGTCTTGCCCAGAGTATGTAAGACAAACTGAAATTAAAATGACAATGGCCAAAAGTAGCATTTCATATTCTGAAGCAGCTAAACTACACAAACCGGCTACAAAATCATACGTGGATGTTTTAGCATCCACTTCTAATTTTAAAACCAAGGATACTACTCCCCAATCATCTTCTTATTCATACAAAAAAACTGTATTTTCACAACCTCGAATCCCTCCTAAAACAGCAAAAGGATATGACAGAGCGGCTCACGAACAACTTATTAAAGACTATAATATCCCCCCTCCAAATGATGGTTGTGTACACGGACTAGAAAAAAAAGAAGGACTCCGCGCCACGCATATCAAAAGTGAAGCACCGTACCGATCTATGTGTGCGTGATTTGAGGGATACCAGATAAATGAAAATTTCCCCATTTTTTTTCAATATTTCGAAAGTTTCATTTCTTTAAATGAAGTCCGCTTACATTATTTAATTGAAATTACAAACATATACTTAGTTAAAACTTAAAATTAAGTATTTATTTTGTATGAGTGACAAGAAAAACGTTTTCGACGGAATTCAATGTTCTTCATCTCTGCAGGCTCTTATTATTTTAATCCAATCATTATTCCATGGTTGATTTGCTGTAGGAAATCTATAAAAATAATCATATTCAATACTTGCAAAAAACTCACAAAGAACACAAAAAAATGGATTACCCAATCTCTCGGGAAAATTACCCATTTATTTTCCGACAGCACTTCTATGTCTTTTGAGGTTTTGTGTTCCAATAGTAATGATTTTAAAATGTCGAAAATACAATAAATCAACAGGTTAAATAAGTGTCTTACTTGTGAATGTTATTCCTTGACACTTTTTCTGGGATGTAGAATTATTTTTAAACCATTTCACAACACAAGAAGGCATTATTTTATTTTATTACTTGACGTAAACAGTACCTACAATGACGCCGCCGTGCCGCGTAATGGCGGCCAGTCGGCACCTTATGATGTAAATGTGTGCGTGTGGCATGTTTGTACAAACGGTCCGGCATACTTAGGGTGCTTCATTTTCGATACACGTGGCGCGGAGTCCTTCTTTTTTTTCTAGTCCGTGGTTGTGTACTAAATTCACAAAAAGAGAATCCTTTAGTAACTGAAATTATTACTGCTTTAATAAAACTTTTAACACAATGTAATGTCATTTCACCGAACAACGTTGCCTCTTTATTTACTCAATTTATTAATTCTCTCAATAATGGATCCCAATCCAGCCAGATTGATCCAGTGGAATTGCCGCAGTATTAGCGGCAAGAAAAACGATCTTTTGTATTTAATTAAAAAGTATGATCCATTTATTATTACTCTTTCGGAGACTTGGCTTAAGCCAGAATCTTTATTTAAGATTTCTGGCTACGCCAGTCTTCGAGAGGATAGATCTGATGGGTATGGTGGTGTAGCTATACTCATCAAAAAATCTTTTTCTTTCTTTCATCTTCCTCTTCCTTCTCATAGCACTAATCTATCAATTATTGCTGCCAGTGTAAATAATATCTGTTATGTTTCTGTATATATTCCACACCCGTCAATAGAAACTCTTTCCGAAATGAATAACATTCTGTCTTCATTACCTAAGCCGTTTATAATTTTAGGTGACTTTAATTGTCATCACATGTCGTGGGGATGTTCATCAAATAATAGTTATGGCGAGAGATTAATTGATATTATTGATGACCACAACTTGTGCATTTTGAATACAGGTGTACCTACTCGTCGCAATAGTCCTTCTGCGGGTATTAGTGCAATTGACCTATCTTTTTGTTCACCTAACTTAGCATGTACTTTATCATGGGAAACTTTTTCTTCTACTTGTGGCAGTGATCACTTTCCTATTGTAATTACTTTTCCCTTTAAAAATAAATCACTTGCGAGGCGAAATCCTCGCCTAAAATATAGATTGCCTGATAGTAGTAATAACCTTTGGGAACAATTTAAATCTAGCGTTGAGCGTAATATCCCATCAATCCCGACCGTTAACAATAGCAATGAACCACTTTGTGCTGATACTTTAGCAAGGATTTTGATTAAGTCTGCTGATGAAGTGTTTCCTATTAAAAAAAGAACACCTAACTGTATTCCGTCTCCACCTTGGTGGGACAGTGATTGCACTGCTGCTATTCGGAGACGAAAAGTAGCTGAAAAATCGTATTGTGAAGATTCTACGAATGAAAATTTTGATACTCTTACTCAAGTTATTAAGGACACACACAAATTTCTAAAAAAGAAGAAAGCTGATGGGTGGAAGAAATTTTGTTCTTCCATTTCACCAGAAGTTAGTTCGTCCATAGTTTGGCGTAACATAAGAAGATTTAGATCAGCGTTTAATGAGTCTTCTTCATCCAATTTGCCCCTTTCTTTAACGGATAATTTTTTAGACAAACTTGCCCCTCCTACTGCTCCTTCAAAACCTTTGTTTTGTGCTTCTATCTCCTCTTCTGTCTCGTGCTCCAGCTCTACGTTAGATTCTCCTTTTTCTCTTTCTGAATTAAAAGGCATAATATTCAATTTAAAAGATTCAGCCCCAGGTGACGATGGTATTCCTTATTCCTTTTTTGCTCACCTTAGTGATTGTACCTTATCTGTTTATTTAAATATCCTAAATTCTATAATGATCACAGGTAATTTCCCTAAATCTTGGAAGTCTCAAAATATAATACCTATTCTGAAGCCTGGTAAATCCCCTGATGACGCATCGTCTTACCGGCCTATAGCTTTATCATCTGTTCTTAGTAAAATTGCTGAACACTTGGTTAAAATTCGTCTTGAATGGTTCATTGAAAATCATAATTTATTATCTCAGAGCCAATACGGATTTAGAAGAAGTAGAAGTACCATGGATTGTATTAGTATTCTAGTTACAGATATAAGGACATCATTTTCCTCAAATGAGTCGGTAGTTGCAGCATTTTTAGACATAAGTTCAGCATATGATAATGTTATTTTAGACATCCTTTTTAAAAAACTCAACAACTTAAATGTCCCACAATTTCTCAGTAATTTTATTATGAGCATTTTGTATGACAGGACTATTAATGTTTCCTTAGATGAATCAAATCATAAAACAAGACATTTATGGCGAGGACTTCCCCAAGGCTCCGTTCTTAGCCCTTTACTATATAATATTTATGTGTATGACTTGGAGTCTAGTATTAACAGGGAAGTAAAAATAATTCAATATGCTGATGACTTGCTTTTGTATCAGTCAAGTCCATCAATAGATAAAGCTTCTGCAACAATATCAAATTCGTTAATTCTTTTAAAAAATTGGTTAGATAAGAATGGCTTACAATTATCTTCTGCCAAAAGTACTATTGTTCTTTTCTCCAGAAAACGATTACCTCCCCCAGTTATAATAAATTATGACAATAATCCGATCCCTGTCAAGAGTTTTACTAAGTACTTAGGTGTCATATTGGATAGCAAATTGTCAGGTGTTCAACATACTGACTACATAGTTGGGAAGTGCGAGCGTCTCCTAAATATAATAAGATGTCTTGCTGGCGTCTGGTGGGGCGCCCATCCCTTCTCCCTCAAACTTATCTATAATGCAGTAATCAGAAGTGTAATGGATTATGGAGTATTTGTGCTGGAGCCCTGCAACAATACAGCTCTTGCAAAAATAAACAGTATCCAACATAAAGCGTTAAGAATAATTACAGGCGCCATGAAATCAAGTCCTATAAATGCGTTGCAGGTTGAATGTGGGGAATCTCCATTACACTTACGGAGACAGTTTTTATCCGACAGTTTTTTATTTCGGGTTCTCCAGTTTTCAAATCATCCTTTGTTTCTTTCTCTTCAATATCTCTCTGATCTTGTTGCTACTTCTAGTTATTGGATACATAAAAAACCTCCATGTTTAGTGATTAGCTTCCGAAAATTTCTGTCTCTCCAAGCACCTACTCACCGTTCCTTAGTTCACCCTCTATTTAGTTCAAATTATGAATCGTTGATATTAATTCCGGATATACATTTAAACATCCTTATTGATAAGGAAGATAGTAATGCTAATGTAAGTTTTAATTCCGTTGTTGATCAAAACTGGCATGATTGGCATCATATTTATACGGATGCCTCTAAAATAACATCTGATAGTTGTGTCGGGGTCGGGATATTTCATCGCCAATTTAACATTGTCCAAAAGATTAAATTTCCTAAGGAGACATCCGTATTCACAGGTGAATGTTACGGAATTTTTAAGGCTGTAGAATATATAATTTTAATGAAATTAAATAAAGCGATAATATTTTCAGACGCTCGAAGTGTTTTGCAAACTCTGGCCAAATTTCCATTCAAATCTCAATCTCATTTCCCTTTAGTAATAGAAATTAGGAAAAAAATACAAGAATGTGTATTAAAAGGTTATAGAGTATCTTTTGCGTGGATTCCGGGGCATGCTGGTATCAGAGGAAATGAAAGAGCTGATCGTCTAGCAAGGGAAGCAATAGAGTGTGGTGATCTGTTTCCTTTTAAAAACTTCTGCCATGATTTGTCTGCTCTACCTCGTATATATCTCCGGGAATCCTGGGATGATACTTGGTCGGTCAGTGGTCAGGTCAAGGGTAGAAGCTACTACCAAATTCAACCTTCAATTCCATACAAACCTTGGTTTCGTGATGTGAAGTTTAGCAAGTTAGAGTCGAGCATTTTAATTCGCATGAGGCTTGGTCATGTTTGCACTCCTGCCCACCTTGCTAAGCTTCGCATTGTAGACAGTGCTGCTTGTGAGTGTGGAGCCGACGTGGCAGATCTGAATCATATAATACTAGGTTGTCCATTATATGACCGTACCTTACTATTTAATAAGTTAGTTTCTCTTCACATTCCTCTCCCTACTTCTATTTATGTATTATTAATTAGTAATAACATATTAGTATATAAATGTATATCTTTATTTATTCAGTCTAATAATATAAAAATTTAGTTAGTTTCATAATTATCTATTGTTCTATATAAAATATCGTTAAATATCTAATTTGTTTAATATTGTGTATATTATTTATTTATTTAATCTGAAGTACTTTACTGATCTCAAAATTTCGCATATTATTACAGTACTCTTGGTACTCTTGCTTGTTTCCCTAACTTTTAAACTTGTCATTGGCAAAATGGCTAAGGCTACAATTGCCAACTAAAAAAAAAAAAAAAAAAAAAAAAAAAAGTCTGACGGATTTTGTTGCGCAAGTTGGCTTGCGCAACCGACTTTCAAATTGTTAACATAACCGCAGCAAGTATTTTGATTTTTAACTGCCCACTAATTTAAGTTTTCATTTAAAAATGTAATATGTTTGGATCTAGAAGCACAGAATAAATAGTACCTGGGGGCTTACCATGACCTCTTAAAGCAGGGCAGAAGTTGCCTGGAAGTTGAACTGCCCTGCTTTTTTGTACTATGACATCGTTAAAGCAGGCCTGCTACAGGCCTGCTTTAACGACGGCTTTAGCACCCTGGAAATTCTAAAGATTTCAATAATTTTATATGCATGCTGACAATCCCCACCGTGTATTTCATGCAGAAAAGACTTGCATTATTTTGATACATCGAGCAGGCCTGCTTTTGAACGGATATTGACTGGCTGGCATTTGAACGTTTTCTTAAGACGTCATGGTAAGCCCCTTGAAGCCCCTTGATGCCTTACAAAAGCAGCGTGCGGCAAGTCAGGCAAGCAAGTCGGTAATTCTGGGGGCTTACCATGACGTCTTAAGAAAACGTTCAAATGCCAGCCAGTCAATATCCGTTCAAAAGCAGGCCTGCTTCTGAATCGCTAAAAATCGTACCATGACAGTACAAAAGGTGAACGACTATTCAACCAAGTTGAACGGATAAGCTTGTACATGGTACGAAAAGTCTATACAAAAAAAACAGATGAACGGATTTCGAAAACGTCAACTTAGCAGGCCTGCTACAGGCCTGCTTTAACGATGTCATAGTACAAAAACGCAGGGCAGTTCAACTTCCAGGCAACTTCTGCCCTGGTTTAAGAGGTCATGGTAAGCCCCCTGTTGTGCTGTCAAAAATCGACTTGCTGCGGGTGTGTGTGTTCGGTTGCAATAATTAAAACTTGTTAGTACATTTCACGCATAATTTTAATTTTGAACCTGAGTTTTGAACGCTTCCGAAATGTCACACATACGTCATTGATTTAAAAATATGTAGCATTGTTGTTTTAATTATTTATCACTAGATGTCTCTACCGTCGAACAGGAAGAGTTTTATGTACGTATCATATACTATGAACGCACAAACACATTTTTTACCATAGCATGCTGGATATTCAAGGCAACATTCAACAAAATGTTCAACACAGTCAGCAATGAATAATGCATGGAAGTTTTAAAACTCTTATTGGAATGGCGATTTTTATTCTCTAGTACGTTCATGCCTTCTATAAGCCTATGACATTGTGTAGGCTCAATAATGACAGCAGATTTTATAAGAAACAGTAGATTTTGAAATTTGAAGGGTTATACTAAATTTCGAAATCTTGTTAGTCCAAATTGAACCTTAAGTCTACCGCATGTGTTCTTTCAGCTGAGTGGAGCCGTGTTCGTTGCGGTCAATCTGAACCGGATTGATTCCTCGTGTTGTGATGGCTCTCGGTAGTGAAGTGAATGATAACTCCTCGAAAAATGCTCCCCAAAAAGTGAAAAAATGTCCCGCGAACAGTACTGTGAACGACAAGAGTAGCAGTGGCAATGTTAACAATGGTAAGTATTAAATGGTCATGCCCTCAGTTATGTAACATTGAGAACGGTTTTTAGAGCTACTATCAGTTTTCCATGTTAAAATAATTGTTTGCTCTTAAAAGTGCATAATTATTTTATATTTGTCATGTGACTACATTGGGTACATCATGTGACCCATTGATTTTTATAAAAACGCTATGCGTTTATGTGACATACTTAAAACTGTTATTTCCTAATATTTCTGTAAATATTACAATGAAAGCTATTCAATCAGTTTTGCCCATAGGGATTATAAAACACGAGACCTTGGTGCACGTAAATTAAAATGTAAATTATTACACAACTTCTCATTATGTTACATACATACTCATACAACATAATTATTTGTTCTAACTATTGGTAATAGACTACTAGCTTATTATGGACCTACATATACTATCATTTATAATGTGGCATGTTATCAGCTAGTAGTAGTGGCAAGGCAAAGGTATTCATGTTTTTAGATCTTATAATTTTAGTCCAGGGAACTAGATTGATCTAGTCATAAATTACATTAAATTTACTGTCAACAGTGCATACTTTGTGACCTATAATGACCTCTATCACATATTATTTATTCATGTTTATTGAAGTATTATGTAAGTAATTTGTTTTTATAATAATAATTTATTGTTCTGGAATAAATTATTTTTGTATGTATGATCATACCTGCTATTATCATAAATTATAAATGTATTGTGACAAATACAAATAAAATTAATCAAATAAAAGTAATAATATGACATACAAAATGAAAATATGATAAATTACTTTTAGTACCTATTTACAAATAAAATAGATTTACTCAAGTATTACCTTACATGATGTAGGTACCTACTGCTAAAAGGAAAATAAATAAAACAAAATAATTTTCAAGACTGATACCTACTGTGCATACCATAATTATGTAGGATAAGTAAAGCAATTTTTCCATAAATTTAACTGTAATATATTTTTATCTGGCCACTTGTGGTAGGTAAATGGATGTTTAATGTAAAGAACCTATCTGATAATATTATTTTTCTAACCAATACATAGATAATATAATGTAGTTTCAGTTATTGACCTCACCTAGTTCTTTGAACAGGCTGGGTTATCACATTATTTTGTTTTCACTGCTATAGGGGTAGATTCATTATCATTTATGTAGGTACTTACTGCTAATTGGTATATAGCATAGCCTTAGACCACACTTTGCTATCAGTATAAGTAAAACTACCTTCCCTCTATATTCTTCAAGTAATTATTTGAGGAAGTGTAGATTTTCTTTTCCATTAAAATTAGGATCTCATATTAATGTAGACAGTTTCTATAATTTATCTTTATCTATAATTCTATCACAGGGCCTTGTGGCTAAATAACAACTGTAGGTACGGATCATAGGTACAATATGCGAAGTTAAGCTGGGAAACACCATAGTTGAGATAATCCTAGGAGGAAAGAGCTTCTTTTACAAACTTGAAACAGAATGGAATAGTGATTTGCATTAAACTACTATAATAAGTATGATATACCATACCTACATTGTGTTGGTAACAGTCTTCATCTAAATTGACCTAGTTTCTTGACAAGTACTTACAAATATTTTATTAAGTGTAAACAGAAAGATGTAACTCGGGGAATCATTTAAAACAGCTTCTTATTGGCATTTACAGATGTTTTAGAATGCATTAACTAATCGGAGATTTAATTGCATTTTTATTTTAAATAGCGTTGAAACATTCTGAGATATCTGCTTTTATATTATACTCGCTGGGCCTTTAGCTTTGCCAGCATGAAAAATTCTTATCTTTTCTGGATATAATATTATAAGTACTACATACATATGCATAGTAACCCATGATAAATCCATTCTGCCAGGAGTATTTGAGTAATGAACTGAAACAAATGATGTTTAGGACATCAAAACAATATTATAGTACTTATGTGAGAAGTATTTTTACATTGGTTTTGTGCATCAATCAACATTCAATTGGGGAAGCCTTATACTAGTGTGATCTTGATTGCTCTAATCGATGTTAGGAAAAGTACATATAAAACATTAGGCCTCGTACGCACTAGCGCCTAGCTTAGCGCCTAGTAACTAGCCACTTCCACTTACAGCAGCTGACTGTGCGGTCAGTCCCACATATATTTGCATTTTACACACTTTTTTTTTTAGGTATATCACTAGACGTAGGCACTAAGCGCTGTAAAGGCTAGTTCGGATTATATTATTAGTAATTTAATAGAGTAGCGAGTAATTTAGTAACGAAATATGTCTAAACAACAAAAATGTAGTCAAGCTTAGGAAATATTTATTTGAGCCAATCCATTTTATTCTATTTTTTCGGCCGTGTTCGGCCCCCACCAAGCTTCCCTGCTCACTTGTGCATCGAAGTAATAGAGTTCGAACGTCCTGTTGTTTTAGTCGAATTCGTTAGATGCCGCAAAAATGTAGTTTCGCTGGAGCGAAGAAACTACTTTAAAATTTGTTTCCAATTATTTAGAATATGCTTGCTTATGGAATTTGAAGTCCACGTTATAAAAATACACAAATGAAGCAATACGCAAATTTCTTCTTTCACTTATAATAGCTATTACCTATAATTAGCTTTATTAGTTTATTTACTTCGTCGCATTGCAGCCTGCTTATCTTCCAATACAAAGAGTATCAAATAAGAAATTGCTACGAATATAATGATATCCCGTCTGTACTTTGTGATACCGCTCACTTGTGTGCTGTACACGCCCGTAAAGCGAACGATTTTTGCCAGTCGTGAGTAAGTAATTTAGTAACTAAACTACTCGTTAAATAAAAAAATAAAACTAACTTCAAAAAAAACGGATAAAAGAAGGGACTGCTTCCGCTGCCGGCGCCAGTTGCCATT
This sequence comes from Amphipyra tragopoginis, assembly GCA_905220435.1. NCBI lineage: Eukaryota > Metazoa > Arthropoda > Insecta > Lepidoptera > Noctuidae > Amphipyra > Amphipyra tragopoginis. The sequence goes on from HG992006.1 coordinate 16,168,293, forward strand.
ACGGGTGCCGGCGCTGGCTTCCAAACTGGCTGCCGGCGCCGCGCCAATTACATACACTGTTTTTATAAACCTTCAAGGCCTTTTCAAACTCTTCATAAGACGATTATTCGTCACCCACTTTCATTTTCACAATAAAAACAAATGAAAAACTTAAGGGGATGTTTGTAAGATTGTTTGGGTTTCCAAACCTATTTCTGTCTGCAGGGTTTAAAGTAACCTAACACGAAGGGGCCTTCGAACCTAACCTATCCGTGTCGAGGTGCCCAGAAAAACGAGCTCTTTTCGCTCGCTCTTGAAATTGGTCATATGGAAGACACTTTTCAGTGTTTGGCCCAAATTCGAACCTTCCTTTCAACTAACATACCTACCAAAAAACTTATTACCACTACCGATGTCCATTTTGGGTTTTGGGTGCCAGCAGCCGACGTTTTTAATCTCGGCTGCCGGCAGTAATGTAAGCTTGGACCGGCGGTTCCCAATGGCGTTATTTTTGGGTGCCGGCGCCGGCAGTGGAGGCACTCCCATAAAATAATTACTGTGTAACGCATTAAGTAATATGGTATTATTTTATTCGTTTTTTTGAAGGTGGTTTTATTTTTTGTTAAAAAGTTTTTTCTTTTTAAAGGCCTTGATTAAAATATGGTAAGACCCACTAAAGACGCAGCTCGTAACCCAATCACAGTATGTGTACTGTTCGTCATTGAGGAGTTCCATTATCTATCTCTGAAGGTCTTCATTCAATTTAAATAGGCACTCGGCAGAAAACTCTTTCAAACACAAAAAAAAAAAAAAAACATTCAATCGGTGCATTATGTCGGAGTTTTGCACGTCATTGAGGAGTTCCATTGTCTATCTCCGAAGGTATTCATCAGATATTCACCAAAATTGAATGGGACGATCTCGGGAAAAGCTCAAAAAAAATAATCATTCAAACAACGTCCATGCATTCAAATCGCTGTTTAAGTCGGAGTTATGCCCGCCATTAAGGAGTTCCATTGTCTATCTCCGAAGGTCTTCTTTAGATCTTAAATGGGACAATCTCGGGAAAAAACTATTTTAAACAAAAAAGAATTATCCAAATCGGTGCATATAATTATGAAGGAGTTATGCAAAAATATACATAAAAATGAAATACAGACGAATTGAGAACCTCTACCTATCGCAGTTTTGTTCAGTTCAGCAAACATTTTTTACAAGCAAACTTAATTAATAAAACGAAGTTTCAGATATCAAGAGTTCAGAAAAAAAAGCTTTTTATAATATTGTTATACATTGTATGGAACTCTCGGTGCGCGAGTCTTGACTCCCACTTGAATGGTTTTTTTATCACAAGCTTTTGCCTGCGGTTTAATTTGCCTACAATAGTGGAAATTGTGGTGATGCTGTATCCCAGAAGTTGCCTCAATAAACGTCCATATCTAACACAGCTGCATTAAAAAACAATCCGTGGAGGTCAAATTAGTAGTGAATTGAATTTTTTACTCATATGAAGACTTGATTATGACGATACTCTACTTGAATAGGACGATAAGCTTTATGTCGCTTATTCAGCCTTTATATTCTTGCAAATGTTTGTACAGCAACAAGAAGACATCCTACTTTTCTTTTACTTAGTAAGTAATATTCTAAACGTGAAAGTTTCATGTTTGTAAGTTTGTGAATTTGGTAGTTTGTTAATCAATCACGCCATAGCGGTTGAACGGATTTCGACGAAAATTGGCACACAGGTAGACCATGACCTGGATTAGGACACAGGACACTTTTTATCCGGGTACATGAAGTAGTTCCTCTGGAATGCTAGTGAAGCCGTGGGCAACAGCTAGTTGATACTAAAAATAATGGAAGAAAATGGGTTATTGTTTTAAATTTTAGTGAATATTTCATTACACGTATAGATATTGTTAACAACTAATCACTGAAAAGTTTTCTTTATTCATAAACTCATAGCCGGATTGTTAGGCACATGTTTCTTCTACATGACGGACCTATTTTCGGGCTGTCTGTCTCTCTTGATCTCGAACTATTCTCAACTAAGTACGTGCGTTGCAAGGTTTCAGAGAATTCGTCTGTTCTGTTTAGTTGCCACGTTGCCAGATGTCTGACTATATTCTGGAACCTTTTTTGTTCCACCTGCCATCAGTTTTTTCGTCTTCTCGTTCACGGACATCGGGTACGTTCCTGTGGCCATGATTTTAGGAACTTCCTTAAAACTTGGCATCCATTTCGATCTTAATTCTTTAATCGGTGAACCCGATAATCCCGGACATACTGTGTACCGAACTTGGCCCTTTTTTCACATTTATGTTTTTGGTGGATATCAGAAATGTTTGTTGATGTACATTCTCTTTATCTATATGGATATACAGGGTTGCCAAGTATGAGCGATATAACTTTAAACTTAGATTATTTATAAAAGAACGAAAGTTACTCAGATATTTTGCCATAATTACGCATGGAAAACAACATCTGCCAAATGTCCACCTCTTGCTGCTTAACAAATACGAGCTCTTTGCATGGCGTTTTTCATAACATCTCCCACATACTTCGATAGCCTCTCAGAAAAAAGTCAGGAGCTGTCAAATCCGGTGACCATGTGCGCCAAGCGCCAATCAATGTCACTTTGAAAAAATGAAACATACTTATAACGTTTGGATTGTGTCTCTTGCCGTTTGGCATGTGGCTCCAACTTGTTGAAACCACGTGTTTTCTAGGTCTTAATGATAATGATGTAACATTTTTTTATCACATAGCGATAACGATTGCCTGTCAAAATTTCAGCAGCACTTGTAGCGTCTTTAAAGAAGTAGGGTCCAATTACTCCATCTAACCAGATTCCAATAAGTATAAAACGAAACTCCATAACGAAATTGCCGCGTTTATACTAATTAATTGTTATCGAACAAATGTAAAATTTTGCGCTAAATTAATCGGCAGATAAAAGTTGTATATGTACCTCTAAATTGGTTATCTGTATTCCTCAATAAGTACATATTCAGTGTTTTTTCCTGCGTTTACGCTGTTTTCTATATGAAGTTAGTATTACATAGAAGCATTAGCGAGATTCATACCCGCGAATTTAATTTCTGCGGTTAGGGTCGACACTCGACACGTTAATAGTCTATTTTAAAGAAACACATTACTTACATAAAATTACAATACAAAGTTACATAATGCACCTAGTCTCATACTCAGTAGGTATATAAAAGTTTTATAAATTGTGTATAAAAGTTTCGTAGGTACTTAGTGTTTGAACGTAATCGCACTAATCACTTTGTTTGCAATAATAATCCACAATATGCTGTTTTCTGGTTTTTTCTTTTGTATACGCCCAATGACCTACATCAATGCCAAATTTCAAGTTTCTAAGTTACCTGGAAGTTGTTTAGGTTTATAAGAGTCAGTCAGTAAGTGAGTGATAAAAATGGTGATTTTTGGATGTAAATATCTCGAGAGTGATGAGGTTCATTTATGAAATTCTAGGTAATTGGAGTGGCCATAAAATACATTTTTATTATTTGACTTGATCGCGTTTGACCCTAGTCAACCGTAGACAGGGTCTAAGATGGAGCCCACGAATCCAAATAACAGAGATATAGAGGGATTCCCCTGTACTCCTCTGGCTCTTACATACACACGACGAAACACACTAAACTGCCTGGCTTTCAGTGTGAGTGTGGTCGCCAGCCAGGCGGACCGTATAGATCCTACCACCAAGCAAAACACGAAATTACAAGTGTGTACTTAGGTTATGATTTTGAGTTAGAATTGGGGTATCGACAGTGCATACCTCGAAATGGTTCATCTAATATAACACAGCCGGTGCGTCGCTCTTCTTTCCAGAACTTGGCTTGACACACTGCCATGTGTCTAGATTATATAAATAAATAAACTTTAACAAAACTGAACCCTACTTAAAAAAAACTGTAAAGAGAGATACCTCATTAATTATCATACTATTACATAAACAGTTTCTAAACTCTGTGTTCATTCACGCTGAACTGAACCAAATTAGAGGCCCGTACCCAGAAGTGGGACAGTAGATTATGATGTCCTATTATTACGTAGGAACACCGGATTTTTTAAAAAAGCGTCAATACGAAAGACCTAAATTACCTTTACTAGACCCATCGTAATTACGTCATTTTTTGCCCTTAGAAAACGGGGAACATTAAAGGTAACACTTTCTGGTTCGAAAACTTGGAAAGAATGAAAAGTGTATGGTCATGTGCTGTGGTTCCAAAAGCTTGGAAAGAAAGAAACGTGTATGTCATGTGCTGTGTACCAAAAGCTTGGAAAGAAAGAAACGTGTATGTCATGTGCTGTGGTTCCAAAAGCTTGGAAAGAAAGAAACGTGTATGTCATGTGCTGTGGTTCCAAAAGCTTGGAAAGAAAGAAACGTGTATGTCATGTGCTGTGGTTTCAAAAGCTTGGAAAGAAAGAAACGTGTATGTCATGTGCTGTGTACCAAAAGCTTGGAAAGAAAGAAACGTGTATGTCATGTGCTGTGGTTTCAAAAGCTTGGAAAGAAAGAAACGTGTATGTCATGTGCTGTGTACCAAAAGCTTGGAAAGAAAGAAACGTGTATGTCATGTGCTGGTACCAAAAGCTTGGAAATAATGAAACGTGTGTGTCATGTGCTGTAGTACCAAAAGCTTGGAAAGAAAGAAACGTGTATCTCATGTGCTGTGTACCAAAAGCTTGGAAAGAATGAAACGTGTATCTCATGTGCTGTGTACCAAAAGCTTGGAAAGAATGAAACGTGTATGTCATGTGCTGTAGTACCAAAAGCTTGGAAAGAAAGAAACGTGTATGTCATGTGCTGTGTACCAAAAGCTTGGAAAGAATGAAACTTGTATGTCATGTGCTGTAGTACCAAAAGCTTGGAAAGAATGAAACGTGTATGTCATGTGCTGTGGTTTCAAAAGCTTGGAAAGAATGAAACGTGTATGTCATGTGCTGTGGTTCCAAAAGCTTGGAAAGAAAGAAACGTGTATGTCATGTGCTGTAGTACCAAAAGCTTGGAAAGAATGAAACGTGTATGTCATGTGCTGTAGTACCAAAAGCTTGGAAAGAAAGAAACGTGTATGTCATGTGCTGTGTACCAAAAGCTTGGAAAGAATGAAACTTGTATGTCATGTGCTGTAGTACCAAAAGCTTGGAAAGAATGAAACGTGTATGTCATGTGCTGTGGTTTCAAAAGCTTGGAAAGAATGAAACGTGTATGTCATGTGCTGTGGTTCCAAAAGCTTGGAAAGAAAGAAACGTGTATGTCATGTGCTGTGGTTTCAAAAGCTTGGAAAGAATGAAACTTGTATGTCATGTGCTGTAGTACCAAAAGCTTGGAAAGAAAGAAACGTGTATGTCATGTGCTGTGGTTCCAAAAGCTTGGAAAGAAAGAAACGTGTATGTCATGTGCTGTGGTTCCAAAAGCTTGGAAAGAAAGAAACGTGTATGTCATGTGCTGTGGTTTCAAAAGCTTGGAAAGAAAGAAACGTGTATGTCATGTGCTGTGTACCAAAAGCTTGGAAAGAAAGAAACGTGTATGTCATGTGCTGTGGTTTCAAAAGCTTGGAAAGAAAGAAACGTGTATGTCATGTGCTGTGTACCAAAAGCTTGGAAAGAAAGAAACGTGTATGTCATGTGCTGTGTACCAAAAGCTTGGAAATAATGAAACGTGTGTGTCATGTGCTGTAGTACCAAAAGCTTGGAAAGAAAGAAACGTGTATCTCATGTGCTGTGTACCAAAAGCTTGGAAAGAATGAAACGTGTATCTCATGTGCTGTGTACCAAAAGCTTGGAAAGAATGAAACGTGTATGTCATGTGCTGTAGTACCAAAAGCTTGGAAAGAAAGAAACGTGTATGTCATGTGCTGTGTACCAAAAGCTTGGAAAGAATGAAACTTGTATGTCATGTGCTGTAGTACCAAAAGCTTGGAAAGAATGAAACGTGTATGTCATGTGCTGTGGTTTCAAAAGCTTGGAAAGAAAGAAACGTGTATATCATGTGCTGTGGTTCCAAAAGCTTGGAAAGAAAGAAACGTGTATGTCATGTGCTGTGGTTTCAAAAGCTTGGAAAGAATGAAACTTGTATGTCATGTGCTGTAGTACCAAAAGCTTGGAAAGAAAGAAACGTGTATGTCATGTGCTGTGGTTCCAAAAGCTTGGAAAGAAAGAAACGTGTATGTCATGTGCTGTGGTTCCAAAAGCTTGGAAAGAAAGAAACGTGTATGTCATGTGCTGTGGTTTCAAAAGCTTGGAAAGAAAGAAACGTGTATGTCATGTGCTGTGTACCAAAAGCTTGGAAAGAAAGAAACGTGTATGTCATGTGCTGTGGTTTCAAAAGCTTGGAAAGAAAGAAACGTGTATGTCATGTGCTGTGTACCAAAAGCTTGGAAAGAAAGAAACGTGTATGTCATGTGCTGTGTACCAAAAGCTTGGAAATAATGAAACGTGTGTGTCATGTGCTGTAGTACCAAAAGCTTGGAAAGAAAGAAACGTGTATCTCATGTGCTGTGTACCAAAAGCTTGGAAAGAATGAAACGTGTATCTCATGTGCTGTGTACCAAAAGCTTGGAAAGAATGAAACGTGTATGTCATGTGCTGTGGTTTCAAAAGCTTGGAAAGAATGAAACGTGTATGTCATGTGCTGTGGTTCCAAAAGCTTGGAAATAATGAAACGTGTATGTCATGTGCTGTAGTACCAAAAGCTTTGAAATAATGAAACGTGTATGTCATGTGCTGTGGTTTCAAAAGCTTGGAAAGAATGAAACGTGTATGTCATGTGCTGTGGTTCCAAAAGCTTGGAAATAATGAAACGTGTATGTCATGTGCTGTGGTTCCAAAAGCTTGGAAATAATGAAACGTGTATGTCATGTGCTGTGTACCAAAAGCTTGGAAAGAATTAAACGTGTATGTCATGTGCTGTGGTTTCAAAAGCTTGGAAAGAAAGAAACGTGTATGTCACGTGCTATGTACCAAAAGCTTGAAAAGAAAGAAACGTATGTCATGTGCTGTGGTTCCAAAAGCTTGGAAATAATGAAACGTGTATGTCATGTGCTGTAGTACCAAAAGCTTTAAAATAATGAAACGTGTATGTCATGTGCTGTGGTTTCAAAAGCTTGGAAATAATGAAACGTGTATGTCATGTGCTGTGTACCAAAAGCTTGGAAAGAATGAAACGTGTATCTCATGTGCTGTGTACCAAAAGCTTGGAAAGAATGAAACGTGTATGTCATGTGCTGTGGTTCCAAAAGCTTGGAAATAATGAAACGTGTATGTCATGTGCTGTAGTACCAAAAGCTTTGAAATAATGAAACGTGTATGTCATGTGCTGTGGTTTCAAAAGCTTGGAAATAATGAAACGTGTATGTCATGTGCTGTAGTACCAAAAGCTTTAAAATAATGAAACGTGTATGTCATGTGCTGTGGTTTCAAAAGCTTGGAAATAATGAAACGTGTATGTCATGTGCTGTGTACCAAAAGCTTGGAAAGAATGAAACGTGTATGTCATGTGCTGTGGTTCCAAAAGCTTGGAAATAATGAAACGTGTATGTCATGTGTTGTGTACCAAAAGCTTGGAAATAATGAAACGTGTATGTCATGTGCTGTGGTTCCAAAAGCTTGGAAAGAAAGAAACGTATGTCATGTGCTGTGTACAAAAAGCTTGGAAAGAATAAAACGTGTATGTCATGTGCTGTGGTTTCAAAAGCTTGTAAAGAAAGAAACGTGTATATCATGTGCTGTGGTTTCAAAAGCTTGTAAAGAAAGAAACGTGTATATCATGTGCTGTGGTTCCAAAAGCTTGGAAAGAATGAAACGTGTATGTCATGTGCTGTGGTTTCAAAAGCTTGGAAAGAAAGAAACGTGTATGTCATGTGCTGTGTACAAAAAGCTTGGAAAGAATAAAACGTGTGTGTCATGTGCTGTGTACCAAAAGCTTGGAAATAATGAAACGTGTATGTCATGTGTTGTGTACCAAAAGCTTGGAAATAATGAAACGTGTATGTCATGTGCTGTGGTTCCAAAAGCTTGGAAAGAAAGAAACGTATGTCATGTGCTGTGTACAAAAAGCTTGGAAAGAATAAAACGTGTATGTCATGTGCTGTGGTTTCAAAAGCTTGTAAAGAAAGAAACGTGTATATCATGTGCTGTGGTTTCAAAAGCTTGTAAAGAAAGAAACGTGTATATCATGTGCTGTGGTTCCAAAAGCTTGGAAAGAATGAAACGTGTATGTCATGTGCTGTGGTTTCAAAAGCTTGGAAAGAAAGAAACGTGTATGTCATGTGCTGTGTACAAAAAGCTTGGAAAGAATAAAACGTGTATGTCATGTGCTGTGGTTTCAAAAGCTTGGAAAGAAAGAAACGTGTATGTCATGTGCTGTGTACAAAAAGCTTGGAAAGAATAAAACGTGTGTGTCATGTGCTGTGGTTTCAAAAGCTTGGAAATAATGAAACGTGTATGTCATGTGCTGTGTACAAAAAGCTTGGAAAGAATTAAACGTGTATGTCATGTGCTGTGGTTTCAAAAGCTTGGAAATAATGAAACGTGTATGTCATGTGCTGTCTGTTTATATGGCAGGTTATTCGAAGTGTAATTATATATATACTATTCAAACTAACGTATACATTATTATGTACATTATCTGATGTTAGACGTATCGATCAGTGAATATATGAACAGCATGCTCGCCAATGGTTTATTCTTGCGTTGTCTTTTAAAGGGTTAAGAGGTTACAAAGTATCAGTCTATGTCATGATGTAACGTTATCACTATAATGTACTACTTTATTTTGAGCAGTTACGACGTAAACATTTTTGTGAGAGGATGTCTACGGAACTTTAGAAAAAGCAAAGAGGTCTATGATTGATCGATTTTAGGTACCTACATAAACGGAGTTTGTGATAACGTTTTATATGATGTGATTTCTGTTCGAAAGATAAGAATGTCTGTTGGGTATCGGCTCATAGATATAATGCATCAAAGCTAGGTTGATTACGTAACGTATTTGTGAGTTATTTATGTAATCCATTTACATTATGTAGATAGCGGACTGCATATAAGCACAAACGACGCGCTATAATTATCAATGTATTAAAAAATACGTTGCCCCAAAGGCGGTAAAAAAATACATACATACACTAAGTTAGTATATTATTTCAGAAGATATGTAATTTTGAAGACGATACGATGGTGAACCATAATGTCAAGTAGTTACGGATGAGATTTAAAGAACCCTGGTAACCGTTTAGTGATAATTTCGTGTCCAGTTACGGAATTTGTAAGTTGCCGTAAACGTCGTGAGTATCTAATTTGAAGCAACACGTTGTTCAATAATAGCATAGCCTTCTTGCAGTATTGTTGACCCGAATGTCGTTCGTATTTGTTAAATTACATCAAAGTTTTAAGCTTTTCTTTTACTCCTGTGCCACGTTTATATGGGTTTCGGCGAATATTTGTGCTGTCACCATAACACGAGTATTCGCCACAGACCAATCTGTGGCTCCAGCATCAGGAATAAGATGTATACTATAGGTATAATATTTCGCATACAATCAAGCATGCAACAAAACTTCGTGCTTTTAGTTCTTTAATTGTTAGGATGAAACTTTTTTTTTTTACTTTTGGCAATTGTGGCCCAATTCTCCTAAAAAAAAATCTAGATAAATCGCAACCGAACCAAGGCCGAACCGTTCATTCAGTTTTCAATTTTAAAAGCTTTAACTAGCTAAACAAAACCAATCATTTTGACAGTTTTCGTAAACAAAAACTGACTGACGGTTGTGAATTGTGATTCGTTTGCGTTTGGCAACAATTTTGTTAGTTGAATTGGCCCCATGTACTGTCCCACTGCTGGGCAAAGGCCTCCCCCAAGCCCTTCCATGTACTCTTTTCCTGCGCTACCTCAAACCAGCCCTCGCGGTACGCGTGTAGGTCATCTCGCCACCTCTTTCTGGGCCCACCGCGGCGGCGCCGTTCCCCTTCAGGCACCCATTGTGTGGAGACTCTTGCTCAGCGGTCATTATGCATGCGGCTGACGTGACCCGCCCAATCCCATTGGAGCCCGGCAGCCTTTTTGCCTACGTCTATTATCCACGTTTTGGAGCGCACTGTGCTATTCCGTATTCTGTCTGTTCTTTTGACGCATAGAATACTGCGCTCCATTGCTCTTTGGCAAACTCCAAGGGGCGGGACTTTTGCTGGGATGAAACTAACAATTTAATTTAGAATGACCGGAAATACTTTAGTGTTGTCGAAAATGGAGCAAGAGTCGTGTAAATAGATTAAGTCCACATTTTACATCGTGAAACCTTATCAAAATATCCAGTAAACCAAAATTTTTGCGACAAAACAAGTGTCATACTTATAATTCATGTGATTATTGCCCTTTTATGCATTTGCATTTTCTGATCCTTTACTTAGGCATAATAATCATCACGCACGTTTTATTAACCTTACGCCTAAACAAATAAAATTTAAATAGATTTAAAACCCATAATTCATAGGTAAGTAAGTATACATAACTCCTGGGGACAAACTTTCTATTCTGAGCACATTGTCATGACACGAGTACTTCGTAAAAGAGGGCTCGGTAAAAATGGAGACGACGCATTTTTGTTCGTGCCCTACTGGATTGAGACAAAAAAAAACTTTATTTATAGTTTTATTCACATGGTAACTGAGTTCAATCACCTTTCAGGTTCCAAAGGACAACATTCTTTGGGATTTGATTTCGTTAATATTTGTATCTTGTTTGTATTAAAGATAACATGATACCTACTTTGTAGAAAAAAAAACAAACTTGAGACATCAAAGGTTGCTTAAATGTCAAGTGTTTACACTCAAATATGTCAAAATTACTTAAAGTACCTATAAGAAAAAACTACATATAATGTACTTAATATTCATTTTAGTACAGAAGAAATTCTTGCAAAATTCATACCTGCTGCGACGCGGCGGCGGGTTGTGCGTTTATGGTTAGAGATTGTCGGATAATAAACGTGTAGTATAAAGGATACAAAGAAAGGTAAGGTCAAGGAATGAGAGCACAAAATAATCGATGATCTAAGGTTAAATATTCAGCGATCGTCGCCGGCGCTGACGCGCTTGTTTCTGTTTGCATAATTCATTGATCGATTCAAGTTGCTCGAACCGTAAGTAAGCAACAAACGCGTTGTTTATCTGAATTTGAAATCAAAATTTCCGACTATGCAAACGCCTTGACGTCAAACTTTCAATAAAATAATACACAAACTACAACATTTATCAGCAAGAGTAGCATGACCAACACACACAATGGCAATATGTAATTTTGTCTATTCTTCAGTCGACAAAACCCTTGTTTGCGGTTGCCATGCTACGCATGCAGGTGGTTTAAACTTGTAGTTAGGCTAAGAATACAATATTCACGATAGAGGCATTAGCATCTGTGAAACTTTACAATACTTCATATACGTATACATATAAGTTATCACATGGGTACTATGTGCAACATTTGAGAATCTATTTTGAACTTTCTTTATTTATGTCTAACGCATATCACAATCTACTGCTAAATGCAGCAGGCCTGTCCAAAATTTCCCAATAGAAGGAGGCCGGACGAGCAGATTGCTGACCTCTCCTCTTACACCGGAGTGTAGGGTTCCCAACCTTACATAATATAGTATTACTATATTTATTTTTTAATAATAATTACTATAGGGAGATAGCTAAACTACCTTCCTTTTAAACTCTAAAGCAAATTCATACCATGGGCGTTCATATTTCAAACCACAGATTACCCCCTAATAGATTCCGCATAGAAGGCATTAGGGGGTAATCTGTGTTTCAAACAAACAAAAAATACAAAATGTTCGAATGTAAATAAAAGCTTTGAGATTTGAAACATACTTTAATTATATTTATTTTTCTCAATCCAAGTACTAGATTTTTATATCGGTAGGCTTGAAAATATAATATTCAAACTTCAAATGTTTATTGCAATCATGAGTAGGTACATAAGATGTTACAATGTTTTATAGGCTCATACATGATACCCTGTTAGGGCGCAGCAACAAAAAAAGTTGGCGAAAGCTGTATGATGTGCGCTTCCTATCCCACTGTTAGGTAGTTAACAATTACATGCTTCATATATTCATAATTGAACTGGTTCGTAAGACTATTTTTTAATTATATAGTTGTGAACTTCATGCATTCGATATCGAAGTATTTGCATGAAAACAGTTTATTGATGTTAGTAGACAATAGGACACTACGTAATTCTAGTAGTAACGTAAAGCAACGCTATCTTTATTGCGGTTTTATCGCAAGCAGGATGCGTTATAAGACGTGGAAGCGTACATAGTTTTTGAGTTACATTCGACTGATACAGGTTTCCGATTTAGCTCATGTATGTGCCAAAATATTCTTATTGAAGTGATATTAAGATTTACTCACGACACTTGATCGCTTCATGACATGAATATAATATATAAGACACATGTTGTTGTACGATAGCAAAGGAAATAAATTGTGTCAACGGCAGTTTATCAAGAATTTTGATTTTATGCTTATCTTGAGTCCCAGGCGCTATGCTGTTATCTTGTTTGGTAAAGGTAAGGAAGATAACATCAAACATAAAGTTTATCTTCCCCTTCTCGTATGTATAACTTTTTAAAGCGTGTTTTTTAGGGTTCCTTAGTCAATCTGGGAACCCTAATAGTTCCTGAAAAAAAACCAAACTTGTAGTATCTAATGGACACTTTCAACCAAAACTTTTTTGGACAAGATATGTTACTAAGTTTTTGAAATATCCGCTATTTTCAGTTGAATGGTATTTTGAGTTCATTGACCACAAAAATAACTGTATATTTCATAATATCCTTGTGAAATATTATACACTCGCTACTTAGTGTATGCTATGGAACCCTACACTGTGCTTGGCGAGATAAGAAAAGGGCCGGTATTAAAAAAAAAGAGTTGTAGTCCTCTTTGGATTATATGTATGTATAATAATCAGCCCATAACTGTCCCACTACTGGGCACGGGCCTCAGCTCAGAATATACATTTATACAAGGTTAGTCAGAAAGGGGGTACTAATCCGAAAGGGTGTTAAAGTACCCATAATAATGAGTAACTTTTGTTCTACCACTTTTCCCAAAAGTCAATAGTTTAAGAGAAATAGCTGTTCAAAATTTACAAAAAAAATATGCTAAAATCAATCTATCCTCAGCTATGATCAGCTGTGTTGACATTTTAGGTCATATTTGGGGTCACGAATTAGAAGCTCCATTTTCTGAATTCGTAAGTAAAGTAGGGACGAAGAATTCTTGAAAAAACTAAAATAAAAAATATTTTTCATGGAAAAAACATTATAGAATTTTTAAATTTTAACACTTGCATTGAAACCGTCCTCAGTGATACTTTAAGTGGCCTGCGGATTAGTACCCCCTTTCCGACTAACCTTGTATATTTCACGACAAGCAACATAAGTACAGGTTTTTAAAGATTCATCAGTATTTTTGTCTTTATGGCATTGTTATCAGTATAATTACATTAATTGGCTAGTGTTATCACTGTCACATGCATAACTGTGTCACAAAATGTCTGAATGTAGGCCAAGCGAGTTTAGTGCGATTGTGTCAGAATAGTATAGCGTAGTGCCACAATATTGGTACATTTAAAGATGATGAATTAAATGCAAATCGTATAGTTACTTGTCGTAAACCCACGTCGCGGCTCGTAAAGCAACAGTTTATCCAGCATAAGACATGTTTCTAGGCATCTCGTATTTTACCTATTTGCTCAAATTTAGGCTCTGTATATTATGTATAGCCATTGTTCTTGTAACACATTACTAGAACAGACTGAAATATATCGATCTCGTTCAAGAAAAAATACGCGGACAAACACCGAGTTTGCGCGTAAGTCGGTGTTGCGTATGGACAACATCGATGGCGTCTATTGTTGGCGGCATCCCGTTGCCATCTATTATTGACTCGACGCTGGAGATAGTTGGCGGTGCGCCAGCGCAGACCACGTGTGTGCCCGTCACGGGACGAGACATGCGCGTTTGAGTCCAACCACCGCACACGTCTCGCTCCCGTGCGCGCTTACAACCGCTCTTAGCCTAAAAACCTGTTTCGATGCCTGTTTTTACACATGAACCACGGCAGCCACAGATATAGAAATAAGAAATACATGCTGAAAAGTTCCCTTGCTCGATATAAGAGCGCTAATAGCTATTATGAACCTATACGCTCAATAGATATAATTTATTGAAACTATATTACTATGATTAGCATAGCAAACTAGTAAGATGCTAAATAACTTTCAAGTTGATATTGAAAGATAATTACCAAGGTAATAATATTTCCTTGTTGTAGCTGAAAAACAAGATAAACAATCGGCAAAAATGAAGAATGATAAGAAGGAAGTATGCGTAAAGCCGGTGGTTCGTAGTAATGGGCACACGAGTACGCCTAACGGGCGAGCGGACGACGAGGGCGGTGGCGGCAGTGCGCCAGCACCACGTGTGTCGTATGCGGCTGCGGCGCGCAAACCACCTTCGCCACAAATCAACAACACACCCGCGCCCTTCCCCCCTAGTACAGGTTACTATATACACTTGACAATTCATTCCCGTTCGATGTGTGATTTAATACCTGAGGGCATTGCATGATTCTTAATCTTACACAGCTCTTTTATCTTGACTGGTTGCCCTACTTAATATGATAAATAATATTTACAGATTCACAAAAAACAAAGGCTAATGGTGAGAAATCATCACAACCAAAAACTGGAACGTGTACAATGAAAGTCAACGGAGAAGGATTAATACCCAGCGATAATGATACTAAGGATGATAAAATAGGTACCAAAGAATCAGTAGTAAACGGCACAGACAAAAGTGAGACCATTGTTAATGGTGACCCAAAAAAAGAATTAGATTGTGATATTAGCAGTAGTGATAATACTAAAGTAGTTTCTAATGGAATTAACATTGACTCCGATGACCCTAAAACGAATAAGTCTGAAGAAAATCCTGAAATTATAAAACTTGTTTGTCCCAATAAGCCTGAAGGTAAACAGGTAACAGAGAAAAAGAAAGACAAAAAGACTAAAATGGCAGACAAATCTAATGATTCGGAAAAGAAAAAGGAATCGGCTAAAGACAAAAATACTGAAGGAAAAAAAGATGACGGAACTGTAAATAAAATCGACGGTGCGGATAAAGTTAACGGAGACAGTAGTAAAGTTTTGAATGGAGATGGAGACAGAGAGTCTTCTCCTAGTGAAGACGGAGATGAGAAGAAGAGAGATGCCGAAGTTGTGTTCATTCAGGACATGGGCTTTACCGTCAAGATCGTGAGCCCTGGAGCCGAGCCGTTAGATATTCAGGTAAAATATTATGTGATTTTCAGTATTAATAAATAATAATTTAAGCTTGACATAGCACAGAACTAATTGATGATAATTCTATTGTTTTGTTGTTCAGGTTTCCAGTATGGAGCTTGTACAAGAAATCCATCAAGTGCTGATGGACCGCGAGGACACGTGTCACAGGACTTGCTTTTCTTTACAATTAGATGGTGTCACTTTGGACAACTTCGCAGAGCTCAAGAACATCGAAGGATTGAAAGAAGGATCGGTCATAAAAGTATGTAGAACTCTCTCTTTTAGTGCTTTTGCAGAATTGTGCGTTTATTTATGTTCCGAATTTCCAGTTGAGCCCGTTTATAATTTTGCCGTGATTCGTCCATCTTGCCTGATGCAAGTTTTAAAAGTTATCGTGAAAATGTTATAAGTTGACAAGAGGTAT
This sequence comes from Amphipyra tragopoginis, assembly GCA_905220435.1. Taxonomy (NCBI): domain Eukaryota; kingdom Metazoa; phylum Arthropoda; class Insecta; order Lepidoptera; family Noctuidae; genus Amphipyra; species Amphipyra tragopoginis. The sequence goes on from HG992006.1 coordinate 16,184,090, forward strand.
ATTGTGTATTTACATGAAACTTATTGTAGGTGGTAGAAGAACCATACACAATGCGAGAGGCTCGCATCCATGTTCGTCACGTCCGCGATCTTCTCAAGTCCATTGATTACACGGACGCATACGCCGGACAAGAATGCAGTTCCTTAGCGTTCCTCAACGTTATAACACAAGGAGATATTTTAGGTAACTATAATTATTTAAGTCAAGTATGGTTTTCTACAATTCCTTATAAAATCGACAAAACTGACGGACTTTCTCTGGCCAGCCTGAAAGATTTTGCCGTGAAGTTACCTATTACCCATTAGCGCATAATACAATATCTTTATTTGTCATAATGATACGATACCGAATTATCGAGTTAATTTATTGTTAACAGAGGATTTGTTACATCACCTAAACAAACCTTGCATTTGAAAATACCTACAGATAATGCATTGTCTATTGATATCTAGCGAACGATTACGTCAGAGAATATAAGACTCAATGTTGATGATTGTATTGTTTTATAGAAAAGAAAAAGTCCCGTCCTGAGAGTGTAGACTGCACTCCTCCTGACTACATAATGCCGGGCAGTGTAGAGCGACCATTGCTGCCACTGCATCCAGGACTTACTAAGGAGAACAAGGCTCCACAATGCTTGAAGGTAAATGTTCAAAGCAGGAATGTAACAAAAAACGTAATTTGACAAATTAACAACTTACATTCAAGTTTTGTAACAGCTCAAGAAATTTCATTGTATCTGTAAGATTATACTGAAACTTGAGAAAACATACAATATTTTTGCAATAGAGGAAAGTAAAACTCCTTTCTTTCACTGTAATAACTAATTAAATGTATTTCTTTTTCTACTAATATTCTTATATTCGAAAGCAGGCTGTGAACTGTGTAAGAGTATGATTAACTTGATGACGTTTGTCGTCAGGTCCTAACCACGTCTGGCTGGAACCCGCCGCCCGGGCCTCGCAAGATGTGCGGAGATCTTCTCTACCTGCATGTCGTTACGTTCGAAGACCGCCACTTTCACATCACGGCGTGTCCCAGGGGATTTTACCTTAACCAGTAATTTATTATCTTTTTTACTACGTACTTGATACTCTACTTTGAACAAAAACATGTTCCTCTTACGTGGGTTAACCGCACAAGGGTTACTCGCCACAGTCGCATGTGACCAGTCACAGACAAACAGCGGACTTACTATTCATAATAATTTCTTAAGGTGGCGACAGTAATAATCTTAGATAATGGAGTCAGCTAGTGCCAGTAGCTAGACGACCGAGAAACCACGCAGCATCAAATTTTCGTCTGATTTTCGAGGTGTATCTTAATCGAATGATTACTTGACAGTTGACGTTTTCTTTGATCAGCCCAATCGTCTACTTTTTAAGGGGCGATTTCACCAACCTATCAATAAGTAGTCCGTAACTATTGACCAGATAAGCTAAATGTGACCTACATATCGTATATATAAGTCATTGCACGGATCCTGTGGGCTTTCACGCGGAATAAGTCGCGGGGAAAAGCTAGTCAATTATATTTATTACGAATGTTATATACCCAATAAAGGCTAGTTTCAATGCCTACAAACTAATTTCGCATAGAGCGGCTCGGCTCTCTTATAAGAAATAGTACCTATTATACGTCGTGATAAAATAAAAATGACCAAATTGCATTCCCGAGGTTTTCACTCCCGGGTGACAATATGAGACATTTATGTGTTCAACAATCTTGTCATTATCACTATTGATATGGTGGTGAACAGCAAATGTTAGCTATTGAAAAGTTTAGAGACCGAATTAGCTTAATTAACAAATGCATTTTAGAAAATAAATATTTCGATCTGCATTCACACATTGTTTTTTTTTCCGGTATAATCGTAACTTAAACAGAATTTTGTTTTTCGTGTTTTCTGACGTCTTTTGTATCGAACTTAGCTTCTTTTTTACATCTATGTTTTGTTGGGTGCTTTTATCAACAATTCGTAATAATTCCATTGTCAAATATCTTTCACATGGATTACTTAGGTACTGAAGATAGCACAGATCAATGTTCAAATTCCATGTTGTTGTCGATGTTATTAATTTTATGTAATTCCGCGGGGCTACTCATTTGATTGGACTAGATTACTGCGTCTTGAAATTAATATTTCAATTTGTATGTAGTAAGAAAAAAACTTTGTCATATCATACACATTTGAACAGTAGATTTTCCTGTAGAATTCCTAAAGAAGACTTTAGTTTGGCAGTTTGTTGGGTGTCTAACTAAACCCAGTGCTGCGAGCCTGTGACTAATAGCGATAATTATACGATTGTAAATTCTTTTGCTGCACATCCGACATAATCTCTTAGTCGTCTTTTATGGTACGAGGATTTTGGAGCGATTTAGTGCGTTGGAGCGATATATTCTTATGCGAAATTAGGTAAAACTTATTAATGAATGATATAAAAACAGGTCCACCGAAGAAGTGTTCAACCCCCGGCCGGCGACTCCATCGTTGCTATGTCACTCGTTGATCGAGCTGCTAAGCATCGTATCGCCGGCGTTCAAGCGCAACTTTGCGCTGGTCCAGAAGAAACGCATGCAGAAGCATCCCTTCGAGAGGGTGGCTACGCCATACCAAGTGTATCAGTGGGCGTCACCAATGCTCGACCACACCGTTGATGCTATTCGCGCTGAAGACAGTAAGTTTTATACTAATATTTGTTGTTTTCGATTTAATCTGCATAACGAAACTCACATCATTATGCTGTAGGAATATTGTGCCTTAAAATGTCGTAGTTCTTTAGATAAACGAAATTGGATTAACTATCTTTACTGGGAATTTCCCTGTGGTTAAAAATACTCCCGGTCAACGGCATGATTAATTTAACGTATTCGTTATCAGTGGGAAATTCTCACGAAAAGAATATAACATTACTTTTACCATGTTAAACTTTTAAAAGACAGTCTCAAATTTTATGTTATATACAATTTTACAAGCTTGCAGAACAGTAATAAAATATTGTATAATTTACAGCAAAATATTGTATAATTTACAACAAAATATTGTATAATTTTACATAATCACTAAACACTATAGGGAAATAATTTGAAACCCAAATAAAGCGTCGTCCATAAACGGACGCAGCTAATTTCCGTAATGAAAATGACATTGTAATGCACGGGAATAGAATAGCGCAACATATTTACATGAACTTTGTTCTGTATAGATTTTAATTCTATGCATTATTGTTTGCATGGAATAGGCGCGTTCAACAGAGTATGTCAAAATATAGTTTCATGTCGTTTTGTCTCAAATGCCTTGTTCCAGTTAGGGTTTATTTGAGGTCTGCGTAGGATTTGTTACGATAACTTTAATGTACATAATTGCCATGTAGATTCATTTTGATTGATTTTCTTACCTTTGATAAGAGAAGAAGATCTGAAGATTATGAAGAGGGTCGTGTTGATCCCGGTATGCACCTCTTACTTTTCGAATTCAAGTGCGGCTCAGAATTTGATTATAACTTGCGTCAACGGTGAAGGAAAACATCGTGAGGAATTCTGCACACCTGAGAGGAATCTAAAAAGTTCTTGATGGTGTGTCTAGTCCGTAAACCCACAGCAGGCCGGTGTGGTGGACCCTTCTCATTCTGAGAAGAGGCCCGTCCCAGCAGTTGGGAAGCAATGGGTTGATAAAATGCTTGATAAAGGTCACAGTTTATTATATATTAGCTAGGCAAATCTACCTGAGAAATCGTATTCACGAAATTTTCCTCATTGGAACCCAATCCAAGTTACCATACTAACTTGCTGTTATTTTGTTACACAGCGTTCTCATCAAAGCTGGGTTACGAAGAGCACATTCCTGGCCAAACTCGGGACTGGAACGAAGAGTTGCAGACGACCCGCGAGCTTCCTCGCTCCACACTCCCGGAGCGTTTGCTGCGCGAGCGAGCTATCTTCAAGGTTAGTAGTACACGCGTATGCAACGCACGCAACTGTTTTATGGACAGAATAATTATTTATTAATGACTGCGACGTGCTGTTTAGTTTACAGTAACACATATTGTTATAGTTAAACATTTGGAGATCTATGGTGTTTAAATGTAAACACGAGAAATATGTCTTAAGTAAATAGTTACATTGTCTGACCCAATTCTGTCTATTTTCAATAGTAAATTTAATCCGTACATTCGTATGTATTGCAATTCTGGTATAGAATTCCAATCCATACATTCCCACGTATTGCAATTCTGGTATAGAATTCCGTATTCTTCCTTTGGGAGCCACAAAAGACAAGATCATTTCAGGTACATTTTAGCTTCATTTACTTATAATATATTTATTAATGGCTGCTTTGATGGATCGCCTCTACACGAATAGAGCTATGAACGAAGAATTCGTGCCACCAAACGCACGTATAAGAGCCATAGCTAATAAATGAGACCATGAGGGCCTGAGCAGCCTAACTGTACTTTTTTCAATGCTGATTTCATTTGAAAATACTGTTATAAACGGTAAAAGTCATAGCGCCATAGTGGCCTAAAAATTACTTCAACATTCGGAGATTTGAGCAGCAAAGAATGATAAAGTTCTTTATTTACTAAAGTTACAATTATTTAAACTCAGGGCTTCTATTTTAAGTTGTAAGGCCGCCATGGCTCTCATGGCCTCAAATAATAATCACATATCATGGCCTAAATTAAAAGGTTATTACAGGTTTTTTTTCATCTCCTTAATTAGAGCAAATATTTCACAGGTGCACAGTGATTTCGTAGCAGCAGCTACTCGTGGCGCGATGGCCGTAGTTGACGGCAACGTGATGGCGATCAACCCTGGAGAAGAACCTAAGATGCAGATGTTTATATGGAACAACATATTCTTCTCTCTTGGCTTCGACGTTCGCGACCACTACAAGGACTTAGGCGGCGATGCTGCTGCATTCGTAGCACCGGTAAGTTATTAATATAAAAGCAATAAAATATCTACTGCTGAGCGTGAGGTCCTGGGTTCGATCTCCGAGTCGGGCTAAGTGTTATTGGGTTTTTCCGTGTGGAATTTCTCAGTAGCAGCCCGGAGTCTGGATTTATGCCCGGTTGATGTCAATAGGCTCGCCTCCTATTATATCGGACTAAACATAACGGCGAAATGAGGGTGTACTATACACCTCTGCCAACCCTTCGGGGAATACAGGTGTCACGTTATGATAATATAATATTTATAATTTTATATTACTACATCATTATTATATCATGACGACATCACTTACTGTAATGCATTTAACCTTTACGTTAGAATCGTAAAATATTATTGTGGATAAATAAATAACAATGGTATACAATTAAAGTTGCCTAGCAAGTTAATAGGTATAGAAATATTTAAGAAAAATATTACTGCTCTTAAGATCACAGCTTACCTACCTTATTCGTATGCATCATCAAACAAGGTGACCCTAACGATTAGATACCAAGAATGTTTAGCGCGATCGATTAGAAACTTAGGATATGTTTTTAGACAAAGAAGAACTAACAACCTACACATATTTTAAATGTAATTATAGCGCAACGACCTCCAAGGCGTGCGAGTATACAGCGCGGTGGACACAGCCGGTCTGCACACTCTGGGAACAGTAGTTGTTGACTACCGCGGCTATCGCGTCACGGCACAGTCCATCATCCCAGGCATACTGGAGAAGGAGCAGGAACAAAGTGTCGTGTACGGCAGCATAGACTTCGGGACCACGGTCCTCTCGCACCCCAAGTATATGGAGCTGGTGAGTACATCTACCTACTCAACCGTATATGTAACCCACATAATTGTATAAGCCAACTTACAGACCACTTCTGGACATAAGTCTAACAATGGTTTGTAATAGGCCAGCGGAAAGCTAATGCTGCGAGCTGGTAGGAGACCATGGAGCCATCCTTTTTAGTACGAGTATCGCTACCGCCCGCCTCTGGTCTGGGTTAAACGAGGTGGCAAGTTGAATAGTTGTCTGGTTATCGGCAGCCGACAGAGCCTTCAGTTTGTGATGTTTTGGGAAGCCGGATATTGAACATTTCTTCTTCGAAAATGCAAAGTTGTAATTAAATCTAGTTTAGCTAACGAATACGATATAACGGATATCGTTATCGTTTACACGCCCGAGCACACTGCTTGATGTTTTTACGACAATTATCGTCGTAATTTAGCAATTAACGTGTTCGTGTTGGAAAACACGCCAAAAAGTGTTTTTCATCAATCATGGATCGCGTGTGCACTAAACTTATGTTTCTAACTCTGTAGCATATATGTTAATCCAAAGTGATAATTGCTAACCAATTATGGATAGATACTTTTTAATATAAATCGTCGTTTTCGAAAACGCAATCCCACTTTAAACTACCATTTCTACTGAGCTTCTCAAAATCAGGGATGGAGGTTCCCCAAAACGTTACTCGTTTTAATAAATATAATAGTTACTGTTTGTCTAATAAGAAATCTATGTTACTAGCTAAGCAAAGCGGGCCAGCAGTTGAAGATAATGCCTCACTCGGTGATCAGCGCCAACGGGGAGACTGTCGAGCTGTGCTCGAGTGTGGAGTGCAAGGGTATCATCGGTAACGACGGACGGCACTACATACTGGACTTGTTGCGAACTTTCCCACCCGATGTCAACTTCCTGCAATGTAAGTTTACTTATTCCATTCAAATCCTACATAATACGTAAGAAAAGGCACTGAAAAAGAGTTTTGCACCTCCTTTAAATATGACTCGTTTTGAACAACGGCACGGCGCACTTTGCAACCATTATGTGTTTTCTACCACCTTATTTTCTGTAACATTTAAAATTAATATTAAATTATTTTATTACATAGTCGTAACCTTTTTTTTATATCAATGTACTTTCCACTTTTCAACATTAGATTATGCTTCATAATCCTAATTTATTTAATTTGATAAGTTTACTAACTAATATTGATTTTGTTTTTAGTGGAAGATGACGATCTGAGGGAGGACATCAAAACGATGGGCTTCCCAATAATCCACAAGCACAAACTATGTTGCCTCAGACAAGAATTAGTTGATAGTTTTGTTGAGTAAGTATATTAACGAATATATGTTCAATAACTTGTTCAATAACCAAGTCTAATTAAATATACGTTTTCCAGGGCTCGTTATTTCATGTTTATTCGCTACGCCGCTTTCCATCTACAACAGTTAAGTGCGAAGCGTCAACGCGAATCTACCGCACAGAAATCTATAGAAGCCAACAAGGATGCAAAGGAGGAAGCCAATCAGACTGAAATTAAAGAAACAAAACGGGACACTAAGAGCCAAGAAAAAGAAGTTAAAGACAAAAAACAGAAGAAGGAAGATAAGAAAGAAAAAGAAAGTGCCAAAAAAGAAGTCACAACAGAAACAGAAGGTGATAAAGCAGAAGCAAAGGGTGAAAAGAAAGATGATGAGTTGCTACTGAATGAGAACTATTCTGAGATTGATACAGATGTCGCAAAGAAGATCGTGGAGAGCATAACTGATTCTATCTGCAGTGGAGGAGATAAGCAAGAAAGTGATTGTAAGTATTTATCCTTCAAGCTGAGTCTTACTGTTGATAATAAGTGTATTGTAGTTGTGGCTTTTACAGTTCATAGCTATGACGTATTACTCTTCTAAAACGGGCTTTAACACATGGTAACCATGCTGGGAGAGAAGTTTAGAGACTTTAGCCGCATGCTACTACTTATCGCCAGTCTTTTTATGTAGGTTGACAAGTTGGCCCAACAAATTATTAATAAGATGCATAGCAATAATTATCGTGTAAGTTTCATTAATGAGTAATGTAAATTCTGTAAATAATTATGTTTCGGTAAATTGAATACTTTGATTAACTGATAGTTCTATGAAATCTAAATTTCGAGGAATAGTTTTATAACAGCAGCAACAAAGTCAAACCGATATATTTTGGCGAAACGTTGTTCGATTATAGAGAACGGTATGAATTGAAAATTATGTGCAATGATATTATGTAGAATTGGTTTTGGCGGCTTGAATTTTGATATAAAAAGTTTCAGTAAAATCGTAGACTCCCGGTTCGCGGCCAAGGATATGCCGAGGTAAGTTAACCGGGTATCGCAAAAGGCGACAAAGGGATAAAGTCAAGTGGATCGGCTGCAGCGTCGTTCGCCGATAAGTGCTAATCATAACAAACTGCGATCACCAATCCAATTCTGCCAAGCGTGATGATTATAGCAATTTTCCATTAGACCTGCCTATGTTCAGCAGTGGACGTTTACATAAATGAAGACGTAATCGTATGATCTCTGCAGCAGGCGAACGTTCCCGCGCAGTGGTGGCGGCGGCGGCGCGAGCAGTGGCGTCGCTGAAGGAGTCGGAGTTCGACGTGCGTTTCAACCCCGACGTGTACTCGGCCGGCATCAAGCACGCCGCCTCGCCCGAACAGCTCGCCAAGCAACGACACCTCGTTAAAGAGGCTGCGGCCTTCTTACTTACCACACAGATACCGGCTTTCGTAAGTTTTTATATATTTTTTTATAAGTTCTGTCCTTAAGATTATCCTATTAAGCCTGGGTTCAGTCAGATTCTTACTGGGCAAAATTTAAAGCGGGTCTATTGCTATAGATACACCGGCCCAGTCTTATTCTTCATACTAGTTGTCAGCCAACTAAGACGCTGGGAGAAGACGAAATGAACGAGGATGATTTAAAATTAATAACTTTGTCTCGATTCAGGTGCGCGAGTGTCTGGAGCACACATCAGCGCCCATGGACGGCGCCGGCCTAACAGAAGCGTTACACGCGCGCGGCATCAATGTGCGGTACTTAGGCCGCGTGGCTGCTGCATTGAAGCCGCACACGCATCTCTCCTACCTGCACGCTATCGCTGTCGGAGAACTGCTGCTACGTGCTGCTAAGCATATCTACACAGCCTACCTACAGGTTAGTTGATGTTCTGTATTGTGAACGTTAAGACAGCTTTTACCGATGGATATGGTCGCGTAGCTGCCGCCTTCAAGCTGTACGCGCATCTGTTCTACCTGCAGAACTGCTGTTGTGTCGCTAAGCATATCTACACCACCTACCTTGGGAGTCAGTTTATGTCGTGAGAAAAGTTGAGTTAATTGTCCGACCGTGACCAATTCATGTTTATGTTACAATACGACTTTATCTGGTAATAATGCATTGCTTTCCATAATGATTTTTGACAAACATTCCTTTCATCATATGATTTATTTAACATCTTTGGTTATAACTAGCGCCGAAATACCAGAAAGCACGGAAGTTCTGCTCCGTAAGGGGGTGAACATTCGAACTTCATTAAAAAAAATTAACAAATCATTGTTCTCATTCGTTATTAACATTAATATTAGTTTCAGATTGTTTTTATTATTCTTGTCTTATTGCTTGACGGCAGTGGTATAGTTTGATTTTTCAAAATTATAATTGAACTTTGAAACATCTCCATTTAGAACTTTGGGATGATGATAATGACGTTCTTATTTTTTACAAACATTTTTCAAATAATCACCCACGGACACTAGAAACAATAAGCCAAGGGATCGTGGACGTTTACGTTGAACGAGACGTCACAATTCACATTATACATGTGATATTATCTATACAGGGCTGCGAGGCGATGTGCATCGGTGCAGCAGTAGCGCATTTCCTGAACTGCCTGGTGGGCGCGTGCGCGAGCCCTGCACTGAGCACCCCCGAGGGTCCAGGTGCGGCACGTGGGGGGGCCCGGGGGACCCGCGGTGGACGCGGGCGTCGAGCGCGTCGCCACGTGCACGCCGCGCCGGCGCCGCCCGACCCGCACCCCGACTGGCAGAACCTCACGCCTAAGTCGCTCTTCACGCACATCAAACACGAACTTAAGGTGAGTGAACACACTGATAACATACCGTACCAATTCGTTTTAACAGAGAACTCCATCCAAAAAATGCATGCATCATAAAACATACTTTGTTTTCTCTGAGGTTTTTGTTGACCTCTTTCAAATCATACCCGAAACTTAAACCGCGCGTAGGGAAATTTGAAACTATAAATCGGATTTAATCATTAATGTTTTATTTGATTTAATTAGGTAATGAATTATTTGTTATTTTCAGGCATACTGGGGTTATGAGCTTAATGCGGAAAGCATGGATTCAGTCATAGAGAAACATGGTTTACAGAAAATTTCACTTCTCAGGTATCTTATTTCTCTTTATTACGTTAATCAATTCAACAACAAAAATGCATGATTTTGCAATTATAATATTTATTCACAGATCTTTTGCACTCAAAATTGGTCTGCAATTGCTGTTGCGCGAGTATGACTTTGAAAGCAAGAATAAGGCGCCGTTCACTGCATCGGATATTATGAATATCTTCCCGGTTGTCAAACATATCAATCCAAGAGTAAGTAAAAATATCCCTCAATAGCTAAAAGTTAAAACATTCAAAAATGCTACTTCGTATTCCAAAAGCCGTTAACCTTGATTTTTCGAACCAAAAGCGCTAAACCCAGGCAAGCAAAAATGCCAAAGTCGACTTCTGAAACAGACTTTTACTGTGAATACGACCGCAGCAATTTGACTTCTGAAGATTTTATCGACTAAGCATGTACTTGCTTCAATAATTGGCGCCATTAAACTTGCTAGTGGATTTAGGGCTAAAGAATTGAATGTATTCTTGATTTTTTCCAGCTCAAATATTTTTATCTCTATTATTATCTCTATTATAGAGTATTGTTTTTGCAAACCACGATGACGCATTATGCAACAATTACAGCGGTTACGCACTGCATCCGATCCGAATCCGTGAAAATACGTTTCGAAGTAGGCATAGAACTATTTGTATGGTAGATTACGCACTACATCCGTCATCCGATTTCTTTCTTTTTTTTAAAAAACGTTGCCCCACACTAAGATTTCTCTTGTATCGTGGGTGCGTTTATAGACACAAATCTCACAAACAAACGCCCAGACCCGAAACAACCATCTGTAGGCCATACAAATTTTTGTTCCGTGTGGGAATCGAACCCACGACCCGTGGCGCAGAAGCCAATCGCTTAGCCACTGCACCAAACGTGTCGTTTTCTATCCGTCATCCGTGAGTTTTTAGTAGGGAATATGCATGTAACTTTTTTTTTCTCTTAATCAATAAAGCACATTAATATAAACCCAAGAAAAGTATTAAAAGTGAAATGTTACTATTATTTCTTGCTCAAAACAATTATTAAACTTCAACAATTTTCTTATAGAGTTCAAACGTCCTTTATTGTCGCGGTCATAATGTGACGTCATAATCCAACATCCTGCTTTGTTTACATCTCTTTTTTAGCCACAAATCATAAAAAAATAATTATTTCTTGTGCTTTATTCAAGCAGAAATCGCACTTACTAACTTAACCTCATTGAGAAATCAAACAGTTTGCTAAGAAAAGATTATTTAAAGATTTATTCATATGGATTTTGATGTCACTTCCGGCATTTTCGAAGACGACGCGTTTCGAGATTGCGTTCCGTTCCACGAAAAAAACGTAACATAAAACAATGAATTGTAAAATAAGTAATGAGTTAAAAAATGTAAAAAAAAATGCAATTTGTGTCTTGACTCCTATACAATGTATATCTAAATAATGAAAGAGTTTTGAATTACATGCATATTCTCTATTCGGAAGAACAATTGACGGACCGAAGTAGCCTGAATTGTTTGAATTTGGATCAGAGATCGGAATAGTGCGTATAAGCAACATCCGAATTCGGTCCGAGTTTTTTATATCCGTATTTTCACGGATTCGGATCGGATGCAGTGCGTAATCGCTCTTACATGTAAAGAACCATCGTCGTCACCGCTGAAGAACATTATTTCATCATCTGAACATCTGAATTCTTTTGCAGGCTTCCGATGCATACAACTTCTATACCACCGGTCAAAACAAGATTCAAGCGGGAGCCGTGTCCGAGGGTCATGAATTAATCGCTGAAGCCCTGAACCTTCTCAACAATGTGTATGGAGCAATGCACGGCGAGATTGCGCAATGTCTCCGCATGGTGGCGCGACTGTGCTATGTGACCGGAGAACATAGGGACGCTATGGCCTATCAACAAAAAGCTGTGCTCATGTCTGAAAGGGTCAATGGTATTGATCATCCGTATACGATTACTGAATATGTGAGTATATTATTTATGTACCTAACAATTTTTTTTGAGAATCTAAGTAATATTTATCAATAAATAAATAGTTGAAAACTACTCCACAAAAAAAAAATATATATAAACAAATAATTCGTTTATTTATCCTCTGTGTCAACTCTACTAAAATAGGCATCAATTTTGAACGCGCTCCTTAGAAGCTATGCCTATCTGTTCATAATTTATCAACAGAGACAACAAACCTTTGTGTCAACATTATTAAATTGCTTCGAATAGGTTTAGAATGGGTTCAAGATATAAAATAAAAGTATGTTGACGTAGGTATAATTATTTTTTAAACAAAGTACGTTTTTAGCTGGTTTTCCACGGTGCGTGGTAGCGCGCACCGGCTGTGCGTGGTATCATCCGTAAAATCACGCACCGTCGGAAGCCATATTATGAGGGTGTGTGATGTGGATACGGAGCACCGCTCCGCACTTGTTCGCGTTACCACGGACGAGTCTCTTCCCACGGGGCGTCGGTGCGAGCTCGTCCGTCGCGGTGCGCGCTATCACGCACCGTGGGAAGCCGGTATTTCAATATACCTACTGCTAATATTAATTTGTCTAATTTTATCCCTACTTATTTGTTAGATTGAACTGATTTAAATTTTTAAAACGCGTACCAGCGTTTATACTAAACTGCCCCCATGGTCCATTCACTAAAAGATTTTTCCGTGTGTATAATTATATGTTTTTGTTTCCAGTCCCACTTGGCGCTATACTGCTTCGCCAACGGTCAAGTAAGTACGGCGCTGAAGTTGCTGTATCGCGCACGCTACCTCGCGTTACTCGTCTGTGGCGAGAATCACCCCGAGATGGCGTTGCTTGATGTAAGTTTATCAATTAATAATGGAAACGAATATTTTGTATTATTACAGAATTATTCAATATTTATTTTATAAATTCGATAAAACGTGCCCTAATCCTTAACTGATATTCCAGTTTTTTTTTCAATTAATCTTTCCTGTTATCCGTTATATTTTCAATAATTCATATTCACAAGGCGTTAATACGATATTTACGGGGCAGACGCTAAAAGCCAATCGATACGCACGATGAACACACGTACGTACATTGGGCGACCGTGACGGATGCATGGGGCGTGCGTTTGCGTGGTGCCTCGCAAATTCGTTACTGCGACTCGTGCTCAGAGCATTCATAATTTTTTGCGACGACGGCATTAGGCCCAGACTCCACCAAAGCGGAGATGTGCGGAGATGTCTCATAAACAACCAATAGGAATTTGTTTTGAGTTGAAGCTAAGCGGAGAGATTTGAAAATAACGCGATCCTATTGGTTGATCGAGACATCTCCGCACATCTCCGCTTTGGTGGAGTCCGGGCCTTATGATCGTTGATCTTGGCGTCTTTTAGTGTCTGTTTCGATTTTGCGGTGGCATAAATTTTAACGTGTTATTTCGTTCGTTCAGAGCAACATCGCGCTGATCCTTCACGCCGTGGGCGAATATGAACTGTCTTTACGTTTCGCCGAGCGCGCGCTCAACGTGACGTGTTCGTCGCACGGCGCGCGCTCCCTGAAGGCGGCCGTCGCGCGTCACCTGCTCGCGCGGACGCTCTCCTGTCTCGGCGACTTCCGCGCCGCACTGCAGCACGAGAAGGAGACCTACTCCATATACAAGCAGCTGGTCAGTATACTGTACATGTTGTGACGTGTTCTCCTCATTGAAGGCGGCAATCCTCCCTTGAAAACACATAAATATGTCGAACACTACACTGAAAACTGAAATCGAAACATTAGAATCAATTGCAATGCAGTTAAAAATGAAAAAATAACACTATTTTCTTAAGGATGCCTTTGCAGAACGCGTAGGTAAAAAGTAAAATTACAATATGCGGACACACACAGCGTGCCTTTATCTTCAAAGTAGGTCAATACAAACCGTGGAAGGATCTTTTTGACAGCTTATTTCTGCGGTCAAGCAACTTCGAGTCCACTCACGATGATGGTCGAAGGTAAAATGATAGATGGAAAACCAGCCTTATTTTCACACTATTAAGATTTATCTGTCTAGCAAACATAATATTTAAAAAAAAACCTTTCCTGTTCATATTCCAAACTTTTTTTTCTACTCCTTTTTAAGGTAAATATGTTTGCAAACTAATGGTGTTGTATTTATTTATTAAAACCCTTGAATTCTTCAGAAACATCTACCGAAACTCGCCCCATTTTCAGTATTTTAGTGGGAGGAGGCTATGGTAAATTAACCATTCAATTATAAATTGTCAAATTTTAAATATTTTCTCCATCTATGTATTTTAGACAAAGGAGTAGTCTGTCTGTTGCTTACACATCTAGCTAAGTATCACGGACTGATCCGAAATTATACGAAAAAACAGCTAATTTATAGCAGTTTTGTAATGATGTCCTTAAATAAATAATATTTAAGCACACAAAAGTAAAATTTCAGTGTATTACGATTATAACTAAATATTCTATTTGGGGTGATAGAGTGTGTTTGTTTGTGGGTCATCCGCAGTTAGTAATATGAATTTACCTACGCATTTCGTAAGTGCGTTCGTAAGAGGCACGCACAGAGGAGATTTGCTTCTATACCTACGATATTAGTGTTATTCTTATGCATGGGCGCCGTCAGCCGTCAGGATTATTTTTAGGGAGGTGCATATGCATCTATAGTGTATACATTATACAATTCACTATTAAGTGCATCCTTATAATTATAGTGTATAAAATTAGGGATTTGCGTCAGGTCAAGTGAATTAATGTCAAATTCAAGTAATAAAATGTTTATTATTCATTTTTTCTTTCATGTGCACCCCCTTGCAACCTCCTCGCGACGCCCATGTTCTTATGGCTAGAACCACACGCTTAGCAGTTGGAAGGCCGCATATACGATTCAATTATTGCAAAATGAATAACATTTACCTTTTTGTCTCACGCAGTTGGGCGAGAAACACGAGAAGACGCGCGAGTCTTCAGAGTGCTTGCGGCACCTGACGCAGCAGGCGGTGGTGCTACAGAAGCGGCTGGCGGAGGCGTACGCGCGCTCCCCGCACGCCGCGCCCGCGCCGCCCCCGCTGCACATCCAGCCGCCCGGCATGGCCTCCGTCATCGACATGCTCAACCTTATCAATGGCATACTCTTCGTGCAAATCAGGTACATACCTACTTTATTTTTAATATTTTACATTGAACGTCAGTGATTTCATTCCTCGTTCACGGTATCGAGTAAACACAATGCTGTTTGGAAGTCTACTCAAGGCTGAAGTGTCATTGCTCAAAATGAGTCGTTTGGTATAAGCTTAGTCACCTTCATTTGGATCCGATTGATTTTGATACCAAACGACATTTATTATCAGAGAAATTATTCTGACATTTTGTCAGTTACCTAAGGAATGAAAAATCGGCCTTAAAAAGTCAACATGGAATCACACGTCGCGATCACAAGTAATCCCATATTTTAATGGTCCAAGAAGTTTCTCTGAGAGCATTTAAATAGGAGACATAATGGTTGAATTTTTTCAGCAATATTAAATATTTTTGCAGCCCGCAAGACATAGAGCAGTTTAAGGCGGAAATCGAAAAAAGACAGCTGAAGGAGCTGCCCATCCCCGGCGTGCTGGGCGAGCTGGCCAAGGACGACAAGGAGGAGGAGGCGCCCGCCGACAGTTGAAGCAGAGGGAACACTCGCACGCCTCGCATCAGTGGTGGCACTATCGCTCGCCACACCATGTTCCACTCATATTGGACATTTAACTATATACATTGTTACTTTAATATAATTATTGATTGATGATATTGTTCCTTATCTATGAATGTATGCGGTAGTGAATAGTGTGCTAAAGTTTGATGTAGATTTTTTTGTTAGTAAAATTTTTAGGATATTATTTTGATCAAATAATTAAGTGTTATTTTGAATGAATTCTTGCGGAGTGCGATAGTTGATGCATGTGCGTACATTTCGCTCAAATCACGCAGATCTAGTTTTAATTTTACGCTTCCGTTTGGAATTCACAATTTATCTACACCCAAAGTAGTGCAATTTCAAGTAGTGATAATAGCAATAAGTTTTGGTTGTGAACCTGAGACCGTGTGCGTCGCTATGTTATGGTAACTGGTGCTACTGCCAATTTGTCCTTCGTATATATTATAATGGTTTTATGAATTGTTATTGTCGAGTATTATTTTTTTTAATTAGTACGGGAGTATATTGTTGAAACACCTGTAGCAGTAGATATTCAGTTATATTGTGATTGAAATGTAACAGGAGTTGAATGGCTCAAGTCTGTGACTTGAGCTAGGAAGATGAACTAATTGCATGCTAAATTGGAGTAGTTTATATATAAAAAACAACTTAATGAGTTCCGCTCGATATTTACAAACACTGCCTTTAATGTTACATTTTAGTTTCAGGTTTTAGTTGTTAGTGCCATAATATGAATGTAGTGGATGTAAGATTTGTATAATATTTTCGTTATTCTGTGATATAGCATGTTTATCATCGAGTCACTTACCTTTTTATGCAATAAATAAACTGTAACTGGCAAAATAGCTCCGACTTCTATATCTGTTCGGGACCTAAATTAAGATCTATTAAATCTTTTTTTTTCTATTTCTATTTTTTATATATAAAAGGAGAAACTAACTGACTGACTGACTGATCTATCAACGCACAGCCTAAACCGCTGGGGTTATAAACTTGAAATCTTGACAGTAGGTACCTTTTACAACGTAAACAGCCACTAAGGAATGATATCTGGGAATTTCACTAAAAAGGGGCGTAATTGGGGTTACATTTTGTAGGGGAGAATAAACAAAAAAGTTCTTCATTTTTGGTTTACGAACAGCCATTTTAACAATAATTCAAATATAACGCAAGCTAGTGTAATATAAAAGTATATCATTAAATATTTAAGGTATACTTTTCGTCATGTAATAACTATACGAGCCTTGTGTAAGAAACACGTAGCTACGGTGTATTCATGTTATACTTTTATAAAATTAATCAACTATTCTTATATGTAATGGTATTGATATCTTGTCAGTGACGCCAAATGAACAAATGAAATAAATAATGAACGAGTGTTTGGAAGAAAAATATATTGTAAGAGTAAATCTAAATTTGAGATCAATAGTTTCTATGTCATGTCGTTAATCGTTGTCAACTGTGTCGCTACGTATCCGAATTAGCTTTGTTGTGTGACTTGGTAGAAATCTAAAATAGTAACTTCATTTTATGCATCGAAACAAGCCTTCAGTAACAATAGTTGCCTTCATTTGTGTCAAGCTTGAGAAAATAACGTAATTTATCGTCAACAATTACAAGAACAGATGTCAATAACGGTTGGCAGTAATCCATGCTATTTTCGTCATATTATTTGTAGCTGTTCGTCATGTTGTAATAACCTACTCTAGAAGTGTAACTTAATGGTTTTAATAGATTGTGCTTTCGAGTCAATTCTCTCATGTAGTTTACACCTGTATTTTAAATATTTCAGTACATACGTATGTATGTGAGACGTATACCATTACCACTCTCTTCTATATATATATAGATTGCACGTTTATGCGTATCGATAAAGTTGTATCACACCACGCTATCCATCGTATGACTAACGTCTGTTTTATATCGTCACATTGTGCTAACATACATTTAAACAATATGTGTGGAATATGGATCGCGTTTCCTATAATATACTTGTCTTTACGATAACTCGATAGGTGTGTTGTCAACTTTTTGTCTAGAGACGATTACTATCGATACGCACATGTACTGTGCTCGTTAGCTAAATATATAAGAATGTTGTTCGATGAAGTACGTGCCTAAGCAAACAATAATCAATCGTTGTTACATTTCTTTAACAATATGATGACCATGTACATACGGCGCTGTTCGTAGTATGATAATAAAAAAATCGTTTTTAAAAACTTGTTTTATTTTCTTATTGCTATACACATCGTATTTACGCACCCTTAATCCAATATTGTCACTAAGTGAAAAATGTTAATTGTGCATATAAGTTTTTTGCGAAGACAAATCAGAATAATTTTGGATCTATTGTTTGAATATCAATTTTTTTTTGATAAAGGTAGTTAGTTGTAAGGCTGGTCATTTATTTTACTTTAAATAATTTTATTACGATTTACAGATTATATTATTTTTTGTGACCCTATACCATTTTAAGAGGCACACTACAATTTTATTAAAGTGGTTTTCTACAAATCGTTCATTTGGAACAATAACGTCTTATTATACATTTCAACTCCTTATTAGTTAATTCTTTCGTTTAGTTGTGAAAACGAAACAATATTTATATTATAATTAGATAACTTAAACTTGCACGTTATGTCAACACACCGTGCCGCGTTACCGCACCGTTCCACGTTGACGACGTCGTGACGTGGAGATGTGGACAGGCCCTAACTAAAGAAGTTCCGTTGCAGTTAAGTTTCGATCAAAACGCCGTTTTTCATATTCGCTTGATCGGCAATCGCTGTCGTATACGCTCATGTGAACTTAACTGCAGCGTGAAGATTTGTGAATTAGCCCACAGGACGTTTAACATATTTTGGGTGACCTGGCTGATTTTTTTCTACGCATCGGTCTACGGATGAACTAGGACAAAACCAAGAACATTAACTTCAACTAGCATCTAGTCGCTGGTGTGTGGGACACCCTTAGGCTAAGGTGGAGTGACGATCTTCGCAAGGTAGCTGGTAGCAGCTGGAAGAGAGAGGCCGAGGATTTTGTTCATTGCTATAGACTGATGATGATAAACAAGAGATACAATAAGAAACGATGATTATATGAAATCTTCATCTACCATTAGTGACACTTTATTTCAACTACACGGTATAGCATAGCAAAAGTGGCATTAAAACAATAAATACATTATTTCACACAACTACATTATTTTAGTTATTATGCACAATAATACACTTTGCTTAAGTAATAATATGCATATTCTATAAAATAATATTATTTGTTTGAAGAGCGTCCTTATACGTATACAGCGTGACTTTTAATTCATTGGCAATATTTTAACCCCGTATTCTACCCATGATACTAATGTATTTAAGCCCATAATATCGTGCATTAAAATTGTCAAGATAATAATTTTAAAAACGTAACATATCTTGTCATTTACCTACATAAAGTCCAAAATTAATAAACACGATAAAAAAATAAATAGTAAAAATGATAATTAAAACTTTAATAAATTTAAAGTATCAAGATGCGTCCGCTAGTAATGCTAGTATACCAGTTTACTTACGCTACAACGTAGGTACGAATACGAGCTCTCATTCAGTAGGCATGTCCTTGAAAAGAAATGCCGCCAAACAATATTCGGCATGAACAAAGTTTACCTACATCGGGCCTCTCGATCTATCCCCGCGCTCATCTGCGGGGCCGCGGGGTGCGGCCGCCCCCTCTCGAGCAAAGAAATGCATGCGCGGCGTCGCCTGCGCCGCTCCACTCCAGTCACGCGTTTAATAGGTCAAGTGCATGACGTGTAATTCGCGAAAAATTCTGTGAACCGTAAACCGTAAGTAACATGCCACGACCACGTAGAACAGTGTACACGAACCAGCAATACCTGGATATGGTCTTGTTTTACGACCGAACGCACAGTTTTCCGCGAACCCGTCTGATGTTCTATCCCGATGAATCAAGAGACCGAATCTTGAGGTCAACTCAAAACTTACTGGATTTTGCATCATTGCACGTAATAACGTATGCCCAAGTGCCAAGAGACCTCCGTGGAAGAGCAGCTGCTGAACGTGCCTGAAAGCTATCAGTCCGAGCTGTACTACCAACATGACACTACCAGCGGGATGTTCGCGCGTTCCTCGACCGAAGCTTCGGCGAGCGTTGGATAGGACGCGGCGGGCCTGTACCTTGGCCTGCGCGGTCGCCTGACCTGACGCCCTTAGTTTTTTTTTTGTGGGGTTAATTTAAAAGACTAGTGCACGAGCAAGAAAGTGAAAGTCGCGAACAGTTAAGCGAAAGGATTGTTACGGCATTCGAAATAATAATTGTTAAATCGCGTACATTTGTTTTGCAAAACGTGAAAAGAAGCCACAGGCGCCGTGCTGAGCTGTGTGTACAAAGAACAAGTGAACACTTCGAGCACCTCTTAAAGTACACGTAGGTAAGTACCTCCTAAGTACTAAACTAAAACGTAGTAGTTAAGGTACTGTACTAAATAATTACAAACACACGCGCACGCCGGCCACGTAGTCCCAATCAGCTGTTTCACCAAAGTTCACACGCGGTCGACGCACTAAGTACAACACAAACGCGCACGCCGGCCGCGTAGTCCCAATCAGCTGTTTCACCAAAGTTCACGCGCTGCAACGCTGTAGGTACTTTTCTAAATAACTCTAATAATCAGCTGTTTCATTCAATTCATTTTTAATGATATTACAGTCATTGCACATGTAATTTGAAACTCTTGCTAAGAATAAGTTTTACTTTGAACACCGAAGTAAAAGTTTAAATCACTTCCAATTTTCCAATTCTTCCTCTGTCTTTTTTTAAAACATTCCCAGCGCTTGTACTTAATTACTTTTGTAGGTAATGTGCTGGGTGCGTTTACAAACTCAACACGTACATTTTTCTATGCGGAAATCGAATTCGCGACACGTAACGCAGCAGCCACACACTCAGCCACTTTGCCAACAGTGCTGACAATTATTACGTAGCATAACTTATTATTATGTCATTATGTGCAAGCTGCCATATTTCATTGATTGATGCGTAGAAGTGGCCCCCATTTTTAATTTGCTTTCTCGTGTTTGTGGCTTAGACAAACGGGCGCTATTGTGCTTCACAGGGCTTTCTGTCATGATTTTAATTTCTTTCGGACCTAACTAAATAATTTAATTTAAGTACGAGTTACACGTTAGTTCCGTAAGAAAATCGAAGCTGCTACATCGCGATCCGCGAGTTCGCGACTGCAATCAAAGCGACGCCGGCGCGCCGCACGCGCTCCGTCCCGCGCAAAAAATGAATGGGTCGCGTCGACGGTGATGGCGCGTGTGTGCGTACGTGTCACACACACTTACACACGGCACCCGTACATTTTAAATAGCTCGCAATCACAATTTGATCCTTTTAATTTTTTTGTTCATTTTGAGAAAACTCTGGGTTATTATTTTTGAACACTTTACTAGCTTTAGTTATTATTTGTTCCTCAATTAGTTATGTTAGTTTATTTTTATTAACTAGCTTCTGCCCGCGACTTCGTACGCGGATCCTGTTGCTTATGCCAGCGACAACGGGGTCGTCAAAATCGAAGATCTGAGACGTCTGATGTTGAATTCTAAGAGCCCGGGGACGGGAAAACAACGGGATGCGCGAGACGATTCGAGACGTTCCAGATCTTTCATTTTTTAAGTCAACAGGAAATGCCCATCAGACTAAACAACTTTTGCTAAGACGTCATTCCTATATATGTTATAGTGTCGCTGGGCTTTGGAGTTCCACAACAGGTGTTCCAGGTCTTCAAATTTATTCTCACAGCAGAAAATGCTCTTCACGTGGAATAATTTTTGCTATGGCACCATTTTTATATCTCTTATACTTTAGCTGGTCCACATCCGATTCTTCAGATGATATCGACATTTTGTTCAGAGAATGTCCAAGTCGATCAGAATTCAAACGTTCGTTGCGCTCTTTTTCTGTCTCTTCATGCCGTACTCCAGCAATTCTTTCTCTCTCACTTTCTAACCGATTATGAATATTTTGTTGTGTGCGTGTTCTGGACAATGTGTGATAATCTCGATCAGCAGTTAGTCACGCATCACGTTCATCACTCGTTTCAAAAGACCTGTTAGTAGATGTACGAATACGCTGAGAACTCAAGCGTGATTCTGTATCGGTAAACGTTTCCGGTTCGCGAGACAATGCATGTCGTTCACGATCAGCAAACAGTCGCGCATCACGTTCCGCACTTGTCTCTAGAGACCTAGAAGCAGATGCGTAGATACGCGGAGAACTCAAGCGCAATTCTCTATCCGTGAACGTCTTCGACTCGCGAGACAATGCGTGACGTTCACGATCAGCGGTCAGTCGCGCATCACGTTCCCCTCTTGTCTCTAGACACCTAGAAGTCAATGTGTAGATACGTTTGGAAGTCAAGCGCAATTCTCTATCCGTGAACGTCCCCGACTCGCGAGACAATGCGTGACGTTCACGATCAGCGGTCAGTCGCGCATCACGTGCCCCACTTGTCTCTAGAGACCTAGAAGTCGATGCGTAGATATGCTTGGAACTCGAGCGCAATTCTCTATCCGTGAACCTCTCAGACTCGCGAGACAATGCGTGACGTTCACGATCAGCGGTCAGTCGCGCATCACGTTCCCCACTTGTCTCTAGAGACCTAGAAGTCGATGCGTAGATATGCTTGGAACTCGAGCGCAATTCTCTATCCGTGAACCTCTCAGACTCGCGAGACAATGCGTGACGTTCACGATCAGCGGTTAGTCGCGCATCACGTTCCGCACTTGTCTCTAGAGACCTAGAAGTAGATGTGTATATACGCTGAGAACTAATGCGTAATTCTCTTTCCGTGAACGTCTCCGACTTGCGAGACAATGCATGACGTTCATGATCAGCGGTCAGACGCGCATCATATTCTTCACTGGTCTCTAGAGACCTGGATGTAGATGCGTAAATACGCTAAGAACGCAGGCGTGCTTCGCGATCCGAAGGCATGGTTTTCACGGACCGAGTTGCAGTTCTCGAACAGCATCAAGTCTCTCCTGACGCTCTTCGGTAGATTCTTGGGATCTTATGATCCTCAATCTTTTAGCTCCTTTGGAACATTGGGAAAGATTTGACCTCTTTCTAGGCATGGTTATAGTTTTATGGTGAAGATATCTGATCAATTAAAATCTAAGTGACTGCTCCCCTACGTTACGGGGTAGGCTACCGTGTCACGAAGATAAATGGAAAAGGAAATGAAACACTCAAATAACATAAGCCCGAAGCCATATCTATTCGATAAAATAAAAATAATAATAGGAGTTTTGGCCAGTAGAGTCAAATTTTCAATGATATACCATCGTCATCGAAAATCAGTCCTAAACTGTTACCGCCTTCACCGCGTGGAGGTACTCCCAGCTTATGTTATTTTGTAATTACACAGTGAAATTAGTGATAGCTTTGATTTCCACATCAGATGTTTCTGATCTTCGATTTTTATAAGACAACAGGAAATGCGTTAATGCGTTTAAATGGTTTTATGGTTTAAAATGCCCATCAGACCGAACAAATTTTGTTAAGACGTCATTCCTATATGTGTTATGGTGTAGCTGGGCTCTTGGAGTTCCACAACAGGTGTTCCAGATCTTCAATTTTTATACGTCAACAGAGAGTGCTCATCAGATTGAACAACTTTTGCTAAACGTCATTCCTATAGATGTTATAGTGTAGCTGGGCGCTTGGAATTCCACAACAGGTGTTCCAGATGTTCGATTTTTATAAGTCAACAGAGAGTGCTCATCAGATTGAACAACTTTTGCTAAAACGTCATTCCTATATATGTTATAGTGTAGCTGGGCGCTTGGAATTCCACAACAGGTGTTCCAGATCTTCAATTTTTATACGTCAACAGAGAGTGCTCATCAGGCTGAACAACTCTTGCTAAAACGTCATTCCTATATATGTTATAGTGTAGCTGGGCTCTTGGAGTTCCACATCAGGTGTTCCAAATCTTCAAATTTATTCTCTTAGCAGAAAATGCTCATCACGCGGAACAATTTTGGCTATGGTACCATTTTTGTATCTCTTATACTTTAGCTGGTCTGTTACGGTTCTGCATCAGGTGTTCAAGTTTCCAAGATAAATTATAGCCTAAATGTTGCCTAGATTTAATACCCATGCAACAAAAGAAAAATCATTCAAATCCGTCCAGTAGTTCCGAAGATTAGCGTGTACAAACAAACAGACACACAGACAAACAGACAGACTTTTTTTTTTGGATTCGTGCTCTCTTTCTGTTTCTAAACCCTCCTCAACTATTGTTTTTTAAATATATTCAATGTACAGACACAGTTTTTTTACTGTTTTATTATATGTAGACAAATCTTCAAATTTATTCTCTTAGCAGAAAATGCTCATCACGCGGAACAATTTTGGCTATGGTACCATTTTTGTATCTCTTATACTTTAGCTGGTCTGTTACGGTTCTGCATCAGGTGTTCAAGTTTCCAAGATAAATTATAGCCTAAATGTTGCCTAGATTTAATACCCATGCAACAAAAGAAAAATCATTCAAATCCGTCCAGTAGTTCCGAAGATTAGCGTGTACAAACAAACAGACACACAGACAAACAGACAAACAGACAGACTTTTTTTTTTGGATTCGTGCTCTCTTTCTGTTTCTAAACCCTCCTCAACTATTGTTTTTTAAATATATTCAATGTACAGACACAGTTTTTTTACTGTTTTATTATATGTATAGATAATGATGCATACTAACATAGTTGTAAGACCTTTGTTACTAACAATATATGGACAATTAAGTAGTCTGAAATAAATGTTTTTTTTTTTTTTTTTTTTTAATTAGATTCTTGGACTAAAATATTGCCAACGAATTCAAAGTCTTCCTGTATAAACTGACACTGAAATCAAAATAGTACACACTTTGAAGTAACCTAATTGGAAAACAGTCATTGTAAGTTAAAAGTGTCGTTGTTTTAATAAATACATACTTCGACAATAAAGTATTAAGGCAGACACTAAACTCAAGATGACGGTTTAGCCACTTAGCTCAAAAATTATTTGTATTTTTTTCGCAGAAGCATGTGCTTATTGGTTTAGAATCATTTTAGCAGTTATGGTAGAGTGGCAATTTTTGTTTAGTGTTAAGAGTTCTAAAGTTTGAAAGTTCTACTATCACCATCTAGGTCACAGAGTCAGAATAACTTCTTAACTACATGTACTTAAATGGCATTAAAAACAGATTTTATAAAACATTTGGATAGCAACGGTATTGGATTTAGGGTGCGATTATTGCGAACGTAGTCAGTAAATAAATAAATAGTAAATTTATTTTAGATTTAACACAATAGTTCCGAAATCGTAAGCTGTACATGAATACCACATACAAAAAAAGTTGCACTTATACCTACAAGAACTTTATAATGATACCCTATAGGAGGACAAATCAGCGGAAATACTGTAGACCAAAGCCTATCTCTAGATTTCCTATACCCCGTGCTTTAGACGCTGCCATTGGTGCAAGTCAAGAGACATTTCCATAAAGTTACGTACGACTTGTTTGGCTGATGGCCTGATCCGATAGTAGAAAACCTACCATTGCACATATGATTATTTATTAGGGTATATGGGTCGCATTGTGCTTGAATCCGCCTCGGCCGGATGTAGCGCGGTTGAAAATTCAGTTGTTCGAATTTTAGACACCTTCGGATTGTCAGATCAGATTAGCGGATTGGCAAATCATAAATATTGGTACATGGTGTTACTTCCGTGCGCGTGGTCTGGGTCTGGGCCTGGCTCGCGGGCGCGGTCTAGGTCTGCGCCGCCGCGCGCGCGAGTTCCGGCCGCGCTCCAGCTGCGCCGCCACCAGCTCTCCCAGCGCGCCGCGCTCCGCTAACATCGAAAGGAACGTGCAGATGAACTCGTCGTAGTTGTGCGTTCGGCGGCAGTCGTCCACCTGATAAAAAGCACAACGATATGTAGGTCGTACCGGTTTAACTACACTTGGGGCCAAATTAATTGAGCCACTCCTTTTTTCACGTGTCCTGGTTATTAGTTTTGTTTTCATGGATTAAATACTAAGTTGACAAAAAAATACCCTCATTGTACAAATAACCTTTTAGGCGATATTTGTTTCGAATTGATCTATTCCACAATAGGTACAATTATACGTGAAAAATAGAAGTGGCTCGATTTATTTGCTCCCAAGTATATTATAAATTATAATTCGATGCCTACCGGCCGAAAAGGGAAAGTAGTGTCAAGCGGAAATCCAGAGGTAGAGCACCCTTAGAAAACTATCAAAAATCGCGGAACTTTGGGTACCTCTAAGTATGCTCTACCTCTGGACTTCCGCTTGACACGATTTTTTTGGGAGACGTTGTATATCGTTGGAATCGTCCGTTTCTTCTGCGTCGATAGGTCTAAAGGTGGCTTCCCACGGTGCGTGATATCGCGCACCGCGACGCACGTGCTCGCATATGCGCACCATGGGAAAATATTCATCCGTGATATGAGGGTCCCGAATCCAGTGACATATTTGGTCACGCTAATGTTACCGATAATCTTACTTCTAATTAATATTATAAATGTGAATGTTTGTGAGTTTGTGATTTTGGATATTGGTTAATCAATCACGCCTTAACGGCTGTTAACGGTGTTAGATGAAATTTTGCCTGGCCTGGCCTGACATAACCTGGATTATTTCTAATAATGGTCATCTGCAATAATGAATTTAAAGTCATAGCCATGGCTGTCATTGGTTTAGTTGTAGTAAACAAGCAGTAAAGATACAAGTTGCAAATTAGAGCACACAATGGTATGTATTCTCACCTTATACATATCTCTCTTATCATTCTCGTCATTGAGAGCCTGTTGACACTGCTGCACCTCGTTTACAATGCTGCTCATCAAAGCATTCAGTTCTGAGTGTGTCAACAGTAGCTTCCTCAGTTTAAGAGGTTGGTCAGGTTCTATCTCACAACCAACCAGCACAGGAGAATCGTTGCTCTTCACCAGAGCAGTGATAGAAGTGGGGTATAACTGAAACAATTATAATAGTAATGGCTAGAACCTCGACTGAAATAAGATTTTTAAAGCTGTGTACGAGCGCTATAAGACAACCAAGCCTAGGAAAGTAAGGAAGTGCTTGCTGATCCATTCAAAAATAACTTTGTTGGCCCTGTCTGTAACTGGTTTTATACACAAACATACAAACAATATAAAAGAAAGTACCTATATAAAAATTTAGATTGTTATTAAATATTTATAATGCAGGGAGATCATATAAGTAGTTGTTATAAAGTGTAAATCGAACTTAAAACCCGAAAACAACTGTAACCACCCCAGTTGGGATGGTTATTAAAATTATTGAAATAAGAATACGTCTTACATCTCCTACAATTTGATTGTCTCTGTTGATTGTGATAAACTTCACCACAGCGCCCTGTTCTACTGGATCAACTGAAAAAGAAAAAAATAGGAGTTAATATTAATGCTATGAGATTTACATTTGCGTCTCTATCAGTCTAGAAATTAAAAGATTTCGTTGCAATTATGTTCGACATGAAGAAGGCAGTGGGAGTTTGAGAATGTTGAGGTTCAAGTTTGTGGCTTCTTGGAATGTTCAGCAGTTGCCCGCAATAGGCTCAGTTAATTTCTTTGATGGTTGAATGACATTGTTAATTAGCTCTTCAGTTGATCAGCAGTTGACCTCATAAAATTCTTAAAATAAATCACTGTTTATATCTTCGTAAAATTCGATAGTTACCCAAAATAATACTGTTGTCTTGCTGTGGTCGATCATTGGCCCCAATCTCTATGGTGATAGGTCGAGTATAGTCCACATCATACAGCTGCAGCTGTGACGATTCTAAAGCAGTCAGTATTGTCTCCTCACTGATCTGTCCAATGTTCTCATTGAGAGAGTTTTCGTTACTACCTTCTGATAATAATTCGCCTTGTTCTGTGAAACGCAAAAAGTCAAAATTACAGTTAAAAAAAATAATTGGATGGGGTTTCCTTGTATGTTTGTCCTGTTTTGAGGAACCTTTCGGTACTCATTACAAGGGTGTACAACAGTTCTGTCATTCGCAATATTATGGAAACATTTTTATGTTGATAAACAACTGAACTACAAAGGATTCTAAATTATAAAAAGGAAGTAAGGTTCTGGGTTGTTAGGTAAATAGGGATTAAAAGAAAATACACACCTTGGCCTACACGCAATCGTTTTACAAGCAGTATTATTTGCCAAGGTGTATCCGTGAAAAACTAAAAAGGCCTACATTAATAAAGTTATTCTTTATTTTCTCTGCCAGTCAGGCTATACTGAACGTCTTAAGCTCAGAGAAAGCTGACTCCAAGGACAAGCTTGCAGTGAATAACAAGGAGTATGTCCAGCTACAAAATTCACTAGCCTCCGGTTAATGAATTGAGAATTCGGAATAAGCGGAGGTAAGTGTATCAGACTCGATGGCACTAGGACGGGAACCTGGACAATGGCATCAAGGTAATGAAGTCGCCGATGAACTATCCATGGCAGTCAGTGCGGAATGTGCCAAATTGAGGCCTGGACCAATCTCTGGCTTCCCTAACTACACCACTGCAACCTATCTTAGGACTTGAGGAGTCAACCAAGACATCAGTCTTTGAGAAAAATCCCTAGGATCACTGAAAAGCACTTCTAGGTAGCTTCAGAAACATTAAAAAAGAAGCACTATCAATGAACAGGAACCATGACTAAAAAGACAGGATCCTTTTATGGTTAGGTTATATAGGCTCTCTGTTACTGGACACTGCAAACTGAATAAACACCTACAAAGAATAGGTCTTAGTGACTCTAATCTTACCTGATGAGAATAAATCCTGCACACCAAGGTCATAGTAAATTTTATGATCGGCTTGTGGCTTGGAAGGTTACTGTAATATTGGTAGATGTGTCACAATAGATCTTTGCAGGTTGCAGTGACCAAGGGGCTTCTAAGGACTCGACCTCATTCCTCAAATACACTGAATAGATCTTGGTTGGTGATGACAATTAAGTGGATGCTTTAACCCTTTTTGTCACCATTAATTAATTGCAACAAGGACTGCCTCGTTGGTCGCAAGCGCGATTGCTGACCGTGAGGTCTTAGGTTCGATAGTTAGGTGGGGCAGTGTTATTGTGTTTTTCCATGTGGAATTTCTCAGTAGCAGCCTGAAGTCTGGATTTGTGCCCAGTTGATGGCAATAGGTTCGCCCCCTATCATATGGGATTTAAACATAACGGCGAAATGAGGGTGTACCGTACACCTCTGCTCAACCCTTAGGGGAATACAGGCGTGATGTTATATTACGTAGTTATTTGATTCTCATAATTCTGTGAAACAGAGATACTACATTATATAATTTACCATTCAGTTCCCTGCGTTTTGCTAATAAATGTCGCAAATGTTTTCCGATCTTTGAGATTGCTTCCTTGACTCTCTTCTGATTGAGTTCAAGTGCATTCAGTTTTTGCGTTAGAGCTAACCTTCTATCAGGGACGACTGCCATCAAATTAAATCTGAAATATTAGAGAAATAAATTACTGAAGTAATCATGATCATTTAGGTATAATTTCTTCCGATTCTTTCAAATTTTTATGAATTTATTAAATAAAGCCTACTATTTATTCTCCCATGTCGGGTGAGCTATGCAACCAAATATGACTGGCTAACATTGAGTGTAAATATATCAATTTTTAAACTGAAAATTAGAACTATTTGACTAAACATTGACTGATCATTGACTTGAGGAGAAAAGCCTAATTTCACATAGGTACCTGATATCATGAACCTGTTCTCCCGCATCTCTTCCAAGTCTCTCAGCCATGACTCTCCTAAACTTATCTGTCCAGTCTTCATCAGACGCCCAAGGTCCATGATCAGTGGGATATGGTTTGAGGCCATCCAGCTCAAACAGATGTCCATTGATTGGCACAAAACATACAAAGTGGTATGCTTCACCTGAAAATATTTATAAAATATGGGATAGTTTACACTATACAGGGTGGTAATTTGAAATGGGGCATGAAGGGCAACTACGCAACTACCTTAACCATTGTAGCTACAGGAAAACGTTCTTAGAAGACCACCCCTAACTTTTGGGATAATTTCAATCGGCATTCACAGATTTTGAAAAAAAAGTACAGTCAGCGAGAAAAATGGCTGTTTTAACAAAACTTTTTTATGATGCCAATCGATCCCATTTCCTGTAAGGATCAAAAAACTCTTCCGGACCAACTGAGGTTTGAGTACTAGAAACATCAGAAATAAGAAAAAACTATTTGAGATGGGTTAGTTACAAGGGCAGCTACCTTAATCGTTGTCGCTAGAGGAAAATTTTGATAGGAGACTGGCCATAGTTTTTGACATTATTTCGAACTGCATAAAAAGATATTGAAAAAAAAAATTTGGTACAGTCAGCAAAAAAATGGTCAGTTTTTACAAAACTCTTTTATGATGCCAATCGATCCTATTTCCCATAAGGAACAAAATACTCTTACGGACCTACTGAGGTAAAAGTATTAGAAACGTCAAAAATCACGAAAAACAACATTTTGTTAAAAGTGACGTTAAGGCTGAAAAAACAAATTATTTTATTTTCAAAATCTGCGAATGCCGATTTAAATTATCCCAAAAGTTAAGGGTAGTCTTCTAAGGACGTTTTCCTGTAGCTACAATGGTTAAGGTAGTTGCCCTTCATGCCCCATCTCAAATTACCACCCTGTATATACTCTTTAAATATACAGAGTGAATTTGAATTCAACATATTCATTTTAAAATGGGATAATGTGTCATATATGCAACAAATTGGAACTCCATGTAGCTTAGCAGTAGTCAATAGTTTCCAAAAATGCAAGTTTTACCATTCACTAGAGGTCAACCGTGGCTTCACCTGCGTGGACATCGTTTAAAGGGTGAGACGAGATTTTTTTGAAAAAAAAAAAAGTTGCCTCTTTCCTTCTCCAGGTTCGAAACTATCTCTGTACCAAGTTTCATGAAAATTGGTTCAGTAGTTTAATCGTGATGAGGTAACAGACAGACAGAAAGACAGAATTACATTCGCATTTATAATATTAGTAAGAATTATTAATTATTTAAACTATTATCTATCTTCAAAGTATCAAATTGAATGGCTTTGATTTCCATATTAACTTGTAGCTGATACTTTAAGAAAGTTTTTGGGAGGGTGGTACATTAAAACCAGTATCAATTCATTACCATAATGAGATACAAGTACAATTTACAGGTATTTATCAATAAAAAAATACATAATCAACTTCCGGCTAGGGTACATGGGGTATTAATTTATTGCTTAAAGGGCAAACCATCATGCTCAAAAAGGAATATATCGATTCTACGAGTTCATTATGTATAATATGCATACAATAAGAAATGGTAAGTCTGGAGAGTGTATACACACCTGTGAAGCGTCCAGTAGAGACTCCTGCGTTCTTATCAGTCTTTTTTCTGGCTTGTGGGATGGCATGAGAGTTATGAGCACAAGCCAACTCTGGTGTGTTACCTATCGCCCAGCCTTTGTTTTCTGGGTTCATACCCAGAGTGTGATGCTATTGAATAGTTAAGAGATTAAGTATCAATACAAAATTTTAAGTCTACAACAAAGAAAAAGTATTGTTTTAAGAATAATGTATGATTTACCTTCAACCTGCTCAGTGTTTCTCCTAAATGAAGATTAGGATAGTTTAATAATATTGATAACAAAGCATGAGTGGCACAACTGTTCGGGACCATTTGCTGTGCAAAAAATATATTGTTTATAGTCTCCTCATCACGCACGAAACTCTCAATCTGTTCCACAAACTTCCTACGTGACCGTCTCTCTTCTATCCATCGAAATAAGAATATAAAACCATAGACTGGACTCTCTAATGGTTTATGTAGGTCATAAATCTCTTCTACCTGAACCCCTTTTACTCCGAAGTCCTCCAACAATAACGTAAATAGTCCTGGGTCGCTTTCTAATTCGAGCCATCCCTCTGTCAGGCTGTTTAACTCTACCGGCATATTTTTCATAGATGATGATTATTTCGGACGTAGTACCACCAAAATTGTTTATTTTTATTTTATCTTTGTTTCATTATCAGCCGATATAATGCAATATTTAATTACATCAAGAAAAAGTTTTTAACAAGCATGTTGACATTTAACAGTTTGACAGATTGTTGTTGCAGTGGTCTCGAACGTCATAGAGCGAGATCGGTAGAGTTGCCCGCTAAAATCGGTATATTTGTACCCAAAATCGGTATTTGACAAAAAAATCGTTTATTTAGTGAAAAAAAACTTACAGACTAATTTATAACAATCACACTTAGTATAATTATTTTTTACACCAATATTCTTTGGCCATAGCCGCGGTCATCTTCGAATTAATTTCAAAATCATAACAATTAGCTGTATTAAAGAGTCGTTTTGCATGTAATAGACCAGTGATTGATTCAGTAGACAGCCTATTTCCTAGTTGTAGGACACAAGGGAATTCCCCAAAATATATGAAATTGAGGGCTTACCTGTAACATTAACACAAATGAAAAGGGTTGCCAACTTAAAAGTGTAAAATCGGTAAATAATCGGAAGAATCTCCTATTCTCAAAAATCGTGAGAAATTGTTTACATTTCGGTATATGGTAGAAGCGGTCCCATATCGGTAGAAATACCGAAAAATCGGTAGGTTCGAGACCACTGTGTTGTTGTCAAGCTGTCATCGGAGCAGTTGTCAAAAATGCCAAGTCAAATGTCAAGAACAGGACTGACAGATACGAAAATAGTATTGCACCTGTAAAAAATCGTTTATTTGGGAGTTTTGAATTAAAAAACAGTGGTAAACATTATAAAAACCTTTGCGAAGAAATTATTATAACATCAATATGCAATTCTTTATTAGGCTAATTTGAGAATTCCCTGACAAAAAGTAAGTTGAATTTGTTAATAACATTCCGAAATAAACCGTGTAACCGACGACCTTCTTGACTTATGAATCGGGGAAGTCCCGTAGGTTCACGTGAAACAAGGACGGATCCAGCTTTCAAGTCAGAGGGGGTCATATAGTCGAGGTCTAGTCAGGATAGGCTCCAATTCGATTACAATAATAAATCTAATCGCGCTGATGTGTGCCCTGGATTCGTTGCTGTTAATAGTTCTTGAGAGCAGCGAAGATCTCAGCGATACACACTTAATTCTGTATTGTGCAGCTGTTGCGGCGTGTCGTGTAGCTCATGTCAAATTTCCAAATGATAACAGAGCTACACGACCGAAATCCGCCGTGTCAGCTTGGCAGTGCAGGATTGAGCGTCGTATCGACGAGGCCAGGGTGCTCATCGCTAAGCTCACCTGCTTTAAGGAGGGCAATAGACGGCCAAGAGTGATGTGCTCTGTGAGGCGAGCGTTCTCTGGGACTGATGTTGGTCTTGGAGAATACATATCTCGTATCACAGAGCGCATCGATTTCCTGAAGCAGAAGGTATAGGCATGGGCGAACCATATTCGTAGGTATTGGCGGCGTGTGGATCGACCGAACGACCGAAAGTGACCAAAAGTGGGTTTATAAAACGTGGGAACGGCCTGATCAAGGTGTGAGTGACACGCACCTACCGGATAATGATGTCAGGAATGCGTTCTGGCGCAATATCTGGTCGGTGGCTGTCACTCACACTGAGGGTGCCTGGATGCAGGAGGTCTCCAGCGAGCATGTGAACCAATTCAGGAAATGGGGGGCCATAACTATTGGCCCCCAAGACGTAGCAGTGCAGTTCGTCTAATGCCGAATTGAAAATCTCCTGGCCCGGATGGATTGCACAACTTTTGGATAAAATGGTTGCTTTGCAATTTGGATAAAATGGATGCAGTTCGGATGCTCGTTTGGCCTCACAATTCCAGTCATGGGTGGAATCTGGGTCGTTACCATCGTTCTTGACGACAAGAGTAACTCACCTGCTCTATAAATCAGGTAGTACCGTGGAACCCAAAAATTATGGACCGATTACGTGTTTGCCAACGGTCTATAAACTTCTTGCATCCATTGTGAGAGCAAAACTTAACCATCATATTGACAGTAACGCTATGTGTGCTCATTGACATGACATGGCTAATCCAACAGGTTCGACGGTCCCGAAAGGATCTGACGACATGTTGGATAGACAAGAAGGTCTATGACTCGGTGCCACATACATGGTTCATGAGGGTGCTGGAATTGTATAAAAAATTGCACCTCTACGCTATGGGGCAATGGAGGACGGTGCTTCACTATCCAGGATGTCGACAAATTTAAGGGAATGGTGAAAAATCAGGATTGAGCGAAAAAAATAGAAACCACAGCGGGCTCAGAAGCCTGCTGTGGTTTTGCCTAGGCTTGAACCTTCTCAGCACACTGCTGGAGGGTTCAGGGTTGGGCTACCGGCTGAGAAGAGGTGGTCACGTAATATCCCACTTCCTTTACATGGATGATCTGAAACTCTTTGCCCCCAATAATTTGCAACTGGTGGAGTTACTGAAGGTAACTGAAACTTTCAGTAATTCCATCAGGATGGAATTCTCGGATTCCATACACCTTAAATCCGTCTCCTCAACGGAGACCTACAAATACCTGGACATGACGGAGGCGTTGGGCATCAACGAGGCTGACATGAAGCAATGGTTAAGGGAGCGCTTCTTTGGCCGCCTGAAAAAAGTACTGAAAAGTCTTTTGTCAGGCGGAATCAAGGTGCGCGCTTTTAACAGTTGGGTCATGCCGGTCCTGATGTAGGTACTCTTTCGGCATACTCAGGTGGACTCAGACTGAACATGACGCCCTGGATAAAATAGTCCGTGCGCTGCTTACTGCAAATCGGATACATCACCCTCGCTCATCGTTGATGAGCCTGTACATCCCGCGGAAGTGTGGGGGTCGAGGCTTTTTAAATGCTAAGACCCTCCACAACCGTGAGGTGTGCAGTCTCAGGGAGTACTTCTTCCAAGCCGATGTGGGGATGCATCGAGATGTAGTCGCAGTGGACAAGGGACTTACTCCGCTCTCCTTGGCTAAAGAGAACTGGCGTAAGCCTTTAATACTTAATACTAATGACCGCAGGGAGATATGGTAGAGCAAGAAGCTTCACAGATGCTTTTGCCGGGCCCTTCATGGGCCCGACGTAGATTTTCTAGCATACGTAGCCTGGCTACGATTTGGTGACCTCTTCGAGGAAACCGATGGTTTTGTTATTGCAATTATGGACGAAATAATGATGACGAACAATTATAGAAAATATATTGTGAATGACGGCACAGTTGACATCTGTCGGGAATGCCACTGTTCCGATGAATCTATCCAACTTATTATTTCTGATTGTTCTCGTCTTGCTATTTGTACAGACACAACCTCGTAGCTAGGTTTATCCACCAGCAACTTGCTCTGAAATATAACCTTGTGGGCACAGAAGTACCATACTACATGTATAACCTTGTGGGCACAGAAGTACCATACTACATGTATGTACCCGACCCAGTTCTTGAGAACGGTCATGTCACTGTACTGGGATCGATCTATCGTCACCGATAGGACTATTGTTGCCAATCCTGACATCGTGGTGATAGATCGATTAAAAAGCCGCACGATGATTGTTAATATCACTGTCCCGCATGACGAGAATCTCGTGAAACCCGAAAATGATAAAAAAAACAAATATCTGGCACACGAGGTTGTTGACATGTGGGATGTTGACTCAGCAGTCATAGTGCCGATAGTCGTTATAGCGAATGGCTTTATAGCCAAGAGCCTCGACCAACATCTGATGAGGCTCTCGTTATGCAGCTGGATCAAGGGCTTGATTCAGAAAGCGGTACTTCTGGACACGGCGCGTATTATTAGGAAGTTCCTCTCTTTGGAGCCCTGACCCCGCTAGTAGTAGTAGCTTGGACCCTGTTCCCAAAGCCGGTGGGCAACTATTTTTATTGAAATATTCAAAAATGTTAAAGATAAATTGTAAACTCAGAATTCTTTCTGTATTCTGAGATTGTAAAATGAATAAACGGAATCGAATTACCGATACATCGGATGATCGACTGCGTTGTGCGTTAAAATCAAACTTGAAATTAAGTATGCTAATTATAATTAATTCATAATGAACGTCTCTGTCTGAATCTGTTGCATCATACAATTTTAATAACAGCACATAGGTAGTCGTAATATGCGATCATTCGCATTTGTGTTATACAAAATATTTATTTTATTAAATTCATCAATGAGATTAGAAAAATTATCAGTAAATTATTAGTAGACCCAGCACAGGGGGAGGTCATGATCCCCATGACCCCCTCCCCTCTGGATCCGCCCTTGATGTGAAATGAAGTGAACATTTTGAAACAAAACGCATATCTATCTACATTATTGCTTGAAACTATCCGATTATTTTAGCGCAGAGGTAAACAGCAATATAACCTTACTTATATAGTAGTCGATCCATGGATAAACTTCGACTTTATACCACAGAGATTATTTTTAAAATTGAAATTGTAAAATGTGTTGTGTTTTATATTATTAACTAGCTGTTGCCCGCAGCTTCGCTTGCGTGAAATTTTAAACCCTCTTTAAGCCCCTTACAGCAATTACGCACTGCATCCGATCCGGATCCGTGAAAATAAGAATATAAAAAACTCGGACCGAATTCGGATATTGCTTTGCGCACTGCATCCGATCCGAATACGTGAAAATACGAATCTAGAGTCTAAAAAACTCGGACCGAATTCGGATATCGCTTACGCACTTATCCGATCTCTGATCCAAATTCAAACAATTCAGGGGCCATCTTTGGCATATCCATTTGGCGTCCGATTTGAATCCGAGGTAATGCGAAAGCTTTCATACAAACAGCCTAGTACTACGGCTACTTCGGTCCGTCAATATTTCTTCCGAATTGGAAACTCTCGGATGACGGAGAGAAATCGGATGACGGAAGTCGGACCTAGTGCGTAAACCACCATACAAATAGTTCTATGACTACTTCGGAACGTATTTTCTCGGATTCGGATCGGATGCAGTGCGTAACCACTCTTACTAAGTGTAGGTTCAAAATTCAAAAAGTCCGTCTGTTATTACTTACTTTGAAGAGTGTTTGTGCCAAATTTCAAGTTAATAACCCTATTGAATAAGGATTTTCATACAAACGTTAACAACCCATTTCACCAATTAAGCGGTGATATTATTAAAAACCCTTCCTTGCTTACGTTATTAGAGGTACCTACTTTCAAAATGTCAAAGGACAATGGGACAAAATGTATGGACCCCGTCCCCACCCTTGTAGCACTATAGAGTGAGTTTGAATGAATGAACGAACGAATGAATAGTCGAGAATGAGTGAAGGAATGAATGAAATCGGTTTGAAATAAAATAAAAATGATATTTTATTTTTATTATTTCCTCATTTTAAATCAATTATTGGCTGAAAAATAAATGCTATAATGACTTAAAGAATGAGTCATTATATTCAAAATAAACCGTTTATAAAGTCAATGAATCAAAAACTCCTAATTGAAGAGTATTATAATTTGCCCGAACATGAGGACGGGACGGATGTGGGTGTGGGAATCACCGTATCTCTCGAAAAGAACGGCTGCGTTCTTTTCGGGATTCTCCTCTATTCTCCATTTGCAGAACCAGACCCCGACGGCGCTAGCTGCGGTTTGAAGGGTTCGAGTGATACTGTCGAGACTCCTACCGGAAAAGTAGATGGCCGTGTCATCGGCGAAGAGAGCCAACTTGGCGAATCCACATTTGGGAATGTCGCTGGTATACAGCGTGAACAGAAGAGGCGATATCACTACACAACTCCGGCGCGGATAGGGCGAGGAGACGAGAAGGTGCCTTCTAGGCGATAGCGGAAGGAGCGATCCGACAGAAAGTCTCGAATGATGAGCACGAGACTGTACGAGTTTGTATAATAAACCGTTGTGCCAGTTCTTGTCGAAGGCTTTTGCCACGTCGAAGAATAGCATGCCCGTTTTGTACGAGCGCATGAAGCGGGAGCGACTATGCGGTGTAATTGTCGACTGCAACAGTGCTTGTTTCGAAAACCGAACTGTTCGTCGGGGATGCAATTCTGAGTACGATGCGCAGCTAATGTAAACCCTGTCGGGTGATATTACGTTTGAAAATGGTAACCGCTGCCTGGGGCCGCGTGCCGCGTCTCGCCTCTGGACGCGTGCGCCTCTCGTTATCTCTTTCCCACATTGAACTATTGTTACACTAGCTTTGGAGATCTTCAAATAACCCCTTATCACTAACTAAAATAATTATATTCATATTGAAGTAATAACATAAGCATTTTTTAAAGGTAATTTTTGTTATTTTCATGCTAAATAACTAATAAACTATACATTTTACAGATGAGCTGTCATACAATAAAATTAAGAGATTAATAAGGTATTTCATATACAATAGGTAAGAAAGTGCTACACTACTGGGGACGTTTTGTCCCATTGTCCTTTAACCCCAGCAGTTGTAGGCTATGCGTTGATAGATCAGTCAGCGAGTCAGTCAGTTTCCCCTCTTGCTTCTTACTTCAAAAGTAACAGATTTCTCATACGAACTTTCAACACTTATTTCACCCCCGTAGGGGCTGAATTTCCAAAAAACCCCAAACTCTGTACATTGGTATCTAACCAGAAACCTTAATTTTTAATTTCATGCTTCATACTTCAAAAACGACGACCTTCCATACAAACTGTAATCCCTTTTCACCCCCTTAGGGGTCGAATTTCCAAAAATCCTTTCTTAGTGGATGCCTACGTCACAAAAGGAACCTACTGTCCAAATTTCATGTTTCCAGCTTAATTGGTTTAAGCTCTGCGTTGATGAGTGATTGACCTTTCACTTTTATATGTTTAGATATCCCCTATTTCACCTCTTAGGGATTGATTTTACAAAAACGCTCACATTTGTACATTTATTTCTAACCAGAAACTCTGTTATTTGATTTCATGTTTTTAACTTCCATAAAACCCTCCCCTCCTATTTCACCCCCTAGGGGTAGAATTAACAAAAACGCTCAAAAACGTGTATTTATACCTAGCCAGAAAGCCTATTATTTGATTTTGATTTTTCACCCCAGTTGTTATGAGTCGATACCTAGTTAAAGGGACAGTTTATTTTAATATCAGAGTTGAACCATGGGTTGCTATAGCCTGGCCTCTGCTTGGCCCTGTTAAGTCCCAAGCTTGAAAGTAATTATAGTTTGAAGAAAATAATCGAGTAGGTATTTCGGTTGCCATTTAAAAAGTAAAAGTAATCTATACATATAATAAATCTGTAGACATGGCGTGTCTGTACATAGCAAATATTTTGAAAAAACCTGGTTGGGATGTTAAACTATAACCAATAGAACCCATTTTTAACATTTTTGGAATTTTTGTCTGTTTGTCTGTTTATCTGTTTGTCTGTTTGTCTGTTTATCTGTTTATCTGTTTATCTGTTTGTTTGTTCAAGCATCACGTAAAAACAACTGATCCAATGTTGTTGACTTTTATAAATAAATATTTTGCTTATCTCCAAGTAACATATGTTTTTTGTTTCATCGCAATCGGTTCACGCAATCAAAAGTTATGCGAATTTTAAGTTTTCTAGAAGAACTTAGCATGTATTTGTGTATACTTACCATTTCTTTTCAATAGATGGCGTTACGTGTATCAAATCACGTTGTGAGGAAATATAATCAACGAATATATTGCTATTCTCAGTCTACGGAAGGTCTATTGAAATGCTATCCGAAGAAGGATACTAACTAAGCTTTTATGAAAAAACGAAGATAATGTTATTTTAAAATTTATTAGGTAGGTACCTATCTATCTGAATGGCAGTGGAAGAGAAATACATTCAATTTCATAAGCGAGTGTAGGTATTCGAAATTTTTAATTAATTTGAAATACTCATATATTTTATTATGAATACTTAAATACGTATTTATAAATCTATTTACTATTAATAAAATTCAAAGTGCACTTTGTCTGTAATTAAATATTTTTCCAAAATTTCGATTCGGTGGTACTATACTATCGGTACAGAAACCATAACATTTTTTTTTTAGAATTATTGTGTCTGTTTGTCTTTCCGTCCGGACATCACGTAAAATCCCGTGGATGGATTTTGATGGGACTTTCGCTGATGTATTGCGCAAAGAGCGACAATTTTGCTGGTACATATATCATCACGCTATTTTTCGTAGGAGCCGAGCAGCGGAACATTATTTCCACATACTGCAAAGTAATATTCGGATCGTAAAATCGCGTGAATCGATTTTGATGGGCCTGCGCTTATGCTGGTATTATATAAACTATCACGCTATTGCTCATAGATACCGAGCAACGGAACATTATTTCCATATACTGCGTAGTATAAGCTGTAGACAGAAGTAAGTGCTGCAGTGAGCGGTCGCTGGCTCAGTGTCCTGCGTTAAAACCTCACTTTAAAAAAATACACTTTTTGTAATTTTTTTGGAATGTTTTTATATATTTTATTTTGTTCATTGTTGTCATAACTATTCAAAGCCTGTCATCGCCGTTTTATTAAGTTTATTTAAGCCTTAGGTAATGTCGCAAAACACATAGCCATGAAGGGAAAGTACTTTAAATATTAAAATTGCAAATTTCACTCAAAGGTGACTTCATTTTATTTTTAAAAGTAAGAAATATTGCCTTTACTGATTTTTTTGCCTGAACCGGGAACCAAACTGACAAAGCTATACCATCTGGTGGCACCTGTTGATAATAATCTTTATGGTCAATAATCAGGATCAAAACTCTCCAATAAACACACTATCTTAAATTGAACGAAGTGGAAAAAATAAGAACTACTTAACAACAATTAATAAGTGCTTGAATTTAAATGTACCTAAGTTAGTCAGTTTTCGTTTTATGGTCTTCCATCAATTTCAGACACAATGTTTATTGAAGCGATTTGATCCGTATTATTGATCCTATCGATTGGTGAAATAAAAATACAGATGATATTTTTTCGCATTTGGGTTGGTTCGATTTCCAGATCAAACTTTTTGAAATCTTTGAAAGCAGTACCTATTTCTAACTTATAAAAATAAAATGAAGTCTTCTATACGTGAAATTTTTATATATTTAAAGTACTTTCCTATTCCACACCTCGAATGAAATCATTTTAAACACTGCACTCCGTAAAATGTTTTGATGTAGTTCGCAGATTGTAACTACATAGATGGCGTTGTAGCCATTTTTGTATCGCGATAAGGTTTCGTTACATTATCACAATAAATACCAATATTCAATTGTAATCCATTTTAGAAAGGAAATGTATGGAAATAATCAACGCGTTTTTAGTATTATGGTTATATGAACCTTTACGGTCAATCAAGAAGAGCTGAAACTCTACCTAAAGAAATGGTTTAAAAGATATAAGTGCCTTGGTGGGACACCTTTGTCTATTATTATAACAAATGGAATACATAAACACTATTTAGTTGCTGCGACACAATGTTGTTTTCCGAGTTCCACGCGGACGGAGTCGCGGGCACAGCTAGTCTACAATACAAAGACATATTTGCATGGGTTATTTGACTACTTATTGAGACGCTTTCCTAAGTTACCTACGCGTTAAAAAGATAATTTAGGTAAGTTAAAGAAGTAGTTATCTTGTCAGCAATCAATCAATCAACAGGTGGACATAGACCTGCATCCTAATTACGCAAAGCACTGATAATCGCTATGGCTTGATTTTGACTGGTCAACAATTTCCATAGCAACGTATGTATCAACAATCCGACTTCTCCACAACTATATCACGCAACGAATATCGTTGTATTGTCAAAATGAAAGCTATTAAAATTACGAATGTGATACGCTATTCGGATGCCTATTGTAAGTTGAGCCGTTTAACAATCAATCTTTGCATGCGATAGGTAGTTAGTACTTACTGAATGGGCAACTAAATTATCATCTATTGTTGTTATCATTACTAGCATTAATGATTCTCCCTGCAGGGTTTTGTCTAGGGCCAATGCAAGAATAAATATAGTCTGGAATAAGTAGAAAGTACCTAAGTGACAGTAAGTTATCACAGGTTTTAAAATGACAAAAATAAAACGAAATTTTATCTCAACAACATTTATTTTTTTGTTTATATACACTCTTAACTTCCGAACTTTGTACAATGTACAAATAATAAATGCACAACTTCAGCATTGTAAAATCCTCATAACGACTTGCAGGCACGCGCTTTTTGAATCAATTAATATAAAGCACACGATATAAGTATTATTTAAAAACAGTATTGGTCCCATTTTTTAATCAGTTGAAAGCACTACACGGCTTTTTATGAACGTCAATGATGATTTTAATAAATCTAGTTATTGCTTATTATGCAATTCTATATTCCTAAAGTTGTTACGCTACGAGATCCATAATGGAGAGGATTCTCGAGTCTTGTAAATTCTATTACTAATCGATTATCAACTCGTTAGTATCCAAATATTATAGTATGGTTTCGATTTTGACGTCTACTTTGATACAATGAACTAGATAATAGTGTGATATTTTGACTGCATTATTAACTTCAAATCAACTGCAGTTAACATGCCCAATCGTTAATTTAATTGTACTGTAAATGTTTTTGAAGTTTTGCATTGGGCATATTGACTAGCACATGCCCCAATATGTAGAGTTGATTATGCATGTTATACCTTATTTCAATTCGATAACCACTTATAATGAGCGTCACTTTGTTCGAAATCTTCAAGTTGTGCAATCAGAATATGTACAAATTACAAATTATTATGCATGACTGGATGATCTAACAGAACATTTAAGTAAATATGCTTTAATTTGAAGACTAGAATAGATAAATCGGAACAGGAAACTATAATTACCTCTAAGATTACAAACGTGACAGTTAACTAAAACGATGATACTAACGGTCATTATCACAACGACAAGCTAACAATGAGTTTGAAATATTTAAATAATCCATTAATTCATTCTTTTACAAAATTGTTCAGACAATATTTCCAATACATAAAACGTTGTTAGGTAAAGTTCATCTATCCGATGATTGCGTTCGTGTACAATTTCTCTTTTGCGTGTAGCAAAGTGATAGTAAGTAGTGTGCCTTATATCTACAGGCTCGTGAACAAAACTAGCTAAGAATAAGAAAACAGCTCTATGCGATAACACTGATGTGCACATACACCAGTGAGAACATTCAGAGGACTTGTATTAATGGCACAGTGGCGTAGGACACTACTACTGCATTATACTTATAATTGATTAACAGATATGTACGGATGTTTCTTGTCAACTGGCCGACCCAGCGGACCGATGACTTATCCTACTTTATAATTATTTGGAACCACAGAGGTGCTCTGTTCGGAACACAATTTATAAAATAATTATTGGAAGAGTTTTTCACTTATCTGCCTAACTAATTAACAAAAAGCTTTTTTACAAAATTTCATAATTATGTACAGAGCAGGAAATAAGTAACTAATAATAACTTCTCTATTATCACATAAGTACGCAACGCTCCATATTATACTCGACCACCTACATTAATTAAAAACAGTAGTTTCATGTTTTATAGGATATGTACGTACAATATAAATATAATACCGTGACATTGTTGCGATGTCAACAATGTGGACTAATTACTATATACGAGTCTCATCACATGAAACAGCAGTCGATTTAAAGTAACAAAGTTATCCGGCCGGGCTTTCATCTGATGGCGTGTGTTGGATTGTATGGCGGCGGCGGCGTCTTGGGGACTTGCGACCGGTGGATGGGCGCGATGGCTGTGAGCGGGCTGGTCGGTGGGACCGAGTCATCTGGTTGTCCTGGGATGATGGCCGCATCGGTCAGATGCGGCGTCGCCGGGAGCTCGTGTCGTGCGCTACTCGTCGCGGGGAGTAGTCTCG
Source organism: Amphipyra tragopoginis (assembly GCA_905220435.1). Lineage (NCBI taxonomy): Eukaryota > Metazoa > Arthropoda > Insecta > Lepidoptera > Noctuidae > Amphipyra > Amphipyra tragopoginis. The sequence goes on from HG992006.1 coordinate 16,227,904, forward strand.
CAGGGTTCAGCTTGATAGCGTCGTCGTAGGTCGGCGGTGCTCCCGCCACTGTGTCGTAGTCTGGGGGCTTTTGCTGCATTGTCTCTTCGTCCGGCATCGATATTACGTGGATGGGATCGTCAATCTGAAATTAATAAAAATTCTGGTTATATTTTGTTGCATGTAGTTTAGAAAAACGCAGAAACTCAGAAATTCCAACCCTAGAGGGGTAAAATGGGTTGTTAACGTTTGTATGAAAATCCTTATTCCATGTGTTTATTAACTTGAATTTTGGCACAAACACTCTTCAAATGAAATAACGAAAGACGGACTTTTTGGATTATAAATCTACCCCTGAAAAGGGGCTTAGCGGGGGTTTTAATGTGAAAGGTCTTCATTCTTAGTTCACGAACAGCCACTGAAATATTATTCAAATTTCACGCAAGCGAAGTTGCGGCCAAAAACATGTAAGAAAAATCGTTTAGCTTGAACCTGGGCCAATTTATTAGAAAATCTAGCAGCAAATTAGGTCCAATTTCGACTTTGGTGTAACCACACCGAACACAAAAAGCCGAATTCAGTTTTGGAATATAGAGCCTCTGGACATTTTGGAGGGACTTAGTTACTTTCTAATATGTTTCGAGGACTCCACAGTCATAACAAAAGCGTGCAAACTTTGAAACTTACTTGATGTGTATCAGGCGATGCGCGGTCCGTCTGTGGCTGCCTCGCTGGCGACTGCAGCCAGCAACACATGGCCGCGCAGATGAGCAGCGCTCCTGCAACGATGCAGGCCACGCCCACGTAGCGCACGGGCTCCGCGTAGTCCTCGGCTAGACCCAGCCAGTTGATCAGCGCGCCCGCGCACAACAACACCATGCCATATCTGTATGGCCTCTGTGATTGTCTGCCTTCATCTAGGGACATGCCTGAAAAAAAAACGCATCTTATTAATACATTGTTTATGGTGTTCGTTTCTCAGGTAGGGGACACTGAAATAATTTCGCTTTTGTTGCATTTTGCGACATTTTGCTGTCGGTCACAGGAAGTAGGTAGATCCGGAAGCTTGAAACTGCTAACTCATCAAATCGTGGAAAGTATATGCCATGTAGTTTACTGGGGCAATGACACGGCGTAATAACGGGATTCACAAACCGGTGATCAAAACGAAAGTTGGGAAAGTTCACAATTAGATAACACGAAAGGTGAATTGTTCTATACAATAGGTAGGTAAATGTGGGTTGTTCAGAGATGATTATGGAAAAGGTCATGAAAACAATTGTTTTTCCCGAGGTGGCGTTGAGGAATACTTTATGAGATATAATTTCGAGGTGCTCGGCGTCGATGATCGAGGTTAGCGCAAAGACAATGAATGGTCTCTCGGGAGAAGTGGGTCAAGTTCGCGGCGTGCGGTGGAGTGGCGCTGAGCGGTCACGCGTCGTCTGCACCAGACGAACCGTAGGTATATCACTACCATCGAAATGTCACACACGTACATACATGATACAGGGATCAATTTGTATAGATTGTGTTATTGATCGCAGATAGGAAAGTTTTAAATGTAAAAGAGTGTTGATGATACCTATATCTACTGTAAATAAATACCTAACAAGAATAAAATGCATTGCACAATATTTCATCTTTATTAATCTCTTTTGATAATCTCAATTTAATTCCAATAACAAGGTGAGTCGGAAACGGGGTACTACGCCGCGGGCAATTATAAGTATAATAAGTTAAAATTTCAAAAACGTATTTCAATGAAAAAAATTACAACCGTTATTTATTTACGAGATCAGAAAATTGATGATGATATATCCTAAAATGTAAACACAGCTGATGATCGGCCTCGAAGATTCAAATGTTAAATTACTATTGCACATCTTGTCAAATTAAGATTCTTGTAACACACGGTAGGCCTTGCTTCCCTCTTAAATTGTTCGTGTTATGTCTATTTCTAAGACAATATCATTTTATTTATTTCATGAATATAGCCCGCATAGCGAAAGTAATTTTCTAACTGCCAAAAGAATGTAGAAGCAAACGACAGAACATGACACAATAACTTACTGAACTGATACCTTATAAGATATACAATTCGTGACGATAACTGATCATTCACATGAGTATTCTTAGAATAAAACACTTATGAAATACATGGAGTGTTTTATGGCTTCTAACAACATGATAATTTGTAGCAATATGATCAACAATCGTCAACTAATCGTGTGTGCGATTGTAGTCGAGTGTATGATGCAGTCGTGCAAACTACAGACGATAACACTGATTGCTTTATGTTATTGCGTTCTCAATTATTATTATGCTACGGTGTTAAATCCTCGAGATTTATGAAATTCACCATGTAGTACCAGTGTCCAATGTATAGTTTGATGCAATTTTGGCGACTGTGAAGTGAGCTGCGAATGCTCACACTACCACACGCATTCACAGTAGGCACTCACCGCGGCGCGGAGGCCGAGGATTGCAGGTGGTTGTCGGACGGATGTGCTACAGTCCGCCAATCCCGTGTCACCCTGCTGACACCCGATTCGTGTCAACTTCACAAATTCACTAAATTAAATCCTACTGTAGTACTGTACTAGGCATCGCAAAATTCTTAGAGAAAATAAAATAAGTAGGTAATAAGAATTATCTAGTGTCTCATCATGCACCTGTGCCCCGGGGCGCAGAGCAATGTCATTCATTTTATTAGTGCAGGCATCGTAATTAATCGTAACATTGTTTTATTTTGTTTTTACTTTATATTACTGTATTTAAATTTTTTACGGTAGGATTACGTGACGTTTGTGATCACGTATTACGTGTTGTATAAATCTTTCAGTATCCAAACAATGAACATAGATGTCAAGAAGAAAATTAGATCTCGACCTCTAATAGTACAGTACGTGTAAAATAACTTTGCCACTCTAAAATTAGGCTTTCAGCGTTCTGTTCCTCACTTCAGAGGAAAAGTTGCATTTTGGTACACACGCGGAAATAACTTTGTCGCTCTGAATCAGGCTTTCAGCGTTAGCATACGGGTTAGCGATTACCATTGGGTTATATTTTGTTACTGTATGGCAGATATTTGGTTTTAAAGTCATTGATCGCTAATCCGTAGCGACTCGGAGACTGAAGCGTATCGTCCGTGATCCCGTCACGTTGTATTACGCATGTTTTTAAGTAAGTTCCGCGTTGTAGCCTTTTTGACGTATTTATGTTGTCTTTTAAGATATCTCCACAGTAAAAATGTCCACTATTTGGAATAAGGCAGTTAGACTTAAGAGATGTGCAAAACGGCTCAGTGAAAAGAAAAGAAAGATATAGCTCTTTCGTTCAAAAGTGCAAATCTCTCTTTTAGCTCAGTCTTTAAGTCACTAGTTAGCTCATTTAGCTAACAACTAGTGACTCTTTAGCTCATTTAACTTATCTTAAGTGAGTCGAATGAGAAGTTTAATTAAATAGCTCATTCGATTCTTGAGGGCTCTTTAGGTCATTTATAGAATAAAAAAAGGTTAATTCAGGTTATGTGTACCCAATATAACATACAAATTAAAAATTGATATCTAATTCATGTAATATTGAAATTAATATGTTATCGAATTGGTAGCGTAGCGAAATACACGCAGTTCTAGAATCGAGTAGGTACGGGTAATTTTGTTGCGAAAAAGCGGTCGAATTACTTATTATTTGATTTGGGCCTATTATGAGGTAGTACACTAGATATCTTTGTGAAATATCGATTCTACAGCTTATTGAACTAGGAGGTATTTTTGACTTATTTATCCTCCACCCTAATAACCGGAAAGTGATGTTCGACCATAATTAAACAAGGCGTTACATCCGAAAAGATTTAGGGTCCCACCCATCCCTAACCATATTTTTTGGTAACAACAATACCTAAGGAAGGACCCAAAAAGCGCGAATGTTTACTATCTAAAATAATAAGCTCGGTCATTTCGTAAATTGTAGCCGTAAGGAGATTGCTATCGACATCATCACAAACCGTAAAATAATTATATTATCCATGTTTTGCTTTTTAAAAATATTTGATATTTTCTGTATGGTAGGGAAATAAATCACTTCGGATGTAACGCCTTTTATAAATTTATTATGGTCGGACATCACTTAAGGTAATTTTGTTTAACTATAAATTATATACTATACTTATATATCTACTTTTACACCGTGTAACGGTCGGTTAAAAACGGTCGAATGCACCCAATGCATTCTTAAAGCGTGCGTGTGATAATTAATAATTACGAGTAGACCCTTTCATTACTTCGCATTATTCCAGAATTATTGGAGTCCGGACTTTCCGTACGGAATATCTGATTGAAAGGGGTAAACGTATCCTGTGAACTGAAATAATGACGGAAGATTGTGATCACTAGAGTATATCGCTTACTTAGGCTGGTGTTTACCAATATTCATTCTCTGATTAAACAACTGTTTACTAGAAAAAAATACCGGTTTTTTTGGTAATGTTTGTTTAACCAGAGTACCAGAGAACTAATGTTGGTCAACACCAGCCTTAAAAGGGTTAAATTCGAGAGGTTACTTTAGTATCATTATTGAAATTACCAGAAGAGTAACTCAGATGGAGACTATTTTTCTTTTTAGAAGGGTTGATATGTCGAAATTACATAAGTATATTTACATATTTATTATTATTTCATTATCTATGTCCTATATTTTTAATTGTTTTGTTATCTATTTATCTATGTCGCAAATATCCTTTTTATTTTTTGTACCTCTTTTCGATGCTGTTCTCTTTGACCCAAAGGTTGAACTGGTAGAGAATGCCTTGTGGCATTAAAAGTCCGCCTTATGGACCACCATTGTGCATTGAAGTATTAAATAAATAAATAAAATTACTCACAAACAGCGGTTTGTCCTCTAATGTCGTGGTTGTAGGGGCTGTACAGATGTGTGGACCAATTCCAAACCATTTTTATAAAAACGAGTTTATATTTAATTTGTTATAACATAAAATTACACGTTACTACGCAATATGCTTTATGTGACGTCACAATTGTTTTCTACAGAATTAAAATGGAATTTTTATTTACACAATTGTTGTATACTTCATCTAGATTATAAGATGTTACTGAACAAACATCTCTTAGAGCAAGGTGTTATCTTATCGGTTATTCGACACCCAGATACATCAATGGTATGTACGATAAATGATTGTAGGTCAACATCTTGACAATGAAAAGTGTTGGGCAATAGCCTTTTGATTGCAGTGCACTAATGATATAATCATGTATTAATTTTATGGATCCAAACCGAACCCATTTATGGAAGGGCAAAACCGTTGAATATCTCAGACTCCTTGCACAATGTCATAATGAGGATAACCTTGTAATCGCAAGGTTTTACGTTTAGATGGGTTTCCGATTATGATAATTATTGGCAGATTTAAAGTATCGGGCCATTACAGGCCGGTACACTTGTAAGCGGTCTTTTCACCCACACTCGTATAAAGTAGGGCTTCGCGTCGCGGTCGCCGGTTTCGTTAAAGCGATAATATTCGTTAAATGGATTAAACCTACACATAACTGAACACGGACGGTATTCCTATTATTGTTACTTTTTAATTATATAAATCATGCTAGCATGTTGTTATTATTGCTATCTATATACCTACTCACTTGTGTAGTAAAAAACAAAATTCCAATATATTTGTGGGACACATTAGTGAAATTCTTGTTTGTTAGACGGAAGTTCATAAATCATCATCAATCCTTAGTTATCTTATCAATAACATGTTTTATGCCCCTTGAATGCACAAACTAAATGACAGACTAGCTGAAGGTAATATAAATAGAGACAAAAAATAATAATAATATGCGTTGCGTTTAAGTTATGAATTCAAATAACTACTTGCATGCGCAAGGTCTCAGCATTTTTTCAATAGGACATGTAATTTAACGATATTCATTTCATTTCTGGTTTCGTTTGTTTGTGTTAGTACATACGCATAAAGAATGTTTCAAATACACGTAATAAAAATCCAATGGCTCTACTTTTTTGGAATCGCGTTTCTTGATGGTTTATTTCATTTCATGAATGATACATAAGCTTGCCTAGAATAAAACAAATTATAAGTATCGGAGCGGAGACATGAATATCCATTTATAAATTACATTTTAAATATTTCAAAAAAGAGAAAAAATATATTACCTTTGATTTTTACAATCAAAAAATTACATACAATATTTAGAATATTTTATACTGCCAATGGTGAACAGTGTTGTATGAAGTTTGTCAACTCAATATTAGTATATATGAAGTGATCTGTGATGAAGTGATTAGTTAATATTTTACTTTTTTTGTGTATAGACTCACTTCATTTATTCACTTGACAGACTGAACTGTGTTGCTGGGGAGTTTGTTGCGCCGTTTCTTCTTCACAGCATAAACACTAGGAAGCGGTGAAGGGTGGGCGCTTTTGGGGACAGTCTTTTGTACCTATATCTGACGTTCAAAAAGAACTAAGTAATACTAGTCTACTTTGAATAAACGAGTTTTGAGTTTGAGTTTGATCAGCAAGATGATAATTTGTTATGTTTAAAAATCTATATTATCACATTAAACATTTAATTAAATCAACATAAATCTATAATCTCTATGGATTTTTATTAGGTGGTTATGTAGGTGTGGTCATCCAGTTTTTTCGGCCTCGGATCGAATCATTGGTGTTTGCTTTATTAGCTCGTAATAGCTCGTAATAACTGGTTAATATTGTATTACATAAATCAGTATTAAGTATATTGTTTGCCACAAAAGTGGTTTTACCATCGTTACCGAGGAAATTTAAGTTATCTTAAGGAAATTCCATCTGCCTTTGCGATATTTGCGTTATTATCTATTTGCGTTATGCGCAATGGCGCAATGGCAAAATTAGGTATAAGTATGTTTTTCCATTTGATTACGCTTATCAAATGGAAAAACATATACCTATTCTAGAAAAAGTTCTAGAATATATTTATGTTTTTGAGTTTCAAAATGATACTTATAATTATGTATTTTTATTATTTACTCAAAGATTTTGAGTAGTTTCTATCGCTTTGAATTTCTGTCTACCTTGAGGATCGTGTTAAATTAAAATCTTATTTTCATTACACTGTACGTAGTAGCACAAATAACTATAGTCTAGAATACTAGTGAGAAAGAAACTTTCAATTTATTGTCAGATGTCTGACCACCACGGAAGTTAAAAGTCCAAGGAAAAAAGTATCTATACCTTATAGGTATCTAAGTATCTATTATGCAAGGTAAGGCTATCTTGCTGATTGTAATGTTTTAATTCCACGACGATCTACCCGATGACATAGTTATCGACCGGATAGCTTTGCGAAACGCTTTGTCGTCTATTTAGATATCATGTTCTTACAAATTTTCTGTAGTCCAGCCCACAGAAATCTAGATCATTGACTTATAATGTACATTTCTGTGGTCCAGCCGTTTAAACTGTCGGCCATGATCGTGAGTGAACTCGAGTCGCTTGACAGCACCCTTGACCCTCCACGGTCAAAGATTTTCCCACATAAAATTATTTTATTGTTTTTGAAGTCAGTTTTTATACTTTTTTAAAGGTTATTTTATTATACACCTATATATATAGATTTACCTACCTTTCTGAATAAAAGATTATTACAGAACCCTCTGTGCGCGAATCCCACTCGTACTTGACCTGTTTTTTTACTGATACCAGGAAGTGGAGGTTCATTGGAAAAAAGGGTCATTTTGCGATCGGTAGACATTTTGAGAAGTGGACGTTCTGCGATTGCGCCGTCCAATATTCGTATTCATAGTGTACATTCGTTCATAGACTTTCTTGGGCTTTCCCAACCTATCAAAGAACGCGGGAACCCATCACAAGTATCTTTATACTTGTGATGTGTTCGGCGTCCTTCGATAGCAGTACTTTAAAGGGAATTTAGTCCTTTAGGCTACTGGAACTAAAGTTTGATCAGGTTAATTAATCGCCGCCTGATGGTCGGCTGAGTTTTACGGCTGGATCGTTGGTTTAAAGGCCAACCCACCACAGTACAATAAAGAGTATATAAATAAATAAAGTAAGAAATCAGTCAAAATGTAAACAAATATAATTTTATTCGCTTCTATAGAGATAAGCTTGTTGAATTCTAAATAAGAGAGCTGATACCTGTTGAAATGGCATGCCGCGCCGTATCTATGCGTCGATGTTTTATTAACTACATGACACATGATGAATTTCTTATTGGAGTTATTCCTTATTGGAATTAAATTTTCTATTCGTGTCTACGTTCTTCAAACGCTAGCTGATATATGTATACAGCCGTCGCTCTCATTGTTGACTAAACTCAAACAAAATATGTGGAATTTCATTCTAAATTTAAATAATCGCCCATTAGCGAACAAGATTTCAGTCTACCTTCTAGTACAAAGGCTGCGTTGTTAGTGCGCTTGTACTCCTTCAGATCAGACATAAATATACCTATTCGCAGCCGATAAGATACGATATTATATTACGTTCTAATATTGCCCGTAATCATGTTTTAATACTTCATGCATAGTTGGTATTAGTAACAGTGTAATATATAGGTAGGTAATAGACATGACACCTCACGGTCAAAATAGCAGACACTAGGATTTGTGATTAACTTTCTCAATGCTAAGAGTTTATAGTAAAACAATATTAACGATTTTTCGTGTTTATATCTAAACGAGTAGCTAGATTCAGTTTCCATTTTTGCCTTTATTGTATCGAGTATTGAGGCATTTTGTATTGAATTTGGTTACGCAACGACATTGGGCAGTGCGACGAACAAAAATACGTGATTGATAAAAAAATATTTGAAAATAGTTTTTAATGCATTGTGTTGTGTCAATTAAATGAAAACCGTCTGCGTTCGGCAGTGACCGAAAAGTTCAGTGAACCAACACCAGAAAAGTGAACTATTTTAAAACACAACCAATATACCTAGTTATTTACTTCGTTTTGGCTCAGCGTTAAAAAACAATTCTTGAAATATCTGCGAATTTATTTGTTTTGATAACCTTCATAACATTGTAATTTCCACAAAACAATAGGATATAGGTACATTAATTTGATGCCCCACTTATTCATCCTGTTTTCGCATTAATACATTTATTATACCTAAGATACCAGAAATAAGAGAAAGTCTAGTAAAAACTCACAAACGCCTTCGGAATCTTGATAACCAGTAGCGTCAATGTAAACTTCAGTTCGTATTTTCATCCTTCCCGGATTGTCCTAATAATAATTATGCGAAAATATTATCTTATTTATTCAGAATAATTATATTTACGTAGGTGCCTATTCGCGGAGCTGGCTGACGTTTTTAGGTAGATATGCTAAAGATCTCCGCTGGTATAAATAGTAATGACTAAATCTGTCGAAGATGACTCTATTTACATAATTCGTTTATCATTACTTTGTCTGATATGTTCGTTTCTCAGACTTATTTATAATACTCGTATATGTATATCACTCAGATGAACATTTTTGTCTGGGTCGTAGGTCGCTGAACTACGGTTCATTGGTACAGAAGTTAATTTTGAGACATATCCACTGTGTTGAAGGTAAAATAAACTTACTCTTCATTTTACAATGTAGATGAAAAATCAACTCCATTTTTACATTGGCTTAAACGGCAACTTTACGTACTCTCATACTACATTTAACGTATAGATTCAATATCGTCAATGAAGTTCTAACAGTGCGTAAGTCAATTTGTGACAAAAACAAACAACACTGCGAAAGCCACAATATTACATGAAATGAGAAAGATTGTTAGGATTTTCAAAGGTTTATTAAATCATCAAAGAGTTTATTTGTAATGATAATTAAAAACAATATTGCGTTCAGCGTAGGTTACGCTCGTTTTAAATAAGTAGTTTTTTCACTCTCTTGTAAAGAAGCCATTTTTGACTTCCGCACTGTTAGAACTTCACTGATGATATCATCGTCATCGTTGTTGCTGGACAATGAAAGGAGGATGCTGCATACCAACCTCTTTAAAAAAAAAAAATGTTACGACAGTCACTTGTAGAAAACCAGTAGCTTCTTCTTTTGGAAGGCGGGCGTTTTTGGGGGCTGTATTTTATAACATTGACGTTCAAAAAGAACTAAGCAATTCTAGTCTTTTGAATGAATTAGTTTTGAAGTTGAAAATTGAATCCACAGAGCTGTTAATTATACGTAACTATACCGTATTCAGGGAGCCGTGAGATAAAAGGTAAACAACATTTAACTACTCTTATTATAAAGATTTTCTGTAAAATATTTCAAAAAATTAAATAAATAAATATTAGCCTGGAACTGTCCCACTGCTGGGCAAAGGCCTCTTCTCATACAGAGAAGGAACGAGTATTGATCAAAACGTTAATTTCTAACAAAAAGAAATGACGTGATGTTAATTTATTTAAAACACTTCTTCCTGTGGTAAGTTTAGAATTTTCCATTGGCTAGTTTCGTATTTCACTAAAAAGAGACATAGTAAGATTATGTCTCTTGCCTACTTGAATACGGTATAGTAACAAGGTTGCCACAACCCCTTGTTATACCACAGCATATCGCATTACCGGCCAGTCGGCGACATGTGGCCGCCGTATTATTATATGTACATTGAATACCGCGGTTATCCGCTACCACAGCAGGACACTACACCTATGCAGTACCTACAATGAACCACTATGTATCGTGTACTAAGGTATATGAGTTAACGTGAACGAGTAATGCGGTAGCTAAAGTACCTATGTTGTTTATTTTTCCTAATTGTTCGTTTTTGTTTGCGTTCTTTTGTTTTATGGAATTTACCTAATTATTTGGGGTGTTTAAATAAGATGTGTTAGATATTGGAATTGGTTCTGGATGGAGAGAGATGGAGATTGATGCACCGACAAGTGCCCAACACTTTCATTTTGGATGGCATAATGGTATTTACAATCGGATTATTAGCCCTTTCCAGCTAACTTCCAGTAGTTATGAAAAACAATGGAAAGTAGAGTCAGTATGATATCGGTTCAGCTGTTTCCTAAATTATTACGAAGAAATAAATGACGTCCTTCCTCAAAATTTGAATAAAAATAACATAAACATAATATTATTGTACGTTATATGACAGTCTTAGCGTACCTATCTTACACAATTTGTTTACACTGGGTTTTTGTTATTATACAAACAAAATACACCTCTAAGTACGTGTACCTAAGTATCTGTTTGTGTAGGAACATAAAAATGTACTAAAATGACGTCAATTAAAAAAATTACCTATATAACGTAATCTTGAATGTGCATTGTAAACTTGATCCTTCGCATTAAAATAGTTACGACGTAAATATTCCACTGATAAAAATACATATAGTCGGGCTATTAATTCGATACAGTGACTTGACAGTTCAAAGCAAAATAATGATACCATACTAAAACTAATAGTGTTGGGGCAGTGAACGATTTTACGAAAAGAACGAATACGAAAAATAGTTCAATTTAAACAAATCTGTACAAATTCGTTTGCAGTACAAGAATAAAAAGGAGAAGGAACTTAAATACTCTCTGTATTTAAGTTTAAAATAATAAAATTTAATAATTAACAAGTATTTATATATTTATTGGTGAAAGATGATTTAATCCAAAGTCGAATTCCCAAGTTTATTGTGCTTTGTGATGTTTACGTAATATATTTGTGTTTAATGTTAAGGTATTTTTTTACGTAAGCTATTAACGACAGACATAAATTAATTAATTAACTTATTTATTTATATTCTAGACGTTCTGTAACTCTAAACATTGGTATGTTTGTTATTGTTACCTACATTTAGTAACTATTGTTTGGTTTAGTTGTGTGCGTCTTTTGTGCAAGAATGAATAATTTTCTTTCTTTTCTACTCTTACTTCTAATAGCAATAAAATAAAAAATAATAATCATTTCATGTAACGTTTTCTTGGTTGACTCATGGAGAATGCCATATGGCATTAAGTCCGCATTATGTACCACAATTGTGCATTGAAGTATAGAATAAATAAATAACCTTATTTCAGTTACTTGTTGCATCAAAAACGTCATATCAGTAGTTACTTGTGGTTAAAACTATGTTTTAATATTGTTATATCTTGTTTTGATCATCAAGTTATTAAATTCAAGAAAAAGTATGCATATAAGTACATTATTAAGTTCATTCGATTTCATTCATTCTATTTTTCACATCACTACCTTTTTTTTGTCAAAAACTGGTATCCCTCCAACTGTCAAGTCACTGCATGGAATTAATGGTCAGACTATAGTAATGAATCTTTTTCAAAATACGCTTAGTAAATTGATATCATCTTTACACGTATTTTTACTAAAAAAGAAAAATGATTATTCTTAACGTTAAAAACCGACCAAGTGCGAGTCGGACTCGCGCACGAAGGGTTCCGTACCATTATCTATAAAAACGGCAAAAAAATCACGTTTTTGTATAGGAGCCCCCTTAAATATTTATTTTATTCTGTTTTTTAGTATTTGTTCTTATAGCGGCAACAGAAATACATCATCTGTGAAAATTTCAAGTGTCTAACTATCACGGTTCATGAGATACAGCCTGGTGACGGACGGACGGACGGACAGCGGAGCCTTAGTAATAGGGTCCCGTTTTACCCTTTGGCTACGGAACCCTAAAAACAATGCCCTTCACTAAGATTACTCCTACGGTCACAGGGTTCGTGGCGCTTGAGGGTCAAGCAGTTTTCAGCCTCTTTACTGGTCAAGTATTCTGAATATACGTAGGTAATAACTTAATAACTATTATCGGTTTTAGAGATACGTCATTCAGTACCAATATCTAAATTCATAAGCGTGGTGATAACGGAAAACTCTTGGCTCTTGACACCGTTACATTGTTTTGTTATCGATAACCTTTTATTCACGTTTTACTACATTGAATCGGTGTCTGAGTAGGGTCCGTCCCCAACCTCCCCTCGGGGCTTTGACCCTTCCTGTGCCAGATTTGGGAATACCCGTTAACGAACGCCTCCTAACATTTAAATTTTTCATACGTATTGACACTGCATATTGGAACCTTTGTTATGTATGTATTATGATTCATTGATACACACTCCCTTATTTATAAAGCGTAGTGTAAAAGATCGTTTTTTTATTTATTCCTAGCCGACAAAATCAATAACAGTTAAGATTTATGGGTCGCCAAGTTCTTATGAATGAGTGGGTTAAATAATAAACGTAAACGTACATTTACTCAAGCATATTCTATTCATGATGGCATTAAATAATTTGTAACTTTCTCACTTTCTATCTTTTTTGTTCGGTGGCACTGTCATATTTAATGCAGGATCCGCTAATGCTGTCATTAATTATTTTCTGTCATTTTTTAAGAAAGTCTTTTGTACTAAGTTTTTTATCTTTAACAATTTTATTTTATATTTTTCTAACGTACCTACATTAGTATTACTGGAAATACGTTGGACTACGTAGGTGCCGTCGGGTCTACGAGAAATAGGCCACCCTATCTTTTCCCGTAGCCGGTCTCTACGAGAAAAGATAAGGTACATTGCTAACTGGATTGATACATAATATTGACCTAATTTGGGAGTCAGAAGCGTGAGTATTTTGCGAAGCATGTGTGCCAATGAATATAGTATTATTAATTGATTTTAACCATCAATTCCGATGCCTAATTGGAGAAGAAAAGCTAGGATATACTTTGTCGAATCAAGCTTAATTTTTGAGATATTAATTATTTATGGATATTCACAAGTCGAAAAATCTCTAAGGTAACAAGCCCTATGAACGCCCTATGACTTTTGTCACTTGGTCATAACATACCCTACTCGCCGTAAGTCGTGTTTTGTCGGGGAGGTTTGTGAATTGAGAAATTTTCTTATCCACTCACACGATCATTTTTACATTGCCATCTCGAGCTAAGGTATTGTTTACAAGGAAGCACTAAAGTTAAATTGATTAATTTTGTTCCGAAAAAACCAAACAGTTAAATTAACTGAATTGGACTTATGTTGTTGTGACATTATTGACTCTTTACAATGAGAAAGGTGTGGTTAAAACCTTTCGAATACCTCGGGCCCACGGTGTATATTATTCTAGCAACCAGCGTTTTTAACATCTGTTTCATCTAATTCCAAACTTTGACGCACTTATCAGTACCGGTTGCCATTCTGCTTAGCCATTAGGGAAAACGATACCTAATAGATGATTTTGTTTCATTAGTTTTAAAGACAAGCGGCCCATGCAATCATACACACATGGAGGCGGAAGTCTACTGGATGAGGAATCGTCAACCGTGTGATTATTTGAGTATGACAGCGTTTGCGCAAATGTTAGAACAAACATTAAGTGCGTAGGTGCGTCTGGTGCGTACGAACCTACGAATACGGAAGCTAGTCTGTGATTTGGATTTGACTTTATAAAACCGGTTGAGAATGTTGATATTTTAAATTTTTGTGACAGGCGTAGGGTTGCTGATATAGTATTTTTCAGAGTAAGCCATAAAAATAGGAGATATTATATGGAAAGAGTTAAAAAAGGTATGTTTGTTGCTTATTCATTTTTTATTTATTTATTATTTTCTTTGTTGCAAAATAAAGATACTATCCAACTGAAATATTATATTTTTTCGTGCCTACTATATATTTATTCACGAGTATATAATAATACGCAGACCCGAAATATAGTACAATATTATACTACGGTTGGCAACCCTAGGCAGGCGTTTGAAAAAAGTTTTGACCATACTGGTTTAGTTCTACATACTTGAAAATCTAGCGACATTTGCGCATTTTGTTTTTCAAATCCGACTGAACCTGTTATTAAAGGTGGAAGATCGGCATGCTACTCGATATATCAAAACAGTTTTATTTTCGTTAGTCCTCTCAATTCTATTATTATCACATACTCGTACCTAAATAAGTAAAAAAATACTACAAGCTTATTTTTCAAATAAATTGAGATAGGAAATGGGTTTTTGATTTACATTACTGTCGTAATATAAATTTTCAATTTCATTTATTCCTTCAGATAACAAGATCCATTGGGTTAGTAACAACAGTCTTAACCTATGTTAGTACTTAATTAATAACAGAGACAATGTACAGGTGACAAGTGACCTCACCAACGGGCTGTCATGTCTCCCGGCTATAGCACTTAGAATGCTGTTGGGGCTGCCACGGAGTCTGATTAGCAGCGAGGCCGCTTTCTTACGCCGTACAGCATTGAAGCAGTCTGTACGTGCCTCAGCGAACATAGATGATGCGCTACAGAACCGAGGCAGACGCAACAGCACCCTAAATGCGTTGTTATACTGGATTCGCAGAGCATTGTAGGCCTTTTGGGTGTAGCTGAACCACAGGCTCCCCGAGTACAGCGACATGCAATATGCTTTAAACAGTGTTAATTTGACCGCCGCTGTACATCGGAAGAACCGGCGGGCCAGCATATTAGAATATAGTATATAATAAAGATTATATTGGTTCGCATAGGTAGGCTCCATACTTTCGCTACTCGCGTGGCATCATATTATATTCCTACTTTAATATCTAATAAAATTATGCTATTACAACCAAAAAGCTTTTTTGTAGATAAGTAATTGAGATAATTATCCCAATGTCTATCGTGGTTGCGGCATGTGGGCTTCCTGCCGCTCACCAATAAGTACTAAGATAAACGATTGAGATACCGAAAGACCATATCCGGTCCGCCTTGCTTCAATGCACCATCTAGCCATAGCTTACCTGAAACAAAAGAACAGACACATTAATATTTCGTCAGGTTGTATATAAGGTTTTGTAACAAAAGACATGGTATTAAAACGGCGGTTACGCCATCTTGTTTAGTACAATGGCGGTAGGGCAATTTGTGTGGGGTCGCAGGGGATTGTTTGCGGTCGGTCGGCGCACGCGCCGTGAAAATGTAACGGTACTCTATGCGCTTGCGCATCCTCCGTGACTCTATAATTGTGATTGTAAAAGCTTCTGGTGCTTATCAGTAGAATCGTACATTTTCCTGTTTTTAAATGTGCTTCGGAATAGATAATAGTTTTAACTGTAGTTGGATTTTACTCGTGTCTTGATAATTAAATTATGTTTAATCAAAACTACACGCGCTCTTATGGTCTTGTAGTTATAAGTTTAACTATAACTATTTGGGATATACAAGGTTAGTCGGAAAGGGGGTACTAATCCGAAACAGTAAATACCCATAATAATACCTAACTTTTGTTCTAGTTTAGTGTTTTTTCCCAAAAGTCAATAGTTTAAGCGCCTGTTTCACCACCTCCAAGTAAGTTCCCGTTATATTACTTGGCAGATAATTTCATACAAATTCTGTTCCATTTTTGAATTTATTCGGTGAGTAGTGGCTACTCAGACATCGTGAAACAGGCCCTAAGAGAAATAGCTGTTTAAAGATTTCATAAAAAATATCAACCAATCATTAGAACCATTAATTTTGGGATGCATGAAAAGAGCCTCCACGAGTGACGATACTTGAGTACGTCCGGCGCATTCTGGGCAGTCAGCCCCGCGACCAACCTTGCTGAGTGGGTAATCTTTTCACCACAGCATGAGCTATTTTCGTATAGCTCATGCTGATACGAGAGAAGAAGAATTAATTTTGTAGTGGAAAGCCTTATTTTTGACCACATTTTGTGTTATTATTTTCATTAATTTTTAAGTACTTTTAAATACATCCCTAATTATTTTCCACTTAAACTTAAATGATTCTTCGAACATAATTGGTAGACTAAAGATATCATTACAGTAAGTGAGTACCTCATTTCGGGGTGCATTAAAAGAGCCTGCACGAGTGATGATACTCAAGTACGTCCGGCGCACCCTGGACAGTCAGCTTCACTATCAACCTTGCTGACTGGCTAATCTTTTCACCACAGCATGTGCTATCTTGTGCAGCTCGTGCCAACACCAGAGAGAGTAAGTATCTATATAGATAACGTTTTTCACACTATTGAGGTAAATGTATGAACTCGTCAAAAGGCCACGTTGGTCACGAGCTGACTAGTAATTGAGTTCCGAGCTTTATTTTATTATTTGCATAATAGCGAAAATTCAAGGAAAAGTTGATGAGGAAATAAGCACATAATCTTTAAAATTACACGAGGTAAAATGAATGAATTTGTATCAACGCACCCACGATTACTAAAGGAGACCTAGCGAATTAATGTTGCATAGATAAAAAAAAAAAAATTTTAGTATGTACCTCAGTGCGTATATAAGGTAAATGAGTTAGCATAATATTGGTGTAGATATTTCATGACTTCAGTTACTAATAAATAACATAAATAAACTTTTGCTGAGGAAACTTAGCTATCCATAAAATAGTTGATTGATTGAACAACATGTACCTGTGTAGCTCTTCATGATAGATAATAAAGTTATATCAGAATTCTAGTGGTTTCGTTTATACGTAAGCGCCTTTATTTGTAGTGATAACTGATTAAGGTAAATTACCATTTCCTTTGTGCAAAACAAGTTGGTGATATTCATCTTTATGTAGACATACGTACGTACTTCGTATTAAGACTTTCTCGTAAACCTTCTGCTGTTGTTTATACAGCTTGTTCTGTGACCTTCCACTTTTGCGGCGATATGTTGCAACAATGGCTTGTACATCAATATCGTGCTAACATTACTATCAAACTTTAGGCGAATTATATAGAAACAGCTGCAAAATACTTTAAAATTATATATTTGCGCCACAGACAAAATAAAGAAATGATCGTGAATGTCAATTATATTCAGTTAATTTATGGTTTGTATTAAATTCATAGTTATTACGATTATTAAGCTATACCACGTTGAAGGGGGCGGAAATTACGTATTAACACGTATAACGTAAAGATATTAATCGCTGACGTATGACGTGTTTCAGCCATTTACAACTTTGTTTGAAGGCGTGTGCTAAGCCGTTGACCTTTCGACCCGGAAACGATACGTTCCTTTAATCTTCGCTGGTCGCAAGCTCTGATTGTATGTTAACCTTTAAATTCACCGAGCCACGCACGCTGAGCACAGCCAGCTGAGCTAAACGCGCATATAATTTCAACGTAATAGCAGTACAGAACGTGCTTCCGACCACTGAATGATACGTAAACATTCTTACACGTACTTAAATAATACATTATTTTGACTGGAGCCAGTCAATGGGCTATTCGCTAAGTTTACATTGTAGACGAAGTTTGTACTGTAGAACCAGATGTGTACTTGTTGCCGAGTTACTTTCTACTGTACGTTGCGTGTTAGCGTCGAGTACCAGATCATCTAAGGAGTCGGAAAACTTTACACTCAAGTGCAGTTACGCGACATTTTATCTTATAATGGCCAGGGGCACTCCGCTTTCAGTGTCCGTTGAGAATATCAATGGCATCATAAGCATAATGGATTTAGTCTTCTGCACGCGTCTCGGGCACCATAAATGGGGTCTCCCACTTTCACTTGAATTATGATGTCCCCCTTTTAAGGATGTGTTGTCACGACAAAGTTGAAAATAAGTTATTCTAGACAAAGTGTGTAAAGTTTACGTGTATTTGGGTTAGTAGGGTGTTCAAGAAACACGTACTTGTATGGATGTCAAAACTGTAACGTTTGGCGTTTAGTGATTCTAAATGGTACCACTAGGTCTTATTTCGTTAAAGTAGAATTCTCTTTTCTGACAGTATCAAATACCTAGTTAAATGTATTTAATCTTGAAAACTAAATCTCTCTGAAAAAGTGATATAAGTTTTTTACTTTGTACAAAGAGGTAAGTAAACTATAACTTGCACGTATTTCATTTATATTTCGGCGACCGCATAAAAACTGTGGACATAGAGAACAAAATAAAAAACTCACTATTTCTCATAGTACACGATGCTGTTAAAATAGATTAAATCTGCTGTGTGGCAGTTTTTGCTGCTGATCCGATTAGATTGAAGGTAAACAACATCACCTTGACAGAAACAGTGGTGGCGGTGAAAAATTAACTTTGATTACTGCAACAAAACAACACCACAAAGCCTTTTATAGGAAAATAAGGCTTTGGTTTGTTATCCTTGTATTGCTCTTGTTTTTCCTTGTGTAAAAACCTTACAAAGATGAAAGAAAACTCATCACAGGAAATTTAAGTGTATATGATACCTACGTTAATTAGTCAGTATCAGCTGATTGTATAACTGCAGTTGCAGTTTACTATGATTCATGGGAATCTTACATAACTATTTTTTCCGCGCTGTTGTAGTTATTCATTTTCCTGAACCATTGTATTTTTTATTTTTCATGTAAGTAAATTCATGTTTTAATATGCATACCTATAAGTTTTAAACCGCCTGCCAGTTTGGAATCTAATCTAGTATCACTACATAGTATAAAACAAAGTCGCTTCCCGCTGTCTGTCCCTATGTATGCTTAGGTCTTTAAAACTACGTAACGGATTTTGATGCGGTTTTTTTTAATAGATAGTGATTCAAGAGGAAGGTTTTAAGCTATAAAACGTACACGTGCGAAGCCGGGCGGGTTTCTAGTAATAAATATAAAAATAGCCCATTTAAATGTAGAAATTTTACAATTATAAACTGATAAAAAATCTAGTTTTTGAAGCTATTTCTATTCTAAAACTAGAATAAATGTCGAATTAAAATTTTAAAACAAAGATTTTGTACGTCCCGTAATGTCACAGACACTAAAGTTACTCCAATTACAAAATATTACGTAACTCCAGTCTTCACTAGAACTTTTGGTGACTACGACGGTAAAAAACTTAATAGTTTTTATACCTGTATAATTCAAACCGTTCCGGTAACCGAATAGGTATATGATCGATTGTCTACGGTTGACGAATAAGCGAAAAACTATTTGGTTAGTGAAAATTAAGTTGCGGTCGTTAACGACGTATATTAAATATCTAAAGTGCAACAGTTAGTTTATATTTGGCTTCAATGACACATTGCATTAGGACGAAACAGCCAGCACAGGCGCACACCCGCAACATAATATCCGGCTAACTTTAAGGAGCACTTTCCATCAAACATATTGTCGACATTATATCGCTATTCCATTATTTTATTCCTAGCCTTTTTATGTCCCACTGCTGAGTAAAGGCTTTTGGCTTTTTGGCTTCCAAATGTCTATATTTAGTGCCGTTTCACACACATTGCTCGCAGAACGGATGGCCGATGGGGCCGAAAGGTTCTGGAGTGACGACCGTTAACCGGAAGACGCAGCGTGAGTAGGCCTCCCACAAGGTGGACCGATGATCTGGTGAAGGTCGCGGGAAACCGTAGGATGCGAGAAGCACAGGACCGGTCGATGTGGCGATGCTTGGGGGAGGCCTATGTCCAGCAGTGGACGTCTTTCGGCTGAATGATGATGATGATGTGCCGTTTCTGACTATGTTAACCCCGCAAATACACACATCAAAAGTGTCTAGGGATCAAGCATTTTTATGCGGATTTCTTGAGATTGAGATGTGGCTTTGTAATAAATTTATGATTTTATAAATTTATATGGATCCTTTTTGGTGCATTTCATAATTTGAATCAGGAACTGTGAATCAAATTCGAGTAAAAGATGAAAATCAGCTGTCAATATTTTCCCTATAAAAACATACAACGCATTGAAGACATTATTAGTGCTACTGTTTCCCTACTACTGATTAAAACCAACGTTATTATGGAGCGGCGACGTCATTTAAGCAGGGAAGAAATGCTCAGAGCCGTGGGAATGATAGAAGCTGGTTCCCGGCAACGTACTGTGGCTTTAGCTCTGAATACAAGTCAGAGTGTTATCAGTCGACTTTGGACACGTTACCGAAGCACTGGTACCGTGGCTGAGCGCCATGGAGGACGGTATCGCTGCACCACACGGAGACAAGACCGATACATTCAAATCTTAACTCGAAGAGCTCCAACAATAACCGCCATGATGTTAGCCGTGAGGCTTCATCACTCTTCAGGGAACTTAATTAGCGACCAAACAGTCAGAAACCGCTTGCATGAAGTGAACCTTCATTCCCGAAGACCGCTACGGGTACCACCTATAGCAATGCACAATCGTAGGATTCGATATCAATGGGCTCTTGGACACAGAAATTGGGCAGAAGAACAATGGCGTTTCGTGTGCTTTTCTGATGAGTCTCGTTTTGGTATGAGACCGGATACAAGACGTATACGACACTGGAGAACCCCTGGACGCCAACAGCGATTAAAATCCTGCCAGGAAGTCCATCCTTATAGTGGTGGAACCATCATGGTATGGGCGGGTATTTGGATCGGCGGAAGAACTGAGTTGATTTGGATCAGAGGCAACCTCAAAGCTCAAATTTATGCTGAGACGATTGTATCAGACGTCATCGTTCCTCTACAAGCGCAAATCGGTCCCTTATTTCAGTTAATGCATGATAATGCACGACCGCACACCGCAAGAGTTGTAAGACAGACTCTCGCCGCAGCTAACATCAATGTCCTGCCCTGGCCTGCTCAGTCGCCAGACTTGAACCCGATTGAGCATGCATGGGATATGCTACAGAGAAGAGCTCTGCCGAATATGGAGGGTATCCAGTCGCAAGAAGACCTTTTTTTGTTGTTGCAACGAACATGGGCGGCCATTCCACAGCGTGATTTGGATGAACTCATTTTGAGTATGCCAAACCGATGTTCTTGTGTTGTTAGTGTTCGCGGTAGAAACACGGATTATTAATTGTTTAAGTTACCCAATAAAATTTTAAAGAAAACTGTTATTTCAGTCTTTTTTTCGAACTTTTGTGTTAGTGGTTCAAATGTCAAAAATCCCTTTATTAGGAAAATGGCAAATTTCTTTATTAATGCAAAGGTGACTTGGTTTATCGTTACTGTGACAAACGAAAACACTTTATTTGATGAATCCTTAAAGAAAATTTTAATTAATATCAATCAGGAGAAAAGTTATTGCAAAAATATATGTTGATCCCTAGACACTTTTGATGTGTGTATATAAGAACAAGTATTTTTTAAATAAATGAAAGTAACTTGCAATTAAATTAAAAACAAATCTGTATAGATTAATGCATGTTTGGGTACGCGCCAATAATATAATACAGTACCTGTACCTACAGTATATCTATCTCTCTGTTTCTGTGGGATATCACCGAAAATTACTAGGCAGATTTTGATTTGTTTACGTTTTCGCATTCTACTGGCGCGAAACCATTATCGTACCGCAGTAATGTATTGCATATTAAGACCATACAATACTTGAAGATAAACCTTAGCAATTATCGGTGCTAAATTGCGATTATTTAGTATTACAAGCTCTATTGTTTCAAAAATTTCTAACTTAATTATCGTTGCATATGTGTACACAATTTATGTTCGTTTTGTCACAAAAGCAAGTTGCGTATTAAGTGATTTTGTTCGGTTTTTGCGACGCCTTAAATGAGCGTCTGTAGTAACCGATGGCGATAACGGATGCAGACATTCAAAATGATTTATCCTATATTTTGCATAGCAAGGTCACAGGTGGTGTGAACATTTTAACAGCCTTCGGTTTTGTCGATATTGACAAAGACAATAAACGTATTCCAATCCTGCTACAGGTGACAATTACGAAAACAAAGAATCTTGCGTACCTATATGTAATAAAAAGAATGTAAAATATGGCTAACTTAATTTGAGTAATAGTTAGAATAAACTCTGTCATGGTCAATTCTTAAACGCTATTCAATTTTAACATGCCGTTGTTTTCGTCCTGTCTTGGTCACTTCACCTTTAAGTAACAGGGACAGCACGAAACTTAACGGCAACTTAAAATTGATTAGCGTTTGAGTACCTATTTGGACATGGCAGTAAATTATTATTTTAATATTTGAGGCTAAAATCATAACATCCGAAAGTAAGTAGAGTAGAAAGTGTGACTTGAGTCATCCCATTATAAAATTTTCTCGTGGCATCAAAAGAAGCGCTGATTAAATATATGTCGGTGAAGATGAAATGAGAGTCAACTGTGGCAATTCAAGACCATTGAGTCTAGAGGGAATAAAAGTGGATATTAAATTAAGAAGATAACATCATAATTTCGACTAAAGGCTTTTTTTTTTCTTTTTAGTGTAATTAAAACATGGTTAGGCTTACTAATGACGCTGCTCGTAACTCAATGACATTATGTGTACTATTCGTCATTGAGGAGTTCCAGCATTGTCTACCTCTGAAGGTCTTCATCAGATATTCACTTAATTTAAATGGAACTATCTCGAGAAAAAAAACTTTCAAACTAAAGAAGAATCATCCAAATCGGTGCATATATGTCGGAGCTATGGCAAAAAATATAGTTTTTTTTATATATTTGCAAATTTCTATATTTTATATACACAGACGAATTAAGAACCTCCTCCTTTTTGAAGAAGTCTGTTAAAAAGAGAAACTGTTACAAATTACTCATGAGGTCAAATTGCCCTAATGATAGAGACATTGCACAATTCGTAAAATGTCTTACGTTGTAACCTTAATCCGTAGGTAATGTTCTAAAATTGTCCGTTATTCAAATAGCAGGTATAACCATCCGTAAGTGTCTGAGATTTTTTGTATTGTCGGTTATGATTCACATTTAAATTCGTGGAACAAAGATCAGAGTAGCCGGAAAACTATTGATTTGTGTGTGTGTGTGGGTAATAACGAGTTGTCAAACTTGTTAACATTTTATTTAATGTCTGTGAAGCTTCGAGAATTAATTCGAAAATGTTAAGTAGATAGGTATATATGATATACATATAGGGTAACTGGTAATTAGTGACCGATACTTTAACACATTATTGTATTCATGATAACAAACAACTTTCCCAAAGAAACATTATCTAAAAAACAAAAAAATAATATTTCCATATTACGAGCCGCGTCCATTCCGAAACGGTTTACTAATAAATTTTAAATGAAAAAAATAAAATTAAAATAATGTTTCCTTGGGAAAGTTGTTTGTCATCATGAGTGTGTTAAAGGATCGGTCACTAATTACCAGTCACCCTATATAGATAATATGTGATGTACAGTAATTTTCAGTTTTTAATAATAAAAACCGATAAATACTAAAGATATGAATAGGTAACAGATTTTTATAAATAAAAGTACAATATAAGAAGTAGTCATATTTTTTACCTGTTAATTTTCCGAAGGCTGATATCCAAAATTAGTATATCCCACAATTCTCACAATCACAAATTTATTTCACTGCTAAGAAAAGTCAATTCTCTACTAAAATAACGGTGAACGTAATTAATAACTAGTATTATGACGTCAGAGAACACTTATAATGTATTGTCAGTTATCAGTTAATTGTAATGATAACAAGCACTAGACATTGACAGCGACTGGTTGTGACGAGGTGCGGGGTTCGTATGGAGGCGTGTGCGATCCACCAGCAGATTTGTATGGCCATGCGTGCTCACAGCCGGCGCTGGTCGTGACGTAGCGTGACGCATGCCGCGAACACCTCTAAGTTTCACCAAGTAACGTCACAAGTTTTGGAAGTGTCCGGCCGGTCACTGTTTTTGTGGTTATCATGATCATTATAATTTACGAGCAGGTGTTTTCGTAGACGAATATTAGACTTCTTTAATTATACCGAGCGGCATTTAATATTCAGTGTTTCTATTTCATGCGAAAGGCCACAGACTCGAAATAAGGACATTAGTTTCAGTCTTTTTAGACACTAAACTTATATGTCCCAAAAAGTAGTGTCAAACGGAAGTCCGGAGGTAGAGCACCTTAGAGGAATTTTTTCCACCCCGATTTATTTTCATATTTTAACCAAACTCTGACTTTAATGACATTTTTGATCACAGTGACGAGAATAGTTTTTTTTCTAAATTAGACAAATTTTAAATCTAATTTTAAAAAAAACACGCATTTTCTCATCATCATTCAGCCGAATGACGTCCATTGCTGGACATAGGCCTGCCCCAAACAATGTTGGGGGGGTTTGCTATAATCGCCACGCTTGGCAGGTGGGTTGACGATCGCAGTTTGGTTGTTAAAGTACTCAGAACACGTTGCTACCCATCCTCTAGTGAATTTTCTCAACTGTTCAAGTAACAATGACGAAGAATGTTACGTCGTGAAAAAAAGTAACTCAAAAACAATAAAAAATCGCGTGGGGGTGATTAGGGTGCCTTTAGAGGTCCTTAGGGATTTAGGGCTCAACTTCTGGACTCCGCTTGGTACAAGTTTTTGGAACACATTTTATAATTAACGTTTATGGCATTTGTTTTGTTAAGATAATGAATACGCGTAAAAGTTTCACAAGGATATAACGGAGCCAGCGCGTGACTATTTTACTAGTATGACTCCTTAATTAGGCTGAAAACACTAATCCCATCAAACTCTCTCTAGTAAAAAAAGCCAAGTCTCGCGACTCTATTGTCATGAAAAGTGCGTAGTTGTAGATAGGTTTAATTTAACTTGCAATTTAAGAATTTGCTTAAATAGGTACATTAAATACTCTCTTTTACATAACTTTCAGGCTTTTCCTTTCATGTATAATAATGATAAAGGGGACCTAAAAGACCCTCGAGTTGCTTCGAGAAAAGTGTCGTGCCCCGTGATATGAGTTTACACTTACAGTAAAAAAATTAACAGGAGTTATAACATAGGAGGTATGACATAAATAATTGCTATTATTATCTTTTTAAAGGCTTATACTGAGATTGGCTATTACGTATCCATTTAAGAGGAATTATCATTAATATTAATTGTCTTGGTGCAGTCATTGTATTCATGCACTTGGTCACGTATTACTCTACCTGTAGGTACATAGTTATTGTACATATACCTAGGTATGAGCAGGTTAAGTTGGTGTAAATTACTTGATTTCATGAACATCATCAAAATGGGTTTGAGGTTTAAAATTAGCACCTATTGCTACGTTGTTCTTTATCGGGATACCACTATGTTCAGCTTTCTTAGATCTATTATTTTACCTATACATGGTCTAATTGACTGGTAATCAAAATCAATAGTACCTATATGTATTGAGTAATTAGAAACATAGTGTTTTTTCCTGCTCACATTTTTATCCGTGGGTTTTAACAGCTTATAGCAGACTTGTTATTACATGTCTATAACTTCCGGTCTATACACACTCATAAGGCATAGGTATTATTCAGGGTTTTTATGTCATTTTATATGGATCCCATGCCTATTCCAAGAGGATGATTTGTACTGCTCGTATTCATTCATACTAAAGTTTATACCGTAGTTTTCTCAAAAAACTCGGTGAAGTTTTAAGCGAATTCGACAAGAATTTCCGAGAAACTGACGTCATTTTATGACAGCCGGTCTTGTCATCGCACAATATGTTTTGTCATACATAGGTAATAAAATTGCAGGATTTATACAAGAGTGGTTTCATCTAAATAAAACCTCAATCTTACTGTAAGATAGTAATTTATTAGAGGAGGGGGTTAGTATTACAAAAGGGATTATTTGTCGATAAAATTGAGTGTGCAACATGTCGTCAAAATATTATATTAGTAGTAGTAGTAGTAGTAGTAGTATATATTGTATTAAAAGTAGTAGTAGTGCAACACCAAACACACTGTAGAAACCGCATTACGACGTAGAAATAATAAGAAGTCAAAATAAGTTGTTTTGCCAGTAAGAGCAACAATTTAAGTTTAAGTCAGGCTGTACAAATTTGTTAAGATCATTCACCTAATTCAATATAATTATTCATTGGCTCACAATGGAAAATTTTGTGACAGATTTAGAATTTATACCATATGGTGCTAATTTTTAAAGGCTTAAACCGTAAATTTTACCTGGGATACGCTAAATGCGCCAAACAAGTTTAGTAAAGTCCTATAAAAATAAATATATTAGCACACCTTTTATACCATTATGGTTCCAAAAATAAGTTAGGTATATTATTAGTAAATTTTCCTCGTATCTATTAATGAATTCCAAATTAAACCCATCGGAATATTTGGCTTGGAGGACGGTTGCCGTGCGGACACTGGCTAGACTAGCCGGCAGAATATACAGGGTGTTAACGAATTCGTGTAATTCTTTCAAACCACATGATCTATTAATGGTATAGATTAATCCCGCCGGAGATTTTAAGTCATAACTGTACACTCAAATTGTTAAAGATATGGATTTGAAAAGAGTAACCATGGAGTTTCTTGCCGGCTCTTCTCCATAGGAAACAACTAATTGGAACCGTGCACCTAAATTTGACTTTTCATAAGCGCCTGTAATGGTTTATGTGAAATAAAAACTTTTGATTTTGATTGATTGAAAATAAAAATAAACTTTGTTTTCCTATTTTTTTTTTGTGATAGAAAATTTCGATGCCATGCATAAATGAATGAAGCAACGCAGCTGACGGGCACGACTAGCGCGATATCACTCCACGCAGTCAGTTAACTTAGGACGCTAAAATTACAGATACCGAATACCATGGTTCATTTTTTGAAAACTTTTTTTTTGTTCATTCAGAAAAAAACCTATGCAGGGTTAATCAGTGCCACCAAGTAGATCACGCGGTTTGAAGGAATTACACGAATTCGTTTACAGCCCTGTATAAGACTTTGAAATAAAACCATAAATACTGTACCATAGTACACAACGTATTAATGACACATAAACGCGAATATTTAGAAATGTGTGAAAGTGGCTTCGCATTGCTGGAATATATTCTTTTGTTGATCGAGCATACATGTCTGCCCGTGCCGCACGATTGGCGTCAGTAGATTATAATTTAATTAAACTCTCCATAGAGTTAATTCATATTCTTTAAGTAATTATGTAGTTAGCTGATGGCGACGGCGATGGAATAGTCTGGTGTTGTAGGCACTTGCAGTGCTAATATGTGAGACACACCTACGGAGCGTGGAATCGGTGCGCAACTCTGGCTCGACTCTATTTCTGCTCGGTGTTAATGACTTCATACAGATACACTCGCCAGTTGACATTTAGGTCATTCTATTATGGTTTTATGACGTTTTTCTGTATTTTTACGTATTGGAGATAAAGAGGTTAAAGCACCACACAAATTAGCGACTTTACGATAAAGTCAATAAGTAAACAAAACCTAAATTTGATTTTCACCTAGGTTTTCCTACTGAGTTTTATTCTTATCGTTCGATTTTGAGTCGAGTGTAGTCAATTTGCCAGTATCACTTTGCTTTGAATCGATGCGGAGTTAAAATAAATAAGTCTATAGAACAGAGCGAGGGCCTAATTCTAATAAAATAAATCTTGATAAATCACAACCGAACCAAGGTCGAACCGTTCATTCACACGGTTCTCAATTTCAAAAGCTATCAAATTGTTTGACACAAAAAACAAAATCAATCATATTGAAAGTTTTCGAAAATGAAAACTGACTGACGGTTGTGGTTCGATTGCGTTTGGCAACAATTTATTTTAGGAGAATTAGGCCCCAGGTCTGCATAATGCATATTGCGAAAGATGATGTGATGTTTTCGAGTATATAGCTCTCTCCATTACTACTCTATTTTTCCAAACCAATTTCTGTTTTTTTTTAGTTCTTTTGATCATGTATATTTGTACCTTAATAGTCACGGGTTAGTTCTAGTAGGTAAAAATATGCACATCTAAATCTAGATAGGAGCGGCCCACGTGAATCGCTTGCAGCTAAATCATGGGCGCCGTCTAACGTTATATGCAATACAAGTCTAGTAATGAGGTTATAAAGAAGATTGGGAACGTAACCTCGCAATATAATTGCTGTACGAACAGTACCTACTTATTAAATGATTAGCAACGTTGTCCTCAACTGAGCAGGTCAACACGCCGTTAGGCAAGATTTCTCTTCTATCTGCTCTTTCTACGGCATAAAGTAAATTAATGAAATAAAGAAATACAATGCGTGTTTTTATTCTATGGGGTTATTGACTTGAAATTTGGTGCAAACACTCTTCAAAGTAAATAATAAAAGATGGATTTTTTTGATTTCACTAAAAAGGGGCTTAATCAAGGTTCAAAATTTCACGCAAGCGAAGCTGCGGGCACAGGCTAGTGTTTTAATAAGGGGGGTGTTTTACCAACCTATCATTAACTGTTTATTGAGCTAATCTGGTCTCTAAACTTTTCAATAGCATTAACATTTGCATTTCACATTGATATCATAGTGATAATGACAAGATTATTGAACACATAATGTCATATTAGTAGGTCACATTTAGCTTATCTGGTCAATAGTTACGGACTACTTATTGATAGGTTGGTGAAATTAACCCTTAATGTGTTAAATGCACCAAATCTCTATTAAGTAGGTACTTCTCAGAATCTATGTCAAAACCGGCCGTATGACATTTGTGTGAGGATTGAGTTAATAAGTTTTTTTAATTAAACAGTATTATTGCATAAAATTAAGTTAATCCGAGTTAAAGGCGGAAAAGGAGTTGCAAATATATATTCTGTAGAAATAGTCTGTGTATTTTTATTTTTATAAAACCATTATTTTTAAATTATCGTCCACGGTTTAATATCATAGCATAAAAAAAAACATTGTTGTTGCCCTATCTATCATTCTCGTTTGAAAATATTGTGTCAGTAAAAACCGCATATAGATCGACTTCATGATTTAATAGGGGACAGTTTACATCAAAACCTAAGCTCTAAGAAAGTAATCATCATGCAACAATAAGTTTAAACAGTAGACTCTAAAAAAGTGACCATCATTCAACAATAAGTCTAAACAATACGCTCTAAGAAAGTGACCATCATTCAACAATAAGTTTAAACAATACGCTCTAAGAAAGTGACCATCATTCAACAATACGCTCTATGAAAGTGACCATTATTCAACAATAAGTTTCACACTTAATTTGGACTCTATACCCCTTATTACAAAAGATGGTTTAAACCAAGACTAAGGTAAACCCAGGTTTAAAATATACCCATCACTTTCTTATGTCATACTAGCTTTTGCCCGCAGCTTCGCTTGCGTGAAATTTTGAACCCGTTAAGTGACGAATTTCCATACAAACTTTCATCCCCTATTTCACCCCCTTAGGGGTACAATTTCCAAAAATCCTTTCTTAGCAGACGTCTACTAACTATAAACTACCTCCCTGCCAAATTTCATCTTCATACGTGTAGCGGTTTTCGATATTTCGTGATGAGTGAGTGAGTGACCTTTCGCTTTTATATATTTAGATAACAAAAAGAGACGGGGCTATTTTAAAACCTAGGTTTTTCTTAGACCATCTTTTGTAATAACGTATTTGTTTTCAAGGTTACTATTTAAAAAATTTAATAACTCTTATTGTTTAACGTAAGGATTACACGAATTAAATATAAATTTCTGCAAAATGTCTGCAGAAACCTGCAAAAAGTAGCCTGTAAGTGAATTGGTTACTGAGATAATGTGACATGTGTCACTCGTTCAAGCTCAAACATTTTGTCGCTCCGCAATTGTAAAATGTACTCCTTAACAAAAATGGTTACAGGATACATTGTTTTAAATACTCCATACCAAAAGTATTGCTTAATTTTGGTGGAAGATATATATATAAAGATCTATAATATAGATATGCAGTTGTGGGGCGGGAAAATATGATTCTCCAGATTCAGCACTCCTAGTATGCGGATTGAGGCACCCTTTCGACCTCAACAACTTTCATCAAATAATAGTTACTACAATATTTTTTCTACGAACCTACAATTGTTTGAGAGGTACCGCTTAGAACATAACCTTTTCTTTGAAGCCGCGCAGTCGGGTAAAAAAAGAGTAAAGCCGGCATACGCGTTGCCTAAGCCTTTTTTTTTTTTTTTCTTCGCGAAATCCTCATGGATGCCCTTCGCCCGGGGAAGGCGAAGGGGTATGCCGGACTCTTACCGCCTAAAAACCCACGGTGTTCCTTCTCCTGACCCTTGGCCGGGGTCGCGAGATTCGCAGCTGCATGCACCGCGACCCCGGCAGGCCTCGGTCCGCTAGCCCCTGGCGGACCTCTTCTTCTGTGGGGCCTTGCCCCACGTCCTCCTGAGAGGCGCGCACGGAACACAGCCTAAGCCTCAGCCAACGTGAGCGTAGGCAAATTTATACAAGGCGAGTACTACAGTCTACATGTTGGTTGGGTTCGAACGAGACCAATTGGCAAACACGACGAGCACGACGTGCAGGCGAGCCACATTTGATTTGTGTAGAAAAATCGACACTGTTCCGAAATGAGACGAGTCGAGCGATCCCGAGTGGTGGCAAGGCACACCAAACGAACCGTATGATACACGTTGGCGCTAGCCTGTACTCGGCTAGCTAAGCGAGCGACTACGAGCAATGGCGAGGCTAGACAATGGGCTGTCTATACATTGGTACTCGCCTTCGCTCGACGAGCTATGGCCAACATGTATTGGTTGCTTTAAAAGTTTCAGTAATACAAGGGGTGTACCTCAATCTTCACACACATCGTATAACTCGCTCGGCCTTCCCAAAAACAATTACTTATTGTTTATTGGTATTTTTTGATGCACATATTCGTTAATAGTAATTTTGTCTTTTTCGGTTTTAACTCGGGAATTAAGATCCTTCTGAATTATCGAGCTGTCTATTTGAAACATAACGTTACTTCTTTATTCACCTACAATTCACGACTTTTACTAATTTACCTAAGTTGTATCAATGGTTTAAGCGAGACTTCAGGTCAATCGATAGCGTGTCTCATTAAAAATGTATACCGTAGAGTGAAGTAATCCATCGATCACTTGTTCGAGTCCAAACTAGACATTTGCCTTGTTTGGTAATGGTACGTTATGGCTTACCCTGACAACAAGACACACTAAAACCCATCAGATTATTTGTTGTACTCAGGAACCATTAGAAGTCAAGAAATTAAAGGGTGTTTCTTATGTATTATAAGTATGTATTTACAAAAAAAAAGTATATAAGTATTATATCCATTGTCTAGTACCCATAGTACAAGCTCTGCTTAGTTTGGGACTAGATGGTGCTGTGTAGAAAAATGTCCCAAAAATATTAAATATTAAATATATTATTATTATCTTTATCGGATTTCATTATAAATGGGTCTAATTAACAATACTATATGTATGTTACTCATGTAGATATACATTATTGTTTTAATGATAGTTACCACTTACCACGCGACAATGTTGGTTCGATATACAATAAAAGTACACACGCAAACTTTTTCAATATTAATTATTATCAGCATGCTTTGATCAGATTATAACGGGGTTGCTTTAAACAGCTATAATTGTTTATTTTTAATACATTTATTTAGTTGCTCATGCTACCAAAGGGATCATGCAACAGCTTGTTTTATTTTAACTTTCAATTCTCATTCGCTTAATACAAGGTTAGTCGGAAAGGGGGAACTACTCCGAAAGGGTGTTAAAGTACCAATAATAATGAATAACTTTTGTTCTACAACTTTCCTCAAAACTCAACAGTTAAAGAAAAATTGATGTTCAAAGATTTCATAAAAAATACTCTGAAATCTATGTACCATCGTCTATGATCAGCTGTGTTTTACATTTTCATTTTAGGTCATATTTAGGTTCACGAATTAGACCCTCCATTTTCTGAACTCGTAACTAATCCACCTAATCCATGGATGAAGAGTTTTTGAAAATAAACAATAATGCTGTTGCATGCTGCTGTAACAAGATAATAAAAAATGTCTATAGTTCGTCACTATTAGACCTTGATTTGATACAGAAAACTAGCATTCTGAGATAATCTCGGACGTTCATTAGTACACTGTCATTTATTCATGATAATTATTTCATTGTGTTCAGTTAACGAGCGTGTGCAGTAATCAGTTTTGAAAGCAAGAAGTATAAGAATTTGATCAATTGCATATAGTAACGGACGTTGATTGGGACAAGTCGCCAACCAGCACCTATTCATTATCTTAGCCTATCGCAGTTGAACCTACTAGAATAGAATATGAACATTTTAATAATAGGTTTAGTTGTTGGTGGAGTGCTTTTATATTCGACCAGTACGTAGTTATCACGTTTATGTTTAAACTTAAAGTATCTAAGGAAAGCCAGGCCATGACGATATTATAATTTTTGTAATAAATACATAGGTGTCGGAGGAGGATCGCGTAATACGTATTTTCGCGAGCACGGCCATCCGATCCTATCCTGCCTCGCCCCGCCGCGCCATCCACCTAGTTTTGATAAATTTTGTCATATTACAAAATTACTTAGTTTCGTAATTTTACAAAAACACTAGGCTCGGTTTGAGGTTTCGCGAAATGACTAGACTTTACATCTATGTCATATTCCGAATTTAAACTAAAAAATGTTTGATGTTTAAAAATAACATGAAAATACGAACTAAATCTTGGAAGTGTTGTCTTTTTGGTTTTATATATAATTCTGTTTAACGCCAAATAATGGGAGTGACATTGGATTAACACTAAGCGAATATGTTTAAATAGTTGGCATGTACAATCTGAGACTACATGTTACAAAAGTATTTATTATAGTATAGCATGTAAATTAAATGCTGTTAATTTCAGTTACAGATTCAACTGCTACTGTTCCAACTTTTGACGAAGACGATGTGGGTGAAGGCGACTCACCTGTTCTGGCCCCGATATTTGATGCGCCCAACGCAACGTTTCAATACATTAAGTTCGACGAACAAAACCGTGGATCATGGAACATATCACATTGCTTGGTAGATATGCTTAATTGCTGGGAATTAGTCAGGTACCTCTACCGTTAATTCTTTCTGCGGAGTTGTGCGAAAATACGGAGTATTATGAAGAGGTAGCCCATTAATGTAATTTCGCGAAACCTCGAACTGGCTCTTCTAAGAACATTAGAGGTTGGGATGCTCGTCAAGATTGTATCTCCAAAGATTTAAACATTTACTCTTCTTCGTCCTACTGTGATCAGACTAAAAAATCAATACCTTAAAATATCTTTCAAGTCTTTCAACCCCTAACTATTCAGCATTTGTTTTTAATCAATTCATTGCTTGTGATTTTAAGACGAGTATTTTGACTATCTCTTCCAACGCTGTTGGTAGAGACTGTATCAGTCGTAATGTGATCTTTCCGATCATAGATAATGTCTTTCACGTCATCTGTTATATTCTCAATTCCTCTGTTTCCAGAAGCTGCGTTCCAAACTCTTGGAAAGAAGCCCAAATTATTCCTTTATCGAAAAAAATCGTACCCTTCGTCCTTCTCTGAATATCGTCCTATTTCCAATTCACAAGTCTAAGGTACTCGAACGTGTGACTTATGCTGCTGCTGGCACGTCGTACATTCGTGTAACTTAGACAGGAAATTTCAGGATCATGCTTAACTTGTTTCTCTGTGATAACAATCTCCTCGATCCCTTAAAATCCGGCTCCGTTCTGCAAGTCTAACATACGTAGCGCGACATAATTTTGTCGTCGGATTATCTCATGCTGTGGCGAGATAATGTAATGCGACGACAAAAATATACGCTATGCGTGTTCTAGTAACGCCTTCGAGTATTCGAATATTTTTTCTTTGCTATTCATCATCATCCGGCTCCATCTAGTCTTAAAAAAACATATAAAATTGACTTGTAAAAGTGTCTGTAACAGATTTATTTACAGAAATAAATATCATTTATCATCATTCAACCGAAAGACGTCCACTGCTGGACATAGGCCTCCTCCAAGCATCGCCAAATCGACCGGTCCTTCTCGCGTCTAGCGGATCCTCACGATCTTTACCAGGTCGCCGCTCTACCTTGTGGCATATTATATATTTTATATAAATAAAAATTAAATGCTGTTCGTTGGTAAGTGCATCACTTGTGAACGGATGGACCGAGTAGGCTATTTTCTTTTTAAATGTTCGTCATAGTCAGGATTAGGATTTTATGGGAAGAAAAATTTGAAATTTTGCTCGGAAAATTGGCAAATTCGGGAAAATTAAACGTAATTTTTTCTATGGGATTTATGTATAGAACAACGTCTGGGTTAGCTAGTAGAATAAAATAATATTATTATGTTATAATTATTATTTCTAGGCTAAAGTATCTATTTATGGATAACTAGCTGTTGCCCGCAGCTTTGCTTGCGTGAAATTTTACATTATAGAACACATACATTATAAAATTTCTGACCAGTTGCCTAAATATTGAATTCCATATTTCTTACTTCAAAAGTACCAGATTTCTCATACAAACTTACAACACTTATTTCACCCCCTTAGGGGTTGAATTTCCAAAAATGCTCAAACACGTGTACATTTACTCCTAACCAAAAACCTTAATGCTTAATTTCATGCTTCTTACTTCAAAAATGACGGACTTGCTTACAAACAGGGACTAGGGATTTTATCAGGGATACAAATTCAAATTGTAAGATGTATAAAATAAACATAATATTATTCATACGGCGCCGCTCGGATACCTCTACATCGTTCTTTCTGTATTCTAAGTCTACATCATATTCCGAGCTTTCGCAAAACACTGCGTGTGTTTTCGAAAATGCGGGTTACGCGATCCTTCGCCGACATCTATAAAGCGCTCATCCCAGGGGGTCTACTCCCTAAGCACGAAGTCCGTGGTTTCGGCCTTAGTTACGAGCGTTTCCTACTCCCTATCACCTACGGACATACGATTATTTCGGGGCCCGAACTAAGAATGAATGACAATGACAACACTATTTGACAGTTGTCCCTACTACCGATGTGTTTTTGCCCGTCCGAGAAGTTGAACTTGACACTTGTTTTGTTCACTCCTACGTTTCGGGCTACTTTCGGACGGGCGACTAACTTCGTTGACGGACTTAGGGAGTAGGCCCCCAGTTGCAAGCGGGAGCGTGCAGCGGGACGGGTAGCGTTCAAATCAACAAGTGTTTATCTATTTATAAGGAACGTTATTAAAGTTTTTTTAATGTATACATGGTTAGTCGAAAAGGGGGTAGGTACTAATCCGCGGGTCACTTAAAGTATCACTGATAACTGTTTTAAAGCTTTTATTAAAACTTCAAAATTCGATTGTTTTTATTTCAATACAAAAAAAAATGAATTTTTCGAAAATTCTTTATCCCTACTTTAGTTACAAACTCAGAAAATGAAGCTTCTAAACCGTAATCCCAAATATGATCTAAGATGTAAACACAGCTGATTATAGCTGACGATAGATAGATTTTAGCGATTTTTTTATGAAATCTTTGAACAGCTATTTCTCTAAAACGATTGACTTTTGGGGAAGATTGTAGAATAAAAGTTATTTATTATCATAGCTACTTTAACACCTATTCGGATTAGTACCTCCTTTCCGACTAACCTAGAATAAATTTTATTACATATTGTTTTTGTTAACGAGATTTTTTGTTGTAAATGCTGACAGAGGAGACCTAATTTGCGCGTATAATAAGATTATGGAGTCGATCTGCGGGTCCATTAGGAACGACTGCTTCGACATCTACGGATGGTACGACAGTAAGTGCATTTGAGTACATTTTACTCATTGCTAGCGTAAGCCCGCAAAAATGACAGACTTATGGCCTTGACTTTTGAACGCTATGGCCACTCTCCACTGAGTCGTCGACCATGTTGCTCTAATGCGGCATCCTACGTGAGCGATCTAGAAGCGACGCGAAGCGGCACGGCGCGACGCCAAAATAACAAACGGTCGGTACCTATTGAAGTGGCCTACGAGAATAAACGCACGTGGAGTGCGGTGCAGCGCGGCGCGAAGCGAAGAGAACGCAATCAGTTGGCTTGATATTTTCGCGCGAACTGGATGCGGTGCCGTACAGTGCTACTGAATGACGGGGTGCGCGGCGGGCGGTTCGCGAGCTCGTAGGTCAAAGCCGTCGCTTCGCACCGCATCGCATTGAATTCGCGTGTCACCGCATCTGATCGCTTCGCAATTCGCGTCGCTTTAAACCGCCTACGTAAGAGCGGGAGCACACGATGCGTTGCGGCGCCGCGCCGCAAAGATTTCACCGTATCAGCGGGCACACGAGCGGTGCGGCGCCGCAACGTTGTTATGAAGCAGCGGCACCGCAGCAAAAAAATCGTAGAGAAAAAAAATCGAAACGAGCGAGCGTGTGTCCTTCCTTGTGACGCATAAACAACTGAGCGGTGCCGCTCCGACGTCGCAACGCATTCCCCCCTCCC
Organism: Amphipyra tragopoginis; assembly: GCA_905220435.1. Classification (NCBI taxonomy): domain Eukaryota; kingdom Metazoa; phylum Arthropoda; class Insecta; order Lepidoptera; family Noctuidae; genus Amphipyra; species Amphipyra tragopoginis. Next base: position 16,264,986 of record HG992006.1, read on the forward strand.
CGCCTTGTCTCGATGGTTGCAAGTCCGGTGCGGCGCCGGAGCGCATCGTGTGACATGTCACAGATATTTCTATGTAAGACCACGCAGCGACACCGCTCCGGCGTCGCACCGCCGCCGCAACGCATCGTGTGCCCCCGCTCTAAGACGCTGCGTTACGCGGCGTGCTCACGAAGCGATTTTTGTTGATCAACTTAAATCAGTAGGAATTGAATGACAATCGTACATGAGAACACGCTTTCAATAAAAGTTGATTTCCTGTTAACTTTTGGCGTGCGAATTAAGTTGATCAACAAAAATCACCTCGAGAATACGCTGCATTAGAGCAACTGCAACGCGGTGGACGACTCAGTCGGGAATATGGGCTCTTAGCCCAAACACAAGTTTTTGCGACATCGTATAGTTACCGTATTCGTTTCGTTATCGACAAATTTTAATAACGTATTTAGAACTTAACAATTTCTATACAAAATATGTCGATAGCGAAACGAATACGTTAACTGCACGATTTACCAAAAACTCTTGTTGGGATCTAAGCTAACCACTACCGCAAGACTTACACGAATAAGTTTATATCCTGTATAGTTTAATGGACATAATGATTTGCACGAAATGAGAGAAATACCCTAAAGCAGTTATACAACCGGATTTATAAAACCTATATTCATAACAATGATTTACGATATCATTTTCAGATTTTAAATATGAATATATGCTGGTAGAAGGAGCAGAGTGCACATGGTGGGATTGGGAAGAGCGCACCAAGTGAAAATGTATGTCAAAACATGCCACTAATGTTTTTCTGAACATGAAACTAATTAAAACGATATCAATTTGCAACTTGTTTTATTCATCAGAAAATGATAATTTTAGTCTTTGAGGTTTTTAATTTATTATTTATTAAGAAAGAAAAAAAAATCAAATGTTTTTCGCGTGACAACACAGTTTGAAAGAAGTTTCCATGTGAGAACACCATATAAATCGTAATAGGATATTTAATAGATTTACACTAAACAGTCACCTCGATTTGCAGTCCCTCCGGATTCGTACCAAGAAGTAACTATGAAGTATGTAATTTGCGTGTTCATCAATCAATTGATCATCTAGCCAAACGCTCCTCAAAATGGCAACTAGTAAGTTCCTATACCTTTTATATTTATCCTATTACTAAATCTTATAATAGGCCGCATTAAAACATACTGTAATTCTTGTAAAAGAGAGAAATTGTCATTCGTCATTGAAGTGCATCCAATATCGATCATTGTGTGCATGTTCTGTATCACGTGCCATTCGGTATTAACTTACAATTATCGGTCCATGATTGCATATAGGTATGCTTCAACTTTATGGTTAAAACATATAAAATGTAAAGTTTTCTTTCATGTTACTTCCAAAATGAAAACGAGATCTAAATTTTAATTGGAATGGCCTACTTTTATCCAGCAAAGGATTAAAATACACTCAGCCAATAGGGGGTCATAAACAAATGATTTAAAATGTTTGGCTAGATCTAACCAATATTCCAATTTAAATTTGGCCCATTTGGGCAACAGACTTAAATGAAAAAAAAGTAAAACCGTGAAAGTGAAACTGTTGAAATCTCAAGTCAACAGGTTCACGGGTGTTCCTTTAATTACTTAACTGCCAGCACCTTGTTAAATGAAACTTTTACTACCATTCACCTTGGATATAGCGTCAGAAACTATAATAATCCGATAAAGACATAATACAGTGGCCTTCTATACCATTGTAAGCCCCCCTGCGCCTTTCACCACTGAAAGGTTACTAAGGAGCAATTAACGGGAATTAAAAGCCTTTGATAATGCATCCGTCAAAGGAAGTTCATCTTCTAGTATTTTTTGTGCGGAGGTAATGTGGTGGTTGAGGTGATCTCAGATGAATAGACAATGTCAATGGTAGAAATCTCAATATTACCATCTCTGAGAGAAAATTGGCCATCAATGAATAAATTATAATATAATATATAGAATATTATGGAGATATATATTTATTATTGTATGCATAGACAATGATGCTTAAATGAAAAGTAAGAAATATACGAAAGTTTTCAGGCTTCAAAATATATATTTTCAGAAAGATTGTATTATACAATTTTTATGTGTAATTTAAGGTTTCTTAATAAATTGTAGTAAGTATGTTATTCATCAAAACTACTAACAAGTTATTTAAAAAATAGCCTTCCTATTTTGTGTTGAACGTTGTGTTAGTCGATAGATGAAGACTACGCTGACGTGTCTAACCGTGGTAGGACATAATGGAGGAATCGATCTGTCGAGCTCATTAATCAAAGTTGTGGCCTCCACACCATTGGAAGTCAGGACGACATTTATTAACACAGGTGAATTTAACTTTTCCTTTATAGTAGGCTGTGGATTTTAACAATTACCTATACCTACTAATATTATAAATGCGAAAGTAACTCTGTCTGTCTGTCTGTTACGCTTTCACGCCTAAACCGCTGAACCGATTTTGATGAAACCTGGTACAGAGTTAGTCTGGAACCTGAGGAAGGACATAGACTTTCATCCCGAAAAATACGGAATACGCGGGCGAAGCCGCGAGCGACCTCTAGTTTGGTTATAAATAAAGTGCCCTTTCTAATTCCTATCGCTTCATTGCGTGCTCGCAAGTAAGTAAATATTAGTCTATTGGTTAAACTTTGTTCGATCGAAGTTTCGAACTAGTAACTGGGATGCTGGCTGAACTGGATTACTATTATTGCAGAAGTCTAGATTCATACTCATACTCAGCATAATTAATGACTCGTATACATCATGTAGTCGATTTTATACAAATGACAGCGGGTACGAGATTAAAGATTTAAATATAAGTACGTTAAAATCATTCGGGAACTATACTGTGTTAGCCGGAAAGGGGTAACTAATCCGAAAAGATATTAAAGTATCCTTAATAAATAACTTTTGTTCTAGGTACAACTTTTCACCAACGTCAATAGTTTTAGAGAAGCTGTTCAAAGATTTTAATAACAATACGCTAAAGCTAGAAATACTCAATAACATCAGCTGTTTACAATTTAGGTGTATTTGGGGTCACGGATTAGTTGCTCCATTTTCTGAATTCTTAACTAATAAAGCAGAGTTGTTGATATTTTGAAATAAATACCAAAATATTGATTTTTTTGAAACTTTAAGGCGTCATCCTTGGCAAGCTATCGCACGAGCATACTTTGCCGTCGTACAAATGCTGGAATTAAATATCTTACTTTTTGAAATAAATGATGTTCTTGCGATTTTTAATAAAAACAAGTTGGTCTTAAAATGCCATACTAAAAGTTTCAATTATAAATTATTACGGACATTTAAGAAATTCATTGAGCTTGCGCACCATCGTATTGCACGATGGCGCGACCGTCCACCAAATAGGACCACGCCTTCAGCCTGATTTACACAGGGTAAGTAACTGACTCCAAACTGGAGACAAGTCAGTGCTGACCCAATATTTACCTAGTGTAAATTGGTCACGACAGCTGTACCTACTGACTCCAAATCAATTTACACTAGGTAAATATCGGGTCAGCACTGACTTGTCTCGAGTTTGGAGTCAGTTAGGTACTTACCCTGTGTAAATCAGGCCTTACACTTGCTGTAAAATTCATCAGTAATAGGTACTTTAAATTTCCCGCGGTTTAGAACCCCCATTCAGACTTGCTGGACTTACTCGTATACATAGTATGGAAGTATTTTTGAATCCATCAATTTCATTATCGTTTCGTCGAATGCGGTGAGTCCCCTACATAAATCGAGTTATCAGACGGGAGCCGTAAACTAAGTACATATTTTATTATGCATCTAGTAACTATCTACTAAGTATTTTTTATTAACAATCAGATAAAAACAAAGTTCAATGTAGCTTGTACACGTTTGTAGTTTGTACGTCGAATTTTAGGGAGAATTCACACGAACCACACCACATCGCAGCGACAAAAAGTGGTCGAGCAGTGGATAGGTGTGAACAGTGCCCGCTGCAGCTTTGACGACAAAATGTGGTCCATGTGAATTAAACTATTCATTTTCATGCAAATTAGTGCTCACCCACGTGTTGTTGTTGTGGTGTGGTTGTGGTGTAGTTGTGGTATAGACGTACCGTACGTTTAAGGGTATTTTTAAGGCTTGGTTCAGATGAAACAAGCCTTAAAAATACACTTACAAATCTTAATAACGATGTATAATAAAAAACTATTAAAATCAATGTTCCTTTAATCGAAACGATATTTAAATACACGTTTGTAATAATTTCCTGTAACATAACGTCATAATTAAAAACCTGTTTTATCCCGGATGTAATATAATTAACATAGCATAATTTTATGAATTTTATATTAAATATGATATAATAATATGTGGTATTTTATTTTTAGGTAGGTACCGATTAAATAAACCTAAATTCGATATAAATAACATCATAGTTTGTATTTTTCCTTTACAAAGACGAGGGCGACGTTTTTTTTTTTTTCTTTTCTTATTCCTAAGTATCACTGAGACCTTTAAATTATTATTTTCGATTTAATATATGGCGGTTCACATAAGACATGTGTCTGGGTTTTTTTATCAGAATTGGCATAGAATTAATGTTAAAATGACGGCGTTCGCGTTAGTAACATTCGGACGGACGGACGGTCATGGCGAAATTATAAGGGCTCCGTTCTAGCCATTAAGATACGAAACCCTAAAAAAAATTGTATTTAAGTATGCACATTACATTAAGTGTCTAAACACACTAGGTATGCCGAAGATACGCGACCGAAGTTCGGCATGATTACGCCTGCAATGCTTTTTAAATTACCCGCGACCCAACAGGCTGAAATTACGTCGCGTTTTACCTATATAAAAAACATAGACGCCGAAGTTCGGTCGCGTAATTTCGGCATGGTGTGGCGCCACACTAAGATTAAATATACGCTTAACAGTTATCTAAGCTATCTTCTACCGTTAACTTAGATCTTGTGATATTTACTTACTTTATAGATAACTTGTAATTAAACAGTATAGGTAAAACCAAATATTATTATAGTAAAGACCGTAGTGGTGCCGGACGTAAAGAATAGCACTACCCCATCTCTTCTTATGGGTGTCGTAAAAGGCGACTAAGAGATTCACTAGAGGATGGGCAGCGGCGTCCTCTGAGTATTTTAACAACCATACTGCGATCGCCAACCCGACTGCCAAGCGTGGCGATTGTGGCAAACCCCCTATTGGGGGAGGCCTATGTCCAGCAGTGGACGTCTTTCGGGTGAATCATCAAAGACCGTAAAAAATATAGTTATTGATGCAAAATACGGTGTTTCTAATTACATTTTCAAGTTTATGGGCGTAATATTTTAAATCCATCTAGTGTAGCTGACTATCGTGGTCTGAATTATGTCTAGATCAATCCCTGCCTTAAATTATTATTTTTATCCTACATATTATTGTTTTAGATAAAACAACACCAGTTCAGCAGAGCATTCTTCTTTGCGCTAGTAGCTATATAAAGCACTTTGCATATCAATAAGATGGCTCATTGTTATTTAAAGTTCGTGTCAATGAGGCAATTGTATCTATATTGTCATCTCCATTTCTTAAGGGTGGGTTCCCCATTTTGTTTACCAAAACATACTAATATAGGACTATAGGACTTGCACTTGCAATTCTTTTTATTATTTACGCAATACATAATTAATAAAGCCTTCGCAGCAACTGGTGCTTTACCTTGAACGTAAAAACTATTTTTTCTGCAATTAATTTCTATTAACGATTTAATTACGTCGATTTGTGCATTTAATTTGTTTTCATAACACCAAAGTTTTTGCAAACCATTGTTCTAGTTCATAATGAAATCAAATAAAGTCGCTATCCTTCATAGTCTGTATACATGGAACCTATAAACTAATTTAGTGCAGTTAAGTCAAGTAAGAATGGGTCACAGGTCAAGCAGATGCTACGTTCACTGATCGTGAACGTCGTTTAGTACATTAAATTATTTCCATGACAAGACTGGGGACCTACATTAGATTTATGTGAAAAGATCTACATTAAATAGAAAGAACACACACATTACTTTTAAAACTGTATTATACATAATGTATTAATTATGTGATTTAATATATTAATGAGTGAATTTACACCTGCATTGAAAACGACACACCTATCAAGTCACTTCTTTGTGTCGTCGCGGAACTAGACCCGATGTCGTAGCGTCGTAGGCGCCCGCGCCGTTCACCTTCACACGGTCGTGTCATTTACAAACTTGATTTCATAAAGTGCTCATCAAAATTGCCTCTCTACAGGTTGGCCCAACGCGACAAACATCGGAATGTTATTCATTATTGAAATTATAAATGTTTTAGATGGAACTCTGTCGACGAGTTACATCGCCAACGCAGGCCGTGTGAAGTGTTTGCACCAATATGGTGCATCCCACACGTCCACCGCATGGTACTCGGCTCTCAATTAATAAACCGTCTGGAGCACGTGACATTGACATAAATCAGATTGTTACATAACAATCAAAATGCTCCATTAAATATGATTACACGGAGCGCGGCAAATAACCTCAGACATTCTCTGTGTCTTCACTAGCACAAACAACGTATTGTTTTATCTAATGAATGAGGCATCATTTTATCATCAATATCAAGCAGTTGATAGTAGTCGCCTTATGTAGGTACGTATTCATTGGCGTGATCGGATCGTTTTGTCGAGATTTTCCTGTATCTGTATCGTAAAAATACCATAAGACCTAAAATTTCCATAAAGTGACTGCATTTTATGTATGTTTAAGATAAGTCATTATTTTAATGTAACACATATGTATATATATTCAAGCTATACATTTCCAGTATGAACTGACTTCTCATTGTACGGAAAACCTATACAATGCTTCATAAGTGGCCGTGCGTTCATACCCCTTATCAAACATTTACTTGCGTGCATAATTCAATCACTCTAATCAAACAAAAAATATTCGTGCAAAATGCTTTGTTTGAATTATTTAATTTTTTATTATACAGGGTGAACTCGTATTCTTTTTGAGGCGTGATAGTGTGTCCTATATGCAAAAATTTAGCACCCCATGTACGCTAGCCGAAAGTCAGTAGATTTCAAGAAATTTAAATTTTTATAGTTTTTTAACAATATACGTATACCCAAAATTCGTTATTTTATTTATCTTTAAAGTATCAAATTGAATGGCTTATTGATTTCCATTTAACTTACGGAATGTTTAAAATAACCAATCAGTTGAAAGTTATCGTTAAAAGTGTACTACTTAAATGTTTTATGAAATTATCCAGGTACGGCTTGAAGAATGATGATTATCTCAAAAAGTTACTGACACTCTAAGCGTATAAAATAGGAGAAAAACATCCTCATCTCATCAGCTATCTAAAGAGCCAAGAATGTTAAAAAAAGCCTTTAATATTCTTGTAAAATTTTTGAAAATACTGACTAAGGTGAAACATGACAATTGTTAGAAATTGACAAAACATCAAGGAAAATGGAATTAAGAATTAAATACATGCGTACATAATAACGCTTTTCTGTTCGAAATTTTACTTTTACTATGATTATATGGGTGCCAGGAACACCTCCATGAAATAGAAATGGTATGTATAGTATACAGTGGGTTCGACCACGGCTCTACCTTGACCATTTTTATACCTATGCATTTCTGGATTTCTATTTGAATTATTTTCTTGTTTTGTAATTTTTAGACCCTTTTTTTTACGTAGTTGGGTTATAGTTTTTTTAACTTTTTTTTTAATCTAAATTACGTATTAGATATTTGTATAACTCTTGGACCTCCGGCTCATCTTCCGTGCAAAATAAATACGGTCCTTTTGGAAGGCTTATAGGAAAAAGGTCCAATGCGCGAAGGCCCCTTTGAGAACTTCAATCTAAAATGGAATGGGGCAACCGGGGACAGTCTACAGTTGCACTATTGGAGTACATGGCAGTCATGGACTGTTTCGAGCTGGTGCAAGACTATAATGTTACACAATGGTGATGAAAATTATTGGACCTATTGCCCTCAATAGGTCCAATAATTAACTTAACACCCCCCTGGGTGTTAAGTGGACTGGTTGATTTCTATGAAATAAATATTTACATCGTTTATTCATTTACATTAACCATTTCTAAATATTTCCATATAAAAGTAAAAATAACATGTTCTTTTATAAAGTAATATTTTCATACTATACTACAATTAGGAAATATCTGTAAATATCTATAAAGTACTTTTGACCGGTTAAGAGTTTTGACTGTAATTCATATAATTTCCAAAATCGTCCCACCCGTATGCGGGGACAGGGTTAGCGTATTGGGGATAGGGTCCAATCCAAAGAAAGAAACCAAAAAACTTAGCATGCCCAATATAATAGTAACAATCAAGAATACATACACAACACACGGAATACATAAATCAATATTTGCATTTAACACATCGATGTAAACACTCTAAACCTTGCTAGCTTCCTGAAACATGCTCGTCTTGCATTTTATGATCATCTTTAAACCATTAACTTCTTATTGTCTCATACTGACATCACTTTAAAACCAGTTTAACAAGTTTTTTTAACCTATGTTATGGGTTAATTAATGGCGTTAAGCGTGAGTGTGGCCCCGCCATTAGAATTTGTGCAAGTTAATGCGTTATTTATGGCGTGTGGCCTGGCATATGCAATGCAAAAATATGCGAAGATTAGGTTACAGTTTTTGCTGCCATAATTTAATTTAGGTAGCCCTAGTCATATCGGGGCGCATAGCTAAGTTTGAGACGGATGACCAGCGCGGTCACGAGCGACCAGTGTGACGAATTAATCTGTCTTGGTGACGATTTCGAATGAACCGATCGACTGTGACCGATTGCACTTGATCAGAAATAATAACACTGCTGACGACATTGTTTTAAGCGCTGAAAGCGATATAATCAGCGCTGGAAGCGTAACTCTCGTAAAAGCCGTTAATTAGGCCCAACACGAATGGTTACTTTGAGTTGTATAGGGAGAAAAATCTTATGATCGGTCGTGCTCCCCTAATATTAATCATAATTTATGATGGCATACGTAATTTATGGCGCATCCACGTTTTTAATATAAAATGTAAAGGGAATTATAGAATTTTTTTTGAAGGGTTGTTTTGCACTTCAAAAGTCAAATCCTCCTTCAATGGACTCTTCGCATATAAAGGTGATGAATTAAGAAAATTGACTGACTGCTATGATATAAATGTGTATCACGATGATGTATAAGTAAATAAGATACGAAAATGTGATCCAGTGAAAACCCACGACCTAGGTATATCAATGATATCATTTTATAGTACTCAGGGTTTTCTAATCCAGGTTATAACAGTAATTAAGGAAATTGTCGGCTTTTCTCGAAGTCACGAGTTTTTATCTTTACTATTGTGTGCTAAGTAGGTACACTTCTCTTCATGAAGAAGTCTAGTCTAGCGCGCAATGGAATAAATGTTACACGACGCGGATATCTTGACACACGACAGTTTGTCAAGCCAAGTTCGAAAAAACACGAACCATTTCGAGCAACTTTCGACCCCTATCGAAATTCATTAGAACTACACACTTGCACCATTTCGTGAACTGATTTGTTTGCGAAATGAATGATTTAGGTATGTTAGTTCGAAGTAAAAATTTTACAACTTACTGTTACTTTTACTTTTGTTTTCAATACATCCAGAATTGTTCTAGGTAAATATTTTGTTTATCATCATCAACTTTCATAATTTCATCAATGTAATTAATATTATGTACCTTTTTTTGTGTATAAACTCATTTATTTATTCACTTGACAGACTGAACTGTTCTTCATCGCATAAACACTAGGAAGCGGTGAAGGGTGGGCACTTATGGGGGCGGTCTTATATAAAATTGACGTTCAAAAAGAACGAAGTAATTTAACGAGTTTTGAGTTTGAGTCTGAGTACAAACGGAGTTTGCAAAACATTAGTAGCCCTGTTGCTTTATCTTCCTTTGATGCACTGCTAACGACCTCATACATAGACCTCTTGGGAAGGAAGCGTTATGCGTAGTTTGAAGTGTTCCTCTACACATAGTTTCTCAAGTATACTCAAGTATATAATGGTGATACCTGAAAAACGCTGGTGCTAAGTTATCTTAAGGCGCTTCCCCCACCGAAGTGGCGCCATTTCAGAAAAAAATCATTATTTCTGTCAACACACAACATATTGAAATTTCGTACGTACAACATTTTAGTCAAGTGTTGTAGAAATTTTCGAACACCAAATATCAACACTAGAGCTTCTGGATTCGAACTTTTAGCGATAAGTACCAAAAACGGCCGTTATTAGCATTAATTACTAAAACTTCTAACCTAGGATGTCAAGTGTTGTTTTTTGGTGTTCGAAAATTTCTACAACACTTGACTAAAATGTTGTACGTACGAAATTTCAATATGTTGTGTGTTGACAGAAATAATGATTTTTTTCTGAAATGGCGCCACTTCGGTGGGGGAAGCGCCTTAAGGGCTAATCACTAGTTTACTATGTGCATGCACATCTAAGTATTATCATCATCATCATCAACAGCCTATCATAGGCTGAGTTTTAGAAATCATCCGTAGTCACCCATGTGGGCAGATAGATGTAGATGTCAGATTCTAATTCTTTCGCTATTGATGCGACTCCCAGTCACCGTATTTGCGCACATTGCCAACATTGCACCACACAGAAATCTAAATAATTTTCTGTGTTTGCAATAAGAAGAACAACTCTACTCTATACTGAATGTCATGTCTATCGAATAAGGTCCTCAATGTCAAGTAATGTAATCATTAAGTACCTATAGAGTAACCAGTCACCACGTGTACACAGAATGTAAGTAAGCCTTGGCTTTTGGTTAGATCAATCATACATACTTCATTTTGTGTATTCTATTTCTATGCAACGTGCCTTTTTAGTGGTAAGGAAAACTTTCAGGAGTGAATGATCTACCTAGTTATTCCAATAAACTTTAGTATATAACTTATAGTAAAAGGTTTCGATAAATGAATTTTGCCTGGAATGTATTATCGATACCTGCTATTATAAAAATGATTTTTGTTAAATGATAATGCTATAATTTGCTGCCATAGCAGTGTACTGAATATTTGTTTTGTCTAGCCTTTTCCCAACTATATTGGGGTCAGCTTCCAATTTAACCAGATGCGGCTGAATACCAGTATTTTACACGGAGCCAGGGTCGGACTGGGCCTAAGGGGCCCAGGTGGCATTATCAACAAATAATTACCGCCGGAGCAGAAAACATAAGCTGTTTGCTGTTCCGACATGTCGTACTGTGGCTCGTTCACGATCACCCATAGGTACCGCGAAGTCTCACCGCGCTCAATGCCGGGCTCCTGGACGCCAGACCGAATTTTGATATGTTTACGGATGAATGGAGGGTGATTTTTTCGGAATGTCTGGAGTACTGCGAGACGAATGCATCATGAATGAGTGAAAGAATATACTGTCAGAAGCATTGTAAGGGATTTATGAAAAAGTTTATTAGAAATAACAGTTTTTTTTTTCTTTCCATTGTTTTGTATGTATCGTCTTCTTATACTATCTTTAATTAATTATAATTGGTCTAAGACCGTTTTAATTAAAGTAAATAAATCAATTACTGGACCCGCCGCCCGCCTAGAATTAGCGCAGATCGTAACATCTTTATGTCAACAAATAAACTAAATGACAATAATATTCAAATTAGCAAGTGTTTTTGGAAGTGTTTGTTTTCATAAACAAACATTTTTATGAAAAAAAAGTTCCAATTAGTTATAACTTATAACGTAACTAAAACTAGCCAATCAATATTTTTCTATAAGAGGAGATATTTCACCTCGCCTACGCGGGCTTCCAGCACGAAGGGGGGCCCGCGCACGCTAGGGCCCGGGTGGCAAAGGCCACCCTAACTCTATGCCCAGTCCGACACTGCACGGAGCGACTGCCATCAGACATCCGTAACCCAGTTACTGGGCAATGCCGGTATCCTAAGGTTAGACCGGTTGTCAGACTTTCAGGCTTCTGACTACCCATAACGACTGTCATAGGTATTCGTATGACACCCTGTGTACAGTGCACTGAATGCACGTAGGTATATTTTTGAATGATTTTCCTCAGTTCATGGTAAACAAACGTTGATGAGATTATTGAGTGCATAATAAACATATATTTTAATAGTTAAACATATATTATAATATCTTAAAAAGCTAAGTTGTTTGTGATAAGAATGACAGCGGTAGTTATAATGATAATTATTATTATTTTTTATTTCACCTAAAATACATCGATTTATTACAAATAACAGGAAGAAGCTAGTATGCATTCAAGTACGTAAATAATAACATTGGAGTATCTGTACCCGAAGTAGGATAGTCCTGTTTTTCGGTATAAAGCGCCACAACCCTCAAAATGAAACATATTTTTTTTAAGCTTTTTGCTATATTATTTTGTAGGTACGAGAATTTTTGCATTACAAATTAGTATGCTAAGATAATTGGAAATGCGTGTGTGTATGTGTATTAGCGTGCATGTGGGAGGGCGCATTTGTGTGCGCGTATGTCGGTATGTGTGTGTGTGTACGTGTACGCGCGAGTGTGCATTTTGTAGGAGTGTGTGGGTGCTGTACGTGATACCGAAAATAAAAACTTTTTATTTCTTTTGTTGTACAAAGCATCATCTAGTTTTGTATGATAATCAAATTCTCAGTTTCCTAATATGAGAGGTTGAGTAGGTAGCATGAATGTTCTTTTTATACAAAGGTTTATTAAGAGCTTAAAGGGCTTTATTTATTTCGTTATATAGGAAAGGAGCAGTAAAAATGGAGAATCTCCCTATAAACGATGTTTTAGGTCCATAGGCGCGTGCACATACCCCATGCTTTCCTTTTCTACAAATAATTGTCTTACGGTAGAGACCTGAAAATCTTGATAGAGTATCTTCGTTGGGAACATAATTGGTTTGGCAGCCCTAACTTTTAATACGACACGTTGAACTATTTCTAAGCTCTTCATTGTGGTTTAGTTATTTTTTTATTTACGTAAACATAATTTTTCAATAAAGTTTAATAAAAATATTAATTGATAATTATCTGCATGAAATACGATCTACAATGAAAACAAAAGTACCTACGTGTTACCTACATTAATTCTATAACAAACAATAAACACGACTGTTATCAGGATCGTTTCATGAAAGAACCACTAAGATTAAAATGACGAAACACCGACATCACTACAAATTATCTAGTATTTGTGTAGAATGCGCAAAATAGGTTGAAAAACAATGAGATTCATATTTATACAATTTACTGTAGTTAAGATTTACACATGACTTATAATCAAGTTGTAAAGAACAATGCATTAGTATGTCAATTATTCCGCGTTACAGAGCAGAGAAGCGTAGTTAAAGATTTTTTGCGATAACGGAGTTTTACTTTCATAGAAATTATTCATAATATACCTAAGTAGTGAGATTTCGGTATTTTTTAAAGACAATGTGGAGACTCAACTGTGACCCGAGGATACCGAAGGTAGAACAAAGTTAAAATGATATCAGGTAGAAATTGACTAGAAAAATACCGTATAATTATCGAGACAAATAGTACGTACGAGAAAAAGCGAGAAAGATATATAAAAAAGACGGGATTGTTTACAATACTTCTGATGTCACAAAATATTCGGACAATTTGGCACGTTGTCAAAATAAGAGAAATCAAAGGCGAAGCGCACACGCACCTCATTTTACCTTGTTGTCGAAACAGTGAATGGGTACTTCGTACTGTTTTCCGCTACTTATTCCGCTAGGTAAAAAGAAAAAGGTCGCTGTGAGGTAATTAATGATTAGTAGGTTATCGCCGCCTTGAATGTTTGTTGATTTCAATAACCTTCGGTTTTTTGTCAATACTGCAGTATATCGATACCTATATAATTCTTTATTGGCATAGAAGTGTTTACAAAATTAGTAAGGCCCTGACTCCTGCGCTTGGTAGCGACTAGGGAATCTAATCCCGCATCAAAATTGCGATCCCGCAAGCCTGCGGGATTGAGGTCATCAATCCCGCAGATCCCGCGGGATTTGCGGGATTGAGATTTTTTAAATATTCTTTTGTTTTGAATAGTTATTTAAAAAATGAAATAAAGACAAGTAAATTTTTATTATCATTAATAAGTAGAGTTATTACTTATTACTAATCAACAATTGAATTAATGCTTTAGAGGTAAAAATAATCAGCTTCTTTTATGAAACGATATAACACAATTTTCAACCTTTCATCTTTTAGATTCGTATTGACAATTGAACATATTTATTGTTTTTTTTTTGGTTTTAGAGGCATAAAAAAGAGCTTATTTAAAAAAAAAACTTAGTTTTAATTTAAAAACTGAAAACTAAAGTATTTTACATACAAATGCTATAGAAAAGTCACACACAAGTTCCATGGGAAAGTTTTTAAATCACTTATTAATGAGGCTGTGCTGGGTCTTAAAAATAATCAGAACGTCGTCGGAGCTCCCTTTTTTTTTCAATTCCGCAAACTTGCGGGATTCCGCATGAGTAATTCCGCATATCAGATCCCGAAAAAAGATGCGGGATCCCGCATCGGCGGGATCCTACCATGATACGCCATAATGAATATTATACTATTTCTTGGTCCTTATACTTCGCATTCGATATTTAATCTGAGAATATGTATAGGTATTTTTATAATGTCATGTCGTAGCAACATGTTTAACCGGTTTTTGAGATTTTGGCAATCTTCGAATTTAGTAATATCTAATGTTGGATATAACGTAGTACATATTAATGCCGATAACTAAGTGATACTGATTTAATTATGGATGTCAATATGAACAAGGTAACATTAATTCGTAAAAAAATTGATAACAACTAAATAATACATTATTCTATATACCTACTGTAGGTACCATCATTGTCCATTGAAATATTAAATAAATGATGCTACTTACAATTAATATCACAAACAATATTAGCATTTAGAAATATAAAAATATACTTAGTACAAAAATAAACTTACACAAAAGGCCCACTTAAGCATCAAAGTTTTCCTCCACATCACTGTCAGCTAGAAACGTCCCCAGAAGGCTAGCAGCGTTGAATGGCAACTCTAATTCTTTGGCCAAAAAACGGAATATTCCGATCTGTCCCCTTCCGGGGGGCCAATCAGGAATAAAAAAATCGATCTGTTCCCCTTTCACCAAGACGAACGGACAGATCGAACGAATTATTTCTGGTCTGTCCCCTGCTGTTCTTTAGGGGGTCAAATATAAATAAAAAGTTTCGATCTGTTCCCCTGTTACCGACAAGGGGACAGATCAGGGGGACAGATCGGAATATTCCCAAAAAACAAGCCAGCCCTTTGGTCATGTAAAGTGCCGACCATTCTGCTCCCCATTTCCTTAAAAAGGAGGCGCGCACTTGGACCCCATGTTACTTGTACTATTTATTCTATGCCCATGTCCCGAGCCCAAACGGCTCGATAGTCGAGTGTAAATTAATTTTGAAGTCTTTCCGAAATACCACTAAAAGTTTCATTTGTTTCGTCTATGAATGTTGTAATTTGATACCTACCAATATTGATAAAAACTAGTGTCCGACCGAAACAGGATTTTTAGCCGAAACAGAAACCGAAACCGAATCTTCGGCGCCAGTCTCAGTTTCGGCCGAAACCGAAACCGAAACCGAACCTTATTTAGACATGTAAAAAAATCTATTCTATTGTACGAGGTGGGGCAAAAGTAATCACCCAATGTTGTTTTGCTGTAATTTTTTTAGGAATGAAAATGTTTGGTTCTACTTGTAGATTATGTTTAAGTATTTAATGTATTTGATTTTTTTCCATCAAGTCGAGAAAATAATATCGGTCAAGTGGCCGCCATCAGTTTTTTTTTTTTTTTTTTATAAAACGTTGCCCCACACTAAGATTTCTCTTGTACCGTGGGTGCGTTTACAGACACAAATCTCACAAACAAACGCAGAATTGATACCATACAGGCTCGTTTTATGGCAGTTTTCATCACTTGTGTCAGAACTTCCGGCGATAGGTTCTTGCATTCCAGTCGGATCTTCTCTTTAAGGACTTCAAGAGTCTTGTTTACATAAACCCGGGAATTCAAGTAAACCCACAAAAAAATGCCTGGAGCGGTCAAATCGGGTGATCTGGCCAGCCAGTGCAAATCGCCAAAGCGAGAGATTAGACGCCGCGGAAATGTTTCCTTCGGAATATCGGTTGTGGCTCGTGCAGTGTGCGCCGTTGCTCCGTCCTGTTGGAACCACATGTCCTCCAGTCCCAATTTATCCAACTGAGGAAGGAAAAAGTCGTTGATCATGGCTCTGTAGCTGTCGCCGTCCACATAAGTAATGTAAGGGCCAGCGACGTTTTCGAAAAAAAAATGGAAAATGCCATAAAACCAGCCCGTATTCGGTCGAGCCAGTCATCAATTCTGACGGCGCGGCGGCAGCCGCTTGACTAATATCGCTTTCTGGACTTGATGGAAAAAAATCTAATTAATTAAATAAATAAACATAATCCACAAGAAGAATCAAATATTTTCATTCACAAAAAAAAATTACAGCATAATAACATCGGGTGATTACTTTTGCCCCACCTTGTATAGTGAAATCTAGTATCTTTTTACACATATACAGACAGGTTTTTCGTGTTAAATGAAATGAAAGACAATAATGAAAATATGTAACGAAAATAGTTATTCATTTATGGTAGCTATTAACAATATAACATCAAAAATAATGTTAGACTTTTTGGCAAAAATCAACACATAAACGTAAAGTACAGACTTCTTAATTGAGTATTTGTGTTCAATGTCGTAAAGATTAATTTATTATTTATTGACATTGAGACTAGTGGTGGTTAATAAAACGTATAGCGCCGAAATATAACAGACTATGTGTACATAGCGTATAGCGTTTGCTATAGCGGCTCTGACTTCGCGCTATATTATAACGCCTCAACCTACTCAACGAATAAAAGTCTAAACGCGCACAGCGGGGCCAGAACGAGATAGCAAGATAGCGTAGCGACTAGCAACAGCGCGTAAAGGAATGAAATATTATTATATTCTTTAGTGTACAGCGCGTTGCGAGATAACATTTACCGCGCATCAAGTCCGTTTAGCGTGTTGTTAAATAAAAATTATAGCGTCTCCTCGTTTAGACTGCGCCCGAGTTTTGTAACACCGCGTTATAATGATAGCGTATAAAATAACAGACTATATGAATATATTTTATAGTTTATAACACGTCTACAGTTTATAGCGGGTTTGAACATCACTAATTGAGACCTTGTACCTATTTGATACTTGTTAGTTAAAGAATTATTTAACTAATTATCAGTATCAACAAAAATTACAATAAATTGTACTAAATTCGGTAAACTTTGTCAAAAATCAACAAACAAAATCACAAACACAACATAACCACGCCGCACGCCGACTGGCGAACTCAGCTGGCAACCACACACGAGTCCCGAACTCAGCCGAAGTTAGTCGGAAGACGCGCGACAGTTCACGAACACTGAGTTTCGGCGGGGCCGAACTTTCGGCTGATTTTTGGCCGAAACCGAAACTGTAGCCGAAACAAGAATTTTTGGCCGAAACTGGCCGAAACCGAAACCGAAACCGAACCTTCGGTCGGACACTAATAAAAACCCGATTAACGAGTTAATGAGACAAAAATAAACAAAAGCAGTCTAGACCGGAATCGGTTGGGACCCAAAGACAATATGCAGATTTCTCGCAACATTATTTTTCTTGCATGTAGCATGTAGTATGTAACGTTTAAAAATGCATGGAATAATCTAACGAGAAACTAATGAAGTTAATTGATTCCGAGCATGTCCCGCCTCCTGCCGGCTGGCATTGTACAACTTATGCCAAACATGCTTGAATGTTACCGCACACCATAAACAAAGCTCCCTCTACACGGAGATTATTGCCTTACGCCTAACGTTACGTGAACGACCTACTTTTTGACAGGGAAAAGACTGCCCACCTTATGAACTGTTGATAAATTGTGCCGCATTAACGTACATCATCAACAAGAGTTCTGTTTCTATAAGAGTTATATAGAAGCATCATTTATGAGACGTCCTTTTGGTTGTGGTTACTTACATTTGTATTGCGGTGAATCATAGGATATCTATAGGATTTGTGCATTATTTTAACTGTTTGGAAAACGGTAACCTAGTTTGTACATTTAAATGTTTTAAAACATAATGGTAATGTATACAACATTAACGGCCGATATCAATAATCGATCCCAATCCAAAATTTATGGATTTATGTAAGGTTTTAGCAGAAATTCAATGTAAGTAGGTAAAGTCAAAAACCTACATCAATCCATAAGTTTATAAATTTACCGGCAGATTTATCAAAACGATATGAAAAAACATATAAATACAAATATCCAAAACGGAGTTAAACCTTTATTCTTGTATGAATGATGCAAACTAAACAAATTATTTTGTTTTATCTTATTCAATGCCAAGGTGTTTGACAATGCCAGAAGTAAATTGTTCATTTTATTCATAATTACCAACAAAGGTAGGTCAATGTGAGGGATTCGTAGTACTAAATATAAAAGTGAGTAATTTTTTCTCGTATTGGCAGACACAAAAACAATTAATACATATTATGTAGCACCTTGTAAAGCTCTCGCTGAATAGTTGGATTAAGGACCTGAAATAAAGAGGCAGTAGCCTAGTGGACAGGGTTTGCGTACAATAGAAAAGTTTGAATTAAACGGCTGCTTGATTGTATATGTTACCGGCAATGTGTATAATGCAGGTATTCTTTAAAATGCCTAGGCAATGTATAGAATGCCTGGGGCCTCCAGGCAATGTATGAAATATTATGAATATTATTGTCCATTACATACTTTGCCTAGGTAATGTATACATTTTCTAGGGATTGTATAGAATACCTGCTGGTCCACCGGCAATGTGTGAAGTAAATAGATTTGGTCATTCATTTGGGGCATCCCCACACGGATAGGTTAGGTAAGGTTAGGTTAACGAAGCCCCCGTCATCCCCTTCGTGTTAGGTTACTTTAAACCCTGTAGATAGAAATAGGAGCCCCGCGCAGCGGGGCTCCGTCGACTCTCCTTTGGAAACCCAAACAATCCAAACATCCCCTTAAGTTTTTCATTTGTTTTTATTGTGCCTCGCGTGGAGTTTACTGCCTGCTCGCAGGTCTTCCCCTTCGCCGCTCTCGTCTTTTTCACACATTACCGGCTGCGCATTCGGTATTGTATAGAATGCCTAGGCAAAGTATAAAATAAATAATATTTCATACATTACCTGAACGTTTTAGGCATTCTATACATTGCCTAGGCATTGTATAGAATGCCTGCATTATACACATTGCCGGTAACATATATAATACGTAACTTTCAATTACTGACCACCTTTTGCTTGATTCTTAAATTTCGCTGAAGGCGGAGGAGAAATACTGTTGATGTACCTATTTTAAATCAATTTGTGTTTAAGAAATATACCTAATGCATTTTTTATATAGCTACGTTTGTTAACAACAAACTACACGCGTAAAAGACGTAGGTAGTACTAGTATGACTACGCGCTGATTAAGGAATCGTAAAAACATGCATCCGTTTGTTGTCATGCAAGTCCAGTCGCGAGCTCAAACGAGGCACGGCCCTGCGACTGTGAGAGTCAACGAGGGTTATATGTATTGTTAGCAGGTTACAGGTTAGCAAACTGTCGTTTCGTACTAATGAAAAATACTGGTTAAATTATCGCCGCATGAGGCTTCGATATATCCTACTACTACATAAATATAATACAATAGAATACAATTGGAAATACATTTGATTTGATTGAAACATAACCTTCTTAAAACCAGTTTAAAAAAATGACTATTTTGTATTATTTTCGTGAGACACATTCATATTTATGATTAGTTACGGCTTACTCACGTGCATTTTTCGGGATTACCCGACTAGTTTCGGAACCAAACGGAGCCCTTAATCATAAGCTGAAAACGCGGTGAGGTCGCGAGTCGAACTAGCGCTGCAGCATTAAGGGCTCCGTTTGGGTCCGAAACTAGCCGGGCAATCCCGAAAAATACACGTGAGTAAACCGCAACTAATCACAGATAAGTCTAAAACATGTTTATCTGTTTTGTTTAGGCCATATTGGCAGCAGGCATGTAGGTATACCCGTCGCCCGACCAGTAACAGGCCCGAGAAGGCGGCGCACATGTGTTCCGTGCGCGCCTCTCAGGAGGACGTGGGGCAAGGCCCACAGAAGAAGAGGTCCACCAGGGGCTGGCGAACCGAGGCCTGCCGGGGTTGCGGTGCATGCAGCTGCAAATCCCGCGAGCCTGGCCAAGGGTCAGGAAAAGGAACACCGTGGTTTTTTAGCCGGTAATAGTCCGGCATAACCCTTCGCCTTCCCCAGGAGAAGGGCATCCATGAGGATTTTCCCACGAAAAAAAAAGCATGGTATATGTATTCGATCAAGTTTTCTGTTAAGGGTTGAGCAGACTTTATAAATGCACTCCTTATAATACAATTCAAGATAAAAAAATTCTACTGCATTGTTTAGTTAAAGATTGAGTGGTTAGACGTTTAGTTATAATACCTACTTACAATTAATTTAAATAACCGAAGGAGCTAATCGAGTTTATGAGAACCAACCGAGACTGCAGTGTTACATTTTGAAGGTCAATTGTGTTCTTTTTATAACGTGTACTGTTTTAACTAAATGTGTTAGTAGCATGCGAGTTTGTTAACTACTACGTTCTAAATCTGTTAACATGTTATGTGTGTAAAATGTTTGGATAATCTGTGGTGCGAACGAGTGAACGTCTTCCTTCAAATCTATGTCATCATTACTTCAATTAAACAAATAAGTCTAATCAATCATACACATATGCATTTCAATTTATTTGTGTAATTGCTTTGTGTTCTTTTTTATATCTCAAATGAAATGTTCTTGTTAATTTGCACCTGCCATAATATCTCGTCACCACTTTTGGTTGACTGCTAAAAAATGCCTAAGGCATTAAGTCCGCCTTTGAACGTTTTTTGTTGCATAAAGTTTAAATAAATAAATAAAATACATATCTACGTATCTATATGTTGCAAATAGATGAAAAATTAGGCAGAGCTGGGACGTAGGCTAAGCGTTAACCGTACCATACCGTCAGTTACATTAATTCCCTAGAGATTTAGCTAAACACCGGATGAAGCTATATTACTGCTATATATGTATGTATGTGCTTAATTATATTATTATTTATAACACAATCTTTATATGAATAGCAATTAAAGCTTCTTTACTTTAAGGTTATTCATCACTCCTTAACTTCCATAGCCAAATGTTCTCGTTTCCGTTGACCGGCCAAGCGAAACCGCGGCCAAATCTAGTCTACACCAGATTGTTAAAATAATTTTGACCTTACTATCGTGACATGAAAGAAATTAACATGTATTTCTATGGCAACGAAGAACCCAACAACATTACAAGTAAATTGTTTGACACTTAGAGTTTATTAGGAAATCAAAAATTGTAATATAATTGAATAACGATCCAATTTTAGGTAACTTACTGATGTATGGTCGTTATAATTAATGCTCACGCATAAAACGTCTTGAATAAATTAGAAAATTCAACTTATTTTCTGTTTTGGTCTAATGCACAAATGTTACAATGAGCTAGAATGCTATAGGATAACGTCAGACGATCAAGGTCAAATTGAGCTTAGATAGAAGCAAAACCTAATCTGGCAGGCTTGAATCGAGAGGCTCAATAGAGTTGAGTCGTGCAAAAAATATGGATTCAACTGGCCTCACAAAAGCCTCGGAAAAACTCTAAACAGCAGCAGAATGTGTACCTAGTAAATTGTGATAGGATAAGAGAATAAAGAGAAGATATTGAGGGAATTAAGGTTGAAGTATCATCACTACATAGTATAAAACAAAGTTGCTTCCCGCTGTCTGTCCCTATGTATGCTTAGATCTTTAAAACTACGCAACGGATTTTGATGCGGTTTTTTTTAATAGATAGAGTGATTCAAGAGGAAGGTTTTAAGCTATAATATATTGCATCCGGATGGAGCCGGGGCGGGTCGCTAGTATTATTAAAAGCAAAACCTAAACCTGTCCGGCATGAATCAAATGTCGTTTTTCTTTAAGTTTAACTGGTGTTGTAAATTGAATCTGATGGATCACCAGATTCAATTTACAACACCAGGCCGCGCCACTTTTTCAGTTCTAGCAAATCCCACGTCCAATGCTGCATTACATTTGTATAAGGTGTTTGCGCAGCGGTAATTCTTTTTCTTTTCAGTTAGTTTAGTTATCTAGTAAGACCTAATTTATAATTAATCTTTGCTAAAAATTATAAGAAAGGAACTACGGAACTGACTTGTTCTATTGTGGAAAGGAAATCCCATAAAAAACAAAGACTTTTAAAAAAAATAGTCTTGTAATGAGGCTTATTTTCAATGCTAAATGAGCTTCCACGAGTGACAATACGTTGTAGGTAGCAGTAGTATGTTCGGCGCAACCTAGGCCTGCCCCGCTGATCAGCTAATCTCTTCACGACGGCGTGAGTCCGTGACGAAACAATATCCTAGCAAAGTTATTCTTCGTCTTGAGAAATAATAAAATGATTTAGGATATCTCCAGGCAAGCTTTTTAAGTTAAGAATGAAAACAAAACCAGGGGCAACGAGGTTTAAATCAAATGTCGCACTCGTTCTAGTTCTAATCGAAGAACGGATAAATATCCAAGCAACACCATAATGTATTCTATTTTATGTGGAATAAGGAATTCATTCATTCGTTCTCTCAGAGGACTCAAGAGATATGATTACGTGATATTTAAAAGAAAAGTGTCCTATGTGACTATTAAAATTCCGAAGTTGATTGTCTGTTATTAGCTTTGCAATCTTATTGCTCGTCTTGCGAAGCAACAAAGGATTATGTGGCAAATGCACAAAGTAGGTACTACTGGTAATATTATTACAGGATAAAAAATCAGGCATACAATTAATTAATTTAACCCTTATAGGGGTTTAAGAAAAAGTAAATAACAAAAAAAAACATTTCAATAAAAATAAGTTTTTTTAAAATTTAATATTGTTTTTTTTTCTTTTAAAGAAAATAGTAAAAAAAAAAGTGATATTGTCAGGTTTAAAAATAAAAATATAACAAGGTTTTCAGGACATATTCCAAAAAAGTTGGTGGGAAATAAATATTCCCTTTGCGTTATATTAGAATAAAACAAAACCTGAAAAAACTGTCTGAATTGAGTTTTGCTGCCATTCAGTGGTGTCGATTCTGTTGTGCACAAGCTAAACATAATTTAGGCTATTGCCATCTTTTTCATTCTGATAAAATAAGAGAGAGACGGACGCAAATAAGAGCTGTCAAATACAAAAGAAGTAACGTCAGAACGTGTCGACTAAAAACACGATGAAGTTCAAGGCGTGAACTAGTTTTAAATCTCCAACTTCTTATCTATCACCATCTTATTCTTGCGCTGTAATACAGCAATTCTCTAATTTTAGTTTTGTTGGTCAACAAGAGAATCGGCCCCAATGTCAAACATATTCTTAATTTAACCGACATTAATGTAGTCACCTAATGAGGCTGTTCTAAAGCCTTGCAACCTTATTTTTTGTCTTGCGAAACAAAGTCGATGTGGGAAATAGAATATCGCATTCATATTGGATTACCGCTGGCAAGAGTGTCAAGGTGTAATGTGATGCATCAGATAAGGTCTGTCTGATGGAAAACCTGTTGATGATAAACCAGTCCCAAGCGGTAGTGGCTGTTGCTACGTCAACGTAGAAGTTCACCACAGCCAGAAACATTCGTGACGTCAGCAACCTTGAGTTTACATTCTCTTCCAAATCCTTCCGAAGCCGATACCCGGACATATAGTTGTATTAAAATAATAGTGATCAATCGTGACTGTGGTTCGTGTTGTGAAATGTATGTGACTGTCGTTTTTGGTTCACGATTTGACATTAGAATGGGTGTGTGGTGTTATCACAATGATGAAATAAAGATTTATAATCTAAATGTATAAAACAAAGTCGGGTTAGTTACACCATTTATAACTCAAGAACGGCTGGACCTATTTTAATGATCTCTGATTAGTTGGATTCATCTCCGCCCCGAATAGCAGAATAACTAATAATATATCGGAAAAATATAAATGGGAAAAAAATATACAGAAAATTAATCGATATTCATTGACTGCTAGGCGGTACGAAGTTTGCCGGGTCAGCTAGTACGAGTATTATATATTATTTGTTCATCTTGTACTCTTGACTTGTATTTGAATCTGGCTCACTAGCCTAACCACAGCTGTAGCCTAGTGATTATTACAAGTAGAGCTGTCAAGTGTGACGACTTGAGTTCCATTCCCAGAGCAGGAAGAGAACATTCATAATTTTTCTGATCGGAATTTCTTATTTCCAGCCCCGGGGGATTAGAATTACGTAAGTGGCGCCCTGACAGGGACCTAATTCATCAGACATAGTGGAAATTGTTTGAGATGTAAAACATGTTTGACGACACGTTTGGTGCAGTGGCTAAGCAATTGGCTTCTGCGCTACGGGTCGTGGGTTCGATTCCCACACGGAACAAAAATTTTGTATGACCTACAGATGGTTGTTTCGGGTCTGGGCGTTTGTTTGTGAGATTTGTGTCTGTAAACGCACCCACGATACAAGAGAAATCTTAGTGTGGGGAAACGTTTTTTTAAAAAAAATAAAAATAAAATGTTAACCTAACCTTCCCTGTAAAATAATAGATATCAATGAGACGTGATCATAATTATTATTCATACATAGTTCCTCATTGTTATTGTTTAGTTAGATGCTCGGCTTCGTCAAACTAGTGATGCTCTCATCATTTATTACCTTGGCAGCTCCGCTTGTTTACATTTTTCGATAACACTCGTATTTGAAATATTTTAGATGCAAATTAATCATAAATTGTATTAATTTCCATGTTTTGTTGATGAGACTGCATTTGCAGCTGTTGTTGTAAATATGTGGGTACAAGAAGCAAACAAGATCGTTTACTTGGAATATAAAATCACCTCTAGCCATGTAGGCCGTTAATTATTTCCTTTATTAGGTACTTAGTTAGCATATATTATTATTCAAGCTTGTTGTTGTTTCCTTAAAGTCAATCTTACTCCTACCATTACTAATAACGGCAATTTATGTATGGGCACGGACCCAATTAGAGTCTGATACACTAAGGACGTTGACGTGCGTATTAATTCAGACAATCTTTCATATTCAATCAATTTTGATCGTCTCTGAAATAACGACGGCATCCCATCGTCGTTTGTCGATACGATTTCACTTTATAATATCAAACACGTTTTGTAAACTTTTTTAGTAACGGAGTCTTGGTTTAGAAAGGAATAGGGTGGGTCCACACGAACGGTAGGCATTAGAAAGTGGCCGAGGATCTCACCTGCTCCGCATGAGTTCTTCCAGAAGTCGCAAAACTTGCTGCACGCACACATCTCGATGTACGTCGCTTCGCACTAGTGCCAATGTATTTTTAAACTTCACTTGTACAGTTTCGCAATCCTTCAGCCGGTGCGCATTCACACGATCGCGTTAATGTCGACAGCTGAGAAAAACTTTATTCATGTTATAGTAAACAGCGGCGGCGTAAACATGTCAACTAGCGGCTCAAATGCTCGCTTGTGTACCGTTGGAGCGTAGAAAGCGAGCGCGCGTGGTCGGGGCCGCGGCGGCAGTCGGCATCGTACGACGAACGAGTAGAGAACGGGCGGTCACGCGACGTGCTACCGGTACGGGCGCCCTCGTGCGACTGCCGACCGAAGCCCCAAGACGCGCCGACAACCGCCACCTCACTCGAATATAATAAAATCGAGGAAATGCACAGATTTCGCGAGCAACGACGTGATTATTAGCGCTGATTGACGGAATAGACTTGGGGAAATCAAAGGCGCTGAAAAACGCGGAACAGAATGCGTCCACTGATGGTTCACATAAAGAATTTCCGTACGAAATCGCTTATAGTTACTAATTTGTCGTACAAATTATTTATTTATCAGCTTACCCACGCTCTACCCTAATTTGATTCGCTTATCACGAGAAGTCAAAAGTTTAACTAAATTATTTTTAGAGCATTGTATTTTAAGCGTAAGTATATTAGATATGGTGAGTGTAAACAAATAATAATAAATACATTACGATACAATAAAATATCGTCCGAATATTGTCATACAAAAGAGTTCAACGCTCTACGAATCTACTCAGGTACGTGAGCCCGGAAGCGTGATCAAAATGCCTAATATAGGCACCGGTACAATATAGTATATTGAGCTTTTTATTTAAACATTCTTTACATATTTACCTTCAACATTTAATTAAAGGTAAGTACACTTCTTTCTATACCTTGCAAAAATGGGGAACTGAAAAATATCTGTAACTGTTGCCGCATGCCTACTTCAATTAAGTATTTATAATAAGAATGAGTAATAATAAGGTAATCTTTCAAAAGTATGATGTAACTATATTTTAGTAATTTAATTAATTCTTCCGGTTAAAGATTGAATATAAGCCCAATTGAAGACTACATACGCAAAGTCATGAGAAATTGATTATTTTATTTCGATCACACAGTTTCTACAAGCACAAGGAAATAATGAAAATGTCCTTAATTTTCACTATTATCCTTCCTAATATTTAGCTTAGAAAACGCACCTATTCGTTCTGTGGAATAAACCATCTCTATTGGTTAGGTTTTCCTTCGTAAGTTTCAATTACAGCACTGTTGTAGATTCTCACATATTGCATAAGCCTAGTTGTACAAATTTGGTTACAGACATGGATTCGCGAATGGCATTTGTGAGTTTTTATCTCAGTTCAAAACTGACAAGAGTGAGCATGATTTCAAAAAACAAAAAACTGGTTACAATTTACCTGTTTTTTTACCTGTCCTACCTATTATACCAGTTTATTAACTCAAAAGTTAATTATACATTAATAAATTATCACGACAGTACTTCCGTACACGTGTATAGCGGAAGTATTGTCGTGATCGTAATGTTGAGCGTGATCTGTGCATGTGTTCTACCTAGCCTTTTTCCCAACTACACAATCATGCTGGGGCCAGCTTCCAGTCAACCAGATGTGGCTGAATACCAGTATTTTACACGGAGCGACTGTCGTCAGACCTTCGCAACCCAGTTTGGCTGCTTTTCCGCCAGAGATGTGCTATGCAACGTTGCTATGGATGCGTTTGATATCCACCAATCATATTCATTGGTCCACATAACATAGCACTGGTGGAAACTGATTCAACTAAGCTACGTTTTTTATATGCAAGGATGCGTGCTGTGGATGCATGCTATGGATGGTCGCGAGTAGTCTAGCTATGTGCAGAGCAGTGTTCCTACAGTAGGCGCGCGTTTGTTACCAAAAGTAGACACGCAATATCATAGCACATCTTCCTCGCTCCGCTACATAGCTTAACATCAGTGGAAACGGTCACATAGTTTCGTAGCTTAGCTTTTACATTCTCGCAGCATAGCTGCATAGCACATCTCTGTTGGAAAGGCATGCAGTGGCTAAGCGATTGGCTTCTGCGCCACGGGTCGTGGGTTCGATTCCCACATGGAACAAAAATTTGTATGGCCTACAGATGGTTGTTTCGGGTCTGGGCGTTTGTGCATGTGAGATTTGTGTCTGTAAACGCACCCACGATACAAGAGAAATCTTAGTGTGGGGCAACGTTTTTAAAAAAAAAAGAAAAAGAAAGAAAGAAAGACTGGTTGTCAGACTTTTGGGCTTTTGACTACCCGTAACGACTGCCATAGGTATTCGCATGACACTCTGAAGCGTGATCTGTGCATAGTTCTAAAAATTGTTAAAATATATTGAGACTTACACTCACGATAGCACGTGTGGTTTGCGGCGAATCGTTGGGCAGGTCCTAGCCCCCGTTCCGTCTGTGTCTTAGAAGATTGGGTTATTTTTGTCAAGGGGATGGGTGGCAGGATGCATATGTGCACCATAATTAACATTCTGCGACTATAATCCTTGTCAGTACAAGAAGATATCCCGATCGTTCATGTTAGCGCTAGATCTGAAGGTCCGTACATGCAGGAAATACGCTCCGCTGTTGATACATTCACGATCCGATTATTTTTTTCGGAATAAAGAATTGTATTTGGATTGAAGCTATAGAATATTATATTCATGTGTTTTACTTTTATGTTTTGTGTTTTTGTAGTTTTACTTTTATGTGGGTATGCTACGCGTTGCTAGGTGATTTTCATCGTAATCGCGTAGTTTGTTAAATCTCCGCATACGAAAAGCTGTAGCGTGCTACAGATTTCAAACGCGTAGCCGACGCGTAGTCTCCGCGTAGTATCTGCGTAGTCGCGGCGTAGTCTCCGCGTAGTATCTGCGTAGTCGCGGCGGTGTCACTACGTAGCCGCTGCGTACGCTTGCGTTTCTTTATGATCACTTATTCTACAGAGATAAATTTAATGACGTCTCCATTCCCATGAATAAACGTTTACGAGTATATCACATAGGAATATATAAAAAAAAAACTATCTAAAATTGCTAATATGGCTTAAACCTTTATTAGGTGTGAATTGAGTCTTGATCTTGCGTAGTTGGTCGTTTTAAATCACAATAAAAATATGAACAGTAGCGACAGCTTAACAACTCAATGTCATTGTTTACAATACAATAAGTGGGATGAAAACCGATGAATCACTGTTTTTCTTAACTTCCCCGGTCATAAAAATGTTTTTCATATACATTAAATCATGTTCCCATGCATGATATCGCATCGGGTTAGACTGGAAGCAGGCCCCAATATTTTTGGGAAAAGGCTAAGCTGGGAAACTGCCTTGTTGGTCAGTGGTCGTAAATGCAGTTGTGCGTGAGATCCTCGGTTCGATGAACAGCCCTAAGAGCACGGATCTTTTATCGAGTCGATTCGAGAAATTTATCTATTCTAAACGTCAAATTTGACATAAGATATAGATCGTAGAGTAGATAAATTTCTCGAATCGACTCTATAAAAAGATCCGTGCTCGCACCGCAGGTCAGGCAAAATTTTTTTGTCTTCAAATTTTAATATTGTACACCTTATGAGTATGGGACAGTGAAACTATTATTGCTACCGCTACCAACCTTGCTGACTGGCTAATCTTTTCACCACAGCATGAGCTGTTTTCGTATAGCTCTTACTGACACGAGAGAAGAAGTGAAACTATGTATATTATTTTATCTACATATCTATATATTTATATTTACTTTGATGGTACTCATCTGTGTCAAACAATAAATAAACTACTATTTTATTCTATTTTTAGATTTTTCGGAAATTCTTAGAAGCGATTCCGTGTTAGGAATTGTTCTGCGGTAAATGACAATAGGCTAAGTGAAATTAACATAGTTATTGGCGAGATAATGGCGTAAGAGAAGCTAGGCAGGGGTAAGGGACTGCCCTACACCCCATTCAAGCTTCTCAGAAAATGTAGACGTGATTTTAGACGTACATACTTTGAACATAATATGTAACTAGTAGGGAACTATGCGGCATAGTTACCTACTAGTTACATATTATGTTTATGTACAACACATACACAAAATATTGACAAATTATCTACCGGCACTCACTGACTGACATTCATGGAGTACAAAGGCTAGGTTCCAAGTGAAAATCAGTGCCAAGTACTTCTGATTGGCATTAAGCTGATCTGGATACCTGTTTGGTCCAGCCGTAAGACGTAACCTAAATTATGATTATGTCCGTGTGGTGCCGGAGGTAAAGAATAGCTCTACCGCATCTCTTCCCGTGGGTGTCGTAAAAGGTGACTAAGGGATTCACTAGAGGATGGGCAGCAGCGTTCTCTGAGCACTTTAACAACCATACTGCGATCGCCAACCCGCCTGCCAAGCGTGCCGATTATGGCAAACCCCTAACATTGTTTGGGGGAGGCCTATGTCCAGCAGTGGACGTCATTCGGCCGAATGATGATTATGATTATGATATTAGTATCTATTTATATGTATTTTTCTTTTTCTTTCCTATGTTTCATATGTACGAGTATGTTATGGTATGTCTCTTTGTACCTACTGTGTCCTAATACATTTTTCATTCATTAATTCCATTAATATTACGATATACTTTTTGTTATGAATTATTTGACGCGAATCAATATACTACGGAAGAATCAGCAAAACTAATTTGTATTAAATGGCATCATAGCTTGAAGCCAAAATAAAAAGATATCCGTATTCTTTACGTTTAGCATAAAAATATTTGCTAATTAGTCTTCCGTGTATAAATCTAATATTGTCTTTAAACTACTTTACTTTAGTCGAGTAGTGGCTAATTTAGTAGCTAAATAGGTATGAACAAAACAAAACCAGTTAAGTAGTTTCCGAGTAGATTATATATATAATAACAATCCACATAAAATGTTTGGATAAAAAAAATATCTCCTCTTGACTAAATTACAAACGATCGAACTAGTCAATTAGTATCTAGTCTTAAAAAAAACATTACATTGACTTGTAAAAGTTATTTACAGAAATAAATATAATTTTTCATCATTTATCATTTATAGTATTACAGAAAAGGAAATCAGGAAATCTGGTCCAAAAAGAAAAGTTTCGGCCAGATCTAGAATTATTTCTAACAGATAGGTCATGTGGAAACCTCGAAATGTAGTAACAAAGGACTTAACACCGTACTACATTTCCTGAGCTGTTAATTGATATACAAAACAAATAATTAAATATAGGCTAGATGATATAAAGCAAACTGACAATTAAAATAAAAACTGATGAGTATAAAATAAATATTGTTTTTTTTTCTATCAGAAATCAATTATTGTATAATTGATTATGTAAATAATGTTCGTGTAAATCAATATTTACAACGTTTTTTATAACATTGTCATTCCATTTCCGGTGCTGTAATTGATATACGAAACAATTATTTATTATACAATTGCTGTATTTATTCAAAATAGACTAGAATTACTTTATCATACAATTATGCATATGCATACAATTATGATAAAGTAATTCTAGTCTATTTTAAATAAATACAGCAATTGTATAATAAATAATTGTTTCGTATATCAATTACAGCACCGGAAATGGAATGACAACGTTATATGTTCATAGTAACTGTTCAAGGTTTATATACGAATTAGCTGTTGGAAATAATCTTAGCTCTGGCCGCGCCACTTTTTATTTCGACCTTTAGTGTTTGATATTTGCCTGATGTCTTTTATGAGTATTTAATCATGAAAAATCGTTTATACAAGGTTAGTCTAGTCTGTAAGGGGATACTAATCTGCAGGCCACTTAAAGTATCACTGATGAGTAGGGTTCTGATATTCGGATGCATATTTACCTAAAGTTAATTTTTAGCTACGAAAGTATGGAAGCGTATTCTTAAAATATAATTTTTGTAATAAAAATTCGGGATGCCAGAAACAACGGGAATGCATTACTAGTCGGGTGTATAATATGGAAGTGACATCTTAAAATGATTTATTTAAAAAAAACTCCGGGATTCTTGGATTGCATAATTATTAAAAATTAACGTTTAACCCCCGATGCAAATATGTGTGTATGTAGAGTAAAAGAAGAAGAATGGTGTGTGTTATACAAACTAAAAAAAAAAAACAAATTGAAATAATTGTCCCGGAATCGCGGGATTTTTCCATACAAAAGCGCGTTCCATATTAGCCAACATTTGAGATGTGGTTCAGGTGAATATGCATACGAATTTCCGATGTCTACTGATGAGTGTTTTAAAGCAACTGTTAAAATTTAAAAATTCGATAACTTTTATTTCCGTTCAAAATGATTTATGCATTAGTTTTTAAAAAAAAACATCCTTGTTTTAGTTAAAAAATGGTGCTCCTAATCCGTGACCCCAAATATGACCTAAAATGTAAACAGCTGATCATAGAGGTCATAGCTGAGAATAGACACTTTATGAAATCTTTGGACAACTATTTCTCTTAAACTATTTACTTTTGGGGAAAGTAGTAGAACAAAAGTTATTAATTATTATTTAACACCTTTTCGGATTAGTACCCCCTTTCCGACTAACCTTGTATAAATGCCCTCTTGAAAAACTCTTTTATCCAGTGGGTACAGATTATGATACAGTATTAAAGATTCACGTGTTGAAGTTGCACGGCTTCACTGGCATTAAACGTCTTCAATATGCTAAACGATATTCCTCCAAATTAACTTAAGCAACCCTGCACGTTTCTTTTCGAAGGACTTTTCAGGGTTTTTCGCAAGTTTCATATACTTATCGTTCAATTGAGTTTTTGGGGGATGTCTTTTGTAACATTGACGTTTAAAATGAACTAAGTATTTCTAGTCTATTTTGAATAAATGAGTTTTGAATTTTGACCCGTGTGTGAACAGTGAGTACCGTCTAAGTCTGAGAGATGGATCTATGTGGTCGGAATAAGATGGCTTTTTCAACGTGACTACTGCGTCTCTTAAGATTTTCTGTCAGAGCGCATTGTCTACAATGAGCTGATTATTATGGACTAACCACTCTTATCAGCATCGATTGCTATTTTCTCTTAAAGGGTATTTTGTATGAACATGCGTAAGGATGCTTTTCCTTTTTCGCATTTATTCAGCTTTTGAATGCTTCAGTACGCTTACGCTTATAGAATGCTTTCGCAGCTAAAAGCACACATTTCACATGTAATGCGCGTGTTTCTAAAACCGTGCAACAATTTTGCGTATTGATACTGATTAATATGAGAAATCCCGTGATTGATAAAAAAAACAATAGAAGTAGGTATCATAACATAACAACATCACGCCTGTAATCCCCGAAGGGTTGTACAGAAGTGTTTGGTCTCTCTTATTTTGCCGTTATGTTTAAGTCTCATAAGGGGGCGAGCTTATTGTCATCAATCGGGCATAAATTCAGACTCCGGACTGCTACTGAAAAATTACCTACCCGTTAAAACCCAATAACACTTTGCCCGACCTCGGGATCGAACGTTGAACTCACGCTCAGCAGCCGCACTTGTGACCACTAGATCAACAAGTTAGTCGAGACAAATAGGTATGATGTGCGTACTAAACTTAATTAACAAGATACAAAATATGCAAGATGTAGGCAGCAAGCCTACGCATGCGTATTATGTCGATCGTGAAGGTCATTCAGCCTCTTATAGAAATCGGGAAGTGCTGTCGACTGACGTAGCTCATTTAACGACTGCCTCACAACAGGCGGCTTCAGATCTAAAGTAGTTATAGCTGATACCTATATGTCTGAAGAGAAGAATAGTTTATGCGTTTCAAAAAATAGTTGTATTGTACACCACGTAGAAGAAGCTTTTAGGGCCGATTTTTCAATCGTCAGAATTTTTTTATCCAAGGAATAAAAATGACGGTTTGATATATTTTCTTTACAAAAGTTGTCAAAACGTTAAACTTATTCCCCAGATAAAAATTATCTGACGATTGAAAAATCAGCCCTTAATAAAACAAGTGCCTGTAGACAATCAATGACCGCTAGAGAATAGATACGCTAATTGAACGTATGGAAATGACATTACACATAGTTTGACCGGTCGAAAGCTTATGTCAATCCAAAACATCCCATTGATGTTTCTATTATCTAGCGATCATCAATTGTCAAGTTGTCTACAGGCCCAGTGCCTGTAGACAAATGGCAATCGATGATCCCTAGAGCATAGAAAGATGTACTGGATTGACGTATCCTTTCGACCGGTCAAGCGATCTGTTATGTCATTTCCATACGTTCAATTGACGTTTCTATTCTCTAGCGATCATCGTTTGCCAATTGTCAAATCAAATCAAAAAAAAAATTATTTCACATAAACCAATACAGGCGCTTATGAAAAGTCGAATTTAGGTGCACGGTTCCAATTAGTCGCTTCCTATGGAGAAGAGCCGGCAAGAAACACCATGGTTACTCTTTTAAAAAATGATATCTTTAACAACATCAGTAAATACAGTACTATGATTTAGGATAGTTAAGAGAGAACAATGTAGTCTTGACCACAGACCTGTGAGTAAAGTAATACCAAGTCTTGAGTACAAAAATTAACCAAAAAGAAAAAAATATCTACAGGGACAGATCTGCTTGACTATTAGTATTCGCATCAAGCAAAAATACTTGACGAATTTTAACGGGTTTTTTTGCTGATATCATTCTTAGGACAAAATAGACACCAAAACCGCTCTGGATCGACAGAAATGGGAAAGGCAGACAAGGAGAGCCGACCACAGATACACAACAAAAAAAAACAAAACGGACAAGGCAAAAGAAGACTTCTTAGGGCAAAATAGTTATAACGGAATCAAAAACGATTATCTTTTGCGATACAACAGAGACTCTGTCTTTAAATTGTTAATTTAAACTCTTAAAAAAGTAAAAATGAAGCACATGGAAGGAAACCTTTCGATTAGATCTAGAGTACACAGCAGGAATTGGATTAAAAGAGAAGAAAAAGAAATGCTACGTGAAGATACCATTTACTTTAGAGATTAATCCGAGCACCGTTCGTAGACTAGTCGGCGTGTTTTTACTGCATCCACATCGGTCGAATGTCTTGAATGAAACGAGTTACATACGACTTACTAGTATAAAATGTATAATTGGAATAAAACACCGTCCTACGCATTTATTTTTAACTGCGATACTTAACTTAAATAAAAAATATCCGGTCGCCCTTTCAAGGTTACGTAATGACCATGATGAACGACGGTTATAAGTCACACACCATTTTTAAGATCTGGCAGCAGATTTGAATTAAGTATACTAAACATAATTCCGCAAAATCTGTCGTTTAAAAAGTATTTGTATTGACATAATCAGATAAATAATGGCGCTTAATATTTTTTTAAAGGATCATTGTCATTTTGATCCCTCCACGCGTTAATGCATGATAATTGTGTCATAGCAGTAGGTATGTTCATGAGGAAATTTCAAGAGCTCAGAGACCACCTCGATCTCTGGTGGCGATAACCCCCCGATACAGAAGTTCATTGTCGTCATATTTATGTTGTGTACTACAATCGTACTGATATCTAGAAAGCCGGAGACAAGCCCGGCTCGCGAGATAAGCCAATGCCAAGAATGTGGGAAGT
Organism: Amphipyra tragopoginis; assembly: GCA_905220435.1. Taxonomy (NCBI): domain Eukaryota; kingdom Metazoa; phylum Arthropoda; class Insecta; order Lepidoptera; family Noctuidae; genus Amphipyra; species Amphipyra tragopoginis. The sequence goes on from HG992006.1 coordinate 16,300,222, forward strand.
ACCTATGTTATTCATTAATTGACCTAAAGAACATTTAAATATATTTCTGAACGTAGAATAGTTTTGGTTATTTTTAATCACGACGCAAAGTGTTATTATAAGGCTGAAGCCTTTGTATGTCCGTCTGTCTGTCTGTGTGTCTGTCTGTGGCATCGTAGTCCCCAAACGGTTGAAGCGGCTTTTTTGTTTGATAACAGGTTTAAACGGGATGTCTGATTACGCTACGTTTGATGGGAACCGGTTCAGCCGTTTCAAGATGATCAGGGCTTTTCACAGTTGGTGTAGGGATTTCAGTCAAACAATGAGTATTTATTTCACTTCTGCTCTTTCAGTTGACTTGTAATTTCAAAGATACATCTATATGTGTTCCATTGAGAAGGTTATTGCCGTTATATGATTAACGATCATATCTTTAGCGCCATAATTATATACCGGATATTCATATGCATGGATAAGTATCTCCCTCTAGTAGCATGATCACATCGTACACTCCGCAAGAGCAAGTGCCAAACGTGACGTGCCGGATTCGATGCCCAGTCTGGGTACGCTCCAGCCACGCAATGGTGCAGAATTTTGAATTTAAAATTCGAAAATTTCACGGTTAGCCTGAGGTTGGAACGCATGCAGCTGCGAATCCCGCGACCCCGGTTTTAGATCAGGAGAATGAAAACCGTGGGTTTTTAGCAGATGAGAGTCCGGCCGGCATAACCCTTCGCCTTACCCTGACGGAGGGAATCCATGAGGACGTTCCCAAGACAAAAAGAAAGTGGTTGGCATCGCACTGTGTTGCTCCCATCACTTCATGGGATCCCATAACATCGGTGAATAGTGGGTTCCTATACGACACCATCGTCTACCTATCAGTTCGAGCATATGCATTATGATAATGGAGAATGGTATTGGCAAAATACATACTTGTGTGGCGTAGTTGAGACGTGGCTTTACCACGTAGATACATACATAGATACTGTTATGAATCTGTTGATTCATAACAGTATCTACGTACATTTTTTAAGGTTCCAATGAAACCAAGATAGTAAACAGGATATTTCATTTTACTGCACGGAAAATAAATTATCCGTTGGTATTTTACACGTACTTTAATAAAACATTTATTTAATATCTTTGTGTTTGAAGCAGCTGATCAAATTAACGAGTGATTTTAAATTAGCATTGCACGTACCGCTTGTTTTTACACCATATGATTTGCTTTTGATGTCTGTAATAAACATTGATTTATGAGATTTATTTTTGTTTAAAAATAACATCGCCGTTGATTTCGTAGTAGGAAGCATGGCTGCGGATCTTGTGATCATAAATCCAATTGCTATCAACGTTCGCAATAAATGGGGTGATCGAAAATATACCTCTATTCGCCCTTCCAAGGTTCACATGAGGTTATTGTATAATAATTGAATTACCTAATTACTTTTTTGCGTGTAAATAAATACTAAATATATTATTATGTCGATGTTAAGGATTGAAGTGAGAAATCTACTTTACAGGTATGCTGATAACGTAAGGTGTATAGGAAAATTTATTTTCCAAGGAAGTCCAATGATGTTACTTACGTATTATTATATCATCGAACGATTCCTTATGGTGGCTTGTAAACGGTGCTAAAATGCATTGCCAATGTCCAGAAGTGAACTGCGGTAGCCTGAGTTGTTTAAATGAATGCACGAGCTATGTACCTATATAAAAAATATAACTTATTTTTTCAATGTCAACCTGGGTCCGCTGCGCCGTGTTTTCGTGTTTACAAACAGGATAACATTTAACATTGTTTGCTAACCGAATAGGGACGAGGCCTAACAGTTTTGTTAACAAAAACACAATAACATGTTTGCCGAGACGAATGAATAACATCTCCCGCGTTCGCCTGCGGGGAGGGGAAGTGACGCATTTTGTGTTCCCGCTCACTAGAGGAAGACGCTATCAGTGTTGCCAGGTCTCCCGATTTTCCGGGATATCTCCCGATTTTAGTAAATGTCTCCAGATGTCCCGGATTCCCACTCAAAACTCCCGATTTTTTAAGAACACCACGGCTTATACTTTCTTTATTGTTTTGCTAACATGTTTTGCTAACTAGTTTTGATAACATGTTTTGTTAGAAAATTGGCGCTGCGGACCCGGCTTCAGAACGTCTTGTTAAGCGATCAAACGACACTATTAGCACAGTCTACCTATATCTTACTCCTTACAGTCGGTCAACGTAGAACATTGTCACAGAGCAATCGTGCGGGGGGTTGCGGGGTGAAGGGGCGGAGGTTATGTCCCGAGTAGCCATACTGCTACTCGGGACATAAATTCCAGGGCTCGCACTTTTTGATTTCGAATTTGATTGATATCGTTCATAGAAATTATATTAATTTATTATTGATATGTATGTGTACCTATTACGAGAATTTTATTATAAAGTCTGTTTACTAATCCAAGATGGCGGCATACATACATTTTCAAATGATTGTTCGTGGGAAGTCATTTCCACGGTTTCGGGGTCACTGATGCCGAAAATGACGTCAAAATCCAAATCCAAGATGGCGGCCATGAAAATTTTCATGTAATCATCCTGGGTGTCAATTTCATGGTTTGCGGGGTCACTTCACTGATGCCGAAAATAACGTGAAAATCCAAATTCAATATGGCGGCCATCAACATTTTCATCTAATCATCATGGGCGTTAATTTCATGGTTTTCGGGGTCACTGATGCCGAAAATAACGTCAAAATCCAAATCCAAGATGGCGGCCATGAAAATTAGTAAATTAATCGACATGGATGTCAAATCCAAGGTTTTCTGGGGTGCGGATGCCGAAAATGAGGTCAAAATCGAAATCCAAGATGGCGGCTACAAAAATGCCAAATTCGTCGTCACGAGTGTCATTTCCATGGTTTTCGGGGGTACTGATGCCGAAATTGAGGTCAAAATCCATTTCCAAGATGGCGGCTATTAAAATTTCAATTTAACCATCATGGGTGTCATTTCCATGGTTTTCGGGGATGCTGATGCCGAAAATGAGGTCAAAATCCATTTCCAAGATGGCGGCTATTAAAATTTCAATTTAACCATCATGGGTGACATTTCCATGGTTTTCGGGGATGCTGATGCCGAAAATGAGGTCAAAATCCATTTCCAAGATGGCGGCTATTAAAATTTCAATTTAACCATCATGGGTGTCATTTCCATGGTTTTCGGGGATGCTGATGCCGAAAATGAGGTCAAAATCTATATTCAAGATGGCGGCCATAAAAAAATTCAAATTAGCCGTCATGGGTGTCAAATCCATGATTTTCAGGGACGCTGATTACAAAAACAAGATCAATTCTCAAACACCAAGATAGGGACCACGTTTTACCTGGCAAATCTCATTTAACTGGTAAATTTTTTTGACCGCCTTATATAATCGAGGAATACTTAGGCTTTATTTCCGGCATCAGCACCCACGAAAACCATAGAAGTAATAACCATGAATAATAAGTAATTTTCCATGACTCCATCGTAGACTTGCGAATAATTTATAACTCTTACCTACCCCCGCAAGCGTTAGCCACTGCGACTGTAACCTCGACAAAATTTGTAGTTTTAAATATTGTTAGAATATTCCAAGATAAGATGGCGAAACTGCTGCTACATACCTTTACATTATTTTGTCAATCGTCAAAATTACGCATGCGTGGTTTTCTTTTTGCGTGTCACTGTTTCTATAAAACGTTAATTAATTTGGACGTTTGTTTGATAAAGTTTGTGTAATTTGTTTTATGTGACAACCCTTTGACAAGTGTTACCAATTTTGACATTTCATAGGACCTGTCAAATGTATGGGCGTTGACCCACTGTATGTAGTAAGTAGGTACACTGTGCTATTAGTGTCATTTGATCGCTTAACAGCTAACGCTAAGTCAGCATCCGAATTACGTATCACATTCGTAATTTCAACAGCTTTCATTTTGACAATACAACAATATTCATTGCGCGGTACATAGTTGTGGAGAAGTCGGATTGTTAATACATACGTTGCTGTGGAAATTGTTGACCCGTCAAAATCAAAGCCATAGCAATAACGAGTCTTTTGCGCTATTAGAATTCAGGTCTAGTTCAGTGGAAAAGATTTTGCACTTTGTACCTACTTGTTAAGCAAGTTCACTAACTACGAATGCCTGAGTACGTATTATACCTATGCACTCAAATACAATTATAGCAAAGTGATATCATAGATAATGGCCCGTTAATTGCGCTGCCCAGCTGAAAAATATTGACATTCGAAATTGATATGTAAGGCCAAATGTTGACTTCAATGTGTAGTGCTAAAACACTAATTTACACAATGACCTTTACAGTGAACGATACTGAAGGAATATTATCAAATCAATTGATTGGAGTTGCGAGTAACCTCCAAGAGTGTCGATACTTAGTACGAACGGCAGGCCTGGGGGCCTACTCCCTAAGTCCGTCAACGAAGTTAATCGCCCGTCCGAAAGTAGAATAGAAAATATAACCATGTCTTTCTGTCGAGTGCGCGACGGCAAAGACATGGTTATATTTTCTATACAAGGTTAGTCAGAAAGGGGGTACTAATCCGAAAGGGTGTTAGAGTACCCATAATAATGAGTAACTTTGGTTCTACCACTTTCCCCAAAAGTCAAGAGTTTCAGAGAAATAGCTGTTCAAAAATTACATAAAAATATGCTAAAATCTATCTATCCTCAATTATGATCAGCTGTGTTTAAAGGTCATATTTGGGGTCACGGGTTAGTACTCCACTTTCTGAATTTGTAAGTAAAGCAGGTAAAAAGATTTTTTTTTAAAACTAAAGTAAAATTCTTTTTGCATGGAAATAAAAGTTATCGAATTTTGAAATTTTAACACTTGCTTTAAAACAGTCACCAGTGATACCTTAAGTGGGCCGCGGATTTGTACCCCTTTTCCGACTAACCTTGTATATTTGGAAAGTTATTGTCAAAATAATGTGTGAACGTTTTTTCAACAGTTGAAATCGGGTGATAAAACTATTTGGCTTTTTTCATGAGACGATAGTCGTGAATTCCCCTCATGAAAAAACATCTTTCTTATGACAAGCAAACTAGTCATACTACCTACTACATTATTAAGTTATAGTTTCTAACAATAGCTGAGGTATTTCCATATTATTGATTTTGTATCGCGCTGATTGTGTTTCTCATTTTCCTGACATTTAAACCTCATTAATTCACAATCACGACACAAGTCTGATGTTTCAATGTTTTTGTTTCGTATCTCACGACTCGCGACACGTCAGCTGATGTGTCATTGTTTTATGAAAATATTCGTCAGCATCTGGCAAGACCTAAGAAATATCTATACCTACATCTAAAAATGTTTTTTTAAAGCAATGTACTGAATGTGTTGATAAATAATTGTACATTTTACTTAAAAGTACATATCGTCGCCCGGGAGTGAAAACCTCGGGAATGCAATTTGGTCATTTTTATTTTATCACGATCAATCAATCTGCCTAGCCTTTTCCCAACTATGTTGGGGTCGGCTTCCAGTCGAATCGGATGCAGCTGAATATCAGTATTTTACATGGAGCGACTGCCTATCAGACCTCCACAACCCAGTAACTGGGTAATACGATACTCTTGGTAAGACTGGTTGTCAGACTTTCTGGCTTCTGAACAACAGTAACGACTGTCAAAGATCGACAAATGACAGCCGGAACCAACGGCTTTACGTGCTTTCCGAGGCACGGAGGAAACTCGCTATGGTAAATGGTCACCCATCCACAGACCAACCTCGGCAAGCGTGGCTTAACCCGGAAGATCGGTCTATGCGGCTGTAATTATTTAGCCACGAGCTCCTCTTCTCTCTCTATTTTATCACGATGTATTAGGTATTATATCTTATAAGACAGCCGCTCTATGTGGTATTAGTTTGTAGGCACTGAAATTAGCCTTTATTGGGGTATATAACATCCGTAATAAATATAATTGACTAGCTTTTGCCCGCGACTTCATCCGAGTGAAAGCCCACAGGAACCGCGCTATGACCAAATGCATTCCCGAGGTTTTCACTCCCGGGCGACGATATTATAACCATTTTCCACTGAACATTTTTTTACACATAATTTTTAGGAGACACTAAGAGCGATTACGCACTGCATCCGATCCGAATCCGTCAAAATACGGATACAAAAAACTCGGACCCAATTCGGATATTGCTTAACGCACTGCATCCGATCCGAATCTGTGAAAATACCGATCTAGAGTAAAAATCTCGGACCGAATTCGGATGTTGCTTACGCACTATTCCGATCTCTGATTTAAATTTAAACAATTCAGGGGCCATCTTTGGCATATCCATTTGGCGTCTGATTTGAATCCGAGGTAATGCGAAAGTGTTCATACAAACAGTACTACGGCTACTTCGGTCCGTCAAATTGTTCTTCCGAATTAGAAACTCACGAATGACGGATCGAAATCGGATGACGGATGCCGGATGTAGTGCGTAAACTACCATACAAATAGTTCTATGGCTACTTCGGAACGTATTTTCACGGATTCGAATCGGATGCAGCTAACCGCTGTTAGTATGTTAAACCAATACTACCAATTCGCTCAGAAACCCCTTTTTTCGATCTGTTTGAGTCTTAGATACAATAGATCAAATGGAGCATTTTCTAACTTGAAGCTGACTCCACCATAGTTTGGAAATGGCAATACCAGTTTAGTATGTACATACCTAGCTGGCAGACATGGAACTGTGGCGCTGCTGCCATATCCTCACCACGGATACTATCCTGGCTTCCTGATCTGCGTCGCCAACTCGCATCACTTACCTGCAACAAGATAATAAAACATTAATTACTTACCAACTCACTGGTCTAGGTAACAAGTGCGACTATGGATTGTGTGGTGAAGAGCTCAATCCCCAGGTAGCCAAAAGATATAATATCATAAATTAACTTTATTTCGTGGTAAGATGAACCGAGCTTCGCAAAAGTTTTTTTTCTGGAAACTGACTTCGGTAAATGGTTCTAGTTTTCAAACCCTTCGGAAAGGGGAGGTTTTACCTTAGAGCAGATTTAAAATTGTGAGTTTTGACCGATAAAATGGTGACAGGTCGCCCTTTAACACATCCATAATGGTTCATTTATAGTCAATGCCGCCAGTAACGGTTTTAAGAACTGACATTGACATATAGCGGGGTATTATACGTATTTCACATCTCTTTGACTCGAGAGACTCGAGAGGAGCTCGTGGCTAAATAATTACAGCCGCATAGACCGATCTTCCGGGTTAAGCCACGCTTGCCGAGGTTGGTCTGTGGATGGGTGACCATTTATCGTAGCGAGTTTCCTCCGTGCCTCGGAAAGCACGTAAAGCCGTTGGTCCCGGCTGTCATTTGTAGATCTTTGACAGTCGTTACTGTTGGTCAGAAGCCAGAAAGTCTGACAACCAATCTTACCAAGAGTATCGTATTACCCAGTTACTGGGTTGTGGAGGTCTGATAGGCAGTATCTCCATGTAAAATACTGATATTCAGCTGCATCCGGTTCGACTGGAAGCTGACCCCAACATAGTTGGGAAAAGGCTAGGCAGATGATGATGACATCTCTTTGACTCCTCGAAGGAGCCAAACATGACGGTACCGTTGTTATTAATTACTCATCTATTGAACTGCGTCACTTGACGATCGTGCTATTCGGAGTACCCATTATTCTGTACAGGAAGGAAATTTTATTCTAATACAATATGTATTCAACAATAATATTGGAAGTATTATTATCATGTTCCGCGAAAATGTCGCTTACGCAACAGAACTCCAATTAAACAATCTATTCTGATATTTTATTATGCTAGCGAGTTTTAAATAGATAAGTTTTATATATCTGTTCTTTGAGACAGCAAAATCATTAAGATGACTTTTCCTCCTTTCAAGGTTAAATGGACAACAAAATCCAAATGCAAGCCTATTTATTAATCCTATAAATAATCAAAGCAGTTTTTTGTAGCAGGAAAAGTCAAAAGAAGCCGCTCTAAATTCAAGTGTTCGCTTCCCATTCCAAATTAAACGAAAGTATTATCAACAGCTTTAATACCAGGGTACTGCTTGCCATCAGCTATTTCCCAAAAGGCAGTGGCAAGTGCAAGAAGTCATCAGTTTGGACAAGAAGATAGATAACAACTAAGAAAAAATATATAGCAAATGAAAATACCAAAGGACTCACGCATATTATAACACTTGGTATACAATAATTAGATTGCTATTATGCAAAACATTGTAAAGCAATCCGCGTATTATCTCCTACACAAATAGGTACTAGGTTGACATGAATAGCAAGGAGGTATATTGTCACACCTGACCGTTATTCCTGTGTGTCCGATAACAATTACTAGTAACTGTGTAACGAGATCATGCTCTTCAAGATATAATGGTGGCGTGTTGCATAACATTTACCTTTTGTTTTTCACATTCAATCATGTAATAAATAAGCGGTGCAAATACCGTTTCTCGAGGACACTGGTTTCTTTGAATCATGATGTCATGTTTTACACAGGTTTCTTATGATGTCTAATCGTTGTAAAAGTACCTGATTCTGATTAAGAATAGATCGTCATAGCAAAATGTCCAGAATACTAATTTTTATGTTTAAGTATATGACTTCATGACTATTTTCTGACTAAAGTCGTATAAGATGAGTTATGCTTCGTAAATATTGCCTAAGTACCTGCAATATTATGGCTTATTTTGATTCTTATATTCAGATAAAAAACGGTATAGGGTCATTTGATTCCTTATCAAAGTCTATTGTTACAATATCTGGGATACCATACACTACACTCCCGACAATCTAAGAAGTCCGATTTGACACCTGTCAAAATACTATGAGTAATGTCAACAGTAGCAATAGTTACTCCAATGTGTGACGTTTAGTTTAATTTTATCATGGGTGCGCTATGTGCCGTTAAATAAAAAGGCGACTTTCTTTAAGATCAAAGGCGTACAACTTCCGTACTTACACATTTATTTTGTGCTTTAAAGCAAACGTCAAATCGGGCCTATTACGTTGTCCGAACTGTAGATTTATATTCAGACCAGCTCGGAGCAGCAAATATAAGTGTTTTGTTCTAGAACTTATCAATTTTAGATTGGACTAGACTCTGCGCTGAATTTAACTTTCAGCTACGACAAGAACTGCTGGTCCGCGCTCAATCAAAGATAATTTTATACTCTTCCGGACCAACTTACGAAATCTAGGAATAAACCTCAGAGCAATAACTGCTCCGAGAAATAGACGCCTTTTGTTTTGAATTTAAAAACTATACTGGGTGTAAGGGACGGTGTACAGAAAACTAAAACAGTGAATTCAGCCCATTATTCTGAATCGAAAATAAATGGGTTTTTTTCTCGGAATTTTCCGAATTTACTGGAAATTGCTAATTTGTCAATGTTTTATTGTATTTCAATAAGTGTTTTGACAGGCAAATAAACTGGGTGTAAAGGACAGGTTACCAAAAATTGACACAGTGAATTTAGTTCATTATTTTGAATTGAAAATCCGTGGAAAATATCAACGAAATCTTTCAAATTTTCCGATTTATAAAAAAATACATTTAATTTTTGCAATGTGCTGTGTGTCCTAATAGTATTGCTTATTTTACAGCAGAGAAATGTAAAATTTGTGAAAAGAAAAATCGGAAAATTCGAGCAAAATTTCCACTTATTTTCAATTCAGAATAATATTTGATAATAGGCTGAATTCACTGTTTCAGTTTTCGGTACACCGTCCCTTACACCTGGTATGGAGGGAAACCTGAAGGTATTTACCTATTTACATTTATATTACAAAAAAGCGGAATGGAATGAAAATTGTTACCTACGTTGGATAAGCAGTACAAAACGTCAGAAAACAATTAGAAAGTATAATTATATAAAATATAGGTAAGTACTAAGTACCAAAGGTAAGTACGAGAACATTAATTTGTCTAATTATCTATTGCATAAAACAATAAAGTAACTCAAGCAGTTAATTTGTATCTAATTATAACTTATAACCATGAACTGAACAACAACTCTTTATAATTATCAATCATCCCAATTAATTACAAAATTGACAGAATGAAGATTGCCGGCAATTACTCATTTTACCTGAAGGTAATTTAGTTTTTACGACCCAAAGACCCAAGCCTTTAAAAGTAACATTAAACTTCGATGTTATGGCAAGATTCGCCAAGAGGATGGGTAGCAGCATCGTCCTTGACAGGGTGTATACGAATTCGTGTAATTCCTTATAACCGCATCATCTACCACTGGTTTAGATTGACACGGGACGGGAATAAAAATGATAAAAAAAACGTTTTTTTCTTGCCCTCGTAAGTATCTAACACCTAATAAAAAAAGAAGTACTTTCAGAAAAAAAAATATTTCTCATTTCGATGCCACGCATAAATTAATGAAAGCACGGCAACACAGCTGGCAGGTAAGACTAGGGTGATATCGCTCTTTGCAGTCAGTTAACTTGGACCGCTAAAATGACTCAGAAACATAACAAGTTTCGTTTTCTTTTTTAATTCGCCAAAATCCCTTTTGGTTTCAGTCTAAGTCACCTGTAGATCACGCGGTTTAATGGAATTACACGAATTCGTTTACACCCTGTATAACAACGTACTATGGTCCCCAATCTGTTTGCCACGCGAGGTGTTCCTATAACTACGTAGGTTTGGTAAATTAACAGTTTTACCGGTTACAATAGCAGAGAGAGGTAGCCGCTATTGGAAAAACGCTTTCGGAAAATCGTTAGATCCGTATTCAGCAGTGGACGTTTACGGCTACAGAAATCCAAATAATTACAACCTCATAAACAATAACCTTTATACAGAATTTTGTTTATTATCAACTAAAGTTTTTATAGCTATGTTAAAGAAAATATTATTGGCGATGTTCTTCAAAAAGGACAGGTTCCTAATACACTCAACCGGCGCGCGTGCATGATAACAAGATGTAATGAATGTGGACGAAGCAAAGAGAGTATGTAAGGATCGTAGATTGTGGCGATCTGCAGTGTCTGCCTATCCCCGTGGGCAAAAAGCGTGAGTTTATTTAGAACACGAAAAGAAATCATAATTCGAAAACTACAAAAAATCGCGAAACATACATGGTAGTGATTCGGGTACCTCTAATGGCATTTACACGGGTCGATTTTAGCCGTACGGCAAGTCACCAGTCATGTCGCTTGTCACTTGCGGCCTAGTCGAATTTTCATTTGCACGATCGATTCGGCGTAAATCGACCCAAAAATCGACCCGTGTAAATGCCCCCATAAGGGTGTTTTACCTCTGGACTACCGCTTGACACTACTTTTTGGGACACCTTATTTATGTATGTAGAAAATAACTTTACAATAAAAGAATACAGCGGGGGACACCTAGCTTTTATTAAACTATCTACGAATAAATCCACATGGTGTTTTATCGTAGTTTCCTAGTAACAGGCGGAGTAGCAAACACGGAATGTTGTTTATTTATAAAGCCACGTAAGACCGATGCGTTCGACTGCCCGACTGCAAACGAAAACCTTGACTCACTCTCTAAATAGATAGTTGAACTCATAAAGTTATGGGAGCATCGTATCTGTTTGATATTAGTATCAAATTCAATAATATCTGTATTAAAAAAGCTATTGAAATACTGCCATTTGAAGATGATTGAGTTCTATCTGAAATGGAAAATGTTCGAAGATATTACACCATTTCTACTATTACATTTTATTTACGACGAACCCACTTCGTTATGGTATAGTTTAGCTTTTAGAAACACTGAAAAAATGATTAAAATCGGTAGGTATAGTAGTTTCCGAGAAATCAAATTGCAAACTAAAACTATGTCTATAAATTGAACTACTATATGTATGGTGTATACGTTGTACAAAGAACTCGTTGGTTAAACATATACATACAATAACTTTTTGGAATTGTATCTAAACTGACAAAATTAATACCTAGGTACTTATTCTAACGAATCTGATGACAAAAAAGTTTAATTAATTCCTAATACGTTAACTCGTCTCGTACTATACTTATAGAAGATTCTTCTTGTAGGCAATCAAAAAAAAATTAAAACGTAATCAATCAGCCATTAAGATAAAATGAACATGATACGTCGATGCAACATTAATGTTCATCGTTTTAAATATGATACAACGATGCTATACATGGATGTGCACTGATCAAATCAAATGCATTCATAACATTATGTAATAACGATAACCCCTGCATACATAGACGTTGAATAAACATAAAACATTTTCAATTTAAAGAGGATATAATTTTAATCACACATTGTTTACACATTTTCTATAAAAATCAGTACCTAGTGATTTTCCTGCTACTGATTGTTCATAAATATATTTATTAATCATCCAATAACATTTACCACAATACCGATGAACCATCGAATAATATAATAACGATGCTTTATCAATTAGGCAAACTGTTTTTACGCCATCATAATCCCTTCGTAAAACAAACCTTTGCTGCTTAAAACATGAGTTTCAACATGAGGAAACATACATATTAGGTATATAAAAAAGTATCAATAATATGCCGTCAAAGTCCTCTATGTATAAAACGAGCTGAGCCCGCGGCACCTTCTATGTGAAAAGTTTATAATTTTCCGCGATTCGGTATACCCGAATACCGTATTCTCCACTTCCGGCTTTTAAGAAACCTATCTGCCAAATATGAAATTCGTTTTGAAAGTTCAGCGGTAAAGACGTATAACAAAAAGACAGGCAGCCAAAGTCTCTTTAGGATTCATAATTTATTACAATATCAAATATCTTGACTTAGCACACGAGGTTGTCAACGTGTGGGATGTAGATTCGGCAACTATTGTGCCAATAGTCGTAACGGCCAATGGCCTAATGGCCAAGAGCCTCGACCAACATCTCATGAGGCTCTCGTTACGTGGCTGGATCAAGGGCTGATATAGAAAGCAATCCTCCTCGATACGGAGCGTATTGTGAGGAGGTTCCTGTTTCTGTTTCTGAGCCCTAACCACCGGTAGCTTAGACCCTGCTCCCGATGCCCGTGGACCCCTATTTTTTCATATTTTCAAAGGGAGTGCCTCCGCTGCCGGCGCTGCCATCCAAAAATAACGCCATTGGGAACCGGCAGTACATTACTGCCGGCAGCCGAGACCAAAAACATCGGCTGCTGGCACCCAAAATGGACCAGCAACGGTAATAAGTTGTTTGGTAGGTATGTTAGTTGAAAGCTAGGTTAGATTTTGGATCAAACACTAACTAGTCTTCCAACAGACTAATTTCAAGAGCGAGCGAAGCGAGCTCTGTATTTCGGGGCACCCCGACACGGATAGATTAGGTTCGAAGGGGATGACGGGGGCTAGAGTGAGCGAACGTAGCGAGCGAACGAAGCCCCCGTCATCCCCTTCGTGTTAGGTTACTTTAAACCCTGCAGACTGAAATAGGAGCCCCACGCCGCGGGGCTCCGTCGACTCTGCTTTGGAAACCCAAACAACCTAACAAACATCCCCTTAAGTTTTTCATTTGTTTTTATTGTGAAAATGAAAGTGGCTGACGAATAATCGTCTCATGAAGAGTTTGAAGAGGCCTTGATATAAAAACAGTGTATGTAGACGACGCGACGCCGGCAGCCAGATTGGCAACCGGCGCGGCGCCGGCAGCGGGGGCACTCCTTATTTTTAAATGTAGATTTTTATTTTGATATGTATTTAAAAATGTAAATCATAAGACAGAAAATGAATAAAGGACATAAGAATTACTATAATAGCTGTGGGCTTCGCCCGCATACAAAGTCCTTAGCTCTCCGAAATTAAAATTGCCCTTTGTGCTATGCTAAACCAAGATTTTTGCTAGGTTTTAGGATGTTTACGATCTAACAGGCTAGCTGCCATCACATCACATGAAAGTCTAAGGCTAAGCAGTTTATTGTGCAGTCGTGTTCCGTCGTGTGTATGTTAGAGCCAGAGGAGTTTATGGGAGTCCCTCCTTATCTTTGCTACTTGAATTCGTGTGCTCCATTTTAGACCCTGTCTGCGTTTACCATCAGATGTGGCTAGGTTCAAACGCGACCTAGTTGAAGAATAACAAAAAAAAGCCTTATACCTTGTACCAAATCTTTAAACAGGCTCATGTTAGATGTCCTCCCAAGGCTTGCGAAATATAATAAAAGCTGCATGTTTATGTGTGTCCAGGTATACAATAGAATACCAAATGAATTAAAAACATTAAATACAAGATTGTTCAAAATTAAATTATACAAATGGCTATCTGCTAATAGTTTTTACAGTGTTAGGGTGTTCCTGGAACATAAAATCGCATGATGACTGATGATTGTTTCGTGTAAAATTTGCACGCTTATATCTATTAAGCAAAACATGTTTGTTCACATTATTAACATTACTTACCATCTTTTATACCGTGTTTTTTTAGCAAATAAATGATATTACTATTAAAACCCGATAATTCATATTTATGATATTAGTAGAGACAAACCAAATGGTCTGACATTTATTTCTAATAAATAGTTGGTACCTTTTATGTACGAAAGCGGCCCACTTGCTGACGGTGCAGCGCGGTGCGGTGGTGAGATTGAAATTCAATCCGCTTTGTTTGAGCAGACACTTTTCAATTAAAAGCACTGCGCTACTGTGATGGATATTGCTTGACCCGGCATGGCTCGCGTCGGCCGGCCCACAAAGGAATAAATTAAATCGCGCCTCTAGGGAACTGTCAACTGACTAGGATAACTCATATTGAAATCGAACAAGTACCTTAATCAATAATCGAAATTGGTTATAACGTAAGTCGTCTTCGGTAGAGTAGGTACGGTCACAGTAGACATATAAGCTATAGCAGTACCTCAACTTACTATAATCTCAAGAATTGAAACACTCGCACAGACACGGTCTGTATACTGAGTAGTTTTTTGTTTTTGTATGGAACTGTATCCCGAAAATACCTTATTTGTCTTGTGGCAGTGCGTGTCTGTGTGAGTGTGTCAAATCGAACGATTGTAGGTAGTTGAAGTACTGCTTTAGCTTATATGTCTACTGTGGTACGGTGCTGATATACTACCTTTTCCACAGTAAAAAAAAACTTTAATTATAAAAAAAATGTAAGACATTGAACCGGGACAGTGACGTGCTTGTGGTTAGAAATATCAAAGAAAACGGTCTCAGTTTTTTACTATACCAATTTAACATCAATTGACGAGGGAAATGATTGAGTAGAAATCCACCGTTTGAATAATAGATTCTTATTGCGTGAAAAACGCCACCTGGCCGATTTTAACGTGAATAGATACCAAATCTCTGCAGCTAACAAACAATGCTACTATTTATAGATAACAGATAAAACCACAATTAGTTTATTTAATTACGTTGGCTTGGTGTGGTAATTATGGCAGTGTTCCACCAAGACCGGTATTGTCCAGGCCAGGGCCAGGTTCATATTCATCAGTGGACAGTTGCGGTTTAGTTTTTACCCGACTCCGCGACTGTAAAGACAAGGTTATGTTTTTCACGCGTATCTATACAGGGTGTAAACGAATTCGTGTAACTCCTTAAAACCACATGATCTATTACTGGTATAGATTAAACCTGCACGGGATTTGGCTTGATTAAAAAAAAAAAAAAACTTTTTTTTTTCTTGTGGTTGAGGTAAGTTTTCGTATCTAAACCACATAAGGTTTCAACAAAAAAGAAGTATTTTTTTTTTGTAAAAATATTTTTTTGTTATTTCATTTCAATGCCATGCATAAATAAATGAAAGCAGGGCGACGTAGCTGGCAGGCACTACTAGAGCGATATCGCTCCGTGCAGTCAGTTAACTTGGGGCGCTAAAATGACTCAGAAATAGAAAATTAGGAATAGAAGGTCAAACAAAAAAATGCTGAATCTGAAAAAAACTAGTGCTAGGTCCAGTCTGTGTCACCAGTAGATCACGCAGTTTAAAGGAATTACACGAATTCGTTTACACACTGTATTTCTATGTATCTATGTATGAGGGATACCCTCGAAGCAGCTAAAATCCGTCCAGCCGTTGGGTGGACGGATTTTAGCGCAGTCGGAGGCAACCTATGAATTATGTAATTCGCCAACTGACTGACCGAAATCATACGTAGACTCCGACTGCATGTTTTAATTTGATGGCATGATTTTTTGAAAACCTACGTAAATTTTACGATATGTATGTTATGATTAGAAGTACGTCTTGTTTACATCTTTTCAATTCTTATTTTTTAGTTCGCTTTATGCAGTCGGGATTTTAATTTTTTTTAATTCTCATTTTTTTTGTATTTTAGCTTCTATTATCTTGAGTGATGTGTTTGTTATCACCTGTGGTGCGTGTTACCCAAAGATGCTGTAAGGGGGTGCACCAGCGGAACGGAAACGGAAAACGCTGACTACAGGTAGAAAGACGGTGCTTGACTCGAGATGGATTCCGGATATTGATGAAAAAATAATAAGTAAGTTTTATTTTACGGTAAAACTCTTTATTTCATGACGGAAACTCTTCAATACCTAGTTCTGGTTCTGCGTAGCCTTTTTCCCTAAAACCACCAGATGCGGCTGAATAGTAGTATTTTACACGGAGCGATTGCCATCAGACCTCCGCAACCCAGTTGCTCGGCAATTCCGATTTCCTAAGGTTAGACCGGTTGTCAGAGTTTCGGGCTTTTGAATACCTACCCGTAATGACTGTCATACTACACCCGTGCGCTTTCACGTTCATCTTGCGCTTTCAACTTTCAATTCCTCTTGCGTCAAGCGCATGCAATATTGATTGCCATAAGACGCATGCAGCTTACCGTCTACACCGGTACGCCTCGGTCAGTCGTCAGTCGACATACAATAGAAGGATTAGCGTGCGCTAGGGGCATGCGTTTTTGTCGAATTAGTATTAACGCATGCGCTATGGCGCTTCACGCATGCTTCAGACGAAGACGCAAGATGAACATGAAAGCGCACTGGTGTAGACATAGCTATAGGTCGTATGACGCCCGGGACCGACGGCTTAACGTGCTCTCCGAGGCACGGAAGGATCTCGTTGTGTAACGAACGGTCACCCATCCACGGACTGACCGCGGCAAGTGCATCTTAACCTTGCAAATCGTATGATCCGCGCGGTTTTTAAATAGCCACGAGTCCTTCCTTCTATATACAGCATGTAAGGGTAAACACCGTTATCACTCAAACCATGGGTAGTTGACTTAAATATAAAAAATATAGGACCGAGTAAAAAAAAATCAAAAATATATACGCGCGATAAATGAGCGGCGCGGCGGCTACGACGCGGCGTACATATACTCGCTAACGAGACAGCTGACTTGACTGGGGTAGCAAACTGTGCGGGGCCGTGCGTCAGGCCACGCGGCGATTTCTCCGCGCCCTTTCCCGTAGCTTGTTGCCCCCGCGCATAGGGTGAAATGTTTTGAGGAAAAATTAAAATTAAAAAAAAAAAAAAAAAAAAACATTGATTTTACGTTCTATAAATGAAACCAAACCACTGGTTTCAAGGACAGTGGTGTTTACCCTTACAATCTGTATTAGTAACTCTGCATTTAATGATGTTTATAAATGTTCGATTTCCGTACCCTAGCGAAACGGTTTTGATTTTGCGATAAGAATTTTACGTACCGCGAAAATTACAAACATTATTTTACCATTTTGTATAAACTCTTTTAAAAAGGTTTTTAACGAAAAAAAAATTGTAAATATAATTTTCTTAAGGCGTAACAATAAACTCGAAGACTTCGTCGTCGTTTGTCGCAGAAGGATTGATTGGGGTGAACCCTCGCATTGTAACCCTGCAGATATCGTCGGTGTAGGGGGTAATGTACTGACCTGAATAGCATTGACCCGACTGTCAGAGAGTACTAAAACCTTCACTTCTACACAAAATCGATTACTTTTAAAACAAAAGAAAAAACTGGGCATTTCAGTATTTCTTATTAACTATCTAAAAACGATTCTCAGTATTCTATTCTAGATCGAAAAGTCTGTAAATCATAGGGGTTGGGTTTGGCCAGCAGTAGCACAATACTAAAGGCTAACAGAAACAGTACACATAGAAAATCAAGTAATCAACAACATACAAAGACTATTGTTCATTGAAGTACGGCCATCCATCTCTCAATGATCTTCGTTTTATCGGAAAACTTTATAAAAACTCCGTCCACTAAAGGCACGCGACTGAGACCTGCGACTGGCGACGACCTACTCGCGACCACATCACCGCTGCCAGTATTAGCTACACATAATAGTAAAGCGCTTCATCCGCTTGCAAATGAAATTGCGGGACTACTTCAACGACTTTCAACTGTGGACTGTTACTTACAGTGGACTAGCTTTTGCCCGAAGCTTCACTCGCGTTAATTTAGAATTTGACAATCAACTCTTAACATACTACTAAAGTTTCTATAATAATATAATTCAATCATGATTCGAAAGACACATGGCGCCATCTATTATCGTTATTGTTGTTTTCCTCGGGAACAATACTTTTTTCGGGATGAAAGGTACCCTATGTCCGTTTCTGTACATCTGACAACGCATATGCAAAATTTCAGGATGATCGGTTCAGTGGTTTAGGCGTGAAAAGGTTACAAACAAACAAACTTACTTTCGCATTTATATAATATTAGTTAGAATTAAGTTCTTTAGAACTTAAAAAGCCATGAAAGTAAAAAAATTAGGTTAGGCTAGTTAGTGAATGTTGGTTTCGACATTACATTTTATCTTTTGACCGTTTTCTGTCCTTATATTTTAAAAGAAGCCCAAAAACATACCGTTTCAAGAGTAGGTAGGTACCTAAGTATCCAATTTAGCACTTTATTATGTTTTTAACAGTACAGTCACAGATAAAATCAAGGAACCAACAGATTTTTTATTACAAACAAATGGAAATGAAGATGGAGGCACGGAAATGAAAGGTACCTACCCAAGACGTTTTACTAACAGACTTTATGGACGACTAATGATGTAAAGTTGACAGACATTCTGAAGTAAGTAAGTAGCTAATGATGAAAGAGATAGAGATAAACACATGATTACCAATGTATCATCAGTGCAACTTAATGTATGGGTTATTGCCTGTCTGTAAGAGTTATTCTACATCGTAATAACTCGAGCGGTATTTCAAAATCGATAATGCTTCAAATTACAGGCAATGTCTTTCATCAGAACTTAAGAGCTATAAAAATATTATAGATAAAAATGTATAAACAAGTTAATTTCCTGTGGTTCCCCTGCGGTAGCGAATTCTATGGATGCTACCGCTTTTAATTACTGCATTATATAAATAATATTCATGTTATGTCACAACATGTTTACATTGATTACATAGGTATTCGTTACAAGGTGACTCCATGGCATGCGCAATTTAGAACTCGATCGCAACTATTTTTAAATTTCCGGGCGCATACTGACAAAGACATTATAGAAATCCTTAAATATAAAATAATGTAGTTTAAGAGT
Organism: Amphipyra tragopoginis; assembly: GCA_905220435.1. Classification (NCBI taxonomy): domain Eukaryota; kingdom Metazoa; phylum Arthropoda; class Insecta; order Lepidoptera; family Noctuidae; genus Amphipyra; species Amphipyra tragopoginis. The sequence continues at coordinate 16,319,724 of HG992006.1, forward strand.
ATTTTTAGGGTTCCGTACCCAAAGGGTAAAACGAGGCCCTATTACTAAGACTCCGCTGTCCGTCCGTCTGTCACCAGGCTGTATCTCATGAACCGTGATAGTTAGACAGTTGAAATTTTCACAGATGATATATTTCTGTTGCCGCTATAACAACAAATACCTACAAAAAAAACAGGATAAAATAAATATTTAAGGGGACTCCCATACAACAAACGTGATTTTTTTGCCGTTTTTATAGATAATGGGTACGGAAACCTTCGTGCGCGAGTCCGACTCGCACTTGGCCGGTTTTTTATTTTATATTTTACCTTATTTTATGTTTTCACGCTTATCTATGTAGGTATCTCTGTATGTGGGATTCTTTATATCCTCGAAGCATTCCAACGGCTGGACGGATTTTAATGCATGAAGTGTCTATCGACTCGTCTAAGCCGTGCGATGATTGTAGGCTAGACACGCAGTCGGAGGTTACGTATATTTTTGGTCAGCATGAATGCATGATATTTTATAAACCTACGTCAATTTTCGGATTATTCCCATCTTCCCCCGAATGTCTGCCCCCGAATGGGGGAAAATGGGAATTTTCGTGGCATCTTCCCCCGAAATTGTAATCGGGGGAAGATAGGAAATAAAAGTGTCATTTGTCCCCGAAATATTTTAAATATTTTTTTTTTTGTGCCACCGCACCCAGTTTTGGTTTGAATGAAATAGACATGATTTTTTATAGGAATTAATAAAACAAAATGATGACTACCAACTTTTTATAAAACAAATATTACAGCATTTTTTCGTTTTACAATCAGTAATACATAAAACATAGGTACTAGCAGTTTCTCTAATTTAAAATTATCAATCTAACAATGAAATATTAAAAATAATATTCATCTACAGGGTGTTAACGAATTCGTGTAATTCCTTAAAATCACATGATCTACTACTGGTATAGACTGGCCCCGCACGGGATTTAGCTTGATTAAAAATAAAAAAATATTTTTTTTTTCATGCGTCTTTGTTAACGATCATATCTAAACCACCAATAAGGATTCAGTAAAAAAATAAGTTTTTTTTTTGCAAAAAAAAAATTTGTGAACATTGCGATGTCACGCATAAATTAATAAAACTATGGTGACACGGCTGGCAGGAACAATTAACGCGATATCGCTCTTTGCAGTCAGATAACTCAAGGCTCTAAAAAGAATCAGATATTGAAAACCAAATTTTTTTTCTGTTTATTTTCGAAAATTACCATCTAGTGTTAATCTGTGTCATTTATGTCTTTTTTACTGAATCCTTATTTAGTGGTTTAGTATGATCGTTAACAAAGCCGCATGGAAAAAAAAAGATTTTTATTTTTTATTTTTAATCAAGCTAAATCCCGTGCGGGGCCAGTCTATACACTGGTATAGACTGGCCCCGCACGGGATTTAGATTTTACTGAGTAGATCATGTAGTTTTAAGGAATTACACGAATTCGTTAACACCCTTTAGATGAATATTATTATTAATTAATTGATTGTCAGACTGATAATTTTAAATTAGAGAAACTTAATATTATATTGAAATTAAATTTATATTATATTGAATATTGGGTGCGGTGGCACAAAATTTTTTTTATTAAAAATATTTCGGGGACAAATGAAACTTTTACTTCCCATCTTCCCCCGATTACAAGTTCGGGGGAAGATGCCACGAAAATTCCCATTTTCCCCCATTCGGGGGCAGACATTCGGGGGAAGATGGGAATAATCCCAATTTTCTCTATACTAGCCACTGAAGGATAACCATACTATTTTTAAAGATTCACCAAAGGAGACCTGCACACCTGAGAGTTCTCCTTAAAAGTCCGCCAACCTGTAGTAGGCCAGCGTGGTGGACTAAAGCCTGAATCCTTCTCATTCAGAGAAGAGGCTCATGCTTATCAGTGGGACAATAATGGGCTGGTTATGTTATGATTAGAAGTACGTCCAAAGGTCATTAAGGGTTCCATTAATGGGCGAATCTGACACGTGCTTGGCCGGTTTTTCGTGCCGAATGTCCGGTTTCCGCAAACCTCACCCCTCTATCTTTCCCCTTTACTGTGTAACAAACCCAAAGCGACTTCTATTTTTTCTACTAACACTATTTAGTTCCATTTCAGTAAAAATAATTGGAACACACAGACATTATTGGCAGATATTAATATTGAAAAATCGGTCAAGTGCGAGTGAAACATAGTCTCAAGATGACAATGTCGTCTTTTTAATAATCATAAGCATAATACATAAGTAATCGTCTAATGACTATGCAACCGACTAAATATTTCAAGATTTAATCATTTTTCCTTCCTAAATCGGTGTGCCAACTATCAAGTTTATGGGCCTGCTAGGAGTAAGCACCTTAGAATTTTGATGATCGGCGAGTGAGTGTGTGTAGTAACGAAACTTAGAAACTTGTCTTAAGGCATTTTTTTTTTTATTTTTGTTTAGCGATAGGCTCGCGTTAGACCCCTATCTTACCTGATGGTAAGCGATGATGTGGTCGACGGTGAAGCACGCTTGCCTAGAAATAACCTATTCACTCTTAATTTAGTTAAATACATTAACTACTCATCTGTTGCAAAGATATAGGGGGCTTAAAACTGCCCTGAGTTTCTTGGAGAAAAGGGTGTACTTCCGTGCCTGCTCAACGTTGGCAGAGGCATTGCCATACTCCCTGAATTATGCATTTCTGTTTCTGCTATTCTTTATTTAAATTTCTAAGCGGTGAACGGGATTTTAGACAGATTAAAGTGAATATGTGCACACGGCTACGCGGCTGCGGCTTTAAATAAACTTCCCGAGCAGGACCTTTTCTAAAATTATCCCGGCGTCCAATCGATATAGCCTCACTTCCCTTCCCGTCTAGACAGACATATGCATACCTACACGCTAATATTGTACTCTTTACTCAACCTACAAGTAATTGTATGAAATTAACGCAACAGACTGTACACATTCCATGTTTACTAACCCGTAGAACATTTTCTCGTACGATAGTGTGATGTATAGCCTAATTGTGCTCCAATTTTAGAGAGATAAGAGACGGTAAACAAAACTCGTTCCATATACGAGTATTAACTACGATTAACATTGTAATTACTGAACTACGTGACGTTAACTTCTATTTGATATAAAGGCGTAAACTGCAGCTGTATCAATACGAATAAAATAGTTATAAGCCGAGCTCTTACCGTTAATTCGTCTGTCAGACAGTGTGTCCTCCTCATCCCACCAGGGTTGGTCTAGAATCCTGCGCGTCGGGGGACGGTCGAAATTCCCATAATATTGAAACTCCATTCTGAACACTTGCCGTCTATGTAAACACTACTTTCTTTTGCAGAATTTTAATTACACAGGCACTGTAGGCATACACAAACACCACGCCACCTTAAACGCTTAAGCGATACTGATTTGTTATTAACTCTTCTCGACCAGACACAAATGAGATAAACGATTGACGCTGAATAATAACACATAGGGTCATTATTATTGACAATAGTACGGTAAGTCGCTCGTTTGTCGTCGACGGGCCGTCGCTCGTCGTGATAAACTTTGCCTTTGCCGTTGTTCTCGGCTCTCACCTTAAGTGCAGGGTTTCTGTGTGTTTGCTCTTGACGTATGAACAACCGTCAGCAAACACTAGCAGCCACTTGCACAAATACATATAAGGAAAGGAGATGCGAGACTGGCTCTATTGTCGCTATGTTTTATTGAACAAGAATACTTATTGCATTCTTATTGGATTCTACAAAACATTAATATAATCTTATTATTTTCTAAAATGTGTGAATGTGCTAAATGTTTTAAGACCTTAATGTTTTTACATTTTTAATTAGGTGAGTAAATATATTTTGTTGGCATAGCTCGCTCGGCCTTAGTTGTCACACGAAAATCGGTCACGCGTCTAGAAAAATGATAACAGAAAGTCTCCTTAAATACAATAGAAGTTTGGACAAAAATATTTTCTCGTACTTGATACGTAAAAAATACAGATATATTATAATTTAAGTTGATATTTTATACCATATAGACTATGTGCCGCGATGGACACAATGCGGCTTGTAATTTTGCTTACTGCTTACAATAGGCATTTGTTTTAAATTGGTAAGTTCTTCGGCCATTAAGAGTCAACCACGTGATCACAATAAGTAAAAGATCAAGATCCTAACGTCCTAAAAATAAAGTAGAACAAATATCAAGACTTAGTACCTACTTACGTTCTGAAATTGATTACACTACAGAACGTTAGTGCGGCATTTTTCAGCTTGTTTGCGAAACTATTGTGACGGTACATGCCACTTAACACTTTAGACGCGTCGGTATTATTGGCGGCAATATGCTAATAGTATAAACATGTACATGTTCCTATGGAATATGTTGACATAGCCAATTTTACTATATATAGAATACTATTTTAGTTCATATCACCATGTATTACTTGAATCTTGTCTACTATAAAAATTACAATTAATTTAATAAGCATGAAATACGTATTTGTTTTTCTCAATTTGTATCTAACTTAGTATTGTATTGTATATGCAAGTTTGTGTATAGTATTAGTCTGCAATACTATAGGACATGCACTATAGTATTGCAGATTGACAAAGTCCCGATATTTTCTCATTATCTAACGATAGGGCGACCGAAGTCATCTTAAACGAGAGTTTGAGTCATCGTTTTAACCTCTGGGGTGACATTGTTATGTGAAAATTGTCATGGAAAAAATAATTTTACTGGTTACTAACGTGGTATTGATCACCTTCGGCAACCTTCCCTTGTTTACCAGAGTGGTTCGTTCAACCGAGCAACCGAGAAGGAACGAGTGTAAATAATTGTCGAATAAAATAGATATGAAATTTTATCTAAATGCTGTTTTATAATTATTTGCAATCTTAAGCACTTGCTTCATTGTCTGCGTTGTAGGTACATGTGTAATCTACATCTAAATTGTTTATAGTGACACATTAAGCTACGTAGCAGGCAGTATCAGTCATTGTTATATTTTTTGATAATTATGACGAATTTTATGGTCGTATTTATTTAATTAATTCCTTAATAGTAAATCATAGTGAGATGGTCACGTCAGCATGACCTGACGGTTTATTCTCGAAAGTTCGTCAATTATTAATCGATATTTATAATTACAATTAAAGTGTTAAAAGCATAACGAGTTTTAAGTGATCATAACATTCATAGATATTATTTATCTGAATCCTGACAAACCTTTTTTATTACGCGATTAATGATTATATGTAATTTAAATTATTATATGTAATTGATAAGTTAATAGCTCATATAAATAATAAAATAATGTAAGTACCTACTTAGGAATTATTATTTTAATTACTCGTATGACCTTATTATTATAAATGTTAAAGAAAGATTGCGGGTCTATCTTCTCTATTTTTCTACTACATTTTATTGGGATTCTCTGGATTACTATTAAAAAGATGAGTCTTATCAAGGTATCTATTTATTTGAAGTGGAGTCCGATAATATCTACACCCTTTTCAACATAAGGTGAGTCCTGGGGTTTTGCACAAAACGTTACCATAAAAAGAACATAAAATATTTAAAAAAAAACCTTGATGATTTAGCTATTTTACGGCTTTTGATGATGTCTTTTACGTTTTTTCGATAGCTGTTTCCTTACAGCTACAATTTACGAAATAATCGCTATTCAGGCAGGACTCGTCTTTCGATGAACGGAGTATAGTGATGATGCAGTTTTGAAGACCAAAGCCTTCGAAGTAACAGGTAAAGCCAATATTGTTATCACGAATCATTTCCCCAAACGACCTTGAGTGAGAAGCCATGTACCTAAGGAATTATAATTATTGATTATAATAATCATCATCATCAATCAATATTTGGCCATCGATAGAAGACTTACTTATCGATAAACGTAATTTATGACAATCATTATTATATTAGGGAATTATAACATAACATCACGCCTGTATTCCCCGAAGGGTTGGGCAGAGGTGTATAGTATAGTACACCCTCATTTCACCGTTATGTTTAAGTCCCATGTAATAGGGGGCGAGCCTATTGCCATCAACCACGCAGAAAACCCAATAACACTGCCCGACCTGGGTATCAAACCGAGGACCTGACACTCAGCAGTCGCTCTTGCGACCATTAGACCGAGGCAGTAATAATAATTAAAACATTGTTGCCCTCTTCGCCTATGTACTGGCAGCTTTTCAGGGGGCCCAGCTAGTGAGCTGGCGAGTCACCGTCTGCCAACACTTTTCAATTTTAAATGTTGAAAGGCAGACGCCGTTTTCTTCCGGCAATAGAAGTTATCCAGTCCACCTAACACCCCTTCCCATAGACCAAATATTTAACACCATATTTACAATAGTCTTGCACCCACCTGGGACGGTTCATGACCGTACTCCAATAGTGCAGCCGTGGATAGTCCCCGGTTGGTGCCCCACCCCATTTTAGATTAAAGTTCTCAAAGGGCCCTCTGCGCGTTGGACCTGTGTCCCCGTGTATGCCTTCCAAAGGACCGGACATCTTCCGCACGTAAGATGAGCCGTGATTCCCAAAGAGATTAAAACATTAATATTGTACGACCGCTGTCTGCTCTACATTTTGTGTCTAGGCTTTTATATTATTTTATCAGAAAGTACCTAGTATAGTTGATCTACCTTTAAGGTTGAACTGCTCGGTTGAAGTTAAATTATACGTGGCTAAGGGCAACCGGTCCCAGAAACCTCAATAAAGTAATGGTGTCAAACAATTTACGGAATATGTTAAAAACTAAGTATTCGAGGTCTTTTCTACGAGTATTATAGGGGCCACTATCGCATTACTAATTCATTTTAGATGCATTTTTATGTAATTCGTGTTATTTTTAACTTACATATTGGTTGTTATTTTATGTTAGGAAAAACATCTGCTTAGTGACTCAAATATTTCAAATAAGTAGCATAATTGCTATGTAGGACGTTTTAAAATAAGGAACTGCTGTTAAAATGTAATATTAAAAGTTAATTCACATTAGTGACTGCATTTTATAATTAATTTGATAGAGGAGCATTGTGTATTACATAACCGTTTCGAAATGTTTTCTAGTGATGCTAGCATTCACGTTTTGACAGCAAACATCATTTTTAAAAGAAATAAAAATCTTTAATAAATAATCGTATAATTGTATAAAATAAATGGGATTTTCATTGTTATTTTTTAACGAATTTAATGCATAATAAGTTTCGAATTTAAAATTTTCTGATCTGAAATTTAAAACGCCCGTAATTTTATTTTAAATTAAATAGATTTTAATATGTATTTGTTATTTCCCGACAAAATTAGTAACACTTATTTTCATGCGTTCTTATTACCCATGCATTATTATCAAGCATCATAAAACATAGTACTCACGATGGCATTACTACAACCTCCGTGCATAACGATATTTAACGTTGACACTGTCACACGGTTTATTTCGCTCAGGCATCAGCCGAACGTTTGATCGCAGCGTGTTTGACAACTACATTGAAGCCGCGGCCATTAAAAGTTAGTTTGAAAAGCGTCTCGCGACGGACTCACGAAGTGTTTCGCACAACTGACGAATTTACGCGGACAGCGAACGCGACACGTTAAATGCCTAATTCCGCTTTGATAAGCAATTTACACTGAAATTAAAACTAGCAACGAAGCTGTTTCAAATTGAATTCTCAGCGGTTTCGCTCATTTAAAACGGAATGTTGATAAATAGTTGCTAATTATTCATTGTAGCAAAATAAACATACCTAACTCTTCTATATCTATTTAGTAAGTAGATTTTTAGACTAATATACATGAAATGATGAAGCGTAGGAACTTAATAACTTTATAACTAAAAAAGGAGTTCTTCTGCTTAGAAATCCCCCCAAAATGATAATCGTTATGATTTAATAACCAGTTAAATTAAAATTTATGTTGACTTGAAATTATCTTTCAATTATCTAGTCATTCCTAAATCAAAATATATAAATAAATAACAAATTAAATTTTAAAAAATGTAGACACTACGTCTACGTAGTACTAGAAAAAATATTAAGTAAAGAAAATAGATTAGATTCACACGCTATGCCATTGCTACGCCATTATTGTATTGTATTATCTGATGACGCTAGTTTACCGATGTTTTTGCAATGTGTGTACAAGATGTAACAAATACATACTTAATATTTAATAAAAACACCCTTGTTTGCATCTCGTGACAAGCGTCACAATGGTGTGAATAGAGTTCCGTATACAATGTGCAAATTTTATCAAAATTGACTCGCCAGTACCTAGCCAAAATCGGTGTTATATCATTATAAATAATGCAATGCAAATATTATTATGTACAGGTGGACAGTTGTCATATAATTTAGGTTCAGATTTTAAATTCACTTCTAAACATGAAATGGCAAAACAGATATTCCAAAACAGGTATGCTAAATTTTCGTTTTTGTAGTTATATTTGAAAAACATCACTTGATATGTCTTTCATCATCATCATCGTCATCTCCCTGCCCTAATGTAGTTGGGATTGGCACAACATGTACCTATTCCTCTTCCGTTCTCCTCTATTAGCCGTCATCACAGTACTCACTTCTTTCGTTCTTTCTTACTCAAATATATCATCTTTCACACAATCCATCTATCGTTCCTTTGGCCTACCTCTACTTGTAGGTATATCTATCCAAATTCATATTTAACACTCTTCTGGTAACATGACTTTCTTCCCTCTGCATAACATGTCCATACCACGCTAACATTTACTCCTCAGCTTTGCAGTCACTGGCGCTACTTTCAGTCATATGACTTGATATGACTTTAATAGATCGTAATGTGAATCGTAATTTGGATGACATAGTACTACTGTCGGGAGACCCATACAATCTAAACCATATGACAGAGTCCCTTAGTCATCACAGCGAGACCGTTGGGCTACAAATTAACTGGGACAAAACGAAAATTATGACTAATCGTGAAAAAATATCTATATCCATACAGTCTAAACCTATAGAATATGTTGCAGACTGTATTTAACTTGCACATCTCATTTCTATAAAATCCTGTATAGAAAAAGAAATCGATCGCAGAGTGAAGAATACGTGGAACAAATTCTGGGCTATGAAGGACATTTTCAAAGGTCCCATACCCACAAGACTAAAAACGAAAGCGATGAACATCTGCCTTACGCCATTTCTCACTTACGCATGCTAGACCTGGTCTCAAAAAATCATCTTTAAATAAAATAAAGAGCTGTCGAAGAGGAATAAAACGGAGTTATATGAACATCAAATTGAAAAACAGAGTCAAAAGTACACTGATAACGGAAAGAACAAAGGCGAGAGATGCGGTCAAACAGGTTCTAACACTGAAATGGAAATGGTCGGGTCATATTCAGAGAGCTATGGATGAAAGATGGTATAATTACAAATTGGTATCAAATTTATAAAAAAAAGAAGGAAGGGTAGACCTTTTAAAAGATAGAGTGACGACATCGTACAAATAGCCGGAAACTTATGGCCCAGATGGGCAAAGGATCGAGCCACCTGGAACGGTTTGGAGGAGGCTTTCACCGCAAAAGGCGGCCCTTACACCTAACAATACTAACCATATTTAAGTACAAAACTTACATTATTAACAAATATAAATAAATTAATAAGTACACAACACAAAACCGTAGATAAGAACTACATGTAAGGGATAAAATTAAAGTTAAAAAATAAAAAAATGTGAATACAGGAGCCCCAATTTATTAAAATCTAGGTGTAGATTGTAGATCATATGACTAACTACTGATGACACAATGTGTATCTTACATAGGTACATAGATATACCTAAATAATAAAAAACCGGCCAAGTGCGTGTCAGGCCACGCGCAGTAATAGGGTTCCGTAGTTGCACAATAATGCGGACTAAGAGACTAAAAAATTCCATTTCCATACTTTTCAGGTACATTTTATAAGTTGGTCGACTATTACTCGTAAACTTGTAAAGCCTACTTTGCTTTTAACTTCGTTGTACTTATATACTACTGCCGTGAATTGTTTCACATATCCAAAACTAATCGTTTAGCTGGCAGGGGGGGGGGGGGTTGACTCTAACAAAAATTTGCACTTTAAAGCTTAATATTTCAGAAACGGATCCCTTAATTGGAAAATTGTTTAACAAACCAGCAATATTTTTGAGAAACCTATCCAACAACATCCCACACCATGGGGAAGACAAGAAAAAAAATATCCTAATTTACGAGTTAAGGAGGGACCCCAAAAATTTTTTTTCATATTTTTCGTTTTACCCCTTTGTCGGCGTGATTAATATGCATATTTATGCCAAATTATAGCTCTAGTACTAAGAGTCTCTGAGATAAGCTGCGGACGGACGGACAGACGGACGGGCATGGCGAAACTATAAGGGTTCCTTGTTGACTACGGAACCCTAAAAATGAACATTTATATGCTATATATACTAAACTAAATTTCAGCAACCTCATTACGTCTAAGACATGTCAAAACAAAATAAATGTGTTACATATTTACTTAACATTTTATCAGGGTACGCAAACCATAGTGGAATTATTTTTTGCGTCACATTATATACTAAAGTCTTTGCAAATATATAACAGAATCCCACTATATAAGCATTTAATCTTAGATTCAACAGCGTTCGTGATAAGTTAAACAATTAGTAGATAAGTTATCTATTTACGCTTTATTGTTAACAAGGAAAATGGCGGGATAGTATGCATTTATACTTTCTCTGCCACATGCACCAAGTTCAAGTTTGTTCAAATATGAGTACATGCGTGGGCGCTTGCCTACTAGAATAGGTGCATTTAATACTTTTGCAAAAGAAATCAGTGTTGGTTACATTATCTAAGTAATTTAATGCTACTCGTATGTATGAGTAAGAGATAATAATATAATAATAACATTTTATTAATAAACTTTTACAAAAAGTGCACAGATAGCCGCAGTAGTATCAGTAAGGTCTTATAATAATGGTTATATTAATGTCTAAGTCTATAGTAGTGTACTTATAACTTATATTAATTACAGGTGCAAAAAATGTTAACTCTAGGTAATAAGAATGATATGTAGCGACCTACCCGATCTAGGTTTATTCAAACCTGTGTTTCAGGCCATCACTTTATAATAGAGTTTAATGGGACAGTAATTGATGTTAAGTAAAACGAATAAAAAAAAAACTAATAAAATAAAAAATAAACTTTAAAAAAAAGTAAAAACCGACTTCAAAGAAATACTAAAAGGAGTGAAATAATTACCATAATATAAAATTAACAGTTTCAGAAGTCGGTGGCTTCTATTTGCTTCAGTGTAGAGTTGCACCGACTTCTGAAACTGTTAATTTTATATTATGGTAATTATTTCACTCCTTTTAGTATTTCTTTGAAGTCGGTTTTTACTTTTTTTTAAAGTTTATTTTTTATTAAATACGTTTTAGTGTCATAATTTTAACCCCCTCCTTCATAACCCTTCTTTTTGGCTTTGACGTAGTCGGGCATAAAAAGTCCTTTCCAATGATACCTTACACGATATAATGAAAACATTCCAAAGGGGGGGAGGGGAGGACACGCACCCCCCCCCCTCTTTTCAAGTAGTCAGTTCCCAACAGCAAATATAAACAAAGCAATATTAGTAATTTGAGAATTTTGCTTTGATCCGATGAGGAGTTCCGTTCCATATCTCTGAAGTTCATGGTCTGATCATAACAAAATTTAAATGGGACCAATCGGGAAGTATACCCTTTCGAACAAAAAAAGAATTTTTCAAATCGGTTCATAAATGACGGAGATATGAGGTAACACACATAAAAAATAAAAAAAAAAAAAATAAAAAAAAAAATACAACCGAATTGAGAACCTCCTCCTTTTTGAAGTCGGTTAAAAAGAGATGATGAGATGAAAGCAGTTTTTATTTTGGACTGCTGTTGTTCCTTTTCCTTGCCGTTTCTACGTAACCGAGCAGTTATTGGCAAGACCACGACCAAGACCTGAAGAGTCTCCAGCCAATGGTAGGGAAATAAAATACTTAACCAAAGCCAACGACTTAGACTACACTAACGTCATGACTACTAGCAACAACAGCACTAAGGGCGACCCCTAGAGGGACTCGGACCTCGGCTTAGGACGTTGCTGGCATTAGGGGAGAGACAGCTTGATGAGGGCTGAATTATCGGTGTGACTGCGGAGTCTGAAGAGACGATCGGCTCTACCTAGGGAGACCTCCGTGGAACATGACTGGAGATGTATGCAGCGATAATCTACAGAGTTTAAGGATGACCCATAGAGTTTAGTAATAAATTACTCAACCAAACCGTTGGAAACGCCTACGAATTTGGATAAAATGGCTGGATAGCAGAAAGGTTACAAAATTTTCATAATTTCATCCCGGAAAACTTAAATATTTTCATCCGGTAAGAGCCGCGTATAGTACGACACAATTTAGAAGTCGCATCGGCAAAATTCGTAACACCGGTCACTTCCGAACTGAATGTGACTTCAAGACCATAATTACTGCAGTAAAAAATAATCTTTACGCTGACGCAATTAAGTGTGAGTGGCGCTAAAGTTATGAATGACTGCCACTGGTTGTTAGATCAGGTATATCGATGGAACTTCTTAGTTGTATCGTACTGTGAAGAAGTTTGATTTTTAAGTAGGTACAAGAAGCTGTTTAGAGACATTTTTAAAAGGTAAAACATGTATGAAAATGTAAGAGTAAGGCCAGGTTCATATTATCATACTGGTCACGCACGGGCAAATTCATGTTAAGGTTTCTATCCGATCACGCAAGATAGATTCATAGAAAACATTGCGTGGAATCGAAAGTATGACGTCAAAATATACATTAGTGTGCATGTGCATCATTGTTTAACTGATATTACTGTGAACTGTAAGTTAAGTCCCATCAAAATATTAAATATTCATGTAAAAAAGCCAAGTCTTTTAACGTAAAAGGTTCTGAAATCTAATGTAGAGTCAAGTCCGGCATTTCATTTATATACTTAGATATTTTTCTGACTTTGCAATCACGCAGCATACGCGCTAACCCAGACGGCGCTCTTTTTAACCGACTTCAAAAAGGAGGAGGTTCTCAATTCGTCTGAATGTTCTTTTTTTTTTTTGTGTGTTTGTTACGCGATATCTCCGCCAATTATGAATGGATTTTGATGATTCTTTTTTTGTTTGGTAGGCCATACTTCAGAGGTGGTCCCATATAAATTTTATTGAAATTGAATCAGCACTTTTTGAAAAAATCAACAAAAACAAAAAAAAATACACAAATCGTATGTAGACGACGTTCTAGTTGTAGGGCTGGTCCGAGAATTTGTACACTATTGTAATTGTAATTTGTGGCACTAAAAAGTATGAAATAAAAAAACTTTAAAAAAGTAAAAACCGACTTCAAAAAAAACTAAACGGAGTAAAATAATTATCATTTAATAAAACTACCAGTTTCAGAAGTCGGTGTTCTACGCTGAAACAAATTGAATGCACCGACTTCTGAAACTGGTAGTTTTATTAAATGATTATTTTACTCCGTTTAGTTTTTTTTGAAGTCGGTTTTTACTTTTTTAAAGTTTTTTTTATTTTAGTTTTTTATTGTCATTCGTAGAAATGGCCGCTGACAACCTTTCTACTGGAGGAATGCACTTCCTCATTACAGTGCCTGAATGTGTCAACGCAGATCTCAAAATGGATAACAGCTCGTCATAGGCGAAAAATGAAATCTAGTACAAAATAAAAAAATGTCCAGATTAAGTTTGTAGTCATGATGTTTCTTGAAACAGCAGCTTAATTGCGCAAAACTCGTAATCAATGTCTTTGATTTTGACAGGTCAACAATTTTCATAGCAACGTATGTATTATCAATCCGACTTCTCCACAATATGTACCGCGCAATGAATATTGTTGTATTGTCAAAATTAAAGCCATTGAAATTACGAATGTGATACGCAATTCGGATGTTGGCCTTTTAATATGTTGATTAATGTATGTTTAATGATGTTGGCCTTTGTGAATTGAGAGGAAGAACCCAGTATAATCTGTACCTTTTATTTATTTTCTTCTGTAAGTGCAGTTTTTGCCGAAGTTTTTTATATCGATTTTCATTCCGCGGCGCCGACAACGATTCGCCGACGTAATCTTTGCCGAAGTAATTATTACCCTAATTTGATTTCGCCGAATGATTATTAGCCACCATAATTATTTGGCCAAAAAATAATTCAGAAATTTTGTTTTAGTCGAATACTTATTTGGCTATTGTTTAATTTGCCAAATAAGTATTCGCACAACATTACTTTTACACAACGGAATGTAATGTTAATCCGACTCAGCGTACCCCGACTACACGTCAGACTCTGTCCTACCCCTAGAGTGTTATTTAAAATCGTGGAGCCAGAAGCTCGCGAAGAAGGTCCTGAGTGGAACGAGTGCACGAGGCCGAAGCGCAGCGAGTGGGGGGAGGTGTAGAGCGAAGCGAGTCGGCGACCTCCCGAGCGTAGCGCTGGTCGAATGTGCGAGCGAAGCGAAGGGGCAACAAAGCGAGTCTTCTGGCGGAGCAAACCCAGAAACACTTGCATGCTTGCTTGCTTTCTTACTTGCATGATGGGAAAATGAGCCATCTAACAAGTGTAAAGTGGCCAATAATACAGTTGACTAATAAAACAGTGGCCAGCAGACTAGTCGGCGTAACAAAAAGTTACAAAACATAATTAGGGACTTTAATTATTTCGCGAAATGAAAAGTGGCGAAAGGTTTTCGGCCAGATAAGAATCGACTATAATAATAATATTTCGATATTCCAACAGAGAACCCTGAAAAGATTCAAAATTAATAACCAGGGGTACGCGCTACCGTACTATAACATGGTTTTGGTTGAATACTCTAAAAACCTTAACAAAAATTAAGACTTTAATTAACATCATCGCAAATTTAAGAATGCAGACGTCTAAAACTCCAATTATGATAACGAAACAAGACGAAATGAAACAAGAATGACACACAAACAATCTGATACTACTGTAATGTTAACAACCCATAAAAAATATGATTTGTTAAGTAAATCTTAAATTAATTCGAATATTCACACTTTTACATTTAACCAAAACAAAACTCGACAAAATCCGAAACACATGTCACTGTAGTGCGTGCTAGGCCTGCCCTGCAGAGTAGCGTATTGTGAAACTGATAAGCGGTCACTGGCCGTGAGAACGAAAGTGTGCATTTAGTGGACATAAAATTCACCTGACCTCAAGGTCCTCAAGGTATTACGAGATTGGCGTTTACGATACGAATACGTAAATCCAAGTCCAAGTTAATGTGGTCACGCAAGCGCTAAAGACCGCAAAATTTATTTTACGGTCAATTCAAGGTTGAATGTTAGACTAAACAACATATTATACATTATTGACTTGTTTTATTATAGAATCACTCTAGTCCACAATAGAGAAAGAGCGCCAACTATGCCGAAAATTTTACATACCTTGACAGATTAATACTTTTAACAACTTTTACTTGTACTTATATTAAAGCATTGAACATTAAAGTGACCACAGCATGCACTTAAATGACCTAGAGTACGGTTAGATCAATTAAGTCTACATTCATCTACCTATATTTATGATTAATTACGGTTTACTCACGTGCATTTTTCGAGATTGCCCGACTAGTTTTGAACGCAAACGGAGCCCTTAATCATGAGCTGATCACGCGGCGAGGTCGCAAGTCGAACAGTTCGACTTTCGACGACTCGCCACGAGATCAGCTTATGATTAAGGACTCGCGACCTCGCCGCGTGATCAGCTCATGAGTAAGGACTCCGTTTGGGTCCGAAACTAGTCGGACAATCCCGAAAAATGCACATAAGTGAACCGTAAATAATCATAAATATGAATGTGTCTCAGGAAAGTTATATTATAAAAATTCATCTACCCCTCTACAATCGCGGCAAGCAGTCACATCATCCCCCCGATTCAGAACCTTTTCGATAAGCAGTTGTCGACCGATTCGATTTGTTATCTCGTTCCGTCTACGATTCTCGTAACGAGAGAAAAAGAGATAGCGTACAGTACGGCCGACGTATCTTGGCGAGTCTGAAGTTGGTTGTTTGGCTGCGCAATGAATCTTTTAGAAACGAAATTGTCTACTGCGCAGCTAATCAGCTAACTTCAGACTCGCCAAGATACGTCGGCCGTATTGTACCGAATCGTTCGACAACTGACTAATAGAATCGTTCTGAATCAGGTAGCAGTTTCGCATGAGTTATAAAGTTATATTGTAAAAAAAACAGGAATACAGGTGAATCAGTTTAAAAAAGGGTCATCTTAGCAATGCTGGTGGCTATGGGGGATATTACACTATCATATATCTAGGATCATATGTCTTACTTGACGTCTACAGTCACATCTTTGTATGGAGAACTGATTCATATGTCTATATTACATTATCATATATCTATGGAAGGAATCTCGCTGACTACCCCAAGGGACGTGACGCTGTCCTGCCTCTTATTCTATAACCATTTTTATTATTGTTATTTATGTACTAGGTATTGAATGCCCTACACATTCTTTACAACTGGTGTAGCAGACGTGCTCTCAGAAGATCCTAGGGCCGTCTGTAACATTACAGTTATGACTCATAGATCTATGATCCTAGATATATGATAGTGTAATAGCCCCATTAGTCTAAATGATAGCTGCCTAGCTTGGATGCACAGAAAAAAAATACAGCGATATTGTGAATGATATGAGGTAAAAAATCTTTTTAGACTTAAACATAAGGAGTGAGTCAAGCACTTAGCCGGTGTCTTCTTTTCCTGAGTTGTTACCATGTGCTATTAATTATTATGTAGCAGCAGCTTGTGCGGTTTCCGGAAGAAACAGCTGTGACATGTGGACAGACAGACGGACAGCGAAGTCTTACCGAAACAGTTTATGTCCTGATAAAATGCACGCGAGTAAAGCCGTATATTATCCTAAACAGTTCATGTTACGTATGACAAAAAACATTATTATTAACACCAGGTATGTGCAATGTACATATTGCACCATAACGCTACTTCCTTGCGGTATTACATTTACGTATTACTAGTATAAAATTCGATTGTATTATTTTTCGGTCGCATCAAAGCCAGGCTAACATGCGCAACGCGAGATAATTTTCTTGATGCATTATCTCGTGCTGACATGAGATAAGCCATACATTACATCATTTTCACAGGTCCGTGATTGAAATTGAATCGTTTTTATTATTCAGTGGCTATACATATACTTCTACGAGCATTCACACACACATATGACAATACGAATCGCTAAAATCGATGAATGCATCCGAACAAATCATGAACACCTGAGAAAAAAACGATTTATTGCCGTGTGAACGGACTGTCAGTGTCCCATAGTTTGTCTATTGAAGCCGTGATATAAAAAATTAAATTCTTACATTTGCTAGTCACTAACATCCGTAGACGAATCCATTACGTATACCTACATGACATGTATCGAATTAGGCACGAATTTGCCAACACACACAGGCACGATAATTACTTATCAATACAGTAACAATTTGAACAGAATATGGAACGAGCAGGTATGTTTATAAAAAATCTTTAAATAAGATAAAATCCTCACCTTCATCGTCTTTCCCTCCAACGTCAAGCAGGACCGCGCTTCTCAAGAGGTGACCCATTGTTGAAGATTAGCTTACGATGCTGAATTTGTGCAAATTTTCGAGTGTGCAAAAATAAATGAATCTTTACATCTAAGTTACAATTAACACAAAATACACGATTATGAACTTTAAAAAGGATAATAAAATAATTAATCTAGGCAAATAGATTACCGCGCGAGTCGGTTTAAACGATAAAAGGGCTACATCTCTATAGATATAATATAGATATTCGCTTCCGCAATAGAAGAAAGCCAATGAATGTAGTTAGTAGCGTCACCACTCTGCAAATGGTGTAAACTGAGCGCTAACCGAAATTATAGGTTGAGTTAAGAAAACGAACAGAGAAACAAATAGAGTAGCTACGAGTTTCAATCAATAAAAAAAAAAATGTCGTAATACTTGAGTTGACTTCATTTATTAACTGTAATATGATATTCCCTTAAAATAAAACTTGCCTCAATTATTTTATGACTATAATATTTTTTTTATTGTTGGTTTAAAGGCAAGCTGCATTGCCGTAAGCCTAGCACGAATTTTGTGACGTAGGTATAGTAACGTAAATGTAATAATATTGAGTGAATTTTGAATGGGATATAATCGTTTCACACGTAACATTTAATTAAATTGAAAACTTTATTGAGATATTTTTGTATGGCACAAATTGTGCTTGCCATATAAAAACCCAAAATGCTATAGGATAGCTGTATATGGTGCTATTATAGATTTTTATAACAGAAATTATCGGAATAACAAGTGTCTACTGACATTCAAAAATAACCAAGGACTTATATACCAAAAATGCATGAATTAATCGTTTGATGACGTCTAACAATTCTATCATAAACATACATAACATCACTGGTTCAAATGAGACCATGTTTTTTTCATTTTCAAAGTGTCTTAAAAAGATAAATCAACATGGACCGATTCCACAGCAGCTGTAGTCTGTCGTCAGGTGTTGACATAAGCAAGGGAACAATGAAGTTATCTAGCTTGCGCGCGCGCAACCAAGCCGCGCATGCAAACACAGCTACTGCGAGATATCACTGCGCGGAGAAGTAAGCTACAGCGGATATTGTTTTAGAAAAACAATTTAAGTAAAGTAAGCTGCTAATACAGAATTCAGAGAATATTTTAGTGAAACCAATTTTGATGAGACTTGCTAAGTAGTACATAATATCTTCATGCGAAATCTGTTATTATTTTAAAGATTAGCAACGACTTTATCATGTGTGATAGTTATCATCATGCTCTAATGTAATAGGGGCTGAATCAGGAACTATTAGTTAATCTGTGGCTGAATACATTCTATGATTAGGAATAGACGCATGTGTTAGTAACAGACAATCTAGCCTAACAGGTATAAAGTTTAACATTCTTGTAGCTGCTGCTCATAATTACATTGGAATTAACATTTAATAGGTTTTAGCTACTTCTATTTCACAATAAACAGTTTGGTTTGAAGCAGCCATCGATACCGTGTCGTTTTGCCATATCATGATGTGGCAATGCTTTTAACTAAGAATATCGACGAACGTTTGCACGTCATGGATCCACCCGATTCTTAATTGAGCACATCATGATAATAACGATTGACAATTAAAAAGTACCAAGGTCATTTCGAGAAATGGCGTTGTTTTATGGTATCGAGGCATATCGAGATGTGCCCAATTCGAAGATCGGACGACGAAATAGACATGAAAAACTGAAAAATATACTGCTACGTAAATCTCAGTGATTTCATCGTAGATATAAGATTATTATACTATTGCTACATTAGCTAATTTCACTAACAGACACCGACATAGTCTATAGGTACCCTATTAAATAGTGAAAAAAACTTACATATTTAAGAGCGAATGAATCACTACTTAAAAACTGTATTAACGTTCATCTCTCTCAGCTCGTCACTTAAACTGACGCCCTATATACACAGCATTAAGTATATATCTTGAACATTTACAACTAGTAATTTATATTTATTATCTTAGGACTCCCCCAAGGTCGACATCTTAAAAGAAAAGGTTACCTGTTGTGTAACAACATTATTTTGTGTCCTATAGTGCGAATGATATAAATTGATAACTGTGTGAATATGTTTTTAAATAACTTTTGTACTTTGTTTTGTTGAATTATGAATATGAATGTCGATGGATCAAGGGGAAGAGGGAGACCAAAGAAAATATGAATGTTTTGTGTTTGGGAGGATATGAAAGCAAAGGGAGAGTAAATGATGATGTGACGGCTGACACGGAAGAATGGAAGAGAAAAACGTATTGCGCCGACCCCAAGTCACTTGGGAACAGGGCAGGAAGAAGAAGGCATTGTTTTGTTTGTAGTTATTATTAGTAACATTGATCATACGAATTATTGGATAAAAAGAGGTCCTACGTTAGATTCCCAGCAGTCGTTGAAAATGACAATGTCATTTTGTTTTACGTCGACAAAACTCTTGTCTTGTCTTGATAGTTATGGAGCTAAGTATTATTAGGGTTATCTTGGACCCGTAGTTAGCTAAGAAAATTAACTCATTCCGGAGGCCCTTCGTCATTAAAACGAGGTTGTACAACTTCGAGAAATAAAGGTGAATACTTAGATCCTAAACCTAGTCTATTTTGTCATTAAGTATCGTTGACAACAATAAGAATAATGTCGTCGTGTAGGATGTTGATTCAGCAGTTATTGTGCCGATAGTCGTTACGGCTAATAGTCTAATAGCCAAGAGCCTTGATCAACATCTGAAGAGGTTCTCGTTAGGCGGCTGGATCAAGCAAGAGAGATATAGAAAGCGGTACTTCTGGACACGGCGCGTATCGTCAGGAAGTTCCGCTCTAAGGCCCTGACCACCGGTCGCTTGGGTCCTGTTCCCGATGCCGGTGGGCTACTATTTAAATATTCAAAAATGTTATGAACGTGAACGAAGAGATAATAATAACCAAAGAAATCTGTTTTCTGAATTTGCATTTTTTTTTTAATTAGTATTAAAATATGACAAGTTAAAGAATATGAAAATCAAAGATGAAAATATAATGAACAACGGCATTTGATCTAGGGGTATTGTTTAGATCACGATAAATGAAACAAAAATTTAAAGACGCATTTGCACAAAGCGTTGATAAAAGTAAAATTACGATATGCAGACGGCCCATACACACAGCGTACCTTTATCTTCAAATTAGGTCAATTAAAATCTTTGTGACCATGGAGGGATCTATTTGGCCGCTTATTTCTGCTGTCAAGCGACTCGAGTCTACTTACGAATTTACGATGATGGCCGACAGTAAAATGACAGATGGAAAACCAACCTTATTTTAACACTGATAAGGTTCATCTGTCTAGCAAAACAAAAGAAAAAACAAAAAAAACTTTCCCATATGCCAAACATTTTCTTTTATTATTTTCTCCACCTTTGTAATGTCTGATAACTAATCACGTGTTTTATTTATAAAAATCCTTGAATTCTTCAGGAATACGTACTGAAACTCACACCATTGTCAGTATTTCGCGGAAGGAGGCTAGGGGAAATTAATATTATTCTATTATAAATTGCGTAATTTAATGAAAAAACTCCACCGTTTTTAGACAAAGGAGTAGTCTGGCCGTGGCTTACTATAACATCTAGCTAAGTTTCACGGATTGATCGGAAAATGTATTGAAAAATAGCTAATTAGCAGTTTTATAAATACGTCCTACCACTCTTCCTACTGCACAGGAGTTTTCCCTGTAAAAGCTTCTTTGCCGTGGGTGTCGTAAACGACTAAAGGATTAGGTCAAGAGGATGGAGAGCAGCTACTTCGTTCGTGATAATGTCAACTCACTGCGATCACCAAGCTATTACAAGTTTAGTTTTAGTATACACTAAACCTGAAACTAGTTTGTTCAGAATTACTAGGAGACTCGATTGGCATAGTTTTTATACCACGTGAAATCTTGCTTTTTTTATAAATTTCTATGGGACGGGAATAGACACCTTGAGGCTTGAGACGGTCCGCTCGGTCAGTTTCCGTGTATTAGACAGCCCCTGCATAGCACATCTCACACATTTCACACTCTGCTGGGGAACTTAACGCAACATAAACTAAGGGTCAGCTCACACCGAGACGCGACGCGACGCGACGATACTGGAAGAAGCCCGTGACTACGCGCTGCGCCGCGCGCCGCCGCGATACGCATACAATGAAATGTGTATCTTTTCGTGTAGAAAATAAAGTTGTATTTTGAGTCGCTCTTTTAAAGTATGCGCGCAGCGTCGCGTCGCGTCGCGTCTCGGTGTGAGCTGACCCTAAGGTGTAACTTGGATGTTTATTAAAAAAAATACATACTCCGGTAATTCTGATTAAAATCTTGTTGGGGTGTCTCGGTTTTTGTGTATACTAAAAATAGTGTTGCATAATTATATTTATCATTATGGAAATATTTCCTTTAGACCATCCATTATAGCAGTGTTCAGTACTGGATGTTTACGGTGATGATGATGACGATGAAAAATATACCTATTGGAGAAAAGGCAGTACCTACATATTGAAAGTAGGTATTGTTCCTGAAGCTAAAGGTGTTTTAAAAACTCTTTTCTCCTTAAAACATCACATAAACTCACGCCTGTATTCCCCGAAGGGTTGGCAGAGATGTATAGCACACCCACATTTCGACGTTATGTTTTACGGCCCATGTAATAGGGGGAGAGCCTATTGGCATCGACCGGGTACAAATCCAGACTCCGGGCTGCTACTGAGAAATTCCACAAGGAAAAACCCAATAACACTTTGCCCGACCTGGGGATCGAGAACCCAGGACCTCACGCTCAGCAGTCGCGCTTGCGACCACTAGACCAATAAGGCAGTCTTTTCTCCAATCCAAATCCAATCCAAAATGCAACATTTTTATTATGAGGTTCACGCGTCACGCGTAGAGCAACGCGGCCAACGCACCGATGACTCGGGTCGTCGACCGCGTTGTTGTAAGGGTAGGTACATGCGAAAAGAATTTTATGAAATTTAGGTAAGTGGTGTATTTAGGGTCTGTCCACCAGTGGCGAGGGGTGAATTTTCTTAAAAGGGAAGCCAGACCAAAAAATGCTTACCTTGCTCAAGTGTGATGCGTGAATTCCAGTAACTACACGTTTCGAAAGGGAAGCCGATAGGAATCGAGTTGTATGGAGCCTTCGCCACTGCTGTCCACATCTCCACGTCACGACGTCGACAACGTGGAACGGTGCGGTAACGCGGCACGGTGCGTTGACCTAACGTGCAAATTTACGTTACCGTATCGTAAAAATGCACGTCAGGATCATTGTTAGATTTGTCGTTGACCATGTAGGTAGATCCTGAATTTTAATAAGAGAAACAGTAAGGTATGGTTTTAAAGTATCGGAGCATAGACGGCGACTAACTCGCGGGCGTGGAGAGCGCGCGCGGATCGCATATACGTGTGCGCTTGCGGCTAGAGGCGGAACGTGTTACGATACGGTAACGTAAATTTGCACGTTATTTCGACGCACCGTGCCGCGTTACCGCACCATTTCACGTTGACGACGTCGTGACGTGGAGATGTGGACAGGCCCTTACTCAACTATTTTCAGCCAGTTAAACTAAGTGTTCCCTTGACGCTGTCTAGAAAAATAAAAAATTTACAATTTTGCTGTTTGCAGTTGATAAATTAACCCAAGTAACCTTGCGTGGCATTACTACCGTACGAAAACGACAAAATAAATATTGACACTCTAAACTTGCGCAAACGTGTCTGGATGAGTTTTCATCTAATCTAAATGTTTTATTGCTCTCGTGGTCGCAAGCGCGGGTTTGATTTCCAAACAAGGTAAGTGTTACTGAGTTTTTTTGTTAAATTTTTCTGACACATAAGTGCAAGAAATTGTACCTACTAATGGTTCGCCCCTGACTTAATGCAGTTGAAGGTTAACATTAGTGTAGGTACTCTACACCTGGGATTTACCTGAGTAAAGAAGTTAAGTTTCGATCAAAACAACGCTTTTCGTATTCTTATAATAGGCGATCGCTGTCAAATACGCTCACAAGAACTTGATAGCAGCGTCACTGCAACTTAATCGGCGCGTCATGAAATTACATGAATTACCTCCGGTTTCTGGGGGTCTACTGCCTAAGCACGAAGTCCGTGGTTTCGGCCTTAGTTACGAACGTTTCCTACTCCCTATCACCTACGGACATACTGACAACACGATTTGACAGTTGTCCCTACTACCGATGTGTTTTTGCCCGCCTGGAAAATTGAACCTGACACTTGTTTTGTTCACTCCTACGTTTCGGATTACTATCGGACGGGCGACTAACTTCGTTGACGGACTTTGGGAGTAGGCCCCCAGAATTAATAATTCTAGGATAAGCAGAACTTATGTAAGATTTGAGTACGGAGTTGTCAAAAAAATGACGGATTTTAAAGCATTTTTTTGACAACTCCGTACTCAAATACTAGGTACTTAAGTATTGCTTATCCCGAATTCTCAATTCAGAAACCGGAGGTTAGTCTACTAAGCAGCCGACCCCTTTGTAATACAGACATCATATTATTCAAAAATGTCAACAAAATTCATAATTCTTATTCAGCGTAGCGTTTATCCGGCGTATTACCAGGGACCGCTAGCTAAGGAAATTATCGTTCACTCATCGGGAAGCGCAGGTTCCTTTCATCTGTACCTACTATAGATAAAGGTAGAGGGTTTCTGATGTTACGCGAAATGACTACGTGTAGTCTATGGATTTTTTCCACAATAATTATGGTGTTATCCGAGTACAGGGGGGGCTAATAACGCCGCGTTTGGTGAACTTATCTGACATATTCTTTCGATGCCGACTGGATGTGAGTCTACTTGCAGTTATGATAAAGGACACAATTTTTTTGGTATGGGGAATAGGCCCACCACAAAATTTTGGCGTATAGTAATGAAATGCATGTTAGTTTATCACTACATAGTGTAAAACAAAGTCGCTGCCCGCTATCTGTCTGTCCCTATGTATGCTTACATCTTTAAAACTACGCAACGGATTTTGATGCGGTTTTTTTAACCGACTTTAAAAGAAGGAGGTTCTCAATTCGTCTGTATGTTGTTTTTTTAATAGATAGAGTGATTCAAGAGGAATATAGATACAAACCGAATCTATAATACATGCATATTATAGTAGAGAAAAACGCGGAATACGCGGGCGAAAGCCGCTGGCGACCTCTACTTCCTTATAATCTCTAGATTGCAGTTGTAATATTAGCAAAACTTTATATAACCGGAATACTGTGAAATACGACAATCAAAACATGATTCTCCGTTAGTTTATTGTGAGAGTCATGTTTTGATTGTCGTATTTCACAGTATTCCGGTTACACAAAGTTTTGCTAATATAACCACTGCAATCTAGAGATTATAAGGAATAAACCAAGATGCATTTCATTACTGTACGCCACAATTTGTGGTGGGCCTATATGATTAATATACGTTACGATTAATAGAGGGCCCGAAAAATTGACTCCTTTGCGAATAGATTAAAGCTTCACCAAACGCGGCGTTATTAGTTATTAGGTTACTGCAGCTGCTCATCCACCTAAAGCCTACGGAAAGGACTACAGTGGACAATGAGAGGTAACCATGAACCCAAATAACCCAAGAAGACAGCAATAAATCTAAAAGAAATACGAACAAAATTCCCCATAAATGCAAATAGATAACTGGAAATTTCAAATATATCGTTTAGGAAATGTGCTTAGCAGAAAGTAAATTGAGCGTGAAATGACAGCCGGGAGCAGGCAACGCCTTGCTTCACGAATTTAGGTCAATTTTCGTCAGAAGCAGGGACACGGTGTACCCGAGCCCTTACTTCCGTGTGCTATTTATATCTGTTAACGCCGTAAACCGAAATAGGTGTTATAATAATAAATATGCACATCAATATCTATAGGTTGACAGGTTGTTGCGTAGCGGTGTAAACAACATGCATAGTTTAGGACGTCATAAAAATATTATTGTAGTACACACGATATCCGTATCCGTGATGTTCCCGATTTTTAGTTACGCTGCGGGTTTCAGATGGCCGCCGGCGACGCAGCGACGGTCCATATTAAAATCTGTTAAATATTCAGGCGCATCTAGTCTAGGATGTAGGCGCAACATTCTCGAGAAAGGCCAAGATAAAAAATCAAAGATCAGGCCATTAACAGAACTTTTTTCTATCATCCTACATTACGTCGTCGAAGGCCATGGCTGAGGGAAGTACTAGTAGTCCGGCCATTTTAATTTTGTGCAAAAGTTATCAAACCTTTGATCGGGATACATTCATTTTGCTTTAAGACTCCAATAAATATACAACACATTTTCAGAAAATCTTAACAAAATAACTATTCTTCAATTATATGTATTCCATGGTTTGTTTACTTTTATACATATTACTTATACATTTAATGACTGAACAACCAATAGGTACTAGAAGTAGTCCAGTCAAAATAAACTTTTAACTTCGGAATAATTCGCAGAGCTGAAAATTGGTACAGACATTAAATGCCATCATTATGAATGAAATAATGTCAAAAGTCCCAGACCCTTTTCAGGCTTTTCAGTAACTTTTATAATTATAATATAAGTACCTATTTAATAACAAATTTAAATCGCGAGTGAGAGTTTGTAAAACTTAGTTTCGCGTATCAACTCGTTTTAAAATAGGATCAAGTAATAGCGATGGAATACCTATAGGGTGACTGGTAATTAGTGACCGATACTTTAACAAATGATTGTACTCATGATAACAAACAACTTTCCCAAGGAAACATTATTTTTGTTTTATTTTTTTCATTTTAAATTTATTAATAAACCGAGGACTGGGCGCAGCTCGTAATGTTTTTTTTTTTTTGTTTTATATAAATGTTTCTTTGGGAAAGTTGTTTGTTTTCATGAGTACAATCATGTGTTAAAGTATCGGTCACTAATTACCAGTCACCCTATATATTCTGGCCTAGTTCGAAGATTGTTTATAACGACGATTTAAATTCTTGCACTGGCATTTCCTGAAGCTAATGATGCCATAAACATGAATATGATGAAGGTATTGCAAAAGTTCAATCGAAGTTCGATCCCGGCCCGCACCTCTGACTTTTCGAGTTAATTTGCGGATCATAATTTGATATTATCACTTGCGTTAACGGTGAAGGAAAACATCATGAGGAAACCTGCACACCTGGAGGGCTTCAAACAGTTCTAGATGTAGTATGTGTGTAGTATGCCAACCCGCATTAGGCCAGCGTCGAGGACAAGGCCTAAATCCTTCTCATTTTTCACGATGATCGCCTAAGTTAAATTTGCTCTCATACGTATATTAACCTTTCTATACAAACTGGTTTGACCATAGTTTCTACACTTGCCGGGGCTAATATTACTTACAATATTCGTGTTGGCGCCTCCTGCTGAACTCGGGCCGTCCAATGAACGTTCAAAGGCGAAATTTCCATATTTGCCACGCTTGCTGCATCGTTTACTGTTTACTAGCAGACAGAAGGACGTAGCTGTCCAACTTCTACCTAATATTTATCATTTTCTCCCGTGTGGACGGGCTAGAATATAAAACTTCCTCACCGCTCGCTGGGAATAGACGCGTGTTGTAAGATTCAACAAAACCCAGCACGCTTGGTGGTAGGATCTATACGGTCCGCCTGGCTAGCTACCACCCTCACATTAAAGTCCGGCGCCAAGCAGTTTACTGTGTTCCGTCGTGTTTATGCATAATGTGAGAGCCAGAGGGGTATAGGGTCTAGTCTAGTCTATATCTCTGTCTCTTGGATTCGTGTGCTCCATCTTAGACCCTGTCTGCGCTTGCCATCAGGTGCGACGAGGGTAAAAGGAGACAAAGAAAAAAAAACAATTAATCGCCTTCTACAACTAAAGAGTCCCACCAGGAAATAATTTTTGCCGGAAATCACACGGAACTCGTCATCATTTTTTGTCATATCCGATATAACGAAACTACGCATCTTTATTGAACTCAACTGAATTGGACCCAGTTAGAAAGGCGTGTGGTAGAACTTGGTGGGTCTATTTTACAGTTAGGTACATACTATTTCGCTACTTTTGTTTCCTTTCAGCAATTAGCTGAATCTCGACAACTATGATAGCATACCTAAGGGCAATGTTATGATTAGTTACGGTTTACTAACGTGCATTTTTCAGGATTGCCCGACTAGTTCGACTCGCGGTTAAGGACTCCGTTTGGATCCGAAACTAGTCAGACAATCCCAAAAAATGCACGTGAGTAAACCGTAACTTATCATAAATATGAATGAAGTATCAAGACGTCTACTCCGAAAATCGAACTACGAAGATTCGGCTGACGGATCGCACGTTTCCCAACGACGGGCATGACTAGCGCGATATCGCTCCATGCAGACAGTTAACTTAAGACGCTAAAATTACTCGGATACAGAATACCATGGATCATTTTTTGAAAACTTTTTTTTGTTGATTCTGAATAAATCCTATGCAGGGTCATTCAGTGTCACCAGTAGATCACGCGGTTTGAAGGAATTACACGAATTCGTTTACACCCTGTATAACAAACGGAATCGTTCGACACGACTGCCCCCAGTAACAGTCTAGTCTAGAGATGCATGTTCCGAGACTGGATATTTCTCAGAGTAATGGTGACACGACACAATGAGTGTCTATAAAAGTAGATTTATTTTCAAGAGCCATGCATTCATTATCATGCTTGTTTCTAAAATTTATTCAGAAGGAGAAAATAATAAGTAGATTATTTTGAAACTTTTAAACCTTAGTATCATAATGAGTGTTAATTTAACAATTATTATTATTAGTGTATTTTTTTGTATTTCGTACTTATCTAAAAATAGGCGCAACCAATTTGTTAGACATCAATTTCCACTTACAAAAGTACTTTGTGGACATCAATACTCTGTTTATAAATGACCAGGCGTCCAGTATTTCGACCAGTGTTTGTTTGGTGAGGGTCACCATGGTAACGAACCTCATCGTTCATCGCGATGCCCTATCGCATCACAAGACAAATAGCCTTATGTAAATCTATGTAAATTAACGGTAATGGCGAGGTCAACTACTATTAGAAGCACCTCATTTCCAATATTAAATTAGTTTTCGAAAGGGTAAACCGTCCTAGGAGGTCAATTCTAAATTTAAGGCAGAAAACGGACACGAGCCTTTGTGTGTGTTTTAAAAAAGATTTAATGATTACCATTGATGATTACATTTATGAACGAATACGTGATCAATATTCGTAGCCTTATTCGAATTACTTGCTAGTTACAGGAGCTTTAATGAGATAAAACTGAAATACCTTCAGAGTCCAGTTGTGGCGAGACAAGGCTTCTCTACCCACTCCGTTTGTTGCCCCTTCCGAAAATCTCCCACCTGGGCATGAGTTGCTTTGGCTGACCTGGAAGTCTCTAAATAGACTTCGGACTCAGGTTGGTCGAAGCAAGGAAAACCTGCTCAGGTGGAGATTTGTGGATAACTCAAACCTGGAGTGTAAATGTGGTGCCGTTCCGCAAACTATGGCGCACTTAACATCATGCCCCGCCTGCCCTGTTACCTGTACGCCACAGGGAATGTACGCTACGGATAGTGCTAAACTCATTGCTGAGTTCTGGGCCGACACGGTGTAGATTGTCATTGACACGCTAAGAAGAAGAACCTTCAGATATCTGTTAATACAATTCAAATTTCAATGTTATTGCATTAACGTCCAAAACATCACTACTAATTCATTTCCCATAGGAACATTAATGGAAGTGGCTTATTACGAATTGGGGACCACGCAACACAATTGCTCA
This sequence comes from Amphipyra tragopoginis, assembly GCA_905220435.1. Lineage (NCBI taxonomy): Eukaryota > Metazoa > Arthropoda > Insecta > Lepidoptera > Noctuidae > Amphipyra > Amphipyra tragopoginis. The sequence continues at coordinate 16,349,241 of HG992006.1, forward strand.
ATAGAATAGAAGTGTACAAAAGTTGTTTTATAAAAACATAATTTTATTAACAAACTGATCCACTTAACATTAAACAATTATTATGTGACACCTGCTAAGCCAATCTCTGCAAACAGATATGCGTATGACTCAATACTGAAATAAGCTTCGAACTCCCATGCACTGATGTATACTTCTATCAACTTTTCATCTCTGCTATGTGCGACGTTCTCTGAAACAAAATACAGTGGTACCCGTTTATTACTTCGCTTAAAGCGATGAACCGCTTAAAACGTGCGAACACTATTTAGTTTGGTTTTCATTGAAATTGTTCAGAGAAAGGCCGTTTTTAACGACCAGACAACCGGGTATAGCAACCGACCACTTTCAGCGACACAATTTCCAGGAAAAATAAGAATTTTCCTCTGACTATAACAATGCGTCCTTTATTTTGTTAGTAAATGAACTTTACTTTAATTAAGAGCGTGTACGCCATTCGGCATTTCATACAAATTTTCAAGTCCATATTTTTCGATATCACTGAACCGATTTTAATGAAACTTCATACCCATCAGCAGGATACATAGAACTTAAAAGTTAGTAGAAAACATTTTCGAAAAATAGTGTTACGGTTAAACGACGGAGTAGGTACGACTTAGTACACAGATTGGTGGTAATCTATGACTTTGTACGACCAAATATCACGCGTCCCTTAGTCGTCATTATAAGCAGACTCCACTGTATGTACGTAATGTTTATCCTTTATGTACGGATGGATTTAAATAGACGTCATAGATAGGTAAATAGTTATGCTACAACGAGAGTTTTCCATACGTTTAGAATTTATACTGCGTGGAGTGATAAGCTACTGATAAACCCTGCATTCCTTGCATCCCCACCTGCATTGACCTTGACATATTTTATCTAGCTGGCTAGCTTTACGTATATAGCTTTGTATTTTATCGGGCATACAAAGTTTCGATTAGAACATACTGCTTTGCTATTCTTCGTCCCGTATTTTTTGGAAAAAGAAAAACGTTTTGCTTTAATAGTCTGAATGATCCCATCGTTTCTGATTTAGCAATATTTTCCATGAACCAAAATGAATAGAAATCGGGAGACGCGTTTTTGAGGGATGCAAGAAAAGCAAGATTAAGAGTATTGCGAGTTATGGAGACTCTTTTTCTCTTGTGTCGAAAAGATTAGCCAGTCAGCAAGTTTAGTAGCGGAGCTGACTGACTGACACATAAGTCACCTATTTTTTTTCCTAATTAATGTAAGTGGTTCATAATCAACACGTAGATATGAAATAAATAAGCAACGAATAGGTAAGTCCGCCTTATAAGTCTACTAACTACTACTAACTAACTAAAAGGTGGGTGTGGGTAGGTTCGTAGATAGCAGTGCCCTAGTAGTACTGCAGCTCAAATGAAGCGGGAAATGGCACGGCACAGCGTAATAAACTGTATGGGAAATTGAATTGCCCTATACTGCGATCGGCTTAACATAGAAATGCAGTAGGCGTGGCAGACAGAGCGTCTAACTGTCATCATTATACAACATAATCTGTAACCAGGGCATCGTTAATCATAACGTAAGTAGGTGTGTATAAAAGTTCCTTATAGCGTGATTCCAAATGAGGTGTGTCGGAAATGTGTGAAAATTTACATAACGATGCTGAAATAAAGACAAATCCATGCTTCATATTCATGCTAAGGCAGATAGTTACATTCCGCGAGGCATAAGCTGAGCTTTGCATTTGTGTGAGAATGAATGCAGACGCGTCCTTTGCTTGGTTTAAATCGCTTTTTATACTGCTTTTTGGCAATCGATTCTATATGCACTCACACAAATGCAAAGCTCAGCTTAGGCACAGTAGAGATATAAGCTAAAGCAGTACTTAAACTACCTTTTTTTCTTTTTTTTTTATCGTGGGAAAATCCTCATGGATACCCTTCGCCCGGGGATGGCGAAGGGTTATGCCGGACTCTTACCGGCTAAAAACCCACGGTGGTCCTTCTCCTGACCCTTGGTTGAGGTCGCGGGATTCGCAGCTGCATGCACCGCGACCCCGGCAGGCCTCGATCCGCCAGCCCCTGGCGGACCTCTACTTCTGTGGGGCCTTGCCCCACGCCCTCCTGAGAGGCACGCACGGAACATTGCGCGCCGCCTTCTCGGGCCTGTTGCTGGTCGGGCGACGGGTCCCCTAACCCGTCACCCGCAGGCCACACACTAGGGTGGCCGGAGATCGTCGCGCGTCCTCCGGCGGCGTCCGGTGCGTCTGGCGCGGGAAGGGAGAGTGGCCGTCGCCTCTCTCTCCCTCTCCGCTCTCTCCTTGGTTGCCATCACCACCTCACAAAAGGAGGTGACGGCTTCCCACGCACTCTCGCTCCCGACCACGGACAGAACCACGGCTGGAAGCGAGGGGTCACCACCGACTGCCGCGACTAGTTCACGGCGCTGCGACGCCCACGCAGGGCACGCCTGCAGCGTGTGCTGCGCCGTGTCCTCAGGGCAGTCGATGCAGTGGTGACATCCGGGCGTCTGCTCACGGCCTATACGACACAGGTACTTCCCGAAACATCCATGTCCCGAGAGCACCTGCGTCAGCCGGAAGCTGAGGGCGCCATGCCGCCTCTCCAGCCACTCCTCCATAACGGGTCTTACCGCCGCTATTGCGGCGTGCCCTAGTACTTCAACTACCTACAATCGTCCGATTTGACACACTCACACAGACACGCACTGCAACAAGACGAATAAGGTATTTTCGGGATACAGTTCCATACAAAAACAAAAAACTACTCACTCAGTAGGTATACAGAGCGTGTCTGTGTGAGTGTTTCAATTCATGAGATTATAGTAAGTTGAGGTACTGCTTTAGCTTATATGTCTACTGTGGCTTAGACCTCGCGGACTGTAACGCACTAGCTAGCAGGGCCGTCTTTACCCGGGGGTGCAAGGGGCGCAGGGCACCTGAGCGCCAAGGTATAAGGGCGCCGGCCTCTGAAGGCGAGTGCTGAGGCTGTGAGGGCGTTGAGGTCCGAGAAATTATTTTACTCAGCTAACAACGCAGCGGTTCGCACCCCGGCGCCAGATAACCTAGAGACGGCTCATCTTCAGCATTCACATACATAGGCCTCCCCCAAAAGGTGGTTTGCCGTAATCGCCACGCTTGGCAGGCGGGTTAGAGATGTACCTAGGACTTGTCCTCGACGGCCGGTGGAACTTTGGGCCTCACTTTCGGCAACTGACGCCAAAGTTGATGGGCACAGCGGCTGCATTGTCGCGGCTGCTGCCCAATCTGGGGGGCCCCAACACCTCCTGCCGGAGGCTCTACGCGGGGATCGTACGGTCCATGGCCCTATATGGGGCGCCAATATGGGCGGACACCTTGACGGCGCGCAACGTCGCAATCCTGCGCAGACCGCAGCGCGCGATGGCCGTCAGGGTGATAAGGGGGTACCGTACGATCTCCTTCGAGGCGGCGAGCCTCCTAGCCGGATCGATGCCCTGGGATCTGGAGGCGAGGGCCCTCGCGCTGAGATATCGTCAGCGCGAGGAGGCGCCTGAGCGGAGTGAGCTCCGCCAGATCCTAGTGGCCGAGTGGAGAGAACGACTTGCGCAACCCAGCGCAGGGCACGCCGCAATAGCGGCGGTAAGACCCGTTATGGAGGAGTGGCTGGAGAGGCGGCATGGCGCCCTCAGCTTCCGGCTGACGCAGGTGCTTTCGGGACATGGATGTTTCGGGAAGTACCTGTGTCGCATAGGCCGGGAGCAGACGCCCGAATGTCACCACTGCGTCGACTGCCCGGAAGACACGGCGCTGCACACGTTGCAGGAGTGCCGTGCGTGGGCGACGCAGCGCCGTGAACTAGTCGCGGCGATCGGTGGTGACCTCTCGCTTCCGGCCGTGGTTCTGTCCATGGTCGGGAGCGAGAGTGCGTGGGAAGCCGTCACCTCCTTTTGCGAGGTGGTGATGGCGACCAAGGAGGGAGCGGAGAGGGAGAGAGAGGCGACGGCCACTCTCCCTTCCCGCGCCAGACGCACCGGGCGCCGCCGGAGGGCGCGCGACGATCTCCGGCCACCCTAGTGTGTGGCCTGCGGGCGACGGGTTAGGGGACCCGTCGCCCGACCAGTAACATGCCCGAGAAGGCGGCGCGCATGTGTTCCGTGCGCGCCTCTCAGGAGGACGTGGGGCAAGGCCCCACAGAAGGAGAGGTCCGCCAGGGGATGGCGGTCCGAGGCCTGCCGGGGTTGCGGTGCATGCAGCTGCGAATCCCGTGACCCCGGCCAAGGGTCAGGAGTAGGAACACCGTGGGTTTTTAGCCGGTAAGAGTCCGGCATAACCCTTCGCCTTCCCCAGGCGAAGGGTATCCATGAGGATTTTCCCACGATAAAAAAAAAAAAAAAAGGCGGGTTAGAGATCGCAGTATGGTGGTTAAAGTACTCAGAGAACGCTGCTGCCCATCCTCTAGAGAATCCCTCAGTCGCCTTTTACGACACCCACGGGAAGAGATGGGATAGTGCTATTCTTTAAGCCCGGCACTACACGAGACGGCTCTGTTAGGTAGTTAATAGTTTGTCCACAGCCTACAAGCGCATACTACATCTCGTCTACGAGATAATGCGACGGCAAATTTATGTCGTGCTGCGTATATTAGGCCTGCAGATGAGGTGTTAAGGCGCGTAATAGATTGCGTCTACAAGAAAACGCGTCTGCGTGTTTGTCGTCCTGAAAACTTTTCAAATGTTCTAAAGGAGTCTTGACCTGTCCTAGCAATAATGGGGCGCTTTTTTACCTTGGCATATTTTAGTGACTGAGAGCGCGTTCAGGGATCTGATTCATCTAACGAAGTTCAGTTGCAGTGTAGTTACAGCTAAGTTTCGATCAAAACAACGCTTTTCGTATTCTCTTAATAGGCGATTGCTGTCAGATACGCTCGCCTGAACTTAACTGCAGCGTCACTGCAACATGATCGGCGCGTCATGAAATTACGTGAATTAGACTACAGGACTTGTTTTTCTAATAAAACAGAAAAGGTTTAGGAAACAAGGGAATGTACGGATTGCACATGGATGTACATGCCCGTGAATACTGTACATTAGAATGAATAAAAATACATGGAATATACAAAGGCACCTTTTTAGATAATAATAGTATTTTTTAAACCTCTTTATACAAGGCGTAACTTAAATAACGCACAACCTCTTAAGGGGTCACTGTACTCATCATTCTGAACAACTTTTACTATGGGACCAAACATGAAATCGCGAAAAAAAAACAGCTGTTCCCTACATTTTCACGAGTTATGCGAACATAAATGTAGGGAACAGCTGTTTTTTTTTCGCGATTTCACGTTTGGTCCTTTAATGAAAGTTGTTCATAATGATGAAAGGAAGATCAAATAAAACGTACCTGTAACTATCTGTTTAAGTCTGAATTCCTTTTCTAATGATTCATATATTTTCATAACAGTTTGTGATATTTTACTGACAGGCCAGGTAGAAATCACTGGATCATCAGTGGGTTGCAATTGTGCTAAAGTGTGTAATTGATTTTTCAAAATTTTTACTCCTATAACAATTTGAAATGTATTATGATTATTAAAACAGAATAATGGAGCAAGGCAGTTTCAAGTATTATAAAACTAGATGTTCTCCTGCAGCTGTCCCTACGTAAATAACTTGACTACAGCACCACCTATCGGATCCTAGCATAGCTCTGAACCATTGTCTTGACAAAAAAACAAATATACTGTGTGAATTTGGCCTCAATCGGATAGCAAAGATTTTTTGGATGTTTGTCTACAAGATACTTATAAATTGCATCCACTCAGGATGCGTTTTGTTGCATGACCACTAAAGATCAGTCTGAATATAATGAGAAGGACGACACTAGCAACAGGTTGGCATTATGCCAGAAAGAAAAGAGATATATTTACCCACCGTCAACAACATTTTCTAAACTTTCCAATGCATCTAAGAGGCTGTCCATGAGTGGTTTCAGCTGGCTTGGATAGTAATCATCATCACACTCGTGTAGCTTCAAGGCAGATATAGCTCTGCCCAGCCTAACACCTTTGTCTCGCATTTTCACCCAGTCATTTAGTAGCCCATGCAATTTTGATACGTGGGAGAACACCGTCTTTGATACTCCTTGCTGATTTTTATTAGGTGTAGTTATTTCTGGAACGTAATGTAAATTAGAATTATGGTAGGTTTCAATATTTTAAGAGCAGTTGCCCCTGGGTTACATTGTCGCTGAGCGACAAAGCCCTTAAATTAAAAAGAAAACGAAAATGTTACCCCTAGGTATGAAGTTATGAGCCGAGTCCGTTTTTGTTGGTGTCTTCGACATAATGTTCACATAATCGTGTCAACAGAAATAGAATAATCTTAAAAATTGCCCTAACCCTAAAACGTAAACATAACCTAAAAATACAAATACAGACAATAACAAATCAAAATCTCAAATGACACTTCGCAGCAGTGTTGCCAACTTGTATTTTGAAAAGGACAAAAAAGAAGACCTTACCATGACTTCTTAAAGCAGGGCAGAAGTTGCCTGGAAGTTGAACTGCCCTGCTTTTTTGTACTATGACATCGTTAGAGCAGGCCTGCGGCCAGTGACGGATTAACCCTTAATCAAATTAAGCAATTGCCTAGGGCATCACGTTTGGGGGGGCACCAGAAGAAGCACAAAAAAAAACCGTCTTTAGGGCATCACGTCTCACTCTCACGTCACCAAAAACCACACCAAAAAAAGATTCTAGGACTAATTTGAAAATTCGCGCGTTTTAAGTTGACATAGAGTCCGACCTACAGTCATAACCCCGCTTCCGCTTGCCCACTCGCTGCCCGCTAGTGCATTCGGCAATTCGAATGCACCTGAATTGCGATCAGCCAATCACAAACCACCCCTTCTCCCCCCCCTCCCCCGCAAATCTGTGTCAATCAAATGTTTTGTTTTTTGAGTAGGTAGAGTGCGCGCAAGATAAGTCTGCGCGCGGCCGAAATCGGAACTAATCATGGTCCACCAAAGTGTGTGCCGTTTTATTAAATTTGATAGTAGAACTACCTGATTGTAGGAATATTTAACGGAAAAATTATGTTTAGCGATAAAAAAGTTAAGCTTAAAAAGCGGTAATTTGAACTTTTGCGATCATGGCAATGTTTAGCACGCCCTCAGTCGCGTGCAGAGTTATCTTGGGCGCACTCTAATAGGTAATTGTGCCGGCCAGCTTCTATGCATACGTAAAAGTACCTAAGTCAATAGTTTCAGTAAACTAAAAATCTACGGTGCTGTGTGAATCACACAGCACAAATTAGTGTGAGTGTGTTTGTCGACAATTAAATCAAGTTCTGTTCATAATATTGTGTTCGCTTAGGTACCTACTAGGGTTTTCGCCCCGGGTACCCGGAACCGGGAATTCCCGGGAATTTGGGGATTTTAGAACCCGGGAATTATTTGGCGGGAATCCCGGGTACCCGGGAATTATTTGAAATGAAGAAATGATGATGAAAAATGAAGGGTCTGCACGCTTCCGAAGATTTTAGAGCATTTTCTGTCTCTCTTTCTTATTTGGGACATTGTACAGCGTGGTGTGAACTTAGAATGGGGTAAATGTATCGTGATGTCAGCACACTGTAGTGTTGTCTCTGTCTAGTAAACAAATTCTAAACGCTTGATTTTTTTTTGTAAATGTTTCATTTGTAGAAACTATTCACAATACTTATCTTTTGTGTAATTTCGAGACTTATAATGGAAATATACAGGGTGTAAACGAATTCGTGTAATTCCTTCAAACAGCGTGATCTACTCACAGAATAACCCTAAATGGTTTTTATTTTAAATACAAAATAGTTTTTTTTTTTAAAAAAAGTTCTATTTTCGAGCCCTTTTTGCGCCCCGAGTTAACCGACTGCAAAGAACGATTTCGTGCTAGTCGTGCTAGCCAGCTGTGTCACCGTGGTTTCATTCATTGATGAGTGGCGTCGAAATGTTCCAACGAATATTTTTTTTTATTTAGCAATTTAATTTTTTTTATTTATACCTTATTAGCTGGTTATGTTTCGATCACATATCGCTACCGCTAGAAAAAAAAACTTTATTTTTATTTTTAATCAAGCTAAATCCCGTGCTTGGTCATTTTACACGAGTAATAGATTATGTCGTTTTAAGGTATTACACGAATTTGGTAACACCTTTATATTCATTCACCAGACGAATATGAATAATGAAGAGAAGACTTTTTTCATTAAAGAAACTCGCGACGTCGCACAATAAATGACTGTAACTGTTCGTAGTTCAATTTTTTAAATAAGTGTAAGATTTAAGAAAAGTCGATTGGTATGTTAGACAGTTAATCATGTTTAAAGTACTTACACAAGTTTAATGTTGAAATATACGAGAAAAACTATATTTATACAAAAAACATGAAAATTCCCGGGTACCCGGGAATTCCCGGGAATTAAAAGAAAAAAATCCCAATTCCCGGGAATTAAAATAGGCCGGGAACGCGAAAACCCTAGTACCTACCTAAAGTTTTATTTTGATAATGTCCAAAGTCAAAATATCTAAAGTATTTTGTTTTTATAAAAAACTAATGTTTTTAGGCGGTAAAGGTTTAAAGACCGATTCTAGTTGACATACGGATAGAGGGGCCCACAGGCGTGGATTGCTTAGGGCATCAAGTAGTCTTAATCCGTCACTGCCTGCGGCAGGCCTGCTACGTTGACGTTTACGAAATCCGTTCACCTGTTTTTTTTTGTATAGACTTTTCGTACCATATACAAGCTTATCCGTTCAACTTGATTGAATAGTCGTTCACCTTTTGTACTGTCATGGTACGATTTTTAGCGATTCAGAAGCAGGCCTGCTTTTGAACGGATTTGACTGGCTGGCATTTGAACGTTTTCTTAAGACGTCATGGTAAGCCCCCTGGATGTAGATGCGTAAATACGCTGAGAACGCAGGCGTGCTTCGCGATCCGAAGAGGTTTCCACGAAGCGAGTTGCAGCCTGATGTTCTCGAACAGCATCAAGTCTCACCGGAAGCTCTTCGGTACATTCTTGGGAGCTTAATGATCTTCAATCTTTTAGCTCCTTTGGAACATTGGGAAAGATTTGACCTCTTTCTAGGCATGGTTATAGTTTTATTGTGAAGATACCTGATCAATTAAAATCTAAGTGACTGCTCCCCTGCGTTACCGGGTAGGCTACCGTGTCACGAAGATAAATGGAAAAGGAAATTAAACACTCAAATAAAATAAGCCCGAAGACATATGGCACGCTGGGAACGATAGTGACTCAATACTAAATTCATGAATTTTGGGAAATTGAAAAAAAAATCTTGTGCGTCATAACATAAGTTTTAGAAATAGAGATCTATTTACGGAATTAAACTTTTGAAATGTTCTGTAGGATACCATCAACCGATACAAATGTTTCTTCATTCAAACCATAATAAAATGAATATAGTAATTATTTGCTAAAAACTCCTTCCAAAAATGTGTCACTTTAATACTAGAAATACTTGAATCACTTTCATTCTCACCATGCGATTAAAATTTATTCTATAAAATAAAAAAATAAATGGGAGTTTTGGCCAGTACAGTCAAATTTTCAATGATATACCATCGTCATCGAAAATCAGTCCTAAACTGTTACCGCCTTCACCGCGTGGAGGTACTCCCAGCTTATGTTATTTTATAATTATACAGTGAAATTAGTGATAGCTTTGATTTCCACATCAGATGTTTCTGATCTTCGATTTTTATAAGTCAATAGGAAATGCCCATCAGACCGAACAACTTTTGCTAAAACGTCATTCCTATATGTCTTAAGGTGTAGCTGGGCTCTTGGAGTTGCACAACAGGTGTTCCAGATCTTCGATTTTTATAAATCAACAGAGAGTGCTCATCAGAATGAACAACTTTTGCTAAAACGTCATTCCTACATAAGTTATAGTGTAGCTGGGCGCTTGGAATTCCACAACAGGTGTTCCAGATCTTCAATTTTTATACGTCCACAGAGAGTGCTCATCAGGCTGAACAACTCTTGCTAAGACGTCATTCCTATATATGTTATAGTGTAGCTGGGCTCGTGGAGTTCCACATCAGGTGTTCCAAATCTTGAAATTTATTCTCTCAACAGAAAATGCTCATCACGTGAAACAATTTTTGCTATGGTACCATTTTTGTATCTCTTATAGTTTAGCTGGTCTGTTGCGGTTCTGCATCAGGTGTTCAAGTTTCCAAGATAAATTATAGCCTATATGTTGCCCAGACTTAAAAACTATGCAACAAAAAAAAAACATTCAATTCCGTCCAGTAGTTCCGAAGATTAGCGTGTACAAACAAACAGACAAACAGACACACAGACAGATTTTTTATTTTGGTTCGTGCTCTATTACTGTTTCTAAACCCCCCTCATTTTTTTTAAAATATATTTAATGTCCAGACACAGTTTTTTTACTGTTTCATTATACCCGTATATTTATAGAGATGTATAGAAGATATTGATTATTTGCATATCTTTTGATTGCGTGAACCGATTGCGATGAAACAAAAAAAATAATTTACTTTGAGATAAGCACAATATTTGTTTATAAAAGTCAGCAGCATTGGGTCAGCTCTTTTTACGTGATGCTTGCATAAACATGCAAACGTATGTTTAATCTGTACTTCCCTAGATGACGTTGGCGTCGAACTAGATCGCGCTATGGTTTCGTTACCGTGCGATTTATAAGTTCTAGACGGTATATTTTAAATAACTCCTGAAACACGATTTTATTATATTACTCCTGAAACACGATTTTATTATATGTATAGATATCGTATGTATTTAAAAATATAATTTATTACGTATAAAGATTGAATAAGGGCTGATTTTTCAATCGTCAGATAACTTTTATATATGGAATAAATATAGCGGTTTGGCTTATTTTCCTTACAAAATTTGTCAAAATTATTCTTCAAATAAAAGTTATCTGGTGATTGAAAAATCGGCCCTAAATGAAATAATTGTAACAAGCGTGACAGTGGAATGACATCTTAAAATGATTCAGGCGGCTTTAGTTTCCAATTTTGTCCACTTGAACAGCTAAGTTGACGGCACACAGTACAGTGGGCTGAAATTGAACTTTCATAGACATTTTCATTAAATTTTTTGAGTGGCTGTTTTTTTGCATGGATGTGCTTCGGAAGACTAAGTACATGCTTATAAACATAAAATTTACGGGAAAAGATTGCAAACGGCTCACAAAGTTTTTTTTTTAGAAAATTTTGTATGGAGTTGACATTAAAATCGGCGATAACTCAGCTATCGCACAATTGCGCCTTATTTCCTCGTAGGTGTTTTTACTACTATTTATTTATGATTTTTTGGTATACTACTTAATCCGGGCACGGGTGCGATTTATTTTTTAAAAATCCTTGAATATTTTTTGTTTTTTTATTTTTATTTTTGTACTATGTTTCGATCTTATGTAAAGGTTAACATAATATGAAGTACCTAAGTCACGTCTAGATCAATGATTGACAAATTGGGGACTAAAATCTTGGTAGTTTATTTTATAATTGTTCTTTGAACAGTTTACTTTTCAATCTCTGTGAAAGTAGGCCTGTGCCCCGTATTAATGAATTAGTTAGTATTGTGGCGGCATCTATCTCGCCACATGCGAACTAGCGAACTATCCTACATCGCGCAATCAAGATTTAACACGCAGATAGTATATATACAACCTCCCAACATCAACTGGTGGGCAGTAGCCCGCCAGGCACAAGTCTCCGCCTGGTTGGAGGATCCTCCCTTTGGTTGGAGGAACACCACACCTGGTTTCTCCTCATTGGTGACCCCGACGTGATCGTCACAGACAGTGTTTCCACACTGGTGACGTCACACACAACCTTCGCAGCCTCGGCAGCCACATCATCACTCCCTCAGCAGCTCAGCATTCAATAGAGCAGCAAGCAGCGAGTCCCACAACCAGCCCACTCCAGCATCATGGCGCATCATACTGCACTTCGGCCGGTCAACTAGCAGAGGCACTTCTCTCCTGGTCGACGCAGTCCACAGCCACCACTCACAGTTTCGACTCAAAGGAACCCTTCACTGGCCCTGGCAAGTTCTCAAGACTCAACGACCGCTGACTCATCAAGACGATCGACCTCCGGTCTCAGGGGGCGAGTGATGTGGCGGCATCTATCTCGCCACATGCGAACTAGCGAACTATCCTACATCGCGCAATCAAGATTTAACACGCAGATAGTATACACTACTAAATTAAATTCACCAGAAATAATTTAAGGGTACACACGGAAGCAGTATACTTATTGAAATGTAAAATCATTAATTTCATTTATTTAAATCTAACAAAGTTATTTACTTTTGTTTGATCCTGAAATGCACATAATACTCTAATACTAGAAATACTACGTCAACGACACGGACTATCAATGAAATTCATCCCACCGCGCGTAAGCTACACACATCATGCACCATTATACGCTTGTGTGAGTCATGCGTCAGTCAGCTATACCGGTATGTAATGCGTGCGAGCGAGTCGATAGCGCGAAATCCGTGCAACACACACACAGAAATGCTTTCTCCCTCACTCCACTCCACGTATTTAAAAAGTTAGAATTTGTTCTGAGACAATGGGGATTTGAATTTGAAGGGATTAGCTAACAGTGATTAGGATCAGCTGATAAGGATTGAAATCAGCTGATAACGGTGGTAATTTACAGTATTATTAAAAACTTACAGTTCAGCAATTTTTCAAAATGGCCACCGCCCTTTGTTATCAACACACAAGCGAGCACTTTTTAAAAGATAGTTATTTAATGATATTAGAACATCACTTTGCCCTTTTACTTCGAGTTGTTTTAAAAGTTTGCGACTATCGGGCTCACTCACGTACACTCTCCGTTTGATTTCACTTCACATGTAAAAATCCATGGGTCAGGCGGCACGCGGGCTGGGCAATTAGGCCGCCGCAGCCTGTCCACCGACTCCCGAACTCCTCGGTTAGGTACTTTCGCTCCGACCTGTCTAGATAAGATTCACCTGCGTGCCGGCCTTTTATGAAGTATTAACACAAAGGGTACTCTCGAGACGTGAACTGATGATCGTATGAAGCCATCGTAGTTATCAATTTAATAACAGATGTTAACAGGTAATACGTATTGCGCGCTCGCGTAAACTTAATAACCTCTCTGTTGCGTTCTGAGGAGACGGGTTCGGTGGAGAGGGCGCGATGCAGTCTGCTTTGACCTTAGTTTACCGAATATTAAGCCTATTTAGTATTCATCAACACAACATGTAATTACGTGTACAACAAAAAGCGGGTACGCGGTAACGAGAGGTTGCGCTTGCACCGCGCGTCACGCAACTTGACCTAATTACTGCGGGCGGCCGACTGCGGCGGGCGGGCGACACACGCACGCGCCGGAGTGGGTGGGGCAAGAGGGTGGTGCGGGAGCCAGACTAGTTGGCGCCGTCCGTCTCGTGCGCAGCCTATGTATTGCGCGGCCTTTTTTTTGAATGAATAGATAAAAGGGTTGCGTGTGTGCGTGCGCGTACGAATATCATTGTCAATGTGATTGAACTTTCTTACCAATTATTGATGTTTTTGAAGTACAGTTTTCAAACAAAATAATTTTCTTTTTTTTTTCTCTCTAGATGTTCTATTACAGTAACTGACCATGCCCTTAATTTTTTTCTGGTGAATTAAATTTAGTAGTGTATATACAACCTCCCAACATCAACTGGTGGGCAGTAGCCCGCCAGGCACAAGACTCCGCGTGGTTGGAGGATCCGTCCTTTGGTTGGAGGAACACCACACCAAGTTTCTCCACAGTATTATTGATAGAATTACGAGGACGACATTGTCACGTTTGTATTTATATACTAAGTTCTTATTTAAAATAAAGATTTAAATAAAGGCTGTTGGCGAATAGAAAGAATCTAACCATAGAAATGCTATCAAAAACTATAAACTGTTTGAATATATCATTAAATAAAAGTATATCTTGAATTTAAGATTTTATTATATTAAAATGCAAACAAAAATATAAACTATTTGAATATATCTTACAATAAAATTACGGTAATTATTATTGATAACGTAAAAATATCGATTAATGCAAGAAAAAATATTAATTATTTTTAAGTCGTTTAGTAATTTTATGGCATTAACTAATTGACGTCTTCAACTAGTTAATGCCCGATTTCGTGATTACCTTCGTTGTTACTTACATGTTCTCCGTATATATTTACGTATTAATTGAATAAATAATATCTTCAAAATATTTTATTTTAGGATGTATTCAAATAGTTTATATTTTTTGTTTCATTTTAATATAATAAAATCTTATATTGAAAATATAATTTTATTTAATGATATATTTAAACAGTGTATATTTTTGCTATTATGCATTTCAATAGTTAAGACTCTTACTATTCGGCGCAGCAGCTATAAAGTCCTTACTACAGGGGCACAGGCCTACTTTCACAGAGAGTGAACAGTTGATTAGAACAATTATAATCTAGACGTGACTTAGGTACTTCATATTATGTTAACCTTTACATAAGATCGAAACATAGTACAAAAATAAAAATAAAAAAACAAAAAATATTCAAGGATTTTAAAAAAAAAAATCGCACCCGTGCCCGGGTTAAGTAGTATACCAAAAAATCCTAAATAAATAGTAGTAAAAACACCTACGAGGAAATAAGGCGCAATTGTGCGATGGCTGAGTTATCGCCGATTTTAATGTCAACTCCATACAAAATTTTCTAAAAAAAAAAATTTGTGAGCCGTTTGCAATCTTTTTCCGTAAATTTTATGTTTATAAGCATGTACTTAGTCTTCCGAAGCACATCCATGCAAAAAAACAGCCACTCAAAAAATTTAATGAAAATGTCTATGAAAGTTCAATTTCAGCCCACTGGCACTCTAATGAGGTTGAAAACGGAACATTACAAACTATTTTGAAAGAAAAGGTATGGAAGAAAGGGCATAACAATTTGGGTCGAATATAATTGGGTCCCGGTTGCATTACTCTACAAAGGTCGCGGAGATTGTAGAGTATATCAGCATCAAGACCAAGCTCACTCTGAGGGTCGAGCGGTTGGAGTCTCGCCACAGCGTGAATTTCAATTCGTTTGTGGTGAGGGTGCCGACTGAACATCTGTCGACCTTCACGAAGGAAGAATTTTGGCCGAAAGGTGTAGTGTTCCGGCGATTCCGAGGCCGGATACCCGACACCGCGCGACACACGACGCCGACTTCATGTGTGAAATAGTTTTTAAGATAATTATATTGTTTATGTATAGTATTTTATATTATTGTATTGTAATATGTATTTTCTATGGGCCTTGATGCCTGAATTAAATAAATAAATAAAAAAAAAAATAAGCCCAAAAGTTCCTAAATAGGTACGTAGATTTACGTAAAAATATGTCAAGTTGGCAACACTGCATCACAGTTTCAGCCTTTACTTGACCACACTTGCTAGTTTGTCGATTGTTTTTCTTGTGGCAATCAAATGAAACCACCATTCACCATTGTTTGGAAATATTTATTAATATTTGGCACTCGACTCCGAAGAAATAAATTCAGTCAGTTTGGTGAACAATCTTTTATTTAAATTAAGAAAAATTGTACATACCTAATATTATTATACTCTGTGGAGTCAATGCAATTTTGGAACGCTTACGTCAAGCGTCAAAGTCAAAACAAAATGTCAAACTTAATTCAATAATTCAATGAATTCAATTGAATTCAATCAAAAAAGTTTGGTTCAAAAAAGCAGTGTATTGTATCGGTATTTTCACATTTTTAACAATTTTCTTGATTTTCAAGTGAAATGTTTATGTCCTACGAAGTCATTTTTAATATATGACATCTGTAGTAAGCTAAAAGACTAAGGGTTTTGTAATTTCATTAATGAATTGTATTTTTGTACTACCGTAAGGTTACATGTAGAAGCTGTAGACTATTTACGTACCTAAGAGCATAATTTACAGAGAATAATCAATATCTGAATATTGTTGAGTTTTGCGTCCTAAATATACGTGCTTCATAATATTGGATCATGGCTGGACCCATACAAGACGTTGTAGAAGAGGATGCAGCAGATTTACAGTTCCCTAAAGGTAAAACGAATTCATACATGCTGTAATCAACAACCACCTGTGAAGTATGGCCGAATCCCTAGCATCATTCAAAAGAATACAAAATTTCAAGCTAATGATTGAAAAGATTGTAAAAAAGTTTAAAATTCTGTGTAACTGTACTTAATTTGTGTGGAAAACACCTCAACAAGTAACTGATAATTAAATCATAGAATGGTTAATTTAATGCATATTTTAATTCCATTTCAGAGTTTGAAAATGCAGAAACACTGTTGATATCAGAAGTAGACATGTTGCTGGAACATAGAAAGGCACAGAATGAGTCTGCGGAGGAGGAACAAGAATTCTCAGAAGTTTTCATGAAGACCCTTACATACACCAACATGTTCAAGAAGTTTAAAAACAAAGAGACTATAGCTGCTGTCAGAAAGTAAGTACAAAAGATTTTAAAACTTAACACTTTTGCTGTCAAACTCATGTACAGTACATTTTATTTACATGCCATAAAATGTTTCTCGTAAGTACATAACAACCCGGTAGTCGAGTCCATCACCACGATGGTTATGTAACAGGATCCCTATGTCCAAGCTCCTGGTAGCCGAGTTCACTAAGCCACCCCCCTACCCGCGAGCCAGTACAGGGTTGTCTAATCCATGAAAACAATATTATCATCCTGTATGGTTACTGAATAATATTGTTAACTTCGCATTTACAGTAACATTTTTGACAACCCTATTTGTGCCTTTTTGATTTGCACCCTGGGCATGCCGACTTTTCAACAATAGTATAAACACGACTCGGGAGGCGAGTTGTGGGCACACAAACAAATCACAAAATGAATGTGTCAAATGAAATGTTTACATCTCGCTGAAGTTGTGAATTTTGGAAGTAGTAGAGCTCCTTGAGAAAGAGTTCAGGGAAGTACTACCACCATACCTATTTCTGGCACCAACCAGCATTGCTGTGTTCTGGATTGAAGCCATTGAAGGCTAAGGGTGCCAGTAAAATTAAAGGCACATGAGACTTTCCAACGTTGTCTCTAAGGTTAGGAACACATGTCGTCAGCCATCTTCTTGGTGTTGTAGGTGTAATATGTATAGACTGTGGTAACCGCTTACTATCAGGTATGCCGTCAGCCTGTTTGACAACTTGTTAATACATTTTGTCCATCTTACTGTGTATTAAAGTAGTTTAATATTATTTTTATAAACACTGTACTTGAACCATTGTTGTTTCCTGGAAACTTCAATAATTATATTATAAAAAAAATGGAATAATTACTTTCTGCAAAATAAAAGTTACTGCATAACTTTTATTTCAATGTTTATGGTAATTACCGAAATACGGTTTGCAGTGAAAAAGCAAGTCATATTGAGGCTGAATTTATTAATAAAGATGTCCATTGTTTCAGTCTCCTTCAATCCAAGAAACTACATAAATTTGAAGTGGCGAGTTTAGCAAACCTTTGCCCAGAGACACCAGAAGAAGCAAAGGCTTTAATACCATCACTAGAAGGAAGATTCGAAGATGAAGAACTAAGGGTACTGTTAGATGATATACAAACTAAGAGAAGTTTACAATACTAGTGAAATTAATATAATTCCATTATGATATAATATCTATTTTGTAAAGCTAAGACTGAATTTTAATACATATTCAGATCAATTAACATTGTATTTTATTTTTTCCTACTCAAAATTACATCTCTGGTTAAACAACTCTACCTAAAATCTACTAGTTTTTCAAGTAAATGGTTGTTAAATCAGAGTATTCATGTTGGCATCCTTTGGCCATAAACTAAGTCAAATCAAGATCACCCTTGACAATTGATGATAACTTTACAAGCATAAGCTTAGTTGGCAAGGTTAACAACATGCAACCTACATCATTGCAAATCATCAGCATCTGCTTAACCATTGGAGTTGTCAACTTCCACAAAATACTTTTAACCAGTTTGGTAGGGTTCTTTTCCCATCTAGAAACCCTACTACTGGAAGATATATCCAGACCCGGGGGCCAGACGGGCCAATATCACCTGCAAATTATTTAGATATTATGTGTAAATCACCTGCTAAATGTAAAAACACAGCTGTTAAAAAAGTTGTTGTCTTATTTTTGTTGTGACTGCACGACCGTGCTGAGGTTTGATTTAAAACTAACAAATATCAAAAACAGTCGTTAATTTTTATTCGAGCCAGTGCACAATTGTGCGCTTTTGTCGATTTCAAGAGTAAAAATTGACACTAAGTCGACTCGATTCTAAACTCGATCCTGTCGGGAGTAAGCCTGCCTGACTTCATTATATTTCAAGAACAAAATTGTAGTTTACCTCAAAAGGAATAAAATGAAAGGCGATAGTTTAAATCAGTCTGTATATTGGATATGTCTGCAATACAGCAAGATACATTACAGTGAAAACAGATAAAAGTGATAAAATATTGGAAACAAAAATAGTAATTAGAATTTCTTCTCTGAAACAAAACTATAATAAAACCATTCTTATTATTACTTAAATGTAGATACTATTAATATTGATGTTAATTAATGCCTCTAACTAAACAAGCCCTTTGTTGAACATTATTTGTAAAAAAACTAAAGCAATTTTTTTATCAATAAACCTCAACAATTTTAGATAACTTAAAACTCAACAATCCTTCGATAATTTTTCTTATTTTCTAATTTTGTTGCCTAAACATTATTTTTTAACAAAATGCCGAACAAAAGGCTTGCTTGAATTATAAACTTATCTCAATGGGCACTTTTGGTTTAGTTTAAATGTTAGTATTTAATCTAATATTGTATTAATAAAAATTACAAACTTATCATTCATCTAAAAGCAAACTTTAAAATAATATTAACCATCTATAAAAGAACTATCAAATCTAAGGTCCTAGCCAAGTTACTTTTATGGTACAACTCACTCTTCTCCTACCCTGAACATATAAAAATATTTTATGTACTTTAAAAACATTTCAAGTTCTTAAATAAAGATGTACTTTAGAATACTCTGCTCATATCAACAGTCGGGAAAATATTGGTGGCAATATAAACATCTTTATTTAGGAACCTCTGTCCACATCCCAGTGGTTTACTTTAAATTAAACAGTAAGGGGACCATTTTATAGCACACATTTATTAACAGCTAATAATTTTCCGGGTCCTTTACTAAAACTTACTAAACCTTAAATTAGGTAACGACATTGGGGGAGGCTTATATAAATCCTAAATTACAACCTGGACCTGTGACATAAGTCTATTATTAGTAAAGCATAATATTGTTTTGGATTCCAAGTGTGGGGAGTCTAGAAGCGACATGGAAGCTGTTAGGAAGCAATGCGAACATAATCATAAAGCTTACTTTACAGAAAATGTGTTGCCACAACAACGATCGAGCAACTGAAAATGTGGATCCCTGAAGGCGTAATGAGAATTATAAGAAATAAATATACATATTACCCTCAAAATTTATATCGTAAATTGTTTGCTTGTATATTTATTCGAAATTACAGCTATATATTGCACTTATTTCAGAAACATTTTACACAGAAATCCGGATTTTAAATATTGGCTCGGCTCTTCTTCCATGTTAATGTTTTTGCACAATATATTTAATCACTATTTAAAATGTCAAATCATTAACGACTGGAGTGGCTATTTATACAACATATAATCTTAAACGTACACACAATCGTTATTTATGTATGTTAAAATGAATGATGAAAATACTTTTTGTACATTTCCAAAACGTTTTTCTTCACAGCGTCAGATACTGGTCTTGTTTGTCATATTCGCAGTCAATTCGAAAATGATTTCTGCCGTCTCAGTGCGATTGCTTACACAATATAATCGCATCCCAAACACCCTGCTCCTTTGTCACAAGTCGGTTAGTCCTTACACACTTATAGTCACTATGCAGCACCTTCGATAATTCTTCACAACTTATGGATACTGTTCATTTTGTGCAACGTGTTACAACATGGTTACAGTAGCACTAGAACATACCAGTATCGAAAGTTGTCAAGCGACGATCAACATTCAGTTTCGACCGTTTCTCTTACATTATCACATTTGTTTATTGAATAACCAATATAATCAATAGGTACTAATATACATCAGCAACTGGAAATATTATAATCACTAAGTTACATTTTCAAATTCGGCGTATATCATAAGTGTGGCTCTTAATAAAAATTTTGTTTGAGCAATGATAAGATTTAAAATACTATATATCCCAAAGGTGAGCCATCCAAAATATATATTTGCCGTCGAATTTTAAAAAAGGTTTAAAAAATAATTGCGTATGTCCAAAAGCAGATCTAACTATGTTTATGTGTAAGTTGTCAACATACTACATTATCAGTCTCGATGATAAAAATGCATTTTGGCCAAAATGAGAAATCCAACGAGTGCGGTCCAAACTTCCTTAAATGAATGTTACATGAACAAATGCCTCATGTACCTGATACAGATACTGACGAAACATATAAAAGATCAAGTTTCAGAAACAAATAAGATACTACTGAACCAAAACGTCATTAATCGAAGAGTAAACAAACAAGTAAGCATGTCCATAATAGGCACTTTATTTAGTACACTACACTACATAACAAATAAAGTCAAGTTACCTGTATCAAAGTATGAGTAAAGTTTAAAAATTCAGTCTATTTTCTTACTTACATTTTCTTTTATCAAATCCCACAAGTTAAAGCTCTTTTGCATTAGAAAATCGTTCTAGCAACCGATATATCCAAAACCACAAATAAGAAGATCTGGCCCTTTCAGAATTTGGTCCGAAGTAATTTTTCTTCAATGATTAAATAAAAAAACTTATGTATGTTGAAAATTAAAAATGACTTATCATACTATAACACTTTAAAATTCTATGCTTGCAACATGTAGTGTTATGTACATAATTTTAAAATAATACATAAAATGAGATCAAATATATATCCAGTCATGTAATCAATTTAAGCTGGAGCAGTGAGTGCTAAAATACCTAAATTAACATTTTAGAAAAATAGCTCCTTCATTACCTAATGTATTGATTAAAATAATATCAGGGCAAACTAACACATATATAGGTACTCGTATTTAATATGAAATATTTTTGCCATTTGTTTGGCTTCGTTAGTAAATCTAATGCTGCGATTAAATTGCTTTGGTAGCTCTGTTTATCGAAGTAGATAATTTGTGCAAAGTAATTGCAAGTCTAAAACGGTTCAAATACATTGGGACATTCCTATTTCTTACTCTCACTCGAAATTTGATGGAAATTGACAAACATTCAATCCTTCCTGTATCAAAGGCAAAGGACATCGTAATTTCTTCACAATTATTTTAAAGAATGTTTATTATTGTCACAACAGATTAAACACGTGTACTATGAATAGGTGATAAAACTTTGGATGCCACTAACACGTTTTAATTTTCTGTAATAAAGTCATTAGTATTGCATTTATGCAGTGCTATGGGAAACTATGCTATTTTGTTATAGTACAAATAAATCACTAGCTCCAGAACTTCAACATACTGCCACATACTTATGAGTGATTGATTCGTACGTCACAAAATACATACCTGTTCAAAATAACGTGAAATTGAAAATCATTCTTAATTTTCAACTTCCGCGAACAGAGGACGTTTAATAAGAGGGTTAGATGAACGCAATGTTAATAATATGTCGAGTATGGTAGATATGGAACCCTCTAGTACGCACATGTGGCACGTGTGGGGTGTTGGTGCCTTGTTGGGACGCTTCCAGCGAGGAGTACGTCGGGGGTCATGAGTGTAAGTCAGTGGGAGCTGGACGCGGGCGGGGACGGCGGGGACGCAGGCTGCAGCGGCTGGAACGCGGAGCCCAGCGATGGTCGCAGCGTGAAGCCCGGAATAGTCGGCTTCATTACAGAAACTGATTCTGAGAACGCTCCTTCGCCCGCTTTCAGGTTCACCTTAAACATAAACATTATACTACTTAGACTTAAGGTGCATGTACCGATGGACCGTCCATACAATGTTTGTAGGGATTATACGCTAAAAATAGACACTCTTTGTTTAAAACGAATCATTTTATCACTTTTCTACAATCAAATGTGCTCGCGAATTCACTCTTTAGGAAATAACTTACACTAATTACTGAGAAAAACAATCATGAAATTCAGACAAAATTTGACACTTCTTTACATGTGTGGGTTTGTTTTGACAAGCAAACTAAGCGCCATGTTTGTTATAGTTTAAAATTGTAAGCGATAGATGGCGTGCAGGCGATATTGTAAATAGATATTAAAATATGCAGCGTTGCCGGTCTTCTGTAACCTTGACGGCGGCTGCGTTGCCAGCTAATTTGACTACGATTCGAATGCATGTACATTTTCAATTTGTTGAACGTAATGTTGATGCACTAGGATTTGCGCGCGGAATTTGTTGCGTGTTATATTTTGTATGCTATTTTAATTTATTCAAATTGCAATATGTCTAGTAGGTACTTATGTAATTGATTTCAATTGAATATAATTATTGCAATTTATTATTGGTAGGTAAATAATTTTATTAATTATTCAAAATACGCAATTTTATTGTAAAATAAAATTACCTAGGTATATTTCGACGGTAAGTATTAGAAACAGCAAGTTGGCCCGTGAGTTGGGTTTTAGACGCTGCAATCTCGTTACAATACTAATTACCTACGTACCTACGTGTCGATGTTGTCATTATGTATATTTTATGGTCAACCATGAATTAAATTATTCAGTAAGTCACCAAAGTAACCACAACATTAAAGGACAATGGGCAAAATTGTATGGAGCTTGTCCCATCGGCGGCCACATCTGTACTATTTACTTTCTAGTAGGCAATTATGTATACAATAAGACTACAAAAGATTGTTTCTGTAACTTCCTTGGATAAAAAGTTATCATAGGTGGATTATATTAAAAAAATATCGAATTAAATCATTTAAAGGAATTATCACAGTTTGTATCTTGCATACAATATTTTGTACACCTCGTGATGATGTTACATTGATGTAATAATGAATTTAAGCATATAATAATGATATGATTATGTTATTATATACGTAATATATAAATACAAGATAATGATAGGTTAAATAAACCTGAAGGTTTATTAAATACGTTGATTTATTGAAATGAAAACATGTATACCAGATTACAATAATGCAATATAGTGATTAACTTAATAACTACATTAATGATTGGGCTTTAATCATCATCACGGATTAATTCATTTAAAAAATCAGCTGGCAAAAGAATTTCTTCCTCTTGGTTTCTTGCCCACCTTATGTGGGCGCAGCAACCCGGAGTGCGCTTAGGGCCACAACAGAGACGATGATTTTAGCATCAGCGATCGGCGATTTTGCGTTTGCATCGCGTTTAGGAGACTCGTTTGTGTACGGAGTGAAGTGTTCAGTCGCGGCATCCAGCGACCAAAAAGCGATTAAATCGTCGATCGCCGATGCTAAAAGTATCGTGTCTGCAGTGGCCCTTACCGCTAAGGTTATGACAAATAAGTATTTTACATTTACATTTAAGCCTAATATTTTATTAACATTATTTGTTGATGCACACGTCAATAAAGTAAACAAAATGCAATGATTTTTCGTATGTTTTATCATTATAACAAACATTGCAGCATGAAAAAAATATGATAATTCATTAAAATAGTATTTTTGCCTGTATCTTTTTTCCCAAATTATATTTAACCGTACTCCTTGAACAATATTTGTTCTAAAAGCACTCGCCTTTCAAATGATACTAGTTTCATTGATGGCCGCTGATGGGCCAGAATGCCCATTGTCCTTTCGTGAAAAAGCAATCTTGGGGTATGTTTTTACCAGGTAAAGAATACTTTGTATGCATATAGCCCCCCGCCGAGACGCCGTCGCGAGCAGACGTATTTTTGAACGTTCCGTGTTTTAAATTCAAAAAAAATTGTTTAAATTGCAAAATATTGTGTAAACTATCAGTGAAACGATCAATTAATTAGTGATTACCATCTCAGTGATAAAATATTGAAACAATTACAACACACAATTAACAATATTATCAAAATTATCAACAGCAAATCAAGACAAGTTGTTATAAAAAATCGTGTTAGCGTGCGCCGGGCCAAGTGTCCTTGAAAGTGAATGCAAGGACAAGCTTTACACCTGCAGCTACAGTACCTATTTTTATTAAATAGAACGCTATTTTCAACTCTCTTAGTAACGACGACTTGGTCCGATGACACATGGGCCGGAGTGTAAGTGAACGTGATCGTCTGAGTATCAAGTTCAAACCTCCGCAAAACACATTACTTTTTGGAATGTTTTTTATTATGCTGCTAAAATACCAGAAAAATCTGAGATTTTTTTACGAAAAAATTGGAGAAATTTCTGAAATATTATAATTAATACTTGCACAAATTGCTGCCTGCAACATTGCTTAATTAAAGAAAAATCCGCATTCATTGTTGCTTTATTTTGCTTTTGGTGCATTTGAACGCCCAATATGCCGCTAAATCGAACACCGCCAACCTCACCGAAATCTAACTTCAAAAAAAAAAAAAAAAAACAAAAACATTCAGACGAATTGAGAACCTCCTCCTTTTTGAAGTCGGTTAAAAATCAATGATGGTGACGCTGGTACTAATATACTAAGGGCCGATTTTTCAATCGTCAGATAAATATTATTCAACGAATAAATATGACGGTTTGATAGATTTTCTATACAAAAGCTGTCAAAACTTCAAACTTATTCCCCAGATAAAAGTTATCTGACGATTGAAAAATCAGCCCTAAGTAAAGTTATTTTTTACAAATATACTAAGTAAAGTTATTTTTCTTTGTAGCACCTGTGAAGCAGTGGTTTCAAGACAAGAAGAAATAATTTTTGTTCAATTGAAAATTTTTTGTAGTAGTTTGTTTAGAATCTACATAATCATTGTATAAAGCTTTTAATTTGTATTTACTATAAAAGGTGAAATAATACCTTATTGAACTCAATAAAGATTTAGATTTTTGTTTTACTAAAAACTTAGGTAATAAAATAAAACTATATTTTACTGTGTATATTTGACATTATTTATTTCCTTTTTTTATTAATCAATTAAATGTTTTACGCCTTAAAATATAACTTTTATTTTCCTAAAATAGTACTAGTTTTAATTTATCGTAGGTGTCGTTCTGCCTACCCCTATTGAGAGTATTTCTACAAAATATTTTAGCCCTTTTTTAAATGCACGCCATCTAGTGGTAAACTTTGTAAACGTAGGGAATACGTCTATGTGTGTGTAAAAGTGTGTAAATTCAATGACAGATGTTATTATGGGATTCTGTGTCAAATTGGGTGGATTTTGAGGCATTGTTATGATCAAGTTCATTAAAAGGTAATGACCAGGTGTCGCGAACACTACTTCTACAACTTTGTAATGCTCAGATTTCACATAAAACGAAATAAACTCAAAATAATGATTTCAGCGCCATCTAGCGGGAAAAGTGCTGGGAACAGCCCGTATCTTTCACCTTAAGTAAGATATAATCGTCTTTATAGAAGATTATGTCTGGAAGAAAACAATTAGGAGTTGTTTCGATAATATTGTGTTAGCCCGTAATTGGCATATGTATAAGAAGAATGACCTCTGTATTGTAAAATGTTGAAAAATGAAAATGAAGAAATATTTTTTTTAATATTATCAACACTTTTTTTTCACTGCATAACTTTCTTGTTATTGTTTAATTAACAGAAAATAATAGTTATTTACTATTTTATAGTGGAAGTGATACCATTTTTACGATAATTATAACGTTTTTTTTACATTTTTTATGTAATTATGAACATTTTTGAGACGTAATTTTATTATTCGTGGTTACCATAGTAGTATATTTGAATTGTATTTATGCCTGTTTTTATTTACCTTTTCACAACCATCGGGAGGTTCACGAGCCAAGAAGCGATTTATTTGCGGCGACGTCCCCAGTTTAGACCCATCAAGATCCGGAGATGAACAGACACTGCCGCCTGAAATACACAAAAAATATGTGAAACACAATCCTTTACACTTTTAAATAAGAATAGAAAAGAATAATTCAATGTTCTGAGAAGCAAATTCAAGAAAATCATAATTTCTACTTTCAGTTTTATTCTGTCTACTGCTATTGTATCTTCTACAAAACTGAAATCATACCTATAAAAGCAAAACGCAAAGAATATGAGAACAAAACCACATGCTTTGGGACTGTCAAACCATTCTGGTGTTGTGCATTTCAACTATTAATTGCGAGGGGTTGTCTAAAAGCTATAGTTAGTTATAGACCTGTGGCCAACAGCTCTGCGGACCCACCGCTGGAGAGAGACCCCCGGGACGGTGGATCTATGCCCACAATGTATTGCTTAGATATTTGGTATAGAAGTTAATAACTTATTGTATATTAAATTGTGTTCCCACTGACATTTTTAATGTAAGTTGTACGGTAATTAAGTTATGAGAATAAGTTGCTTTAATAGTTGAACTGATTTGGTACAACAAATAATTATAGAGATTACAAAAACATACATTTTATACTTTTAAAAATTATTTGAACACGATTAAGGACTTGAATATAGTAGTATAAAATGTTAGGACTATTAAATGTATTTTGAATTTATCTCGAAAGTATTGTATGTTACATAAAATAAACTCAATATTGTTATGAGGATAATTATTACCTGACGAATGAGCAGTGTGACACAGATCGTGCGGTGTCTGTGTGTTGACAGAACGTCTGAGAAGCTCTGCAAGGGGCGCACGATGTCCTTCTGGTGTTACCTGCAATTAGTTTTTTTTTATTAGGCGTTTTTTTCTATTACATACATATTGCATTACATATATACACATCTATTATATATTGCATTACATATATACACATCTATTACATGCCTGTAATCTCTAAAGGGGTAAGCAGAGGTGTTATTACAGGAGTCTCTACTCCAACTTTCGTCTCTATTAAGTCGAGCCTACTGCCATTTTTCTTGCACAATTATGGTGCCAGGTTCATCGCCTCTTAAGCCGTGTACGCACGAGCGAGCACGAACATCGCGAACACGAATATCGAACACATTGTTTGTACGTGCGTATCACTACCGAACAGTGTTTGGCGAACACCTTCACAGCAATTCGTGTTCGATGTTCAAGTTCTTTACGAGTGGCTTTACGGCTCGCTTGCACGGCGACGGTGGGGATTGAATTCTTAATCCAGACTTTTCTATAAATTTTGTAGTAATCATGTTTTGCCTAGCTCTTTCCCAACTATGTTGGGATCGGCTTCCGGTCTAACTAGATGAAGCTGAATACCAGTATTTTAGACAGAGCGACCGCCATTAGAGCTGCACAACCCAGTTGCTGGGCAATGCTGATATCCGGTTGGACCGGTTGTCAGACTTTCGGGCTTCTGACTATTTGTAATAGCTGTCATAGGTATTTGTATGACACCCGGGACCGACGGCCTAACGTGCTTTTCGCGAGGCTCGGGAGGGCGTCGATGTGTAACGAACGGTCACCCATCCACAGACTGACCGCGGCAAGTGTTGGTTAACCTTGCAAATCGTATCATCCGCGCGATTTTTAATTAACTACGAACCCCTTCTCCTGTAGTAATCTATTATATCACGTTAATTTCCCTAAGACTTAGAGCGGTTACGCACTGCATCCGATCCGAATCCGAGAAAATACGTTCCGAAGTAGTCGTAGGACTATTTGTATGGTAGTTTACGCACTAGATCCGACTTCCGTCATCCGATTTCTCTCCGTCATCTGTGAGTCTTCAATTCGGAAGAAATATTGACGGACCGAAGTAGCCGTAGTACTGTTTGTATGAACGCTTTCGCATTACCTCGGATTCAAATCGGACGCCAAATGGATATACCAAAGATGGCCCCTGAATTGCTTGGATTTGGATCAGAGATCGGATTAGTGCGTAAGCGATATCCGAATTCGGTCCGAGTTTTTTAGGCTCTAGATCCGTATTTTCACGAATTCGTATCGGATGCAGTGCGCAAAGCAATATCCGAATTCGGTCCGAGTTTTTATATCCTTATTTTCACGGATCCGGATCGGATGCAGTGCGTAACTGCTGTTAAGCACAGATGTATCCCTAAATATTGTACGATACTTTTGTATGTATTTAGCTTTCAAAAATTTATTGCTCACAACTAATATTTAGTAACAAAATGATCTATCACGATTCGCAAATATAACTTAATATTAGCACACAATAGATGTATACTTTCAATTAGCAGATTTATGAAGACTATTTATAGTAGACATGAGGATGTTATTATTTGAACATTGCTAGCAACACAGTTTAGGTCCAGAGTGAAATGGGTTAACCTTCATTCATCCACAACTCTATTCTATTTAATAACATTAATTGTAAATTGTGTTTCTCAGTAAGTGAATTATTGTTAATTCTTAATGAGGAAATAAAGTTCTTAAACCATATTTATTATTTATGTATAAGAAAAGTAGTGCCAAGGTTTTTAGGCTTTTGCTTAGATGTTTATTAAAAATAATAGTCAATAGCCAATGCACAAAGTGAATAAATCGCAAGTCGAATGAACAATGTTATTTTTCCCCTTTCTTTGTATTATCTGCAATCAGCCAGTTAGTCATAATCAGAATCATCATTCCTAAAATTATTTATAACATGATGATACTACATGATGGTATGGTTTGAATATGACTGATATGAATCCTGAAAAACTTATTATAAATTACAGTGAGTACATACTTTGTCTCGTAGCCGGTCTAGATGTGGAGTTTGTGTGCCACTGGCTGGGTACAGCACAAGTCTCTCTATTTCCTGGTTTAAACCTTCCACTGATGACCGAGCTGCTCTCAATGGGACACTGCTGCCCCCGAAACGCGACCCTGGTTTACAAACACATAGTATGGTTAAACTATCTTTCCAGGCAAGCCAGAATGTAAAATATTATCCTTAACTATTAAAAACCCTTAAAATAGGACTTCAATTTTACAGTTTCATGTTTATTTTTTTAAAACATTCAAGTACAATAGTTTAATTAGACATTCGAAACACCTTTGTTATAAATATATTTACATGAACAACATTAACTTAAAGGTTATATAGCTTTAAGACTATTATAATTATAACAAAAATAATTCTAAAATACTTACAAAGAGTAGTGCTCATAGAATGGCTTGAGTAGTCTCCAGATGCGGATGGTTTGTGTGGTCTTTGAAGACGACTGCGCAGGAAGCGGTCAAGCTTGTCATCATCGGAACTCCGTGAGGAGCGACCTGATGCTCCACCTCCATCGTCAGTCTGTAAAAATTAAATGTTTAACTTATCATTCAATATTTATTTATTAGTAATTCAAGAATAAGAAACATTTATTTTTAAATATGAATAGATCAGCACAGTGTATTTTTTTTTGTTAATCCTCTGTTTTGCTTTATGGGAAATTTAATTTAATTTAGCAGCAGTGTTGTAGTTCAGTTAACATTTATTTTTATGATAACAATGTATGGCATTTATAGAGATATAAAGAGGAGCTCGTGGCTAAATAATTACAGCCGCATAGACCGATCTTCTGGGTTAAGCCACGCTTGCCGAGGTTGGTCTGTGGATGGGTGACCATTTACCATAGCGAGTTTCCTCCGTGCCTCGGAAAGCACGTAAAGCCATTGGTCCCGGCTGTCATTTGTAGATCTTTGACAGTCGTTACTGTTGGTCAGAAGCCAGAAAGTCTGACAACCAGTCTTACCAAGAGTATTGTATTACCCAGTTACTGGGTTGTGGAGGTCTGATAGGCAGTCGCTCCATGTAAAATACTGATATTCAGCTGCATCCGGTTCGACTGGAAGCCGACCCCAACATAGTTGGGAAAAGGCTAGGCAGATGATGAATGTATGGCATTAATAACTAAACTTAATTGAAGACCAACAAAGCAAGCTAAATAAAAGCTTTTAAAATTATATTTAATTACTAACAACACTTCTGTAAAAATAGAGTCAAACAAATATTTAATAAATTTTAGATAGACATAAACTACTGATAACTGTTGTTTAAAAATAGCAACATACTTGTGTGGACTTATCAACTTGCAACTGGCCAGCATGTAGATAGTAGTCTCTGGACCACTGGCCTTTGTGATACAGAGTGTCGAGGGAGGCTGTGCGCCTGATGACACTGGCACCGAACCGGCCCTTGCCTAGAATATACACATCAATCATATTACAACATGTTTGCAGTGCAAAACAAATAGAATAAAGCATATGTAGTAGTAGCGTCAAATTACATCTATCCAGAATTTTATTGCACTAAGTAAAATTTTAAAAATTTAATTAAAAGGCGTTCATATGGTGCTGGACGTAAAGAATAGCATTACCCCATCTTTTCCCAAGGGTGTCGTAAAAGGCGACTAAGGGATTCACTAGAGGATGGGCAGCAGCGTTCTCTGAGTACTTTAAGACCGTACTGCAATCGCCAACCCGCCTGCCAAGCGTGGCGATTTTAGTAAACCACCCTTTTTTGGGGAGGCCTATGTCCAGCAGTGGACATCTTTCCGCTGAATGATGAAGTAAAATTAATTTCTAGCTACACTATAGGAAGAAAGTGTACATTACCATGTTGGCTGATAAAGGACAAAAAGACATGCTGCACTGACCCTAAATAAATTAGGATAAGGGCAAGGCAAGAGGATGACGCTTGGGGGAAGCCTATGTCCAGCAGTGGACATCTTTCAGCTGAATGATGAAGATGATGTTACATGGTTGTTATAATGTTGTTTTTGGAAAGTATAATGTAGAAATTAAATAAAAAATGTTAGTTCCTCAGAACAGGTTCCAATCAATTGTGTTATGATAATATGAATGTTGATTGGACAGTTTATGCATAATTATATTTAAAAAGTGTATCAATTTCTATGTAGTTAGTTTCTATACCTAATTGAATAGATGAATTCCTATAATGAATGGGACTTGAACATAACAGCGAAATGAGGGTTTAGTTTACACTTCTGCCAAACCCTTCAAAGAATAGGTGTGATGTTATGTTGTTCCTTTGAAAGACTACCATTACAGAACCATAACTATAAGTAAATATATAATATTTCATATACATTTTAATATCTAGGTTGAAATAAACCTCTGTGATGTAATGTTACAGATTATTTGTTATCACAGGTTGGCAAATCATATAAACTATTATAAACATTATGTTTCATGTTTTAATTAACAATATTAGCATACATTATTAACCTTTTTGCTACTGACTAGTTTCTAGTGATAACTAATTCTCTTTTCATAAATCATTTATACATAACTGATACTTATATGGAACTACAATAGGTAAACTGTATGTTTTAGAAATAAACATTATAGGGTCAGTGCGCCTGTTTTCGTCCATTTAGTGGAGTTGTCAAGTTCAAGAAGCGAAAAAAATATGTTTTTCTAAGAATTTTGAACAAAAAATGTATACAATGTACTTCTGATATACTCTAATTTAACATAATTAAAAGTTTAAAGTAATCAAGCATAGTGGTTCTTTTTAAAATGGATAAACATCAAAAAATGCCGATTTGCCCAGTTTTCGTCCAGAAAATCCAGTTTTCGTCCACCTTTTACCCAGTTTTCGTCCACTATAAAAGTATGTAAATAATGAAAAATGAAAATAATATACTCATGTTTTTTTTATTATTGAGCTTTCGTATTACAGTTATCAGTATATGTAATGTTTTTCATAAAAAAAACACAAATAAACATACACGTAAAATATTTCTGTAACACAAAAAAATATATAGAAAAAAACATAAATTAATGAAAAGACATTAGATATTATTTATGAAATAAAAAAAATACTTTTGACATTTTTACTATCACATTAAAGTCGAACAAAATAGATGGACGAAAATTGGCTTACCTATTAAACCACTGCATGTCCAGTTTTCGACCACGTGCTATTGTCATTTGTAGTTTTTTATACAATAGCAATAATGTGGACGAGAACTGGCAGTTAAAATGTTTGCGTGTGTAAGGTTCAAAATCACAAATTGGGTTTATGAATTTTTACTAAATTATTAAATACTCGACCCAAACTAGTTAGACTTCGCTAGGCCAGTTTTCGACCACCCGATCGACAACTGGATTTTCCAAGAAAACGTTCATCCAGTTCTCGTCCACTTAATTTTATATATAATATTATAATATTTGAAGTCTAAATTTGGTTTATCGTATTAAATGCATGATAAGCAATGTGTATAAGCAACAAACGGACTTAAAACAAGTATAAATCATTTTAAAACCTTCAGTGTAAGTTACGTAACGCCACTATTTTTTTTGTTCAATATGGCGTTTCCGCACACCCCCATTGCTAAGCACAGATTTGTTTATTTTTTTAAAATGACTCTTACGTTCAATTACCTTTGTGAATGCGTGTATGTGCCGCTATGATGCTCAGGTTCCTACAGGAACACAGTTTTTTTTTATAGCTGTCTTAGTATTTATATTTAACGCGCATTTTTGACAATGATCCGTCAAATGGACGAGAACTGGCAGTGGACGGCTAACCGGCGCACTTACCCTAGTAGTTCACTTTACCTTTGTAATTGACAGCTCCAGGGCTTCGCTGGCCTGAAAGTGCATGATCTGGAGATATCCGGCGCCACGCATTGGTAGGCGACAGCGTCGGGCTGTTGCTGGCGTTCTTCTTCAGCCCGCCACTCTGCTTCATCACTGACGACACCGGCAGCGTCGCCCGCATCGGACCCTGCTTGCCCACAGGACAGTCCGACTGCTTCCTTACACGGCCCGACATCCTTGCGTCCTTTCACACTTCACTATCTTATAAGCACCCCTATTTCTTCATCAAACGAAACACTCAACTATCACTGTGCAAGAAAAATAAGTATTTCATTCGCCGACGCCGCACTAAGCTCTTTGTAGAGGAAATAATCTTAGGGCACAGTAAACCAGGCCCTGTTGTGTTACAACGGCTGTTCTTATTATGCAATACGGTAATCAACACTTTCGTAAATGTAATGGGATGTAATAACGGGTGGATCTAATATTCAACTAGCACTTATTACATAAAAACAAAATTACAAAGCGAACAAGTCACATTTTTTCTGCACAATGGATGAATGAATGAAGCTGACAGATGACAAGGGACATCGCGCCATTCCTTTTTTCTTAGAATAAAATTTAAATTTCTTTAACAAAAACATGTACGCGATGCATCATTTGAAACTAAAATGAGTTCAAACTTGATAAAACACTAAACTAATTATTACCTACGAGAAATATTCTAACTATTCGTTAGCATTGCAATTAACAGCTGATTATTCGGCCATGTCAACCACAGACATGTCAACTAAACTAAGTTGTGTTTGTCTATGGTGACTTGACTATGGTCGTTGTGTTAATTGTGTTTATGAGACAGTGCTTCCAGATCGCAAAAGTAAAATTACAGTATTTTATACTGAAAATTAGAGC
This sequence comes from Amphipyra tragopoginis, assembly GCA_905220435.1. NCBI lineage: Eukaryota > Metazoa > Arthropoda > Insecta > Lepidoptera > Noctuidae > Amphipyra > Amphipyra tragopoginis. The sequence continues at coordinate 16,382,844 of HG992006.1, forward strand.
ATTTTCCGAGAAAATACAGTCCCAAGATTACAAATACCTGATGATTAATTAAATTTTTATTGATTATTTACTGATTAACTGTGCTTACCACTCTAAAGTTATCTCATTACTGGAGTTATCAGTTCTTCAATCATATAAAACATCAGAAACATACATTCTTGGTTGACATAAAATTAAATACAGTGAAGCTTTTGTAACTGTATCATCACAATATTGAGTTGGAAACTAAGATTACAATGTTTCTACTATAATTACAGTAAATCTGGAAGCACTGCTGTGGGAGATTGTTACCGCCTTTTCTCTGTTACACGAACTAAATATAACTTAATAAAAACTATTAAGTGGCTTGGATGTTGCCTGGATGGGTTGTAATATTTTTACTTTTATAACAATTCGAGCTGTTCTCCCACAGCTGCTGTTATTTATACTCTTTGGCTGTGCCTGCATATATATTTCCACCGAGCTCTCCCGTCGTAGAGCCGGTCGTCTCTTCAGACTCCGCAGTCACACCGATAATTCAGCCCTCATCAAGCTGTCTCCCCCCCCTATGTCCACGCCAGCAACGCCCTAAGCCGAGGTCCGAGTCCCACTAGGGGTCGCCCTTAGTGCTGTTGTTGCAGGTAGTCATGATGTTAGTGTAGTACAAGTAGTTAGCTTAGGTTAAGTATTTTACTTCCCCCCCATTGGCTGGAGACCCTTCAGGTCTCGCCAATAACTGCCCGGTTACGTAGAAACCGTCCCCTAGGACGACCTACAGCAGTCCTATAGAAAAAAAAAAAAAAAAAAACCTGCATATATAACTTGACTACAGCGCCATCTATCGGATCCTAGCATAGCTGTGAAGCATCGATCGACTCTCGACAACTCTCGACCAAGTAGTACTTATTAGGGATGTCGGAAGTGAAAAAAAATATCGATATTTCGATTTATCCATATTTATTAAAATATCGATATCGACTTCAATATCACGAGGAAAAAATATCGATATATCGGTCAAATTTTCAGAGATTTTCGGTTTTAAATAATAATGTATTTAGTTCAGTCTGGCTCAATAATAGGTAATAGTATTTTTTACACAAAAGGCACATTATTTTAATGTATGAGAATCTTAATAAAAACTAAGGTAATTCAATCATTATTCCTTTTATTAGGCAAAATCGATACTTCAGTACGTCCGGCGCACCCTGGGCAGTCAGCCCCGCTACCAACCTTGCTGACTATCTAATCTTTTCATCACAGCATGAGCTATTTTTGTATAACTCTTACTGACATGAGAGAAGAAGAAGATTAGGCAAAATTAGAAAATATCAAAAACTAAATAACAAATTCCTAATATTTTTAAGACCAATTTATTTTTTCTTAAATTTGAAAAAAATTATCGTTTTTGATACGATTTCGATATTGAATATTTTGTATCGATATATCGGATTAAAATATATCGGGTAAAAATATCGATATATCGAATCAAAAATATCGATATTTCGATATATCGATATTTTTTCAACAAGCCTAGTACTTATTACTTCTATGCTCTCAACAAAACAAATATTGTGTAAAAAAAAATATGACCTCAATCCTTCGATCAACAATCAATTAGCCTTAATCGGTCGAGTCGTTTAGAAGTTACACGATTAATAGCAGATGCATCACCGATTTTATACCTAATTATGAAAAATATGAAGTTATACTAACGCCACAGTTGTATCTGCTCCATACAATACCTACTGACTAACACAATAGAAGTCAGGGCCAAGGTCAGGGATCTTCCATGCATCTGATGCATCCTACACGTAAAATTAAGAATAAGGAATCAATAGATTAAACTGATTGTTAAAATAGTTACAGGAACACATTCCATCTGCTTCATAAAGCTCTAAGATCTGCTTAGTTGTGTTCTCGGTGCCTCTGCACATAATTATTTATTTTGAAGTAAGCTTCAGAACAGAGACTTTAGAACAGTTCGGATGCAATGTGTAAAGGGTTTCAAATAACTTCAGTTCAACTTTTAATAAACGTTTATTAGGTACTTCGCATTAAGTTTGGGTAGGGATACTAGGCCAAAATGAAGCTTAGTCAAGTATCCCATATCGTCGCTTGGGAGTGAAAATCTCGGGAATGGATTTGGTAATTGCACGGTTCCTGTGGGCTTTCAAGCGGACGATGTTGCAGGCAAAAGCTAGTCAATTATATTTAAGGCGCTTCCCCCACCGAAAGTGGCGCCACTTCAGAAAAAAAGCATTATTTCTGTCAACACACAACATATTGAAATTTCGTACGTACAACATTTTAGCCAAATGTTGTAGAAATTTTCGAACACCAAATATCAACACTAGTACTTCTGGATTCGAAGTTTTAGCGATAAGTACCAAAAACGGCCGTTTTTAGCATTAATTACTAAAACTTCTAATCTAGGATGTCACGTGTTGTTTTTTGGTGTTCAAAAATTTCTACAACACTTGACTAAAATGTTGTACGTACGAAATTTCAATATGTTGTGTGTTGACAGAAATAATGCTTTTTTTCTGAAGTGGCGCCACTTTCGGTGGGGGAAGCGCCTTAAGTATTACGAATTTTATATCCCTTAAAGGCTAGTTTCGGTGCCTACAAACTAATTTCACATAGAGCGGCTCTCTTATAAGATATAGTACCTAAACGTCGTGATAAAATAAAAATGAGCAAATTGCATTCCGAAGGTTTTCACTTCCGGGCGACGATAATCTAAGTGACTCTAGTCAATGGGAGTTCATTGTTCAGTAGGTTTACTATAAGAAACTACGTATTTTTCAGTTTTCGCACAAAGAAGGTGGCGAACACCTTACACCGGCGCCACACGTTGCCGCCAACGCTCGCACCAACGTTGGTCAGTTAATTTCGTGAGGCGTCCACACGTTGGCTATTACATCAGTCCTGTCCCGTCAGAGCCAACGTGAAGACGTCCGATACAGAAATCAAAATTGCTCTAAGCGCTTTTACATTGCTGCGTGCCAATTATAATTTATATTTGTTAAAAAAGAAAAAGCCACGTCAAAGAAGATAGTGGATGACGACACAATATTTATGCCTGGTAAACTTCTAAAAATTCGATAGCAAAAAGTTAACATTTGTCCAAGCGGGTGGCGTTTTTAAGAGTGAGGATGGCATTCCCGCTCGTCGCGCGCTCAATACTATTTTCTAGATCCACACGTTGGACGAGTGGCGTTGGGACTAACGTTGGGGCCAACGTGTGGAGCCGGCCTTATCGTTTTCTATGTGTAGTAAAATGCTACTTAGGTATTTTATATGCGTCAGTCGCGTTCAATAGTTTGTTTCGGGGTTTAGGGACTTAATGAAAATGATACACAGAAGCCTCGTCCTATGCGTAAATAACAACGGACAGGGCCAAGCAAGACTATATGGGCCCTATCTCACTAGGACACCATGGTGGCGGCCACAGGTCGCGCCACCAACAAAATGTATGCAGTTGTATAAAGGGTACCTCACCTGGTATCAGCTTGGTTGCGCAACAAATTTGTTGCCGGCAACCGAATCATCCGCTGGTGGCGCAACCATTAATTTGTATAGAGTTGTATTGGCGTCTCACTCACTCCGCCATCAGTTGCACTACCAGGGACGACCCTCCCGCCCGAACCAACACTGCGTCCACGTTTCATTCGCACCGTACACGTCTGTTCTGGTGTTTCTCGCTTGGAAGCTCAAGACACCACGGTAGCGCGATTGGTTACGCCGCCATGGTATCTCGGTTAAATAGGGCTCTAAGGCGTGAACAGCTAGTGCCACCGCTATGGGGGTGGCAAGTCACGTCACAAAAACAACCCTTGAATAGATTTATCTTAGAATAAGTACTTACAGTAGATGCGATCTCATTCAGTCACCTACATTTTAACATCGCAAGTGTGAGTTGGTATGATGGCCAAAACAAATTGAGGCACTTTTTTTAAAACAAAATTAAATTTTGATTATTAATTATTGGATATGATCAAGGAAAAAGATACAGACAGTCAAGAAATATATTAATAATAATTATATCTAATTATTTTTATTATGCTAAATCATAGACTGAAAATAGTAATTTATCACAATATAAAGGCTGGTACAAACTTTAATCGCAAATCAGTACCTACCCAGTAAAATAAAATGCACCTAATTAAATCACTCGAATTAACTTCGAGAACATTAAGTAGCTCGAAAATTTAAATTGAAATAAACGAAAATAAATATTATAATAAACAATAGAATACATCACTGCAACTGATATGTACCGGAACTTGGATAACTAACTAAAATTTACAATAATTGAAAAACAAGTCATGAAATTATTATACAAATAACACTGTTTTCACTTGACACAAACCACGCAAACGTCCCATATCAAGCGCCCTTAATAATATGTATAGTATTGCCTTCAATACGAAATCTACTTGCTAAAATTAGCCTACACTATATACTAGCTTGTCTAGTAAAATATACAAAATCCTATTTATTTATATTTGTCTTCTATTCGTTACTGGTCGGGTTTTGAGCAATATTTTGCTTCTGTTGAGCAATCCACGCTTGGATCCTTTGTTTAAGTTCCGTGTTGGACTTCACTTGATCCATGGACAGCGGCGAACGGTTGAACGGATCCGATTGATCACTCAAAAGATGTCTGAAACAATAAACCAAGATGCATTTAATCCCACCTTTTTAAATGGAACTTGATAAGAATTATTACTCCACTGAGTGTGTCGTGAGAAGGGAACAAAAGATTACGTTAACTATGTTTTCCAGAGAAAACATCTCAATAATTTGCAGCCTGTTTCTACCATTATGTTAGCACGACGATTATGTTTACCTAGGACAAACTGTCCAGTTAGGTAGGTCCAACTTCGAGAAAGAGGTCAATCGTTGAATCTGACTCGGCTGGGCAGCGTTCGGGAAGCTACGTAATATGTTTTCGTCCCAACTACCGCAGTGTCTCAAGACGAAAGTCTTTGACCAGTGCGTATTGCCAGTGATTACATACGGATACGGCACTGAAACATGGTCGCTCACAATGGGCCTCATAAGAAGGCTCAAGGTCACCCAAAGGGCAATGGAGAGAGTTATGCTCGGAGTTACCCTGCGAGATCATATCAGAAATGATGAGATCCGCAGGAGTACCAAGGTAACCGACATAGCTCGAAGAATTGCCAAACTTAAGTGTCAGTGGGCGGGGCACCTTGCTCGCAGAACGAATGGCCGATGGGGCCGAAAGGTTCTGAAGTGGCGACCGCGTACCGGAAGACGCAGCGTGGATAGGCCTCCCACAAGGTGGACCGATGATCTGTTGAAGGTCGCGGGAATCCGCTGGTTGCGAGAAGCACAGGACCAGTCGATGTGGCGATGCTTGGGGGCGGCCTATGTCTAGCAGTGGACGTATTTCGGCTGAACGATGATGATGTTTCTACCACTAATCGCATCCAGTTTAGCGCTGCTAGAAGATACCGGAGAAACATGTACCACCTAGCCTTTTCCCAACCATTTTGGGGTCAAATTCCAGTTTCACCAGATGCGGATAAATACCCATATTTTTCACGGAGCAACTGCCATCAGAACTCCGCAACCCGTTACTGGGCAATGCCAATATACTAAGGTTAGACCGATTGTCAGACTTTCGGGCTTCTGACTACCCGTAACGAATGTCTTAGGTATGACACCCGGGACCGACAGCTTAACGTGGTCTCGGAGGTACGGAGAGGTTTCAATGTGTAACTAATGGTCACCCATCCACGGACTAACAGCGGCAAGCGCAGCTCAGCCTTGCAAATCGTATGATACGCGGTTGTTATTGAGCCACGAGCACCTCCGGATATTGGAGAAACATAATAAATGTGCCGTGTGGTGCTGGACGTAAAGAATAGCACTACCCCATGTCTTCGCGTGGGTGTCGTAAAAGGCGACTAAGGGATTCACTAGAGGATGGGCAGCAGCGTCCTCTGAGTACTTTAACAACCATACTGCGATCGCCAACCCGCCTGCCAAGAGTGGCGATTATGTCAAACCCCCCCAACATGGAGCACAGGACCGGTGGATGTGGCGATGCTTGGGGGAGGCCTGTTTCCAGCAGTGGACGTCTTTCGGCTGAATGATGATGATGACGAATAATATTAATTTAAAAGTTATGATGCGTTGGTGTCTTGTTGTGTCAACATTTGCTGCGTGAATTGGGCATTATGATGGGGTTTGTCATAATGAGGTGTTGCCACCGCAGGCGAGTTCGTGGGAAACTCCTCGTGATGTTGGTTGTTCGAAACGCCAACAACATTGGCGTGTACAGTGTGTATAGTAATAAATCGAACGTACCGTGCGATGGTGGTCCTGTCAACAGTGGTGCGTGAGCTGGGTAGGATGACGGGGTCCATCATGAGGGTGCTCATGATTGGGTCCAGGAACTCTTCAGGTGCATTGGCGAGGATCTCCTCGTCACGTTGTCGCTGCACTGCAAACGTTTCTACACGAGTTGCAACTTCCCGTAACGAGCCTATCAGACCGCCGCCCCCGATGCGCGCTGCGGAATACCGTTGTGTTATTAATATTGTAGATGTATATTTATAATTAAACTAGCTGTTGCCCGCAGCTTCGCTTGCGTGAAATTTCATGCTTCTTACTTCAAAAGTACCAGATTTCTCATCCAAACTTACAACACTTATTTCACCCCCTTAGGGGTTGAATTTCCAAAAACCCTGAAACACGTGTACGTTTATTTCTGACCAGTAACCTAAATATTGAATTCCATGCTTCTTACTTCAAAATTACCAGATTTCTCATACAAACTTACAACACTTATATCACCCCCTTAGGGGTTGAATTTCCAAAAACGCTCAAACACGTGTACATTTACTCCTAACCAGAAACCTTAATACTTAATTTCATGCTTCTTACTTCAAAAATGACGGACTTGCATACAAACGTTAATCACCCTTTTCACCCCCTTAGGGGTTGAATTTCGAGAAATCCCTTCTTAGTGGATGTTTTCGTCACGTAAGGAACCTACTGTCCAAATTTCATATTTCCAGCTTTAGTGGTTTAGGCTCTGCGTTGATGAATCAAATGTCAGTCAGTACCAGTCTCTTTATATACAGCGTGTCCCAGAAAGTAGTGTCAAGCGGAAGTCCAGAGGTAGAACAGCCTTTGAGGTACCCAAATCACCCCCATGTATGTTCCGCGATTTTTTGTAGTTTTCGAGTTATGAATGTTTTTTATGTTTTTTAATCAAACTCTGACTATAACGACATTTTTGATCATAGTGACGTGAATAGTTGAGATACATGAGTATTTTTTTTTCTAAATTAGCTGATTAGTGACCCTTTCAAATGCACAAACATTTGTAACCATAGAGGTAACGAATGCGTAACAAAAAAATATTGAATTCTCATAAAGTTAAAATCCTGCATGTTTCATACATCTTTGTGGGTGATTTAAAAATAAATCTCCCTAAACTTTTTTCGTCAGATGTATTTTAAAAACTTATCCATTTTATCAGCTATTTATCCTGTAAATTTCATCGAGCTATCTCTACGAAATCACAATACAAATTTCATTCAAAGCATACAATATCGAAAATTCCAGTTCTAAAAGGGTGCATGAAAAATTTATTAAAACTAACTAATAACGTCTTTTTTGGTAACCCTCGACGCAAAAAGAGGGGTGTTATAAGTTTAACGTGTGTGTCTGTCTGTGGTATCGTAGCTCCTAAACGGATTTTGATTTAGTTTTTTTTTTTGTTTGAAAGGTGACTTCATCGAGAGTATTCTTAGCTATGATTCAAGAAAATCTGTTCAGCCGTTTGAAGATCATCAGCTTTTTCTGGTTGTCGAAGGAATATGAGCAACTTCTACTGGTCTGATCGATTCGAAATTTACTATCCTGTGACTTCAATGATATTACAATAACATGGCAACTTTGACGTGATACTCAAGCATCATCTGAAACAGCATGATACCCAACTTACAGTAGAGGTATTGTGTGCCTATCGATTCTTTAAGTTTATGATAAGTTGTAATGACCTCCTTCTTGTCACATGTCATCAATATCATTGAAGTCACAGGATAGTAAATTTCGAAACGATCAGACCATTAGAAGTTGCTCATATCCTGATCTTCAAACGGCTGAACAGATTTTCTTGAATCATAGCTAAGAACACTCTCGATAAAGTCACCTTTCAAACAAAAGAAAAAACTAAATCAAAATCCGTTTAGGAGCTACGATGCCACAGACAGACACACACGTTAAACTTATAACACCCCTCTTTTTGTGTCGAGGGTTACTAAAAAATAAGTTTTTAGTTAGTTTTAATAAATTTTTCATTCACCCTTTTACCACTGGAATTTTCGATATTGTATGCTTTGAATGAAATTTGTATTGTGATTTCGTAGAGATAGCTCGATGAAATTTACAGGATAAATAGCTGATAAAATGGATAAGTTTTTAAAATACATCTGACGAAAAAAGTTTAGGGAGATTTATTTTTAAATCACCCACAAAGATGTAGGAAACATGCAGGATTTTAACTTTATGAGAATTCAATATTTTTTTGTTACGCATTCGTTACCTCTATGGTTACAAATGTTTGTGCATTTGAAAGGGTCACTAATCAGCTAATTTAGAAAAAAAAATTACTCATGTATCTCAACTATTCACGTCACTATGATCAAAAATGTCGTTATAGTCAGAGTTTGATTAAAAAACATGAAAAACATTCATAACTCGAAAACTACAAAAAATCGCGGAACATACATGGGGGTGATTTGGGTACCTCAAAGGCTGTTCTACCTCTGGACTTCCGCTTGACACTACTTTCTGGGACACGCTGTATAAGAAGATAAGAAGATAGTGCAAGTCATAATGTTACCGATTCTCTTGTTTATCAGCTAAACTAAAATGAGAGATTTGCTTTTGTTTACTAAGAGACAGCGCTACAAAAGGATGGTGACAAATAAGAACTAAAAGATGACAAACTACTAAACTAGTTTACGCGTTGAACTTCAACATGTTTTTATTCGACATCTTCTGACGTGTCGTCTAAATTTGTATGGAAATTTTAGTTCATCTAAAGACCGCTCTTACTTACGTCCGTCTCTTTCTAATTTTATCAGAGTGACAAAGACGGCAATAGCCTAAATTAATTTAGTTCATGCACAACAGAATCGGCACAAATGGCTAACAATCCTAAACACGAAGAAAGTTACTAGGGAGGAGGCGAAAGATTTGAATCAAACCTTGTAAATTAATTCCAAATATTTATGCTAGTTTCTAATAAATATGCTTAGCACTGGTGATGCCACCTTATTTATCTATTTGAGTACCAAACTCAGAGGTACAACGGAGGAAGGCATCGTCTTAGCTGAAGTTAGTGGTATGTATAATGTCCATTTTTTAAATAAAAATAAAATCTTATTTTTAATAACTTAAACATACGTCCAATAACGTTTCACTAGCATCAAAAATAATCCTACGAATTTCTTCTATGTTGATTCAGCAGTAATTGTGCCGATAGTAATTACGGCGAATGGCTTAATAGCCAAGAACCTCGACCAACACCTAAAGATGCTCTTTTTGAGCGGCTGGATCAAGGGTCTGATACAGAAAGCAGTACTTCTCGACACGGCGGGTATTAGTAGGTTAGGAAGTTCCTCTTTGAGGCCCTGACCACCGGTAGCTTGGACCTCGTTCCCGATGCCGGTGGGCTACTATTTTTTATATTTTTAAATGCTTTTTTTAGAGAAATATTTAAAACCGTAATTTGTAAGTTATATGAGAAATAAAGGAAACGTTGGCACTTCCAACAAATCACTTATTTATTACGTGCATGAGCTTCATAACCAAATAACTAACGGCACTAACCTAACACGGCTTCAGCCAACGTGAACAGTTGCGGCGAGTACGACCGTCCGTCATTGGACACAGCGGCACAGAAGCGCTCGTTGCTGCCAAGCTCCACATACATACGACAGATGTCCAACACGGTGCTGGCTGGCTCAAACTCGTACTCTTTCATGTCTTTTACCTGAAGAGAAATGGAGGGGGTAATGTAACACAGACTAAAAAAAGTAAAGGACTTTTTGTTGGATCTACGAGGTTACGTCCAGTTTCTATGGCCAAAAGCGAATCGTTTTGCTTACCAACTGTAGCAATTCTTATTGCTAGACTGGGCATATAAATATACATACAAACTCACGCCCGTTTTTTGTTAAGTTCATAATATTGTATACTACTGTTTTTGTTTGGAATTATATCTCCTATCAACCTAATATTTTGTATGCCTAAAGGCCGAATATGTTCTGGAACTGAAACCATGTAAACCTTTACACCTTTATTATGTACCCATATTCATGAAATAAACTATTTGATTTGACCCGTAACCAGAAACAGAAGTGTTCTTTTATTAAAAGAGTCTGTACACCAACGTTTCGCCTCTTGTATTAAGTCCCATTTTTCGGGCACAATTATGGTGCCAGGTTGGTCGCCTCTTACTTCTCGCCCGGCGACGTAGGGAATTGCGTTCTTAATCCGCCCTCCCACGAATTATACTCGTAAGCTAATCTTACCTGTGATAGCTAAAAATGTTTGCGAGAGTCTATTATGCCAAGCCAAGGTACATAATTATGCTTTATTATTGATAACAATAATAAAGCATAATTATGTAAAATAATACAAGAGTCTTAATTTTAAGCAATAGGCAATCAAATAACGCTTGGTAAATTATAGGAATTGGCCATAGTCAATCCAAGAATTGATCACGAGCGACAGCGTCACCGTTGTCATCACATTTTATACATATAAAGAGATACCTTTTCGTAAGAGAGGTAATCATACCATCTCACAACTTGTACTGTACTAGTAGTTGTAGGAGTAGTAGGCTAGTAGCTACGTGTAAAATGGATATATTGAAGTTATTACCGCATCCTAACAAACAAGAAACGAGTTCCAACCACTTAGAAATGTCTATGAATATGGTCATTAACAAAAATGACTATAATCTGAAAGGTAATCTGCATTATAATTTTGTTATTAAAGCAAATACAATTCTGTAGTGAGTTTCGTAATTCTGGACTCTACAGAAGGCGTTACAGGAGCCCATCTTCTGGTTAAACTATTCTCGTTTACTTACCTTAAAATTCTTCTTATTAGGCCCAACAAGATGCAGTAAGAAGTAGTTGAGCATAGAGGCGATGCGCTCCACTAGTGTGGGGTGACAGAACACGAAGGGCGCATGCGCAGTGAGGCGCACCAGTGTGCGGATTGTGTCGCGCCCTAAGATGTTGTCGAAGCGAGCTAACATCCCGATGTGGGATAGATTGGACAGGTTTTGAGTTCGTTCCTGGGATGATAAGCTGGACCACGTGCCTGATTCTCTGTGGAAAGGATAGAAATGGAATGTAAGATTTTTGTATATTTTAGTTAAATACTTGTAGGAGCTCGTGGTTAAATAATTACAGCCGCATAGACCGATCTTCCGGGTTAAGCCACGCTTGCCGAGGTTGGTCTGTGGATGGGTGACCATTTACCATAGCGAGTTTCCTCCGTGCCTCGGAAAGCACGTAAAGCCGTTGGTCCCGGCTGTCATTTGTAGATCTTTGACAGTCGTTACTGTTGGTCAGAAGCCAGAAAGTCTGACAACCAGTCTTACCAAGAGTATCGTATTACCAAGTTACTGGGTTGTGGAGGTCTGATAGGTAGTCGCTCCATGTAAAATACTGATATTCAGCTGCATCCGGTTCGACTGGAAGCCGACCCCAACATAGTTGGGAAAAGGCTAGGCAGATGATGACTTGTTTGTTCAATCAAGCTAATTGGTTGAATTATAATCAGTTACCTATAATAACACGAGTAAGTATGTTTATCTGTTTACTTTACACATAAACAAAAAATACAAAAAAGTTCTTCTACATTTTATTTGTTGGTACGGAACTCTGTCTATCAACTGTGAGTATGCCTCACACTTGAACGGTTTATATTAATTTTTTATACATACTGTGCTGTCTGCATGGTGCGTATCTGAGCCATGTTCCCGAGCGCTTCGTCCAATAAGAAGATGGCGTCGTTCATGAGAAGATTCACGAATCGCAAGTATAATGGTGGGTGCACTGCCTCCATGTTGGATTCCGCTTCTTTTGCTAGTCGCCTGTAAAATATAATGTTTTGTTCTAGAAACAATGACTTCATATTTAAGGGGTCTGTCTGTGTTAACTCTTATCGCGCCAAAACTATATGATGGATTTTATTTGGACTTTTGGTCATTCTTGATTCTTTTGCAGTATAGAGAATCCTACATCCTACTAATATTATAAATGGGAATCTTAGGATGTTTGCGAGTTTGGAAATTTGGATGTTTGTTAATCAATCACGCTTTAACGGATTTGGATGAAATTTTGCACACAGGTAGACCATGACCTGGATTAGGACATAAGATACTTTTTATTTCAGAAAATGAAGTAATTCCCCTAGGATGCGAGTGAAACCGCGGGCAACAGCTACTATTTAAATAATCATAACGCCTGGCAAGCTAACAGAGGACCAAAGTATATTGTCTTGATGTCTGTAGGTACTGTGCTGTTGCTCCATTGCCTTTTACTAAACTCAGATGTACCCCACCCCATATCTATTTCTAATTCAGTCCAGGAGCCTAATTCTACTAACATCAACGTTTATCGATTGCAACTGAATCGTTTATTCAGACAGTTTTCGTTCACAAAAACTATCAAATTGTTTGTTAACAAAAACAAAACCAAACATTCAGTTGCAATTGATAAAAGTTTCTGTTAGAAGAGTTGGCCCCCAGTTCGCCTCGCGATCTCGCCAATGTTCAGCTCATTATTAAGAGCTCCGTTTGGGTCCGAAACTAAATCGACAATCCCGAAAAATGCATGTGAGTAAACCGTAGACAATCCTAGATATGAATGTGTCTTACAAAAGTTATGATGCATAAAAGGGTATATCTATTGTTGTGATCTTTGGAAATTGTAATGTGATTATACTCACGTGAAAGCATCTCTGTGCTCTTCCATTCCCCATAGGAAATCCATGACAAGGTACATTGGACGACGGTAGTTAAATTTCTGTTCAAACTGCACGCTCTGGCCGGTCATCTCGATACCCACAAATACGTCCAGCAGACATGGCACTAGCTATAAGTTAGAAAAAGCAACAAGTGTTTAACTAGAAGAATTTTTGCCTGCCTCTTTGGTTTACTGGTCGCAAGCACGGGTGCAAGCCATGAGGTCTTGGGTTTGATTCGAGGGTGGAGTCGGTTCCAATTAAGAATTTATATATTTAAGCCCGGGATGTGATGAGCCCAAAAGAATGATCTCGTACAAAATCGCACCAACATCAGTTTTAAGAATGAAATACAAATATCCAGAGGGTCTAGAAAACATTCGAAACACTAATAGAAAATACGGTTTGAGAATGCCTCCGTACTACCTAGTGAAGGAGAAATATTTACTGCCGCGAAAAGTGCGTGAAGCCATCGAAATCAGCTGTCATCCGAATTTCAACACAGATTGTGGTTGGTCACTGCCTCCTGTCTGGTAACCAGCTCTAAAGTCTAATTCATATAAAAGTGAGTAAAGTGTAGAGTCTGACACAATAAGCGCGGTATACACCGCATTTATTCCTTGATTTACCCGGAAAGGACAAGTGACGAAGACGGACGAGCAGTAGCAATACTGAGCGCACCCGTCTCGTCGCGAGCGCAACGCTAGTTCTACTCAGAGTACATATTCGACTCGCGACCTGGCCGCAGGTTCAGATCATGATTAAGGCCTCCGTTTGGGTCCGAAACTAGTCGGGCGATACCGAAAAATGCACGTAAGTAAAAACCGTAACAAACCGTAAATACTATAAACTATACTGACTTTTAGTCAACAAAAATGTACTGAATTGGTAACCCAAGAGTCACGTGATTAGCGCGGGCGCAGTTATTGCACTAGTTTTATTTGTCCTTTTTACGTTAGAATTTTGAGGACAAAGAAGTTTTCATTCCGAATCTCGGCAACACACATAATTTTGAAGCTTTAACGGTTAACATGGCTTGTCTATGGGTATCGTTTCATGCAATTACACGCGTGGCTGATATTTCATTTGTTAAAATTGGTAAAATAGTTTTGTTGATGGACATAATTATATCCTCGTTATTGTGTGTTAATTCAATCTATGTTTAATTGTACTCAATTAAACATCGATTGAATTAACCATTTTTGACTTGGTATTCTGATATTATTGCCTAATATTTAGGTAGCTAGTAATATACCTGCAATCGATGTGGATGCTCCTTAAATAGTTGTTCTCTGCAGAACGATGCTAAGCTGCTCAGTGGTTGTTGATCATCAGGGTGGTTCGGTAACATCGCCTCGAGACATTCTGCTAGTCGAGCTCTAAAAGAAACAATTACAGATTAATTTGTTACTACGCGTTAGTAGCACCCATTATGCGATTTGCCTTCGTTGTCAACTACTACGTTTTTTATGAAGGAGACCAGCGCCCTGATTCAGAAAGATTCTTTTAGTCAGTTGTCGAGAGATTCGGTAAGCTATATCTTTTTCTCTCGTTACAAGAATCGTACACGGAACGAGATATGAAACCGAATCGGTCGACAACTGCTTATCGAAAAGGTTCTGAATCGGGGGGATGATGCGACAAAGCCACAGGGGCCTGACAAAAAATACCAAATTGTAATACAATATTAACGAGTTGCAGCTCTAGTTCCATTTAAATGTATGAAATCTAAACAAACCTTGGATCTTGAAGCATTAATTTTGTTTTAATAATCCATTAAAAATATATTAAAAGAAAACCTTAACACTTGTTCTTCAAATATTAATGTTTTTTTTTGTGTATTTTTGAAGGAAAATTAATGTTCCACGATTAAAGATTTGTTTACGGTTTGTACCTCGTTTAAATGGCCCGAATATACGTAGGACTAATATGATGTTGTCTTAACATTGATTTATTTTTTGCATCGGTCGTCGGTTTTTTTTACTAATATATTTACCTCAGATGCGGATTATAAGTGCGTGTTGAGTCGCCCATGAAGGTAAGCACGAGTGTCAAGGCAGGTCGTAAAACGCATGCAATGTCGGCTTCTTCGGTGATCGCGCCCACGGTACGTCGCGCCATTGTTATGAGCACCACTACGTTCTCCAACACGAACTCTGGTACACATCTGTTAACAATTAAAACACGTATATCTTAAAGTTATTCAGAGTAAAACAATTTAAAAGAGATCAACGAATTGGGTTCAGCGGTTGTTGAGAAAGTACCAGACATTAGAGAGATTAAAACAGACGAAATATACACAAAATTATAGTACTTTGTGACCATTGTACTCTTCAAAGTGAAATGGCTGCAAGGGACTACAATCTTAATCAAAATATGAAAACAAGTATTCATTACGATAATTACGTCACTTTATGATTTATCTCAATTCATACAGAATTGATGTATATACTTTTTTTATTATTACTTTTCCTTTATTTGCATAATTTTATTATTGTAAAAATATTATGATTTTCTTTGTATAGACTCAATTAATTTATTCACCTGACAGACAGAACTGTGTCGCTGGGAAGTTTGTTGCGCCGTTTCTTCTTTGCAGCATATAAACACTAGGAAGCGGTGAAGGGAGGGCTTTTTTGTGGGCTGCCTATTATAACATGGACGTTCAAAAAGAACTAAGTAATTCTAGTCTATTTTGAATAAATGAGTTTTGAGTTTGAGTTTGATAAGGTCACAAGTAGGTTAGGGATATTTTCTTCAGATCTTAAAACAATATTAAAAGCGTAAAAAAGAATGATCAATCGATGGTAGTAACAGTTCCTGGCACTACATACCTCAAAGTATCAGGCGGCGGTGTAGTGATGGGCATGTGTATGGGCAGCATGGTGGTGGGCGCGTAGCTCGGCTGCGGCACCTCCGGGTCGGCGCGCACGGCCACCTGCACCAGCCACGTGCAAGTGCTCGCTTGCAGACGGTTCAAGTTTGTTAGCATTTCTTTCTCCAGTAGCGCGCAGCGGAGGCTTACAAATCTGTTGAATGGATGGTTGGAAATAGGTTTCATATTCAAATGGTGCCAACGGGACCTATTACCAAGATTGTGATTTCTGTCTGTCCTGTCATAACGCTCTATTTTAGTGATGATAACAGGTAGCCTCTTGAAATTTTCATAGATTGGGCGTTGGCGACGAGGTGGTGAGCCCTAGATGACGAGTCAGCCAGTATGCGATGAGTCTGGCCCAGCAGTTGACTATATTCGCCAGAAGATACATTTGTTATGTAAGTTTGTATAGTTACTTGGACATAAGATGGTGTGCTCGCTGTCTCATGGGCTCGAGCAGGTGGTGGGCCCCGGCCGACACATCGCCGAGTGCGCGCTGGGCCTGGCCTAACTCTTGCCCACACCGCCATAGTTTCTCGGCGCATACACGGACTCCTGCAGAATGCCAATTACCAATTTAATTGTAAAATAATAAAATTAAAGATATTAGTATGTATGTACTTTGCGGCATGCTTAATGTGCCATTTGGCACATGGTACATTTTATTTCTATAATGTAATCATTAAGGCCTCCACACAACAAAGCCCAGCGGTTTCACCAGTCGCCGGCGGCTTAACCCGTCGGGTAAAGCCGCCGGCGCCGGCGACTTTGATGAGTAGAGGCCTTTAGGTACAATATGAATTTAATAGAAAACTAGAGAAAAACAACATGCTCCATTCACCAATCTGCTTGCCAAGAGTGGCGATTATGGCAATTTTTAAGACTCTTGCATTCATTGTAGAGGTCTAGTTAGTGTCCATTAACAGTGGACGACAGCCGCTAGCAGGCTCAATAGATAATGAGGAAGAGAGCAAAACTAGTGGCGTGCCTAGGGTTCAAAGTTAGGGCAAGCCCGATAGATTTTTAGAAAAAAAAACCCTGTAAAATTTGTCAAAATTCGTTATTTTGCGAAATCACACAACTATTATTTTCACCCTAATAATAAATAGAGTGCAAATAATACAATTGTGTGATTTTGCAAAATCACATACATTTTGGTTTAAGAGCCATCTATGAGCATTACATTACAGGTGCTTTTTTGCGCGCTTCGAGTTCGACGGGAAAAATGACACAATCGCCCGTCGCCGCCAATAGATGGCTCAGAAATAATTGATGAGTATAATAATTACGCAATGTTTATAATGCTATCTATATTTTTATGATGTGCACAAATCGCAAAAGTTTAAAAACAATTTATAATTACTTTCGATGTAAACAGCCGTGTTAACTCTTCATTCTTCGCTTCTTTACTACTGCTGATGACAAACAACAAAGCACACTGAAGGCATGGTATCACTAGATAGATTTACAGACATATCTATCATTCGGTAGCTTTGATAAAAGTCGTTTGTTGTTTCGTTCTATTTGTTTAGAGCAATTAATCCTGGCCACAGATAAGTTATTCAAATCATCGTGACCTGATGTATTCCAGGCGTTCGTATCATTAGAGAAAAATATGCAACTGGTGTTACAGAATAATTTCTTTAAATGAGAGCAACCAACACAATACAAGTAGGTACATACAATCCAAAGAGTTTTGTAGGCCGATCTATGAAAATGCCTATTGTGACTTTGATTTACTAGAAATACTCAAATCAGGAGTAGGTTCAGGTGAAGTAATAAAACGGTATTTGTCTGCAAAATTCAAAGTATTTACCTTCCCGAGTAACGATTGCACACACTTCAATCCATCACACACAACTTCACACAAGGAACAATTATTTCCGAATTCATCATAAAAAGAAAGGCAAATCACAAAGAAACTTAATCACAAACGTTAAAACAAACGAATAAAAGTTACACAATACTTTAAATCACAGAAACTGAAAAAATATATATCGCGTCAAAAAAATGCTCCAATATCGCTCAAAACAAAATGTGAACTAATTTGAAATTGTATCATTTCTATCGAAATACAAACATCGCGGCATCTATGTGCCTAAACACGCATGCCACACAAATTGCACTTCTAAACACACTACCGTAATGTTCAATTTCGTTAAACTAACAGAGTCATAAGCCCGGCTTATTTTTGCGAACAAATTATGTGCACTTATGTATATTTACTTATATATCTCTATGCAATTTATGAATGAAATTGAAGGAAAAGTGACAGAAGACTTAAGCCGCGTAAGAAGCCAGCGCGTGCGACCGTAATGCAAGATCTTGCAGGCGGTTTGGCAACGTTACGTAGGCCGGCCGAGGCGCGACGCGAAAAATTTTGTTTATGTAAACCTGGCAACTTAGCAACACACGGAGGTCACGGAGGCTCGCTGTATTGCGCGCGGAGTTTAAACATTTTATTTATTACAGTAGGTATCAGTTGTTATGTTATGAGACATGATGATTCAATACTACTTTACAGGAGTTTTTTTTTTGTTTTTTTTTTATTATTCTCGCATTCCTGATATTAAGCCGGGCTTTTCGGCTTGTATGGAAGGCACGCCACTGAGCAAAACCCAGTGACTTTGTTCACTGTACTAGTTTACAGAAACTCGGCTTTAATATAATGAATATTTCAAACAAATTATATAACACAAAGCCAATACGTTCTTGTTTTTACTTGTTAAAAGAGGGTTATTTCACTCATATTTATGATTAGATACCAGTGGCGAAGGCTCCATACAACTCGATTCCTATCGGCTTCCCTTACGAAACGATTAGTTACTGAAATTCACGCATTACACTTGAGCAAGGTAAGCATTTTAGGATCCGGCTTCCCTTTTAAGAAAATTCACCCTTCGCCACTGTTAGATACTGTTTACTCACGTGCATTTTTCGGAAATGCCTAACTAGTCACGGACACAAGTGGAGCTCTTAATCATGAGCTGAAAACACGGCTAAGTCGAGTTGTACTCGCGACCTTGTCGCATGTTCCGAAAAATGCACGTGAGTAAACAGTCATAAATATGAATGTGTCTCACAAAAGTTGTTTCACTCACCCAAATCAATACATTTCTGGGTCATGAAGAAGCACTCGGTAACAAAGTTGTAAGTTTCGGCAGTGGGCCGTTTGACTGGTTGGTCGTCCTCTGTTACTCTTGAGGGCAGTAAGCAAGTTTCACTGTGCAGGCAGTCCAAATGCACTGATTTTGCTGCACAATCTTGAGGCTACAATTAGAAGATCAATATTTGCAAACATACATAATGACGAAAAAAATGTAAGACAGGGTGGTATACTTTTATTTCCTCTTAATAAAAAAAATGTTTTGTAAGCTATGAACAATTAATTAGTATCAAGCCAACCGTTAGGGATCCTTACAGAATTTAAACGTTTTGGACTGTATTATAATAAGGTTGGTATAATATCATAGAAAACCATGGAATTTACACTAAAATAAGGGGTTATAAGACATGATCTGGAGCAATGTTCGTGTGTCATCACGTGGACACCAACTAACTAAGACATTTAAACTACAAATTTAATTTGAGGTACAAAGCTAATTGAAAGGTGATAACCAGTGATCGGAAAAGGGTGAGCTAATTTACCTAAACTTCAAAGAACAGAGACAAAAACTGGAGACTTCCTTACGACAACATTTTTTTTTCGGGAGATGTTTCTCGGAGATTGTCTTTCATTTGTTTTCAAAAAATAAAAGACAATCTCCTTTTTTGAAAACAATAAACAAATCTTTTTTTAAATAATGAAAAACGTGTCATCTGGTTTTGTGACAATTTTGGGAAACAAAAATAGGAAACGAATTTAATTATTTTCTGTACTATTAATATTAAATGTACTTTAGTGATGTCCCGAAACCCGGAATAATTTTCACGAAAAAAAATGTTGTTGTAAGGAAGTCTCCAGTTTTTGTCTCTGTTCTTTGAAGTTTAGGTAAATTAGCTCACCTTTTTCCGATCACTGGTGATAACAGAATTAACTAAAGATTTATCAAATTTACGAACTAATGCTTACCAGTACAGCACCATATGTGGGATCGATTTTAAGCGCTTTAGGATCATCAGCCGAGTTGCAAAATGGTTGGCACAGCTGCAGCAGTACTGCACCTAAGTTTAGCATGAAGCCATCTGACACTGTACTTAAAGTTGCTGCACTAATTTCTCCATGCTGTAATTAAAAATATTAATTAAAATTGGTTGACTGATTTAAAAGGAACGAAACTTACGCGAATCCTATCAATTGATAATTTGATTTAAATTAAATTTCCACAGATGTAAAGTGATTGGATTATGTCGCATAATAATAAAAAAATATACAGTAAAAAATTCGATTTTAAAGAGTTTAATGATCTTCTTTTTGATGGTAATACAGAATTCTAGGTACCATTTGTATCTTTTGGTTCATTCCCATCAGCTTGAGAAAATAGTAAAGGCAATAAATATTCACCTGGACATTCCAAAGCTTTCCTCTACCAACATTTGACTTCAAACACTTTCCAATCCATGACAATAACCGGTTCCTCAGGTGTGGTCCACCCTTAAGGATAGTCAAGAATATTCTGTGCAAGTTGTTTGTTAGGTGGGATGATGCATTCCAAACTGATGTTTCTATCATAGATGTAGCAGCCTGTAATAATAATCAATATTATTTCAATTTATTTTCATCAAATCACCTTAAGCCAATTTGAAAATAGAAATACATATTTATTGCAACTTAAACAAATGACAACTTTATGTGTATGTCTATTAAGCTGATTTCAGAATGACAAAAAATTTTGAAAATAAAAACAATTTCAGTTGCAATGAAAATTGGATTGTGTGCGAATAGATTAAGGTTTTTAATCCCAAAAGCATGTTATTTCTAAATTTAAAGTGGTTGATGTTTACATAAGATAAATAGACTTCTAATTTACTGTATTAGTTGCTCTAGTTAATAGTGAATTAGTAGGTTCTGCAAATTGGATATGGGAAAATACTCTAAAAAAATAGATATAATAAGCGACCCACCTCGGCATCGCTCAGGTACATTTTATAGCTTAAAACCTTCTGGAAGAAATTACCTAAATTAAAATGAAAACCGCATCAAAATCCGTTGCGTAGTTTAAAAGATCTAAGCGTACAGACAGCGAGAAGCGACTTTGTTTTAAACTATGTAGAGATAAAGACACCTTATTTATAAAGCACCATCACTCTCCACAGAAAGGCAACAAAAGGATAATCTGCCGACCTATGTTTAAAAGACATTTTGTCAAATTTGTGTTTTATAAACTACGTAAAAGCGCAACATTTTCTGTATCAACCAGTCTGGTCCGTATTTTTCTATCATTTGTCAATTACGAGATCCAGAGACTTTTACTGAGACATTATCATATAATACCATACCATATTGTAGATGGTCAAATTTCAGAACAAAAAAACATGACATAAAAACAAAAACTTTAATTTTAAAAACTGTATTAGTCCTGTAACTCATCAACACTGAGTTGCAAGAAAGATAACATTAGGTGATCATTAACTAATCCGTCATTAAGAATAATGTTTCCATTAAATTAATGGCAATTGCATGAACACTAATTAGGTCGTAGTTCGTTCTTCATTTACTAATTATCATATATTGAAATCATGGGGAGTTTGACACATCAAAAATTAATTTTAATGGATAGTTAATCATTCCATTAAATCTAGCTTCTTGCAATGGACAGAAGAGGTTAATGGAGCATTAACATTCTAATGAGAGCATTAAAATTTAATGGACCTTTCTTGCAACTGAGTGTAAGAGTTATACAATGAGATTAAAGTAGCCCAATAATTTGGTATAATCAAAAACATCTGTATGTCTTCAGAATTTCTAGGGACAACACTTTCTATGTTTTTGCGTAATTTTAGATCTTTAAAATTACGCAACGGATTTTGATGCGGTTTTTTTTTAATAGATAGAGTGATTCAAGAGGAAGGTTTATATGTATAAGACATGCATAATATAGTAGAGAAAAACGTGGAATACGCGATAAACGACATCCACGCGGGCGAAGCCGCTGGCGACTTCTAGTTTTAAATAAAGTAGAAAACACAGAATTAAACTTTTTGCGAAAATTGGCATTGTTTCTTTTACCTGATCCATAGGGTTGTCAAAAAAGTCATGTGGTAATGACACATTTCTTGGTAAAACTGAAAGGCTCAGCAAGGCACCAATGACTGAATCCTGGTAAAATCTGCCATTGGTCTCATTCTTAGGTTCACATGCCTCCAATAAAATGGGGGCTAACCACTGATTGGCTAAAATAAAAAGAAAACATATTATTTTAATATTTTGTATTTACAATTAACTTATCTAGTACTGTAATTATAGACACAATAGATAAACAATGGCACTGACGATCCGGATCGTCGGTCGGGCCGCTAGCGGTTAAATTGATGTATCACTTCTTCCATTAAAATTGCATGACAACCAGTCTTTACAATAAAATTGTGATTTGACTTCAATGTGAGTTTATGCCTACAAACTATGTAAGGTAATCAAAAACAGAATTTCCACATAAAATCGCAGAAAATAATATTTTTGATTCTCACAGAAATGACAAAAATAATAGCATGGGGTGATAACTTGACAAGGTATCAATTTTACACTGGCATTACAGTGACAGAAGTTAAGGATTACAGTGGCAGATCCAGGGGGTGGTCACAAGGGACATAACAAAATATTCTTGGGCCACTACTGGATTTGGCCACACTGGTGAACACCGGGTATCTCAAATCACATATTCAGGGAGGGAAAGTACTTTAAACAATAATGATACAAAATCTTACTGAAAGAAGAATTCATTTTATTTTTAAAAGTAAGAAATACTGCGTTACCGACAGCTCCCTGAGGGTGCACCTACAATCATGACACACGTTTCTTCTATAAAAGTGCAAAAATTAAAAGAATCAGGTGGCCTAGGTTGGCTGGACCACCTCCTGAGCTAAAGGCTGGATGCACTGGTATGTTAAATCTATAACTCACCAGCAAACAGTTGTATACATGGCAGTATATAAATTGGCAGGTTAATTAGATTTGATTTATTTACATCCATATGGATCCTCTTCAAGACTGGTAGCATTGTGTCTCGTAACTGTTCTTGTGAGCTTGGATCCTCTACAAAAGAAAAATGGAATAGATTTTAGAATTAAATTGTCAGGCAAAATTGTTTATGTAAAAAAATTGTAGAAGAGTTAAATGTGTTTACCATCGGACATAAATGCTTTCACTATATCTATGAAAAATGAATGACACTGTGGGTCCACATGTTGTAACAGTTCCACAAGTTGTACAGAAAAGTCTTGTCCTTCAAACAATGCTGGCTGTTTTAGTGCTGTCACTGCATTTCTGAATATTAATTCTTTCATCCTTTGTACAGCAGTCTTTACTATAGGGGTAGATATTTGCTCATAACTCTGTAGATTCTGAATAGAACTGAACAAGTATGGGAAAATCTGGTTTTGTATGACATGTTCCTCGTATACTGTACTTGTTTTCGGTATAACACTTGTTTTAATATCTGTAAGAAGTAATCGTTCAAACAACGCCTGCTCTAAGCCCTCTAAATCTAAATAAACTCGTGGTTTGGTGGCTTCTGCCAATTCCTCCAAGAAGACGAATTGTCTATCGCCAGGTGGGTAGCTTTCCCCAGCATTTGGATTGATTGTAAAGTGAAAAACATTTTCCACTATATTATTTATTGTTTCAGTTTCTTCGTCGACTGGAGCTATTTTGGAGGTAGTTTGAAACGCAGCACTGTCATCTACGCGTTGTGTTTCAATTACTGATGATACTTCAGAGGCTCCTAACAACCCAGCGAATGGATTATTTGGTTCCGACATCATAAAAATTTCTTCGAAACTTGATGAGCACTAACGACAAGTTATTTTAAACTTTGCTTGATACACATTTACTTTCAGCGTTTAATAACATTTTGTTCAGAGAGAACTAGGTATTTATTATTAAAATAATTCAACAGGACAAATACGAAAAGGAAAATTTTGTATTTTCGTGAAATGCTGACTTATCACAAAATTGATAATAAAAATGACATTACAATTTCGATGATCATGATGACATTTACTTTCGGTTTTGAAATACAGATTTCAGATGTTTTTGCTTACAGGTTTTTTTTTTCAAATAAAAGTTATTACTATTTTCTCAGTTAATAAATAAAGAATAATTCATTGAATAAAACACGTTTTTTAAATGTTTTTTTTTATATTATTAGGTAAATATAACTAAATAAATCAAATATTTTTTGATATGTAATAAATGTATAATGTTGGCAACATTATAATGACTGTTTCAGTACTACTTATAATTTGTGAACAAAATAAGACTTACTTTAAGTGTGGATAAATATTACAAAAATATCATATATCATAACATATTATTTTTATCAACACATAATGAAGAATAATATATAAGTTAAATCTTTGATAAATAAATCGTGCTATTGAGCGGAAATTATGCACCAATAAAGGCATTGCAGAGGGCGTTCTGCTGCGGCAACACTAGCGCTTCCACATCCAGCGTGTTAAAATGGGAAACTAAGTAAAATTTGATCCCCTCATTGTTCTGCTACAGTCGTCGTTCGATATTAATATAGCGTACTCGAATTGTTACGTCTTTATGCAGGACATGCCCGAAAAATTAACATTTTATATGGCGTATAGTAGTCGCACATAGTGATTCGTTCATTAATGTAAGATTGGTAACAATTAATATTATTTACTCGTTAGGCCATATTTTATGAATGCGTGTCCCCTTTTACATAAAGTGCTTGGTCAGCTAAAGGAATTACCATATAATATATATACACGTGCAACATCCATCTACGTTACACATTTGTTTTTATACGCGTTTTAAAGGAAATATGCATAGTATTTGCAAATCGGTAATCGTATCATTCGTTATTGATCAATCTATTAATGCTACCTTGGCCAAAATGGCGGCTGTAACAACAGCGATAATGTCTTGTGCTCGGCAGCCATTGCTGTGCACAGGATTCAATATAAAGATTTAAATACCTATTTTTCATATTAATTCCTAAAAAGACTATTTTTGTGCATGATATTACTTTCGGTCTACTATATTTTTATATTATTGTATATTTGTGTATGTAAATTATTACTCATGGCCTTAGGGGTTATTATTTGGTGTCGGTAATGTAAAATATTCTCCCATAAACTGCTCATTTCTTGCACAGAACATGTTATTTTTTTAGTTTCTACTTTCTGCGTTTATAATTAGCCAAACGTAGCTATTATTTGCATTATAATGCTGCTAAATTAAGATGCTGGTTTAGGTACCTAGTGTATGTAGGTTACACGCCATTTAACACGTAGACATCAACTACTACGATATTTTGTGCTAGTGTGTGTGAGCGTTGTACGCCTCGTGACCTCGATGAAAGGAAGGACACATAGATATCTTGCCGTTCTAGAAGGCTGACGTCATTCAAATCGTAGCGAGAGCGCAGCGCGCAGCTAGATATTGTGAAATGTGAACGGCCACCCACTGCTTGCTTGGCTTGGTTGTATCTACCTAAATTACTCTTGAAAGTAGTGGCTATGAACAGTTATTGTACTGACTTCTGCCATACATGTCGAATTTCAAACTGCGCAACACCTAAGTAATATTGTGAATCCTGGAGATACATTCCCAATGCTAATTGTTCCGACGAATATTAGGTATAGTATTTGAAAGAAACACGAGATTCATTCTCGTCGATTAGAAAATTATTACACTCAAATTATTAACCAGCGAACTAATAATAGTTTTTTTAATTAATTATTTTTTTATATTATATTGCACAGTCACAGAGGACGTGTTTTTCCGTTTATAAGTACGATGTGAGGTCTAAGTGTGCATTTCTGTATTTTTTTTGGCTATTTTCGCATAGGTCGGTCATCGACAGGACTTTTTATTAATTATTGTAATCAAATGCCTGTGACGTTTTATCCCCTAAATCGCTAACATGTTCTAGTTGACTATCTCTCTAATTTGGTCGCATTATACGGCAATAATGGCGAGTATGACATTGTAGATTTTCCTTGCATGACGTATCTGCCGTTTCACCCGCAGACTTGTTAGTATTTTTAACACTGTTGTTGTCCCTTTCTTACGTGCTATAGGAGTCAGTAAGCTATCGCGCCACATGCTTAGAATGCTACGTAGTTGATGTGTACAGAACGCAGCTAATAAGAAGTGACCATCATGACTCCTATATTTTACGGAGAATTGGATTTACTGGCCATATTACTCATATTCTCATTATGGGCGAGCTAATTAATAAAAATAATTAGCTTGTTTACACTTCTATTACTTAGATTTCACCGTGCATTACTCAGGCATTTGTTACCTTTGTCTTGACGTGTTCTTGCTTTTTACGATATTAATATTGGTGTTTATTAAAACGGCTATCAAATAATAATCATTAGCCACGCGAGTCCGATGTTAATGTATGTTTAAGCTTTCGTCAAAGGTTTCACACTTAGCAAAAAGTTAGCAATCCTTGAGTTTGTTCTTTGTTTTTTTTTTATGGCCACCGTATTACACTGCAGAGACTTTAAAATCGCACACAAAATGCCACACATATTTATTTGTAAATAAGTTAACTACTTTCTATTGGCTAGCTATTGTTTTTTATACCTCAGAAACATGTTTTTGCTGCTTTTGTCGTTGCATCATGGTCAGAAATGGAACATTAAGGAATGTAGATATAGTATACCTCGACCTATTTTGGAATAATAATAATAAACGCAGCGGATATGTTATGAAACGTGTATAAGAGCCATCTATTTGCCTATCCAAGGTAACTATTTGGTACTTACTGGATGGAAACTTGCTATCTGCCTACAAAACGTTGCAAAGATTTGAAATCGCAAACAGATGAACAAACACTTTACCTACTTTCGCAAATCCAACTAACCATCTATAATTTATATGAGTCTTCATATAACTTCAAAATAGTTTTCCTATGTTGTCTCTCTGGTATCGTTTTCACCTTATCGTATTATGTAGGTACAATAATCAATATTATTATCGCAGAAATATTTTAAGTACACATTTGTTGAGTTTTACAATGATCTTTACATGAAGTTTAATCCATAACACGAACTTATGCTATTACAAAGTTATACAATTTGTTAGGCTGATTTAGTTTTCTGCAGACTAATATAATAAATGATGATTTCTGCGGAGATATAATTAGTAGATCACAATTAATTGACATCGCAACTTTATCTCATTTCAGTGACACTTTTAAGATGACAGAGACTGTGACGAACCCGGAAGTAGAAGACTTGGAGGATGGAGAGATCGAGAGTGAAGGTGAAGAAACAACCGAAATTCCAACTGAAGAGAAAGGTATAGAAACTGTACCGACTATCGACGACAAACTACCTCTGGAAAAATCGGAATCCCAAGATTTTTATTATTCAAAATCAGGTAAGAAAAAGAAATCAAAGTCTAATAAAGAACAAAAATTTAAGGACAAAAGTAAAAAGAATCGTAAATACTCTAGTCCTACAGAAGATGATTTTGCTGGTAACATCGAAAAGGCCATCAGAAAGGCTATGAACAAAAATGATGGCATTGAAGGCCACAACGAAGATGACGTTGAAGATCGCCGTAAACATAAAAAACGGAAGAAACATGATAGCAAAGATGGTCCTAGTAAAAAGCGTAAAAAAACAGAATATTCAGATGAGATGGATGAAAGCGAAATGATGTGTGTAAGGGGTGCTTCTCCAGTACATAGGCAATCGCCTGATGATGTATATGCTGATGATGATAGAGATTCATACGCGTCTGATAGTAGTCAAGAGTCTAGAGGACAACAGCAGCATCATCGGCAACAGAGACATAACAGACAACGTGAACGTAACAAAAATAATAAGAACGACAGGAGAAGAGGTGCTCATCCAATGCAAGACCCTGACGGTGTCTGTTTATATTATATGCAAGGTAAATGCCATAAAGGCGACGATTGCATTTATTCCCATGATGCGCAACCGCCAAGAAAAATGGAACTGTGCAAATTTTATTTAATGGATTGTTGTGCAAAGAGAGATAAATGTTTGTACATGCATGCTGATTTTCCATGTAAATATTATCATACTGGGCTTCCGTGTATATACAAAGATGAATGTAAATTCGCACATGGCAGACCATTAACGGATGGTTTAAAGAATATACTTTTAAAACACATAGAATCGGCCCCTAAAGAAATTTTAGGAGACTTTCCACGACTAAATAGAGAAGGCGCATTAAAAATGTTGCAAACAACTCAAGCAAAATTAATTCAACAATATTCCGACCCTTCAGAAAGTCACGAAAAAAACATTCCATCTCTTTTTGAATTGAATATACCAAACCCTCAAAATACGCCGGATTCGTTACAAGGGAACCAATATATGAACGAAAGGCAAAATAAAATATCACCAAAAGTACGACAATCGAGGTGGCAAAACGATGTCTCTAATCAGAATTTTAACCTTAATTCGTCACCAAATAATAATACAAACTCAAGTAATGTACTTGACATTAAGAATCTAACTGGAGTATTGGCACCACGACAAATTTCGGACCTTACACAAATGGGTATAGAGAATTTAGATCAACTTGGCCAACTAACGGTATTACAGCTCAATAGCATTGGGTTGTCTTTAAAACAAATAACTGAAATCCAGTTAAATACAATGAATATTCAAAAGTTAGGACTGATAAACAATGCACCTCAACAGTTTATGTGTCAAACGGCTGGTACTAAAGATTTAGATTTAAGGGTGCCACCTGTACCTGTACCTACTAATGTAACAGTTCCGTCTGACTTACCGGGAAAAGACATTGATATGAGATTCCAGCCATCTGTAATGCTTCCAGCAACGGAAGATGCCTCCTTAAGTAAGGGTGGTCAAAAAGAGTCTCAGACGAGTAAAGATATGATTGACATAGATCAGTACACAAAAGATGCCTTGAAGTTCGCTTCAAAAGATAAGGAAAACATTGATATCTCTAACGAGTCTTATGAAACTGAAAAACCTGTTATTTCTAACGAGTCTAAGGATGTAGATCACAGAGTTCTTCCGTTTTCGGACGATGGTCCTAGAATTCTACATTCTACGATTGAAGACAATCACGTGAGAAAAGAATGTGATACAGATATAAGATTTCTTCAACCAGAACCATTGTTCAAAAATCCCGAAAAGAGACACCGGCGATCAACTACAGATGACGAGGATAACAATTTATTGATAGATGAAAAATGGTATTCAAGTGATGAAGAAAAAGGAATGAAAAAGAAGTCTCCAGCTTCTTCGCCAAAACGAAAACCACCTTCACCGCAAGCACCCGCACCACACGTTATTGAGCCTTCCGCTGTACTGAGTAGACTCGGTGATCTCTCTAAAATAGATATTAGTGAAGAGGTAACAAAATTGTTAAACACAATGAAAAATAATCTACAAGAAAACAAAGTTGAAAATAACTCCGAGGGTGCGGCGTCGCCACACAATAGACCGAGAGATCCTCGGGCCAGACGATCTCCAGATAAACTAAGTGATTCCAATAAGACTACTACTAAAAAGCCTCCTAGAGTATCGATCTATGAGTGTATTGATGGTGAGCCCACGGACGGTCGACGGAGAACTGACGTCGATTTGCGGAAATCGGATTTTAATCTTCCCGCTTTTGGCGATACCGATTTGCGTCAAACTAGCGGAGACATTGATTTTCGTTTAGGTTTGCCTTTCAAACCTCTGCCTAATTACACTCCTGCTTCGGAAATAAACGGGTCAATAAACAGTCATCCCCCTATGACGTATAAAATAGTGCCAATTGACATACCCCGGCCAGATTATACCGATATTAGAAATAGTACTGCTAAGTCACAGGCATTAGTGGATCCTAGACTAAGAAAAGTGTTTAGATTATCTGTTGATGAATCTAATAGCGACAGCGAAAAGTCCACTAAGACCACAACGACCACGACTCCTACAGGGCCTAGAGTAGACCCGCGAAGAAAACCCAAAGACACCATCGAAACTATTGTTCAAGATCAAAAATCGAATTCATTGGATTTGCAAACTATACTGCAAAATTCTAACTGGTATAAGGAAATGAGTTCAACACAGAAAATATTTGTAAACCAACATTTAGCCCCAGTGACACAAATGATTAAACAGTATCAACAAGAGAGAATACCCGGCAAGAAATTCGACCTAGCTCCCATACAAGGTAATAGTGTGTTATGTAATATATTTACGAACTTGGGTATCTCATTAGGAGAAAATGGTGAGTACTCCTATTTACCTAAACCAAAAGAAGCATTACTTAAAACTCCGATTAATTTTAATCAAACTCCATTTGGTATGAACAGCAACATGGCCGGGCCTCCGGGCTCAATGGACGGAGGTAATATGAATATGATGAATATTCCACCAATGGGTATGGGAGGTATGAACAATATGAATTTAGGTAACATGCATGGGTTTAATCAATCGATGCCAGATCCACGTGGTGGTCCGACGCCTGGACTTCTGGGAATAGCTCCAAATATTCCGCATAATTTTAATAATAAGTTTGGTGGACCTAATAATTTTGGGAATATGCCGTTTAATGGTCCGGGTCCTGGTAATGATTTCAATTTTATGGATGGTGATCAAAATTACCCACGGTTTCCAAATCGAGGAGGTCATCGAGGACGCGGCAACGACCGGTGGAATCGCGGAGGTTCTGGTAGAGGGCATAGAGATAGAAAAAACTTTAATGATCGTGGAAATTGGAAGAATGATAGAAATTAGGTTTCGTATAAGTCTTAACTGCTTTATTGTACCGTTAAGTTAACGTAATAAATTATTTTAGCTAACGTAGAGAACTCCTTCCACATGCAGCAAAATGTGATCAAGGTGATAATATTAGTAATGACAGACTTGTGTAGGTACGTTGTATTTTAGTAGAATAGGTATAGGTTACGTGTATAGTTTAATTAATGTACAAGGTCCCATTTACTGTAAATATTTTTTTATGTAGCGGGTAATTGATCAATTTCAGTATCATTATCGATGTAAATTAATTATATGAAATACTGAATTAAGTTTATTAAGGACGCATTTGCAGAATGCGTAGGTAAAAAGTCATATTATTGCAAGCGGACGGCCGACACACACAGTGCATTTCTTCAAGTTGAGTCAATCCAAAACTATGTGATCGTGGAGGGATCTATTTGTTTGACCGCGTATTGCTGCTTTCAAACTACTCGAGTCCATTCACGATGCAGCAAAATTACAGATGCAAAACCAACCTTAATTTGATACAGTTAAGGTTCATCTGTCTAGCAAAATATCTGAAGATGAAAAAAATATGTTTTCTCAGCTTGTACATATTTCAAACATTATCTTATTTTTTCTTCAACTTTGTAAGTTAAATATGTCTGCTAACTAATGGTATTGTTATTATTTATTAAAACCCTGGCGTTGTTTGTAAATATGTATCGAATTCGTGGGAGGAGGCTACGAAAAATTAATATTATTTGGCTTATAAATTGTCATATTTAAAAATGTTTTCTCCACCTTTTTAAACAAAGGGTTAGTCTATCCGTAGCTTACCATAACGTCTAGCTTAGTTTTACGGATTGATCGGAATATGTGCCGAAAAACAGCTTACTTATAGCAGATTTGTAAATACGTCCTTAAAAATAAAATTTACACATTATAAGAGCCAAATGTTTTAAGACTGAGTGCGTGCGTCGAGATTCATGTTTTTATTTTTTCATTAAACATAACACATTATTGTTTCGATCCTTAAATATAATTTTGTTACAATCAACACAAATTAAAGTTTTGTATATAACAAGAAGTGTGGTGGAAGATGTCTATGCTCGGTCATAGTGTAAAAGCAATATGAATGTATTTCTAGATTGTGGAAATGTTAATTGCGTAGGTACTGATTTAAAAAAATGTAATACAAATCATAGAGACGGGCCTACTCAACTTTAAAATAAATTCATGTTTATATTTTATCAATGTCTTGATTTTCATACCTTTATTTTCAATATTCTATTTATTTTGTGTACTACACACGAATATTTAGTTTTTGTAATCGTCAAAATGATCAACCTGCTTGGTCTTCGAGGGAGACTAGGTTCTTCAGATATTTTTGTATGTAAGATATTTAATATTTATATGTATACACAACATCCTGGATGGTAAAATTCAATTTAATACCATAGTTAATATAATATAATTTAATGCCTAGTACAATTCTCAAATAACATAGTTTTCTAATATTTACGATATATGATTTACGAATCTATCAGTTGCTTGAATAATCATATTAATGAAATAAACACTTTTAATTGTCTATTATCCGTTTATCACGCAGAAAGCTGTAAGTCTTTATTTATTGGGATTTAAGTAAATACCTTTGGATTATCGAAATAGATAACTTCAACTCTGCCTATCGCAGCCTACTGCTGAACATAGGCCTAACACAAGTGGCGCCATAATTAGATAACAATAGTGACACGCTTCTATAATCAAGCAATCTTGTTGTAACTTCAATCAGTTAGATAACAATCATTATTCATGTCGATGTCGGTTAGACTGAAGTGCTGTCGACAATAAACCTCGTATTAAATGCATACCTAGAATTACATGTTTTACATTATATACCATAAAAGTTTAATTTCAGATAATGTGCACAATATTGCATTACAATTTCTGTTTTGCACGCTATAATACAATGATAACTGAGCCTGACGTCATTATTTCCTAACAGAGTTCGTCATCTATGCATTTTAGAGAAGCTGTCATACAGAGGTCATCAGTCAATAATGAATGGATGTATTTTAGTTATCGTGAACGTTGGGATTGGCGTAAGTATGCATGGAGAGAAATCAAAGTCTGCAGGAGATAACATTATGAGCTGTCTTTATTTAGTGATTGTAGAACTGAAGTTATATAGCTGGCAAAGTCTATTTTCAAACGGTTGCCACCAGTTTTTAAATTAATTGCAACTTGAGAGACCTTCGAAAATGTAGGAGCTGAAAGAAAGGATAACCACCGTAAAGAAAAGATATTCATGTGCAGCAAAGATGGAAGTTAATTATAAACTTACAAAGGTTTAATGAATCCATTTCTTCCTGATCATCAGTGCAATTATAAAACAGAACGCATTGTTTTGCCGCCAATTTAGGCTGTGAAACAAAGTAGTTATAAAGAAGTTCCATTTCTCTTGCTGCTGCTTGAGCAGTATTAGGAGAACAAACCAATATGACTCCTTGAACTCCAACTCTTAGTGCTGGCCAGCATGATTCAAACCTGAAAATGATATAAGTATCTAGATATTTAATATTTTCCTAAAGATTATACCTAGTGAAGGATTTCATCCTTACAAAACCAGAATCCGAAAAGTGAAAGGACGCAAAGATCCGTTGCCATCATAAGTACTACTCAATTAATCAACGTAGATAATAAATACCTACTTGATCAGTGCAACAACAGTTGAAGCTTTCCTTCGATGGATGGCGCTTTTTATAACTACTGCTACTGGGGTAATACAACAACTGTTATAGGTTCACACTTTATAATGATTAACCTTACCTATGATCACCGCTACCATCCCAAAGTTCTATATCAATGTTAGTAGACTTCCCATTAATATTCAGGTTGGGAAGTTCAAATTCCACAATTCTGACGCCTTGTGTAGGTCGAGGTGATTCAGTTTCTTCGACATTTATTGAATCCGATATAAAGTTAGCTATTCGCGATTTGCCACTCTAGAACAACAACGAAATTAAGTTTATTGTTGGATTTTAGATAAACGTGTAAAATAAAGCAGGTGATAGATAGGCAGGTAACTCTTATGGAGAAATACAAATTGATAAATAAATGAATTAATTATGTACCTCTGAAGGTCCAATCATCAATATCTTCAATTTATTTGGCTGCATCGCACTAAGATACACGGGCTTTTGTTTTTCTATATGTAGGTACCTACTGTAAACTCAATTAGATCCATACAATCAATGTAGTATAAAAACACGAAATGCGTGCTAAACTTTGCACTTGCACTGACATTGTTGTGTTTAATATTACCTAGGCAACATGTTATTTAGCGTGCGTTGACTTCGCGCTTTGATTATTTTCTGTTTATAAAGGTAGCTTCCCGTGTTTTCTGTGTAAAAAAGTTAGGCAAACTTATGATAAATACTGAGAACTCTAAAGCATCGATTATATTGCTCAGGTAGGTTCCTATTGCATATAAACAATGTTAGTTTATCTACCAACTAACTATTTTCCTGGTTTACACTGAAAAGTTAATCATGATATTTCCGATGACTCAAAATTGTGTTATTTAAGTAACTACCTCATTTGTAATTTCTAGTTGGTGAGTATTTAAACATTCATTAGCTTAATGCTAATATATGTTAGTATCTATGTACCTACCTAGTTTCTCTCGGTTACAGTATTCTTGAAAACACTTTATGTTGGTACGTACAAAGATACGTCATCATCTCCTTGCCCATATCCCACCCTAGGCGGGGTCGGCACAACATATAAGTATTCCTCTTACATTCTCTATCAGCCATCATCTCAGTAGGTACTCGCTCTTTCTTACCCAAAGATACGTGAATAACTGAATTCATTGGTAAAACTTTCACACTTATGTAGGTATTAGAATGATCAATTAATAAGTAGATAGATACTCAATGAATTACCTAATAACACAAATATTTTTGCATCATATTTTTAACCTTTGTGAAACATTATACATAAACAAACATAAAACAAGTTCTAGCATAAACAAGTAGGTACATATACAACGTGTGTTTTTTGATATCCCATAACTCTAGGGTTATATTATTTAAGTAAAAAGAACACAAAATCTCCAAGAATAGGTGGTCCAAAAATGCATGGTTTCGAAGATATAATCAATCATAATTAAATTATAGGTATCTAAGTTTCATTGATAAATAAGAGTAATTCATTTTTATTCAAACCAATCATTCTTAATTAAAGCTAAGAAAATGCGACGTTGTCATATTTCACGTAAGGGTGTTTTACATTAATAATCGTGACTTTGTCGAATTATTTTGTATGAAAAAATGAAAATAAAAAAAAAGATGATTGAAGAATAATTCATATGCCAGTTGGTTCTTTAATATGGTCTCAATCATACCCTAGAGTTATGGGATGTAAAAAAAACACCTTGTATGTTGCATAAATCTGTTTTGAAGTTAGCAAAAAATCAGGTTCCACCGAGATTTGAACTCGGATCGCTGGATTCAGAGTCCAGAGTGCTAACCGTTACACCATGGAACCGATGGGCAACGCGACGAAATTTGGGTTTGGTAACTTCTAGATCTAAAAATGTAAGAAGTTACTTTCCTCAATTCAACACATTGTGCGTCGATTGAGTCGCTT
This sequence comes from Amphipyra tragopoginis, assembly GCA_905220435.1. Taxonomy (NCBI): domain Eukaryota; kingdom Metazoa; phylum Arthropoda; class Insecta; order Lepidoptera; family Noctuidae; genus Amphipyra; species Amphipyra tragopoginis. Next base: position 16,418,245 of record HG992006.1, read on the forward strand.
GGCATTTATTTCTGAGTCTATTTTCGTCTTCATTAGATCTCAGACCATATCTGTTAGCGTTCCACGTTATATATTTTATCATCAATCCCAGTCAAAATAAAATGCCGAAATAGACATACCTAGAGGTCATAATTTCATTAGGTACTAGCTTTTGCCCGCGGCTTTGCTCGCGTTAATTTAGAATTTGACAATCAATTCGGGATGTAGGTACTTACATTAAAAAAAAAACTCAACTCACTAATAAAGTTTCTTTAATAATATAATTCAATCATGATTCGAAAGACACGTGGCGCCATCTACTAACGTTATTATTGTTTTCCTCGGGAACTACTTTCTTTCGGGGTGAAAGGTACCCTATGTCCGTTTCTGTATACACCTGACAACGTAATATGCAAAATTTCAGGATGATCAGTTCAGTGGTTTAGGCGTGAAAAGGTAACAAATAAACAAACTTACTTTCGCAATTATATTATTAGTTAGGATAGGATGGTTATCTACTCTGTGATAATTGTTTTCCTGTAATGACTGACAATTCAATGATAATTATGCTATTTTATACTTAGGATAGTTTCTTGTAAGTTGTTTTTATACAATATTATTGTTCTAAGTTGGTAGGTATACAAGTTTAGTCGGAGAGGGGGTACGTATCCGCGTATCACTGATGACTATGTTAAACCAAGTGTTAAAATTGCAAAATTTTATGGGTAGGTAATAAATTTAATTTCCAACCAAAATTATTTCGATGTTAGTTTGTTCAAAAATTCTTCATCCCTGCTTTAATTACGATTTCAGAAAATGGAGATTCTAATCGGTGACCCCAAAATATGACCTAAAATGTAAACACAGCTGATCATATCTGAGGATAGATAGATTTAGTATTCATTGAGTGCTGCATAGTTGTCGGAAAGATGGATCGTTAAAACGTACGATGTTGCCCGGCAAACTCTAACCAACCCCTCGCCAGCCGTGGGTGTCGTTGACAGACTGCTGCGGTGAGGGATTATGTAAAGAGGATGGCAGGATAAGCAGCGTCCTCGTATCTGCTAATAACAACATTCTATGATCACCAATCCATTTGTCAAGTGTGATCATAATATGACCGCTCATTCCAGAGGTCATTGGTAGCATGATCCACAGAGTAGGTCCTTCATCTATATCTATGTACGCATGCCCCTAGCGCACGCTAATCCGTCTATTGTATGCCGACTGACGACTGCCCGAGGCGCACCGGTGTAGACGATCTCATCATCATCTGCCTAGCCTTTTCCCAACTATGTTGGGGTCGGCTTCCAGTCGAACCGGATGCAGCTGAATATCAGTATTTTACATGGAGCGACTGCCTATCAGACCTCCACAATCCAGTAACTGGGTAATACGATACTCTTGGTTCTTGGTAAGACTGGTTGTCAGACTTTCTGGCTTCTGACCAACAGTAACGACTGTCAAAGATCAAACAACAGCAACAAATGACAGCCGGGACCAACGGCTTTACGTGCTTTCCGAGGCACGGAGGAAACTCGCTATGGTAAATGGTCACCCATTCACAGACCAACCTCGGCAAGCGTGGCTTAACCCGGAAGATCGGTCTATGCGGCTGTAATTATTTAGCCACGAGCTCCTCCGGTGTAGACGATCTACTATCACGTAATAGGTATTAATAAAACTCTAAACTGCACTTTGTCTGTATATTTTATTAATATTTTCAAAAATTCAGATTCCGAGTGGTATTGTAGTATACAGGGTGAAATTGTAAACACTCGACAAACCGAAATGGGAGATTGTACTCATCACTATGAACAACTTTTACTATGGGAACAAACCGGAAATCGCGAAAAAAAAATCTGCTGTTCTCTACATTTTGACGAGTTATGCGAACATAAATGTAGGGAACATCTGTTTTTTTTTCGCGGCCTGGCACCTGTTCATCACTTTTTCTTCATTATCGAGTTTTGTAACAATTGTGTTGATAGACATTTTTTAAGATAAAACCTAAGTTTTGTCCGAGACCTTAATGTTATATTAAGGTATCTTATTCGTACATATAGGTATCTATAAGATCAAATCATCAGACTAAAAACCTGCATCAGAAGTTGAAGTCTCATTTAATCGTATACGACTTGTACGGCAACTGCGATTGTTAGTAACTTTTTATCGACATCAACATCATCTACAGGAAATCCATTTGTAAGGACGAATGATGGCACAAACAAAAACAACCGGGGTGGAGATCTAACGGTAGAGACGTTCTTGACTGATGCTTAGTAACTGTTCCTAACCACGGGCCCTTGCAGTGAAATAAAAAGTGCCATAACCCAGCCGCGGTATTCCTTCATTAGGCCGTGCTCCCTAGCACCCGTTACTTAGGATTACAGAGTATTCCTCGCGGCACCATAACTGCTACCACGTGCTAATTGACCTTTAATTTTTTCTGCCCTTGAATGAAATTGCTTTCCGTGCATCTCTATATTGAATTAGATGTTTTATTTATGATTCATATGGGTAGGCATGTTTGTTTTTTTTATCAGGTTTCCAGTGTTAGTATGTAGGTACCTATCAAAGTATTGATTATTATGGGGGTTATGCTAAGTAGTGTATAGGGTGTAAATGAATTCGTGTAATTCCTTAAAACCACATGATCTAATGTAGGATCACCTTTTTCATCATCATCCACTTCACCATTTCACCTTCTTTTTATTTACTAATAAACCTTTTTTATCTGACATTACCCTGATTAATTAATTGAATTGAATTGGTAGTTTATTAACTTAATTTAATGTAACTAGTTGTAATTTTATGGTACCTACTATTGCCAAAATTTCACATGTCTATCTAAGACAAAATGGGCTGAACACTGTAATACCTTAAGACCATAATGTACCCTATTTTATGTGAAAAATAAATGAATTGAATTGAATATCACAGACCACATAGTTTTGGAACACATTTAAAAAAATATGAAAAACACTCGAAAAAGAAAATGAAGCAAAGTTGCTTTTGCAAGGGATTCTAAAGGCAACCACAAGGGAGTTAGGTATTACTGGTACCTATAGATTAACCATGCACGGGATTTAGCTTGAATAAAAATTAAAAAAAAAATTTTTTTTCTTACTGTAAATGTAAGTAAGTGTTCCTGTCCAATCCACCTCATAAGGTCTTAACAAAAATTGTTTTTTTTGTGGTACCTACTAGGGTACATTTCGATGTCACGCTTGCATGAATAAAATCAAAGCACGGCGACACAACTAGGGAACACGACTAGCGCGATATCGCTCCGCGCAGTTAGTTAACTCGGGGCGCTAAAATTACACACAAACAAAACAGCATGTTTTACATTTGAATTTTATTTTTGTTCTTTCTGGCTAAAACCCTTGCAGGTTCAATCTGTGTCACCAGTAGGTAGGTTTACACCCTGTAAAATAGGCCATTCGCTTTCCTCGCGTGGGTGTCCCATGAGTCCCATCGTAACATTCGTAACAGGCGACTAAGGGCACAGAATAAATATAGTTTTATGTAGGTACAGAAACCGCACCTCTAAACATAAGGCGGAATTCCATCTAAAGCCAATATGGAAATAGATGGTATTGCTGATGACGTAAATATCAACTTTAAAAATGGTTCGGTAAGGTCCATAATCAAAGAATTATAATAAAATTATAAAAATAAAATAAAAATTCGTGAGCGGGATTGCGTAGTGATATTTCGTTACCTACATAATATAAAAGATTCGTTGTATAGTTTCTAATTATTTATTCAAATAAGACAGTAATATTATAAGTAATATAAAATATACGATACCTACACAAAATGTACTGCTTGATTTACAGTTGAACATCTGTCTGATTAAACGTATAAGTATTACAGTAGGCGCATAAAGTGATTGGAGTGATTCGTTGCGTGGACGTATACAAGGTGTACCATACAAATCCAGATAAACCGGTATAATAACAATTGGCACTAAATAGAAATTAGTGAATAACAAATGAAAGTCTAATCCCAATGTTTGCTGTAATAAACAATCCCTATTATTATTATAAATGTGAAAGTAACTCTGTCTGTCTGTCTGTGACGTTTTCATGCCTAAACCGCTGAATCGATTTTGATGAAACTTGGTACAGACATAGTCTGGAACCTGGAAAAGGACCTAGGATAATTTTATCTCGAAAAATACGGAATACGCGATAAACGACATCCACGCGGGCGAAGCTGTGATCGACCTCTAGTAGTTATTAAATAAAGGATATTGCTACAATCACCGCGCTTGGTAGACCAATTGGTGATCTCGGTATGACGTTGGAGAGGACTCTACTACCCATCCCCATAAATAATCCCCTCAGTCTCCCCTTCGGATGAATAGGGGATCTGTACACGGTGTAAACGAATTCGTGTAATTCCTTCAAACCGCGTGATCTACTGGTGACACAGATTGACCCTGCATAGGTTTTTTTTAAGAAAAAACAAAAAAAGTTTTCAAAAAATGAACCATGGATTCTGTATCAGAGCAATTTTAGCGTCCCAAGTTAACAGACTGCTTGGAGCGATATCGCACTAGTCGTGCCCGTCAGCTGTGTCGCCATTCCTTCATTCATTTATGCATGGCATAGAAATTTACAAACACAAAAAAAACATTTTTTTTATTTTTTATTAATCTAAATCCCATGCGGGGTTAATCTAATTCTTTTTTTTTTTTTTAAAAACCTTGCCCCTCACTAATATTTCTCTTGTATCGTGGGTGCGTTTACAGACACAAATCTCACAAACAAACGCCCAGACCCGAAACAACCATCTGTAGGTCATACAAATTATTGTCCCGTGTGGGAATCGAACCCACGACCCGTAGCGCAGACCCAATCACTTAGCCACTGCACCAAACGTGTCGTTTATACCATTAATAGATCATGTGGTTTGAAGGAATTACACGAATTCGTGTACACCCTGTATTGTTACTAATAATTTATTAGCCTGAATCAACTTGACTATCTTTGTATTTACCTAGTCCAACATCTCAACGATTTTGTAAGTATTTTACAAGTTTGGTAGATAATAATTTATTGTTGCATTTTTTTTCAAGTTTTTTAGTCAAAAAACACATCTTCAAACATGCTCTGCATAAAATAGACACACTCTACATAAAACATTGAATTCAAATCCGGTATACCAACGTCAAACTGTCTATTTAGTAACATTAGATAACGGGGAGCGACCTTGCGGTCTGCTGTCACTCTAGTGCCAGCCTCCAGTGCTTTGCATAATCCTGCTGCATAGAACGGCTGTCATTACCAACCCGTTATAATGTCCACTATGTTTAAACTTCTTGCTATCATATTTAGTAACGGAATTCTCGACATGTTGTGGGTTATCGCTAATGTAGATCATAATGTAAATGTGCTTGCATCGTTGACAGGAATGTTACGTGTTTAGAGAATTTGTCGTATTATATCTAGTCATTGTTTAGGTGTAAGGTAGACTCAGGGTATATTTTGGGTATGTTTCACTTTTACTAGCCTGTAGAATAATTGCGGGTATGATCTTAGTAGTTTTCTATTTTCATAGAGGCTTCTCACTTACTTATTAATCAGTTGTTGTTATTAAGACTACTCATAATAGTGTTCAAGTGCAGTGTATCTGTGTATCTCATCGTTTAACATAAATTCCTTACTAGTGTTGTAATCCATTCACGACGTGAGCTTATCTTAATTAATCGAGCAATCGGACTATCTCTGAATCTAGCAGGGTTGGAATAAACTTGGTATCTGCTTTACAAGTGGTAGCAATACCACTGCAGTAGCAGTAATTACGTAAAGGAAGTGTGAGACAACGAGACACATGTAACTAGGAACATAAACATCATTCTCAGATCCAAGGAATAGACATTACCTTAGCACAGACTGTAACATGTTCCCGGAAACATTATACATGGTGTGGGTAGCATAAACAAGCATTGTAACTGTATCCAGACTGGTCCAAACTGGATGTTATTTGCGATGCGTCTATCTACGTCTTAGATAAAGATATTAGCGTGCGTGAGTTGGCTTTAAGCAAGGCTTGCTACATTTTTATGCATACCAAGATGTTTACAGATTTTTCCAGGATGATTTCAGTGTGTTTAACTTATCGAGTACTGTAATTATAGACATAATAGATAAAAAATGGCACTGACGATCCGGATCGTCGGTCGGGCCGCTAGCGGTAAAGAAAATAAGGTAACATAACAAAAAAAAACGCTGCTCTTCCCATTGGTGTCCCGTACCTTGCTTATTTAAGTGCACTCAGGCATTCCTGTGTTTATACTTTGTCTTCACCATCAAAGCGTTATCGTAGACTACTTCGTGGATAGACCCTCCAAGTATAGAAGTCTCAAAAGACCTAGTTGGGCTAGTGCTTTGGTGATCGCAGTGTCAGTGATGCCAGTCTTTTCCCACTGTTTACGAAGAGCTGCTGTTCAAGCAGGGTAAGGATTACCAAGTTTTATCCGCCATCCGCTGTTAGTAGCAGGAAGAACTGCACGCATGTGACTGACTGTTGACGTTCAAAGAAACTCCAACTTCGTAATCAAGGTATACAAACCTTTCTTTAAATCATTTATTATGTAGATAGATCAAGACAGTCCGAGCGAAGTCTCTTCGTACGGCAGGCCTATTCAAAATTAACATGTCAACGGCTCTGCGTTTCCTGTACGTTTGTGCTTTTATTGCTATATCTCGTATTTCATCTTTCACTGTACAATCCTAGTGTTACCAGCAAGTGAATGAGGTGTGGCATAGAATACAAACGGCATTTATTAACATAATGACCTTTAGTTATATCACGGGGTATAGTGGTTAAGCGACATCAGTTTTCATTTCTGAATCTCCAACCTGTATGAGTGTTTGAAATTGAATGAATAATAATAAATATGACGGGGGCTGTTTCGTAACTACTGACATTCAACCTCATGTAGTGAGTTTCAGTTTGGAAGTTTAGAAGTCAGGGATCATGATGATTGCTGATAATAATCGATCTATGTTACACAAATAAAAATGATTTGATTTGATGAGAGTCGTTACTGGTGTAGCCAGATTAGTTATTCCAAATATCGGGACTTAAATGAAAAAAATTTGGGAAAGGAACGAAAAAATCGCACAGTTGCCTATCATCCGCGCCGCCCGCTTCGCTTCTTCCACTCATTCCTTCGCTTCTTCTCTCGTGTCGGCACGAGCTATATGAGCATAGCTCATGCCGTGATGAAAAGATTAGTCAGCAAGGTTTGTCGCGAGTCTGACTACCCAGGGTGCGTCAGACGTACTTAAGTATTGTCACTCGTGTAGGCTCTTTTCATACATTCCTTCGCTGATAGATTATTTTTAATTTACTACGCTAATATTACCTACATAGATAAAATAGCGGCATTTGCAGCGTCCCGCTTAGGGTGCTGGTAGGACGCACACTGAGAGGGCTGAAAAGGTTCGTCCCGTCAAAAGTGGAACGTCTGGGAACACAGGTCTTACCACCATGCCCGAATGTGTAGAAACGGTGATGACCTTCATTATAGCGTAGAAAATCACCGAAAAATTTAAGCACTGACAGAACGGCTTCTTAAGCAATGGTGCCGTTTTTCACACATCGTATATCTAGCTGTCCATGGTCTGCATGAGCCTTTAGAATGTGTAGGAAGGGCACGCGTGCATAAACATGGAGCCTAAATGAAATAAAATACTAACGCCTGGCCGTTCGGAGGCGTCAACTCCTATTTCACTTACCGCGGTCCGCCCACTCGTCTGCAAGATACATTGTGCAGTTGTGCTCACACCACGGCAATATAAGTGGATATAATACTTTGATGTATTGTGTGTTGATGTGCGAGGTTTAAATGAAAAGCTGTAGACAAAGGGACTTGGTGGAAAGATTAATGTAGGATTTTGACAGACTCCTTTCCTCCTACAGTGCCAAAAAATCGTTTTTGGATAAGGTCATCAATTACATCACTTGACCTTGTTCGTGCTATCTGTTGAATATAGACCTCCTATTACATCGATTGTTGGGAAGAAATGGTGACCTATTTCTATGCTTGGAAAATGGATTGGTAACTAACAGTATTTTGTTATAAGTATACAGAAGGATACCTACTACTGCCTGCCTCCTTTTAACATAATACCACGTTGCTCAGATAAGATAGGAGGTAGTCTATAATACCATAGAATCTAGAACTTGTAACTTTTCCTAACATGGAATACGTTTAAAGCCACAAATGGCTAAGTAAGTATAACTAAGCCTACGATTAAAGTTCACAGCATTGCGGCAGTTTTCTAGCTCATGGGCCACATTTCACACAAAAAATACATCTAAATAAGTGGTTAGTGAGTATTTACGTGGGATAAGATTGATGAGAATCAGCTCAAACACTTTTTGTTTCAGATAAAATCTATTCCATTCCCAGATCAAACAATCAATCACGCTTCAATAATGAAACCATTATTAGCACTTCAATAGAGATAGAACAAGAACGAGCGACGATGGTGGGACGGCAAAGCTTAGCAATGAATCGAATACAATCGTGATGAAGTTTTAATGCAATTTTATTACTTTTCTCATATGACGGGCATAAGAATGGACCCGGCACTTACATACTTTTTCGCTTTGTGCATCTTCTGATTTCCAATTGTAATGTAGTCGGGCATTATACATAATAGCGAGCAATAGCTACTTACGAGTATAATAAGAACTAGATATTTTTCTTATAATCCTTGCAAAGTTAGTTACAAGTGAAATGACATGTCTGTTTCCAACATGAGTACGGTTTAGATTAGCGTTTTTTAAATGTTGTTTAATATTCACTATACCTACATTAAGATTTACAGACGTTTATGGCTATAAATAAAATACATTCCCGAGACTAGTTATGGTAAGTCTAAGTCTTGAGTCATATTGGAGGTGCTTTGCGATATTATGTAAAAGACTAGCATTACTTTCTCGTGTACTTTTAGCGTGAATGTTATGTCTTCCATGATGTATTCTTACAACGCGCAGAGTAATAAAACAATTTCCAGTTATTATCAAGAGAGAGCCAAATGGATACCATTATTATGTGAAACGAGAGCTTGTTCCTAAATGCGGCGTTTATGGAAATGTTCTGTATAAAAACATAAACCATTGATGCATTAAAATAATAAGTGGCTTCGTCCATTACAGGGATATTACAGAAGCAGATATTTACAAAGTATAATATTGATAGAATAAAATCTTATAATGTCTTTGTTTTGAATTGGGCAATCCGCAATTACGTCGTTCCTGTATAAATATTTCATTTATCTCGGAACACAAAAGTGAAAGAATGTAAGAGAGGATGTTACTAGGAGACCATAACTGAGCTAATGGCACGTAAAGAATTATACAGGTTGTATAGGTTACGTCTAAACTGGCTTGGTCACCAAATGAGAAGTTTCTTTAATTTTTGAATTTACATGAGAAATCATGTAACTTGTAAAAGAAGTGCTCCTGTTCCAAAGACTGTCTGTCGTACGTCGTACGTATGATAATAATCATTGTTGAAGCGTATCTATTAAGGGTTTATTTCTTACATTTAACTTGCTCTCACTATGGGAATTGTTATGATATGATCTAGTATTTTAAAGAGAATATCCATGAAATTTCTTGCCGGCTCTTCTCAATAGGACTTACCTTGTGGAATTGTGAACCGTCCGCGAGGCCTAAGCTGAGCTTTGCATTTGTGTGAGAATGAATGCAGACACGTCCTTTGCTTGGTTTAAACCGGTTTATACTGCTTTTTGGCAATCGATTCTATCTGCACTCACACAAATGCAAAGCTCAGCTTAGGCCTCGCGGACTGTACCTAGTTTTGACGTTTCATACTTACATACATACCTTTCAGCGGTAATCAGGGGGCCCTTTGATGAAATTACTGTGCAAGTCTGCACTCCATACTTTAGTACATAAATTTCATTCAGCTGAATAGTTTCAAAATATGGTGTGCAGACTTGCAAAGTAGTTTCATCAAACGGGCCACTGCATTCTAATTGCGCAACACATTCGTAATCGCCATGGCTTTGATTATGATAGGTCAACAATTTCCATAGTAACGTATCTGTTAACAATGCGATTTCTCCACGACTATGTACCACGCAATGAATATTGTTGTATTGTTAAAATCAAAACCATAGCGATTACGAGTGTTTTGCGTATTTAGAATGCTGGTCTACTTATTGGAAATAACATCTTGACTTTGACTTGATCAGATTGGCATACGCTGTCATCATCATAATATCATTAAATTATGCTGTTTTTTTTAAAAAAAAATCTGTATTCTTCTGACCAATTTGCGAGAACACGAGAATGGAGCACAGTCCTATACAGGGTGTAAACGAATTCGTGTAATTCCTTTAAACCACATGATCTATTAATAGTGTAGATTAACCCCGCACGGGATTTAGATTGATTCAAAATAAATATAGAAGTTTTTTTTCCAAAAATTTTTTTTTTGCTCTTTGTAATTTCGATGCCATGCATAAATTTATGAAGGTACGCCGACACAGCTGACGGGCACAACTAGCGCGATATCGCTCCACGCAGTCAGCTAACTTGGAACGCTAAAATTACTCAGATACAGAATGCGATGGTTAATTTTTTGAAAACTGTTTTTGTTGTTTCTGAAAAAAACTTGTGCAGGGTCAATCAGTGTCACCAGTAGATCACGCGGTTTGAAGGAATTACACGAATTCGTTAACACCTTGTATACATAATCCCTCTTATTACAAAAGATGGTCTAAGAAAAACCTAGGTTTTAAAATAGCCCCGTCCCTTTTCGTTATATGACATAAGAAAGTGATGGGTATATTTTAAATCTGGGTTTACCTTAGTCTTGGTTTAAACCATCTTTTGTAATAAGGGGGAATACGTTTGTATAGGTTCGATCCCATCCTAGTTTTAGCAAACGACAAAGTAACTTCATAATGATTAAAAATTTAATATAACTTTGTTTAGTTTTCTTTGCTACTATGGACACAGGCTTACGTGTAAAAATCGTTACATTGAATTTCTATATGGACGTTGCAGGCCATTTTATGGTCTAACGCGGAATTACCATCATTACATTAATGCCTCGTGCTCCGTGATATATTGTTATGGCATATTGACTTTGAAGGACTTTAATTTACATCCTTATTATAAGTCCGTGCTAGGGTTTTCGCGTTCCCGGCCTATTTGAGTTCCCGGGAATCGGGAATTTTTTCTTTTAATTCCCGGGAATTCCCGGGTACCCGGGAATTTTCATGTTTTTTGTATAAATATAGTTTTTCTCGTATATTTCAACATTAAACTTGTGTAAGTACTTTAAACATGATAAATTGTCTAACATACCAATCGACTTTTCTTATTAAAATAAAAAATCTAGCACTTATTGAAAAATTGAACTAGGAACAGTCATTTATTGTGCGACGTTGCGAGTTTCTTTAATGAAAAAAAGTCTTCTCTTCTTATAATATGGCAAAATATTACGGAATAACAATAGGGTGAATGACTATAAAGGGTGTTACCAAATTCGTGTAATACCTTAAAACCACATGATCTACTACTGGTGTAGAATGACCGAGCACGAGATTTAGCTTGATTAAAAATAAAAAATTAAATGTATTTTTTTTCTTGCGGTTGCGATATGTGATCAAAACATAACCAGCTAATAAGGTACAAGCAAAAACATAAAATTTGCTAAATTAAAATTTTATTCGTTGGAATATTTCGACGCCACTCATCAATTAATGAAAACACGGTGACGCAGCTGGCTAGCACGACTAGCATGAAATCGTTCTTTGCAGTCGGTTAACTCGGGGCGCAAAAAGGGCTCGAAAACAACTTTTTTTTTAAATAAACTATTTTGTATTTAAAATAAAAACCATTCAGGGTTAATCTGTGACCAGTAGATCACACTGTTTGAAGAAATTATACGAATTCGTTTACACCCTGTATATTTTCATTATAAATCTCGAAATTACACAAAAGATAAGCATTGTGAATATGTAGTTTCTACAAATGAAACATTTACAAAAAAAAACACTCGTTTAGAATTTTTTTACTAGACAGAGACAACAGTACTATGCATGTGCTGAAATCACGATACATTTACCCAATTCTAAGTTCACACCACGCAGTATAATGTCCGTTTCACGTGAGAGAGACAGAAAATGCTCTAAAATCTTCGGAAGCGTGCAGACCCTTCATTTTTCATAATCATTTCTTAATTTCAAATAATTCCCGGGTACCCGGGATTCCCGCCAAATAATTCCCGGGTCCTAAAATCCTCAAATTCCCGGGAATTCCCGGTTCCGGGTACCCGGGGCGAAAACCCTAGTCCGTGCATAGGAGATAGACCTATGATATTCTGTGATTTAGTGTAGACGATAAAGCTGCCAGTTTTATCATGTTGATGTACTTATTTCATCAATTTTTTTAATTTTTTTTTTTTATTACTTGACTCGGTCGCGTTTGACCCTCGTCGCACCTGATGGTAAGCGCAGACAGGGTCTAAGATAGAGCACACGAATCCAAATAACAGAGATATAGAGGGATTCCCCTATATCCCTCTGGCTCTCACATACACACGACGGAACATAGTAAAGGGTGGTAGCTAGCCAGGCGGACCGTATAGATCCTACCACCAAGCAAATTTAAACACATAACGTACTTGTGGTCTACACCCAAAGTTTGTTAAAACTTCAAGATATTTTCGGAACACCGGTTAAAAAATAGTAACAGTAATAAATTACTCCATTAGGAAATCGAATATCGGGCCACTCGCTTGCGATTATTGCGACCACTACTACACTTGTGTCAAAAATAAATATTTCCTGACTCGCATCCTAATTGCGTAAAACACTCGTTACCGGCTTTGATTTTGGCATTTTTTTTCCTTTTTGGTAAATTTTTGTACTCAAGACTTGGTACTACATTTCTCCGAAGTCTGTGGTCAAGACAACGTTATTCTCTCTTTACTATCCTAAATCATAGTAGTTACTGTGTTCACTGAAATTGTTAAAGATATCCTTTTTTAAAGAGTAACCATGAAGTTTCTTGCCGGCTCTTCTCCATATGAAACGACTAATTGGAACCGTGCACCTAAATTCAACTTTTCATAAGCGCCTGTAATGGTTTATGTGAAATAATTTTCATTGATTTTGATTTGATTTTGAAAATACAACAATATTCTTTGCGTGGTACATAGTTGAGCAGAAGTCGGATTGTTAATGCATACGTTGCTATGGAAATTGTTGACCTGTCAAAATCAAAGCCATAGCGATTACGATTACGTTGCGCAATTAGCATGCAGTTTGCTTTCATAGTAGTATGTAGAAAAAGATACACTACTACATAACATTAACTAGAGGTAAGATGGTTATCGCTCCGCGTAAGTAATTTACGAATGAAGGAACTCGTCTCTCAAAGGAACTCGATGGTACAATTCCTAATGAGTGTATTCGTACGTGTATCGTATATTTCACGCATATTGCGAGTTGTTCAGCTCATCAGCTTAAAGGAAATCAATTGTAATGATGTTCGACGCTAGTCACCTGTCTGTGCTGCCAGCCTTTGTGTTTCAAAAACTAATATATTACCCAGCTGAACAAAATTTATTGTTTTTACTGCGACTAGTGGCCATTATACGAGGTGAGTCGGAAAGGGGGTACTAATCCAAAAGGGTGTTAAAGTACCCATAATAATGAGTATCTTTTGTTCTACCATTTACCCAAGATAAAAAGTCAATAGTTTAAGAGAAATAGCTGCTCAAAGATTTAATGAAAAAAAATAAACTTTAAAAAAAAAAGTAAAAACCGACTTCAAAGAAATACTAAAAGGAGTAAAATAATTACCATAACATAAAATTAACAGTTTCAGAAGTCGGTGGCTTCTATTTTCTTCAGTGATGAGTTGCACCGACTTCTGAAACTGTTAATTTTATGTTATGGTAATTATTTTACTCCTTTTAGTATTTCTTTGAAGTCGGTTTTTACTTTTTTTTAAAGTTTATTTTTTATTAAATACGTTTTAGTGTCATAATTTTAGCCCCCTCCTTCATAACCCTTCTTTTTGGCTTTGACGTAGTCGGGCATAAAAAGTCCTTTCAAATGATACCTTACACGATATAATGAAAACATTCCAAAGGGGGGGAAGGGGGGACACGCACCCCCTCCTCTTTTCAAGTAGTCAGTTCCCAACAACAAATATAAACAAAGCAATATTAGTAATTTAAGAATTTTGCTTTGATCCGATGAGGAGTTCCGTTCCATATCTCTGAAGTTCAAGGTCTAATCATAACAAAATTTAAATGGGACCAATCGGGAAGTATACCCTTTCGAAAAAAGAAAGAATTTTTCAAATCGGTTCATAAATGACGGAGATATGAGGTAACACACATAAAAAATAAAAAAAAAAATACAACCGAATTGAGAACCTCCTCCTTTTTGAAGTCGGTTAAAAATACGCTAAAATCCTATCCTCAGCTATCATTACTTAGCTGTGTTTACATTTTAGGTCATATTTGGGGTCACGGATTAGAAACTCCATTTTCTGAATTCGTTACCAGAGCAGGGATGAAGAATTTTTCAGAAAACTAAAAATCGTTTGACATGGAAATAAAAATGATCGAATTTTTAAATTTTGACTCTTGCTTTAAAACAGTCATCACACTTAAGTTGCCCGCGGATAAGTACCTCTTTTCCGACTAACCCTCCGATCCAGTTTTGTGTATCTGCGATGCAGAAGCTTAGGAATACTACTAGAAACATTAGATAAGTATGTTTATTATCATTAGTTTACTCACATCAAATAAGATTGTTATTATTACGACTATCTTCTAGTTGTTATAGCAAACAATATTATCTGGCAGATTTATGTACACTGCGTTAATGTAGCTCGTTCCATTCAATAGTAAATGTTGTAGTATAATAAATGCAAGGCATCCGGGTTCGTCGTGCGATCCAGCCCGCGCACCTAAACTGTACCTACCGACCTAGGTATCCTAACGCCGTTCCTAGGTCGACGACCCTTCCTAGCCTCGGAGGCGGTAGATTCGCAGGATACGATAAATTTCAATAGTGCATTGACTGCATGTACCCGGTCCAGTCAGGATAGACAGTAACTGCAATGTAAAATCATATTCATTAATGTCTAATCTGAACGCTCTTGAGAACTTCCTTATTGAGGATGTATCTTCTCATTTTGAAGTTATTATACTTATGTATTTAAAGAAAAGATTTTATTCTTTGAAATTACAAAAGGCTTTTGAGTTAGAATGCATAAAAACTCATCCTTTTTTAGTAAGCGCTTTCTCAATTTTGCTTTTAAAGGACGAAAACAAACTGCGTACTATTTATTCTTTTTACTTTGACCGGGAGGTCCGACGATGACTTGTAAATAGTGGAAGTCTAAAACCAGATCGCAATTCTGTACCTCTGGAACGCAATCAACCATGACTTGACCATTAGCGCCGTGTCATTGGAACTTTGATGTGTTTATTCAGCCGCTGTAAATGTCCATTAGGGCTGTATACCTTTAAGCAAAGAGAGATGCAAATATTTATGCTAAGTTACAGAATAGTACACTTAGTTTGACATAGTGAACACAGATGAGTAAACTTTATGGAGGTAATTGTAAGTGAGATTTTAACTTTCTTGATTTTTTTATTTAATTTTTGAGAGGTTTCTTGGCCAAATAACAACCTCGCGGATCATATCGTCGCTCGGGAGTGAAAACCTCGGGAATGCAATTTGGTCATTTTTATTTTATCACAACGTCTATGGACTCTATTATATCTTATAAGAAAGTCGCTCTATGTGAAATTAGTTTGTAAGCACTGAAACTAGCCTTTATTGGGTACCTACATAAAATCTATATTTATAAAAATGAATCCCTTTTTCTCTTTTTTTTTTTATCGTGGGAAAATCCTCATGGATACCCTTCGCCCGGGGATGGCGAAGGGTTATGCCGGACTCTTACCGGCTAAAAACCCACGGTGTTCCTTCTCCTGACCCTTGGCCGGGGTCACGGGATTCGCAGCTGCATGCGCCGCAACCCCGGCAGGCCCCGGTCCACCAGCCCCTGGCGGACCTCTCCTTCTGTGGGGCCTTGCCCCACGTCCTCCTGAGAGGCGCGCACGGAACATTGCGCGCCGCCTTCTCGGGCCTGTTGCTGGTCGGGCGACGGGTCCCCTAACCCGTATCCCTTTTTCCCTTGGTCACGGCATCACACGTGAGCGGGTGGACCGATTTCGATAATTTTTATTTTGTTGTGTTCGTAATTGCCAATAGAAAAGGTTCTTATGAAAGAAAATTTTGATATTTAAAAAAAAAAACTAAATTATCGGTAGTTATAGGTAGGTAGTTAGTAGGAAAAAGTGCATTGCAACGCATGCTGGGTACAGCTAGTTCGTAATAAATATAATTGACTAGCTTTTGCCCGCGACTTATTCAGCGTCAAAGCCCACAGGAACCGTGCAATGACCAAATGCATTCCCGAGGTTTTCACTCCCGAGCGACGATATATGACTTGCAAGGTTAAGCTACGCTTGCCCCGGTCAGTCCGTGGATGGGTGACCATTCGTTACACATCGACACCCCTCCGTGTCTCGGAGAGCACGTTAAACCGTCGGTCTCGGGTGTCATAGGAATACCTATGATAGTCGTTACGGGTAGTCAGACACAGTGGATCACTAGGAAATCATGCAGCCGACGAACTGGCCTGGAGGGGATCTGACACGGTGGCATTTGGGCCTGAACCTATAGTACCCATCCCCTTCAACTAACTACGCAGGTGCTCCAGGAGTTTACTCACACACAGGCACAGAACTGGTGGACTTCAGCCCCAGGCTGCAGGCAATCCAAGGAGGCCATGCCGCTCATGGATGGCAGACTGACAAAGCGCCTGTTGCGCCTGGACAGGAGTAGCCTGCGGATGGTGACTGGAACGATAACCGGACACTGCTCACTAAACAAACACTTCCACACGATAGGCATAACGGACAGCCCTCTGTGCAGAGCATGTATGGGGGCAGAAGAAACGGTCGCACACGTGCTCCTGGAATGCACAGGGGTCACCCGAATACGAGAAACAACCCTTGGCGCACCGAAATCACTCGCAAATGTTCTGAGCGGATTGAGAGCCCTAATCTGCTTCTGGAAGGAGGTGGGCTGGTTGGAATGACGGCCGCCATGGCCGACGTACAATGGTTCACTTAAAGGACTAAGTGCGGAAACTTGTTTTGTTCACTCCTATGTTTCGGGCTACTTTTGGACGGGCGACTAACTTCGTTGACGGACTTAGGGAGTAGGTCCCCCCCCTGATTAGACTGGAACGAAGCTGACCCCAACGCAGTTGGGAAAAGGCAGAAGTGAGATTTTAACTTTCTTTTAAAAGCTGCTTGTATGAATATGATCCTTTACGACTTCAGGAACGAACTATCCGCGTGAAACTTCGCAATTATCACAGTTTTATGATAACCAATATACACCTCGTGTTATTAACGCTATACGTGGCGGTTTTGTAATTTTAATGTCCTATAGCGGCTTTAAAAGAAGCACCTTTCTCGGGTGTCTGCCACTTATGTGCTCACATTCCATTTGCATCATTACAGTGATTGTTAGTGCACTATTGTAAACTGGGCTGGTTTTTTGTGGCGTGTAGTTAAAAGCGTTGTCTAACAACGACATTTATGGCGGTTGTTTACTATAATAAAATTAAGTTTAATGCCGACTCTGAATGCGAGGGCTAATATAACTCGACGCCAATTCGTTGATATTAATAAAAAAATACGTTCTTTATTTTCATTACTTTTTGTAGGTTTATTGGAGTCTTTTATTGTACTTATAGCAAATTGAAAACGTCGGTAAGGAATGCATTGTGTTGTTTTTTTATATGCCTCAGGCGTTTTCTACCAGTCGACCAGTCGGTGATGCAGAGAAAACATGTCAAAATCACTTTATGATGATTCAGCCGAAAGACGCCACAGCAGTGGATGCTGGACATAGGCCTCCCCCAATAGGTGATTATGTTTCCATAATTGCCACGCTTGGCAGGCGGGTTGGCGATGGCAGAATGTTTGTTAAAATACTCAGAGAACGCTGCTGCCCATCCTTTAGTGAATCACTTAGTCGCCTTTTGCGACACCTATTTAAAGAGATGGGGTAAGTAGTGCTTATTCTTTACGTCGGGCACCACACGGAACAACTTTATGATAGATTTCTATCAACTGCGAAATTGTGTGGTAATTATTTTGTCAAATTTTATTATTCTTTATTTTACTTATATGCAAATTGTGATAAAATATAAAGCTGCAAAAATACGCACACTGAACATGTTTTCAAAGTGCCTGTGGTAATTATGACGAATTTAATTTGCATTTTACACAAAACTTGTTAAATGTTCAAGGAACTGCCGACAACAGCGTAATTATGTTATTATGTGAAATTACGAAGCTGTGAGGGTGAACTTCTGAGTAATATCTGGAGAACAATTGGCGGGAGAGGCGCGCGCGGACGCACGTCTCGTCGTCGCCTGCGCAGGAGTCGAGACGTGCCGCATCGCTCATTAGTGTTTTTGCTCTAATTACATGACGTGTTCTGTACCTTATCCAAATTAAATAATAATATGGACAATGCATATTATAAATGTGCTCTTTCTTATTAAGAATACAGCAGCGTGACTGGTTTAGTCACTTTACATTCGAAAACCACGAATTCTGCTCATCTTTCTGTACAACTTCAACTATGGGACAAACACTAAATTAATGAAAAAAAAACAGCTGTTCCATAGAACAAAATAATCAGTATTGCTTAACAAAGAGTATGGAACAGCTGATTTTGTTTTAACGAATTCAGAGTAAATAGATGACGAATTCAGATAAATAGACCCTAAATTATTTATCGTCGGATGTAGTTAGTAGTGTGTTTGACTGAAAAAATGTAATTAGTCCGTCAGTTAGATTATCAAAAAATATTTGACCCGTATTTTTTCTTTTGTTACGTAAACCAAAATTGACGAAGATACGACACTTTTAAAATTGTCAAAACGTCACAAGCAATTTTTACTTGCTTCTGACGTCACAAGCCCCCACTCTCGATTTTTTATGCGTTTTGTCTTTCTAAATATTCATAGATTTAACAAAAGAAAAAATACGTCTCCATTATTTTTCAAAACACTAACTGGTTGACTAATTAGATTTGCAATTTATTGATGCTGTCAACATGCCTATTGTAATGGTAACCGTAGTAGGGATAACGACAGACTGCATAATTAGATCCAACACAGCAATAATGCACAAAAGCATATTATTTACCATCTTTATTCATTCGCATTCACAACTTTACATTTTTAAATACACATCTATAAAAAATACATTTAAAAATATAAAAATAGAGGTCCACCGGCATCGGGAGCATGGTCCAAGCTACCGGTGGTTAGGGCTCCAGAGACAGGAACCTCCTCACAATACGCGCCGTGTCCAGGAGGACTGCTTTCTGTATCAGGCCCTTGATCCAGCCACCTAACGAGAGCCTCATGAGGTGTTTGTCGAGGCTCTTGGCCATTAGGCTATTGGCCGTTACGACTATCGGCACAATAATGGTTGCCGAATTGACATCCCACATGTTGACAACCTTGTGTGCTAAGTCAAGATATTTGATTTGTTTATCTTTCTCAGCTTTCACGAGGTGTCACAAAAGCATATTATTATTATGTTTAGCACTTTAGCACAAATAATATTTAACAAAATATCGAAATTAATTTAACAATTGAACATTAAACGTATAAACATCATAAAAAAAACTTAACTGACAAATGTTATGATAATTTTTCAGATTTTTTGAATGATTCCTTTGTCCTTTTCTGTTTATTTAAATAAAATTTAATTTTATTGAAAATGTATAAAACCAAAAGACAAATTAGAAATCTTTTCAATTTGATTTTACTAATTTGCAGTATTTTACCTTTAATAAGTTCAGTAACAACCTCATTTCCAATAACTTTGTTCGCTATAGGTAATGTATGGCAAAACTACGAGTATCTAAAATTAAGACCTCACATTACCTTACATTTGTGCATAAGTATATGAATACAGTACAAATAATTATATCTGCAACTTATAATTTGTACTGCATTCATATTGTCACAAATAAATTACATCCTAAGTAATATTATAAATGCGAAAGTAAAGTTTGTTTGTTTGTTACTTTTTCACGCCTAAACCACTGAACCGATCATCCTGAAATTTTGCATATAGGTTGTCAGGTGCACAGAAACGGATGTAGGGTACCTTTCATCCCGAAAAAAAGTACTGTTCTCGAGGAAAACAACAATAACATTCTTACGATAATAGATGACGCCACGTGTCTTTCGAATCATGATTGAATTAAATTATACCAAAAAATACGGAATACGCAATAAACGATATTCACGCGGGCGAAGCCGTCAGCGACCTATTGTATCTATTAAGAGCTCCACTATTGGAAAGTCATAAATTTTAATTTATGACTTTCCAATAGTGGAGCAGAATGCAGCTATGAACCACATATTTAGGTAACTGAAAGAAGTCTTTTCGTAGAATATCGTATTACTACTCACTTGGATACTGAATACTTATTAGTCGCATTAGATCGATTATTCCATTGTGACATTGCGATCACAAATCCATTCGATCTTCACTGGCGATTTCTATGGCATGATGTAAAGGTAGCTTCGGTTTCAGCTTAGTTCAATATTCGTTATTCCTTTTATCATGAATTTAATCTACGTAGGAGCCGAGATTGCATCCAGTCAGGCAGACCTTGTCTCGTATGTCATTTACTTATAATTTAGTACCTACTCTGCTACTTGAAAGATGTAAAGTGCAACTTCGAAGTTTGTCATGCTGATGTTTCATTATAATCTATCCTCAACTTTATGGTAACTGAATAAGAGTGGTATTAGCATGTAAATGATCTCCTCAGAGTATCGTCCTAAGAAATATACATATAATAAATAGGCAACTGTCAATGTAGGTAAGAAAGATAATTTAGTACTTGCAACGGAGACATTTGGTATTCAGCGCGAAAGCCTGAGTCATGTCTGTGTCGTAAATCAATCATTGATTGGATATGATCGGTCCTACCTACTTTTATTGTTACTTGCATATATAATACAGGATATATTCATGTCACGTACCAAAGAGAAAGCGTTTTATGATTTTGTTATTGAAATGAAACGAACCGACCTCAAATTAAGCCTCATATCAAAGGATAGGTACTTTATATCATGTGTTAAACATAACGGCGAAGTGAGGGTGTCCCTACTATACACCTCTGCCCAACCCTTCAGGGAATATAGGCGTGATGTTACGTTTTGTATGTTATCTTTAAACAGCTATTTCTCTACTATTAACTTTTGGGGAAAGTTCTATAAGTTATACCTTAACACCCTTTCGGATTAGTACCCCCTTTCCGACTAACCTTGTATATATGTCGCAGTCGGATTGTATAATCCGCCGTATTACATTACGGCTAGCCGTTATCAAAAACAGGGCCGTTTTAAAATGCGGCGGTTCAATGATTAGTGTGATTGAATGCAGCTGAATAAAAAACCGCCAGAATGTATTCGCCGCCATACGTTGTTCAACACGGCTAGATATAATATTATAATACAGCGAGACATTAGCCACCTCTTTGACAGGTTTTAGTTCCGATTCTTAACACTCGTGGCGCTGCCGGACATAACAACAACAATGCTGTCGGATACAGAAAGTGTGTTGCTAAATTGCGAAGTTATAAGTGAATTAAATAATGAAAACGTGTTAAATATGTCCGTGAACAGTGACTTTAAGAACGATTTTCAGGTGCAATTACCTAAAGGATTTCTAAAGTAGTTAGTAGTTTCTAAGTAGTAGTACGATGCGGCTAAACGTGGCCCGCCTTATTGAAGAACGTATCGCAATGACAATCCGGCTAATCGTTGAACCGCCGCATTTCAAAACGGCCCTGGGGCCCAATTCTCCTAAAATAAATCTTGTTAAATCACAACCGAACCAAGGCCGAACCGTTCATTCAGACAGTTCTCAATTTCAAAAGCTGTCGAATTGTTTGACACAAAAAACAAAATCAATCATTTTAAAAGTTTTTGAAAACAAAAACTGACTGACGGTTGTGGTTCGATTGCGTTTGGCAACAATTTATTTTAGGAGAATTGGGCCCCTGTTTTTGATAACGGCTAGCCGTAATGTAATATGGCGGATTATACAATCCGACTGCGACACATATAATATGTAATTATATCTATGACAGATGATTCAGACATTGACCTCGATACTGTTGTACATATTATGTACCTAATACTGAGAATGCGAGATATCCACACATCCGCATCTGCAGCATCTGTAAACGACGAACCAATTTTGTTGTAACTCGTCCTAAGAATAGGAAATTGAACTAAGGTTACTTACTACCACAAAGCACCCCCCTTGCACCAATAATGTTCGTTGAAATAAGGACGAGCAAGCGAACAAAATAAAACGACCCATGACCTACTTAGTTCTAGGGTTCAAATAGGTTCTAAATTTAACCTACGTAGCTACTTTGGTCATATTTCTTCATTACACAAAATTTATTAGAAATTGCTCGTGGCGATAGATGAGACCACCTATCTCGCCGTACCACCGCTTCGTTGATACTTAGAATACCAAGCATTCATCACTATGATTGACACACGATTAATGTACCCCCACTAACCTACGGGTTTCCCGACATACAACTATTTTAATGATGGTCGGATGAAACTTCATGAATGATTAGCTTGTTAATAATAGAGGAAGAAAGGTAGACCATCAATTTTCTTATACAGTTTTGTCGTAATAGCAATCAGGATGTTGTGGTATCGCTTCATGATACACCTACACACACCATCACACACAAACACACCCTCCTAAACAACATGCGTGTTATATTAATGTTACTTTTATCTTACCACTGCTTTTTTAATTTCTTTAAATTAGTCAAAAACTGATAGTATCTCATGTCACGGCATCATTTATTATCTATCGTTTATTCATTTACATTAGGTATATTTCTACAATTATCAAAATTTCTAACCTACTTAGGCAGGGTTCCCACTACGCCGGACCGGCAGATCTGCCGCGCCGGTAAATCTGCCGGAAGGGCTAGTGGCTGTACAATTTATATGAAGCTATTCACATTATCCCGGGTCCGGCATTTTTGCCGAGCCCGGCATTTTTACCGAGCGTTTTGTCACCACGAAGTGCCGGTAAAACGACCGGACCCGGAGTTATGTGAACGAGTTTGTGCCGGTATCTGCCCCCCGCTCGCCCCGCTCGTGCTCCCCTCGCCCCGCCCGTGTTCCACTCACGTCATTCCAAGTTCAATGTTCCAAGTGAAAATCTTTCCCGTAAAATAGGGTGTACCCAATGTTTTCTTTTATTTTGCCTTCTGTTAAGATACCACCACAACACAACAATTTCGTCGTCCATTGTGCGCGCAGATACAAATTCAACTGAGGTGAGTACTTGACTGTCTGAATTTCTTCCGGGATCCGACGTAATGTGAACACTCTGTCCGGTGTCCGGTTTCCGGCAGATTTGCCGGTCCGGCGTAGTGGGAACCCTGCCTTACTCATTCACACAAGACAATTCGGTTTTTTTGACATATCGTCTTTTTTCACGATTCGTTTTTTGTTGACGGCGGCTTTTCTTTTAAAATGCCCGTGTTCATACGTATTATGAATCGTGAAAAATGTCGGACACGTTTTAAATCACGTATCGTCTTTTAAAAAACACGTTCGTCAAAAAACACGAATCGTGACTTTTTTGTGACGGTTCCATCGTGTTTGATAGTTCATCCAAGACTAAGAATCACGAAACGAATGTGAACATCAATTCGGATATTAAATAATCGTCAATGTCGGAACCCGTGTGAATGAGCCCTTACATAATTATACAAACAGAGAAAAACTATATCCTAGACTAAAACTATACAAAATAAAAGAGGATATCAAAATATTCCTCCGCATCGTTGTCTACTGGAAGTGTGCCGAGAAGGCTGGCAGCTTTGCCACGTTGTGTGGCAACGCCAATTCTGTAGCCGAAAAACAAGCCAGCCCTCTGGTCACGTGATTAGTGACATTTATTTAGATAGGTACTTAAATGCATTTAATTGTACAACCCTAGTGGAAGGCGCTGGTTCTTGTGATACAATGTTTTACATACAGGTACCACACCGTTACATTACTCTGTTACGCTAAAACTTTTGTATGCAGATTTTTAGTGTTATTATTGTAAATCATGTTTGTGAAATGAAAATTATCAGCCCATTTCTGTCCCACTGTTAGGCATGAGCCTCTTAGAATGAGAAGAGTTTAGGCCTTAGACCACGACCCTGGCCTGATAACCAGAGATCGGAATGGGTAGAGTATATTTACCTAAACTTCGAGGAAGGAACCGTAAAAAATGTTATGTGATTTTTCAAATCAATTAATTATTTGTAACTATAAATAAAGCCCAATCAATAATTCGTGATTTTTAAATCCCGGTATTAAAACGTCATTATAATTATTCCGGGATTTTAGAGCAGGTATTATCCACTCTGGCACCACACGGTACACGTTTACGTGCCGGACGTAAAGAATAGTACTACCCCATCTCTTCCCATGGGTGTCGTAACAGGCGACTAAGGGATTTACTAGAGGATGGGTAGCAGCGTTTTCTGAGTACCTACTTTAACAACCATGCTGCGATCGCCAACCCGCCTGCCAAGCGTGGCGATTATGGCAAACCTCCCCAACATGGAGCACAGGGCCGGTGGATGTGGCGATGCTTGGGAGAGGCCTATGTCCAGCAGTGGACGTCTTTCGGCTGAATGATGATGATGATGATTATCCCCTCTATGTTGCTTCCTTCCTTGAAGTTTAGGTAAATATACTCTACCTATTTCGATCTCTGCTGTTAACCTTAAGGGGCCGTCTCAGTTGTGCAGGTTTGCTCACGATGTTTTCATTCAACGTTAACGCAATTGATAATGTAATTATGATCCGCACATGAATTTGAAAAGTCAGAGGTTGGGGCTGGGATCGAAACCAGACCCTTTTGCATGGAAGTTAAGCGTTCAACCGCTTAACTATCACAGCTTCTAAGTATCGTGATGTCATCAAATAGGTCTTGATTGTATCTGCTATCCAATGAATGCAAGTGAGGTTTTTTTTCTTTATTAATCGGACACTAGATTTCATTCTATAACTATTCTATTATAGACCTTAACTTCAGTTTTTTATGCTTCATCTTTTTTTATTTCTAGTTTCCTAATCTTCCAATTTTTACAGTTCCGTGTCTTAACACGTTCAGTGCCGGGAGCCCTCCAGGAGGGCACCCTGTAGTCGCATTCGCCATGCCGGGTGCCCTCGTGGAGGGCTAATTTTAAATGTAGGTTTTTCTTGGAAAATTCACCGTCATGAAACAAGAAAACACATTTTACGACGTAGTAGCGTATTTTTCAAGGTTTTTAATCTAATGGGGGGGACCCGCCTCGAGGGTTCACTCTTAGCGCAAACGTAATGCCGAGGAAGGTCCTGGTCCATTAGCAATATGTATGGCGGGATGGCGTATGACCTCTATGAAAAGTGTGGTGGACTCGAATGTGTTAAAAGAAAAAAACGGAGTCTTTATAAAATTACTTTTAGTCCGTCTGTCTGTCACAGATTTTTATGTTTTATGTTTAATCTGGACAATGAACCCAGTAGGTACCTTTGAAGCGGTTGCAATTCGAAGCGGTGCTTATAGCCATTACATTAGTGAGGTGATTACATCTGTAGGTCGATAGTGAATCACCGTTGCCAGTATCCTGGCCCTAAGTGGGTGCATGCGTCGGCGTCGGCGGACAAGAGGCTCTGCACATGCTAATGCACAGAAATGACATCACTAAAATGCCAGGCATCGTAATTGTAAAGGCTTCTACACACCAAAGCCGCCGGCCCGGCGGCTTTACCCGCCGGTTTATGCCGGCGGCCAACTAACGCGAACTAAGCGAGCGAACATAACGCAAAAAAAGCCCGGCGGCATAACCCGCCGGGTTAAGCCGCCGGTGCCGGCGGCTTTGGTGTGTAGAGGCCTTAATGGCCACCACTGACACCGCACTATCTCTCATCGCGCGCAGTAAGTGAACTGATGCTATCGACTGTTGGACAATGAGGCACATCACTACCGGCTCTTTCATTATCAATATATTGCTCGTATTGTTTCGCATATCGATGTTATCATTTATTTATATATATATTTTTATTTATTTTTCACGTGGAATAATTTTTGCTATGGCACCATTTTTATATCTCTTATACTTTAGCTGGTCTGTTGCGGTTCTGCATCAGGTGTTCCATTTTCCAAAATAAATTATAGCCTATATGTTGCCCAGACTTAATACCTATACCTACAACAACAAAAAACTTTTCTTCCTGTAATTCCGCAGCGGATCCCAAGGGTACACTGAATTAACAATAATATTGCAAATAACTTAAAAAAAAATCTTTATAAACTATATTTGGGGTTTTTCCTTCAGGAGCTAATATACAGGGTGTAAAAAGACCCATCACATAGCCGAAATCTGCGCACTCTGTACATCAAACTAAACTACATTGACCAAAAATAATTGCTGGGAAACGACTTTTATTTTTTGGCATAAAAACGCTTTTTTTTTGTAGCGCGCAATGTGTGGTTGTGGCGATGCCGCGCGTTTGCATGCGTGCAGCGGCCACACAGTTGAGCCAAGGCGGTTGTGTGCGTTTGATATTCATTGCGTTTTTGTAACTTCAAATGCGTAATTTGTGAGGAAAAATTGACAATTTTGATAAGGTTGTTTGGAAGAAAGTTTAGTATTATCACTTAGAATACGTTTTTTGAAAAAACTAAAAAAAATATGTATACTTTGACCTTCAATATCTCCAAAACCAATGGTTTCCCAGGTATGATCTGGTAGAAAAAAATGATCCCAATGGTGGGTAGAATATGTGGTTTTCGTTATCGTTAAGGGTCTTTTTACACCCGATATAAAGACCGGAAGCGTTGCTGACCCTTGAAAAAACAACATAAAGTTGGCCATGAGAAAAACAGCTGGTTGTCAGGTCAACTCCAGCGGCTTTAAGCGTCTGCCCTTCTGACTTGGTTATTGTCATGGCAAAGCATGTAGTCACAGGGAACTGTGTGCGCTTAAATTGAAAGGGGAAATTGTTGGGGATGAGTGGTATGCGCGGTATGAACACAGCCTCACCGGCACCACACCCAGTGAGGATTGTAGCAACAATTATATTACGTTGTAAAGCGTTGACAATAAGACGGGTTCCGTTGCACAGTTTTGGCGGAGTTAAATTTCGCATCAGCATTATGGGAACACCGACTTTAAGTCTTATTTTATGAGCAGGGAGACCACTCGCTGTAAGTGAATTGAGAAACTAAACTGGGTAATTAGTGGCGTCGTCCTGATCGACAACACTGTCGAAAGAAGTGTAAACCACTTCATCCCCTACAATATCCGCCAAAATTTTTTGATTAATTTTTGCAGCTTGAAGTTTTTTTGGGGTCAATATGGCGCGTTCGCATAACCATGAATTTTCTAATAATCTAAGTGACTGCTCCCCTGCGTTACCGGGTAGGCTACCGTGTCACGAAGATAAATGGAAAAGGAAATTAAACACTCAAATAACATAAGCTCGAAGGCTATTTATTCGATAAAATAAAAAAAATAATGGGAGTTTTGGCCAGTAGAGTCAAATTTTCAATGATATACCATCGTCATTAAAAATCAGTCCTAAACTGTTACCGCCTTCACCGCGTGGAGGTACTCCAAGCTTATGTTATTTTATAATTATACAGTGAAATTAGTGATAACTTTGATTTCCACATCAGATGTTTCTGATCTTCGATTTTTATAAGTCAACAGGAAATGCCCATCAGACCGAACAACTTTTGCTAAGACGTCATTCCTATATGTGTTATGGTGTAGCTGGGCGCTTGGCATTCCACAACAGGTGTTCCAGATCTTCAATTTTTATACGTCAACAGAGAGTGCTCATCAGGCTGAACAACTCTTGCTAAGACGTCATTCCGATATATGTTATAGTGTAGCTGGGCTCTTGGAGTTTCACATCAGGTGTTTCAGATCTTCAAATTTATTCTCTCATCAGAAAATGCTCATCACGAAAAATAATTTTTGCTATTGTACATTTTTTTTATCTCTTATAGTTTAGCTGGTCTGTTGCGGTTCTGCATCAGGTGTTCAAGTTTCCAAAATAAATTATAGCCTATATGTTGCCCAGACTTAATACCTATACTACAAAAGAAAAATCATTCAAATCCGTTCAGTAGTTTCGAAGATTAGCGTGTACAAACAAACAGACAAACAGACACACAGACAAACAGACAAACAGACAGACTTTTTTTTTTGGATTCGTGCTCTATTACTGTTTCTAAACCCCCCTCAACTATTGTTTTTTTAATATATCCAATGTACAGACACAGTTTTTTTACTGTTTTATTATATGTATAGATAGATGTTTCTGACCAATGACAGGTTCAGATACTTATTCATCATTAACTTGCTTGATCGATACAAAGAAAATTAATAGTCTTTCAAATGATTGCCTCAGTTAAAGCACTTGAAAGTTATTTTAGTCATTTGAAATCATAGTCTATCGGCTTCGTTCGGCTCTGACATCTAATTTATGTAAGATCTCAACGCCTAACCAACCATTTGAGTCGCATGATTGACGGGTGTCGAACAAAACACGTTTCAATTCCATAAATACGGCCTTAGGTTTGATGATGGCTGTGATGTTGATTACACCAGTTGTTCAATGATTGATAACTTCCAAGCGAACGACAACTAAGCTAACCCACAGACTGTTATTTTGTCTTGTATTCTTATTTGTGAAATCGACATGTAAACGGCGTCAAGAGTCAAGACGCATTTAAAATCGACAATACAAAAGGATATAAATTAACTTGGAGTTCAGTCCTAAATAAACAAAGTAAATTGAATATAATATTTTAAATTCAATCGTACTTTTATCGTGCATCTGCAAAAGTAACGAGTGTTTAATTTTCGCGGCGTCTCGGGAGCGGCAATAAAAATGTTTCGCTATTGAATGGGAGCGCGTACGTAGGCGGTAGTAATTGATTACCGTGGCGAACACGGTATCAGCTTATCGCCCATCTCAACGTACGCACAATGTCCAATAAACTAGGTGATGTTATCTGTCGTTGTAAATGAATCAGTTCAGCTCAGCTCGAAACTCTAGACGAGGGATGAGGTGACGGGTGTATTCGCTAAAATACTACAGACAGGCATTTAATCTTATTGTTCTGTTCGAGTTTATTCCTGACCTTTCACTGAATATATTTCGTATCCAGTTGCATGAACGGTCGTTACGAATCACTGAGTAGTTGAATAATGTGTAGTAATTCTGATGTTCTTTTCTACTGATATAAAGGGGTCGGGATTATAATGCACCTCCTTGTATGTAATTTTATGAATTCCTTACTGTTTCATAATGTATCGTTCAGCTTTATCAGATTAAGCCGAATACAAGTTCGAAAAATGTTAATGTTCCCAAATTCTTTTGATGCCTCAATTTATTATACAAATGTAAGTACTAAACATTTTTTACACTGCATGTAAAGATAAAGATATCGTTAAACAGAAATAAATTCCCGGAGCTTTAGCGACATTTAAATCGCACTTCAACTGAAATGCTTTTTATGTTGATTATTGAGATTTTTAAAGTTATTTTACACTCTGGTGGCGAACATGGTAATAACGTGTAACTCGTGTAAGGGTATTTGTTCAGCGCGGCCACGACCGAGGTGCGTAAAGTGTTATCCTAGAGACAGATACGAGGGCATTACGCGAGGCGGTCTGCGTCTATGTGGTGCCCGGCACAACGACGTAGTATTTACGATTAGATATGTTAAAATAAGACTACGAACTGATATTTTTATCCAGCTTTGCGTGTGTATTAAGATGTCGGATAAAAGTGCGATTAATTCTTTAAAATATAACTTTGAAAAAATATGAAAACATTTTCAAATTCTTAACGACTCAATATTTTAATTTCGAAAAAGAACTTTTTGGCCCGCAACTCACTTTTATTAAGATACGAATGAGAAGAACCCCTTTACTTTAACAGTTATGTAAGATGATTCAGAGAACCTCTTCATAATACGGGAATTTATCGTTTAGTCCTAGTGTTGTATGATAGATCACAGCGTCACGTACCATCTAGATAATGTGGCAGTATGTGAGGACACGTCATTATAACCACATTACCGATTTATTTCGTCACACACGACTACACTCGGACGGTATTTTTTGCCCGACTGAACACGAAGATGCGAAGATCTACGCAATATGGTCGATCATAAACATTTACGCAAAATTATTGTGAATCAACTTAGTTGTAGAGCTATGAATCTTTAGACGGAGATTTTATTTGATGTCTTGGCGACCTAAAACGACCTACAATTTGCCTTAAGGTTCCGCTTGAGACCTACAGAGATGGAGAGACTAATCCCTCTCCGTCTTTGAGTGTCAATGAAGGCAGCTAAGGATTTATTTAAGAGCTTAGGCAGTAGCGTCCATAGTGGCTAAAAAACGCAGCGTTTGATGAAACATATTTCGTCACATAATTCAGTCTCAACTATAAACTATGCAACTGACAAATACAGCTTGAAGGCAATAAGGATGTAGTCTGTGCAATTGCGTGACAACTGCCGACTTGATGTGTAGCTCACTCGCAGTTATGATTTCGAATATGAAACGAAATTATGTTTCACCTAACGCGGCGTTCCCTCCCTGTTTTCTCAAATTGCGATCACCCATTATTCTGCCAAGTGATTCTGGCAATATTCCTTGACACCTGCTACTTAATGTAATGGTCGTAAGGGGGAATCATATTCTCATGTGCTCAATATCTAGCTTCCTCAAATGTCGATTTGCTGACCAACGACATTTTGACGACCGACAGCCGGATCGCATCAATCCGTTAGCAAAACGTGATGACTATGGACATAGCCCCCCATCTTTGGGAGACGCCTATATCTAGCAAAAGACAGCGAAGTAGAATAGGAAGTCTATAGCTTTTTATCTGATTCATATGAATGATAAAATGGACTTGGAAAGTAATGTTTCTTCGCTCAATATTCGAGTTTCACATTCAACATGCCATATTTATCTAAATCAGAACTGGCAAGTCTGCTTAAGGCCAAAGCCGTCAATCATCTTTTACAACTGATGGATGGCTTCATAGTCCTCTTTATAAATATTTAAAAAGTACTTTTTACATGCACGTGCACCACGTGCCCACTAGGCGCACAGCTCTATATTAAAATATCTGTTATCCTTTTATATTGGAAATCTCCAGTATTTTGCATAATACATGCATTTAGTCGTGTGGAGGTTAGTGCCTGTATATATTTATGAACATATCTATGTGTTATGGTCTACTGATTTTATATGTTTGCTTACAAATGTATTTTTTAAGATTATAGAATTGAATTTTCATGTTCATATTAGGATGAAAAAATGTTAAGCTTCAGTTGCTAATGGAAGTTAACGAAGAACAAGACCTCGTATAAGACTTGTTTATTCTATGATGAAATTTCTCTTGCTATTCAAGTTCCGATATGCATGATCCTTGATTTCAATTATTGAAATTGTCAGTCGCAAAAACATAAGTTTTGTACGTTGTTAAAATTGAACAACTCACCTTCTACTTCAAATAGAAAATGGGAATGCTGAAGGAGCCGCTTATTACATTCTTGATGAAAGGTCATCATATTGTACCTTCTTAGCTTACTTACAGTAGCTTTGCATCTTGTTTTTTGTTTTATCATCATCTGATTTAGTGGCACCTTGGAAGTTGGAAGCAGTCATTAAGGTATATGGAGGTTGGCTACCAAGTGAATAATGATTTAATGCGAAAATGAAACAACCCTATTTTCAGATAACATTTATTTCGTTGCAGATGGCGTCAGCGAGGGCGCGCGTGAGTCGTCGTCGCAGACGCAGCGCCGAACGGTCGATGCGCGCGCGCCGCCCGTACCTGGCGCACTCGCCCACCACCGTCGTGTTGCACGACTCCTGCAAACGTGATTATAAGCTCACAACATGCCCTTATTTATTAGAGAAATATTTGAAAACGTGAGCTAAATATCCCTTCTTATTGCCGTTACAGTTATGTTTGGCCACGGTGCAAGAATTCCGTGGTTCAGTTATACAAACTTGCGGCCAACCATTGTAATAACATAATTACTTACAACACACCTTTTTTATACAGCTGACCGGACTTTAATAAAACTTAATACAGAGGTAGAATGCAGGCTAGATACATTCACAGGATACACCCACATTCAGCCCGGAAAATTAATATTTTTCCAAGTGGGTGAAAAAAGTTTAAAACAAAGGCGATAGTAATAAAACAATATTGTCAGTTCTCACCTTATAATGATTAAGCTGCACTTCTTTAAAGGGCGCCGACCAGCCAACGGACCCTGACGCCCCGAGGCTTTTCAAGGGGTAATGGTTGAATGCCGTCAACACCTTTTTAGTCAGCATCCAGCTCTTGCTATAGAATCCTATAGGACTTATCACTGCCGAACTTACTATATGTGTCGCTAATTTAGGTGTACGCAACTTACTACCACATCTGGTTTTGTACTTTTTATATAGCACTTTATCTACTTCACTATCATCTATGACTTCATTGTTTAAATTATTTGAATCTACAATTAATTCTATTTCATCTATTTCTAAATTAATAGATTTTTTAATCCGCACATCGTCCCTTTTGACGTAAATTTTGCTCTTCACTCCTCTGCCATCCATGCTTTTGTATTTGTCAATATCTTGCATGAAATCAAAGAAAAATACGTTTTGTATCATTATAGATGACCGCTGTGAAGAATTCCAACCGTATTCATTTAGACGATTGAGTAATTCTGGCCAGGTATCTGCAATTTTTGGCAAAACGACTTCATCAATATCCAGCGGAACTATATACTCTGATTCTTTTATATTTCTATATAAACAATCATTATAAGTTATAATGTGATCTCTTCTTCGTTGCCAAAGAGATCTTCCTGACTTATGCTTAATAGGAACATAGAATAGTCTAACGAGACCCTTATCTTGATAGTGTAGTAGAATTTCTTTTGTTTTTTCTGTGACTTCATCTACATACATATCTATCAAATCTACACCAAGTATTTTATTGGTTTCAATCCACTCAACTAAGTTTTGTGATATGTCTTTATCAAAGTTCATGTCTTTGACACAAATTGTAAACATTCGTTTTCTTTTATGTTGTTCTTGGGGTTCTAATTGAAAAGCATTAGTAGGGTCATCGCAGGGTTCTGTAACGACTGATACAACTGAAGGACCATACAGAGCTTCTGTTAGAGGGCATGACAAAAGCAACGGTGTATCAACTTCAGACTGCGTAATATCCCACTTGTGCCACCAAATTTCCAATGGCTTCGCTGCGACAACTTCGACTGCATCTTCAATAAAAACTCCGTTTCTTGAACGTGTTTGGCAAAATAGTGTATGTTCCGTTGAATAATTTCGTCCTGTAGAATAAATATTCATATTAATAAAATAAAGTAACTCGAAAACATGCTGTCTTGAATTGATTCTAAGGATAGAGCAGACAAAGATAAATATAATAATTATTGTGAGGAAATAAAATGATTCCTACAGTTAAGTGAGATGTGAGTGAACGGAAAGTGCTCGCCGGCACCGTTTCAACCATCTTCCCGACACCCATAGGTAATTCATAGAGAAACTCCATTACTTGGACTTATATAATAGTAATTTGTTGAAATGATTTCCTCGGGTACACTTGCGGTGCTTTGCGAGGAACTGTCATTAAAACGGTGCTTCAATTACAGGCTAGCCTGATCAGGATGGAACGCCTTCCTAGTGGATACGGCGAGGAAGGCAATTCCCTTTTTGTACTACTGAAAGTTTTTATAGATATACATAGTATTTACCGTTGTTTAGTTTTGCGGAGGTTTTAAAGCTTTCAGATTGATCTTAATAATAAAGATGACCTTATGTAGGTAAAAGTGGCTAACGGGAAGAACTGACTCATGTGTACATATTTTTTATCTGTTTTGCATGCTTTAAACGAAAAGCTTTTATCTCACCGCCAACAAAGTATTGGTAAATCCTATTCCAAGGATTTAAAATTAATTGTTTTTTACCGTCTTTTCTAAAGATTTTTCATTTCTAGCTTGTAATTTAAAATAAAACGGTTAAGTAACAAGTCAGTTGAGACTCAACCACTGAATTCAATAGGCACGTTTATTTTTAACCGCAAAAGGGAGCTATAAAATCGACAAACAATCTTTCCAAACCAAACACAAAACGTAAAAGCGAAAGGCAGCGGGAAGGGCCAGTGTTTAATCCGTCTCTCATTCCTCACCACAACATAGGAGTTGGGTGGGTTTATCTCGGCCGGGAAGGAATTTACACGACGCGTACGCTCGCCTCCAGTGACAAATGAGTGTGAGCTTATCGGGCCTCGCACACTGTCGCCGTCCGCGCACTTTCCATCCAAGCTTTTGTTACTTAAATCCTTTAATGTGTTACAAAAATACTTTTACAAACTGTACTTAATACTAGCACCAGTTAATGAGACATCCTACGTGACTTATTGGTAGCACACATCTTAAAACAAAAAATCCCTCCCTTGATTAAGTTGCGAACGTTGCCGCTTTTTGTTTTGTATACAGAGAAAATAAGGACTGGCGATCGGCTATCACAACCTCCGGTAATTATGGCGTTGGTTTATCAGTACTTGAGATTTCCCTGATGTCTTTATTGACCGAGATTATTTTGTTTACCTGGCCTTTATTTACTTTTTCTGTAAACGTGGGCGAGGCTGTAAAATCTTTAGTAAGCCGTCTGTTCCAGCTAATCCCAAGAATTACTGAGTGGATTTTGATGTTTTTTTCATATATAGTGCGATTATCGAGGACAGTGAGCTTGTAAAATGTTGTTAGTAAAAGAGAATAAGAAGTAAAAACGCCCAGGGTGTGAAATTATGGGGCGTGTTAAATAAATTTTGTGTAGTCCGATACAATATTCGCGCATGCATGTTTATGTCATAAAAGTTTATGTTTATAATCGGGGTTTTTAAATTGATTCCCGAGAAACTAGAGGAGTTTGCATATTTCATTGAAGTGTAATATGTGTTTAGGGTAAATTTATATAATCGTCTTGAATCGTTAGGGAGGAACGTACGAGTAGGAAGAATATAATTACGCGCATATGCATACTCGCGGGACGAGAGGACGGGAGCGCTCGCGGCGACGCGCGTGCGATCCGCTACAAACAAATATAACTTAATTGCTGATTAAGTTTCTGTATAAAATTAAAACTTTGAAAGGCACGAAGTTCATGTTGCGCTTGCGTGGGGCGCATCCAGATAGCATCTTGTAAACGAGACGGAATGCAAAATCTGATGAATAAAAGCAGAACTTAACAAATATGGTTAGAAAATGTTTGATATCTTAAGTGGCCCTTTTAGATTCTTTTGAGTTCATTTACATATGATGCACTTACGTATCTAATTTTATAAAATGCTAAGCACAGCATGTGTAGCTTGATTACAAGTTATACAAAACCAGTTATGTTTACTAGGATTATGGAGACTAATTGCGAAAAAATAGCAACGGGTGGAACTTGAATAATTCATGTAACGTACGTAACTTTTAATTAAGTGTCACTAACCCGTTGCATGCGATGATGTTCTGTCAATTATGCAGGCGCTAATGTTTTGCAGCGGTCATACAATGTTGCAGGAAGATGACTACAAATTAGATAGATCGTATAAGTAATAGATGTGCATCTGCACTTATTACTAACATGGTTGCGATAATTATCTAATTTTGTGAGGTGGTGTTAAAGTATTAGGGTTGTTTTTTGATCTACATACTTATATGATTTAACGTTGGATACTTTCATAGGTATCCAAAAGGCGAATGTAATTAAAATATTGGGTCAGTGTGTACTTCTTTATCTTTCGTGTCGATGTTACAGCTTCCTAAATTAGTTTAGCCCAGTAGGTGGCCGCGACAATTGCGCTGTCAATGGCTTGATTTAGGTCCTTTGTTTTAAATGCCACATTTTATGTCATTGTTCTTTGACACACAAAGTATTGACTGTACAGTATTGTTAAATCGTCACTTCCATGGCCAACTTACGAATCCTTATGAAGAGGTAAAGTTACGAATGTGCGTTCATTTCTGATCCTTGTAAAATATTGAATAACTAGGCTGTTGATTATATCTTAAAATGATTACTTTTAAAAACCAAATGTACCACAATACCGATATGCCAATTCCAAATAATTTATTTTTTTATTAAAAAAATTGTTTCAAACGTTCCCCTGTAAAATGCATCTTTTGTAGATTCGTAAGTTTGCCGTGGGTGTGACGAAATTATGTGGTTGGTTTTATATACGAAACGAGATGGAAATTTAAAGCAAAGTTGATCATCAAGCTCGATAGATGGTCAAATTAGATGTAATTTTGGACTAATATGGTGCGCTTGTGTCTTATCGGTGGTGTGTTGTTTTAAATGTCTATATTACAAAGCAACAAATCCAAGAAATACCTTTTGACGTTCACATTCGACCACTGCGCACTGGTGGCCAATTCAACTAACTAAATTGTTGCCAAACGCAAACGAATCACAACCGTCAGTCTTGATGATTGGTTTTGTTTTTTGTGTAAAACAATTTGACAGTTCAGCTTTTTGCTTCAGTTGCGATTTTCAAGATTTATACATATGGAGAGGTGGGCCCTGGTGTCTAAAAGGAGGCTTACCGAGCAATCCGATTGGCTAGTGGTCAATTACGGAACCGAAGTCATGCCTAGTCCAATAAATCTGAAAATCTGACAACTATCAAAAGGTATTTCTTAGATTTGTTGTACAATACAAAGTTTAGAAAAAAAAAGTGCGTGTCGGACCACACTTAAGATGTTACCACTTTTTACTTGTAACTACGTTTTCTTTTGTAGTACACATTAATATTAGATTTATAAAATAACGAAGTTTAGCGGCGTACCATGGAAGGTAGCGAGAATTCGTACGTAGCGTTGCGCGGTCCGTTCATCGTAGTACGCTGCGTAGAGCGACACGCGCGTACCAGCTACGTGCTGCCACTCTTGTGTACGGCGTCCTTCTCCAGGCCAGCTGCGGTCCTGAAACAATTCAATATGTGTTAGTTGTAAAGTTGGGGATACTTTCATAATGAGCCCATTTAACTGTCCCACTGCTGGAAACGGACATTTTTTCGGAATGAGAATGGTTTAGGCCTGGGATCCGAGTGCACAGCATCTACTCTGCAAGGACATTGCCCAAAGGCTGGTCGACACTTTGCGTGAACAGAGGGCTGGCTTGTTCTTTGGCCAAAGAATTAGCGTTGCCATCCAGCGTGGCAACGCTGCCAGTCTTCTGGGCACGCTACCAAACGACAGTGATGTGGACGAATATTTCGACGCCAAAGTGCACTTTCAGCGTGTTTTGTTTTCAAACTGTTTTTTTTTTTTCAATACCTGTTTAGGCCTTCGTTCGCCTCGCTGGCTTGGTGCGGGTTGCAGACTACAAACACCAAGGAGAACTTTTTTTAGAGCTCTCTCTGATTTTGCAGGTTTTACGATGTATCCATTTATTCCTTCACAGTTGACGCAAGTGATAATCAAATTCTAATCGGACGCCAGACCGTAGAACGTGGTCGCGGCCGTTAATGCGTTCATGAATGTTGTTACTTAACTTTACCATTACTACGAATTGGTAATCGCGGAGAGTTTTTTATAGCGGCAGCAAAATCCTCCTTAGTTTTACTGCCAATTCTCATGATTTCCTCTTGACTGATGCCTTAATCACCTTTTACGGTACACGCGAGCAAAGGGTGGCTGATTTTTCTATTAACCTGCAGGTGAAGGATGACTACCGTAGACGAGGGTTGTGTCGACGGAAGAATAGACAAAATGACATAAGTATACTCAATGGCAATTTCTCACTTTGTCGATTTATTTATTTATACTTTCGCACAATATTTGTACCTACAGAGGCGGACGTAATGCCTTAGGCATTTTCTACCAGTCGAACTTAGGGTGATGCAGAGAAACTATGGTAGGTGCACTAAAAGGAGCTACGCGATGTCATATGCAAAAAAATAAACACAAAGATACTGAAACATTTTTGTCTATTCTTCCGTCGACAAAGCTTTTGTTTGTCTGCGAGAGTGATGCTACGCCTGCAGTGGATTCACGGTCTTACAGGTCCAGGTTTAAAATTACGATTAGTGTCATTCAAAAGCAGTTAATCAGCATTCTAATTGCACAACACTCTCGTCACCACTACGGCTTTCATTTTGACAACACAACACTATTCATTGCGTGGTACATAGTTGTGGAGAAGTTGGATTGTTATTACATACATTGCTATGAAAATTGTTGACCTGTCAAAACCAAAGCCATAGCGATTACAAGTGTGTTGCGCAATTAGAATGCTGATGTTGCTTCAAACCTCCAAATTGGATGCCATCAAAATTATTGCTATTCAAATTCCAGTACCGAATGTGACACTGTGACCCACTCGAGACTCACGCGCACAATGTGAATATGAATATTGTGTAATGCACCTACTCCTAGGTGTATGACCAATTTGCAGTTCATTGGACTGTAATAGGTCTGTGGTACAAATTAATGTTATCTTTTATGAATTCCTAATAACCTAGTTCGCATTAATGGATCTAATATAAATGGCGGGTCTATAAAACTGTTTATAAAGGAAGAACTCGAGTTACGATAACGACCGAGCGGTTTAATCTTAAAGCTGTGTAACTGGTATTATAATTATATAAGTGCACATAAACTATTTAGCTTCATGATTATTGTAAATTATAATGCACTATATTTACCTCAGAAGCTCGTAAGTTAAAAAAAATATAAGTAAATTTGTTTGTAATTATAATTATAAACGCTGCTTCGTCATCCGGTTAGTATTTCATCCCATTTAAATTCAAAATGAGACAAAAGGCACGTTGCACTTTTGTCTTCGCGTGAATTACCGGAAGAGGGTTTAACCTCCTTGAATTTTTTTTTAAGAAGCAATATTCTTGGAACAAGCTTGTGTTAACGCATACATTTTGTTATGAGCAATCTAAGTTAAAAGTTAATTTCATATTAATGGCGATGGGTGTTTAATTGAGGTGGAGTGAGGTACAAAGTTCAATATTTCAATTAAAATGGTTAATATTCACTACCATACCCTTTTCACCGTAAGGACTTGACGTTTTACTACAAAACGTTACCATTGAAGATCACACTGATAATTCAGCTCTCTAATCAAGCTGTCTCCCCCCCCCCCCCCCCCAAGCCCCCGCCAGCAACGGCCTAAGCCGAGGTCCGAGTCCCACTAGGGGTCGCACATAGTGCTGTTGTTACAGGTAGCCATAATGTTAGTGTAATAGGTACAAGTAGTTAGCTTAGGTTAAGGATTTTACTTCCCCCCCCATTGGCTGGAGACCCTTCAGGTCTCGCCAAAAACTGCCCGGTTACGTAGAAACGGTCCCCTAGTAACAACTACAGCAGTCCAAGAGACAAAAAAAAACCTTATAAAGAATATCAAATATTTTTAAAAAACAAAACATGGATAATATTACTTAGTTATTTTACGGTTTTTGATGATAGTCGTCTCCTTACGGTTACAATTTACGAAGTGATAGTGAACAGAGTATAGGAATGGTTTAATCTATACATTTAATAAAACAGAAAAAAAACTGTGTCTGTACATTGAATATATAAAAAAAATGATTGAGGGGGGTTTAGAAACACTAATAGAGAACGAATCTAAAAAAAAAAATCTGTCTGTTTGTCTGTTTGTTTGTACACGCTAATCTTCGGAACTACTGGACGGATTTGAATGTTTTTTTTTTGTTGTATAGGTATTAAGTCTGGGCAACATATAGGCTATAATTTATCTTGGAAACTTGAACACCTGATGCAGAACCGCAACAGACCAGTTAAACTATAAGAGATACAAAAATGGTACCGTATCAAAAATTGTTCCACGTGATGAGCATTTTCTGTTGAGAGAATAAATTTGAAGATCTGGAACACCTGATGTGGAACTCCAAGAGCCCAGCTACACTATAACATATAGGAATGACGTCTTAGCAAGAGTTGTTCAGCCTGATGAGCACTCTCTGTTGACGTATAAAAATTGAAGATTTGGAACACCTGTTGTGGAATTCCAAGCGCCCAGCTACACTATAACATATATAGGAATGACGTCTTAGCAAGAGTTGTTCAGCCTGATGAGCACTCTCTGTTGACGTATAAAAATTGAAGATCTGGAACACCTGTTGTGGAATTCCAAGCGCCCAGCTACACTATAACATATATAGGAATGACGTTTTAGCAAAAGTTGTTCAATCTGATAAGCACTCTCTGTTGACTTATAAAAATCGAAGATCTGGAACACCTATTGTGGAATTCCAAGCGCCCAGCTACACTATAACATATATAGGAATGACGTTTTAGCAAAAGTTGTTCAGCCTGATGAGCACTCTCTGTTGACGTATAAAAATTGAAGATCTGGAACACCTGTTGTGGAATTCCAAGCGCCCAGCTACACTATAACATATATAGGAATGACGTTTTAGCAAAAGTTGTTCAATCTGATAAGCACTCTCTGTTGACTTGTAAAAATCGAAGATCTGGAACACCTGTTGTGGAATTCCAAGCGCCCAGCTACATTATAACATATGTAGGAATGACGTTTTAGCAAAAGTTGTTCAATCTGATGAGCACTCTCTGTTGACGTATAAAAATTGAAGATCTGGAACACCTATTGTGGAATTCCAAGCGCCCAGCTACACTATAACATATATAGGAATGACGTTGTAGCAAAAGTTGTTCAATCTAATGAGCACTCTCTGTTGACTTATAAAAATCGAAGATCTGGAAGACCTGTTATGGAACTCCAAGAGCCCAGCTACATCATAACACATATAGGAATGACGTCTTAGCAAAAGTTGTTCGGTCTGATGAGCATTTCCTGTTGCCTTATAAAAATCGAAGATCAGAAACATCTGATGTGGAAATAAAAGCTATCACTAATTTCACTGCATAATTATAAAATAACATAAGCTGGGAGTACCTCCACGCGGTGACGGCGGTAACAGTTAAATGCTGTTCGAGAACATCAGGCTGCAATTCGCTCCGTGGAAATCTCTTCGGATCGCGAAGCACGCCTGCGTTCTCAGCGTATTTACGCATCTACATCCAGGTCTCTAGAGACCAGTGAAGAATATGATGCGCGACTGACCGCTGATCGTGAACGTCATGCATTGTTTCGCGAGTCGGAGACGTTCACGGAAAGAGAATTACGCTTGAGTTCTCAGCGTATATACTCATCGACTTCGAGGTCTCTAGAGACAAGTGCGGAACTTGATGCGCGACTGACCGCTGATCGTGGAAGTCATGCATTGTCTCGCGAATCAGAGACGTTCACGGATAGAGAATTACGCTTGAGTCCCAAGCGTATCTACGCATTGACTTCTAGGTCTCTAGAGACAAGTGGGGAACGTGATGCGCGACTGACCGCTGATCATGAACGTCACGCATTGTCTTGCGAGTCGGAGACGTTCACGGATAGAGAATTGCGCTTGAGTTCCAAGCGTATCTACGCATTGACTTCTAGGTCTTTAGAGACAAGTGGGGAACGTGATGCGCGACTGACCGCTGATCGTGAACGTCACGCATTGTCTCGCGAGTCGGAAACGTTCACGGATAGAGAATTGCGCTTGAGTTCTCAGCGTATCTACGCATTGACTTCTAGCAGGTCTCTAGAGACAAGTGCGGAACGTGATGCGTAACTGTCCGCTGATCGTGAGCGACATGCATTGTCTCGCGAATCGGAAACGTTTACCGATACAGAATCACGCTTGAGTTCTTAGCGTATTCGTACATCTACTAACAGGTCTTTTGAAACGAGTGATGAACGGGATGCGCGACTAACTGCTGATCGAGATTATCATACATTGTCCCGAACACGCACACAACAAAATATTCATAATCAGTTAGAAAGTGAGAGAAAAAGAATTGCTGGAGTACGGCATGAAGAGACAGAAGAAGAGCGCAACGAACGTTTGAATTCTGATCGACTTCTACATTCTCTGAACAGAATGTCGATATCATCTGAAGAATCGGATGTGGACCAGTTAAAGTATAAGAGATATAAAAATGGTGCCATAGCAAAAAATATTCCACGTGAAGAGCATTTTCTGCTGTGAGAATAAATTTGAAGATCTGGAACACCTGTTCTGGAACTCCAAAGTCCAGCGACATTATAACATATATAGGAATGACGTCTTAGCAAAAGCTGTTTAGTCTGATGGGCATTTCCTTTTGACTTACAAAAATGAAAGATCTGGAACGTCTCGAATCGTCTCGCGCATCCCGTTGTTTTCCCGTCCCCGGGCTCTTAGAATTCAACATCAGACGTTTCAGATCTTCGATTTTGACGACCCCGTTGTCGCTGGCATAAGCAACAGGATCCGCGTACGAAGTCGCGGGCAGAAGCTAGTAATAAATAAATTGTTTATTGTTCCAAAATCATTACGTAAGTGTATTATGAGGCAGCCCCATTAAGTTATTTATATTGGATATGGTTATCCAATCACTTTTTTTCATGTTATAACGTACTTTCCGTCGTACTTTCTGGGCATGATTTAAATTAGATAATTACTTATGTTCGATACTGTCGATCAGAGCGTCTTATTAGGTGTGTGACCGCATATTAAGGATTCTTCACGGTGTTCTTCGTGGCAGTGTAGCTAATCGTAATTAGTTTGTTAGCGGCTCTTTGATTGGTCGGTTTAGGCGTTAGTAAGCTTTTGATTGGTCCACTTATTTTCTTAGCAAACTTTTCAATGGTTGTCTCGGAACGCGTTGATGTCTAATGCGGGTTATATTTAAGATGCAGACTGTAGCGAATTGTATGCTAGATTCGCGCTCCGACGCTCGCTGAGGACGGACGTGCCGCAACTCGCGCTGCGTACTTTCTCGACGTGCTCGTTCACGAATATCGCTACGCCCCGCCGTAGTGTTCTCCACTTCACGACTATAAGTTCAAAAGCTGCCTTTTTCAAGGCGGTGGCTGAACGCCTATTTCTTTGTCAAACGCGTGTGCCCCTTCAGGGAAAATCCACAGTTTCGTGGTCCTCGGCTGATACTTTGCAGTGTTAACGACACCGAGCGGGTGTTGACCCAATACACCAGCTGCGCCCCTTCAGGGCAAGGCGAAAATTGGAAGGAGCTAGTACCACCGGCCTTGGGGGGTCTCCTAGTCGACGCTAGCTCTAACCCCGTTCTCTCCCATCTAGCACTCTCTAGTATTGCACCTCACTAGAGACTTAGGAACCCGTTCGCACAATAAGACTGGCGACGGGATTGCAAGCTTAGGGCTCACCAATAGGCACTCAACCTCCCTGTCTATACCCGACAGGGAGGGTTTTCACACACCCCGGGCCCATCCAACCCGGGGCCGCGTTTTTAAATTAAATTGTTAGGATCAATAGGCCGTTACTAAAAATAGTCGCGTACATGTGCGCGCCGCGTTCTTAAGCTTATTTCCCATTTTTACACACGGCTCAGACATCTTTTCCGAGATGTCTGACGCTGTGTTATTAGCGTTCTTCCGGGAACTTTTAAAGGACCCCGAATTTATTGCCAAATACGGCGCTCGAATTCCTAGTAGTGGGCCCATAAGGCACACTACTAATCCCTTGTCGCCCACCTGCGATAACGACACTGATTATTTCGGCGAAGGAGAGCCATTGTTCGACGAGAACAATGGCATTCCGAGCCTTTTATCGCTTCCGCCATTCTCTCCCGGTCCATTGTCTCCGCAGACAATAGAAATTCCGCACCTGCACTCTGCAGCTGCGGGTTCTGAGAACCAAAATACCCCTGCCCCGTCCCTCCGCCATGTTCTTGAGATGATGTCATCCATGGATACGTCAGAGCCCCACTCCCCTGAATCTGACATCGAATCAGAATCTTACTCGTCTGCTTCTTCCTCCGAAGGCTATACTACCGTAGCCGGAAAGGGGAAAAAGCGTGCCCGCAAATCCAAAGCGGCCTCCTCCAGCCAAGTCCCGGCCAAAACCCCCAAGACAACCGTTGCGACCCCCGCGTCGGCTGCCTCCCATAGTC
This sequence comes from Amphipyra tragopoginis, assembly GCA_905220435.1. NCBI lineage: Eukaryota > Metazoa > Arthropoda > Insecta > Lepidoptera > Noctuidae > Amphipyra > Amphipyra tragopoginis. Next base: position 16,462,532 of record HG992006.1, read on the forward strand.
CCGTCCCGACTACCTCCCCGCAGGCCAGTCGTCCCTCTTCTCCCCGTCCCGTCACCGGCTCGAAAACCTCGGCTCCGAGGAAAGAGCCCTCTCCTCCGCCTCTGTACATTCAGGACAAGGCGAAGTGGACAGATGTGTCCAAGATGTGTGTTGATCGCAAGATCAACTATCTTAGCGCCCGCACCACCCAACAGGGCATTAAAGTCTTAGTACCCACCTCCAAAGACTTCCGCGATCTTACGCGTATGCTCAGAGAAAAAAGTGTGTCGTTCCACACTTTTGCCCTTCCTGATGAACGACTTATCAGAGTCGTTATCCGCGGCATCCCCAAGGAGATTGACTCCGACGCCATCCTCAGCGACCTTAAGTCGCAAAACATCCCCGCCTTGGAAGTCCACCGCATGCACCGCGGCCGCGGTGGCACCCCCTACGACATGGTCCTCGCAGTATGCGAGCCTTCAGACGAGTCTAAGGCCGTCTATAATATTAAGACCTTATGCCACCTGTCTGGCATAAGCGTCGAGCGCCCCAACAAGTCCGGTCCCCCTGGTCAATGTCACCGTTGCCAGCTTTATGGCCACTCGCAGCGTAACTGCTATGCGAAACCCAGGTGCGTCAAGTGCCTGGGCGACCACGGCACTAGCGACTGCGAACGCCCAAAAGATAGGTCCCTATGCCTTGAGCCCCCTAGTTGCGTTTTATGCGGCGAGTCTGGTCACCCGGCGAATTATCGCGGGTGTGCCAAAGCGCCAAAACAGCGCAACCCTAAGCTGGCTAAACGCTCAGCCGACCGTCACCAAAGAGAGAGTCCCTCCACGGCTCCCCCTCTTTCTTCCCAACTCCCCGCCCGCCTCAGTCCCCAAAGGCCGTCCCCATGGAACGCGCTGAACCATCAGCAGGCGTTCCCCGCCTTAAGGCCCACTACCCAGTTGCCCCAGCAACAGCAACCAACCACAAGACCCCCAATCCCGGCTATCCCCGGCCTGATGAGCTCCACTATCCCCGCTCCCACTATAGTGCTAGCTGCTTCACAGGCTGCACGTAGTCCCCCAACATCACAGACTGCCCCCGCACCCGCCCCCGCACTCGCCCCCAGGCCAGCGCCGACAGCGGTTGCTCCCTCCACTTCCCTCTCGTCCACTAAAGTGCTCCTTAGGGACACGATCCCCAGCCTTATCCAAACCCTCTCCTCCTGCAATACGCAGTGGGCGAAAAACATAGTCTCCGCTTGGAACGCCTCTCAAGGCGATCCAATCGCTCGCATCAATGTCCTCTGCGAACTAGATGACATAGTCATTTTCCTCATCCAATAAATTCCAATGGATACAGAAAGCTGTAGAATTAAGCCCCGATCCCTTAAATTAGGCTTCTTCAACGCTAACAGCGTTAACGGTCAACGAGATGAGATCGCAATCTTTTTGCGTGATCATCAAATTGACATCTTCTTAGTGCAGGAAACGTTTCTCAAGCCCCACAACAGGAACCCTGGAATTGCTAACTATAAATTAGTTCGCAACGACAGGACCCGTAGTAGGGGCGGTGGTACTCTCATCTACTACAAACGTTCCCTGTACTGCACTCCCTTAGACCCTCCTCCTGGTCTCCAATTCCTGGAAACTTCCATATGCAGACTAGGCATGACAGGACACCAGCCGATCACAATCGTCTCGGTGTATAATCCTCCCTCCAGTAATAAGATCCAACTCCGGAGCGATCTTAAAGCCCTCTTTGACCTCGGTGGAGGTTCCGTTATCATAGCGGGCGACCTCAACGCCAAACATCTCTCGTGGTGTTGCAACTCCAACAATCACGCGGGTCGTAACCTCGAAGAGTTGAGCCCGGAGCTCGAATTCGACGTTATCGCCCCGATGTGTCCCACTCACTACCCCCATAACCCTGACCATCAGCCCGATGTCCTCGACATAGCGCTTCTAAAGAACGTAAACCTCGGTCTACGCTCTATAGAGACGCATGAAGAGCTAGACTCCGATCACCGCCCCGTAGTCCTTCACCTAGGTCCCCGGGGTGGTCCCCCGGATCCTGGTCAACCCGCCCCGACCAAAACTGTCACGGACTGGGGAAAACTAGAGGAGCGCCTCAAGTCTTCCTCGTCCGTTCACTTAGATTCCATCCCCGACGATATCATTACGATCGCCGACACGTTGGGCGCGATCGACTCCCTCACCAGTCACGTACAGTCCGTGGTGAACGAGTGTTCACGGCAGGTTCCAGCGGTGGACGAACACCGCTGGAAGCTGCCAGACGATGTGCGCGAACTGCTGACGGAGAAGAACGCGTCCATCCGTGCCTATGACTCTTTTCCCTGCGAAGCTAACCGCGTCCATATGCGTTCTCTACAGCGTGCTGTAAAGAAACGTGTACGGGAGGTTCGGGAAGCCCGCTGGGACAAGATGTTGAGCGACTTAGAGCCATCCCATCTGGCCTTCTGGCAATTGCAACGTAATCTGAAATCCGATTGTGTAGCTTCAACTCCCCCTCTCAATCGTCCGAACCAAAGGCCGGCCTTTGAAGACGACGAAAAGTCCGAATGTCTAGCCGACAGTCTAGAAGCCCAATGTACTCCCAGCACCCAACCCGCAGACCCGGTCCATCTTTCCAAGGTGGATCGCGAGGTCGAACGTAGGGCCACCCTCCCACCCGATGAAGACCCCGACGACCCCTTACCCCCCATCACCGTAGACGAGGTCCACACGATAGTGAGGAAACTCAAACCTAGGAAAGCCCCCGGCTCAGACGGTATCACCAATAAGGTGATCAAACACTTTTCCGCCCCGCTCATAGTCCTCATGACCGCCATCTTCAATGGCGCTCTGAGTAATAACATCTTTCCGCAAGCTTGGAAACAAGCCACCGTTATCGGTATCCCCAAACCCGGCAAACCCAAGAGTGAGCCCACTAGTTACCGCCCCATCAGTCTTCTCAATGTATTTGGGAAAATCTATGAGCGTCTCATTTATATCCGTTTAAAGGATTTCGCTGACTCTCGTAAACTCATCCCCGACGAACAGTTCGGTTTTCGAACCCAGCACTGTTGCATTCGACAATTGCACCGCATAGTCGAACACATTAGCTCCCGTTTTATGCGCTCGTACAAAACGGGCATGCTCTTCTTCGACGTAGCGAAAGCCTTCGACAAGGTCTGGCACAACGGTTTATTATACAAACTGTACCAATTCAACGTGCCGCACCGTCTCGTGCTCATCATTCGAGACTTTCTGTCGGATCGCTCCTTCCGCTATCGCCTAGAAGGCACCCTCTCGTCCCCTCACCCCATCCGCGCCGGAGTCCCTCAGGGCTCCGTGCTATCGCCCCTTCTGTTCACGCTGTACACCAGCGACATTCCCAAACGTGGCTTGGCCAAGTTGGCTCTCTTCGCCGACGACACGGCTATCTACTATTCCGGTAGGAGTCTCGATAGCATCTCTCGAACCCTTCAAACCGCAGCCAACGCCCTTGGGGTCTGGTTCCGGAAATGGAGAATAGAGGTAAATCCCGAAAAGAGCGCAGCCGTTCTTTTCGAGAGACACGGTGATTCCCACACCCACATCCGTCCCGTCCTCATGTTCGGCAAACAGATCCCTTGGGAGATGAAAGCCAAATACCTGGGGGTTATCCTAGACCACCATCTGAGTTTCCGAGACCACATCAAAGCGGTGCGCGCTCGCGCCGCTTTCGCTGTCGGTCGCCTCCACCCCATCCTTAGAGCACGCAGTAAATTGTCACTTAGAAATAAGCTGAGAATCTACGTGACGTGCATCCGCCCCATCTTGACTTACGCTAGCGTCGTGTTCGCACACGTTAAGCCTTGTCGCTTCAAATCCTTCCAAACCCTCCAGAATCGAGTGTTGCGCAGAGCCGCGGCTGCCCCGTGGTTCATGCGTAACGTCCAACTCCATCTCGATCTAAAAATGCCAACCATCAGGCAATACCTCAAACGCATTTCCAAGCGTTACTTCGACAATGCCCCCCGCCATCCGAACCCCCTAGTCGCCGCAGCGGCCGACTACAGTCCCTCTCTCATAAGTAAAGTTCGCCGTCCCAGGCACACACTTTTAGAACCCGACGACGAAATAACCCTCCTCCAGGAGGCGAGCAAATCGACCAGCACACTACACAACGTCCGCCGCCGTCCGGCATACCGTCCTCGCCGACGAGGCCCGTCGCGACGTCCCACCGCCGCCGGTCACGATCCACCGAGCTCTCCCGTCGTAGAGCCGGTCGTCTCTTCAGACTCCGCAGTCACACCGATAATTCAGCCCTCATCAAGCTGTCTCCCCCCCCTATGTCCACGCCAGCAACGCCCTAAGCCGAGGTCCGAGTCCCACTAGGGGTCGCCCTTAGTGCTGTTGTTGCAGGTAGTCATGATGTTAGTGTAGTACAAGTAGTTAGCTTAGGTTAAGTATTTTACTTCCCCCCCATTGGCTGGAGACCCTTCAGGTCTCGCCAATAACTGCCCGGTTACGTAGAAACCGTCCCCTAGGACGACCTACAGCAGTCCAATAGAAAAAAAAAAAAAAAAAAAAAAAAAAAAAATTGTATGCTAAACGTGGTTGTATTCTCTTTGGCTAAACTAGAATACAGGGATATAATTTATCAGTTTACGGTAGTTATTAGCAATTCGTTTCAATGGGGGATGCTATTGTGGAAGAATTAAAGAAGATTGACCAAACACAGTGTCGCTTTAAAGTAAAAGAGTATGGCTTTAAAAATATATTCATAAATTATAAAATATTTTTTTAACTTCTCTTAGTTCACTCGGTCGAAATCGTATGTGGGGTTTAATATTTTGTATTTATTAGTTATTTATTGGATTTTATTGCATACTTTTAAAATGGCGTATATTAGTGAAAGCAGTGTTGCCAATTTTAAAAACCTCCCCATAGTCGATCGTATGGGATAGCCTATGGACAGAAGCTGAGTTTTAAAAATAATTTCAACTATGTCATTTTTCCTCCTGCTATTGATTTTTCCGGTAAGTAACTGCGCATTTTACGCAATTTTACAATGTTAAGCCTCTGGACTTTATTTCCTTCTTTTTTTGTCTAGTTTAATCTGGCCAAATTTGAGCGAGATACACAAAAGTTTACTATGCTAAACTTTGCGTTATATGGCGAGCGGGAAGCGACGATGACGGAATCCCCAACGGGGACGTCTGACAGATTCGAGCATTATGTCAAAATCCCCGTTGGGGAAGTTGGACAGATGAAGGGTTATTAATATTATTATATTTAACAGAATTAAAATAGTATTTTTTTTAATTAACATCTTTAAATAATATTACTTTACTAATTAAATATTTTTTTAGTTGACAAATCACATACGATCAGGGTGATTTAGAATAACTGTTGGTAACACTGTCACGGCCAATGTGAAAGGAGACCTGCATCTATGGTCATGAATAAAAATTATTAAAAAAAAACAATGTGAAAGGTGAGCTATCAAAAGTGTCACTGTCAATTTGTCTAGCAAACAAAGCATCGTGTTGTTTTTATTTGATAATTATTGAGTTTGTTGTTCTAATAAGTAACTTATCGTTGCGTTGAGTCCGTGTCCAGTCGTGTCTTCAGATTCCTACACGATTAAAGAACTCTTTTGAAGACCATTATACTGTTCCTGTGCTGGTGGTGTGGATTGTGTAGAACGTTTTTACGACTTTGTGGTATCTAAGTTGGGCTCGATTTAGGTCTGTTGAGCCGTCGGCTCCGTTTTTAAACAACACATTTTATGAATATTATAATATTGACCAATAAAACTACCTATTTCATTGCTCTATTCAAGCATTTTTATTTTCTACTTCGTATAAGTACGTATAAGTCGCGCGGAGAAGGTTTGCCGATGGCCTCATGACGTCACGCATCGATGGTCGGTACGATTCAGACGAGCGCGGGTAGCGGGCGGTGAAGTGGGAGGCGCAGTCATCGGCAAACCTTCTGCGCGCGACTAGTACAAACCTACTTTCAGCATGACCTACCTATGAAATATTATTTATTTGGGATCATTCATTGATTTTTTTAATCTGTTTTCTGTTGTCTTAAGTGAGTTCAAATCAATTATTGTAGTAAAGGACAGATTTTTTTGGTGAAAGGTTTGTTACAAAACTAACCTCAAAACTGAACAGAAAATGAAAGAACATCAAAAACCCCACAAAATAAATTGATAATTTTTATTTCCTATGAACGTACGATATCACCCTTCTTTTATATGCAATTTATGCCACCATACACACATTTTTGATACGCAACGACGGTCAGAAGAAAAATGGGCATTCTCCTTTAAAAAAACCTACGTGCGTATTGTTAAATATTCATGCCTGATGTTGTGGTACACATCCAAAAAAATCTAAGCAACAACCTATTGATTATTGTATTTCTTTTTTATTTTATCAAATATTTTTTGCTTATTTGTTTTTATGGAATGAAACACAATAAATTGTTTATGAATTTTAAATTATTAATGATATTTTTTATAAAATGTATAATTATTTAGAATATTAAAATACATTTTAGACTCACGGTACAAAAAAAACATAACATTTATTAAATGTAGGTAGTATGTGATTAAAATAAATGTAGTTGAATGGTGCATTAAATTCAGTTATGTAATTTAAAGTAAACTTTCATAAGGATTAAATTTAATTCTAATTCACTTCGCCTGGTCACCAGCCTCATAAAAATACAGATAAGTGTGAAATATAATGAAAATATTCACAGGAAATGAGCATAAAATACCGCTACGCTTGTGTAAAACAGGCACAATGTTTTTATACAGGGTGATTGGTAGAAGTAACGAGACAATTTTTTGAGGGATTGGGGAGGTCACTTGCTAGTGCTACTTATTACTCATAGACCCCATATCCCAAGTGTCAGGGTAATGTAGATATGTTTTTTTTTAACTACCCTAATTCTCGCATATAAGTCGTCGTAACTTTTTTGTTTGTAGTTGTAATGGCACGAAATATTGTTCTGCAACTTATTTTTATTCTAAATAAATCATTATTTGATACAATTGGTTTGAAAAAAATTACTGATGTGCTTTCAACGTCAAAAAAATGAGAAATATTCTAAATTCATTGTAAAAAAACTTAATGCTATTTTTAATTTAGGTTTAACTAGCCTCCTCAATCCCTCAAAACATTGTGTCGGTTCTTCTACAGAACACCCTGTATGTAACTTGACGTTATGATATTTTAAAGTGTCGATACACAAGTCCGGTACGCCAATAAACATAAAAGTAATTGTTAAATTCGTACAGACAAAGATAAATGTACCGTTTTTAATTAATCATGTATTGTCGTACTGTGTATTTCTCGCATTTTATTACGTGTTAGTTTCACAATACAGCCGGTTCTTGGTAGACTGAAATTCAACTCCCATTATTACGATGACGCAGCCCGCAGACGTGACAACAAGCGTGAGGAAGCCGACTCCACTAATATTACAATAGATTATATCACGAATGTCGTGGGATGTAACTTGTGGTGCAGTGAAGGTCGCGGGAATTCACCCATTGAAGACCTTTCAGGTCTCGCCAATAACTGGCCGGTTACGTAGAAATAGTCAGCAAGGAACAAAATAGAAAAATCGGTCAAGTGTGTGTCGGGCCACGCGTAGTAATAGTGTTCCGTAGTTGCACAATAATAGGGTTCTATTTTTCGTCATTTTATAAGTTGGTCGACTATTACTCGTAAACTTGTAAAGCCTACTTAGCTGTGATAGTTTCCTTTTAACTTCGTTGTATACGTAGGTATACTACTATCGTGAATTTTTTCACATATCCAAAACTAAACGTTTATCTGGCAGGGGCGGGGGACACATGACTCTAACAAAAAATATCACTTTAAAGCTTAATATTTCAGAAACGGATCCGTTAATCGAAAAATTGTTGTAAAAGACTCGCAATTTTTTTAAAGACTTGTCCTACCTCACCCTACCCCGTGGTGTAGATGAGAATAAAAAACCAGCTTACGAGGAGAGAAGGAAACGCAAAAAAAATATTCATGGTTTTATTTTACTGCTTTTACTTTTTTATTTGTCTGCGTGATTAATACGTATATCTATGCCAAATTATAGCTTTCTAGCTAAGGTGCGGACGGACGGACAGACGGACGGACATGGCGAAACTATAAGGGTTCCTTGTTGACTACGGAACCCTAAAATCGCATATGCGGGAGTCCGCTGGATAAGAGAAGCCCAGGATCGGTCGATGTGGCGGAGGCCATGTCCAGAAGTGGACGACTTTTAGCTAAATGATGATATCACGAATAAAAATAAAATAAAAAATACCCTTCGTATTTTGGTCGCACTATAAATAATAAATAAATATTAGCCTGTAACTGTCCCACTGCTGGGCAAAGGCCTCTTCTCATACAGAGAAGGAACGAGCATTGATCGCCACGCTTGCTCACTGCGGGTTGGCGATTTCAGACCATAAGTCCAGGTTTCCTCACGATGTTTTCCTTCACCGTTTGTCAGTGGTGTCTTAGATTAACTAAGAAAGTACATATGAAATTGAAAAAGTCACATTGGTACATGCCTGGATTTGAACCAGTAACCCGGTGCTTAACAAGCGGGGCTGTAACCTCCGGGCCACCACGACATCTTCTGGTCGCACTATAATATTAAAAATGTGAAAGTTTGTGAAGATGTTTGAACGTTTGGATATTTGCATGTTTCTTACTCAATCACGCATAAACGGCTAAACGAATTTGGATGATATTTAACACATATGCATACACCTACGACCATGTCCTGGATTAATACATAGAATACTTTAATCCGAGTGCAAGAAGTAGTTCCCATAGGATCCAGTGAAACGAGCTAGTATGATATAAATTGACATCAATTAAAAGTGCGAGTGTAATATTATAAGTCGTTAATGCAGTTATAAAAATTAAATATCTTGGTTATTAGGCCGCGTGGTAGGCTGTACCAGACAAGCTGAAGAGCCAGCTTTTTGTAGGTTTCGTAATCACTGTCTCGGCTGGCTGTGATCAGCACCCTGATTCAGAACGATTCCTTCAAACTACATGATCTATTAATGGTATAGATTAACCCTGCACGGGATTTAGATTGATTAAAAATGAAAAAAACTTTTTTTTTCATCATTTTTTTTTTGTTTGAAAATTTCGATGCGTTATTGAATGAAGGCACGGCGACACAGCTGACGAGCACAAATAGCGCGCTATCGCTCTACGCAGTCAGTTAACTTGGGACGCTAAAATTAATCAGATACAAAAATACCATGATTCATTTTTTGAAAACTTTTTTTTGTTGATTCTGAAAAAAACCTATGCTGGTTCAATCAGTGTCACCAGTAGATCACGTGGTTTGAAGGAATTAAATAAAAAATAAAATAAATTTATTTGCTAGAATATTCTTTTTATAAAGGTGTTACACATAATATGATGTCCATAATATTCTGCTGTTTCCAGCGTACAAATACTTTAAAAAAAAAAAATTAAGAGCACAAAGGTAAGCCGTCGTCTAATTTAAATTTTGAATCGAATTTTTCATTTAAAAGTTCATTCGTTGAGTAGTAACACTTTTGCAATAGAAAGTTAAATAGTTTCTTTTTAAATGTCATGAGGCTAAGACTTTTAAAAACATTAGGTAATTTATTATAAATTTGAATTGCCATACAGTAAACATTTCACGAAAATAGTTTAATTCTTTGCTGGGGTGCATTTAATTTATGAATATTTCGACTTAATTTATGGATTACACGAATTCGTTTACACACTGTATATCGAAAAGGTTCAGAGGGCCTATTCTGAAAATCGATCTGCCAAGTTTCTGCTGACGGATCGCACGTTTTCAAACCACGGAAGTGTTTCAGATCCGACGATTGGGTCAATTTTCTCTATTTGACATTTGTCTTTCGTTCATCCTACTCTCAAATGATAATTGACATCTAGTAGTTCGTTGTTTGACAATACTCCCTATTAAGTTGGATGTTCGTCATTGTTTAGTTTTGATCCGAAACTTCGACGATCTTTTTTAACAGAGGATGTTTACAAATCTATAGGATTTGAGAATAATTTCAGCTGTGTGATATGCTATCATCAACTCAGTCTATTTTATTGCACTACTTGACATAGGAATGCCTCTCCCATGTTGCAACTCAAGACTCATTTTTCTAACTTCTATATAAAGTCTACCCCAGCTGCTTTCTTAAGTTTACTTTGTAACTATCAATAAAACTATTGCTTATAGTAATTGAATTAAAGTTTAAGCGCCATTCTTATCTCAAGATCTTCGCAATGTAAAGGAAAAATAAATAGACACTGAATCCAATTCTCACAGTACTATTATTTGTGAATTGTAACGAAGTCAGTGTGAACAAGGCTATAAAATCGGACCGCGTGCGCAAGCGCAGCTCATTGCCTACAATTTATTTTTTAAAGGCGTTTGGAACCGACACATAAAACTTAACGGTTCCAGTTTTTAGAGTAATATTGAAATTATTATAAAATTATTACACTAACATTTTATAAATGTGCATATTTTAATCAATTAAAATTGTTTGCTGTGAGAATTCAGGTTTTATGCTTCCCGATGCTTCTTATAACAGTTCTTAGATCGGAGTATTTTTATTATTGCTATCGACTTACATCCAATCTTCAATCGCTTTATCGGCTTTTGGAAGTACATTCAATAATTATATTTGAAGGCAATAAACGCGCAACATATATATTGGTTTCAACAATAAATTGATCCGTGAAAGATTGATTTGACAACACGAAATAAAACATGTTTGACAATTGATTTGTTGTATAATTAAACGATTTCCCACCACCTTTGAGATGTTTGTCGAAAACTGACAGATGTGATTATTGGCAATTACACGGCGATTACTATAAACTTCGCGCTTCGTTAGTCGAAGACCTCCAGATGTCTATCTCATAATTACTTACGAACCAATATCTGCGTATGAGATATACTGTAGAAAATATCTCAAGTAAGCTGAACTAAGGTACTATAACTACTTAATATCCAAACAGAAACATGGAAATACAGTAAAGTCATAACAATTTACGACACAAATAACTGTAAGCAAATGTTTAACACACTCTTTACCTGTGAGGTAAACCTTACTGAGCGAAACGCTAACAGCGGCACTAAACGCGACCTAACTATTCATAGACACGTGCAGGGCTATGGTTGGGCACAGTTCTGCATAACGTCGCCTTAGAGCCTAAGCACACGACGTCTTTTCTACGCGTCGTCGATGCGCGTTTCCGTAAAACTTCATACTTAAGAAACATGATCACGTTTTTTACATCTGGAGTTTGACGAAATCGCGCGTCGACATCGACAGCGCGTAGAAAAGACGTCGTGTGCATAGGCCCTTAGAGTGAAAACCTCGGAAATGCATTTGGTCATTGCACAGTTCCTGTGGGCTTTCACGTGGACGAAGTCGCGGGCAAAGGCTAGTCAATTCTATTTATTACGAATTTTATATTCCCAATAAAGGCTTAGTTTCAGTGCCTACAAAATAATTTCGCATAGAGCGGCTCTTTTATACAGGGTGTTAACGAATTCGTGTAATTCCTTCAAAAGGCGTGTTATCGGTAGCGGGTAGCACTGGGCAATGTTGACAAGAGAGGGTAGTCGTCGATATGGATCGGCCCACCCGAGGTTATAAAGGCGGTGGTCATTCGACGCAGCGAGGGCATTCCGTGTTGAACAGCTGAAGAAGTCTGACCTTTTATATCTGATTAGCTTGTCCTTATTTTATGATCTTGTAATAATTGTGTAAAGTAATATACTGTGATCTAGTTAATGTTACTAATATTAACCCAAATACAAGTACTCTCAGTGGTGGAGAGTCTATGTTGGTTTTATTTACTGTGTTTACCTTGCTCGCAATCCTGACATACCGATATTAGCTAAAACTGTAATGATAGAATCACCCCTGAACGATTATATTGTTGTGTCATTTACATCAGAAGTGGAACAAGAAAAAACCAGTCCACATTATGATTGTATACCCACATGAAAATTATTTGCTAAATAAAATCCCCTGTAGACGGACTGACAAAAACTTGATTAGTCGACTGATATTACAATGGTGAGAAATGTGAGAATGAGAAAATGTGATAAATCCGGTGAGTCACAACCATTTTATTATGTGTGAAGGAATTTTGAGGAAGGAAATATAATATGAGAGGGTATTTATTCGTGTAAAATAAATATTAAATGATATCTTTGCTTATTCATGTAAAATAAAAGAGATGTTATCTGTATTTATCCGTGTAAAATAAATGAGATGATATCTGTGTTTATTAGTATAAAATAAATATGATGGTATCTGTATTTATTCGTGGAAAATAAATACGGCATCTGTATTTATTCGTGTAGGAAAATACATTGCAAGTCGTATTAGAGTTTGTGGTGAGATGCAACCAGGGTTGATCTTTGGCACCGCCCGGTTTGGCCAGCCGGGGTTGGCCAAAGGCTTCGCCTGGGGAAAACTGAAACTCTAACGTGGCGAAGCAATTGTTATAGGGCTGGAACCAAGGCGGGATATGCCATGATATGGCTAGATCCAAGGCGGGTGATGCCATGTTGATAAAGCAGGATCCCAGGCGGGTGATGCCAAATGAGTTGGCTAAATCCAAGGCGGGTGATGCTATTAATTGATAAATGAAAATGCAGTGAAAATGAGATTCTGTTTTGAATTAATGTTTTGAAAAAGTTTTGAAAATATTGATATTTGTTTTGATTGGTTTTGTTATAATTCTTGTTGTAGAATGGTACAAAATAGTTTATTGAAATTAAAAAGTAGTTTGTTATTATTACTTATGGTTTAAAATGTATTTTTTGTAGACGAAAACAGGAAATTGTATTTATTATTGATGATAATTACTATGATGACTTCCGTTAAAGATTAATTTGTCAAATTTATTTTAAATAAAAAATAATTTGACTTATTTTCGTTAAAGATGTGTTTAATATGTATTGTATTGTTGTAAAAAGGTTGGATTATTAGCGCAATATAGAAATGTTATGTTTAAAACATCATGTCAGTTTTGTAATAAGAGTTTGTGAATAATTGAGATATTATTTTGATCATGAAAAGTTTTAAAGGTTATTAATTTAAGTATTATGATTTTGGGAATAATTGAGATAATATTTTAAGTGTTTATAATTATGTACTATGATACTGTGAATAATGATTATAAGATATTTAACCATGAAACATTTAGGATGTTTGTTTTATGATTTCGTGAAGAATTGAGATATTTAAGAATGTAGGATTTTGTGAATAATAATGAGATAATAATCGTGAATTATTTTAAGGGTGTACTATGAGTTTATGAATAATGAGATATTTAATCTTGAAATATTTTAAGTGTTTAACGTACTATGAGTTTGAAGTGTTTATATGTTGGTAAAATGAATTGTGAATAATTGAGATTTATAATCATGGAATATTTTAAGTGTTAAATGTACTATGAGTTTGTAAATTATTGAGATATTATGTTGTGATTTTGTGAATAATTAGGTATGAGATTTTTACGAATGAAATATTTTAAGTGTTTATTATGTATTATGGCTTTGTGAATCGTTGAAATATTTAACCAAGAAATATTTTAAGTGTTTATGTATTATGAATTTGTGAAAAACTATAATGAGATATTTAGCCCTGAAAAATATTGTAAATGTATTTAAATGATTTTATGAATTTGTGTATGATGAGATTGTGTGTTTATGTACCTATTATGATTTATTGAATAACTATGATTTGATGTTTAACCAAAGTAGAACTATCTACCTATTAGGCATCTGGGATAGTATTTTATTGTGGGAATGTTGAAATCTAATGTGTGGATGTTTGTAAGTAAGTAAGTTTGATACGAGAAGTTATGAACGAATATAGAACTAGGTTGATACTGAATGAATATCAACTAGTTTAAGTCATGGGTGATGAGCTTGTTGGCCGTCGATGGGATAACAAGCTCTAATCGATTCAAACATTCTTTGGATGCTTTTCATTTTACTTTGGTCAAAGACATGAGTAAGATGACGAGGTCAAAGTTCAGGTGTGGCCGAGATGTGTACTGTATTATTTGTTTCTGTTTAAGGTCCAGAGGTGTCACTGAAGTTAGGCCTTGATGTACAATCTTGACGATGGGGTTGATGGTGCGTCGACCACCAACCACCAACACACGAGGACGTGTGTTTTGCAGGAGGGCCGTGTTATCGGTAGCGGGTAGCACTGGGCAATGTTGACAAGAGAGGGTAGTCGTCGATATGGATCGGCCCACCCGAGGTTATAAAGGCGGTGGTCATTCGACGCAGCGAGGGCATTCCGTGTTGAACAGCTGAAGAAGTCTGACCTTTTATATCTGATTAGCTTGTCCTTATTTTATGATCTTGTAATAATTGTGTAAAGTAATATACTGTGATCTAGTTAATGTTACTAATATTAACCCAAATACAAGTACTCTCAGTGGTGGAGAGTCTATGTTGGTTTTATTTACTGTGTTTACCTTGCTCGCAATCCTGACATACCGATATTAGCTAAAACTGTAATGATAGAATCACCCCTGAACGATTATATTGTTGTGTCATTTACAGGCGTGATCTACTGGTAACACAGATTAAACCTAAATAGGAATTACCGAAAATCAACTAAAAAAAATATCAAAAAAATCTCGATTTTCTATTTCTGAGTCATTTTAGAGCCTTGAGTTATCTGACTGCAATGAGCGATATCGCGTTAGTCGTTCGTGCCAGCCGTGTCGCCGTACTTTCATTAATTTATGCGTGGCATCGAAATGTTCACACAAATAAATCATTTTTTTTGCAAAAAAATAAATTCTTATTTTTTTACTGAATCCTTATTAGGTGTTTTAGATACGATCGGTAACAAAGCCGCATGAAAAAATAATAACTTTATTTTTTTATCTTTAATCCAGTTAAATCCCGTGCGGGGCCTGTCTACATCAGTAGTAGATCATGTGGTTTTAAGGAATTACACGCATTCGTTAACACCCTGTATTTATAGTATCTAAACGTCATGATAAAAATGACCAACCTGCATTCCCGAAGTTTTCACTCTAAGACGACGATAAATACTCAAGTGATGGTTTTCTAGTTACGTCTATAGCAAATGAATCATTGCGAATATAAATAAGCGTTAAATTATAATCATCCACAAAGCTGATTTAAGGTTTGCTTCAATCCGCTGGGTATTAGTCGGTTCAATTTGCATAAGTCTAAGCTAGCTAGCCTCGTCCCCCGACCGACGCGTAGTTTTACTGCTCCTCACTGATTTATAAGGGCCATGCAACGCACCAACCAGATTGGAACTCTCTCGTGCTTTTGAACGCGCCTAAAAAGAGAAATATTTGTATTTCCACTAACGATGCGAGGTGTAGGACTGTAGTTCCATTCGAGAGACGCCTAGTTAAAGATAAATAACAAAGGTATAAAAACATTTTTATATGGTAATATTAAATGTCCTTTTTTACTAGCAGAGTGAACTATAAAAGAATAATGATTTGCAGAAAAATTGCCAGGCAAAATTATAGCTTTGAAAAGTGGAGTTGAGTTTTATAATAAATAGTGTGAGCTAAAAATAAATGAGATTTTCAATTATCATATGAGACAGAAAGACAATTTTATGGATATGACTTTTTTGTTTGAATTACAAATAAAAACATAATGATACGGTGGCTGCTGTAGCTATTCTCAGATAATTGAAATATTATACTCCGCGTCCGATATTTATATTTTTTTCTGAATGCTCTACTGAACTGTTGAATGAATAAAATCGTATAGGTATAAATATAGGACGAACTTTTTACAACTTTCAAATCGCCAGTGAAAGTGTTAATAAAAACTCCCTTCGTGTTTGCTAACGGTATTTCATATTGAATTATTTTCTATTAGGTACAAAAATTTCTATAGTATTCTGGCATACCAACATGTTTATACGAGTACACGGATAAAACATAAGACAAAAGACATTGTATTTATGTTTTTATAGAAATAAAATTTTTTTGAAACAAATATTTTGGTATCAAAATTTCTAAATACTTTTTATTATTCTTCTCCATGTCCGTTGTTGTGTGTACATTTATTTGATACTTATGTTTGCTATTGCATCTGCTTTTCTATACTAATATTATAAAGAGGTAGAATTTGTTTGTTTGTTTGTTTGTTTGTTTGTATGTAGGAGGTAATCTCCGAAATTACTCATCCGATTTCAAAAATTCTTTCACCAATAGGAAGCTACGTTATCCCTGAGTGCTATAGGCTATATTTTGGGATCAAAAAATTAGGGATCCGTAAATTAACGGGAGCGAAGCCGCGAGCAAAAGCTAGTTCCTAAATAAAGTAAAATAAAATAATATTGGAATCAACATGGATTGTCTTGTTTTATGCCGTCTGTGAATTCCTAGGTGTCGTGCAAGGGTCTAGGGTGCCGCCGGTCTTGGGTGCCAAGAGTGGGGGACTCAAGGCGTCTATTAAGCGACCCTGGGGAGGACAGCATCATACGGTTCGCAGCGGTCACGTGCTGCTGTGCACTGCAAGCGTCTTGCGGAAATAACATTTATTCCCTGGGCCGTGCCGAAGGCGTAGTATGAGAGGGACACACCGGTGCATTCCACCCGAGGTTCCGGAGCCTCATCCTTTTGGTTGAGGATAGCTATCGGGTGATTTTAGTCGGTAAGAGTCTGATAAACCCCTCCACCATCTCTAGACGGAGGGTATCCAAGACACGAGTGTAAACCACTCGTGAAAAAAAAGGTATGCCAAGAGAATGGGGAGTTGCATCCTCTTGCGCGCTAATCAAACCAAACTGTAGACTAACTTAGGTATTTATTTAAAGCAGAAAACGTGCAGGATGCATGCAGGTTTTTAATCGTTCATTTTCATTTACGAAACTTTTAACATTTTTGGTTTTGTTTTTGTTGTCAAACAATTTGACTGTACGATTAAAGAAATCTCTACGCTTCCCACGTAATTAATTTATATAAAAAATTATACCTGAATATATCTTCTAGTATTCGAATTGCGTATCACATTCGTAATTTCAATAGCTTTAATTTTGATAATCTACCAATATTCATTGCGTGGTAAATAGTTGTGGAGAAATCGGATTGTTAATACATACAAATGGCAATAACTTGGCTGTCAACTTTGTAGCGACACTCCTCCAAAATCTTGTTTTGTTGAAAATCAAACCCATGGCTGAACGCTGACCCCTAAAATACAGGTCCAGGCCTAGTTTGGGGGTTAGGATCAGATTCGTGGCAATACATTCGTGTGCTATTTTATTAAGACTGGCTTGTAACATGTATTTTTAAGTGTAAATTTTTTTTTTTTTTTTTTTTTATTTAACTTAGGTACGTTGTTATGGAAATTGTTGATCTGTCAAAATCAAAGCCATAGTAAAGCAACTGCTTCTGAAGCGGTTGATCTGAAGCCTTTGATAAACAGAATTATGTTATGTATGTACGTCAGTCACGCCTTGATAACTTTATCGTCATCATTAGTTTTATGGTAGGCAATGGGAATTTATTCATGTTTTGCATTAGAAAAGGTTTGCATATTACCTACGTGGGTATTTGCGTAATAACATACACGATCGTCACGCTGGTGGTTTTTGAAGGTAGAGGTGTACCATGTAATTCTGCAGTTTGCTGATGGTTGTTTTTTATATTTATTAAAGAGGCTGAGTGAATTTTGACTATAGCTCCTTCGCTGGTGGTTGTGTCCAGATTCAGACATGTTTAAAACCTCGAGCACGGTAATTATAGACACAATAGATAAGACAATTAAGTGTCGTCCTGGGACGACGGGCGGTACGCAACCGGTTAATAAGGAGCGGCTCTATTGAATTTATATCTCTTTCTTTAAATATTTAGTCCAAACGTTTTGTTGTAACTCTTCTCATTCTGAGAAGAGGGCCGTGCCAAGCAGTGGGACAGTGATGCGCTGATTATGTTATGTGATGCCTTAAAATGTTTTAGTTTTCATTCTTACAAATTTTTATTTTTGTGATTTCTTAATATAATTTTTAATATTGCTATTATGTACTTAATTATTTTTTCTTCAAAATCAAAGCGTGAGAGATCGGCAATGATATTATCTGTTTATCGCAGTTATGATGCTATCTCGTCAATTTCTTTAGCTTTTGAATGAGTGCTTTTGTTTGAGTTTTAATATAGCGGCTACATACATGAGCGTGAACAACTTTGGTGTTACCACGATAAATGAAACAAAGAGGGGTCGTAAAAAGATAATGACCGCAATAAAATGTAATAATATACCGAACGCGAAATACGTGGCCTTATTTCACACGAACCAAATATCATTCGCATCTGTATAATCTTATTTTTTAACAGTAATAATAGGTAATCAATTCACATCTTCACCCACTCATAATCACACAATACAAGAAATAAGTTCGAGGTGCGATGTGTCCGTAAATCACATTTTTTGAACGGACTCAAATCGTGAGCTATTACATTTTTTGCGGTATTAAATATCAATTTTGTTCTAGACAGACATTTTCGTGACAGGAATGCTTAGGAAGATAATGATAATCTTTATTTGTGATCGTCTGCGGCAATGCTAGGAAAGATTATGCAGACATTATTCTTTGGTCTAGTTCGTGGGAGGTACGACGTGGTGATATTCTAGCTTTACTAGGTGATTCAAAAATAAGATTTACAAGAGTATACGAGCAAGTAGAGTGTGTTTCACGAAATAATTCCCTTTGACGCTATGTTGGCACAACTAATAATTCTTTATTTTTTGGCGCTTTTACAATAAAAACTCAGTACCGCCAACATAGCGCCGAAGATAATTCTTTCTTCAAACTTACGCACCATAAACATAACAGAGCTGACATGGATTCAAAAATCGAACGTGGATCCAAAAATTAGAAATAAGATTTTTAAGCAAACGTATTTTGTGTATTCATCCTATTAACTAGTTGATTTGTAAGAAGGGGACATGTTAGCTTACTGGTTAAATATTTATCACCACCAAGTTTACACAAACATTTAACAACACTTTTGGGAAGAAATACGAAAGTATAATTTTATTGTGGTTCGGGCGTTTTCTGCGTAAAACTGCATTCCTAGAGTAAGTTTGAGTAGTTGAAAGCTATTACTGCTTTTGCCGTTTTTGTCGAAGTGATATAAAAATAATCAAATTATTGGCTGAATCAAGGATTTGATAGAGAAAGTGGTACTTTTGGACACGGCGTATTGTTAGGAAGTTCTCTCTCTGGGGCCCATAACACCAGTAGCTTGGACATTTTTCCCGATGTCGGTAGGCTAATTACTTTTTATATATTTACATATATTTTTTTTAGAAAACCTGTTATTATTATCATCACTACATAGTAGATATAAAACAAAGTCGCTTCCCGCTGTCTGTCCCTATGTATGCTTAGATCTTTAAACTACGCAACGGATTTTGATGCGGTTTTTTTTCATAGATAGAGTGATCCAAGAGGAAGGTTTTAAGCTATAAAACGTACACATGCGAAGCCGGGGCGGGTCGCTAGTAATAAAGGAGATCAAAAAAATAAAATTATAAAACTAAAACGTAGCGTCAATTAATACAAATTTACACTCAGGGTACGTACTAGTAAACGACATGGCACCAACCCGGTTAATTATGAAACACGTTTCGTAACTGCAGTAACGTATGCTTATCATTAGATTAGATTAATCTGATCATCGGGCTCTCGATGCGGCGGTATATATTAATGACCGATGTTAATGCTGGCTAACTAAAGCGCCAAGTGGATTACTTAAACATTAATCGACTTCTGACTACGCCGCTCCTTCACGCAATTTTTAATCTAAAATACGCCATATATTTTTATAGCAGTCATTCAGAAACCCTATCTCTTCTCATGGTTTCCAAAAGAATCTACTGGACTATGTTTTATCTGAATCAGTCGCTGACAATGATATAAATACTGAGAACTTCGTCGATTCAATTAGAATTCTTCGAAACTCAAAGCAGCGCCTATAAGCTCTCGTCTTTACTCTTTTTTACTTTTTTGCCAAAAGCTCATATGGTGGATAGTTAAAACGTTATAAATGAGTAACAATTGTTGAGTAAAAAAGCCTTGTATCATGTCTACGGAATATTCATTTATATAGCCTTTATGCAGTGCGTATTTGTGCATCTTTTCTATCCGAAAGTGATATTTCTGTTCCGTTCGTAATTTTTGCCATACCATGCACTTGTATCTCAGGATGCAGATTTATGCATTGTAAAATATTCTTAGTATGAAATGATGCATGCACGAGCACGACGGAGATCCTACCTATAAGGCAAGTGAAGAGTTACCGACCTCGGGCGATTTACCGGAAATGGGTATCTATTTCTATTTATGCATTCGAATATGGTTACCGTATCGGAACTATGCGAGCGGCTATGCGCATATCTGACCAGATATCTGTTTATCTGGCTATAGTATATAGAGCAGGAGGCAGCGTGCCAGTGGCGGCATACTATTAGAAATGCCCGTAGAGGATATTGATTTCGATTTATTTTCCATTCGTGACCAGCATCGGAATAGATTATCGCTACACAAAACGAGTTGAAATAAAACCATCCGAAGCTCGCGCTGCGCGGAGGCTATCGCCGTTTGTGCGATACCACTCGATTCTTATCGTCGACAATTTGTTTATAGCAATCATTTTGTTTAGATGACGTGAGAAATAAGAAACGATATGTTTTTATGTCTATCTGTCTGTAGATGGACGCGGGGTCTTTTGTATCTTTCAGTTTTGTTCTACTGTATTTGTAAATAAGAAAAGCTTTGCAATTAATGTATGAGAACGGTAAATAGTAGGTACGTCTAGTAACTTGATGTTCGAGTTGACGTTCTGAAAGATTTCTGTTGTTTTTGTCAACATTATTAGCTGTTTCTTTGACTTTCGAGACAGAGTAGGCGTTTTAAATTACCCTTTATGAGCGTGTACGCCGTACGGCATTTCATACAAATTTTCAAGTCTTTGTTTTTCGTAATGACTGAACCGATTTTGATGAAACTTCACACACATAAGCAGGATACTTAGGTCTAAAAAGTTAGTAGAAAACATTTTCAAAATGTCTTACTTAAAAAAAGATAATTGGAAATTTCTGTTTGCATGGAAAATTTAAAATTGGTCTAATTTAACTGAAACACTATTTTTCGAAAATGTTTTCTACTAACTTTTTAGTCTTATGTATCCTGCTGATGGGTATGAAGTTTCATTAAAATTGGTTTAGTCATATCGAAAAATAAGGACTTGAAATTTTTTATGAAATGCCGAAAGGATTACACGCTTTTATGGCATTATGATATTAGATTGCTCATTAAATATAACATCGGGTCGAGTGCTTCACGGTATATGCTAAAAATGGTGTCTGAAGTAGTTGGCGGGAACAGGAAGTGATGTTGCATATAAAGTAGATGCGACAATAGATCGTATTTTCTTGGAGATGTGTTTTCTCATCCATTATTGTCTGAGATATTTGCATACGCGATACGAGGCGTGATGTGGTGTACTTTATGTAGTTTTAACGGTTTAATAAATTGATTCACGTTTGTTGGAATTCAGATAGCGTAAAACTAATAATTTGTTTTATATTGTTTGATGTTAATCGGCGCCTTTGTGAGGAAGCAATTATCGTATGGAAAGAGAAAATTGGTCTATTTTGTTTGCGATTTTTTGTGATTTCTAAATCGAGGGGAAAAATTATTGAAATGTATAGCGCCAAGTTTCATTGCAACGAAAAGTTATTCTATGGATATAATTCTGCACTAAATTTAATATGCCATAAATGAATATTATTTATCGTTTTATTTGCAACTTTATTGCCGTTTTATGATTTTTTTTTATTTACTGAGATTTTCTACATTTACATACGGTTTAGCACCGGATGCTATAGTGTTCAGCAAACAAAAAATCTAAATTTATAATATGCAAGCTAAACATATCTAATTTATGTAATATGATCATAAAACCATCCATTAAAATGATGTTTATCTTTAGGTATGGCTTTATTAAGCTGTTAAATATTTATACTTATCTCGATTCAATTTTGACAAGTTTTTTCAAAATAATTTAAACATGGATATAATTTATTGGATTCAGAGCAGCTGCATTTACGCTTTACGGTTTTGTTTTAATTTTATTTCTAAATATTTTAAGCATTATTAAAATTAATAGGTGTGCACCAACGTCATTTGTTTTTTTTTTAAGAATAACTTTGCCCCACACTAAGATTTCTCTTGTATCGTGGGTGCGTTTACAGACACAAATCTCACATACACAACAAACGCCCAGACCCGAAACAACCACCTGTAGGCTATACAAAATTTTGTTCCGTGTGGGAATCGAACCCACGACCCGTAGCGCAGATGCCAATTCCTTAACCACTGCACCAAACGTGTCGTCATTATTTCAGTAATAAAAATAGTGCTGGTCGAAAAAAAAATATAATTGCTAACAATATGCGATAACTTCGGGTAAACCGGCAGGCTGTCGCAGGTGACTGGTGTGGGCCGGTCCATCTCCGCCTGCTTGCCTTCCGAGTACGCCACTATAGTCCTCATGGTCGACATGGCACTCCCTAACTCCCCTCGACTGCTGGTCCAGCGCACCCCTGTGTGCCACTCGTTCACACACGCTATCCAGCTCACGCAGAACACCGTCACACCTGCCAGCAAATACTTCACAACACGCACGAACTTCCGCCCGTTGACCGGCATCGTACTAATTATGCCATTACGATAATTGATAAAATAGTCTCATTCATGAACTGTCGGAAGCTTTACGACGTGCGCATGCGACGTCGCGTGGTGATGGTGGGGTCGCGGAGGCGCGCGCGCATGCGCTCTGGCCGCGCTACCATGGCGGACTGCGCGCAATCAGCTGATAGCGTATCAACAATGCGTCCCTTGCGGCTAATCGTTCTAAACGCCAGCAGACGTGGAAATCTAGTTTTCTATACCAGTTTGAACTTGCGATTTTTCTTTTGCAACTACGACGTGAACACATTTCTAAACGCGACTAGTTTCTCTATAAAAAGATGAGATTGTGGCAATCTCACGCGGAACAAGAAATTTTATGGCAACTCTAGCGACAAGACTCGTTCTATCTGGCCATTTGTTTAATTGCGTTAGATTGATTATACACGGCAGGCTCTGTAATTATGGATTGACTTATGTCTTCGTGGTACTGCAGTTTCCACGGATGTCGTGAGGCTAGTCCAAGTTCACTCAACTTTATCTACTTTGAATTTTAATATTCATAACGCTGATACATATATTACAATGTTTAAAAAAATAAGCAATTCTCCTCTAAACGACACGTATTGTGAAGAGTTTCCTGTATCTGGAGCCCTAACCACCGGTAGCTTGGACCCTGTTTCCAATGCCGGTGGACCTCTATTTTTCATATTATTAAATTCATATGATTTTTAAATATTTACTTAAAATGAATAAAATGTATTAACACGAATTTATAAAACTGAATTGACTTATACAAAGTTAGTCGGAAAGGGGTTACTAATCCGAAAGGGGATTACAGTACTCATAATATTGAATAACTTTTGTTCTACAAATTTCCCCAAAAGTCAATAGTTTAAGAGAAATAGCTGATCAAAGATTTCATAAAATATACGCTAAAATCTATCTATCGTCAGCTATGATCAGCTGTGTTTACATTTTAGGTCATATTTGGGGCCACGAATTAGAAGCTCTATTTTCTGAGTTTGCAACTAAACACTATGAAGAATTTTTGAAAAAACTAAAATACATCATTTTGTATGGAAATAAAAATTATCGAATTTTTAACAGTTGCTTTTAAACAACTCTAGGTATGTAATTTAAATATCAATTTAATTGTTAGGTCCTGAATTTATATATATTTGCACGCCGCATGTGGCAGAATATGTCGGAATCGATAACCTTGTAAGACCATTGTACGTACCATGTTCTAGCAAATAAAGTATTTGAATTGAATTGAATTGAACAGTCATCAGTGATACTTTAAGCGGCCTGCGGATTAGTACCCCCTTTCCGACTAACGTTGTATTATTTTATTACATTGAGAACGGATTTTTCAATCGTCAGATAACTTTTATCTGAGGAATAAATATGGCGATTTGACATATCCTAATCCTAACTAAATGCGGAAGTCAAGTTTGGGTTGTTTACCTTTTCACGTCCAAACTACTGAACCGATCATCCTAAAATTTTGCATATATGTTGTCAGGTGTACAGAAACGGACATAGGGTACCTTTCATCCCAAAAAAAAGTACTGTTCCCGAGGAAAACAACAATAACTTTCATAGATGGCGCCACGTGTCTTTCGAATCACGATTGAATTATATTATTATAGAAACTTTAGTAGTGTGTTAAGAGTTTTTTGAGCTTAATTAACGCGAGTGAAGCCGCGGGCAAAAGCTAGTTTTCTATACAAAAGCTGTCAAAACGTCAAAATTATTTCTCTGATAAAAATTATTTGACGATTGAAAAATCGGACCTTACTTGAAGTTAATTGCGTAAATTATAGTTTAAGTGGAGACATTATTAAACGGCATTAGTTTTGCTTGAAAAAAATACACGACACATTTGCGTGTAAACTTTTTCTCAATGTTACGTGTAATGTAAGTAAAGAGAACAAACGCGTTCTCCTCAATAATTACACAAGACGCAAGTACTTGTGCGCTCGTAAAAGTCGTAAATAACTTACGACAATTTAATAAACACATCAAGTTTTAAACGCTTTTTCAATAGCTTCTGATTACATCTGTGGTATTAATTTGACAAGTTGTACAGCTTCTGTTTCTTATTGTAATTGCTGATCGTACGTTTATACCTTGTCCCTCTGCTATGTAATTAACGAGTATTATAAAATCATTTATTGTCATCCGAGTTTTTGTTCCACTTTAAAGCAGACTATTATGTCGTTCACGTAAACAAATAGAGATATAGACTTGGTTGTACTATTTAAATATGAAGTTCGAAAATATGATTAATCCCTACTAATATTATAAAAGCGAAAGTAACTGTGTCTGTCTATGACGTTTTCACGCCTAAACCGCTGAACCGATTTTGATGAAACTTGGTACAGAGATAGTCTGGAACCTGGAGAAGGACATAGGCTATTTTTATCCCGAAAAAAATATGGAATATTCGGTAAACGACATTCAAGCGGGCGAGGCCGCGATCGACCTCTAGTTTAAATATAAACTTCGAAAATATGAATAATGCTTCGTATGAAAATGGGTACAAGTCATTTGTTTTATTACTATTATTCTAAGGGCTGATTTTTCAATCGTCAGATAACTTTTATCTGCGGAATAAGTTTGATGTTTTGACAACTTTTCTATGGAAAATATGTCAAACCGTCATATTTATTCCTTGGATAAAATTTATCTGACGATTGAAAACTCGGCCCTAATAGAGATATTAATGCGATTAAACCATACTTTTGCATTCTGATTAATGCGTAACAACACGCTATCTCCCCAGCTGCGTTTATTACACTTATGTAATAGAAATTTTATGAGTCCAAGCTCCAAGTGTTATTGAAGCTAAGGATAATAATTCTGATGTTACCCTTTGAGCGTAATCAAGCGAAGCATAAAACGATTTCCTGTGCATTGGCAAAGAACAACTTATATTCCCACAACAAGCAGTCTATTGTACTCTAAAAAAAAGTTAATTTAGCATTTTGCGGTTTCAATCCAGGTGTAAAATTTTATACCAATATAAGTTCGAAGAAATAATTATGTATTAGTAAAGTAAGTAGGTTTCTCAACACTGGCACGACGATAAAGGTAAATAAAGGCAGTATCCTTAATGTTGTTGGGTCGTTTGTTTTTTTCTTTTATAAAGACAAGTAATTTTTCAAGCTTCGCAAAGTGATTGATGCTGTATCTTGACATCAGTTGAACTCTTGTAATGAAGAAATAAGAACAGCTTACAGACCCATCACTCTGTAGAGTAAGAGCCATATTTTACTTTATAAAATACTCAGATGTAAGGAAGTGACAAAACGGGAACAATAACAAAACCTTACACTTGGCTCCGCATTTTCTAACCTCAGCACAATATCTTACACAATCGCAATAAATATGAACCATGCGCACGATGCTGAGTGCTAGTGTCGCAGTACCAACGCATACGCTATTGAAATGCAGGCTTTATCGGCGCGCGCGCATCTCGTTCGTTAGTCGCATGCGCGGACGCCGTCTATTGAACCCACTATCGGCGTTAGAGAGGCAATAACCAGCCGAGCCATGGTGTTCCCACTTTTATTTCACTTGCAAATGCTCGTCGAACTTTAACATGCGACTTATAATGAAAGTTTCTCATTAGTGTTCAGCTGTTTAGCACGAGACGTGTGAAAATACCGAGAGGCGTCGTGCTATGCAAAATATTTAACGTGTACGCACTAAACGCATTTTACACTTATTTTTAATCATGTTTATGTGAATTTACAAGGAGAATAAATTTTATTCAGATGTTAATTTTAACATTTATAAAACCTTCGATTTATATTTAAGAACAACGCGGCGATATCTGAACAGAGAAATAAAGAAAGTCTAAAGCTGTCCTAAGGCGTAATATGTCGATTAGATGTGAAAAACTTGTCCATAAAATATATAAACAGCAGAATAAAATGCACTTACAAAGTTTCTTTAAACATTACCTGTCTATTGCGGGTTTTACGAGAGGATCCTAATAGATCGAGCCTTTGTTTAACGTTTAGTCTATAGGTCTATGCTGAAGATATTAGTAGCTTTTATAGCTCGATTTTTGACACGTGAGATCAAACAATATAACTATATAAACTAATTAAACTATACATATAATAAAAGCGAGGGGGTTAAAGGATATCCAATAAAATTTTGAAATATCCTTGATGG
Organism: Amphipyra tragopoginis; assembly: GCA_905220435.1. Lineage (NCBI taxonomy): Eukaryota > Metazoa > Arthropoda > Insecta > Lepidoptera > Noctuidae > Amphipyra > Amphipyra tragopoginis. The sequence continues at coordinate 16,489,466 of HG992006.1, forward strand.
ATTTTGGGAATATTTGTCTGTTCATGTTTGTCGGACAACTGAATTATTTATAGTCTTTGACACAGCTGATAGAACGACAACATCGATTAACAAAAATCGAGTTAATTTGTAGGTACCTTTAGAGACGTAGGTCAGAGTCGTGGCTCTTCGGCTCATTGTTAAAAATGTATTTAATTGGCGTCGTGTGTTGCAAATCGTTCGCGCGTGGTGGGAATGTGGTGAGGCTCACGTTCTAACACTGTGTGTACCAACAGCATGCAGGTATCATTCTGACACATTAATTGGATCCTTTTAAGCTTGGAAAAAATAGTCTAAAACGTAAATTTTATAATTTAAGTTTATGTTCCCACGGTGTTTACCTATTGACTGTTATTTAATTAGTAAAACACAATTGTGTAAGCTAGAATTTGGGCAGCTTGAAGGTAAAAGTTTAGGGTAATATGGACAGGTTCCTAATAAATACAGCATTACATGGAATGGACACTAGTATTCCGTTTATCTACTCATGTGCTAGTAGATATCAATATTATTATATTTATTATATACAGTATACTTAACCCTGCGTGTCAAACTATTTTGATAGGGAAAGGGTACGTATAACATAAATTGACGACCCTATTTGAGTAGTGGCCAACATGACGTTTGACTTTTTGCGTTAAGGGTCACAGACTAAGCCTCCTGACTGAACAAATACTAGTATTTTGTATGCTGTTCAGAAATTTGGTTGGAAAGTTGGATATTCGGTTATTTTTCTGTGCGTAGTTTTTTGGTTTTAACCACGACGCTACACGATAAATACAAGTACACCATCGGTACATGGTGGATATCCCACTCATACGCACAAAGCGTTTTGCGAACACTTTCATTGTTCGCACAGCTATGAATAGAGTGGAATTCCCTGCCGGAGCCTGTGTTTCCTGATAGCTACAACCTTGGGGTCTTTAAGTCAAGAGTGAATAGGTTACTTCTAGGCAAGCGTGCTTCACCGTCGACCACATCATCGACCACATCATCGCTTACCAGGCGAGATAATGGAAAAAAGCGAGAATATCGAAAAAAATATACGTTTGAGGCACCATGTAACAAAGATTTTCTGATAATATCGTGCACAGAGTTCATTATAACTCCCTACTAACACAAGAAATATCATACTTAGGTAGTACCTACATAATTATACACTTACTAGACTCTGTACGGTTTTAGATTACAATTGTGCATGCATAAATAATGACATTTGACTACCATGTTTGCCATAGAAAAAAATCGTAGCACTTAAATGCACGCTTAATATTCCTGTTCATTATAATAAGCTGGTGAAAGGAATGGGTTCATTACAATGCTACAATTGTTTAAGATATATAAACTCAAGACGCCTAAACTAAGGGCTATATAAAAGATCCAATGTACAAACTTTTTGTCGTCTACAGCTTTATGTAGGTATACAACGTGTTACAAAAATACTCCTAAAGCCGAAAGGGGATTAAAAAGTCCCTTGTAATGAGTCTAATGGCAATATTTTAAAATAAAAGTAGGAACCGAAAAAAAAATTTGGACATGTCATAAAATAAAATCATCACTGAAACACAACCCTGAAAACATAAAAGTAACAAGTAGACTACCAAGAAAGTTATTTACATTCTTACCTAATTTCCTCTGAGAGGTAAATGACAACAACCATAAAAGACTACTTGATTAACATTTTCTTTTTTAAGGGGAATTATGTAACACGTTGTAGTATATAGATTATAGTATCAAAGACATACAAGGTTAGTCGGAAAAGGGGCACTAATCCGCAGGCCACTTAATGTATCACTAAAGACTTTTTTAAAACAAGTTTTCAAATTTCAAAATTCGAAAAAAAAATATTTTTATGAAAAATTAATATTAGTTTAGTTTTTTCAAAAATTCTTCGTCCCTGCTTATGTTACGAATTCAGAAAATGGACCTCCTAATCCGTGACCCCAAATATGACCTAAAATGTTAACACTATAGATAGATAGATTTTAGCGTATTTTTATGAAATCTTTGGACAGCTATTTCTCTGAAAGTATTGACTTTTGGGGAAAGTAGTAGAACAAAAGTTACTCATTATTATGGGTACTTTAACACCCTTTCGAATTAGTACCCCCTTTCCTTGTATGTAGATGATAGATGATGGAGGTATAATGATAATGTTTCAGTTTAATTTTTGAGGAAATTACAATTACTAAATTACCATAACGGTCACATTTGTAACACCTGAAGGGTGAGGAAAAGGTGAACCTATTGTACCATTAACAGTTCACCGATGTCATTTATTGGTCATACGTTGTTATAGGGAGCAAGACTACCATCAGTTTATATTTCCTTTTTTAATTGTCATTACAATTTGCACCGGCAGAAAGGAAAATGTCTTGTTCTATTTGTTACCAACATAATCATTAGTAAGAGTGTCGACTTTCAATTTACAGGTATAAAAATAAAAGTTGTGTTAAAACATAGGGGACCAAAACACACCATAGTTATTTGCACGCAATTCAGAAATAAATAGCTTCGTAAATAGTGTGCAGGGCAACATTATGTCGGAGTTACTGGCGTTAAGAGAGAAAATGCCCTGTGGTCAATATAAATTGAATCTACAATGCGGTATTGAGTGGTCGTTACGGTGATATGTGGGGGCACATTCACTTGAAAACATTTTTAACAATACTCCGCACAGTACTAATAAATTACAACCCGAAATTAAAAGAAAATTCTGCTGCGCCAACGAATTTTTGCGAATTTACGCCACATTTATAACCAGCACGATCTTGATTAAATTTTATTAAATTCAAACGATACCATTAATGCGAAAATATTTTTATAACTTTACAATGTTACAGCCAATATTGCTGTGCGAAATTTTAACAAAAACTGTAGTAATATTGAACACGAATCAGAAATCTGTACTGTTATTAAGTTGTTAGGCGTACATCAACATCAAAGGTAAGCTTTTTGCTCATCACAGTGATTGGCTTACATTGGTCCTAGAAACAAGTGCTTACTCGAACTATGTTGCTACCCATAAAAATGCCCTCGGAACGAATGTTTCCGAAGTCTTTTTTCTATGTAGCGATTACGACTTGATTACAGGACATTTATTCGGTGCAGAAAAAAGGATGTAATCCGAGGTTCAAAGAGGGACATTGCTTTTTGCGCATCGCAGTTGCAATCTCAATAAACCAATTTGCGACGGGTCCCGGCACTGTGACGTTACTTATAGGCTTTTGTTTCGGCTGTCCCCGACTTGCTACAGGACCATGTTCCGACCATCTAAGGACTTAACTTGTTATTTACTTCATTTGAGTGCTGCTCTTCCACTGTTCCTTTTGAGACTTCCAGGGTATATCTGTATCTACAGCTGTGCTGTTTATGTTATCCGATTGTTTAAAATATTATTTAAGGGTCGATTTTTCAATCGTCAGATATAACTTTCATCTGAGGAATAAGTTTGACGTTTTGACAGCATTTGTATAGAAAATAACCTATGTCAAACCGCCATATTTATTCTGCAGATAATAATTGAATAATCGGCCCTTAGAAAAGGGAATATTATACAAAGTCCTATATTTCATTCGTGGACAAAACAACGTGCTGGCTAAATCTTAACTTAAAAAAAATACGACGACGTCCCAGATTTCTTTTATAACATTCACCATTGAATTTAAGGACAATAGTAAAAATATATTGGGTACTAAATTGTTATTACGCTCGTGTGTTCGTGACGATACCCACAAAGATTCTACTTTATTCGTTACGGTGTGTCTAAATGGTCATACATATGATACTTTTTACTCGATAAAATAAATATACGAGTGAATCACTTTGGAGACACGATTGTACGAACATCAAAAGGCGGTAAACGTTTCAAAGAGAATAGTAGTACAATTTGAATTGAATTAAATGGAAAATGAGGCTTAATGAATAGCCTCAATAAGTGAGGAAGTAATTTAACGCGTGTATCATGGTTTGAACGAAGAATGCACAGTTTAAGTAAATATTAGGAGCGTGTGGACAGATGCGTGGGACCATAACTGTCTCCATTGTAACATTGTGGGTTACTCGCACAGTTACTGCTTCACGCCGTATGCCATTTTACTAAACAATGTGTGAACATTTAACTGTTTGCAGAGAAGCAATTGTGTTGTATGTGTTCGGTACAAATTTTATGGTGTTTTGTGGAAGAATATGAGAATGTATTGCTCTATTCATCGTTCGTAGATAATGTGATTTGATAGCTTTTTTCACAAAAGAAAATCATTCTCGAAGTTCACCGTTGATCATGGATCGAAAATAGGTTTGTAATACTCTCGGAAAAGTATCCTATTTTGAAAATAAAATCTGTTATGAATATGAATAAACATTTCAATCGTAAAATTTTGTTGACATGCTTTTTTAAAGAAATAAAATTTTTATTGTTTTATTTTTGTTCTTTTGGATTTCTGATACACAGAGTTGATAACCCTGGTCGAAAAGGTGATTCGTGGTCACCAGATTAACAAATGTGTTAGTGTCTGCAATGCTAGCTTTTATGCACAGATAATGCTGGTGCTCACCACAGGAATAATTAGCTTGGCAAATTAGAAGATATTTTCACAGGCTCACAGAGAGCCGTCTGGGTTGTGGTTTTTTTTTAGAAAAAGCCGGTTGCGGGTGACATTTTCCTTACTGTACCTACAATGAGCTTCGAATTTGAAACACAATAAAGTAATTAGCCCATTTCTGTCCCACTGCTGGGCACGGGCCTCTTCTTGGAATGAGAAGGGTTTAGGCCTTAGTCCACCACGCTGGCCTATTTTTTTTTTAATCCTTTCCCCACACTGATATATCTCTTGTATCGTGGGTGCATTTACAGACACAAAACTCACAAACAAACGCCCAGACCCGAAACAACCATCTGTAGGCCATACAAATTTTTGTTTCTTGTGGGAATCGAACCCACGACCCGTAGCGCAGAAGCCAATCGCTTAGCCACTGCACCAAACGTGTCGTCTGTTGCGAGTTGGTGAACTACACACACCATCGAGAACTTTATGGAGCCCTCTCAGATGTGTAGGTTTCCTCACGATGTTTTCTTTCACCGTTAACGCAAGTAATAATCAAATTCTGAACCGCACATGAATTCGAAAAATCAGAAGTGCGGACCGGGTTCGAATTCAACCGCTGGGCTATCCACTGCTTGAAAGATAGTAAGGTTTTTTTTTGTCGTTTCACCATTCTTCTAAGATAAAACAGTCTCCTTTAGCCGTTATTGTTGATAGATCACTAATTACGACGAAGCTTTAGATGTTAAGATAGCTATAGGCTCTTACTCAGTGATCTCTATCGCTTTACACTTTGCGTGATGTTTGTTTTTATGTCCACAAGAATTAACTGTAGGGCTTTAGGGTGTATTTTTTATTGCGTGTTTTCATGCACGAGTCGTTTCTTAGGGTTGAATTTACAAATAGTTTTTACTTATTGCGTAGGTATCATGGGAATGTTTTGAATTAACAAATAAATATGTTTAAAGTGTTTAAAACATAAAACCTGCTTATGGTCTATCTAGAGGCTGTTAATGCGGCTGGCTAATACAGGGTTCGGGTGTTCAATTCACAGGTCGGACATTGTTATTAGGTTCCATTAGGAATTTTTCAGTTACAACCTAATTAGGAATGTACCCGGTAACTGATAATAAGCCGAGAACCGTTATCAGCAAATTGTGGAATGTAAAACAAGTCCTCTGCTTAATCCTTCAGTTAAAATACAATGCGAAGCATATAAGTACTTTTTATTTCTTTATTTTAAGATTACAAAAATTCACGATATTTTAAGGGATTTAACACACTTTATTAGCATCAATTCGCATTACACTCATAGAAAATGTGCATTTTGTAAATACATTCGTATGCATGCTTTCACATTTTCGCATTGATTCAGCTTTCGCGTGCGTAAGCAGGCTTTCGCACGCTTACGCATAATATGGAATGCTTTCGCAGCTAGTAGCTAGTCCCTAATACAGCAAACAAAAACTAAGTTACATTAAAACAAAAGGTAATTTGAAATGCGTTAACGTAATTAGATATGATCTTGATGGATGCCGCGAGAAAATAATGGCTACATAAAAAAAGGTTCGCATTGGTCAATAATTTTGAGGTTATTGATCCAACACAAAATTGTTTCTTCTACTCGTAATTGGCTATTGGCTCTGAGCGACTCTAAACAATTTAAGTACTGAAAATATGAATTTCTATAATTTACTAAATTGAAACTGAAATTGCGTATTATAGTGAATAACAAATCGGTCAAAATGCTGATGCCTATTTTCAAATGAAATTTGATTTGAAATTAGGTATAAAGTAAGTCGAAGTAGTTCATCATTCAGCCGAAAGACGTCCACTGCTGGACATAGGCCTCTCCCAAGCAGCTCCACATCGACCGGTCCTGTACTTCTCGCATCCAGCGGATTTCCGTGACCTTCACCTGGTAATGGGTCCACCGCAGAAGTCGAAATGATTATAATCTAATAAGATTTATGAATCTTCCGGTTTTGAGTTTTCAAAGCACATATAAAGTCGAATAAAATTGTTTCCCATCGATGCCGATGCGAATAGACATTTTCCATTAGTCTCAATTTTGCCATTCAATATTCGCAAGGGAAATACCTTGGCTTATTAATATTAGTTTGATTGAGTGATGTAAGTGTAAAACATGTTCAAGTCAGTAACATAAAATTGTATGATATTGCCACTATAATTTTTAATGAAGCTCCAAAAGACAGCAATTTATTACTGCGCCCATGTGTAAATGTGAGCTCGTTACATCGATAAAGTAGTAGTCATCAATCGTTTCTGTATTAAATCAATATCTTATTCACACTTCTATTAATAACGAGTATGTAGGTATGTAACACACTGCTAAGTACATGTCAAAACTAATTGCCTGTTCTAATCAGAGCTTACGATCGCAATTTGCGTTACCCAGTAATAAGCTGAGTGGATTTTGATTAAGAATATTATCATTTTTTATGCCACGGGTTTTTTTAGTCGCCATGCTAATATGGTATATGATTTTTGTTTTTAGATGTGGTTAGGTGTTTTTTTAGAAGGTTTTTATACGAAGGAATGACTACCTACTTAAATGTATTACAAATCTGTTACTTACAAAGTTGCTTTTTGGTATTTTTTTGGTAAATTTTTCGATGAATTCGTGAAACTTGGTAGAATGTTATAATTAGCTATAGATAAATTGCTCCTATGTCTTTAATATTCGGCAATTTTTTTAAATAGGTACCTAAGTATTATTTTTACATAATCTTAATTTTTCGTAGTCTTCTGCTTCGAAAATAACGGGAATAGGGGAGTTTCGGCACATATTTCTCAACAACAGGCTTTTATTTATCATTATTTAAGTGACACATGGTATTAAACGTTAAAAAAAACTAGAAAAAAATGGAGTAAGAAAACGAAAAGAAGATAATGTATTTTTTACTATTTTCAAATTTCCTTAATCATGGAACTTTTTATTTACAAAGAAACATCGGGTCCCATTCCCAGTTACAGCTGTTCTTAAAATATAGGACAAAGCAGTTTAGGTTTTCTTAAAATTCACAAAAGCGATGCATGATCAGCAAAGATTTCGAATTTAAGCTTTATTGTGTGTTTAAAAAATAAACCCTACCTACCTACCACCTACCTGACCTAACTGAGTCAGCTCCTGATTTTCTCCGCTGACCAAATATTCATTCCGCTGACCAAATATTAATTACCCTAACTAAATATTAATTTCGCAGACCAATGAATAAATTGAATAAATTCCCATTTAAAATTTCTAGGGTTACAAAACTTTTAAAAGGTCACGCGTCAGAATAAGAGTGTTCGAAAATGGAATGCATTTTAAAGTTGCATTTTCGTGCATATGCTTATAAAAGGGTAAATTATGCGTACACGCATTATCAAGATAAGCATCACTCCCACGCTGCAATCGAGGTACTTTAACATTGTATGTAATATTTCATTCATTTTGGACCGCAGCGTTTTATTTTCGAGTTTCAATGTCCGTTTTAATTTTACTTTATCTCTTGACATTTGCAATGGCATTGTCTCGCCCACGCCACGTGCGGATATTTAAAAAGCAAATGCATGTCGAAGCGTTGAACTGCTAAACTTTTTACGCGAGGGCTTGACTGTCAGTGCCATCCTGTTGAAGTTCTATACACAAGAGTGTACTTTTTTAAAACTCGCGTTGTAAGCAAAACGTCATTACATCAAAAACTGTTGAGGTACAAAATATTTATTAAAGTATTATTTAGGTACAAAATAAGTTCTTAATGATAAGCTATCGCCCGTCAAAACGAGAATCTCGTGAAAGCCGAAAATGATAAAAATCAAATATCTTGATTTGGCACACGAAGTTGTCGACATGTGGGATGTTGACTCAGCAGTCATTGTGCCGACAGTCGTTACAGCCAGCTTAATACCCAAGAGCCTCGACCAACATCTGATGAGGCTCTCGTTGGGCAGCTGGGTCAAGGGTCTGATTCAGAAACCGAAACTTCTGTACACGGCGCTTATTGTTAGGAAGTTTCGCTCTCTGGATCCCTGACTGCCGGCAGCTTGAACCCTGTTCCCGAAGCCGGTGGGCTACTATTTTTTGTATTTTTAAAAGTTTTTTTTTTGTTTTTTGTAGAAATATTTAAAAATGTAGATTAGGTATAAGTTTGAAGAATGAATAAACGGAAATAAATAGCTATCGCCCGTCTAAAAATCGAGAAAATCGAGATTGGGGCCTGCCAGTAGGCCTAGCACGAATATTGTGACTTATAAGTAGTAACGTTAATGTGAGTGAATTTAGTATTGGAAATACTCGTTTAGCACATGATATTTAATTAAACTGAAACCTTTATCCATATCTATGTATGATGCAAATTGTGTTTGTCGTATAAATTTTAACCAAAATGCTATAGGATATTTGCATTTTCGACACAAAATTCACTCACATTAACGTTACGTTTACGATACTATACGTCAAAACATTTGTGCTAGGTCTACAGATTAGACTACACTCAGTACTCACTACAGAGGATGTATAACTCCGTTGTACAGTTGATACAGCCATGTAGAAAACATTTAAACAACAAAGTAAGTTGTTAATTGTTTTCGTCCAACGAACATCTAATCGCAGTCCTTAAGATTAGTGTCTGGACATATACGGAGGTTCTCAAAGTGCAGTCGTAAAATTATCGTAAACTGAGCATCCTTGTTAGTCGCTACTTGACGGACTCTAATGACCTGCTGCCGACAGTTAAAGGGTCCGTCGAGGCCCATGTTTATTGCTATTCTAACATTAAAACTGATTTTTCCATTTGATGACCAATTACTGTGAGGAACTGCGTATCTAATAATAAAATATGACCAAGTCCGTCAATTAGCATTAAATAAACCGAATAAAGTAATACCCGGGTACTCGTAATTTTTAAATTGTACTAAAGTCAACAATCACTATTGTGACATGTGTGAATCTTTGTTTAATCTTTGTTTTCTTTCTTAATTTGTTAAGATTTTGCATGTAGTAGTTACCTCACGATATTGTACACTTATGAGCGATTCTTATGAGTAACCGAGCGTTATTGGTTATAAAATAACTTTAAAAAAAGTAAAAACCGACTTCAAAAAAACTAAAAAGAGTAAAATAATTACCATAATTATTATAAAACTAACAAGAGCAAGAGGAGCTCGTGACTAAATAATTACAGCCGCATAGACCGATCTTCCGGGTTAAGCCACGCTTGCCGAGGTTGGTCTGTGGATGGGTGACCATTTACCATAGCGAGTTTCCTCCGTGGCTCGGAAAGCACGTAAAGCCGTTGGTCCCGGCTGTCATTTGTAGATCTTTGACAGTCGTTACTGTTGGTCAGAAGCCAGAAAGTCTGACAACCAGTCTTACCAAGAGTATCGTATTACCCAGTTACTGGGTTGTGGAGGTCTGATAGGCAGTCGCTCCATGTAAAATACTGATATTCAGCTGCATCCGGTTCGACTGGAAGCCGACCCCAACATCGTTGGGAAAAGGCTAGGCAGATTGAAGTGGAATAAACAATACACAAACATGCAATTACAGCAATCCCGGGTAATTTGCTGTTATCCATTGAAGAGTTCCATTGGCAATATGTGAGGGTCTTCATCAGATCTTCACCAAATTTAAATGGGACCACCTCGGGAAAATACTCTTTCAAACAAAAAAATAATTTTTCAAATCCGTCTGTCTATATGTAACGGAGTTATGCCCGAATGTACATAAAAAATACCTATATGTATATACATATATAAACATCCGAATTAAGAACCTCCTCCTTTTTAAAGTAGGTTAAAAATAAAGACTTATATCTTTACCAATAATGAAGCAAAGGTCCCATATCTTTGCATAGTAGACCCTCTCATTCATTACTAGCCATCGCACTTATTAGCTTACAAGTTTATTTATATGCCAAGTTTGGCAATGAAAAATGCTACTAATGGTAAGCAAAACGATTCGTTTTGGCCATAGGAACCGGGCATTACTTATAAATTTCGAATGAACTGAAATCATTGTATTTTAATAAAAAAAAAATAGTCAAACGATAAATAAATGACGAGGGTAATGTTTTGTTTTTAAATGTTCATGCTTTTGGTGTTCCAAATAAAATTGTAATCTGACCACTTGGACTTTAAATAACCCCTAGAAGTAAGGTAGCAAGATAAAATTATATCAAATAAAAATTTACTGAAACGTCCACTCACAAATATACTCAGTCCGCACAATAAGTTTTCTTTATAGTGTTTATGTCGTAAGAGAGCAATAATATTGTAAAATAATAGTGACCATTACCATAGGTCGTCCATTCACAGCATTTAGACTGTATTTCTTGATGTGAAATCACATTGCAAATTGAAAGAGTCGTGAGTGTCCGCGGGTGGTGGACTCCGACCTATCTCACCTACCGCCATCGCGATACAAACCCTGCTACAATAAATTACGAAACTCGAGAGCACCCAGCATCCATATATGATTTAGTTGACATCGAAATTACTTATTTAGTTTATTCTATTCGTTGGTCTGGCTGCTATACTGTATTAAAATCTTAATTGTTTCCAATGCTCATATTTTTGCGGCGCGTATGAAAGCAACGTTTAATGAAATGCATTGTTTTTTAATTCGAATTGCGTTTGCGCATCATAAAGTTCTGATTGTGAGTGCTACTTTGATATGCGATATATTCGAGTAATTAACAAGAGATATAAGATAAGCGTGTGGGTGTAAGGGCTGCCTTGTAAATCTTCATTTGGCCTGAGTACCCATTTGTTTTTAAATAAATGGTTTAATTACGCTAACTTCAAGTTCTGGAAGATTTTACAACTTTCAAAATAAAAGTTTGATCTCATTAGGGACTCAAACCAGTCTCGCATAGAAAGTTGGAAGTCGCCCACCGGCACGTGCCGTACAGTCTTTTTTTAAACTTATCTCCTCGACTCACACGGCTTAAGGATTTTGTTTGTTTTTCATTGAAACTTATGAGACTGGGCTGCGAGGTGACAGAGACAACCTTTTACTGCAAAAGGTTATACGAGAATGATAATGAGGACAATTCGTATCGGAATCCGCTCTGAAATCTTTTGTGTATCTTGTCACTTTACAATCACATGCATCAGTGCGCATCAATTGGAGAGATCGCCGCGCACGCGCATCGACGACGGCGTTCCAGACAGCTACCATTTATTTACCAAGTGGTATGGAGACTCGCCTATTCAAATGTCTTGCACTGATAAATTGCTCCCGATTTGCATATAAAAGGCCGGGAAAAAGAAATTAAAGTTCAGATCCTAACTTTGTCTTTATTGAACCCGTTTATGGGACATCGATTCCTTCTATTGGCATAAAAACTAGAAGACGTGTCCATTCTAGATATCGCCTTGTAGAGCGTGGAATAAATTATTTCTGTATAGATATCTTCACTGGATTGTTTTATTGAAAAGGTTTTGTGTGAACATTTTGTCTCACAGATAGGTCATTAATATTAATTGGTTAGATGCGTTGTAGAGTGATAATGTTAGAGCAGGTTTATGAATGTATTTAAACAGAAAGGCTTTATTATTTTTTGAATAATATTATAACTTTTGGGATGTTTATGATTGTTTACGATTTTGATATATATTTTATATTTCGGGATTGCCTGACTAGTGTTTGCCTAAACAGAGCCCTTATCATGAGCTGATAACGCGGCGGCTTGATTCGATTCAGGGAGTATACTCTCTAAGCACGATGTCCGTGGTTTCGGCCTTAGTTACGAGCGTCTCCTACTTCCTATCACCTAAGGACATACGATTATTTCGGGGCCCGAACTAAGAATGAATGACAACACGATTTGACAGTTGTCCCTACTACCGATGTGTTTTTTTTACCCGTCCGAAAATTTGAACTTGACACTCGTTTTGTTCACTCCTACGTTTCGGCCTACTTTCAGCACGGTGATTAAATCCTTTTCATTCTGAGAAGAGGCCAGTGCCCAGCATTGGGACAGTAATATGCTGATTATGTAGTTTTTTTATTTTGATTTATATTCTGATTTATAAATACAAAATATTAAACATCGAATAAGTAGTCGATTCTAAGTGCGTTTACACGTAGAAAGCGGGTTGCCGGCTCCGATCTGCCAGCGCTTGTCGCTGCTGGTCCGTGCAGTTAGTCGGCGCAGGTAGTCTCTACACTGTGTGGCGAACCAGCGCCGACAAGCTCCGGACTTCGCCAACAAGTTCCGACCTGCTCCGATCAGCGCTGGTAGGCCGTCACTGTATTTGCAACAAGGCGTATTTTTGGTTGCACAGCCAGCTCCTGCTTCTACGCGCTTCCTTTATGTAGCAGTTACCTGCACGGACCAGTACCGATAAGCGCTGGTAGGTCGGCGCTGGTTACCTGCTTCCTTTATGTATACGCCCTTAGTTAGATTCGTTGATTCTAAACTAGTTTCTGGTTATCTAACTTAAACCTATCATAAATTCACGTAGAGTAATGTGTGAAATCCTGCTCAATATATTTCTATTTTCACTTCAACACGTTTTTTTTTACACCAATCATCACCATTATTTACACAGCTCTAACTTTACCTACTTATAATGAACTGAATACATTTAGAATTATAATTCCTGTTAAGGCTTTATTCAAACAGCATCTTCTGTACCATGATGTCGCCTTCCCGCTTTATAGACCGAGTATTGAACCATCTAACCCTTGAAAGGGTGACCACTTTTTATCAAGTCCCGGTCTTGCGTAACTCGCTGTACAACGATCAACTTTTTGTCCTAATACATACCTAAACGGGTTTCTAGTCACATATTCTTGTCGTACACCTTGTTCAGGCTATATTGACCTCTAGGTCTTTTAAATAAGGAGCAAATATAGTGTTTTTTTCCTTGTCTGTTCCAGTCTTGAAGTTAGTTCTTATATTAATATGCGGTCGTCACGCTGCCCCTAGGAGGGATTGAAAAAAGCCTGGCAACCGAGGATCGACCGTCCTGAGGTAAAATTCCTTTAATTAATATTCGCAATATCGTGTGCGTGGTTTTACCGTAAAAGAAATCGTATTAAATATCGAATCCAGGGAATGAATTTAGATTCTATCCGAGTTGATAGATAGACTTCGGTACATTTCGTTATTTCTTTTATCTGAAGTAAAAACTTATTCTTGTGAAGAGTCATCGCGGCTCTTTGCTTTTATAGATGTGATGGAGTTCAAACTAGGAATTATCTAGTTCGTTTCCAACATCGCATATTTTAAGTTCGATTCTTGATTTGATAAAAATAACTAGAGATTTTAAACGAATGCATTTGAAATGCTGCTTTGCACCATGTAAAACACAGTTTATATAGTAAGTAGGTATAGCATACTCTTGTTGCAAGAAACTCACAAACTAAGTATTTCATATTTCTTTATTTAATAATTATAATAAGTTAAAGCTAAAACTTTAAATTAAGACTGTCCTACAGTTTAGAATATTTAAAATTTAGACAGCTTCATTAGAACCATTCATTTAATTTTGTTATGGTAGTTCATTCTTTCGTTACTTTACTTAAATTGTGTAAGTTGGAATGGCTTAAGTACTTCTTATTATCGTCAAAGTAAACTGATATCGATCTTTGTTACAGAATAAAATAGTTCTAATAAAATAATAGTAACACATAAGATTTAATTTAATACATACTTACCAACTTTATAACTTTTAATTGACACACACCTACATTGAACACATATAGCGTCCAAGTTAAAAATACTACTTATAAAAAATCTTATAAAAGCATAATTATTTCAACACGAACATTTACCATATTTTCGTAAGGAGGAGGCGAGGGCGTGCGCAACGCTTTAGGCTAGGAGGCAGCGCGGGCGCCGACGTCCGTCATTGAAATACGTTGCCATTGTGAGGCGCTGGCTGAATAAATATTTTAGTTAGCGTACCACCCAGGACGGCGGCCACAAAGACCACAGTCATGATTGATCCTTGAAGGGCAGAATTAAATTTATCGATACAAAGTCACAGACTTTGCCGCGGTATGCTCATTTGTTTTTATTGGGACTTGCACGAAATAATCAATTATTATTGATTGCTCTTGATTGGCTCGCTATAGGCGGTTTCGCAAACCGCATTAATATTGTTTTCTAGAAGTTTAGTTTTTATAAATAAAAATTTGTGGCTGTATTTGTAATTTTATATTGTTTTTCTTTCTTTATTTTACCTAATATTCTGCTTATGAAAATTGTTGTTGTCAAAGTCATTTATTTATGATTCCGAGACGCAGCTCTGAGATACCTATGGAGCTCCTAACGAAGCTCATGAGTTTAATGACTGGTTAACGTTAGTCGATAAAAAAGAAAACAAATCTTTCCCCTTTTTTAGGGTCCTTAGGGACCTTGTCTAAGTCTATGCCGTCTATCCATCCGTCCGTCTGTTGTAGGGCTGCCTAACTTTTTAATCGTAATAGGTAGCCGGTTGAAATTTTCACAGAATATGTGTTACTATAGCCTCTATAATGGCAAATACGCCAAGGAAGGCCATACAAGAAACCTTGAAAAATGGCATTTTCTCAACGTTTTTTGTTCTTGCGCTATCGTAAAAACGGTAATACAAACAAGCGTATAACTTGGTTTGATTGTAGTGCATACTCTATTGTTAAAAACAAATTACAATTATAATAAAAATAAGAATAACTGGTGGTGGCACGGAAGACGGAACACTAGTACGCGAGTTCGACTCGCGCTTGCCCCGTTTTCTTTTGTTTCAAATAAGTTACGGTTGAGGTTGTACGTTTGTGTACTTCGCAAATATGATTGTACCTACGTCAGCTATGGACAGACCTATTAGCCCTGTCAATAATTTTCGAATAAGTACCTTCTTTAATTCTTTTTATATTTTGTGTTGAATATAGCACAAACGCGACTAGTGTAAACAGTGATCTCGTGCGGGTCCTATTTCATGGATTTATAGAAAAAAATCTGCCGCAGAATTTTCTTTAAACATTTCATTTCGATATTTTTTGACATGGAATAAAAAGTTTTCTAGTATGATTATACTTATTACAACAAATAATGATTTATAACTTTTCAAATTAAGAACAAAATCGTTCGGCGAAAATCAAATGTAAATGACACAACAATATAATCGTTCAGGGGTGATTCTATCATTACAGTTTTAGCTAATATCGGTATGTCAGGATTGCGAGCAAGGTAAACACAGTAAATAAAACCAACATAGACTCTCCACCACTGAGAGTACTTGTATTTGGGTTAATATTAGTAACATTAACTAGATCACAGTATATTACTTTACACAATTATTACAAGATCATAAAATAAGGACAAGCTAATCAGATATAAAAGGTCAGACTTCTTCAGCTGTTCAACACGGAATGCTCCCCCTTCGTCCAATGACCACCGCCTTTATAACCTCGGGTGGGCCGATCCATATCGACGACTACCCTCTCTTGTCAACATTGCCCAGTGCTACCCGCTACCGATAACACGGCCCTCCTGCAAAACACACGTCCTCGTGTGTTGGTGGTTGGTGGTTGACGCACCATCAACCCCATCGTCAAGATTGTACATCAAGGCCTGACTTCAGTGACACCTCTGGACCTTAAACAGAAACAAATAATACAGTACACATCTCGGCCACACCTGATCACTCATCTTTGACCTCGTCATGTTACTCATGTCTTTGACCAAAGTAAAATGAAGAGCATCCAAAGAATGTTTGAATCGATTAGAGCTTGTTATCCCATCGACGGCCAACAAGCTCATCACCCATGACTTAAACTAGTTGATATTCATTCAGTATCAACCTAGTTCTATATTCGTTCATAACTTCTCGTATCAACATCTTACAAACATCCACACATTAGATTTCCAACATTTTCACATTTTCATAAAATACTATCTCAGATGCCTATTAGACAGTTCTACTTTGGTTAAACATCAAATTTTAGTTATTCAATAAATCATAATAGGTACATAAACACACAATCTCATCATACACAAATTCATAAAATCATTTAAATACATTTACAATATTTTTCAGGGCTAAATATCTCATTATAGTTTTTCACAAATTCATAATACACACTTAAAATATTTCTTGGTTAAATATTTCAACGATTCACAAAGCCATAATACATAAACACTTAAAATATTTCATTCGTAAAAATCTCATAATTATTCACAAAATCAGAACATAATATCTCAATAATTTACAAACTCATAGTACATTAACACTTAAAATATTCCATGATTATATATCTCATTATTATTCACAAAATCCTACATTCTTAACTATCTCAATTCTTCACAAAATCATAAAACAAACATCCTAAATGTTTCATGGTTAAATATCTTATAATCATTATTCACAGTATCATAGTACCTACATAATTATAAACACTTAAAAATATTATCTCAATTATTCCCAAAATCATATTACAAAACTGACATGATGTTGTAAACATAACATTTCTATATTGCGCTAACAGTACAACCTTTTTACAACAATACAATACTTATTAAACACGTCTTTAACGAAAATAAGTCAAATTATTTCTTATTTAAAAATAAATTTGACAAATTATTCATTAACGGAAGTCATCATAGTAATTATCGTCAATAATAAATACAATTTCCTGTTTTCGTCTACAAAAAATACATTTTAAACCATAAGTAATAATAACAAACTACTTTTTAATTTCAATAAACTATTTTGTACCATTCTACAACAAGAATTATAACAAAACCAATAAAAACAAATATCAATATTTTCAAAACTTTTTCAAAACATTAATTCAAAACAGAATCTCATTTTCACTGCATTTTCATTTATCAATTAATAGCATCACCCGCCTTGGATTTAGCCAACTCATTTGGCATCACCCGCCTGGGATCCTGCTTTATCAACATGGCATCACCCGCCTTGGATCTAGCCATATCATGGCATATCCCGCCTTGGTTCCAGCCCTATAACAATTGCTTCGTCACGTTAGAGTTTCAGTTTTCCCCAGGCGAAGCCTTTGGCCAACCCCGGCTGGCCAAACCGGGCGGTGCCAAAGATCAACCCTGGTTGCATCTCACCACAAACTCTAATACGACTTGCAATGTATTTTCCTACACGAATAAATACAGATGCCGTATTTATTTTCCACGAATAAATACAGATACCATCATATTTATTTTATACTAATAAACACAGATATCATCTCATTTATTTTACACGGATAAATACAGATAACATCTCTTTTATTTTACATGAATAGGCAAAGATATCATTTAATATTTATTTTACACGAATAAATAACCTCTCATATTATATTTCCTTCATCAAAATTCCTTCACACATAATAAAATGGTTGTGACTCACCGGATTTATCACATTTTCTCATTCTCACACTTCTCACCATTGTAATATCAATCGAATAATCAAGTTTTTGTCAGTCCGTCTACAGGGGATTTTTTTAGCAAAATATTTACATGTGGGTATACAATCATAATGTGGACTGGTTTTTTCTTGTTCCACTTCTGATGTAAATGACACAACAATATAATCGTTCAGGGGTGATTCTATCATTACAGTTTTAGCTAATATCGGTATGTCAGGATTGCGAGCAAGGTAAACACAGTAAATAAAACCAACATAGACTCTCCACCACTGAGAGTACTTGTATTTGGGTTAATATTAGTAACATTAACTAGATCACAGTATATTACTTTACACAATTATTACAAGATCATAAAATAAGGACAAGCTAATCAGATATAAAAGGTCAGACTTCTTCAGCTGTTCAACACGGAATGCTCCCCCTTCGTCCAATGACCACCGCCTTTATAACCTCGGGTGGGCCGATCCATATCGACGACTACCCTCTCTTGTCAACATTGCCCAGTGCTACCCGCTACCGATAACACAAATTAATGAATTTTGATTTTAAAAAAATCTAATAAATAGTAGAAAAGTTGTTTATTATAAGGTTTTTAAGTCTTAATTGTCTAATTATAAGGATTTATTTGTCGGAGACAAATAAGTTAAACGTATTTACACAAACAATATTTACATAATTACGGTATTTAATTTAACCCTAAAAACAGGATTTATTTATCGTATTAAAAAATAACATCACACAAAAGAAAATACTACTCTACCTTCCAAAACTACGAACGTAACACTTATCTCTAACTGTTAAAACAGAAAAGTAACCCACCACGTACATTTCGTTACTGGAACTGCACATTGCACTATCGTAATCTTTGGACCCGACACGTTACTGTACGTGACTCCAACCAGTTCTATCGCACATTGGTCCGTATGAGAACAATGATAGTAAATAGAAAGCAAATAAGGCCTCCTTGGTAGGTCGACTCAGGTCCAGGTCGCCTTATTGTGCTAGAGGTAACAAGTACAAACTGTTAATGCTATACCTGTATTTGTATACAGGGTGTACAGTTCGAACAACATAATAGGTCCGATTTGACGTTTGCATAAAAGCACAAAATAAATGTGTACAGAAGTTGCACGCCTTCGATTTTAAAGAAAGTCGCCTTTTTATTTATCTGAATATAGCGCACCCATGATAAAATTATACTAAACGACACGCAGTGGAGTAATTATTACTAGTTTTAACACGAGACAAGACGAAGAACTAGTGTTGACATTACTCCTAGTATTTTGACAGCTGTCAAATCGGACCTATTAGATTGTCACGACTATAAACGAATTTGTGTAATCCCTTAAAACCACTTCGATGTCTAACAGCCAAAAGGGATAGCCGCCAATTTACAAGCTTTATAGGAGAGCGGTTTGAAGTTCGTTTACGACAAGAAATATAGGATTAGGATAAGGACCTTAATTTACATACCACCTAAGCGATAAAAATTATGTCGTAGAGTCGACTTAGACCAATCGACGCAGAACAAGACGATTCCAACGATATATACAAGGTGTAACATAAATAACGCACAACCTCTTAAGGGGTCACTCTACTCATCATTATGAACAACAGATTTTTTTTCGCGATTTCATGTTTATCTCATAGTAAAAGTTGCTCATAATGATGAGTACACTGACTCCTTAAGAGGTTGTGCGTTATTTAAGTTACACGTTGTATAGTCCTATTCGCAAAAAATGGCGCTTATCCCTTTTTGGCTGTTATGCATCGACATGATCTATAACTTATAGATTAACGCTGTAAGTACGGGAATTTATATGAAGGAAAATTATATAAAAAAACTTTAAAAACTGAATTATGTGATAGAACATTTCAATGCTGCGTATAAATGAATGGAAGCCCGGCAATGCAGCTGGCGGGCATGATTACCTCGATATTGCTCCGCGCAGTCAGTTAACTCGGGACGCTTAACTGACTCACGTTAAGAAACAATAGAGTTTTTATAAATAAATATTTTTGAATCTAAAAAAAAACCTATTCATGGTTTATCTGTGTCACCAATAGATTACGAGGTTTTTAAGGAATTACACGAATTCGTTTACACCCTGTATATTTGAAGTCGGAAAATAGTACTATACGTAGTTCTTGGGACATTGTGTTATAGAATTCTTCAATAATAGACTTCTAGTCTGATAAATTAATAAGATTGTTTTCTACAAAATTAGGACCAACAATAAATCTTCGGCAAATTGCAGGTGCACGTTATTACACTATTCTCTGCCTAATCGGTGGCATATTTTAAGTGTAACTTTTATGCTATGTTAGCAAAACAGCATTCTAATTACGTAACACACTCGTAATCGGCTTTGATTTTGACAGGTGTTATAATATTTAGCAATATAGAAACTGCAAGTATGCACCGACCTCAATGCCACTGCTTTGCAGAATTGCAGGTGCAAAGTGTAGTATGACACTTCGCGGAATCGTTCGCTACCTGACACGGTTGTTTACCGCAAAATAACGACTTGATTAATTTGTAAGAAATTATAATTGTAAAACATTATTCATTCTAATTCTAGCATCGATTAGATATCATTGTACTTAGGATTAATTTACTGATTAAAGTTATTGTTTAAGATAATTTTGGTTTTTTTTGGATCCTCCGGCAGCGACTCACATAATTCAGGTCAACAATTTCCATAGCAACGCATGTATTAACAATTCGACTTCCCCACAACTTAATACCATCACGCAAAATACGCGCTTAGACGTGGAGTTGCGGATACCAGCCCGTTATACCTTATAACTTAATACCACGCAATGAATATTGTTTTTGACACATCCACTGTCATACATTATGTTGGATACGTTACGCAATTGCCCTGCTGATCTCCAGAACTTTCCATACCGAACAAAACAAAACAGGTATCGGCGACTCCTTTGTCCAACCGTTATTATTTCGTTTTATGCATAATGTTAATGGAACTTTGCATATCTTGTGTCTCCGTCCACTACATTAATAATGCACCAGATTTCTTAAACATTGTTGGTTTGCCGTCGTTCGGGAGGGCTCGGGAGGGCTCGGCAACGATCGGAGACGTCGGACGTCAATCACAGTCGTTTTTGCCGGGCTGCGGCAATAATTGCACGTCATAAATCCTCATTGTTGACACGACATGATAAATGTAAATATGGGTAGAGTGGCTAATGAACCACCATATGCATGTGTACGTGTAGGGAGAAACCAGTATTCTGATTAGAATCCGCTGGGAAATAGATGGTGGTTGATAATGCGAGTTAATTACGAGACTAATGTGTTCATAACTTAGTACTGGGGAGGGTTTGTTCTGTATTAAAACAAAGAGTCTAGAAGAAAGAAAACAATGTTTTTAACAATATAACTAGTCTGAACCAACTGGTAGAAAAAATAAACTTTAAAAAAAAGTAAAAACCGACTTCAAAGAAATACTAAAAGCAGTAAAATAATTACCATAGTATAAAATTAACAGTTTCAGAAGTCGGTGGCTTCTATTTGCTTCAGTGTAGAGTTGCACTGACTACTGAAACTGTTAATTTTATACTATGGTAATTATTTTACTCCTTTTAGTATTTCTTTGAAGTCGGTTTTTACTTTTTTTTAAAGTTAATTTTTTATTAAATACGTTTTAGTGTCATAATTTTAACCCCCTCTTTCACAACCCTTCTTTTTGGCTTTGACGTAGTCGGGCATAAAAAGTCCTTTCAAATGATATCTTACACGATATAATGAAAACATTCCAAAGGAGGGGGGGGACGCACCCCCTCCTCTTTTCCAGTATAGTCACTTCCCAACATCAAATATAAACAAAACAATATTAGTAATTTGAGAATTTTGCTTTGATCCGATGAGGAGTTCCGTTCCATATCTCTGAAGTTCATGGTCTAATCATAACAAAATTTATATGGGACCAATCGGGAAGAAAAAAACCCTTTCGAACAAAAAAATATTTTTTCAAATCGGTTCATAAATGACGGAGATATGAGGTAACAAACATAAAACAAAAAAAAAAAATACAACCGAATTGAGAACCTCCTCCTTTTTGAAGTCGGTTAAATTAAAAATTATCATAAAATTATCACAAGTTGAGTCGTGTAAAATCAAAGGTGGCAATCTCACTTTTAGCAACTTTTGAGCAAAAGAAAAACTGGAAAATTAGGCAACTCTGCCCTAATGGAAGATTGCTGTCTTTGGAATTAACTCGAGATTTTGTGTCCATTTAGTAAAGAATATGGCCATGCTTGGCTGTGATATGTCAAACAAGCAGTTTATTTTGAATTTTTTGCATAGTTAACTCAAAAGTGCCAAAAAGTGAGATTGGCACCTTCAATTCCATACGACTTAGTTCTTCATTCGTTCATTTGTTTAACAAGGCAGTCAGCAAAAATGTTGTAGTCTACGTTTGTCTATTACTGGAAGCACATTTCCCAAAAAGAGGTCTGATGAGCGGCTACGGAGGAAAATAGGTTGAATTAGCATGCTTGGCATCAGATTTTATTATCAACAACATGATATGATCATCAGGACTTATTTCCCGTTCATTTATAAAAAAAGACACGGACTCGAAAGTTTTACATCAAAGGTACCACAAACTTTTTATATTTCTGAGTAATTCATATTAAAGCAGGTGTTATACCAGCGGAATGTATTATTTGCCTATCTATTCTCCTGCTACAGTCGCAGTCATATAAGGCAACTTTTAAAATAGAATTCTATAACTATAAGATCATGAGAATGACTGAAACTTCGCAACTTGAATTCTTTTATTAGTCTGCTCTATTTTTTATGTTGGTACTCCGCTTTCATAAACTGAGTGCAATTTATGCATTTAAATGCTATTAATTCTATTGCGGATAATGACTAGGTGCATAGGAGTGAATCATTATAGAGAAAACTTACAAGCCGCTTATTTATTTAGTATGAGAGCATTGTATCTAAAAGCTAACGTAAGTTCAGAAATTTTAAAATACTGTTAGGAGTTGAATGAAATTAAATTAAAAGAATACGGCTTTAAGTAAAGTATAAAAAGGAGTAAAAGAGTATAAAAACGTTGATATGAACTTAATCTCGAGATCGGCAAAATAATTTTATCATATTTTATTAAAATCTCCACATCGCCAACACAACGCGTGTCCGACACGCTCTTGGCTGTTTATCTTTTATTTTTAATAACTTTTGGAAACATTTTTAAACCGTTTTTAGATTATGAATCCACTTAATAACAACCCGTGAATCTGTTCTCATTAAAAATAATGCTTAAAAAAATGTTTTTTTACGTAAACCGTTTAGTTTCAAGATAAAATGAACAAGTGAGATTACTTTTTACTAAAAAAAGTTGACTGTAGAGTGCGAAGCGGGAGAAATAATGGGTTAATTTGATGCATTTTGCCGTGAAATAAGTATAACGAGTGACTGTAATTAGACCACAGTACGTAGCTAATGGTTATCCACGGTATTCTAATGACGGTTCTCCGAGTTATCTTGAAACCCAGTGGTACAGTTTTCGAAGACCTATATATTACGGCGGCCACAAAAACGGAGGCTATCCTGTCAGTAATTGCGCCGGCGCAGCTTTCACGAGTGATGTTTTTGCGCACCGTACCGCATCGTTGGTGTCACGCAAGTTGTAACACACTAAACCAATTAGGTGCTGTGTATTTTTTTAAAAAGAAAAGATTTTTCATTCTTTTTTGTAACCATCAGTCTTGTTATGAACAAAGACAGATTCATTTTATTTTAAAAATATTTGATTTAAAGCTACGAGTTGTACGACGAGTAGAACTCGTTGCTCTAAGGCTGAAGCTAAACGAACGTAATTTACGCGACTCAAAATGAGTCGGCGTAAGTTTTTAGAAGGATTTACTTACCAAAATACTTCTAAAAAATTACTACGACTCATTTTCCGTCCTGGAAATTGCGCTCGTCTGGCTCGGCGTGATTTTTTAGAAGGATTTACTTACTTAATCCTTCTAAAAAATTATGCCGACTCATTTTGAGTGGCGTAAATTACGCTCGTCTGGCTTCAGCCTAAGGATTCTAGAGGGCATAGGGCTGTTGCCGGAGAAGTGCGATTATATTATATTCCGGTTATAATTATGCTATTACGAATGCTTACGTGATCAGTTTGGCTAAGCAGAACGTAGTTACGAGTCCAAGGAACACTAAATAGAATAAAGAAACCCCGTTCATTTTTAGGGTTCCATCCCAAAATGGTAAATTAAAACCTTATGGTACGACTTCGTTCGTGCTTCCGTCTGTCTGTTTGTCACAGCTCCTTATTTCAGGAACTACTAATGCTATCGACTTAAAATTTGGAATAGATTTAAATAATGTACGTGAAAGAATTGAAAAATTATCTTTAGTTTCACTGCAATAGGCCGAAGTAGGGGGTTGAAATTTTAAAATGGGGTTACTGGATTTAGTGTGGTGTCATATGAAAGGGCTTCATTCGCACATTATAAATTATACTTTCATTTATGCCGCATAATTTTTGAATGATGATGTAAAATGTCTGTAAAAATACTATTCGTCTCCCTTATCTCCGAAGTTTGCAATCGAAAAATCTGGTATAAATCGAGTTGATACAAGTTAATCTAAGTATTACAGGAAAAATAAAACGATGTTTTTTACAAGGACCGTTTTTTAAAAATCAGCAAAAAGCTTTACAAACCAAAATAGATGTGCGATTTCAAAAAAAAAAAAACTTCTAAGTTTTTATACATTTCCTTTCAAGGAGGTACGGAACCCTCGGTGTCTCGAGTTCGACTCGCACTTGCCCGGTTTTTTTGTTGTTGTTAGGCTAGACATAGGTATTTGATCTAGAGATAGTAATTATCATACTAGTCGTCCGCTGCAGCCATATTGCACAGTTGTAGCTAGCAAGTTACCAGTTTAGAATTAATTAATAAACGGACATGTTTTTATGACGATTTCCTTTGCCGGCAAGAGCTGCCTTTTAAATATTGAAAACGGTACAGAAAAAAATAAAGGTAACGATTAATTAGTATCTAAAGCATTCCGATCGCAAACGTAACGTATTTGCCTTCGTTTCCTTAATTAGATATAAAGAAAAATAAAATGGTGACTTAATTAGTTGGCAGTGAATATGTGGTAAATAAGGATTGTTGAACGTTGTTTGCTTTTTATGACCCGATTCCTATACTTTATCGAACCTAATTGGTTAAGAGCGGTTACGCACTGCCTACGATCCGAATCCGGGAAAATACGTTCCGAAGTAGTCATAGAACTATTTGTATGGTAGTTTACGCACTAGATCCGACTTCCGTAATCCGATTTCTCTCCGTCATCCGCGAGTCTCCAATTCGGAAGAAATATTGACGGACCGAAGTAACCGTAGTACTGTTTGTATGAACGCTTTCGCATTACCTCGGATTTAAATCGGACATATGTCAAAGATGGCCCCTGAATTTCTTGGATTTGGATCAGAGATCGGATTAGTGCGTAAGCAAAATCCGAATTCGGTCCGAGTGTTTTAGACTCTAGATCCATATTTTCACGAATTCGGATCGGATGTAGTGCGAAAAGCAATATCCGAATTCGGTCAGAGTTTTTATATCCGTATTTTCACGGATCCGGATCGGATGCAGCTAATCGCTCTTATAATGAGGCAAAGACCATGGGTTCCCGTTCGTTAGCAGCTATCACAAGTAAAATTAGCTTACGAGTATATCTATATACTCAGTTTGGCAATATAAAAAGTGTTTTTGACCATAGGAACCGAGCGTTAATCCTAGAAAGTCTTCGATCAGTTCCATAAACTATACCTACTTATCTGATATCCACTGTAAGATAGCTCGTAAAAAAACGAATACCATAGTTATCCAGTACCATCGTTCTTCAGTAGGATTTAGCTTACGAAGAACCTTAAGTTAAGATTTACATCGACCGCAAAGGTCAAGTGCGATATCATAACGCTTTGAAGAAGAAATATGAGTACAGGCAGACAATAATAAAATATATTTTCTGACACGGTGCCTGATGTAGAGGCAAGAAACGTATTGTAGACTTAATCTTTCGATTTCTGAACTGGGAATAAATCAGGGACCCCGCTTATTGTCATTCTGGGATCCGGCACTTATTCTCAATGAACCGACGGGATATTTAAGATTTATAGGCTGAGCATGATATATGATAGTAAAGCCTTTTATTATGGCGTTGGCTGCACGCTACTTAGATGATTAATGAAGTAAGAATCAGAATTATTGTTTTAATTCTACGGTGCTTGCAGGCATTTCTCGCATGTCTGGAATAGTATTGGGATAAGACTTGTGGGTGATAGGAATGTGATGAACAACTTATCTAAAGTTTATAGCTTTTAAAATTGGTGTATGTGAATCGGCCTTTATCTGCTCGACTGTTTAACTCGTAATTAGCGAAACCACGCCTTTTTGATGGTATTATGAGTTAAATGTTATATCAACGAAAGTCCACATAATCATTTTTTTTTGGTTTTTCGGTACTTAATAAATCAATTAACTTTAGTACTTCCTTGTAAACAATACCTTAGGTTGAGCTGGCAACATTTATAAATTATCGTGTGAGTGGAAGAAACTTCTCACTTCACAACCCTCCCCGACAAATAAGAGATACGGCGAGAGTATGGTATACCAACGCCGCGTTCTTAGGACTTGTTACCATAGATAGATATTTTTCGATTTGTTAATTTACGTAAATAGTGAATATTTCGAAAATTAAGCTTTATTCAATTAAGTATATCCTAGCTTTTCTTTTCCAATTAGGCAACGGAATCGAAGGTTAAAATCTTTTGGTTACCTCGAGCCCACCACGGTGTATAGCTGGAAATATTTTGAGAATACCGTCTATTGTACGCGCATCTGTGAACTTCAAATAATTATTATTTAATTTCTCCTTGTAAATGATTTGTAATATTAGAGAAATAAAGAATTTTGAAATCGTAAAATTGACCTTGTCTACCTTTGTCCTGACCTTTGGTGGAATCCATTTCTTTTATGGGAATTAACTGAGTGAAATGTTATGACGAATTCTTGGTATCGGACGCAGCGAATGATGTTTGACCCCAGCCTGTTAACCTCCAAGGTAACCAAGTTGTAGCAGTAGTTATGATGTTATCAGACTATTTGTTTGGTAGATGCTGTACTTGGTTCCACTTGTTTATTTTATTCCCACGTGAAATAATTGCTTACATGCCTCAAGCGTAAAAGGGACATTAGTACCCACTAGGCTTTTAGGCCTTTCTATGACATTTAAGAAAAATATGCAGGAAACACGACCGCATTACAATTATAATATATTTTTGAAGTTCATGGTGGCGCTTTGCAAAGGTCACTTGAGAATAATATGTCAAATTAAGTACAATTAACATGAATACCCTATTTTTCTTTTACCAGTTTACGTTCCTCGTTTAAAAATAAAGTTTCTCCCCTCTTGGATTTCTCTTGAATCGTGGGTGCGCTTACAGACAGAAATCTTCACATGCACGAACGTCCAGATCCGAAAAAACTATCTGTGGGCCTTACAAATATTTTTTCCGTGCGGATATGAAACCCACAACCCGTAGCCATGAAGCCAATCGCTCAGCTACTGCACCAAACGTGTCGTCGAATATTTTGATATGTCATAGCGAATAATGCCTCAATTTTAAACCGATGCAGCGATGTTTCAATTAAATAATGTAGATTCCTCTAGTGATCTTTATTTAATTCAGTCTTACTAATTGCACAGGATGACAAGACGATACACTCCGTATATATTTTATGTTGGGGTCGAAAGATCCCCGAGTCAGCATGAAAGTGGATACCGAGAATAGACGCAAGGGCAAAACCTTCACTATGTAATTTATTGATTGCCTTTGCACATGATATGTTAGAAATACAGCCAGGGCCGTATTTAACAATAGGCTGCATAGGTTGTAGCCTAGGAAGAAGAAAAAGAAAGAGGCAGACACCACAAAAAAAGTATGTTTACAATTAAAAATGTAGCTGGGTTGGACAGGATGCGGAAGGCGGTCGGAGGACCGAGTAATGTTGCGCAACTTGGGAGGTCAATGTACAGTGGACTGTGATAGGATAAATAACATTTAAAAAATCCCAGCTGAGGGAGAGGAACTTCCCGAAAATACGCGCCGTGTCGAGAAGTACCGCTTTCTGTAACAGGCCCTTGATTCAACCGCCCAATGAGAGTCTCTTTAGATATTGGTCGAGGCTCTTGACTATTAAGCCATTGGCCGTAATTACTATCTGCACAATGACTGCTGAATCAAGATCCCACATGCACAACCTCGTGTGCTGAATCAAAATATTTTATTTGTTTATCTTTCTCAGCTTTCACGAGGTTCTCGTCATGAGGGAAAGTGATATCAACAATCATTGTGCGGCGTTCTGATCGATCTATTACCACTATATCAGGCTTATTGGCAACAATTAATGACTTAATTATTATTATGGTTTCAAGCGATAACTATATTGATCGCATCACGACCAATATCACATAAATTATCGTTTCATACCTATTAATAAAACTGTTTATAAATAACTCTCATGAAATTATTAGTAATAATAGTCGCATATGTAGCTAACTGTTGCAAAACATGTAACAGGTGGCCCTACACATGTTATTTATTTCTAATTACCTTCACAAATGAACTGCCTGAAGGCAACTTTTATTACGACATGTCTTAACATAGTCACCAGTTGCTAGACCATATTTTTATGTAACGACGAACCAAGTATCACTTTTACCTTTATAGCGACCAGTTCTATGCTATCTAAACGTTCTATCTTTAAAGGCTGGGCCACATAAAATGCAGCGCGGCTATGGTGACATTTTATGGAGTACACTAAAAAAATGATAACAAAACTAGTTAAGTAATTTCATATTTATCCAAATTGTGCTTACTAGCAAACAAAGTTTCATTATAATTTTGAATTGATTCGGTTACTAGTAGCACAAGTTATTAAGTCACTTTTTTAAATAACTAATATTGTAATATTGTGTTACTTATAACGAAACAGTTTATTTAGTGCAGTCGCGCACCTCAGTGCGCAGACGTCCGCTACTGACAAACTAGATTGAGTGTGACTTATATCGACTGACACCTCGAATAAAAATTCATACAATTCCTCTCCGGCTGCAAGGTTAAGTTAGTCAAAGGCTAACCCGCACAACTTCAGTTAAAGTGCATGTGCAGTAGGTATCTGTCTCTATCGTGTCGTCACGAGATATACGAGAATAGCTTATGCCGTGGAAAAAAGGCAGTCAGCAAGGTTAGTTGCGGGGCTGATTGCCCAGAGTACACCATACGTACTTAATACCATCAGTACGTGGACCTGTACTGTGTGAAATAAAAAAAATATGTATACAAGATGTCATACAATCCAGTGAATTTGCAATACGCAAATAGAGGACGTCTGTGTAATGCACTAGCTGCGCTGCAAACATGCTGCGTTCAGTGTAACCGAGCTTTAAATCCTGCCGACTATCAGTCACTGCGCAGATTATATCTAATAGGACAAGAGATGTATAGCCCTCACAATCCGAGGGCAGTTAGGCTAAGAAACGAATGGATACTTATGCCTCGCTAGACAATAATGACTATCATTATGATTGCCGCAAATCTCCTTTGATATAATACCATTATTATCCTGTGCTGGTCGGCTTGCACGTCCATTCAAACTAAATTTCACTTTTTCATTTAAGCACCCTAGTATCCTGTATCTACTTAAGATGGGACTAAAGGGCTTTACACGCTTATCGATTTAGCATTTTGGAATTTATTCGTTGACATGCGAAATTCGTTCACGATCGGACAGTGTATAGAGTCTCTTACCTGTCGTAATCAAAGTTCTGTAACTAAAGACAGATTTTTTTCAGGGCCGCATTTAGGATGGGATGTCATGGGAAAATCCTCATAGATACCCTGCGCCCGGGGAAGGCGGAGGATTCTGCCGGATTCTTACCGGCTAAAAAACCACAGTGTTCCTTCTCCTGACCTATGGCCGGGGTTACGGGATTCGCAGCTGCATGCATCGCAACCCCCGCAGGCCTCTGTTCGCCAGCCCCCTAGTGGATCTCTCTTTCTTCTTCTCACGTCTTCCTCAGAGGCGCGTGCAGATCACGCCGCCTTCTTGGAACTGTCAGTGGTATGGTGACGAGTCATCCGTATACGCCTTTTTTTTTCGGGGTTGAAATCCTCATGGGTGTCCTCCGCCCTGGGGTGGGCGGAGGGGTCTGTCAGACTCTTACTGACTAAAATCACCCCAGTGTTCCATCTCACACCTACGCCGAGGGTCGCGGGAACTTATGATACTTCCGCAACCCCCGGCTGGTGCCGGCCCGCCTCCGCGGGCTTCCTGGGATCCGTAGACCCCTATGCCAACTTGTGGTGCGGGCCCTACTTACGAGGGCAAGGGCTTTAAATTATCCTGCGAAATTCGTGTACAGAGCAACTTTCTAATTCAAAAGATAGGTAGTATACATGCACTAAATAAGTTAGGGATGAAAAAGGGAATTATGTCATTACAAATCATGATAGCAAAAATACCTATTTTACTGTTTATTCTAAATCGAAGCTTTTAGAAAGTCAAACTTTTTCACTAAGATATCAGCCGTACGGTGTTCGACTATACGCGAGATACGATGAGGATTCAATGTTTAAGAATATCAAAAAAAAATGTTACGAAATAAATGACTCAGTCGTAAGAAAGTACGACCAAAACGTAATAGTAGAATAAAACGACAAAACAGCTCAAGCAAAATCTTCGGCCCAACATCAATAATAATTAAAACAGTTTAAAAAAACTTCACACTAGCGTTGGCGCGAAGTTTTGCGCTAATAACGAGAGCAAACCTCAACGAGCGCGAATAATTTGACGCGCATACGAGACGTGGTTATCCTACAGTCCACGAAGCAATAGCATTAATTTCAACTGACAGCTCAATTACCTCCAGACCCCGACCATCATACAGCACCACTTTGATTTGTGCATTGCAGATCGCATTACAATAATTTTAACCTGTCTTCTTTACGTCAGACCGTCAGACGCTTATCATAAAGGTCTGGCAGCCGCCATTTTGTCTCTTTATTGTGTTTGTAATTGCGTTTCTTTGTGAGCTTTCGTTATTTAGTGCTTTTATTGTAGGCTTGATGTTTAACTAGATTTTGCGATGGATTCATCTTCATGCGTAGTTTTTATTTTGTTTGTTTTAATTGCATTGAACAGCACTTCACAATTCAATCCTGCGTTAGTAAAGGTTTTGTTGTTTAATGGTTATTTACGAGTCTTCATATTCATCATTCTTGTCATCATCATCATTCACTGTCTTTATCAACCCACTGCATAAGTCTTCTCCCTTTTACGCAATTCTTCCCTGTCTCACCTTCCCACGCACCTTCCCTGTTTACTCACAGCGATAACAAATAATTGTGTGTTGAAAATCTGTTCAGGGAATAGGATTTACCTTTTCTGAAACTGTGGGTGTCAGCCTTCGTCCAGTATTTGATAATGATACCTTAAATGAAATTAGTGTTACTGAACAATGGGAAATTAGGTATGACTAGCTGTTCAATGTAGCGTTAGTTGGACACTATTGCGATAATGGAACATGTACGCAGTATCGATTCGGTAATTGATGCGTATTTGATAGGTACACGTTATGGTTTAGTTAACCGGTAGACTATTTATGGTACGTATCTCACATGTACATTCATATTGCATAGATGAAATAATTTAGGATGACTATTGGATACACTCGTACGTGTAACTTCATTACTTTTTATGGTACCAACACGAGGATAAAGTTGTAAATTGTAGGGAACTATTTACATACTTTACGCAATTCGCGATGCAAATAAGGCGACGTAAATAAGGAGAAGTTAAATTTATCTGGGCTAACCTTAATGTGAAAAGCTCTCGACATTTAGTTTCAACTCAAGGTGATTGGCAAACCATTTGAAATATAAGTCGAGCTGATGTATAATATTAAGGGGTGGATTTTAACATACCTAGTAAACAACTAGGTGGTGGTAGGTGACAGTCCTAATCTGGGCCTTGATTCACTATGATACATCCAAACATCCGTAACACGTAAATAATACTGCAGACGGCCGCGTTATCGTCGCGTTATCATTCAATCGGAAAAATGGGGAATTCATTTTGAATGTACTCAATTGGTGACTTATGGACTAATACTCAAACGCTACTCAAATTTAAGTTGCCGTTAAGTCTCGTGCTGTCGCAGTGACACACTTTAAAGGCGGACTGACAGCACAAGACTTAACGACAACTCAAAATTGAGTAGCATTTGAGTCTTCGGCCATTAGGCACTTGTCCCACCGCGAACGATGAGCGAGCAGCGAGTAGAGCTAGAAGCTAGAAACGAGTTGGCGAGCAGCGAGAAGCGAGTGTGTAGTTCCGATAGTTTTGTCGCTAGGCTATAAGCGAGTGTGCGAGTGCGACGGGCGATTACTCGCACCACTCGCAAATGACCGCTGGTCTCTCGGCATGAGTTCTGATCGCCAAGCGAGCATCGCTGAGCGAGTATTATCTTTGATAGCTCTTGTCGCTCAGCGACAAATTAGTGGAGCGAGTCCTCGCCGGCAGTGTGAACAGTCAGCGATCAGCTATTAATATACGCATCTCTTTTGTTTAGACGGAATGTATATCTATTGTACGTTTCTTGGGCGAGAAAATAGCCGATAGTTAGTCGCTTCCTCGCCGGCGATGGGACAACTGCCTTATAGTCAAATTGCCCTTGCAAGCAGCGTCAAGATATAATCGTAACGTGGTCGCGTTATTTGTGTGTGATTATGAAATGTCGCAGAGAATAAGCCTCTTAGGTGTAGGTAAGTATGTTTCCACGCGCGCCTCAAAGAGATGTCAGCATTGTAGATGGGCTCGCTGGGGCCAGTGCCTGCCAGGGTTGCGGAATTTGTTAGAAAGAGTTACCGCGGCCCTGTAACGCAAAGGTCATTAGGAGGAACACGGATGGGTTTTAGTCAGTAAGAGTTTGACACTCCCTTCCGCTCCGCCCAGAGCGGAAGAAGTCATTTGATGATTCCCCAACATAAAAAAAAAAAAAATGTAACGTAAAGAATTTTGTATATTAACAAATACTTCATGGTTAATTGTTAATAGAGAACAATTTTACGATCATAAAATAAGCCTTTAGCCAGCAGTGGATGGCTAGGAATTAAACAAACTAATTAGCAATAATCCGCTTTCCACTCATAGACAATGGGCATTTCCATACGCATGTTCATGGCATATGAACATGCGTATGCAAGCTTTCACCTTTTCGCATCGATTCAGTTTTCATATGCTTCAGCATGCTTTAGCACGCTTACACATTCTTTACATGATTTCCCAGTTGAAAGCACACGTAAACACAGGTGATGCGGATAAGTGCGTCTAAAAACCATGCAGCATTTTCGTGAACTGTTGCTGAATGTGATTAGTCCTTTAAACCTTGTAGAAGAAAAATCTTATGTTGTTCGGTAAAAGGGCCATCTTTCGGACATATGCAGAACTAAAATTGGTGCCAACCCTTACAATGCCTCGAGTTCAAACTGCCAGTGTTCACGATCCTTTTACTAGACGTTTCGAAAGATGTTCTGTAGAGGGCGCTACACGTGCATGTTTCCACAAAAGCTATGGTACGAGTACTTATTCCAAGTCAATGGGTACGAGTAACATTTACCATCTAGTTTGAAAACATGATTGTTGTATGTAGCTTGAAATAACTGGGATAAATGATTAATAATGTTATTTCATAACCAGCCGTACTGAAGGCCTTTGCCAAAAAGCTATCACCGTACATGTCAGAATAGTATCTACCTATAAATTAATAATAACGGACCATATTATTATTTTAAATGTTGTAAAAAATAATGAAGCATGTACAATTTATTGTTATAGACTTGTCGATTTGATCTTTTACTAAAAATACAGGGGTAGAGTCACGAAATAATATTCAATAGGATTTTCCGCTTTTCCTCTCAACATAGCCGGTTCGGTACGGTTTTTTACCCTTTGTTTTACCGGTTTTACCCTTGATAGACAAGTAGCCGTTACGGTACTTTTATTTTATTTTTCCGAAGCTTTGGCTTGGTGTTCAGTTAGGTTTATATTTCGTATTTTTGGCTCTGAAACATTTTTAGCTGATTGACGTACAAAGCCTTAAAGGCTAGAAATTAAACCTCATGGAGATTATATGATGATATCAGTACTGCATGCATGTATTGTTAACAGTAGCAAAATTTTTTGCCGAAGACCTAAATAATGCCCCATTCATACGATGCTTTATAGCATGCGACTGATCACACGATTGGCACGACAAAAACCATGGTACACCAAACCAATTTGATGAAAAGGTAAACAATCTGATAGTGACAAATGACAAGTGTGGTAAACACACAGCAAGCCATTAATGGAAGCAGTGATTATCATCCTGTTCAGGTGAAAAAACACGAGTAAATGGGCCCTTAGCCTGGCTGATGAAAGGCGACAATGTTACTGGTAGGTACTTCACGGCTGGCTTATAAAGCTAGCTGGTCTGACAAGTACTGATCGCCTCAAAGGACCTCCAAACCAATCAGAGGAACGGAAGGGCTGACTAAATACTTTTATATGTGTCTCTTGTCATTTGTTAAACGCTTTGTAGTGATAGTTTAGCGGTTGAAGGCTTGCCTTCTATGAAGGAAGTCTGAGTTCGATCCTGGCTTGCACCTCGTCCTTGGTCACCTTGGGTCTCGTGTAGTTCTGGGCTTAAAGAATAGCACTACCCCATCTCTTTCCGTGGGGGTTTAAAAGGCGACTAAAGGATTCTCTAGAGGATGGGCAGCAGCGTTCTCTGAGTACTTTAACAACCATACTGCGATCGCCGATCCGCCTGCCAAGCGTGGCGATTACGGCGAACCCCCCCCATTTTGGGGGAGGCCTATGTCTAGCAGTGGACGTCTTTCGGCTGAATGATGATGATGATTGCACCTCCGAGTTTTCAAATTCATGTGCCGATCAGAATTTGATTATCACTTACGTTACAGGTGTAGGAAAACATCGTGAGGACAAAGTGAGAAAATTCCAAAAAAAACGTTGTCGATGGTATTTGTAGTGCGCTAACCAGCACCAGGCCAGGGTGGTGCACTAAGAACAGAAGAGGATAGTTTTTTTTTTGTTCTTTCACTTGTTCGCTTTTGACCCTCGTCGCATCTGATGGTAAGCGCAGACAGGGTCTAAGATGGAACATACGAATCCAAGTAACAGAGATATAGAGGGATTCCCCTATGCCCTTCTGGCTCTCACATACACACGACGGAATACAGTAAACTGCTTGGCGCCGGACTTTAATGTGAGGGTGGTAGCTAGCCAGGCGGACTAGATCCTACCATCAAGCAAACACCGTTCCCAGTAGTGAGACAGTAATGGACAGATTATTATAAACGTTTTGCCATAACACTTGATATCAATTCAGGTACGTACCACAATAACTAAAAACGTAAAATAAATGATACAAGCAGAATTTCCTTTCGCCAGTGCAATTCATAATAAGGCTTAATTAAAACAGCGGTGTTGGCTTGTAGACCGCATCGCCGCCGCTACCGTGATCTATTTAAAATGAAATAACTACCTCTTGCATCCCCCCAGCGGTTTCTCTGAAGAATTTCCTGCTTTATTTATTCATAAGTCCCACAAAGAACCTATGTAGGTGAAGTACAGGTAGAATTTAAAAGCTCTTTCTTAAGAACGTAACATGATGAAGGTGTTTGCGTATACGTTGTTTTTACTTAAATATTAAAGTAACAGAGCAGTTTGTCAGACACATGATCTAAGGTAATGGTATGACTTATGAATTTTTGTTGGTTACGAGATGAAATGATCGCTAGTCTATTGTGGAATTAATGTTAAGATAGTTTTGTAGAATAGAAGTTGAATTTTGTGTTTCTTTTTATAGTAGGCATGACTTTGGGCCATTATGATTCTGTTTGATTTCCAGTTTAGTCGTAAAGTAGGAAGGAATTTTAATTGGAAAAGCCCTTGATAATAATGGCACAAGAAAAGTACTCGAGATTTTATATTATTGGCGGAATTAGGGCCTACCTATTAGAATTAGGTTCTAGTACATTCATTGCTTAGGCCTGTTCCCCGAAAATAATAGTTATAACATTTGTGAGTCATAATTTTATGGGGGATATAGTTTCAAAAACTGCAACGTCCAATTTTTTTTGTATCGATTCGGTACAAAAAATACGGTGTTGCTGTTTAAGTTCCCACCAAAGAATATACCTACGTCCTGTTCTTGTCCTTGCCATAAAGCGACTAAGAGTATTTGTCATGAACAACAGCAGCTTCCGCTGCGCTAGTACCAACAGCCCACTGCGATCACCAATCCTTTTACTGACTGTTTATTGCAGCTGCCTGTCAAGATGTTCTAACTAGCCTTTTCCCCAACTATTTGGAGTTTCGACTGTCAGTCTAATCAGATGCAGCTGAATACTAGTTTTTTACACGGAGCGACTGCTATCAAGCCCCCAACTGAGTTACTGAGAAATGCCGATATCCTAAGGTAAAAGACTGGTTTTTTTACCCGACTACGGCAAAGCAAAAAGGAGGGTAAGTATATGATTTTGACAGGTATGTATGTATGTTCATCTGTTCCCTACTAACTACTTATCCTAATTTGACAATGGAGGTATCGTTGGAAGCGTCTTGATCGTCCGCTGGTTATAAGCTATGTGATGTCACATTAAAGAGTACATTAAGTCGTGAAGTAAAAAAACATATGTTTTTTAATGAAGCCGTGTTTGGTATCAAATGAAAGAGTTTAAATAATCTCGTGCGTGGATAATCTATACCATTAATAGATCATGTGGTTTGAAGGAATTACACGAATTCGTTAACACCCTGTATTATAACCCCAAAATAATTTAAATAAAAAGTAAGTTCAAAAACTAAAACCCGACTACTGAAAAATTAATGAAACAAGAAAATATTATCATCTGAAATTGTTTTGTGTAAACTATTCAATATTTATCGTCTATTAAATAAACAACTTACACGTAATATATTTTAATATATTTAATACATATTAATAGTGATGTTCAGAGGATAGCCGTGGTCCGTGGTCGAATGCCAATACAAAACAATTTCAGATGATAATATTCTCTTGTTTCATTCATTTTTCAGTAGTCGGGTTTTAGTTTTTGAACTTACTTTTTGTTGACTTTCGAACTTCTGACTACCCGTAACGACTATCATAGGTATTCGTAAGACACCCGGAACCAACGGTATATCATGCTCCCAGAAACTGAAGGGTCTCGCTGTCTAATCAGTCATCCAACAGGGATCTGTCAAGATGCCGTTAAGAGGATGTGTTTTGGAATTCAATAGAGGACGTTTCACGGGCTGCTTTGATGAATTGCTATGCACAGCCAAAAGGGGCAGCAGAATAATTTACGGGTGCACTATTTATTCCTGAACGCCGAGACGCGCAATTCAATCGACACAGCTGACACAAGATTTATTAGAACCGTCTGCAGACCTCATTGCTTGCCTATGTTAGTCGGTAACTGGGTCAACGGATATGCAGAACTCCGGCAATCCGAGAACCGATTGATGGAAATGTACCTAGCTTTATGTTTAGCTAGATTGAAAACACCCCGGTATGTTTATTATGTACGGGTATGTATCCTGTATGTTCGCATAACTCGTCAAAATGTAGGGAACAGCTGTTTTTTATTTCGCGATTTCAAGTTTGTTCCCATAGTAAAAGTTGTTCATAGTGATGAGTACAATCTCCCATTTGGGTTTGTCGAGTGTTTACAGTTCACAATATTATCTATATGTTTATTTAGTATTATGTATGTTTTAAGTCTGAAAGTGGCGCCGGTGACTGAGAAATTGTATGGAAACCGGTTATCATGGTATGGGCATGTGATGCGGAGGAATGAGGAACATGTCGTGAGGAAAGTTCTGAGTATGAATGTGGATGGTTATAAGAGTAGAGGAAGACCAAAGAAACGAGGGATGGATAATGTAAAAGATGATATAACTAGAAAGAAGGTAACTACTGAGATGACGGCTAATGGAGATGTATGGAAGAAAAATACATGCTGTGCCGACCCCAAATAAGTTGGGATAAGGGCAGGATGATGATGGTGTATGTTTTGAATCTAGTTAAACATTAAGCTAGTTTGTCCCTATGAAACTCCTGTTTTAGTCAAGTCTAATAGAACAAAAGGTATCTGTTATAGTATAAAGCCGGGTCCGCAGCGCCGTGTTTTCGTGTTTGCAAACATGATAACATTGTTTGCTAACCAAATAGGGGCGTGGCCTAACAGTTTTGTTAGAAATTTGGCGCTGCGGACCCGGCTTAACATTGTTTGCTAACCGAATAGGGGCGTGGTCTAATAGTTTTGTTAGCAAAAACACAATAACATGTTAGAAAATTGGCGCTGCTGACCCGGCTTTACGTTTTGTAAGTACATAAACCGTTTGCCTGTAATGCACCTAATATAAGTTCCGGATATGATTCCAAGTTAAGTGTTACATTACAGACCGGAAGTTTTTGGAACAGATCGAATTCGAGTGTTACATGAACTTGGTATAAGGTACTGACCATATACAAGGTCGTTGATGATCGTAATTGAGTATTATATTGTACTAGCTGTTGCCCGCAGCTTCGCTTGCGTGAAATTTCATGCTTCTTACTTCAAAAGTACCAGATTTATCATACAAACTTACAACACTTATTGCACCCCATTAGGGGTTGAATTTCCAAAAACCCTGAAACACGTATACGTTTATTTCTGACCAGTAACCTAAATATTGAATTTCATGCTTCTTACTTCAAAAGTACCAGATTTCTCATACAAACTTACAACACTTATTTCACCCCCTTAGGGGTTGAATTTCCAGAAACGCTCAAACACGTGTACATTTACTCATAACCAGAAACCTTAATACTTAATTTCATGCTTCTTACTTCAAAAATGACGGACTTGCATACAAACGTTAATCACCCTTTTCACCCCCTTAGGGGTTGAATTTCGAGAAATCCCTTCTTAGTGGATGTTTTCGTCACGTAAGGAACCTACTGTCCAAATTTCATATTTCCAGCTATAGTGGTTTAGGCTCTGCTTTGATGAATCAAATGTCAGTCAGTACCAGTCTCTTTATATATAAGAAAGAAGATTGCAAGTTTGCGTAATGTCACTACGTTACGTAATAATAACTTAGTAGTAATCTCTGTTAATGTTACGTTCGGATAAACGTTTCACTGCTGCAATTATCTAAATCTTACTATTACAAATGTAGGACTTCATGCATCGTTAATAGTTCTTAAAAAAAAACACCCTGCGATTTCTCCTGTATCATGGGTGCGTTTACAGACACAAATCTCACATGCACAAACGCCCAGACCCGAAACCACTATCTGTAGTACAAATATTTGTTCTGAGTGGGAATCGAACCCGCGACCCGTAGCGCTGAAGCCAATGGCTCAGCCACTGCAGCGTGTCGTTAAAATGTATTTAAATCCGTACCACAATTTATGATAGAACTCTGACTGAAGATGTCTGAGAACTCTGACGCATCCTGCAGTCGTTTCGTATTGACTAAAACGAACCATTTCTCCGTAAGAAATATACCGTGAGCAATACATACTGGTACCATCTACCAAGTTTATTGCCTTTTTCCTAGAAATATAGTTTCCAATTTATTTAACTTTTTCTTAGACATTTAGAAATTCTTTGAATACCGCGATTGCCTAGTAGTTTTTATATTAATTACGTTGTAAAAGTAATTATTGACTACGAAAAAGTAGTGTTACTTTTATTCCCAAACATACCCCATCCCAAACATAGGAATAGATAGATATTCAGTATACTAACTCACTAGCTTTTGCCCGCAGCTTCGCTTGCGTGAAATTTACCCGATTTTGTGAACCCGTTAAGTGACGATTTTTCATACAAACTTTCATCCCCTATTTAACTCCCTTAGGGGTTGAATTTCGAAAAATCCTTACTTGTTCTTTGTCTAGATTATAAAGGGAACCTCTGTGCAAAATTTCAACTTTCTAGGTCCAATAGTTTGGGCTGGGCGTTGATGAGTCAGTCAGTCAGGACTTTTCTTTTTATTTTACAAGCTTTTTTATGCTATTTTATTTTAGCCAAAAACCATGATGATGTATCAGTCCACTGGGTTTTAGTTTACACGGCGGTCAAGCAACACAAAACTGGATATTCTAAACATAGAAATAAATTGTAAGTATTCCGAAAGAACAACATTAAACTGTTATTAAAAGTTGCCAAATGTAAATGAAAACAAGCAGCATAGTTTCAAAAACCCGTAACAAATTTTCCGTGCTCGCCCACATGCATTTCAATTAAATAACGTGGTGGTAGGCATGTTAGTGTTCCTGTGTCCAATAGAAATACCCCGAGGCGGCGCGTGGCGCGGTTTTTAGACGCGGTCTGCAAACGCTCCTGCTGCCGCTTGCCTGAATGGGGGAAACAAATCGATATGCATCGTTTCCAGCGTTCGTTTTTAATTTCGTCGTTCGTCATGTCCGACCGACCGATGTGGCGCTCTACAAACGATAGATTAGTTTTTTTTTACAAATATACATTGGTTTTCATTGATGCTATGTCAGTCTTATCTAGGCGTATTTGTATTAGGTTGACAACTTTTTTTAGAGTTTTTAGATAAATATCGGAATTTAGGGAGCTATTTGGAATTGGATGCGTTATAAGATATTTTAAAATTTAATTGAATTTTGATGATCTGTACCCCAAGTGTGAGTTTTTTTCGTTAACTACTGTAGTTACGTCACGCCAAAATGTATGAAAATTTAGGCTGCGCCTCTAGGCGCACCGTTCACTAACTAATATTCGCGCGTTAACTGAACGGTGCGCCTAGAGCCGCAGCCTAAATTTTCATACTTTTTTGGCGTGACGCAACTACAGTAGTTAACGAAAAAAACTCACACTTGGGGTACTGAGCTATATTTTTATTTTTTTTATTATAACTTTCATGAGACACATTCTTGTTCATGATTACTCACGTTAACTCACGTGCATTTTTCGGGATTGCCGCGAGTCGAAAACTACATTTAAAAAAAAAAAAAAAAAAAAAAAAATTTAAAACCTTTTATTGATTTGCACACATTTTACAAAAAAATTAAACCCACCAAACTGTGTGACAGTTTGTCGGCGGGAATGATGATTAAGGGCTCCGTTTGGGTACGAAACTAGTAGGGCAATCTCGAAAAATGCACGTGAGTTAACGTGAGTAATCATGAACGAGAATGTGTCTCATGAAAGTTATAATAAAAAAAAAAAAAAATTATGAATAATAGAAATAATCATAAATCTTTTCAATGTTGGATATTAGCTTCAAAAACGGTGAATTTTAATTTCATTGTGTTAACGGGGTATTTTAAATACTCGCTCTAAATAGTATAAAAGTCCTGAAAGACTGGTGAACTCTAGGTAAATATTTAATCTTGAATCTGCTAAAAGTTTTCACAGGATTTTATTCTCTTAAAATGTTTTGGGTAATTTTACACGGGTCGTTGAGGTCGCACCATAAATAAAGTTTGTGTGCTTTTTAAATTCCATAAAAGCACCAGTAAATGAACATAGGCATCACTTTTTGTGTCGGATAAGCTTTACCAATAGCCTGTCACTTGTCAATGCCTTCAATAAAAATACGGCCTATAAAATATAAAAGTCTATATTTTCATACGTTCCAATCGCGAGAGAGGTTATCACAAATTTTATTGCCGTCATTTTAAAAAACGTACGCCATGTATTTTTTCGATGCAATGACAACTTTACAGATGAATTTGAAGCGTACATATAGCGAGAATATTCCCTAAAGAAAAAAAAACACATTGAATACACTATATACACTATACTATACACTACTAAACACTATTATGTAATTCGTAGGATAAGTTCTAAAAAGTCACTTCAATATAACGTTTAAATGAAAGTCCTGAAAGTAGTTTGTTAAGAATAGGCAATTGTATCGATTTCAGTCATTTTAATGTATGTTTTTTTAACGTCATTTTTTCATTTCAGTTCTTTAATTTTATTGAGACAAAGAAAAGTGAGCCCTATGTCAAGGATTTACTTTTTA
The DNA here is from genome assembly GCA_905220435.1 of Amphipyra tragopoginis. Taxonomy (NCBI): domain Eukaryota; kingdom Metazoa; phylum Arthropoda; class Insecta; order Lepidoptera; family Noctuidae; genus Amphipyra; species Amphipyra tragopoginis. The sequence continues at coordinate 16,531,589 of HG992006.1, forward strand.
TTGTTAACTGCATTTAAAATCCAGTCTTATGACTGTTAAAAATGAAAAGTAAAACTATTTTCTGATATAATAATATTTAAGTACGCTAAAGTAAAATTTTAGTGTAGGTATACAAGGTTAGTCGGAAAGGGGGTACTAATCCGCAAGCCACTTAAGGTATCACTGATGATGATTTTAAAGCAAGTGTTAAAATTTCAAACTTTGATAATTTTTATTGGTTACGTATCATAATACCTACGTTTATTCTAACTATTTTCAACTTAACTACGGTTGATTCACATATGTTCATAACGCATAATGGTCGACTCAACTACAGTTTAACTTACCTAATCTTGATTAAACTAAAATTAATTGCACTAACGAACGATTCAACTATGTATGAAATACCTAATGGACGACTCGCCTACAGTTTATTAATACTGATAATTAGACAATGGTGAAAACATTTCTGCGAGCAACTTGGAAATAGCGCCCGCCGGCGCTGCCGCGGCACCGCTCGCTTCGCTCGCTCGGCTCGCGCGCGGTTGGTCACAGTTCTAACCTAACCTAACCTATTTCACTCAGTTCAAAATGATGAATCATACAATCTGCCTGCGACTAGATAATTAGACAATGGTAAAAACATTTCTGCGGCAGATTGTATGATTCGTCATTTTGAACTGGGTGAAATAGGTTAGGTTAGGTTAGAACTGTGACAAACCGCGCGCGAGCCGAGCGAGCGAAGCGAGCGGTGCCGCGGCAGCGGCCGGCGAACGCTACTTCCAAGTTGCTCGCAGAAATGTTGTCACATATACAAAATCACCAGTAAGACAAACACAAGACCACAGATAAATCAACAGTAGGTGAATCGTCCGTTAGTTTAATCAACGTTAGGTGAATTAATTGTAGTCGAATAAACCGTAGATGAATTCTCCATTATGGATTTCGTCCATTAGTTATTACAAAAATAGGTGAAACGATCTTTAGGTGTTTTAAACGGTAGGTCTTTTGATCGTAGTTAAGTTGAAAATAGTTAGAATAAACGTAGGTATTATGATACGTAACCTTTTTATTTCATCACAAAACGATTTTAATTTTAGTTTTTTTTTAATTCCTAATCCCTGCTTTAGTTACGAATTCAGAAAATGGAGATTCTAAACTTTGACCACAAATATGACCTAAAATGTAAACACAGCTGATCGTAGCTGAGGTTAGATAGATTTTAGCGTATTTTTTAAAATCTTTTGGTAGCTATTTCTCTTAATTTATTAACTTTTGGGAAAAGTTGTAGAAGAAAAGTTACTCATTATTATGGGTACTTTAGCACCTTTTTGGATTAGTACCCCCTTTCCGACTAACCTTGTATAATATGATAATAACTGAATATTCTAATTGTTGTGTTATTCCTGTTACATCCTTTTACATATTGAAGTACCTAACTTTAAGTTTTTTTATCTGTTTTTCATATCATATACAATTCCTATATACATTATTCTTATAATATTTACTACTACAACTTTAAGTAATCTCAAACTGTATATTTACTACATAAAATTAAACATCATTACCTTAGACGGCCCCGCTCAAGAGAAAGGATAATATAATAGAATATAATCTCCTTACGTTTTATCGTATGCCCCTCATACTACTTGGAGGTGAATTATTATAAATCCCGCGCAGCACAATTATGCTGAGGTTAATTTCCCCAGCGAGGTGGCTTGATTGAGACAAAGGAATCCTGGGAAGTGATCCCTCTTCACTCCTCGGAAATAGTGGAATAAATGTACTTCGTGCAACTTATTTTAAGTCGGTCAAAGTAGTACGGGGAACAGGAGGTCGAACTTAAGGAGATTTACGAGTGTATTAAAATATATTTAAACTTTGTCAATTGTTCACTTAGGTATTGAAATGTAGAAGCGATCACCTGTAATGTAGAAGATATGGGAAAAGGAAGGGAAGTGGCAGAAATAACACAACAGGAACACGAACAATTTAGAACTGTACCTCAAGTGTGAGTTTTTTACGTTACTATTGTAGTTGCGTCACGACAAAAATGTTAAACAAATTTTTAGTTACGCTATTAGCCGCTAGAGGCTCTGCCAAAATTTTCATAAATTGGCGTGACGCAACTACTGGGGTACTGGTTACCGTCGTCATTATCATGTGCGATAATTAACATGATAAGGTCAGACATTGTAATAAGCTTAGAAGGAGCATAAGAAAAAAATAAGTATAAAAAGTTATTTTTCTAGGCATTATTTCACTTTTCGTGACTATGGAAGCCTCATACGTACCTTCTAATATGTCGATATCAGAGAACCGCTAAACAATTCCACCAGCACGGACTTCCGCAACAGAGGAATCAACGTCGCTCCCAATCAGCGTTGCCAGATGTATTTTTTGGAAAAGCGGGATTTTGAAACCTTTTCAGTAAAAAAGCGGGTTTTTTTTGTCGAAACTGGGACATAGGTAGTAAAAAAACGTATATTTAATCAGTAGTTTATATATACATATCTTTTTATTTGAGTTTTAAATTATGTTTACATGAGAATAGATAGCAAAAATAGCTCTTGAAAAAGTATGTTAATGAAAATACTTTACTTTAACTGTCTGGTTTACCCTATAGTTAGGCAGTTGGGTCTTCAGAGGAATATAATTATAAATAATAGGTAGATATTTAAGTAAGAATTATTTGAAGAATTACTTATTCATATTTCTGTGAGGATTTAACTTCTTTTAAAGTTTCCTTTCCGCACCGTCGAGTAATCCCCGAAAAGCGGGACTGAGCCTGTCCCGCGCGGGACGTTTAATTTTGATCTCAAAATCGGGACGTTCTGCCAAAATCGGGACGTCTGGCAACGCTGCTCCCAATCAACCTAAACCAAAGAAAGCGTCAGCCGCTCACCAATCTGCAGAATATGGATTTCTCTACGCTACACCACATAATTACCCAAGCGACCCTTAGCAAAATGTTGGTAGACGTAATTCTATTCTTACAAATAATATGATGTAAATGAATATGTCCACTGTAATTTACACGATAATAAAATAATCATATCAAACGAAAGCTGTGATCAGGTGAATAGGAAATTACTTGCAAACGGTTTCATGTCACAAACAAACAGATTTATTTTCATCTTTACAATAGAGTTTAAAATAAAAGTTTCAACTGTTTGTGTTTTCACGTCAGGTTCAGATAAAGAACCGAGCTTCTTTAAGAACTTAAGGTTTTACAACTTTCAACGTTTCCTGTATACAAGCATACAGGTTTTCAAGACTAACTTCATTATAACAATTCTCTCTGTTGTTCATATGCTTATTTTCATATCTAGGTCAGCTTCTGCATCAAGTACAAATTCACAATGTAACAAGTTTGAACTAGGCCGACACACAAGTTAGCAAATAAATTAGCAAACACCCAATTACTCCCGCGGCTCGTGTGAAAGAGTTACAGGAAAATACACCACACTTAATTATGCATAAGCAAAGCCTTCAAAATAATTCAAATGTCTGACGGAGGACGTCCCTTTAAATAATTCATAAGGCTTTTGGGTTATGTCACAGCTGCCACTACAACCTTCTGATACAAACTTTAAGTGGAAGAAACGGAGATAGTCTTTGATTTCATTTAGTTCGCTTCGGCGAGCATGGCCCTCCATCTGATAATTTATATCAAAGGATTTGTCGCATCAACGACTTTCTTTAAAGCCCACTCCGGGTATATCTTGTTTCCGCCATAAGCTTAAAATAAAGAGACAATTTCGCGGTGTTAAGCGACAGAAAGATTTCGTTTCTTCGCTCCGAACCTTAATTAAGTTTAAGTAGTGGAGCTATTACAGCGAACATAAACTGTGTACTGTCGGTAGTTTGCTTCTATGTAGCGTTAGTAGCGTATGTTAGAAAACTCATAAAACGCGGTGAATCACCTGCTCAACTTTAACTAAGTCTTTCTATATACAGACATTCTGTAGAAATATCCAGCTAAATGGAAATCTTTTCGCAGAAGTTTTTAGACGCGATGGAAGTGGAGTTCATCGGAGTAGCTGTTACAAAGATTAAGATAGGTAAAAGTGAGGTAGACGTTTTACGAGTCGGCGAGTGCGTAGATATATTCTCCTTGGGACTACATTCGCACATGGGCGGGTGATAAAATCAGCATAAATTGTGTCGCGCTCGCAGGCTCCCGGCTCCCGGCAGACGTACTATTACATATTAGATGCGTGTGGAAGTAATGGCTCCTAGTTATGCTAATACACATTTACGTCAGCGAGGCTATTCATCATCGTGTTCATAAGATTTATGTCGTATTCGTCAGTGATATTAGAATCATTATAATATCATTGATACGTTAATTTTACAGCACGCAATCATACTGATCTTACTCTAAAGCCCTCATATTAGTCATCACTGAATACATTACACCGGCATGTACTTGTATTTTTTAATAATAGTAATTTTCTTTACAGATGTGTTCGGTTGAGATTACTCGATTACAGGAAACTGAACTTCGTCGAAAATATTGCTTATATTCAAATTCAAATTCAAAGATTTATTGCATACTAAGTGATCATAACAGGTGTTACATTAAATTTTAGTGTACTTACAACTTAGCGGCCTTTTACAAGCATTGAAATGCGGATGTATAAAGGTTTGTCGTCAAAATGATAAACTTGTTTCTATTTGTTTTGGTATAATTTATTTAAATTAATGTAACATACATTAATTCGACAGCTGTATCAAGTATTATTTTAAATAAACCAACTCTGCGCGACCTGGTGCAATAATGATAACAGAAAACCGTAACAATGCACACAATAATAATACTGATGACGTAACATTACACGTCCAACGACGCCATAATACTATTCAACTGCGAGATTGGAATCCCGAATCCGGGCCATGTCCACCGCTTGATTGTGCGTTTGTCGTCTATTGAATGTCACGGGTTTGGGCTAGCGACATAGCAATTTACTGCTAGACAGCCATAACCAGATTTACGGTGGTGGATATTTGTTTTTGGTGCTGCGGTGTGAATGATCAAGTACGCGTAGCTCCAGCATAAATTCTGTTTCTAGCACAGTGCTGTGTCAACGATTAGGTATGGTAGTGCATCACTATACTAAGCTTTATCTAAGTGCATTCAGTCAGATACTGGCCAGATGAGTCTAAATTGGGTAAACATAATCGTTATGAGAAATAAAACCGGCCAAGTGTGAGTCGGACTCGCGCACGAAGGGTTCCGTACCATTATCTATAAAAACGATAAAAAAACATGTCTGTTGTATGGGAGTCCCCCTTAAATATTTGTTTTATTTTAATTTAATAATTTATTTTAAAGTGAATATATAACTAAATATTCTGTGAATATTTCAAGCGTCTATCTGTTGCCGTATCAATATCGAGCAAAAACGAGCAAAAAAATCACGTTTGTTGTATGGGAGTCCCCTTAAATATTTATTTTATTCTGTTTTTTAGTACTTGTTGTTATAGCGGCAACAGAAATACATCATCTGTGAAAATTTCAACTGTCTAACTATCACAGTTCATGAGATACATCCTGGTGACAGACGGACAGACAGATGGACAGACGGACAGCGGAGTCTTAGTAATAGGGTCCCGTTTTACCCTTTGGGTACGGAACCCTAAAAAGACAACTAGATGTGTTGTTATTATTCGTAGTTCACGACAAAAACAACGTAATGTCACATTAAATATTATTTTATATATAAGACTGCCTCGTTGGTCTAGCGGTCGCAAGCGCGACTGCTGAGTGTGAGGTCCTGGGTTCGATCCCCAGGTCGGGCAAAGTGTTGTTGGATTTTTCCATGTGGAATTTCTCAGTAGCACTCTGGAGTCTGGATTTGTGCACGGTCGATGGCAATAGGCTCGCCCCCTATTCCATGGGACGTAAACATAACGGCGAAATGTGGGTGTACTATACACCTCTGCCAACCCTTCGGGAAATACAGGCGTGAGTTTATGTTTTAAATAGGCAATTCTGTTGTTTTTGATAAACTGTAATTTAAACAATACTACCTTTAAAAAAAAAACTAAAACTTTACCTTAACTGTGAAGCGTGATTGGTTTGAACTAATCTAAGAAAAGAAACTATAAAGTTACTAAGAAATATTTGTTCTGTCTCCAGAATAGTCAAGTCAAGAGATTACTTTAGTTTTAGTATGTTTTGCTTTGATCTGAAATGGAATCACTAGAACTTATCTATGAGTTTGAACAAAAAGGAGAGGAGATAAAAGCTGAACTGAAATTAAAATGGAACGTGAAGAAAGTTCGATTATTTTGACGCGTGTTTTTTTCTTTCCAAACTTAGGAGGAATATTGAAGCACTCCGGGTCGGGGACCGGATGGTCCGACACGGAATTAGCTGTATTTATGTGCCAATTTCGGTCAGATTCTTAGTTAGCCTGTCGCAGACCTCTGTTGGACTTGGCTAAAAAGGTACTTACTATACAGGGTGTTAACGAATTCGTGTAATTCCTTCAAACCACATGATCTATTAATGGTATAGATTAACCCCGCACGGGATTTAGATTGATTAAAAATAAATATAAAACTTTTTTTCCAAAAAAAATATGTATTTTATTGAAAATTTCGATGCCATGCATAAATTAATGAAGGCACGGCGACACAGCTGACCGGCTCAACTAGCGCGATATCGCTCCACGCAGTCAGTTAACTTGGAACGCTAAAATTACTCAGATACAGAAAGATATGGTTAACTATTTGAAAAAAAAATGTTGGTTCTGAAAAAAACTTGTGTAGGGTCAATCAGTGTCACCAGTAGACCACGCGGTTTGAAGGAATTACAGGAATTCGTTAACACCCTGTATATACAGCATGTAAGGGTAAACACCGTTATCACTCAAACCATGGGTAGTTGACTTAAATATAGAAATATATGTTGGCCACCGGTTCAGAATAAAGGATTCATAATAGAAAACCAGACATTTCAGTATAAACATAGATATTTATTACTTCCTTCAACATAAACCACAAATACACTCGGTACAATTCCAATTATTCAATACATAATGATTTAATCTGTACTTACACTTGTATCTGAAGTGTTACCATTTAATCCAAAATTACACAGTAAGTATCACTTGATGTTCACACCTCGACGTCTCTGACAAGACTGCCGAATGACTACCGATAAGTTTTTAATCATGAACGAATGAATGATCGATTGAGTGACAGTGACAGATGACAGTTACCAGAGACAATCTAATATGGTATTACCAGAGACAAGCTAACAGTTCGGCCATCCTGTTCAAAGCGTGTCCTCACGCGTACAGTTTTATACACACTATAAAAACGAGTTTCACTATTTAAACACCAACGATAATATCGTTAAATTAATTTAATTATGTAAACTACAACACAATCATAGTCTTAATTAGGTGTTATTTTTCCAGTAATCAAACAGTTGTATAGCATTGGCAATCTAGCAACAAATTATAGTTATAAAGAATATAACACAACAGTATCTATACTTTCTAAAACATTGTTTTATGAAATAACAATTACAATCAACCTATTCCTTCTTCCTACGTCGCTCTCGGTTGTTATTTCCTGTGGATGAGCATCCCGAATAAATACTTTTTCCTTCTTTCTTTTTCTCCTTAACCCTGAAGGCCGCGATCTCAATAAAACACCTTCATTTTTCTGTGAACTCATTAATATAAAACTCAATCGATTAATATTAATAATATAAAGCACATTTAATCCTGTAATAACTTAAAGTTTGTTATCTCTACCTTGTTTTCACTATTGCTACTACGACTAACCTCTTTATTACTCTCCAAATCTCTACAAAACGCCAAGACTACATCCTGTCGATAACGGCCACGTTTGCGGGACATGGAGGTGTCTTCAATCAGATACCTCTCATTGGAAAGCACCCTTACCACGCGATCATGGTCCTTGAAACTTAACCACTAGTATCCGACACGCACTATCGTGGTACACCCATCTCTCAACGCAAACCTAATCTCCCTTCCACACTTTCTGATTTCCTACACCTATCAAACCCCTATGTTCTCTAGCCGTTGTTCCCCAATACCTTAGCTCGCTCTACCCCCAGCCTATCTAACTCCTCCAGATCAGCTACATCGGCGGCATTAGACACAGTAGAGTACAAAATTCCTTCCGTTCCGCTAGCAATGCCAAAACTAAATGACAATTCAGTGACCCTTTCCAGGTTATGTTATGGATCGTGGCACCGTTGCCTATCTGGACTTCATAAATACAATCATCCCAGGTTTCTTCATCTTGGCTACGGAAAGGTTGACAGAGCGTCCAAAATAAGTCCACCAAAACGTTCGACTCGCCCACTCGCTTTAGGCGACGGTATTGCCAATATTCTTCATTCCACATAAAGGAACAAACTCTCTAAATCTTTTACTGGTAAAGCTTCTTTCCTAGTCGGCTGTCAGGCGAGAAGGCATATCAGCCAATACGTTTCTCAAACACTCGTATACTCATCTATGATTTATTATTTTTGACAGCAGTTATACCAACATATACAATAAAACCATAAAACAATACTTGCAAATAACAGCCACCCCCCTCGCTCTTAATGAAAAGACCTAGGCAGTCCGCATCCACCGTATGGAGGTAACGCTGATTCCTTCGTTTAGATGAGAGTTACCCTCTCATTCACCAGCAGGCGCCTTGCACAGAGCCCATTCCAAACACCTTTCTCAAAACAACAAAGAGCCTCATCAAATCTGCAATGCCCAACTTTGTCGTGGTTTCCTCCGTACATCTCCTTCAGACCTCCTTAGAAACCAGCTAAATATTATATATCCTGCGTTATTCATGACCGTGCACCCCTTTTGCCGAGTATATTTTCAAACATCTGCACTTCCTCATCCACCATTCTGCGCAATGGCAAAGAGTACTCAACTCAGGAATGTTCAAAATACAAGTTCACATGTACGGGGACCGAAACCAAGCCGCGATTACGCGTTAGTATGCACCACTCGATAGCCAAGTCGAGACTCGATAACACAATCAAACACCTGTAGCTGGACCCAGCAGTGTGCAACTCACGAAATCAGATTGCGCTTAGTAAATGTGAATCCACCAGTCAGTACAAATTGTGATAGCAAGCACACTATAAGTCCACTCAAAGACGCTAGCACCGCCAAGGTAGAAGATTCCTAGGAGCGAATCTCATATTCGTCAGGGAGAGGTTCTACGGCCCAAAACATGAGACAGATCGAAACACTCCTTCGAAATCGTCTTGCAAAAGCACACCCGTCAGTCCGTCCATCTTTGCACGCATCGGTGTGTAACTTGTGTTGTTGCTTTAAAATCACACAAAGCTAACAATAGACGCCACGTAAGTAAAGTATCAATCCTGAATACCACTCCATATCCATGCCACCTCCTTTCGAGTGCCAGTCAATGGTAATGTCAAATACCTATTAATAAACAAAACATTAAATATCAATCATCAATCAATTAATATAAATTCGTAGACAACCCCAAAAATTTACCAATTTCACGCTGGTTTTAAGTGCCGGGAACTTCGAGACACCATCTGCTCTCCCACCACGTGACCGTATACATGAGTCCACTTCAAAACCCAACAAATCAAACTCCGTAACCATTTCGTTAGCGCCCGTAAATCGTAAATCCTTCAGATCATTAAAAACAATCCTGATGTTTATTAAGTTATGTTTAAAAATAGACACGCTAATTGTCTTTTAATTCTGTTTTAAAACTACTTTTTTTTCGTAAATAAGCCATATTTCCTATTTATAATTATAACAAAGTGTAACCTGACGTCATGGCTTCCCCGGTCTCGTATGAAAGTGCCAGACCCAAAATGGTGTTTTTCTTTTTGCAATTATGTTGAGCAATGGCTACTAGCCCATTCAGCCAATGTCAACAAGTTCCTCGCCACAATTTATCAAATCATCAGAGCTATATGACTCAAAAGTCTTCTGTGAACATTTTTTTTAAACTTGTAGTAAATGCAAATGTTTAGTGTTGATAGACCGCGTTAGCAAAGAATTCCCAGAAATTGCTACATCGTCCTTACGACGTATTATATGCAAGTAGGAAACCATGACCGTCTTCGATACGGCATCTACCAGATAAAAGATTCTTTGCCTTCTTCACCTCGAAGCGAACCACGTACGTAAATGCTCCCATCAAATACTAGATTAGATGCGATGGACACGAAACAACAATGTCACCACTAGACAATAAGTATACAGGGTACACCCTTTTTTTCCAAAAAAATCACCCTGTATGGAATTTGAATGGTTATTAAACTAGGCACCTCAGTATAAGAACGTCCTAGGAGCGCGGGACAATCCAAAACGCAATCGTGAACCACTCGAACATCTATAACCTTCTTGACACCTTATACCTCAACACTGGCTGTTAGTGTACATACAACAATAAAATTCACACCCATACCTCCAAGCAGTAGAATATTAGAAGAAACCTTTACATGGAGACCAAGTTCCCTAGCTCTACTAACTGTAATAAATGAACACAGACTTCTCAAACCTTATGACATGATACAGCCTCACCACTGATCCTATTATCAAAACGTATTTGTCACTGCAACTATTAGTCGCGCATAACTTGGGAACACAGACTTCTCAAATCTAATGACTTGATACAGCCCCACTACTAATCCTAATATCGAAAAATCTATTTGTCACTGTAACCGTCAGTTGCGCATAATTTGAGAACACCGACTTCTCAAATCTAATGACTTGATACAGCCCAACCACTAATCCTAATATCGAAAAACGTATACGTATTAGCCACTGCAACTATCAGCTGCGCATAACTTGGGAACACCGACTTCTCAAATCTATAGACTTGATACAGCCCAGTCACTGATCCCAATATCGAAAAACGTATCGGTCACTGTAACCATCAGTAACGTATAACTTGAGAAGACTGACCTCTCAAATCTAATGACTGGATACAGCCCAGTCACTGATCCCAATATCGAAAAACGTATCCGTCACTGTAACCATCAGTAACGCTTAACTTGAGAAGACCGACTTCTCAAATCTAATGACTGGATATAGCCCAGCCACTGATCCCAATATCGAAAAACGTATCCGTCACTGTAACCATCAGTAACGCATAACTTGAGAAGACTGACTTCTCAAATCTAATGACTGGATACAGCCCGGCCACTGATCCCAATATCGAAAAACGTATCCGTCACTGTAACCATCAGTAACGCAAAACTTGAGAAGACTGACTTCTCAAATCTAATGACTGGATACAGCCCAGCCACTGATCCCAATATCAAAAAACGTATCCGTCACTGTAACCATCAGTAACGCATAACTTCAGCCGATTCGTTATGAGTATAATTATGCTCTTTGAATACGTATACTCTAAAGCTGGGATGGCCAGATTCATTACAATAAAAGCAATTGAATTTAATTAATCGTTCAGGATTTAAAGTTGTCGATGTGTTGCGTTAATAAGAGACCTGTTATCATACCCATTTCTTTTGCTTGTATGTTGTAACTTCTCTAGTTTGCCCTACTTTGACTATTCTAAAATACTGACTCACTAAATTAAGCTACTTGAACTCCCACTTTTGTGGCCTGATTATCTACTCTATTTAAAATTCAATCCACCGCCTGTTTCCTATGAATTTTACACCTATTCAGTCAATTCAGTTTTATGCAATAATAATTTATTGTTCCAATGATTAAACATACACGACACGTTTAAAATCTCAAGTACTGTAATTATAGACACAATAGATAAACAATGGCACTGACGAACCGGTTCGTCGGTCGGGACGTTAGCGGTTAATTAGCATTTCAGTAAGGAGTTCAGCATAGTTCTCACGGCAAGGGAATAGATAACTATTTTTTCTTCAATGCTCCCTACTTATGCAAAAGAGAAGGTCATCTTTGATACCACGTTTTCGTAACCCCAGTAAGATTAGGAAGGACGTAATGTATGTTGTTTTTCATATAATCCACATATTTCCGCGCATTCTTCAACTTTAGTGATCCGTACTAACAGAGTCTGTTCTTTACTCATAGGCTTCAAATCCGTTACGATGTTTGCGTTAAAGTTTAACTTATTTTTATCTGAACTCCAGGCTTTATTTAACATTGTCATAGTCAACACAATACTAATTGGTAAAGACTCACCCGGACTCGAGCTATCGTTGCGATATCTCCTTCGCATTGATCTTTCTCCTGTATTCCTGCTTTTCGTTTCTTGTAATTTTGTTTGTTCATTGAACTGTTCATTTATGATAACATTTCGCTTTTTCAAATTTCTGGTCCATCCAGTAGTATTCATTCCGCTATCCAACGACTTAACTTTCCCTGCTCTCTAACCTGAGAACTCCTTGCTCTCTAACCTGAGAACATCCTGGCCGTCTGTCCTAGCCAAAATGCTAAATGCTCTAATCCTGAACATTTCCTGGCCCTGGGCGATCCATCGTCATCTATAACCATCCATGAACATCAGTCCTTCCCCTCGACTGTGTCTTTCCTTGTCCATTGTGAGTGTATCTGAAACTTACAGCTGTAAAGCTTAGTGTTTGTTCATAAACACGAAACAATATTTAAGATTATAATAAAAGTCAAAGTCATTGTTTTATTATCATAATATTGATCCAATATTGTTCCATTTATAATTGCATTATTTTAAAGAAGCTATTAAGGCAGAAATAAAGCAGTTTTCTTTTCCATCTCTATCCTTGTAAGCCATACTATGCAAAAACACTAAAAAATAATCATCATATCATGATAATAATTACACGAATAAAATAACCGTACCAATTCTACTTTGAATAAAGTAAACTAAAATCTTTATATAAATATCCTATTAATGTTATAATATCTAAGTATGTAACAGAACACAGACTACCATATCGATTGGTCGCTTAACAAATTGAATAATTATAAATCTACCACAGTAGAAACTTCCATAAATTCATAATCGAAATTAATACTTCGTTTTCTAAATATGGATGATGTGATATTTATTAATAACGGTTCTTTAATATTATTACGGTAAAGAGTAAGGAAATAAATATCGTATGACAGATGGAAAAGAAAAATAAAATATTTGATATTTATTTTACTTAAATAGCCACAAAAATATATTTACCGGGTGGGAAAAATAAATTTCACCTGATAATAAATGACATCAAATATCCGTTAAAATGTGGACGTGAAAAAGGGAATTATGAGAATTCCCTTATTATCCCGCTTCTGAACTGTTGGCCACCGGTTCAGAATAATTCCGGATTCATAATAGAAAACCAGACATTTCAGTATAAACATAGATATTTATTACTTCCTTCAACATAAACCACAAATACACTCGGTACAATTCCAATTATTCAATACATAATGATTTAATCTGTACTTACACTTGTATCTGAAGTGTTACCATTTAATCCAAAATTACACAGTAAGTATCACTTGATGTTCACACCTCGACGTCTCTGACAAGACTGCCGAATGACTACCGATAAGTTTTTAATCATGAACGAATGAATGATCGATTGAGTGACAGTGACAGATGACAGTTACCAGAGACAATCTAATATGGTATTACCAGAGACAAGCTAACATATAGGACCGAGTAAAAAAAAATAAAAAAATTAACGCGCGAGACATGAGCGGCGCGGCGGCGCTATGACGCGGCGTACACTCACTCGCTAACGAGACAGCTGACTGACTGGGGTAGCAAATTGTGCGGGGCCGTGCGTCGGGCCACGCGGCGAGTTCCCCGCGCCCCCTCCCGTAGCTTGTTGCCCCCGCGCATAGGGTGAAATGCTTTTGAGGAAAAATGAAAATTCTATAAAAAAAAAATTGCTATTTTTCATTGATTTTACGTTCTATAAATGAAACCAAACCACTGGTTTCAAGGATAACGGTGTTTACCCTAACAGCCTGTATATCCTTTTCAACGTAAGGCGTGAGTCCTTATGTTTCTCTACAAAACGTTATCATAAAAAGAATATTAAATATTTAAAAAAACAAAACATGGATTATACTGCATGTTAATTAACGAAAGGCGTTCCCGTTAACCAGTACTACTATACCGTCCGTAAATACGAAAAAAAAACCGAAACAAAAAAATAAAATAAAAACACCCAAAAAAAATTATACGTATAAGCAACACTTACTTTACATGCGCACTTGTCTAGCAATGTGGACAACACGACAACATACAACCTATCTACGCTAGTATTTTATAAGTTTTTAAACTGACATGGTCACTAACACTATCATTAGAACTTAGAACGGGATATTTACCATGTTTATTATTTGTTTTGAGTTTCCGATATTTCGGCACCGTTACAAGCGCCATGATCACGGATAAACTGAAGTAATTGCGGGTGGATGTTTATGAGCAGATAAAACGGTCTACCCTCTTTCTTGTTCGTTTTTTGCGTTCGACGCCACTACCATTGTCACTTATGTCACTCACAACACGATTCTGTTCCCGGCACACAAAACTCACTGTATCCGTTCGCGGACTTTTTTTAGTAGTTTTTTGGTTTTTACACAATTGAACCACTGGGTTCCAGGTCCTCGATAGTTGAAACCCATCCTCCCGGTTGAAATTCTGATATTTGGTAATCTCTATCGCTTCTCTTACCAGTCTAGGTGGATGGAGCATTTTGAAGAGTTGGCTATTTCCACTGCATCTACACCAATAAAACTGTGGAAGAGGTATGTGGATGACGTTTTTGGGATAATTGAAGGAGATGAACAAGAGGTAAAAGTATGCTTAGCACACCTAAATAGCATACATAGCAAAATAAAATTCACCTACGAGATGGAAAACGAGAGGACACTTCCATTCTTGGACGTGAGGATACAGGTACGTACTGACGGTTCCCTAGGCCACTCAGTCTACTGGAAATCGACTCACACGGATCGATACCTACACGCTGAGTCACACCACCATCCCAGACAGCTGAACTCTGTAGTGACTTCACTCACCAACCGCGCGTATGATCTATGTGACGAGGAGCATTTACAAGGTGAACTAACGCACGTACAGAAGGTCCTACAGAGGAATGGATATACAGCAAGGATCGCACAGCGTAGACAAAAAACTTCACATAAACACCGGAAGTACGACGTTGAGAGGCAACCAGCATTTTTGCCGTACGTAAGGGGAGTGACAGATAAGGTTGCAAACATTCTACGGAAATATGCAGTAAAGACTGTCTTCACTCCGTTCAGGAAAGTGTATCAGATGCTGCGTTCACCAAAGGACAATTTTCCGTTGGAGAAACCTGGTGTTTATAAAGTAGACTGCAGCTGTGGAAAGTCGTATATCGGTCAGACAAAACGTACTGTAGCTTGTAGAATTTCGGAACACATAAGGGCTGTGAAAAACAATGACATCCAAAAATCGGCCATAGCTCAACATCTTTTAGAATCGGGACCGAACCATTGGATTGAGTTACATAACCCTCAGGTCATCTCGACAGAACGCCATTATCTACCTAGACTGGTAAGAGAAGCGATAGAGATTACCAAATATCAGAATTTCAACCGGGAGGATGGGTTTCAACTATCGAGGACCTGGAACCCAGTGGTTCAATTGTGTAAAAACCAAAAAACTACTAAAAAAAGTCCGCGAACGGATACAGTGAGTTTTGTGTGCCGGGAACAGAATCGTGTTGTGAGTGACATAAGTGACAATGGTAGTGGCGTCGAACGCAAAAAACGAACAAGAAAGAGGGTAGACCGTTTTATCTGCTCATAAACATCCACCCGCAATTACTTCAGTTTATCCGTGATCATGGCGCTTGTAACGGTGCCGAAATATCGGAAACTCAAAACAAATAATAAACATGGTAAATATCCCGTTCTAAGTTCTAATGCTAGTATTTTGGTTTTAAAAAGCCCGTTTCGAATTGTTTTTTTTTTTTTTTTGCTTTTTTTTTAAAGTTTATTATTGATGTAGATTAACAGGTTTAAGGAAACGCCCTCTGTTATTTTACATACTAGCTGTTTTACGGTTTTTGATGATGTCGTTTACGTTTTTTTGATAACATTCTCCTAACACGGTATAAGTACTTACTAGTCACCACAATGGACGCGAGTACGACAAACAGATTCGTTCCTTGACTGTCAATCTTCTCGTTTCCACGAATTTCTATCGTACTCAACGTAGATTTTACTCGAGACTGAAGTCCATTAAATCAAACAATGCTGAAATCCCGTTACCCTGCCGTCCCCGAGTGTCCACGAAATGCTTTCTGTCTGATACATAGGTACAACACTACTTTAGTACTGGACAGTAAACGACTGCCGCAAATCCGATTACTTTGAGTCAAAGATTGGTTCTACGTTGAATCTTGTTGCGTTTTTTGTAAAGTAATATCTCGTTCAGTTTTTATCATGAAGCAAAGCTCGTATAGTGGAAATCGCAATGTACAAAGAGGTAAATAAATCACGTTGTGTTTTTTAATTCTCGTATGTTTTATTAGAATGTGTTTTTTAACTTGACTTTCAGGAAATTTTGCCTCAATTTATTGTTTGGATATGGAATAGTTTCTATATCTGAGGAACTAACTAAAACTAATTAACTTAGCTTTTTTGATAAGAGTGAACAAAAAATAGCATTACGAAAAACAGATTCGGGGGAGAGGAGAACCCAAGGATCGAGCGTGGTATATTCCAGGGTGACAGTTTGAGTCCGTTGTGGTTCTGATTAGCCTTGAACTCCCTGAATATATTACTGGAGGGAACAGGACTAGGCTATCGGCTGAGGAGAGAAGGTCAAGTAATATCCCACCATTCTACATGGATAACCTAAAACTATTTGCCCCCACTGATTTGCAACTTATGGAGTTACTGAAGGTAAAATAGTAACTCTATCAGGATGTTGTTGTTCTACCTAGCCTTTTCCCAACTATGTTTGGGTCAGCTGCCAGTCTAACTAGATGTGGCTGAATACCAGTATTTTACACGGAGCGACTGCCATCAGACCTCCGCAACCCAGTTACTGAGCAATGCTCATATCCTAAGGTTAGACCGGTTGTCAGACTTTCGGGCTTCTGACTACCCGTAACGACTATCGTAGGTATTCGTATGACACCCGGGACTGACGGCTTAACGTGCTCTCCGAGGCACGGAGGGGTCTCGATGTGTAACGAACTGTCAATCACCCAAGGACCGAGTTTTTTTTTTTTTTCTTAAGTAATACATAGTTCACACATCTTTACATCGCCAAACTGCTAAGCAGTATACTACCTAATAAACACATCCTCTTATTTTTACATATCATCATATTTACAAATACATTATTTTAATAATCTAAAAAAAGTAATTAAGAAGTCATTAATTCCTTACTCTTTTCAGCTTCATTTTACATTTAATTCTCTCACCATCTCTTAACAACGGGAATTTATTACACAACCTTGGTACTAGATATTTACGTGTTCTCCCACCATAATAGTTAATAACTTTATTTTGCACAAGAGTGCGGCAAGCTTTCAAATCGTATGATTATAATGAGCCCTTCCCTTGAAGAATTAGTGATATGTGTGTGCTTATTCTAGAAACTACTTAGGCATCGGTTACTTTCTTTCTATCATTGTATTTATAAACAGAAACGATTACGTTAGTTAAGAGCGTGTACGCCGTTCGGCATTTCATGCAAATTTTCAAGTCCTTATTTGTCGATGTGACTGAACCGATTTTAATGAAACTTCATACCCATCAGCAGGATACATAGGACTAAAAAGTTGGTAGAAAACAATTTTGAAAAATAGTGTTACGGTTAAATTAGACCGATTTTAACTTTTCCATACAAACAGAAATCTCCAATTTTTTTTAAGTAGGTAATACATTTCGAAAATGTTTTCTACTAACTTTTTAGACTTAAGTATCCTGCTTATGTGTGTGAAGTTTTATCAAAATCGGTTCAGTCGTTACGAAAAACAAAGACTTGAAAATTTGTATGAAATGCCATTCGGCGTACACGCTTTTAATTTCAGATTTCGCCAAGTCACTTAAACGTTCGTTTCGTCCTAGCTTTGTATACAGATTATACTATCCGATCCTACTTCACTTGCATACTGTATCACAGAGTGATTAATCCTAACACTTCCAGGAATGTAGCAACCAGAGTACATGAGAACGGAATGGAACACAATGTCAGGGATGACAGGCATGTTGCGGGTGAATCGGGGTCGCTTCTCCCCAGCACGTTCGATGCTCTAGATTGCAAGGCATTCGTCGTCATTGTCTACGCTCCTGGACTAGAAATATTTTGATATTTTCCTTTCATTTTGTTTTTAGATTTCTTTCGCTTCTGGATTGAATGACGTGCTTGTAAGTTCGGGTCGCAATTATTTCTAAAGTCCTAGTCCGTGCTCAATTTCATCGCGTAAAAGAAGAAAGATGTAAGTACCTACCTAACTTTAATTTAATTACAATTTGTAATCTCTTTCAGACCAAATCTCAAGGTTTTCGGGAGATTTATACAGCTTTCTCTTTGTATATTTTTCTTATATTTTAATTAGACTATTATTCTACGCTACAGACTTTTAATCAAGCGCTGTAAAGGCGTCCATATATCAAAGTCATTGTAGCCGCCAGCAATGCATAAACGAAGCTCAAGAACTTTGGCCAATGATTAATTAAACTTTTTATAGAATCCTCCTTGGACCCAATTTCCTTAAAATTTTCGCAGCTTGTTCGAGCATAAGTTTCTCAATAAGTGGTGAGCCGGAGACTTGGTGAAGCTGCGTTGTGGATGGCAGGGCCGTTTTCGCCTAATTCTAATTAGTTCCAGGTCGGCGGTACATCAAAGTTGGGATAAGTTCTTTCGTTTAATTGACCGTAAACTTGAGGCGACGCGGATACATCCACCTGGAAGGGCTCGGCGCTCGCTGCTTGGAGCGTCATCCTGCGTGATTAATGTGTTTTATGTTTCAGCGGATTGTCCTGTTTTTCTCGTTACATTTTAATTTTGTGGATAAGTAGATTAGGGAATTGTCACTACATAGTATAAAACAAAGCCGCTTCCCACTGTCTGTCTGTCCCTATGTATGCTTAGATCTTTAAAACTACTCAGCGGATTTTGATGCAGTTTTTTTTAATAGATAGAGTGATTCAAGAGGAAGGTTTATAATTTATGTATAATACATGCATAATATAATAGAGAAAAACGCGGAATACGCGATAAACGACATCCACGCGGGCGAAGCCGCTGGCGACCTCTAGTTTATAATATAAACTACGAATTTGTTTCTTTCATAAATAGATTCCATTCCATTGAAACTGCTGAAGTAATTAACTAATGAATAAATACGAAGGTGCGTACGTGTATAATTTGCATCTACAAACGTAATATGTGAAATGTTTTCTCAACCGCAATTGACATGCAGATAATTGCAAGACTGCCGTGGGCTGTAATTACATACTTGTCATGTTCAGTTAAGACTAATAATACGATCATACTTGCCTACAGCACTAGTCAGAAAGGGGGTACTAATCCGAAGCCCACTTATAGTATCACTAATGACTGTTTGAAAGCAAGTGTTAAAATTTCAAAATTCGATATTTTTTTTTCCAAATAAAATGATTTTTATTTTAGTTTTTTCAAAAATTCTTCATCCCTGCTTTAGTTACAAATTCAGAAAATGGTCCTTTTAATTCATGACCCCAAATATGACCTAAAATGTAAACACAGCTGATCATAACTGGGGATAGATAGATTTTAGAGATTTATTTTTGAGATTTTTGTGCAACTGTTTCTCTTAAACTATTGACTTTTGGGAAAAGTTGTAGCACAAAAGTTATTCTATATTATATGTACTTTAACACCCTTTCGGATTAGTACCCCCTTTCTGACTAACCTTGTAGTTATACCAACTAGGCGCCAAATAAAAGTTTCTATTTCATCTAGTTGGAATTTTTTCTTCCAGAATCTTTGTCGGCATCAGCGGGATTGTTCGAAGGAAGCTGGTGAACCCTTAGCGAATAGTTAAACTTAATGAGGCCGAGCGAATGTTGCCTACAGCTCTACTCAGATTGTTTCCGGGGCAAAAGAAAAATATTGTTAGAAACATCACAAAGAAACGGACTGATTTTGTGTGATTTCAATGTAAGATGGCTTGAAAATTGTATGCTTAATTAGGCTCTTTTACGATTAAGGTAAGATATATTTTCAATCTATACATAATATAAAAGGAGAAGCTGACTGACTGACTGACTGATCTATCAACGCACAGCCTAAACCGCTGGGGTTAGAAACTTGAAATTTTGACAGTAGGTTCTTTTTGTAACGTAGGCATCCACTAAGAAGGGATTTTTCGAAATTCAACCCCTAAGGGAGTTAAATAGGGGATAAAAGTTTGTATGGAAAATCGTCACTTAACGGGTTCAAAATTTCACGCAAGCGAAGCTGCGGGCGAAAGCTAGTTGATTATATTTTCTGATAATTTATATTTATTGACTGCCTCGTTGGTCTAGTCGTCGCAAGCGCGACTGCTGACCCTGTGGTCTTGGGTTCGATCCCCAAGTCGGGCAAACTGTTACGGGCATTCTCTGCTGGCCTATGTAGCAGTCTGCGGCGAGACGCGACGTTAAGTGTATTTTCATCGCGTCGTGTCTCCTGGCGTCGCATCGCGTCGCGTTTGTCACTTACGCGCCATCTTACGTAGGCGGTTCAAAGCGACACGAATTGCGAAGCGATCCGATGCGGTGTCACGCGAATTCTATGCGATGCGGCGGCTTTGTCCTACGAGCTCGCGAACCGCCCGCCGCGTGCCGCCGTCATTCAGTAGCACTGTACGGCACCGCATCCAGTTCGCGCGAAAGTATCAAGCCAACTGATCGCGTTCGCTTCGCTTCGCGCCGCGCCGCTCCGCATTCCACGTGCATTTGGTCACGTAGGCCACTTCAATAGGTGTCGACTGTTTGTTGTTTTCGCGTCGCTTCTAGATCGCTCACGTAGGATGCCGCGTTACGCAGGACACCCCGTTATTTAGTTTTTCCGTGTGGAATTTCTCAGTAGCAGCCCGGAGTCTGGATTTGTGCTTGGTTGATGGCAATAGGTTCGCCCCTTATTCCATAAGACTTAAACATAACAGCGAAATAAGGGTGTAGGTACTATACGCCTCTGCCCAACCCTTCGGGGAATACAGGCGTGATGTTCGTATATATTCAGTCAAAACAACTTTAGGCATACGTATTGCGTTTGTTTTATACGTTGTAATTTTGTCTAGACTCAGGCACGGTATCCACAAAAGCCGAGAGGAGACGAGACGAGAGGAGATGTGCTGCGAAGCTAACAGGTTATTTCCACCAAAGCGGAGAGGAGATGCGTAGCAGAGAGGAGATGTGAGCTGTCCGTAGCGGAGATGTGAGCTGTGAGAGCTCGAAATCAGTCAGTTAGGGTGTGCAAGTGCGAGGCGCGGGGAGAAGTCATCGGGGAAAGCGGCGCGCGAGCGCGGGCACCGCCCGGCCGCCCGACTACACACATCTCCGCTCTGCCGCGCCGCTTGCTCGCTCGGGGCATAAAATTCTATAGAAAAATGAGACATCTCCTCTCCGCTTGATCCATTTCCACCGAAGCTAAGCGGAAAGGAGATGTGGAAATAACGAAATCTAATTGGTTATTCAAAACACATCTCTTCTCGTCTCCTCTCCTCTCCGCTTTGGTGGAAACCGGGTCTAATTCCACCATCTCTTTAAATAGACACATATTTTATAATGTATGTACTTCAAAGCTGAATAAACTGAAGAAAATAGGTTACTTTGGTAGCGACTAGATGGAATATCTTTGCCATTTAAACACAAATTGTTACAAGAAGGAACACGTTCCGAACGTGTAACGTTATGGCTACATACTTGTACACACATACGTACATACGGAATTTATGTTTGTATTAAACACCGTGGGCCCGAGGTCCCCGTAAGATTTTAACCTTCGATTCCGATGCGTAATTGGAGAAGAAAAGCTAGGACATAGTTTGTTGAATAAAGCTTAATTTTCGAAATATTCATTATTTACGGAAATTCACAAATCGAAAAAGTCGGTCCATCCGGGTAGCACCCCCTGTGCCCGGATAAGCCTATCTAAGTCAGAGTGTCGGCCGGTACTCTGACGGGACCCGCAATTGGAACTGACCATCCTGGCAGCCACGAAACCCCTTTGCCATGCGTCGCAGCTTGAGGTTCAGGGAACCATTTATAGAGTTTGTCATCGCCTCGCAGTCCAGGCGATTAAGCTAAGACCCCCGGTCCTCTCAATGAGGGTTACGGGTCGGCCGAACGGTGGTCTGTATCAGACCGTGTCTGCACGCCAGACATTGCTGACTAGCAGACCCGTCGCCCTTACCAACTGCCGAAGCCCAAGTGGGCTCCGCAGTTTATCCTCCTCTTTGGCCCAATTGGCCCCTCCCCCGCGATCAGAATTTTGCCACGGGCGAGAACTCCCACGGGATATTTCCGCAAGAGTTATTGCCCGTGCCCAGGGTGCACCACGAGGAGGCATCTGACCGCGCACCCCAAGACTGGATTATACCATATTCTACCACAGATTATCTTATAGTAACTACGTGTACCTACATCACGTCTATCTTTCAGTAGTACTTATGTACTTAGCGTTTATACGGTAGCGTTCCTGTTTTATTTTTATGAAGTCCGTCTGTGTCTGCGAAACATGTTTGATTTAACTTTAGCAGTAAATTCAAGTAGTACGTATATAGGTGTTATCTAGTTTAAGTGGAGTCAGCTGGACGGGAGTCGTTTTTTCTGTGGCTTTTCTGGAATTTTATTAAGCGGGATTACATCAGGTGGATGAGTCCGCTGCTTTATAAACATCTATTTGTGCGCTCAGAATACCACTCTGATTACCAAATTATCAAAAGTGACGAGTACACATACATACATACATAGACTCACGCCTTTTTCCCACGGGGGGGATGCAGAAACTGTAAAAAGCTACATGCTACAATCGAGTAGGTAGGTATTTATGTAAAACTGTATAGTTACTTATAATTTCGAATCAACCAGACGTTGTCCCGCCTACCTGCACACTTATGTGTATAACAAGGTTTCCAGCAGTATGCCTTATGACTCAAAAGATCTCTCCCTCTCTTCATGTAAAAAAGTTGTAAAAAAATGGCTACTAGGCCTTTCATACGATGAATCCGAAAAAAATATCACGTTATAACTTACACTCGGAACCCCACGCAACTACTACACTCACTCACACTTACACTCACCACACTCACTGACCATTCAAACACACTACACGCACGCACACAGACACCCACAGGTTATCTTTGTTTGTTTAATTATTAGTGTTAAACGGAGTCCCCGTTTAGCACAATTTTAAGTATTTTTGTTTTAGTTTTACTCTGATTATAGATTGAACTTAGATTTTATAACTTTGTCTACAATTAGTTACCAATGCAAATATTAACTCCAGTGGTAAATAATACTACGTGTATATCGTCACAACTCTGGCCCCCAAGATACAGGCACTGCCTAGTTTGGGGACCACCGTAAATACCAAAATGTCGATTCCTACTAGTTACTGACTGATATTATGTAAAATTATTTCTAAGGTAAACATTGTAACAATGGTTCAATAAATTTTATTATTATATTATTATAATAACACTAGCTGTACCCGGCATGCGTTGCATTGCACTTTTTCCTACTTACTACCTACCTACTACCTACCTACTACCTACCTACTACCTACCTACTACCTACCTACTACCTACCTACTACCTACCTACTACCTACCTACTACTTACCTACTACCTACCTACTACCTACCTACCACCTGCCTACCACCTGCCTACCACCTACCTACCACCTACCTACCACCTACCTACCACCTACCTACCACCTACCTACCACCTACCTACCACCTACCTACCACCTACCTACCACCTACCTACCACCTACCTACCACCTACCTACCACCTACCTACCACCTACCTACCACCTACCTACCACCTACCTACCACCTACCTACCACCTACCTACCACCTACCTACCACCTACCTACCACCTACCTACCACCTACCTACCACCTACCTACCACCTACCTACCACCTACCTACCACCTACCTACTACCTACCTACTACCTACCTACATTAGTTTTTTTTTTAAATATCAAAATTTTCTTTCATAAGAACCTTCTCCTGACAATTACGAACAAAACAAAAAAAAAATTAGCGAAATCGGTCCAGCCGTTCACGCGTGATGCGATGACCAAGGGAAATAGCGATTCATTTTTATATACAGGGTGGTAATTTGAAATGGGGCATGAAGGGCAGCTACCTTAACCATTGTAGCTACAGGAAAACATTCTTAGAAGACTACCTCTAACTTTTGGGATAATTTCAATCGGCATTCACAGATTTTGAAAAAAAAGTACAGTCAGCGAGAAAAAGGGCTGTTTTCACAAAACTTTTTTATGATGCCAATCGATCCCATTTCCCATAAGGATTAAAAGACTCTTGCGGACCAACTGAGGTTTGAGTACTAGAAACGTCAGAAATAACAAAAAACTATTTGAGATGGGTTAGTCATAAGGGCAGATACCTTAATCGTTGTCGCTACAAGAAAATGTTGATAGGAGACTGGCCATAATTTTTGAAATTGTTTCGAAATGCAAAAAAAAGAGAAAAAAAAATTGGTACAGTCAGCAAAAAAATGGTCGGTTCTCACAAAACTTTTTTTATGAGGCCAATCGATCCTATTTCCCATAAGGATCAAAATACGCTTCTGGACCTACTGAGGTTAGAGTACCAGAAACATCAGAAATCACGAAAATCAACATTTCGTTAAAAGTTATGGTCACGCAGAAAAAAAGATTTTTTTTATTTTCAAAATCTGTGAATGCAGAAATATTTTCAAAAATTATGGACAGTGTCTTAAGAACATTTTCCTGTAGCCACAACGATTAAGGTAGCTGCCCTTATTACTACCCCATCTCAAATAAGTTTTTTGCGATTTCTGACTTTTCTAGTACTCCAACCTCAGTTGGTCCGGAAGACTCTTTTGATCCTTATGGGAAATGGGATCGATTGGCATCATAAAAAAGATTTGTGAAAACAGCTCTTTTTCTCGCTGACTGTACTTTTTTTTCAAAATCTGTGAATGCCGATTGTAATTATCCCAAAAGTTAGGGGTAGTCTTCTAAGCACGTTTTCCTGTAGTTACAATGGTTAAGGTAGTTGCCATTCATGCCCCATCTCAAATTACCACCCTGTATATAGATACATTTTCAAATACATACGTTTCTACATTGATTTTGTAATAAAGAAATCAATAATTTCACAATCTTATAGATATTGCCGCGTTTAAATAATTGTTATAAAACTAGATAATACCAACAATCATTCTCTCGTTAAACTACCGTTTAGCAAAAAATCTAGTACATTTTAAAGTTCAAGTAACCGGTTGATTAACCAGAGAATTTATGTTTGTGAACAGTTGCTTAAATAAACTAAAAATAAAAACGCCAAGTTACTCTCAGAAAATAGAATTAAAAGTAAACAGACATGCCGGCAGGCAACCGGCGGGCAGGACGAAATGAAACGTCTAACACCTGGTTTTGAGCTAACTTTATTACGGGAACGTCTGGGCGGACGTTACGCGGAGGGCGCGTAAAATATTTTTCCCTCGGAATGACGCGTTCCCTCGGTAGCGAGTCGTAAACTACGACATTTATTACGTTTGATATCGTCAGCCGACGTCTTTACTGCGCTGCGTAACGTGTTCCGCGAACGCTGCAGCAACAAGTTTGTTACTGTAGCAAGATATTGAATTATGTCGTATGCGTGCAGCTGTAACATTGTAAACGTTGTTATATAAGCATTTTAGTGTTGAAATATTTTATTTGCCTGTGGACTTTATTTCTCTTGGCATTTTATTTAAAAATACTTGTAGTATTTTTCTAGCACTAACCCTTTATGATCAAAAATTTTAACTTGAAACTTTAGTAGATACATCTACGCAGTTTATAGAAGGCATAAATATTTCATGCACAAACTCGACGTACAATTATTTGTTGGTTAATTAACAGGACCCAGCGCTTAGCAAATGTGCCAATTACAGCATAATTTTTTCCTAACTTCCAACTAAAAAACCAATAAACACTCCGCAGAATTAAATCCCGCCTAATAATATCATTGGTGAATCAAGATCGAACAAAGACATCACAGCATTCAGCATTGAAAAGGGACCGTCAAAGTGAGAGGCGAAAAACAAAATTCCCACCGTCGGATTTTCATGTCAGTCACGTCGGGGTTTTTTTTCGTTGCGCGAAAATGAATTCCATTTCGACAAACAAATCACCACAGATCCAATCAAAGGCGACGACAACGGTCGCGTATTTCATAAAAAAAAAACTTGTTGATCATTATTCTGCGTATATTTCTCTCTCGTTACGTAATTAGCTTTTCTTTTCGCTAAAGTTGTGGTTCTTTATGTTTAGTCTTAAAGTTTTGCTTACAAAATTAAGGTAGAACTTTGTTTAGTATGACTAAGTTTTTTCTTCTTTTGTTCTTTATAATCCCTATGTAAGTTTACGACATTATAATATCTTTTTAGACACGAATTTTATAAAGAGTAGGTATCTAAATTTACGTTTTGAATTGCTCTGAAACTAAAGAAGAAAATTTCGTCTTAGTTATTTAGTAATTGCTCAAATGATTCGGCAAATCCTTGAGCACTTAAGTATGATTGGAATCTTATTGGAGAGCTCCAGGGCGGATCATCTCATCAATACTTTGATTGAGGCTCTGAACCACGCCGGATTAAGACTCAAATACGTTTTTAAGTGGAGCATTCTTGAGCTAAGTATTTCTAAGAATAAGACAAGTATTTACTCTATTTATCTAACGCTTATTCAGTTTTGAAAGACATCGTTCAGATCAAAGTACAGTCAATAAAACATCGCACGTTTCGCATTTATTTCTTAGTTTGAATGTATAAATGACAGATAAAACATATGATACTCCACTCACAGTCTCTCTAAATGCTGCCACTGCCATAAATGTTATAACACAGCTTTTGGTAGTTCCCCTGCCGTTACTAAAATAAAAGCATACTTACGTCGGCACGTTTACAGAATAAAAACTTTCCGCAGACGCATTTCATGAATCTTATAACAATTTGACGTTAAGGGAGACTGCAGGCGACCAACTTTTTGTAGGTTCAATAATCGGTCATGTTCTAATACCGATAAACGGTCGGTTGGCTGAAATGTCAAGGATTTATTGTAGAATTTACTTTTTTGGTTCATGGGCGTGGTCTATTTTTAGCACCTAAAATAGCCTAAATCGGCCATCAATTGTCGGTCGTCTGTTTCCTACCTAAAGGTTGCGTGGTTGACATTCTTGCTAAACAATATCGTACGGAACTATTTCTGCACTTAACTGTTGCCATACACAGAGCGGGGTCCAAGATCTGACGATACAGCACGTCTTGTGTTCGACCACAGCCACTGTTAGCCCTTGTTCACACTTAATCAATGTTTATAGCACTCAACAACTTTTCCTAAGCTTATGAATATTTAACGATGTACTTGCATGTAATCGGAAGCTAATTTCAAACTTTGCGCTAGTTAGGAACTCGAGTTCTGTGGCTCGAAGTTGTAATTATGGATTCCATCTTATGACGTAACGGCTCCAAGAATATTGGGTTCAGAAATAGATTTTCGGTACTTAATTGTCTAAGATTCACGTCGTCCCCACTCATCCGCTGGCGTACCTTGATCAAGGGATCTGTCCAAACGATTACCTGTCGAATGTAGACTGTATTAATGACTAAACTTTTGCCACGTTCAATAACTTTGGCTAGCGAGCGAAATAAATTTCACCTGAAGATTGAGGCCGTAGAGTTTTTGGTATTGGCTTAACTATTGTTCGGAACGTTCCGTGGTAGAAAGAATTTTCAACGAGACAACGGAGGCAGCGGGAGGCAGTGGGCATTCGGCCGGAATCTGGAGAGCCCGCAATCCGCTCCGGTCGGCTGCTGCCGCTGTTCCGGATATTGAAATAAATAAACAGCCAGCTGATTCATTTAACTACCGAGCGACCGTCCTAGCTTTTCCGCAGACATATAATGTCTATGATGGAAAGCAGAGATGTTTCCTACCGTTCACACTTCGTTCAAATTATATCAGATTTAAAATTAAATTATTATGTAATGTGTGTTTTCAATGGTGCTCAAATATTACATGCATAGTTCTTGTCTCGCTATATTAATGTACTAGTATACACTTAGTGTACACTAGTGTACACTAGTGTACACTAGTGGTTGAAATTCGATCATTACTTTACCCACTTTTTCGGCAGCATACACACATGATTTTTATTGGTGCACATCTCTGGCACTGTATCTTTCGAAAAGTACGGTCATTATCGATGTTCACGTACTAATATAAAGATAATGAATTAGAAGAGGTCTACGAGATTTAACAAGCGGATTAATCCTGGATTAACTGTGTATTTTGTGTTATCTAAAAATATTACTCTAAAATCACCAATGTGCCTAAGACTGGTTCTATAGCATTGCTTCAATATGATTGCTGTAGTTTATGAAAGAGACTTTCCACTAATGATAACGAACGGTTTAAAAGTCTTTTATCTAACGTTATTTAACTTGGACATATCTGAACACTTGAATATCTTGTTAGATGTTTAAGTATCCTAGCTTATAGGTACGTATTTCTCCCAGAATGAGAGCGTCCCACGAGACTGTAGTACTTGATGCCAAGGAAAACGGCTCGAGTTTATTGCATGTATGCCTTTAGTGGTGGCGGGTGCTATTACATCTCTTTATGTACTTCCCTTTGCGACTCTCACTCAGGAAAAACATTGGGTACCTATCTATGTTAAGTGTTTTGCTTTAGTTTTTTCTTAGATGTAAATTATTCTGAGTAACTTGACATCGCATTTTCTTTTACAGAGAAAGATAATTTAGCTTTGCTTTTGAACCCAAAGGTTGACTGGTAGAGAATGACTTATGGCATTAAGTTCGCCTTATGTATCACCATAGTGCATGGAAGTATAAATAAAATAAAATAGAATAAATAAATGATTTAAGTATAATTCGCTAAGTGACCACAGCCCTTTTTATGTTGCACGGATTCATGGACTGGGAATAGATTGATAGCATTCATAGACGATGAGCCTAAAAGTATTCTGAGAAGTATATAGATTGCTTTTTACATTATTCTAATAAGAAATCTATTTATTGAAATTCTCTATACAAGGTGTAACATAAATAACGCACAACTTCTTAAGGGGTCACTGTACTCATCATTATGAACAACTTTTACTATGGGACAAAACCAGAAATCGCGAAAAAAAAATCAGCTGTTCTCTACATTTATGTTCGTATAACTCGTCAAAATGTAGGGAATAGGGTTTGCAATCCCGCAGCCTATTCAATTCCGCGGGTTTGATATGCGAGATTACTCAATCCCGCGCGGGACCACGCGGGATCCCGCATCTTTGAAATTATGTTATATAAACTTTAAAAAAAAGTAAAAACCGACTTCAAAGAAATACTAAAAGGAGTAAAATAATTACCATAACATAAAATTAACAGTTTCAGAAGTCGGTGGCTTCTATTTGCTTCAGTGTAGAGTTGCACCGACTTCTGAAACTGTTAATTTTATATTATGGTAATTATTTTACTCCTTTTAGTATTTCTTTGAAGTCGGTTTTTACTTTTTTTTAAAGTTTATTTTTTATTGAATACGTTTTAGTGTCATAATTTTAACCCCCTCCTTCATAACCCTTCTTTTTGGCTTTGACGTAGTCGGGCATAAAAGTCCTTTCAAATGATACCTTACACGATATAATGAAAACATTCCAAAGGGGGGGAGGGGGGGGGGGACAAGCACCCCCTCCTCTTTTCAAGTAGTCAGTTCCCAACAACAAATATAAACAAAGCAATATTAGTAATTTGAGAATTTTGCTTTGATCCGATGAGGAGTTCCGTTCCATATCTCTGAAGTTCATGGTCTAATCATAACAAAATTTAAATGGGACCAATCGGGAAGTATACCCTTTCGAACAAAAAAAGAATTTTTCAAATCGCTTCATAAATGACGGAGATATGAGGTAACAAACATAAAAAAATAAAAAATAAAAATACAACCGAATTGAGAACCTCCTCCTTTTTGAAGTCGGTTAAAAATCAAATTGAAACTACAGATACTTGTGTAAAAATCAACTTTTATTAAACATTTCTTACATTGCAACAGAAATTATTTCTTGTCTATTAATTAAGTATAAGTAATTAGTAATCTGTTTTCTTAGATTCATCTTTAAATGTTTGGCATAGTTTAATAGTTTTGTTTAATTTTACCCTTACTCCTAACAACAGTTTTATATTTTTAATTCAGTCTTATTCATGAATAATCAAATCACAACTTTTTCTTAGATCCTATTACTATGATATCAACTTGTGGTGATAACTTTTGAAAATACGCTCTTAAGAAGCAAATGGCGCACGTGCTACTCGCGATTTACGCGAAAGATTTAGCGCCAAATTTTAAATTGCGGGATCTGCGGATCCGCGCTTTGAAGGTGCTGGATCCAGCAGATTAATAAAAGCAGCGGGATCCCGCGGGAATGCGGGATCCCGTTTTGCGGGATTGCAATCCCTAGTAGGGAACAGCTGTTTTTTTTCATGATTTCCGGTTTGGTCCCATAGTAAAAGTTGTTCATAATGATGAGTACAGTGACCCCTTAACCCTTTATATGGCAGAAGATTTTAGGAAAATTAATAATAAAGAATTTGGCATTTTTTTATAAAACAATAAAAAAAGAAAAGAAAAAAAATATTTTTAGGTGTTATTTTATTAAAGATAATAGGAAAAAATAATAATATTGCCAGCTTTAAGAATAAAAATATAACAAGGAGGCTTTCGAGACATCTTCCAAAATAGTTGGTGGCGGAAATATTGCCACTGCCGTATTATATATAATAGGTTAAGAGGTTGTGCGTTATTTATGTTACACCTTGTATATGAATCTATGAATTGAAATGCAGACTAATTACTTAGTTTGCAACTGCTTCATACCTTTAACGTTCATTACGTTAAAGCAGTTGAAATAGGACCACAATATTTATGCTCTTTACATTTAGTCTATCGATCCAAATATTTTTAAACTTCTCTCTTTACTCAAACTGTAATCAACTAATCATTGCATTTTAATCACTACATACTCGGTCATGTACAGTTTCCAAGTGATCAGTCCACCAATCAAAGCACCGCACTAAATATTCGGGCGTCGAGCGTATCTGGTGTGCTCCGCAAATACCTAACCGGTCTATTTGACGGCCGCCTCCTCTGTAAACACGCCGAAATTGATTTTGAAGCTTATCGTACTCGAACCGCAACTCCCGCAACTCCCGCTCCATGATGGAATTTTGTAATTCGAACGCTCCTATATCTGTGTGTTCATAGTATTTACGTCATTAACAGTTTCATGTTGTTGTGAACCAAGATTTATACTGCTGCGTCGTTAAACCTACGTTGTGCTGGTCGTAATTAAATTGAGTTTTGGCTGAGAATTGCGCTGTCTTGCGTATCTTGTCTTTAAAAACGTTGTGTGTTTTGCAAACGGAAATGTGTTGGTAACGGTAACATTTGTTAGTGAATAATTTTTAACCGTCTTCCAAAAAGAGGGAGTCGTTATTTCGATGCGTATCTTCTTTTGTAATTAGTGCCACTAAAAAGTATTAAAAAAAAAACAAAAAAATAGTAAAAATTTACGTAAAAAAAACTGACAGCAGTAAACTAATTACCATATTAAAAAATTAATAGTTTTAGAAGTCGGTGCCTTCAATTTAGTTCAGTTTGGTAGCAGAGACTTCTGAAACTGTTAATTTTATAATATTGTAATTATTATATTCCTTTCGTTTTTTTTGACTGCATTGACTGTAAAAATATAAAAAACCAAATATCTAATTTCGTTAAACTATTCTTCGCATACTCCTTATTGAACAAACAAATAAAAGTGTTTTTTTAAATCATGATGATTGCTTATTTTCAGGATTCGGCAATTATTGAACCGTGACGATATTTTATGCACATTACGTTAAATTACGTCAAATATGTAAGATACTACAAAGATTGGTTTCCAATATTAAAATTTGTACATCGTTAACCGTCAACCAAATTGTTTTACGAAAACTTGATTGTGTTTATCTACTACTTAATTGGACGTAGTTTAACGAATAGGATCTAATCCACAACATGGTCAAAAATGAGTTGAGTGCACCAAACTGATACTAAATATCAATACTATCGGTCAGTAAAAAAGATCCAAGCAAAAACAACTGTCTAACACTTTTTATCAACCTCAGAACCAACCCACATGTATTGCACGTCAAATATTTCCAAACTTCAAACGTTAATATATGAGTCGTATAGAATCAAAGGTGGAAATCTCACTTTTTGGCACTTTTGAGTTAACGATGCAGAAAATTCAAAAACATTCAAAGTAAACTGCTAGTTTGTCATATCATAACCAAACATGGGCAAATTCTTTGCTAAATCGACACAAAATCTTGATTTAGTTCCAAACACGGCAATCTTCCATTAGGGAAGAGTTGTTTAATTTTTCAATTTTTCGTTTGCTCAAAAGTTGCTAAAAGTGAGATTTCCACCTTTGATTCTATACGACTCATATTTAAAGTGACTTTGTGTGGATTGGATCCTTTTCGTGTAACTACGTCCAATTATGGAATGCAAAACACAAAGTATTTGCTATCTCTGCCACAGTACAAGAAACAAGTGCGAATATACTGTACTTATAAATTATACGACGGATAAAGTTGCAAAACTTCCCGGTTTCTTCAAAGGCACACTGTTAACTCCATAATTACACCTTAGACAGTTGCCGAACTTAAAATTCGTTTTGAATTGAAGTAGAGACGGTATTTCTTAGGAAGTTTTATGGGTTGTTCGTCAGGTTGCTACCGAAGTTGCTTAAACGCCCCCTTAACAACCCGTGGGGTTCACGGACTATTAAACCGGGGATTAGTCTCAAGCTAGGGGTATAAAAAGAGATGTAATAGATGCAAGATGGCGAGTTGCTGGATATGGCGGTGCAAGCTATTAATGTCGTTAAGCTATTAAGGATTAGGAATTGAGTTGCTTTTAGTTAATTGAAAGCGCTGGATTTGAGAGATAATACTGTGCTAGGAGTAGAAATATGTTCTGCAAACTAGCGTTGTATTAACTACGGAAAAGCTTGTTATTGGAGATTTTTGTGGCGACTTAATTAAGGCTACCTTTTTGCCATCAACCGGGTACAACCAACAAAGTTTATCCGACCTCGGGATCGAACCCAAAACCCTCACGCTTAGCAGTCGCGATTGTGACCACTAGATCAACGAAGACAATACCTACAGTAAAATAATCATTATGAACCATTTACAAAATTCTGCAATCATTAATTTTCTTAAAACACAATGGGAGTATTAATAAGTCATTAGCTTTACTCAAAAACATCTACCAAATCTATTTTCAAGTTAATTGGTAGGCAATGTGTGTTTGACAGTAATTTTTGGCGCAATCCCACGCAAGTTAATTAAGCATGGTGTTCGCCCGGGGAAAGATTGGATGCTCATATTTACCCCGGTCTACTCAAGGGGGCGGAGGCCGCCGCACTTTATGACGTTGCGCTGCGACGATTCTAGAACAATTTATTCAGAAGAACCAAGCAACTAATTCCGGAATTTTGGTTTGTATATCGTCGGCGAGCAGTGAAAACCTCGTAAATAGTTTTTCCGTCTCCTGTAAAATTTTGATTTTGGTAATAACGAGGTTTTCACTGCCGGCCGACGACATGTTTATAAATAAATTTTACACATTTGAATCTGCATATTTACCTTGGTCTACTGCAGTAGAGCCGTAACAAGTCTACTTATTTAGTTGATTGCAATGTTTGAATCAGTGCTTAAAATAAAATTCACTAAACTAGGTATGTACCTAAATATAAGTTAGGCCAAGCAAAGCTTCTGTAAAGGTTTTTATTATTGTTTATTACGAGTACATCGGTGTTAATTGTATCGCTTCTCGATAATAGCAAGGTGGTGTTTGCTCAAATGAAGATTTAATGTTCATTAATATGGACTGGTTAATATCTGTGGTAGCACCTTGCAAACTGCAGGTTCAGCACGTTTTCAAGTTGGATAGTTACATACTTCCGACTTTTAAACAGTTGATTCAACAAATAATAAAGTAGCGTACTTTATTATTTGTTGAATCAACTGTTTTAACGTCGGTCTTTGTATAGTAATAAGGTAAAATACATTGGTAGTTTATTGACACAGATATAGCGACACGATATATAGTACAACATAAGCCTTTGGTACATAAGCAGGTCATGTTGCATTGCGCTTGGGGCGTATTTTAGATGGTCAATATTGTTCACACATTTCTGGAAATTTACAGCCGAAGGCTATAACACAGAATATCATAGTGTGACGTGTATTGTACGCCGAAGTCGAGCATTAAAGACGAAGAAGGGTTTACAGTTTTGCATCTTTCAGAGTACATCGTTAATATTTTATAGGTAATATTGGATAATGTAAAGGGCAAGAAATAGAAAGCTGTGTATCACAAGAAGAACCAATTTCTAAATACATTTTCGGTTAGACTTTGATTGTAATTATACAATAACTGGATACGCGTCACCCTCTGCACTACAACATCCTTGTTCGGCAAAGACTTAAGAGCCGTAACAGCTTTGCACAGCGTGTCCTCCCACTCACTGGCGAACGTTCACAGGCAAGAGTCCAGTTGTGGCGAGATAAGGCTTCTCTACCCACTCCGTTTGTTGCGCCTTCCGAGGATCTCCCTAGTGCATGAGTTGAGAGGGCTTGAGTTGTTTTGGTTGACTTGGAAGTCTCTAAATAGACTTCGGACTCATGTTGGTCGAAGCAAGGAAAACCTGCTCAGGTGGAAATTTGTGGATAACTCAAACCTGGAGTGTAAATGTGGTGCCGTTTCGCAAACTATGGCGCACTTAACATCATGCCCCGCCTGCCCTGTTACCTGTACGCCACAAGAACTAATGGACGCTAGGGATAGTGCTCAACTCATCGCTGAGTTCTGGGCCGACACGGTGTAGATTGTCATCGACACGCTAAGAAGAACAAGAAGAATAACTGGATCTACATTATTTTATGTGAACAGAAGAACATAGCTTAAGTATTTTTCATGCTTTAATTTAGCTACTGAGCAGGTACCCTCTGCTATAATTACGTAGCGACTATCATCGTAGAGCAAATTTATATGACAATTTAAAGTAGTCATTTGTGCCACTAATTGTAACCCATTCATTTTACATTGTAATTTATTCATTTACCCAAGCGTTATACGTTACAATGATGTTCCTTGAGAGATCAGCGTAAAAGCAGGTTTAAGCACTCATTATTTTAGTTCTAAAAATCCTTTGTAATGCTTTATTTTCATTGCACACAGTTCGTGTCTAAAGTGGCTATATCTAACAGTATTAAAGGTATCATACCGTATAATTTGAATTTATTATAGACACGCTATTGCCCGAGTCTGACCGATTTCCAAATAAATATTTGAACAAAGCTACATTTTGTGTTGTTTGATTTCACGTCCATTGTTTTTAACAAAAGTTAAAGGCTATAAAACGAAATTCAAATTAGTATAAGCTTCGTCGATACTTATAAAATGCAAGGCCGCATATTAAGCAGAGTTGACAGCGTCAAAACTCATTTGAAAATGACCCTTCTACATGTCGAGATATAGGTAAATCGTTGAGCGTGGTACATTTAAGCTGATTGCGAGCCCATAAATCCGGGCTATGACAGCGGACAGGCACCGCACCCGACTTTTGACGCGTCAACTTAGCCGGAATGGACCTGGCTGATTATTCAAACGAGGAATGTTACTGTAAACCAGGGTTGGCGCACGTTTGCTACGTGTCGTTTCGATAATGTCCGGAAAATCGGTCTTTATTCCGAAATGGAGGGAATTACAAAGAATATGTTTTACCCACTAGGTACATGTTTTAATAATTTTAAATTGGTACCCAAGATACAGGTTACTTTGCGGACAATGGCAATAAATATTGTTGAATTGTATATTTGAAATAAATATTTTAAAAAAACGGCCAAGTGCGAGTCGGACTTGCGCACGAAGGGTTCCGTACCATTATCTACAAAAACGGCAAAAAAATCACGTTTGTTGTATGGGAGGCCCCTTAAATATTTATTTTATTCTATTTTTTAGTACTTGTTGTTATAGCGGCAACAGAAATACATCTTCTGTGAAAATTTCAATTGTCTATCACGGTTCATGAGATACAGCCTGGTGACAGACGGACGGACGGACAGCGGAGTCTTAGTAATAGGGTCCCGTTTTACCTTTTGGGCACGGAACCCTAAAAAATAAACTTTATTTAAAAACAAAAACGTTGTTGATGATAAGAATTATTTACCTATTTTATCATCAACATTGAATGGTTCATTGGTCGTTGTTGCTTTTATATATAAGCTTTATAAAAAGGTTCGCCATTCGAGTCCTTATTTATAGGAGCCTTTGAAAAAAACCTTAAAGGGTTAAGTCACTAAAGGCGATGCTTTCAAGTGAATTTTTCCACTGAAGGTGTGTAGCGAAGCGAAGATCCGTGTTTCTGCTAACCTTTGTATACAAGGAACCTTTATGAATCTCCAAAGGAATAAAATACTTTTGGGAGCAGTTTCAAAAGTGAGAGGCGAGTTGCAGCATCTTTATGACTGAGACGTTTTCCCTGAGAAACTCACTGTCTGGAGCTTCGGTTAATTCACCTTATGTATGTTCATATTTTAACGGTCATTTGCTTAGGTAAGTACTGTTTTATTTAGGCTGGTGTTTATGTTCACCTATAATAATTTACTGGTAATCAAAAATTCTAGTACATTTTTCGAGGAGCCGATTGTTTATCCAGAGAATTAATGTTGGTGAACACCACTCTTGAAGTTTCATCTATTGTATCCACGATCTATTTAACCTAGGGCTGCCAACCCCAACCCGTCGCAAGACCAGTAACAGGCCCGAGAAGGCGGCGCGCATGTGTACCGTGCGCGCGTCTCAGGAGGACGTGGGGCAAGCCCCCACAGAAGGAGAGGTCCGGTAGGGGCTGACGGACCGAGACCTACCGGGGTTGCGGTGCATGAATGGTGCATGGTTGGCAGCCCTTTTTTTATCGTTGGAAAATCCTCATGGATACCCTCCGCTCGGGGAAGGCGAAGCGTTATGCCGGACTCTTACCGGCTAAAAACCCACGGTGTTCCTTCTCCTGACCTATGGCCGGAGTCGCGGGATTCGCAGCTGCATGCACCGCAACCCCGGCAGGCCTCGGTCCGCCAGCCCCTGGCGGACCTCTCCTTTTGTAGGGCCTCGCTCCACGTGAGAGGCTCCTGAGAGGCGCGCGTTGAACACGGCGCGCCGCCTTCTCGGGCCTGTTACTGGTCGGGCGACGGGTCCCCCCTAAACCGCCGCCCGCAGACTACACACTACGGTGGCCGGAGGTCGTCGCGCGCTCTCCGGCGGCGCCCGGTGCATCTGGCGCGGGAAGGGAGAGTGGTAGTCGCCTCTCTCTCCCTCTCCGCTCCCTCCTTGGTTGCCATCACCTCCTCGCAAAAGGAGGCGACGGCTTCCCACTTACTCTCGCTCCCGACCATGGACAGAACCACGGCCAGAAGTGAGAGATCACTACCATCGGCCGCGACTACGCGTTGCCCACGCAAGGCACGCCTGCAGCGTGTGCAGCGCCGTGTCCTCAGGGCAGTCGACGCAATGGTGACAACTGGGCGTCTGCTCCCAGCCTATGCGACACGGGTACTTTCCGAAACATCCATGTCCCGAGAGCAAGTGCGTCACCCGGAAGCTGTGGGCGCCATGCCGCCTCTCCAGCCACTCCTCCATTACGGGTCTTACCGCCGCCATTGCGGCGTACTTAACCTGTTGCCGTCCACTGCTGGATATAAGTAGGTCTCTCTGGATAAGATAGTCCTTGAGCTAAAATCCCTTTTCCTTAAACGTTAACGCCTGTAGAAAGATCAAATTGCATGGAGTTGACATTTGCCTGCGCTGGAACAAATGTCATTTCCATACATTTTGATCATTTCACAGGCCTTAAGACGCGATTCCATTAGGCAAGTCTTGCATGCAAGTATGACGTCACATTTGCATACAAGTTGCTCACATTGGAAACATGTTTTCGAGAGTGTGCAAATTGCATGCAGGTTTTACTTGCATACAAGTGGAGATGTTCAACAATTGAGTTAGACATCAATTGATATTATTTTGATACTCCTCGATAAAGATGATTATTTTCTCGTGCCCGTTCAATTAGCACGTCACTTGAATAAAAAATGTACAAGTTCAAACTACCTCATACAAGTTGTAGCTTGTATGCAGTTTTGTTCAATTTGTATGCAATTTCCAACATGCATACAAGCAACTTGCCTAATGAAATCGCGCCTTTAACGTAAGAAAAAGGGTTTTTTCTCAGGACAGATAGGCAATGGTTTATTAGAGTAGTTCAATTGTTAAGATTACGGTTGGCTATTGCGTTGCGGTTCATGATTGCAGCTTTGCAACACATCGCAACATGCCTTCATTCATATGGAAAATGCACGGAACAATGTAATCCGCAACTTTGTCTGTTATGACTATAGACGTTAAAACCGGTGTCTGTCGTAGATCTTTATGCGCCAGCAATTAATGGCGTTTAGTTTAATGTTGATATTGGTCATGCCATAAAAATTCTATGGTAGTGGTAGGCTGAAACGATACATTGGAAAATAATTTTCTAGTAAAATATGAAAATTAGCATAGTAATCGATCCGTTGGTTCCAAATAATAATCTCTGAATAATTCCATGTTTCTCATAGTTCATGAATATTGTAATAGGAAGAACCCACGAGGGTTGTTTGTTGGTCACGATGACCACGAGGAAACTGTGCTTTTACCAGAATCTTATGAATATATTATTTAAAATATGGCTGGGGCTGAATTATGTGACCACGTGTGTTTTACATATAGATAGGGTTTTTATTAAAATGATAAATTTACCTGAGCGGCCGAAATTCGATTTTTCTTTTTTTCTTTGTAACGGTTAAGTACTTTTATTTTCATGTTTGGCAAAAAGAACATGAGCCTTATAAATAAGGTAAGTATACGTAAATAAAAGGTACATGTCATGGTTGGACTTATATTTTTACAATAAATGTTTTTTATTTAAATGTAACATGAAACAAAAATTATGGCGCATGTTTAGTAGCTAGCAGTAAGATGTTCACGATTATTTAGTTAGACTAACAGACAAGCATAGAGTGAAACAGTAGTGAACATATAACAAAGTGAGGGTAGATATGTGAAACAGGTAGATAATCGGATTATACCACGTCCGCTGTTTGCAGTTCTCAGCGCATCGGGGCACGTAAAATCGTTACATTTCGATTCGGACTGAACTTCCCATCGACAAACATTTGTACATATTCTACTGTAACTGGGTTTGATTCATTAATGCAGACGCAAACATACCACATGCTGAGCGAAGCCAGATAAGCAAAAAAACTTTACGAAATTAATTGCAAAGGCTACCCGTTTGAAACACTGTTTTAATCATTAGGTATGAACCGAAAATCACCTTTTAAAAGTCCTTTTATAAGTGTGTAATTGACTTAGCAATCGAACCATTATAATGTCACCCGCAACCCATCAACTCTTGGACGAAGGCGTTCCCCTAAATGAAGGATCTTCCAGTAATGAGTTTGCTCGGCAGGGGAGTCCCAATCGCAGTAGGATGTTATTAGTTCACAGGTGGAGCTGCCCATCCCTCTGGTATAATGTCTTACGACGCCCCGGGGAATCGCCGGGGTGACCGTGTTCACGGAACTTGCAAACTTGGGATTTACAATATGTAACTAAGTTTGACACGGATTCACTCAGCTGATGGATCGATTGATTTAAACAAATTGCACAAATATGAAACAATCTACAGCAAAATATTGCTAAAATCTAAGCTAACATATACCAGTACAGTTTGCCTTCGTATTAATGAGGAATGGCAGCTGTTGCTCGCTTATGTTGTTCCAAAACATTATTACTGATAACTACGGAGTCTAGCATAAGCAAGCTTAAGCAAACATCAGTTTATAGGTAAGGAATAGTAAGGATATACGACGACACTCACATTCGACACAATGCAATCGCGACACTGAAATTAAACTCGAGCTAATGCTCAACTCAGTGTAACAGCGATGTCCACACTACGACACTCAGTGTCGACACTAAGTGTCGAGTGTAATGTGTCGCCGTGTATCCTTACCTTAAGATAATATAAATCCATCTACAACGATTACCCAAGCGAGACTATAGTTCAAAAATTCTGTGGTATTCTGTTGACCCCGTAAGTCGTGAAGTTAAAACGTGTTTCACAAAACATAAGGTAAAGTTAAATTCAGAAGTAAAATATGATAATCCATCGTTTCGTGATGCACAGGTGTTCCTAACAAAGTTCCGGACAGGATAATGTTCATTGTTCGCGCACAATAAGAACAAACAAAGTAGCGAGTGAAGGAGCTAATTCGCATCGGCTTACAAACCAGCTCTTTGAGCCCGGAGTGGCACGAAAAGCTTAAAAATCAACCAACCGACTCCATTCACTCGGAGGTGTTACTTGAATGCAACGTTCGTTCTGCAGTTCGTTCATTTTCCACAATTGAAATGGTAATGCGGCTCCGCTCCGGTTCTAATTGCCATGCAAATGTTGGAGCCGTACATACTGATATGTTTATAGCTCGGCAAGGAAGTCGAATCCTCTCAAAGAGGTGATCACGCTCGAAATGGTTCTTTCAGTTGTCACTGAGCGAACGGGGAATGCAATCTAGTACTAGTTTAGCTTCAAGAAGTGGAACTATGGTACGTATGAGATGGTACTAGCAATATATTAAATTAATGCAGTTTGGAGCTCCTGTAGTTATGCTTGAAATATTTCTTGTAATAGTGTTGTGGAGTAGTTATAATACTGCAGGGAACTAATTAAAGAACATAAGCTATGTTATAAGTTAAGAATGTGAATAATTCGAGAGTCTTGAACAAGAATATGAATTTCTTATATAAAAGCGCTTAAAATAATTATTTAACATTGACGAAACATCTTAAATTACGTAGACATGGTTGGAATTTAAATTCTATCCGAATTTTAGTTTAAATTGTGACCCGTTGACACTAATCCACTCAATTTAGTTAGGCTTCCAATTTGTAAACATTTAAGCTTAATTTTCCTAAATTAAACCGATTTCAGTAACAATCACCGCCATCCAATTATTCTAACGCGCTAAACCGACACAATGAACCAATCATGGCGACTTTTGTAAAACCATGGCGTTCGAACTCGGCCTAACTCTAACATAATGAGTGAACAATGTAAATGTAGCGTATTGTTTGTGATAACTGTGAAACAAACATGGCTTCGACGAACAAAAGGGACTTCAACAAATAAACTATTCCATGCGTTCAACAAAGTTAGGTTAAAAGCGGCAAAACTCAAGTTGCGTAGTTGCGCCGCGGCGGACTTGTCACAAACTGCTTCCAACAAATAATAATTTGCTTCTAGAAGCATTCTCATGGAATTCAGCGGAAATAGGATTTGCAATATTTACTAATATATTTTCTCCCTATGTGGTTTAACATTTATTTTAAACCACTACATTGAAGTTTACATTATTTATTTATTCTTAATATAGTTTGTTTTATTCTAAGCAACTAAGGCTGGTGTTCACTAACATTAAGCGCCTGTTTCACCACCTCCAAGTAAGTTCCCGTTATATTATTTTAATATCCTTTTATTTTACAATGAAAAGACAATACCTACCTACTCTCTAAACTGTAAAGTATGAGAATCATGCAGTAATTAGTGATAAACCTTTATTCATATCATTATTTTGCAACTGCCTATTGCCAGGTAGTATGAGTTCGTCATGCTCACTAAAATGTCCTGCTGACGGTGGCGTCGTGCATCCGATCGCTGAGTTCCCTGCAACATGGTTGAGCTGAGCGATGCGGATGTGCGCGTCATGCTCGTGAACGGGTGCCGTCTGTCGGGAC
The DNA here is from genome assembly GCA_905220435.1 of Amphipyra tragopoginis. Lineage (NCBI taxonomy): Eukaryota > Metazoa > Arthropoda > Insecta > Lepidoptera > Noctuidae > Amphipyra > Amphipyra tragopoginis. Next base: position 16,573,725 of record HG992006.1, read on the forward strand.
TGGTCAGCTCTTAACTGCTATGGCAATCCCAAAAGGCGTATTTTTCTATTTCCTAGGTAGGTATTCATATATGAGTTTATCTCTTACATTAACCTGCATTATTCTCATACTATTTTTTTTTTTTTTTCTTACGATACTGTAGTGAAATTGTCATGATCTATTTAAAAAGAGTATCCATGGAGTTTCTTGCCTGTTCTTCTCCATGAGACCCACCTTTTGGAACCGTGCACCTAGTTTTGACGTTTTAAAAGCACCTGTAATTTGGTCTACTTGAAATAAAAAAACTTTGACTTTTTTTTTTTTGACTTTGATTACTTGGCAATTATTTCATACAAATTCTGTTCCATTTTTGAATTTATTCGGTGAGTACCTAGTGGCTACTCAGATATCGTGAAACAGGCCCCAGCTTCACACGCGTACTAATATGCATGTATTATACATATAAACCTTCCTCTTGAATCATTCTATTTATTAAAAAAACCGCATCAAAATCCGTTGCGTAGTTTTAAAGATCTAAGCATACATAGGGATAGACAGACAGCGGGAAGCGACTTTGTTGTATATTATGTAGTGATATTCAATCCACAATACCCTCTACAGTTCACAAAGGTTAATATGGTTAGAATAGTGAGGTTAGATGTCAGGCGTCGGTATCGAGGCTCCGCTAAAGTGCGGTCCCACCGCGCGGATGCTATGCACGGCGATACTCCGGATACGCGCCGCTATCCTCCGAACTTCCGACACTCATAAATATGATATTCCTACGTACGTGCATTCAATATGCACGTGATCCTGGTACAGTGCGAGACAACTAAGAAGTTACATCGATTTACCTGATCGAACAACCAGGGGCCCAATTCTCCTAAAATAAATTGTTGCCAAACGCAATCGAACCACAACCGTCAGTCAGTTTTTGTTTTCGAAAACTTTCAAAATGATTGATTTTGTTTTTTGTGTCAAACAATTTGATAGCTTTTGAAATTGAGAACTGTCTGAATGAACGGTTCGGCCTTGGTTCGGTTGTGATTTATCAAGATTTATTTTAGGAGAATTAGGCCCCAGTGGTAATCGCTCATATTCGCACTACTTACACTTATTGTATCAGCGTAAAGATAACTTTTACTGCAGTACTAATAAATCGATGCCACCCACATAAGTTGTTGTAAGCCACAAATTGCATTTTTGTGTTTTTCACGTAAAATTGTCTAATTTTATGTATTATCTGTTCCAAATATAAAAATAGCAAAAATATATATCCTTTTTCGGTATTATTATATTTGGAACAGATAATATGCATAAAATTAGACACTTTTACGTGAAAAACACAAAAATGCCATTTGTGGCTTACAACAACTTACGTGGGAGGCATCGAATTATTCGTGGTCTTGAGTTCGCACTCAGTTCTGATGTTTTACGAAAACTGCCGATGTGACTTCTTATTTGTGTCGCGCAATACTTTTAGCCGCTAGATATAAGTATGCGTTTTTCCTTTCAGTTGAAATTTATAGAGTAGTGCTTTTACATTTTTATTTAAAATAAATATAATAAAGTAAAACTAAACATATTCTTTTCTTTCTTTTTTTTTTTAAAGAAATCTTTACCCCTCACTAAGATTTCTCTTGTATCGTGGGTGCGTTTACAGACACAAATCTCACAAACAAACGTCCAGACCCGAAACAACCATCTGTAGGCCATACAAATTTTTGTTCCGTGTGGGAATCGAACCCACGACCCGTGGAGCAGAAGCCAATCGCTTAGCCACTGCACCAAACGTGAATTCAAGGGGTAGACAGAGGGGCATTGCTCCCTGGTGAGCGTTTCGCCATATACGGGGCACAGTTTCAACAGGGTTGCAGCTACTAAGAAAATTACTAAAATAAAAGCTTAATTAATAAAAGGTGGTCCAACCATAACCATAACCAGGCACGATATTAATTGTAAATAAAGCAAAAAGTTTTCAGAGAATTATCTTATTTTTTTTATTATGATGGAAAGATCTATGGCAATTAAGTGTGAAACAAAATATCGGCCAAATGCTCGCCACGGCTTCGTTGGCATACCTCTATCCGATGGTCCATATTTTCAATGACGCTGAAGCACCGTACTAAGGCATTTTTTTTTTATCAGAGTTACTATTTTGCGACCTATTTCATAATACTGCAGCTGCTATCGTACTATTGTTAATTTCAAAATTATTGTAATAATGTTATTAAATAAACTTTATTATTATTGGCATACATCATCGATTTAAGATATTATTATCAAGAATCAACCAGGCGTCACATTGCAAGACTTGGTTATAAACTTATATTCTAGTTTTCGCTATCATATTATAAGAAAACAATATTAATGTTTATAACAGTTTATTACAAACGCTGCTTATATAACATTACATGAAACAATTGAAATACGTGGTATACGCTATTTGAAAAATTCGATTCATTTTGTCGTTATTATCGCAAACCTTTAATTATTTTAGTAACAATGGCAGCATTTTAAAAACAACACAATTTTTGTGGCCGTGCTGGTCAATGCCAGAGCGGTACAATTAACTATACAGGGTGTAAACGAATTCATGTAATTCCTTCAAACCGCGTGATCTACTGGTGACACTGATTGACTCTGCATAGGTTTTTTTTAAAACAACAAAAAAAAAGTTTTAAGAAAATGAACCATGGTATTCTGTATCTGAGTAATTTTAGCGTCCAAAGTTAACTGACTGCGTGGAGCAATATCGCACTAGTCGTGCCCGTCAGCTGTGTCTCCGTGCCTTCATTCATTTATGCATGGCATCGAAATTTTCAATGACAAAAAAAAATGGGAAGTAAAAGTTTGTTTAAATTTTTAATCAATCTAAATCCCGTGCAGGGTTAATCTATACCATTAATAGATCATGTGGTTTGAAGGAATTCCTTAAAACTACATGATCTATTACTGTTGTAGATAGGCACCGCACGGGATTTAGATTTTTTGTGCCTGTTTGGTTTAATGATCGTTTTTAAACTACTCAGTTAGGATTCAATAAAAGTATTAAAAAAAAACGCAAAAAATATAGAATATTTCGATGCCACGCATAAATGAATGAAAGCACGGCGACACAGCTGGCGGGCACGATAATCGCCACGATAAATGAACCAGAAACAAAAAAAGACATTTTTTTAGTTGATTTTCAAAACATTCCATATAGGGTTAAAAGTAGAACACATGGTTTGAAAGAATTAAACGAATTAGTATTTTACACTCTTTATACTCTCAACTCCAATTGAATGTCACTAATTTATTTAAATTGTAGAACTACCTATTTTTTAACCGATTTTAACTCAGGAGATCGGTCTCTAGACTCAAAGAATATCATAGTCATACATAGTCATAATTTACATCCAGCGAGGTAACTGCTTCTTTTACTGTGTTACACCTTTTCTTAATTTTGACCTGCCCCGCAGGACAAGGCCCGACAACTCCAAACAGGGATCGGGGCTTTATTCCGTGATCTAATCCATCTTGGTCAACATACGTGTCATTAGGTATTCTTAACTTTCTATGGCCTTGTATTTGATACTCCCTATTTGTCTGGTCCTCAGGAATTGCCTTCCTTGGAGGAGGCCTCGTCCTGGTAAGGTGCGTAAGGCTGGGTGAGTGAGTTCTATGGTCAGGTAACTTGGCTGCAGTTACTGTTGTTGCCATCAGGAGGAGTAGTAATAGTCGCATAGCTGACACTTTCCGTAGCAGTGCTGAAATATGAAAACACAATTGTGCATTATTTCTAAGTTCTCTTTTTGTAAAAAAATATGATAATTCCTTGGATTTTTGTGGATGACAGTTAATTATCTTTTATGGACCATACAAGATCGGACAACTTTCCTCCAAATAGCCAAGTCTTACAAAATACACTTGGGAGCAAAGAAATCGAGCCACTCCTTTTTTCACGTGTCCTGGTTATTAGTTTTGGTTTCATGAATTATATAATTTAAAATACAAAAAACTGACCTCATTGTAAAGGTTATCAAATAACCTTTTAGGCGATATATGTTTAGAATTGATCTGTTCCATAATACCAAAAATAATAACAATTATACCTACCTGAAAAATAGAAGTGGCTCGATTTATTTGCTCCCAAGTATATTTGGTAACAGAAAACTTAACTAAATCTCTAAAATTTTAATTGTTTAATCCACTGTACTATTTTGGATTGCTTGATTTTGACCAAGTTTGTAACAATCTGACAACTGAAAGATAGGCCGTGTGATCAGTAACCATGTCTATCCACTTTCTTCCGTAGTTGTCGTTTTATAATCGTCTCCAAATTTTTTCGTGTCGTGAGTCATGAAAAAATTGCCTCACCCCTTGTATAAAACATGTACCTTGACTAAGTTATAAAACATGTATCAGTCAATATTTTCAAAAATAATATTGCTCGTACATACTAGCAAACATGTAATGTAGAATCTCTAAGATCCGGTTTCTGAATTGAGAATTCGGGATAAGCAATACCTAGAACGGGGTTACTTTGATCAATTTTTTGAGCTTCATGTGTTTGTATCTTATTTATTTTCGCTTTTAGCTGCTACATCAAAAATATTTTATGTAGACTCAATTAACTGAGATATATAAAATCACATAGACTAGATAAAAAAAACTATAGAGCACAGTTTTCGATAGCAAAAAGGAGAAATGTTCCTTATCAAACTTGGACCGTAGAGCTTCTACTTTGATGATCTCTGTTCTATCATTGAATTTCAAAGTAGCCCCAATCGAAAAATCTAAAACTCGTTTTTTTTACATATTCAGGGGTGTCATTTAATATTTTTTATCATCGCCATCTAACATCGCAGACACCTCTATACTGAATGGTAAAATAGGAAAACTGTCAACGTTCCCTACAATATTAAATTAAAATGCACAAGTTCCATTTTCACACAGATATTTAACCAAATGCAAAATGTTTAGTAACTATCAATGTCGCCCCTGTATTTGAAAGTAACCCCGGTTTACCGGTACTTAAGTAGTATTTGAGTACGGAGTTGTCAAAAAAATGCTTTAAAATCCGTAATTTTTTTGACAACTCCTTACTCAAATGTTACTTAAGTATTGCTCATCCTAGAATTCTCAATTCAGAAACCGGAGGTTAAACTCTTGTTTTTATGATTTTATACATGTTAGGTATAAACAAGTAACTAATTTAAAAATACTTCATTTGTTTACAACACTTTGTTTTACCACAATTTGTTTACGATTTGTATCACAACTTGTTGTTCGGTATAAACAGGGATCAACGTACTGCGACGATCAATCCATTTAACAAGCTTGGTATAATGATGGCAATATCAATGTCCGTTTATTGGGCGTTTCTCCGGAAATGTTCCAATCACACTGATGTTTCAATATTATGTTTGGTTGTTTAAAGTTATTTGTCAGTTTTTTGTCACATCTATTGCCTTTGGTCCTAATACATAATTTAAAATAAAGTCCCCTAATTTAAAAAAAGTATTTAATGAGATATTTACCTTTTAAGTATACAAGGTTAGTCGGAAAGGGGGTACTAATCCGAAAGAAAGAACCCATAATAATGAATAACTTTTGTTCCACAACTTTCCCCAAAAATCAATAGTTTAAGAGAAATAGCTGTTCAAAGATTGCATAAAAAAATCGCTAAAATCTATCTATGATCAGCTGTGTTTACATTTTAGGTCATGTTTGGAGTCACAGATTAAAAGGTTCATTTTCTGAATCAGTAACTAAAGCAGGGTCTATTTTTTGAAAAAACTAAAATTAAAATCATTTTTTATGGGAATAAAAATTACAGAATTTTTAAATTTTGACACTTGCTTGAAAACCGTCATCAGTGATACTTTAAGTGGCTCGCGGATTAGTACCCCCTTTCCAACTAACCTTGTTTAACGCTATAGAGCAGTAATGTTATTCTTATTTGCACAAATGTTTTTTGACATATTTAGCGTAAGTAGTTAGGCATATTTTTCATGAAAATAATTACAATATATCTATTTAAAGACTTATTTATACAGTTAAATAATTCAAAGCTAAATATAGTTATTCTCGCAGTCCGCAAAGGTTATAATATCATTATAGATTTATTTCATGTGCTGGCAAACATGTGGAGTGATGAGGAATTCGTGGGTTTTTTTGCTGATCACGATAAAAATAGACGGATTTTTTTATAATAATACATTTAATTTTCATTGATAGGATTGAGATAACAGTTTAAATTACTGTAAAATGGCCAATAACACCTCGGACATGTAATTGGAGTAAGAAACACTCGATTGTAGCGTTCTATGTGAAGCAGTCAAAGTTTACGGGTGCATAATGAAAAGTAAGCTACAGTCACTACATGTACACACGGCCACATATCAAGCTATACATTTCCAGTATAAGCTGACCTCTCGTTGTACGGAAAACCTATACAATGAGAGACCAGCTCACACTGTAAATGTATAGCTTAAAGGTACAAGTCCGAGACGGGCTGCAGAAAGCAAACTGCAAAAATAGTATCGCTTGCGGTGCGATCTGCGGCTGCGGTCTGCGGTTGCAGTTTTGCAGTCGCTGTCGGAATAGCACCTTTAACGTGCTCAACTTAAAGGCGCTATTCAGTCTGCAGTTTGCAGCTCGTCTCGGACTTGTACCTTGATATGTGTAGCCGTGTGTACGTGTAACAGGTTAGTCGTAAAGGGGGTAGTAATCGGCAGCTCACTTAAAGTACCTAACTGTTAAAATTTCAAAATTCGATTATTTTTATTTCCATAAATTTTTTAAATTTATTTCACTACGTCAATTCACGCATTCAGATGTTACGAATTCAGAATTTGGGGCTACTAATCCATGGCAGCAAATAAAAAAAAAATTGTGAACACCATTGATGATAGCTAAGGATAGATAGATTTTAGCATAATTATTTTTTATGAAGTCTTGAACAGTTATTTGTGTAAAAATATTGACTTTTGAGGAAAGTTGTAGAACAAAAGTTATTCATTATTATGGGTACTGTAATACGTAACAACCGGCTAAGCAAGTATATTATTAAATAAATTAATTACCTTTCTATTTTTCACTACACAATACGACCGGCCTAAACGACTGAATAACAAGGATATTTAATTCAGACTGCCAATAATAACATCATCTCATTATCTATACTACAACATATCCTCTGTTGAATTCGAATTATACCTAACCATGCAAATATGTATCAGTGTCTGTTTTTAGCGGTGAAGCAAGAGATAATTTCCAAAAAATCACATTACGGTTTACATTACATTGCCTTATCATTATAATTTTCTAATGTATAAATTAATTGTTGAAAAGGCTGAATTTATTAACTGTTAGGAAGGATATGGCACTTGTTTACAAAAAAATATTACCTACTTACGCAGATTTTCCTATTATTGTAATTGTAAGAAAATGCTTTTCTTTCCTTCAATTTCTAGATTAAAGGCAGGTTTATAAGAACCCAGTAAGGTGACTTTTGTCACCGTGACAATTTCATCACTCTTATAAAATCTGAGAGTATGTATGGAGATGCACCCAGTTATCATGTCGTAACACACATACCAATGGACTTGAAAGAGTGACAAGATTTTCACGGTGACAAAAGCCACTCGTGCGTGATTTTATAAAGGCTTTGCCGCCGGCGCTGCCACGCGGCTTGCCGGCGGGTGTTTAACCAGGCCGCCGGGTATAACGCCTATTGACTTACACCCGCGCGCCAATAAGCCGGCGGCATATGTGTAGAAGCCTTAAAAGTGATGAAATAGTCCTTCACGGTGACAAAAGTCACCCGTGCGCGCTAGTTCTAAGTTAGTCCAGCACGGTGCGAGCACGGGTCTTTTATCGAGTCGATTCGAGAAATTTATATATTCTAAACGTCAAATTTGACATAAGATATAGATAAAACGACAACTGCTGTCGTTTTATTAACATAATGTATTGTCTTTTTTCAGCATGATCATCTGATTTCAACGGTTCTCTATTGTCTCACCTAACTTTTTTATCCATAATTTAAAGTGCCATAACTTTTTTTGTACTAATCATCATTTGTCCGAATGATAACTTATCCGAACTTATATCACATAATATCACATGCCATAAAATTGAAATCCCTAAATATAATATGTCCTAAATCCGTTTGTCATAAATATTACAATCAATAATATACAAACGACTTAAAACCGGTTTCAATAAAAGTTACAAGTCCTAAATTCAGAGTAGACGGAGCCCCGCATAGCGGGGCTCCTATTTCTGCCTGCAGGGTTTAAAGTAACCTGACACGAAGGGGATGACGGGGGCTTCGTTCGCTCGCTTTGCTCGCTCACTTTAGCCCCCGTCATCCCCTTCGAACCTAACCTATCCGTGTCGGGGAGCCCCAATTATCGAGCTCGCTTCGCTCGCTCTTGAAATTAGTCAGTTGGAAGACAAGTTATAGTGTTTGGCCCAAAATCTATGTAAATTAAAATTTAAAAGTTGTGTTTTCACTGTGTTACTATTAGGCGTATCAATAGTATGACTTCTATAGTTATGGAAATAAGATTATGGTGAAGAAAATTAGGGCAAATTATAGGGATACCATTCGGAAAAATACAAATTATATACTTAACACAATACTTAGGACATATAACTTTAGATCATGTAAAATTAGGAGATTCAATTATTCTAATACTCGATTTTATGACAGAATACTTTTAGAACTAAAGATAATTATGCTAAACAAAATTTCGGGATTTTGAACATTATGGTTACTGAACTTTATAGCAAACGTGTTATGGATACTGATTTTCGGACAAACAAATTTAGGAGAAGAAAGGGAGTACCGATTTCAACTCTACAAACACCGGTCAATAGTTTTTGTTTAGTGTAATACATTACTTACTTATAACAGTGTCTTTTTCAACCTTGACGTTGGCAGAATCATGGAATAACGATGGAGCCATAAAAATTTAATTGAACTGCTGTCGTTTTATCTATTTCTTATGTCAAATTTGACGTTTAGAATAGATACATTTCTCGAATATACTCGTTAAAAAGATCCGTGCTCGCGGGGCAGCGCTGACGTCCTTGGGCTCGTGTAGTCGCGTCAAGTCAGTCCAGTTGACGAACCTACCCGTCTATTTTCGGGCCCTAAGAATAAAAGCGTTACCAACAAAGAAAAGTTCGTACTGCCTAACCTGTTCTCAACTGTGTTGGGGTCAGCTTATAGTCTAATCAGATGCGGCTGAATACCAGTATTTGCGATGCGATGATTTTATAATGCGAAGCGACTGCCATCAGACCTCCGCAACCGAGGCAATGCCGATATCCTAAGTTAGACCGGTTGTAAGACTTTTCGGGCATCTGGCTACCCGTAACGACTGTCATAGGTATTTGTATGACAACGCGGTTTAAAGTGCTCTCTGAGTCACAGAGGGGTCTAGATGTCAACAAACGGTCACACATCCACGGACAGACCGCGGTAAGCGTAGCTTAACCTTGCAAATCGCACGAACGAACACGAACATCGAACACGAATTTCTATAAGCACATGAAAACAATGTGTTCGATATTCGTGTTCGCGATGTTCGTGTTTGTTCGTGCGTACACGGTTTGGCGGCGGGATGATTAACCAGTGGCTAATAGCCACGAGCCCCTCAACAAACAAAAGTATGAGCAGTAAATTCAAATATTGGTCCACGTGGCACGTCGTGCAAAAAAATAGCCAAGTGTCCGTTTTATTCAATTTATGACGTGATCGGTAGTTTACGCCGTCGTCCATTGTAATCGAATATCGGGAAAATTGGACTAGGAAAAAGTTGATTTACTGCTGAGAGTATATTGCTAGTAAATGATGGGTTTCATTTTACAATTGATTGTGTTACTTCACCGGATACTTTGTTAACATTTTGTGTGGGTTTTTTGAACTACCTATCTACATCATTTTGAAAGGCTTGCACCTGCCCCGTGTCTTCACCCGCGCAATTATTTTCTTTTAAGTTACAGCTTATTATAATTCACAACGAAAAAAAAAAAAACTAAATAATTATCCCTTTTGATTAATTGCATTGATTATCCTGGGTACGTTATTGGAGCTGCGATGGCGACCGACAATCAGTGGTTAATTTTTGTTATGAAAATAGGCTATGTATCGGAAAGACCTCAACAGATGATGATGGAGGGGCAACGAGCATTACTATAGATACTTGAGTTACTTACTCGTAACCAACACACGTACGCGACGCACCAAAATTAGTTACATTTTCCCATTCAACTTTATGTATAATAGGTAGTATCTATCAATAAAAAAATTAAAAGCCAAGAGGTAATTTATTAATTTCGAACATCATAATGTCCATTCAATTTGAAATAATGGATGGAGCTCACGCAATTTGTTTTATTTAATGCAGTTAGCGAGATTGTGTTTCCACAATTCGACTATTAGGTCAATATACAAATACCAACAGTGCGTACGATTTTCATTGCAAATTGGACAAGTGGATTTTTATTCGTCGGTGAATATTACCATGCTTCAACTTCATTTCCGAGCTCATAGGAATATTTTTGCATATTTCCTGCTTTCAGGGAGCGATTTACTCCAGTTTTCTAGATTGAATTTTCGCTGACAGTATAAAATGCGTGGATTCCATGTCTCGCCCACTTGAGTGCGGCAACCGAGCTTTCTCAGCGATATTGAAACTTAATGATGCGTTCCCCAATAGTTACGTGACTCAAGAAAATATTATTTCGTCTTTATTCTGCCTAAAATGGATAAAGGTGTCATTATCGTTAGAGTACTGAAAGCGATTTTTGTTTTTGCTTTTATAGCTTTTATAGATCATATGATCGTATTTTTGTATTAGTACGCTCTATCCTAATACATGAAAAAGTGTATCTAAACAAAAGTTGTCTCAATTTAATCTAAATTCGCAAAACTCTCGTCCTCATTCTGGCGGTCGTTTTGCAGAATTGAAAAGAAAGGAACAGTTTGCTAACTAAGCTTGGCAAGTTGGCGAGAGTTGCCGAGTTTAGCGGGTCACTCGCCGTCCGCCCGGCGCCTGCGCCGCCTCTAACGACACCTTGTTGCTGCGAATCTCATTCGGGAGCGAGGACTCCGCACAACTTCGGTCAGTTCATAAACGGAAACTTTGCAGCAATCGGTATAGAACCCGGTATTCAAAAATTACTTCGTTTTGTTAGATTATTTTGAGAATAGAATGTGGGTTTACGATGTTTTCTTAATTTTAAAACTAGGTTTAAAAATTCTATTTAAACTTTCTAGATCAGACGAATAATAAAAAAAAGTTGTGTTTTGTATATAGCAAATACATACAGTGGTGGACATATAATTAGAAACACCAAGTGTGACTTTTATTTTTAGTACAATTTAACTTGATAATAAATGTTTTACGTATCATAGAGGGCTTATACCTATTTATCTATAATGTATCCACATCATGAAGTATTACTATGTCAGTTTTGGAAATATCATACAACCGTTTATGTAAAAACTGGTATACTTTATAAAATAAAACGAAGCAGCACAACGTACTAAGGTGGACAACTAATTAGAAACAGAAAAAAACATTAGCATAAATATGAACAAAGGTAATGAAATAATAAATAATGAAGTTAAATAGTACAAACGTTTTATAATAAAAATTTAATGTATGGTTGGGAAGCCTCTGCTGTCGATTACAGCTCTACAACGACGTGGCATTGATTTTATCAATGTTTCATACATTTCCAGGGAATATTTCTCCAAGCTTCTACAAATGCGTCTTAAAGTTGTTGTAGTATGATACTACTAGTAGTACGATATTAGTGATATGTTTATAGGACAATGTTTTCTTTACAATGTACCACAAATTTAGATTTGATTCAAATCCGGACTATTTGCAGACCACTCTACCACCGACTCTAATTAGTCTCTTAGAAATGCTTTAACGCTGTTTCTTTGGTTTGGATTATTGCAGTGTCAGTGTTAGAGTGGTCTGCAAATAGTCCGGATTTGAATCAAATCTAAAGGAGGTGGCCAACATCTGCCCCAGATAGTCGATAACACACTTATAATTGAAACTGAACTTGTACAAAGTAAAGTAATCAATGATAAAACGTTCTTTACATATTATTGTAAGACCTATTTTTCATTTTTTCTGTACAAGTCCTGGAAATTATGATGAAGATAATAAGATAGTATATTTATATTTTCCGCCCGTCGGCCATTATGCATTATTGATGGATGACATTTGAATTTCTTTTAAACTCTAAGGGCTGTTCATTTTGTGACAATCGATTTCAGTAAAAAAATCGTTATGCCTATAGTTCAACTCACATGGATCGATAACATTCAAGTAAACGTAAATAAGCCATTTAATATACCTATTATTATTAATATTTTTCGTATTTTGTTATTAATTAAATTGACAAATAATAATTTAAGTACCTACCTAATAACTCAGGATTATTAAGTACATTCATTTAATTTTTCACAGTTTAAGATTTGTTTATTTTTTTCTTTCAAGAATTACTTAGGATGACAAGCTTTTTAAAAATACGTTTCCCCTTTTTATTTAAATACGTTATTTATCGTGAGCGCGTTTAGCGCAAATAGTCTTTTGCAAAAAGGCAACACCAAACCCGGAAACCATTATGTGTCTGTAGACCATACAGATATTTGATCAGTCCGGGAAACAAATAATCAAACCCGCGACCCGTAACTCCCCAAAAGACCGCTTAACCGCTGCGCCAACCACACCATTATTTTTTTCTCTCATAAATAGACTTTATCGAAAGGAACACAAACAACTATTCAAGATGTCACTACTTACCCAGGTTCTCAAGCTACAGTTTTGCTTAGTTTGGGAACTACTGACAAAACCTTTAAGGATAAAATAACTAGTGACTTGTATTACAATATTAAAATAAGTTTATGAAAACTGCAACGGTACCTACTTTGTAACTTGTAATAGAAAAATTAAACAATTATCGTTATTATTAATTAATCAATTAACTACATATAACAATCGATTTACACGTTTGCGACCGGGCGAGCCCAGCACTAATAATTATCTTCTGACAGTGAAAATGTCTTAAGAATAAAAAAGCTTTAAAAAAGAAAAAAAAATGTGAATGGCCAGCATGATTTCAGCGGGCTGACTCAGAGGTTGGTTGTAATAACAGGTCAATAATACTTGTTATCTCTGTTATATAAAAAAAACAGTACTAAATATCTGTCTAGCCTAGTATTTTTGTACTAGCTACCGATTAGTACCACTGACAAGGTGACAAGTTATCTGATCATTTTATAATAATGGATGAGTATTTTAAAACTTTTAATCATACAATATTCGTATTTTATTACAATTACGATATTCTATTAATTTGTGAACTACTGTGATATATTTTTTCTTATATATTGAATCTTTAAGCGTTTATTTCGAAAAATGGTATCAATGTATCCGAATAAATAACCGTGACACAGATTACGTGACCAAATAAAGGAGACATACATTTTTATACATATTGCTTCTTATGAACCTTGGTAGGTTATACAGGTGATAATTTGAGATGGGGCATGAAGGGCCTTAACCATTGTAGCTATAGGAAAACGTTCTTAGGAGACCACCCTTAACTTTTGGAATAATTATTATCTGCATTCACAGATTTTGAAAAATATGTACAGTCAGCGAGAAAAGGGGCAGTTTTCAGAAAACATTTTTATGATGCCAATCGATCCTATCTCTCGTAAGAATCAAAAGACTCTTGCGGACTAATTGAGGTTGGAGTACTAGAAATGTCAGAAATCGCAAAAAAAAAACTATTTGAGATAGGGTAGTTATAAGGGCAGCTACCTTAATCGTTGTGGCTACAGGAAAATGTTGATAGGAGACTGTCCATAATTTTTGACATTATTTCGAACTGCATTCAAAGTTGTTGAAAAAAAAAATGGTACAGTCAGCAAATAAATTGTCAGTTCTCACAAAATATTTTTATGGTGCCAATCGATCAATTTTCTTATAAAGATCAAAATACTCTTCCGGACTCACGACTCACTGATATTAGAGTGCTAGAACGTCAGAAATCATCATCATCAAAGTTACATTTATACCGAAATAAAACCCATATCTATGAATTCAGTTCCAAATATTTCTGACGTTTCTAGTACTCCAACCACAAATGGTCCGGAAGAGGGTTTTGATCCTTAAGGGAAATAGGATCGATTGGCATCATAAAAATGTTTTCTGAAAACTGCCCCTTTTCTCGCTGACTGTACATTTTTTTCAAAATCTATGAATGCAAATAGAAATTATTCCAAAAGTTAGGGGTGGTCTCATAAGAACGTTTTCTTGTAGCTACAATAGTTAAGGTAGCTGCGCTTCATGCCCCATCTCAAATTACCACCCTGTATATATTTTTAGACTATTTAGGTACATCTTTTTAGCAAGGTTATATGTCGTCAGTAAGAATGAGACAAAAACATCGTTATTTAACAGGGCGTTGTGTCAACCGCGTCGTGAATGTTATTTATACTAACAGATAACAGTTACTGAAAGGAACAAATGTTATCTGGTATTTTAAATACCTGTTATTTTTATATTTTTTATCTGTGTCATCTATGTGTATTTATTCCTCATTTTCTTTAACGTTCGATATAATTTGAATTGAAAACTTATTTTCACAGCTTTTATTAAGGACTAAATAATTGTGAATTGTGCCAATTGTGCTTTAGCTAGGTTCGATGAGAAATATGATTTTTTATTTTATTTATTTGGCTCACCAAATAAATACACTAATACAAAGATATGAGATACATTCAATGGACTTACAGACTAGTGTACCAATTTCTTACAGGTAAGCACAACATGCATTATATGTATATTTATCAAACGTGTTGAGTGCCTACTTAAAATTAAAATTAAATTAATAATAATTTAGCCGATTATTGCAAATTGTAATGTCATGGAATTCTGAGCGTCAGGATAACATATTGTGAAATACAGGTGATATAAAAATCCTTTAATTTAATTTCAGCAGATATATGGTAGTAGTTGGTATTAAGTAGCAGTTTAGTATCAAAACTACTAAAAACTAATCGGGATAACTTGGAACATAGGTATAATACGTTTTCTGAAGGTTTTTAAACAATATTTATTTCAATGTTAACAATAAATAACACCTGACATTTAAGTTATAGTACAGTAAGAAAAGCTGCCCTTTAAAAAAAATACAGGACCTCTAGGCGCTTTTTGTTTCCATATTGTAAGTCTTGAGGTCAAACGCTTTGAAATGAAGTAATTATTTTTTGTGTACATGGATTTCGATGGTGGGGTAATGGTCCCTTAAAAGTTGGCCACCTCCTTTGTGGTACATTGTAAAGAAAACATTGTCCAATAAACATATCACTAATATCGTTCTACTACTAGTATCATACTACAAAAACTTTATGACGCATTTGTAGAAGCTTGGAGAAATATTCCCTGGAAATGTATGAAACATTGATAGAATCAATGCCACGTCGTTGTAGAGCTGTAATCGACAGCAGAGGCTTCCCAACCATACATTACATTTTTATTACAAAACGTTTGTACTATTTAACTTCATTATTTATTATTTCATTACCTTTGTTCATATTTATGCTAATGTTTTTTTTCTGTTTCTAATTAGTTGTCCACCTTAGTACGCTGTGCTGCTTCGTTTTATTTTATAAAGTATACTAGTTTTTACATAAACGGTTGTATGATATTTCCAAAACTGACATAGTAATACTTCATGATGTGGATACATTATAGATAAATAGGTATAAGCCCTCTATGATACGTAAAACATTAATTATCAAGTTAAATTGTACTAAAACTAAAAGTCATACTTGGTGTTTCTAATTATATGTCCACCACTGATATTATTATACATAAACTCACGCCTGTATTCCCCGAAGGGTTGGCAGAGGTGTACAGTTAGGGTTTGCAATCCCGCAGCTCATTCAATCCCGCAGGATTGATAATCTTTGAAATTATGTAAAATAAAACTACAGATTTTTGTGTGAAAATCAACTTTTAGTAAACATTTCTTACATTAAGCAACAGAAATTATTTCTTTTCTATTAATTAAGTATAAGTAATTAGTAATCTGTTTTTTTAGATTCATCTTTAAATGTTTGGCGTAGTTTAATCATTTTGTTTAATTTTACCCTTACTCCTAACAACAGTTTTATATTTTTAATTCAGTCTTATTCATATAATGACTAATTATCAAATCACAACTTTCTCTTAGATGCTATTACTATGATATCAACCTACCTATGGTGATAACTTTTGAAAATACACTCTTAAGAAGCAAATGGCGCTCGTGCGACTCGCGATTTACGCGAAAGTTTTAGTGCCAAATTTTTAATTTGCGAGATCCGCGGATCCGCGCTTTGAAGGTGCGGGATCCAGCAGATTAATAAAAGCAGCGGGATCCCGAGGGAATGCGTGATCCCGTTTTGCGGGATTGCAATCCCTATGTACAGTACAGCCACATTTCGCCGTTATGTTTGCGTCCCATGTAATAAGGGGCGAGCCTTGCCATTGACCGGGCACAAATCCAGACCCCGGGCTGCTAGTGAGAAATTCCACACGGAAAAACCCAATAACACTTTGCCCGACCTGGGGATCGAACCCAGGACCTCACGCTCAGCAGTCGCGCTTGCTACCATTAGACCAACGAGGCAGTCAACATATATTATTATAGTGTTGTATTATGCGTTCTATTTACCTGAACAAATATAGCTTCCAACAACTGCTTTCCTGTACTGATTACAGCTATACAGCTACCTGTCGATAGTGAAAATATTGATGTCGCCTATAAGGAAAATATTAAAATATATGAAAGTACATACTGCTATTGCTGTAACTGTTAATATACACCGTGGGCCCGAAGTACCCGAAAGAATTTAAACATCGATTCCGATGCCTAATTGGAGAAGAAAAGCTAGGATATACAAGGTTAGTCAGAAAGGGGGTACTAATCCGAAAGGGTGTTAAAGTACACATAATAATGAATAAGTTTTGTTCTACAACTTTTCCCAAAACTCAATAGTTTAAGAGAAACAGATGTTCAAAAATTTCAAAAAAAAACTCTAATATTTATCAATCCCCAGTTAAGATCAGCTGTGTTTACTTTTTAGGTCATATTTGGGGTCATGAGTTAGAAGCACCATTTTCTGAATTTGTAACTAAAGCAGGGATGAAGAATTTTTGAAAAAACTTAAATATAAATCGTTTTACTTGGAAAAAAAATATATCGAATTTTGAAATTTAAACACTTGCTTTCAAACAGTTATAAGTGATACTATAAGTGGGCTTCGGATTAGTACACCCTTTCCGACTAACCTTGTAGTTTGTCGAATAAACCTTAATTTTCGAGATATTCATTATTTATGGAAATTCACATGTAAAAAAATGTCTAGGAGGTATGTTACCCTAGACATTTTTTGACATGACTTTTATATATAGCTCCATGAACGCGGCGTTGCGACTTTTGTCAGTAAGGTACGAGTATTTCATTCCATACCCCACTCGTCGTATGTCGTGTTATGTCGAGGAGGTTCGTGAAGTCAGAAGTTTTCTTATCCACTTACACAGTACCTAATTAATGAACGTTGCTAGTTCAATCTAAGGTATTGTTTCGAAGGAAGTACTAAACTTAATTAATTTACTTTGTTCCGAAAAACAAAACAGTTAAATTGACTGATTTGGACTAATGTTGATATAATGACTGGCGTGGTTAAAATCTCCGGTTAGGTACTTCGGGTCGGGCCTACGCCACGGTGTATCCAATAAAACTGATATAGAAACGATATTCAAGCTGTTCGATAATATATTCAATGGTTTTTTCATTAATATTAACACCATTCTTTTTGCGTTGGTGGTTTTAAATATACCTATTTCTAATTTTAAGCCAGTTTCAGCGCAAACACGGTGGCAATAACAGTAAAAATAGGTAATAGTTAAACCATACTTGGACTTAGAAGCAAATCAACTTTTAGTCACTAAGCTATGCTTGGATGATATCATTTTGAATAAAATCATCCTATTTTTTATTTCGTATGTGACTTTTTGTAGGTATTTTATATGGAGCGACTGTCGTTTGATACCAGCAACCCAAATAATGGAGATACCAGTCTTGTAATAGAGGCTACTCACAATATATTGCAAGTGTACACCACCACAATACCGCGACGTAATGATAGAATGTCCCCGGGCGCTGGCACGTGATGCGACTCGCAAGCTTGCCGCAAGCTATCACACCCCCATCGACTGCTTTATAGTGTGACTCTGTAATGCCATCGATATTGATACTTTTATTGTTTAGCTTTTAGTGTGTTCTTTTTTTCTTTGAATGGCCTTTTCCAATGGTTTTTTGCGATTAGATAGGTAGAGATCAACTACGATAACATGGCACGCCCCCCCAACTAGGCTTGCCAACTTTAATGTATACCGGGACTTTGGCAATCAGTATGCGGTATGTGGCAAAAAAAAGCGGAACCCAACTCTAAAGTATATTGAGGCGAAAAATACAGTTAGAAATTATTTTAAACTAGCTGTACCCGGCATGCGTTGCAATGCACTTTTTCCTACTTACTACCTACTTACTACCACGGTAATGTTATCTACTACTTACCTTCAGAAACAAAATCAAAATAGTAACAAAAAGTTAAAACCATTTTCATGCATGCGGTAAACAAATGAAGATTATGGACATACTGAGATAATTTAGTTTTTTTTTTAAATATCAAAATTATATTTCATATGAACCTTCTCCTCACAAATCCAAACACGATAAAAAAAAAATTGCGAAATCGTTGCAGCCAATCATGCGTGATGCCGTGGCCAAGGGAAATAGAGATTCATTTTTATATATATAGATAGTTTTATTGAATGTTTTACTTTGGCATACAAGTACAAGACTTACAGTACAACATAGCAAAAGTTGAAAAAATTAGGAAATGTAATATGGTGTTCGTTCGACGTGAGACTCGCGGTCGTGATCTCTCTCCACTCCTCTAGTTAAGCAAAACGTCCGTTCACTAAATTCCGAATTCTGCCCGATGGTTTAGCCGTAGGTACGATAAAACGGGACAATTGGCGTCCCGCACACGTCTTTTGCGGGACGCATCGTCTAAAGGCCTCTACTCACCAAAGCCGCCGGCACGGCGGCTTAACCCGGCGGGTTATGCCGCCGGGCTTGTTTTGCGTTATGTTCGCTCGCTTAGTTCGCGTTAGTTGGCCGCCGGCATAACCCGGCGGGTAAAGCCGCCGGGTCGGCGGCTTTGGTGTGTAGAAGCCTTAAAGCTTTAGAAACGGGACATTGGCAAGCCTACCTCCAACATGTCTTCAATGTGTGTGTGCATAGGTGTGTATGTCAACGAGCCACCATGTTTGTGTTGGGTGTACCATATCGAATGCCAAAACATCGAATATCAATTGATCGAACACTATAAATCGAATGTTCAAATAGTTGAACGTTCATTTCATCGAATGGTTAATAAATCGAACTTTCAATAAATCGAACACTCAATAGGTATATCGAGTGTTCAATATATCGAATGTTTGTTTGATCGAACGTTCAAAATATCGAATGGTTGTTTGATCGAACGTTCAACGCATTACATATTCATTATATCGAAGTACTGACTACTTATTATATTGAATTAAAAACAAATAAAAAATGATTAAGCAGTAAATTCTGTGTTTTTCTTCCACATAGCCGTAATTTTTGTAGGTATAGTGTTCGATTTATTGAATGTTCGATTTATTAACCATTCGATGAAATGAACGTTCGACTATTTAAACATTCGATTTATAGTGTTTGATCAATTGATATTCGATGTTTTGGCATTCGATATGGCGTTGTACACCCGTTTGTGTTTCATATTTTGTAGATTTATTGCTCGACTAGTGCATAATTAAAGTGAATGAATGACACGTAATTCTGTCTCACATATTTTTACTTGCAATGTCAATGACGTGCCAAGTTATCGTAGTTGATCTCTACTGATGTTTGAACTGTAGTGTCATTCTGTAAGAAACCCACTTCAATATCGACGGTTAGCTTGATATCCATAATGTCACAGTATGGATAATAGAAGCAAATAACACAGATAATTGACAGTATAATCAATAACGCGTAGTTTTGTTATCCACGCTGTGTCACAACAAGTGTCTAATAGTCGCAATCGAGGTGAGATTCTTACTGAATTGCATTGCTGTTTTTTATGTAAAACCTGCGTTAGATAGGTAAGCATGGGGTACCATGAGACGACTGATTTTTTTAAATGTATAAACTATGATTATGGTTTATGATTATGTTTTTTATGCTGGAGTAGAGGACGGGTGTTAAATAATAATTTGGTATGTCCCAAAACTATTAGATATACAGACTTCCGGGTTATTAGTCACGATCCCGTAGTAGGATTGTAGCGTATGACGTATGTTATTCACTATCTAATAACACCGTAATGCTTTATGCAAAAGTGAACCATTCCCGAGATTTTATTTTAAACTTACCAACTTTTCGTTTAAAAATAAACAATAGAAAGAAAAAAAACTCCAAAATGGTTAATTTTTGCATAAACAATTTCTGAGTTATTAGACAGTGAGACATGTCCTACAACCCATCCACGGGATCGTGAATCAGTAACCCTATACAAGGTTAGTTTTAGTATATGCGAAACCTGAAACTAGTTTGTTCAGAATCACTAGGAGAATCGATTGACATATTTTTTACACCACATTTTTTTTGTTTTTTTTTTTTTTCATAAATTTCAATTTTGTTTCTGTAGGTTTCTACCCATAACAATTGACGGGAATAGACACCTTGAGGCTTGAAATGGTCCGCTCGGTCAGTTTCCGTGTATTAGACAACTCCTGCATAGCACATCTCAGGCATTTGGACGACGTCTGTGGTCTAGTGGTTCGAGTACCGGACTGCTGATCACGAGGTCGTGGGTTCGATTCCCACAGGACACAAATATTTATGTGATGAACATAAGTGTTTGTGTTGGTCTGGGTGTTTCTTATGTATTATAAGTATGTATTTACAAAAAAAAGTATATAAGTATTGTATCCATTGTCTAGTACCCATAGTACAAGCTCTGCTTAGTTTGGGACTAGATGGTGCTGTGTAGAAAATGTCCCAAAAATATTTATTTATTTATTTCACACTTTTTTAGCGAACTTAACGCGACATAAACTAAGGTGTAACTTGGAGATTTACTAAAAAAAACACATATTCAGGCAGTTCTGATGAAAATCTTGTTGGGGTGTCTCGGTTTTCGCATAAAGTAAAAAAACGTTGTATAATAATAAACTATACAGAACCGTATTTCCGTAAAAACCTTTATAATGGCTACCAAACCTTTTCATCTGACCCACACATCATTTCCCCCACATTTGCAGCCAAAATGTAAACCTCGACCCTCGACAAAGGCGCCTATGATTCAGTTAGTAGAATTACATCAGCGCGTATTAGTTGAGAGGTGGTTACAGTTCCGGCCGCACCAGCCAGTAACGAAGCCCTTTGCAATATCGAACTTCACTCCGCGTCGAAGAAATACATTATATCAGTCTTATATTGTTCTAGTCTACGATAACTTCGTTTTTCTTTTAGAAAGTGCTTATGTACAGTTGCCGACTTGAAATGTTTACCACCCAAAAGTCTATAATTGCTTGCACATTACTTTCTCATAAGGCCAATATGACATAAGTTGATATAACATCTTAAACCTTATGGCGCACAGTGTGAGAAGGAATCGACTTTGAAATCTGATAAACATTTCGAGTCCGCGACCATACCTTGTCGCCGTCGCAGTCTTTGTTGGAATGAATAAATCAAATCGGCATTTTTCGGTGCACATAGGCCTCTCTTAACCCTTTGGCTCGACGAGATTTTGACATTTGTCATACCCGCTGACTCGGGGAGTTGTCGCGTCAATTAATTGAATTAAGTCACCAAATGCAGGAATTTGCACGCAAGTTTTAAGTATGAATTTAATGTGAAAATTATTTTATTTCATTAATATTGTACCTAATATGTCTAGTAAATTTCTTTAAAAATGTGCTGTTTACGTGAAGCTACGTCAACATAATGCGAAATTAGAATAAAATAGATATTTAATATACCTATATCCAAATATTAGTTGAGATAGATTAGCTCAAAAACAATAATTAACGTACCTAGTTACGTGTTGAAACGCTGAAGGGACAAGCTAAACATAGTTTCTTTTTCTTTTCATTTTCACTTTTACCATTATTCAAATACAAAAACGGATAAAAAAACACAATTCAATTCAGTAAAAATTGTACGTCGACTTAATTCGAACCTAGTGCTGACCATCAATCCAAAATTGTTAATACAATACAAATGTTGCATTCAGCCAAATCGATACTCATTCAGCCTAATCGAAACTCATTCATACTAATCGAAAAATAATCATTAAATAAATAAAATCGCTCGAAAGTTAATTAATGACATTTATTTATTTTCGGCACTACAAATAAATAATTTCACGTGAATTGAAATTATTTTTCCAAAACCTAAAGTATTGGCACAGATTAAATATTAGTACAAGTAGAATGAACACGAAGATATTTTAAGTATCTAATAGACATAATTAGAATGTATTACCACATTCTCTCCTATATTACTACATGCAGTCGGTCAACGCGGTACATTGTCGCAGAGCATTCTTGCTAGGGTTTGCTGAGGAAAGCGAGCAGCAGAGAGGCGGAGCTTATGTCCTAATCTGCCATACCACAGCTCGGGACATAAATTCCTGGGCCTTTGCTTCCTGATTTCAAATAGAAGTGAAATAGTTCATAAGATAGAGGACGTACTACTATAATCAGGTTTTAATAATGTTAGAGGACATAAGGTCGGTTCACAAAACAAACATGGCTAAGATCGATTTCTAAATCTAAGATAGCGGCTACGAAAACTTACTACTTATTCATCATGGGTGATATTTCCATGGTTTTCATGGCTCCTGTTGCAGAAAATGAGGTCAAAACATGAAAAGTTCACTAGTCGTCATGGGTGTCAATTCTGTAGTTTTCGGTGGCGCTGAGGCCGAAAATGGGGACAAAATGAAATTCCAAGATAGCGGCTACAAAAATTTGCAAATTAGTCGTCATGGGTTTCAAAATCGTGATTTTCGGGGGTGTTAATGCCGAAAATGAGATTAAAATCCAAATCCAATACGCAAATTGGCTAGCTGTCATGGGTGTCAATCCCATGATTTAAGGGCTAGTAAATTTCATTTAACTAGGTAGTGAACTTTCATGACGGCTATCTTGGATTTAGGAGTAGAATTTATTTTCGGCTTCAGCACCCCCGAAATCTATGGAAATAATATAATTATGAAATAATAAGTAAATTTTCAAGGCCGCCATCTTGAATTTAAGAATAACTTATGTCTACCTACTGCTGCAAGGCTTATCCGCTGCGACTATCAGCTCGACAAAATGTTAAGGTCTAAAAAATGTTGTAAAAGTGCCAAGTAAAGATGGCTGAACTACTGTTGCCTTTGCACCCCTGTCCAAATAAAACGAGCAAAATTTCATAAAGCGTTTAAAATCGATCTCGAAATAAAATCCTACTTCAAAACCCAGAGGTGCCTAGTCTGAGGTGAAACATTTAAGAGTTCATGTAATGTTACAATTATTCGCCATTTTCATATAACAGCATGTTCGTTGCTCGTTTTACGTTCTAACTTATTCGAATTCTAACTACTACATTATAAGTAAATGCTTCCGGTCAGCATCCGACTTAAGATGGCCCAAGGCCTCATCAATGTCTCGCATCGAGAATGCCAAAAGGTTTCCGCCATTAAATCTTCCCCGAAATCAAATACTCACTACGCCTATGTCAGATACACTGGGCACCCTATACCATCTACGCCTTCAAAAAATAAAGTCTATAATGTATGACCTCTTCACCCTCTTCACCTCTCTTCTGTTTTTTTTTCGCTTATTCACAACCGTCAACCATCCTGGACATAATAAAATTAATATTCTATGTAGGTACATAAGCAATTTAAAATTAGTACATGAAGGCGTAGGCGAGGTACCTAGATTTCGCACTATTAAGATCCCGTTTAACAATTTTAAACCTTATTACAAGGAACGTTTCGTAGATAATTATTATTTTACTGCCGATATTGCGTCAAAATAAAATTTATTTTTTGAATTTTGAATAAAGAATATCAGTCGGATGCATTGGATTCCACGGTGAAGTTTCGGTACGAATATTTATTGATGTAGCCACAGAGGATTATGATTTATGATGAATCTAAATCTATTTTATTTAAAGTATCTTTGATTGCTTGATTATAATTTTAACATAGATAGAATGTTAACACGTTCCCTGCGGCTGCGCTAGATTAAGACTTACTTCCAGTGCTGTACAAGTCACATACTTCCCGTATCAAGAATGCCTGACATGCGTTACGACGTCTATTTTCCCGTACGTAGTCCTAATTTCAAACCTCCACAGAGACATGGAAAGTCCACAGCTGATTTTTTTGTTGTACCAATCAATAGGTTACATCCTTGTGTATACACAGCTGCAGTCGCACAGGGTTCTAAGTAATACCTTAAAAGTTACAGGTATTTTTCGAAACGGTTGATTTTACGGGAAAATACTTGTCGTGGCGCATACAACAGTCATATTGCTAGGGATGGGGTGTAATAAGTAAAATATTTTTCTGTTTCAGATTTATTATTGTTGATTCAGGTCGTACACAATCAGCGAAAACTATTTTTAACAAAAATAATAAGTAATTAACTATGTTAATGTTAACTTTTTAACAAAAACAGTAAATTCTTATTTTATATTATTATTTATTTTAGGTACTTACAAAAGCTAAATTACAAAAAAAAACCCTGATTTATTTATCAAAATTATTTATTTTACTCGATAATTTAATCAACAGAAAAAAAATAACTTAAAAAAGTAACAGTACAGGTACCATACCATACCAGGATTCGATAAACTGGAACCACTACTCTGCACAATAATGTTTCTAGCCTCTCCACCTTCTGTCTTTACACCTTTTCCCATAATAAGTTTGTTACGTGAACGTTTCATTGTTTATGTACAATTTACCTACTTACGCGTGACGAATAAAATATCGCGTTCTGTATAAACGTATAAACTGGGCACAGCACTACGGCCAACTGAAGCTCCGCGCGCGCGCACTTTCAGTGCGGTACGGGGTTTAGGATACGGCCAAATAGTTCCCGTATCGCACTATTGTAAAATAATTACCTTTCTGTGCGTTACGATAAAATAATTCCCGTACATTTTTATTAGTAAATTTCAATACACTTCAAGCAAGGACACCGGCAATATAGGTGTCTCTGTTTTACTTGTACGAATACTTAAAAAAATCACCTCCGCACGGAGTGCAAAACAAGGACAACTAGCTGCCGCACAGAGCAAAATTCAATTACAACCAAATACTTCCCGTAACGCAGTGAATGTGTTAAATTACATCAAACATGTAAAATATTTACTATACTTATTTAAAAAAATCGATTTTTGGTGTTACTTATTTTTTATTAAATCGATTCGAACAAAATCACAACGAAATAATCGATTCACATAATCACTTTCTCACATCATTAACCATAAAAAAGTAATATGGCGGCTGATTCCGAATCCCAAATTGAGTAGTGATAACAAAGATTTCGTGATATTTTACGTACGTTTACGTTTTACGTTAAAACATGGGCTTTTTCTAGTAGTATATCGCATTTGTCTATAGATGATGGATTGTTTTTAACCACGCCTACTGTGTAATTTGTGATATTAGTGATAAATGAACAACAACAAAAGTTCAACTGGCGGGAAGCTTTTACTTTGGATATCAAAAACTTTGTTATCACTACTAAAATTACCAAAACTATGGATGATTTCCTCGAGTTAATAAATGATTTACTCATTTTGTGATGATTGGTAGTCCAGAATCCATTCTTTTTATGATTTTTAGCGTCCACCACGACTGTCATCAAATGGCGGTTATCGCATTTATACATTCAGTTTTGTAAAGGTAAATATTAAAACTCGTGCGCTAAATAGGATTGAATCAATGGTACTCAAACTTGAGCTTTTTATTTTGTTCTTATAAATTTCATCCAATAACAAGATCCGATAAGTAGATAATTAAATGTTTACATTATTAATTAGGATGTCGTATGACCTAATTCTGGGCCCCGATCGGGGTCGAAAACGAGTTTACGGTAGTTCTTGTGTTCGTCCCCTTTCGGGGCCCGCTACGGACTATACGGTTAAGTAAGGTAAGGATACACGACGACACATTACACTCGAAACTCAGTGTCTACACCGAGTGTCGTAGTGTGTACATCGCTGTAACACTGAGTTGCACATTAGCTCGGGTTTAATTTCAGTGTCGCGATTGCATTGTATCGAATGTCAGTGTCACCGTGTATATGTAACCTTAAGCGTCAAATCCACTAGCAAGTTTTTTTGTGCAAGTAATTGCACTCCATTGCTCGCTTAGTCAGTAAAACTTGCATTAGTCGACTTACTGCGACATGTCCACAGCTTAAAAGTCGGTTTCACAAGTCAAATTGCGCGTCAAAACTTGCTAGTGAATTTGGCGCTTTAAATTGTGCCGCATATTATTATGTATTGTACTATATGCGTATTAAATGGAAAGTACACAAGTCCATCCACAGCAGTGGATGAAAATAAATTAAGTAAAAATGCCTAATTTTTGTTTATAAAATCGTTGCCCCACACTAGTATTTCTCCTGTATCGTCGTTGCATTTACAGTCACAAATCTCACATACACAAACGCTCAGACCTGAAACAACTATCCGTAGGCCATACAAATTTTTGTTCCGTTCGGGAATCGAACCCACGACTCGTAGCACAGACACCAATCGCTCAGCCACTGCACCAAATGTGTTGTCATGTCGTGTCGTATTGAAAGCACACAAACAGCAACTTCTTTCAACTATGTATGTGTAGACACAGTAGGATACCATCAATCTGTACAGGTGTACTCTCCTAGGCACAGACCTTGCATATCCTATTCTGTGTAGGAACACTCTACTTATACAGCGTGACTGAAATGAAAAAAATCTGTTGTTTCATATATTTTGTTAAGCAACGATGATTATTCTGAATGGAACAGCTGCTTTTTTTCACGAATTTAGATAATTTTTTCAAAATAAAAGTTGTATAGAATGGTCAGCACAGTTCCTGGTTTTTGGATGTAAAGTGACTAGCCATAGCCAGTCATGTTGTATGCCTTACTTACCTTATGCCTCTATACACCGTGGGCCCGATATACCCGACAGATTTTAACCATTGATTCCGATGCCAAACTGGAGAAGAAAATCTACGATATAGTGTGTTGAATAAAGCTTAACTTTCGAAATATTCATTATTTACGGAAATTCACTAATCGAAACATATCTATGGTAACAAGTCCAATGAACGCGGCGTTGCGACTTTTGTCATACCATACCCCTCTCGCCGTATGTCTTATTTGTCGGGGAGGGTTGTGAAGTGAGAATTTTCTTATCCACTCACACGGTAATTTATAAATGTTGCCATTACAACCTAAAGTATTGTTTACAAGGAAGTACTAAAGTTAATTGATTTATTAAGTTCAGAAAAACAAAAACAAAAAATGACTGAGTTGGACTTTTGTTGATATAACGATTGACTCATAATACCATCAGAAAGGCGTGGTTATCTTTCGGGTACCTCGGGCCCACGGTGTATCTGGTATTGCTTAAAATATAGACCACTAGGTACATTGACATAAATTACACAGCATGGCAAAAAGCTGATATTTACGCTGTCATCATCATCTGCCTAGCCTTTTCCTAACTATGTTGGAGTCGGCTTCCAGTCGAACCGGATGCAGCTGAATATCAAGTATTTTACATGGAGCGACTGCCTATCAGACCTCCACAACCCAGTAACTGGGTAATACGATACTCTTGGTAAGACTGGTTGTCAGACTTTCTGGCTTCTGACCAACAGTAACGACTGTCAAAGATCTACAAATGACAGCCGGGACCAACGGCTTTACGTGCTTTCCGAGGCACGGAGGAAACTCGCTATGGTAAATGGTCACCCATCCACAGACCAACCTCGGCAAGCGTGGCTTAACCCGGAAGATCGGTCTATGCGGCTGTAATTATTTAGCCACGAGCTCCTCGAGATATTTACGCTGTATGAAACGCTTTTAAAAAAAATACGAATTTCTTTTCATAATATTTAATTTAAAAAACACCCAACCGAACTCATTGGCTCTAACAAGCCCTCTCTACCTACATTTATGAGCATCGTATCCTCTACACGTATACTCCACGTCAGAGGCGACGCCATAACGAACTTTTCCCGGCCGAAAGCCGACAACTTCTATAAATAATTGAACAGCTAACTTCTCTGGCGACTTCAGATGATAGCTCTTGCACTATATTATCGAAAGAGGAATCGTTTAAGTGTTCCTGCATATTTGCCGGCGCTCCAGAAGTTTCTGTAATTTACATTTCTATATTTTATGAGCGAATAAATTATACGTAGGCGTAGACTCCACTAGGAGTCTCATAGTTTGCTGCTCATGAATGTGTACTTCGTGTAGTGATGAATCCAGTCTTTATAGTTCTGCCGGTAGTCACGTGGAATATGACTGACTTAGGGTGATCAGGACTAATAAGTATCTATGCTTTCTAAAAAATCTGAATTTAGTATACTGCCGTCATAAGAAAAAAGGACGTAATTACACAAAACGAAGTAACCGAAAGTAAACGTAGTAAGACAATAACTTAAGGTCGGAAATCGGTTACTTCGTTTTGTGTAATTACGTCCTTTTTCCTTATGACGGCAGTATACTAACCTTCAATATGAACAAACAAGACGTCTTGTACCCACATAAATACCATTCTAGTTATTTATAATACTTTTTTACTGACAAATTTTTGATCTCGTCCTTATTGAACATCAAAAGGTAAAAATGTTTAATTCACGGAAGGTCTGAACAACGAAAATATTTACCTCCAAAAAGCATCAAAAGGAAACCTACGTGTTTCCTCCATTGGTATTCTCGAAAACTTGAGCAGTTTCTTTTATCAGCCTCTTTTGTAGATCCTTCGGAATGAGCTATTAAATAAATAGCTAGTGGCCCTTACCGCACCGAATAAAAGAACACAACCTTCCCTCCGTCGCCAACAATGTTCGCAATTGAAAAATAAATCGGGATCCCTTCGAATATATTTGTTCAGATATTTTGACTGAGACCCTCATCACGTCCTTTGTATTCTATAAATTAATGTACCCTTTTCAATTGATCCAACTAAACTATGCCAGGTGAAAATAAAATTGACCATGTTAATTTCACATATTCTTTATTTTAAAAGTTTTTACGAATTCTAACTAATTGGTAACTCAAATATCACAAAATGAAAATCACATGAAAGTAATGAATAAATAATTCAAAAACAGTACAATAAAAGTAACGAAACTGGAATAAACATCAATATAAAAGTATAGGATTCAAGCTCGATGGGAATGTATTACTTTATTATTCCTATGTAGTAATGTACTTGTATAAATCGTCTAATATGTACTTTGTTATAAAATATTGAAGTCAGAAGCTCTGGGTTTATTTAATGCGTGAGAGTATTTCGTTATCACAGTGTTCGGCAAGTAAATACAGCGTGGTTAGTGAACTGTTATAATATTACCCATTTTACTTATAAAACTCTTTGGCTACTACCTAAATTTTGCATTTCAATCGGTATATTGCCACCGCTTGAAATTAACTTATGACACTTATAAAATCACTTGTATTGACTACTTTAGCCTTTATAAGTAAAATGGTCAGTGCGAAAACTTATTCAAAAACATTAAAAAGTTACACATATTAAACTACTATCCTGTATATTGTAATACTGAATATCATAAGACAATCAAATGTTTAACTATTATTATTAAAACTCAGTCTATTTTGCTTTCACAAATTCATTTGAAAGTTATGATATGCGACTTTGTACAAAATGATATTTGCGTCCGCACAAACTTTGGGTTCAATATTAATATTTACGTAAGCTATTCCCTTTATGTAAACATTGTTATGGTTAAAGCAAGCAAAATACACGGGTCTATTGTGTATTCTATGATTGATTGAACCAATCAAAATATCGGTTTGGTCCTCACCATTTGCGATGATTGAAACTAGATTTTTTATTCTAACCACATATTATTTACGACATTTATATTGCATAACATATACCTACAATCTTCTAGGACTTGTCCAAATCATTTATATAGCAGAAAAGCTATTTATTCTCCACTTTTTTCGAATATACTTTAATAGGTTGAGATGATGTTGTGGAACGACCAGGTAATTTTGCTTTAAGTATAGCTTATAAGTAATCAACCAAATCTATATTGGATCTAGTGATACATGATGCTAGATTATGAACTGCTAAAGTATTTAGTTCCACTATTCAAAGGTTCCCGATACTTGAACGAGTGTTCTTTTACTAATAAATTAAAGACAATTTGTGTCACAATTGGATATTCAAAAAGAAGAAGGACAGGACACCAATTTGAGGACAATGGGATTTATTCACAACACACAGAGGGAACATGCTCTAACCAAAATAACATTTAGGGTAAAGGGTACAATGAGAGCCTTGTCATACAAGCGATTTCTGAGAGCAGGCGACGCGCGACATTGCTATAACCCAGTAACTCGTCCTGAGTCCTGAGGGGCATGTAGTCAATTCTACAATATTATGCTAAAATGCAATGCTAAAAGCTCTTTTGGATCTAAAAAGCAATTATCCTAAACCAAAATGATAAAAGAAAAGTCAATCGAAAAACGTGTAGAGCATTGCCACGAATTTTCGCTTAGTGTTTCGTTAATCTATTGTCTCATCGCATAACCTCGAAAATAGCTCCTATGATAGACCCTAACATAATTGACATAAAGATGCGTCTAAACTGGCGCCTTAGTGCAGGCGTTGATGTCACCGATGCTCTTGACGCGCCGATGTCTCTTCTGCTTTAGCAGCGCGTCATCCGCCGACTTAGCCGGCAGAGGCGAGCTTACTCGGTGAGCGTGGTCCGCTTTGTGTCCGTACCTTTTAGGAAATATAGTGTGTTATGTTATTTTTAGATTGGAACCCTTGAAAGAAGGAGATGACACTATAAAATTATGAGCTCTTTAGGCTTTATGAAGATTAAAACGGAACCCTAAAATCTTCAGTATCTGCCTGTATGGTTTATGCAGCTCATGTTATCTGAGTGTTTGAAAACAAAATAAGATCTTTAAGCCATGTATTCATTAGGTAACAATTGACGCGCAACACGTGACGTTCAATATGTTTGGCAACGTTGCCAGATGAAGCGGAACATGACAAAAGAATTTTAGTAGGTACGCATAATTTTGTTGCACGTTGTCGCTCATCATGTTCCTATATGTTGCGCGTCAATTGTTGCCTAGTGAATACGTGACACGAGATTTGAAAAAAAAAAACATTTTGTAGACGTTATTAATTGATTAGACTATTTAACTCCTCAAAAATTTTCGTCATCTTATGATGTTCAAGACTTCCTTTAGAGAAACCTAAATTAATAAGACTTACAAAATGGTTAACACTGTAAATTATAACCTACTTAATATGCAAATTGACAAACAAGGTAATCCTTACAATTTCAAGTAGGCGTATATTCCAAACACCTACGCAAGCATAGAGCGTGCTACATATGAAGTTAGATTACTCGTTCGTCGGAACAGCAAACCTTTGTCTCTCACTCTTGTAAATGCAATTAGGTCATCCAATGCTGTTGGTTTTAAAACACGAGCTGGATGTATCTAAAGAAATAAAACATAAATGGAACCACGCCTATTGAATCTCCGCCATTTTGCCTGCGTAGATTTTATGCAACTAGAAATGTGGATACCAAAGAGGTTTTATGCCATTCCCATAATTAGTTTTTGTGTGAATCTTTTGATAATAGTAGTACAGTTATTATAATCTCATTTATTCGTCGTATATAAGTATATAGTAAATTTTTTAACGTACAACTTAAAATAAAACAATAATATTCAAAAATATAAATAAATAATGCCCACTGGCAGCGGGAACAGGGTCCAAGCTGCCGGTGGTCAGTGCCTCAGAAGGAGGAAGTTCCTAACAATACGCGTCGTGTTCAGGAGTACCGCTTTCTGTATCAAGCCTTTGATCCAGCTGCGTAACAAGAGCCTCATCCGATGTTGGTCGAGGCTCTTGGCTATTAAGCCATTGGTCGTAACGACTATCGGCGCAAGGACTGCGAAGTCAATCTCCCACATGTCGACAGCCTCGTGTTAGTTAGTTAGTTAATACAGTTTATTATTACCTTAGTTACTTAACCTTAACATGGAAAAGAACCATGTAAACAAAAATAGCATAACATTAGTACGAAAATGTGATTAAAAACAAATAGAGATCGCCTTACCTATGAGTAATACTAGAATTCTCCTTGATATCGTTCAGTCTCGTCAGGCTATCTCTCGTCGACACGCTGGACTGGGAGTACAAACTCAATGGCGTATATATCGGCTCGTACTCCTGCAGAGTCGGCGGCGGCGCGTACGTCATGCTCAACTGCGACAATGTACGCACAGCTATCGGCGGCGAGTACGACAGCTGGTAGGGCTGCGTCAGACTCAACACGCTCGAACTCTCGCTAGAGCTTGAGGGAGATGTCCGCTCATGCTTTGGTTTGAGCACCCCTAATGCTCGGGTTATTGAGCCCTGAAACAAATTTGGGGTTAGTAGGGTATTATTGTTCGCAACCAAATCTACCGATCTCTTTGGTATTTCTTGAGGGAAAGGCCTTTGCCTCGTTGCCTTTGTTGCGGCAACCATTTTGCCGCACCGCATCGTGTGGCTTCTCCCTGACGCAGATTTGGGATTTGGTTTCGAGACTGCTATCAGCTGTTTTATTTTTCGATTCTACATCGTAACAATATTTAAATTTTGACGATACACTAGGGATAAAAATGTTTTGAGAATGAATTATTAAGAGAACAAAGCTTAAAATCTTGAAACCCTTTAATATCAATACTTAGATAAGTGACTGTCTTACCCTCAAACTATGTCTCCTGGAGTCCCCGCTAAGATCGATGCCTGGTAATCCAGTAGCAACTGACCTTGAGAACGGTCTACCCAACATTCTGATTTGGTGACCAAACAAGTTTCTGAAAACCAATTACAATTTGATTTCACTACACAAAGGAAGCAGTACAAATTTGAGATCACATAGAAGCCAGGCAGAGCGTTGTTTGCGTTACTTATGGTCGCTTTAATCTCTCAAATTTGCACTTATTTGTGTTTAATATCTGCTAACACAAAAAGCTCACATGCAAATTCTCTTTAAGTTAATATTTTACAGTCGCAATGTTGGACCTCAATACTGCATATTTTTTTATTCCTAGCAGGAAAAAATACGTAGATATTTTTTATATTCACAGATTTATGTTAACTGGAAGCTACGAGAGACAGTTAAATGTGAATGGTAATTTAATAATATTTTGCATAGACATCAAAAGCATGATGCACTTTGCTGGAAATGATACGAATCATGCTGATTGTGTACGAATATGGATATAAATAAAATGAAATAACACGAGTAAACATTTATGGATTGTGTGACAAAGAAAAGTACTGAACCAAATATTGGCATTGGCGACAAATATTAAGAAGTAAATATATTAGAAGCGGACAGTACTCTTCCTTGTGCGGTCGAATTAAAATAACAACAATAATATAATCAAAATATCATAACTAAATCCATCAAGCACGAAATGTCAACGTGTTGGAAATTATTGTCATAAAACAAAATGGAACGTTACATGGAAGGAGAAAAAGTGGACAGAGTCTGATTATTATGTAGTGCGGTCTAATGATGATGACAGAGAGGCATTCATGATGTATCGATAAAATGATCGTTACCGTTCTGTCTCGATGCAAGGATCGCCAAGTTTAGGGTGATGGATAATAAAAAGAAACTGACTCGATGTCCCTTAGGTTTATCTTTTTCATCAGGATTTATTCACATTTATAGTTCAATCGATATCGTTACAGGTGAACCTAATATACAATGTTGTCAACTTTACAGTATGAATGTATACAAGTCAAAAACATAGTTATCTTACAGTATTAATAAATGCTATTATTGTTATAATCCTAAAGCTATGGTGATGGTTCCGTCTTTACACCTATGAATATTGAATTGTAAAGATTTTAAAATCTTCAATTATTACAATTATTTAAAAATTGGTATTAAAATGAAACGAATCCTTTTCAATATTTTTTGTGAATGCAGTTAATGGGATATGAGTTACCCCCTACGAATAATACGAAGCATCTCATGCTTATATCTTTATAATATCAACTAAGTTGTATACATTTACTAGTTTACCAAATTGATCAATCTCGAATAAACATTAACGTGACGAATCTAATCTACGGTAAGTTCAGGACTCTAGGGGGTCACAATGTCCAACATTGAATCTAACACTGACGAAGGCGAAGGTACAAAATAATAATTATTGTGAATGTGTCCGATCGCTTCAACTTTTTGATATTCTTTACTTACAAACCACGATCCCTACGATAACTTATCAGTCTTCACCGCTCGTAAAGGTTTCCATCAAAAAAGTTTCAAAAAACGAGCGAGTTTTGACGGTAGATAGATACAAATTTTCTTACGCAAAGAAAATGTTTTGTGTAAAAATAGCGAATTTACAAACATTTTGATACAGGAAATTTTACATAGATACAGGTTTGGGCACCGAAGCGATAATTTATTTTTTAAACGAGAGTTTTTTGATTTTCGTGGGTTTATCTTTGTTTTGTGGACAACATGGATGCTCGGGCAGCCTCCACTTGCAGTTCTTCCACCTGGCAAAATATCGTATACCTGCAGGATTGCACCTCACATTATAATCAACTACAGATGCTCACGTACGAGAGGGGACTCACTGCCCAGTGCCACTGAGCTACTGGTCACTAATTAACTACTGAGTACTCATACAACTGGGTACATGCACTGTGCATCTCACCACAACATCGTTGCACTCAGTCACCACTCACATACTTCGTGTTTCATTTGTAACAATGCAGTTATGGGAGATATTCTAAGAACTTCTGATGATAAAATATATACTGTGCTCATTGTCACCAAACAAACTGCTAAATATATTCAAGGATATAAATTTTAATACATAATTCATATAAAATAAGAAAATATAACATTTACATAGATACATATGCAATTGGTGCGAAACATATTGACTCGCAAGTTGATTGATGTGATGTAACTCATAAGTATAAATATTTACCGACTTGGTGTCTGGAGCAAATATTATATTTTCAACGATTGGCATAAATGAGTGTTGTTGACTCACCTCGCTGGTATGACGAGAGCATCGAATTCAGCCACCAAATGTCTTCTGATAATGCTCTTGGATGGAGGAATGCCGAGCGCGGTCGCCATTGTCTCGCCGGTGAACGATGGCTCTAGTACCACTAGCCCACCGTGCACTCCGCTGTCTGTTGTAATAAGATTATCAACTACGTGACCGACTCTCCTGGCACGGATATCATTAGCAAATAGACAATATCAAGCGGAGGGAACAAACATACCTTTCAGATTATCTGCAAATTCACCTAAATCAATATTATGAGCCCATCGCATAAACCTCTGATTGGTCCAAACTAAGGGATCGGCATCGACGTTCTCGCACTGATGCCGCCTGACGGCGAGCGCCTACAAAACAAAGATGTTGTAAAAACTTAACGATGATTGATCATCTCGGATAATTTATAACGTTGAAATAAGAAGGGAAATAATAAACGTGATGTAACAGGTTTTCAGCTAACTGTCGACTAAGAAAGAGCGGAGTGCACGATGATTAATGGGTGTACATTACAGGGCACGGCAATGCGAGACGGAACATTTTGTTCCAGCTCATTGGATAATCGTTCATTTGCTTTTCGTTATCTCACCCCACTTATCGGAAGGGACGTGAAAAGGTTTTCTCATTTCGATCCACGCAATTTGTAAATGAGATGAAGAGTGTAATTTATGTCTTTGTCACTTTTAATCTATCTTCTCTCGTTTTATTTATCTATTCTCCGATAATACTTCCCTGATGGTCAATTCTGAATCAAACTACGATAATATCTATAAAGTTTTGAAATATCTCATCACATACAAATTCGTTCTTTTTTAACCGAAAGTGTTGTACAGTGAAAACAATTTAAGTATTGCACACTGACCTGTCGATCATACTTCATTATTCTAAGCAGATGTATGCCGTGCACGATGGAGGCCTGGTGGAACTTTCTCGTCACTCCGAGGTACTTCTCCAATTCCTTCTTACTGATGGTGTCCAACATGCGAGCATCCACCAAGTTCGCCAGGAAAGACTCCGCGTACTGTTGGTTGAAATTTGTTTTTAACTGAAAATTTTCAATGGACTAAAAATAAAGTTAAATTGTCGTTCCCTATTCTCTTCCTTGTATGGCTGTAATTGATTAATGTGGATAAGATAATTATTTTAGTATCTTTTTTGGAACAATCTCCTATTTTAATATGAATGAATAATCGGTTAATTGGTCTAAACTGTCTAATGTGAGATTCTATTACCTGTGACAATCCCAAATCCGGCAGCCACTCAGCGGCGACCCAAGCGTGCGTCAACTGTCCTATAGTGGGGTTCCTCACGAGGTCTGGTCTCCTCCGCTCTTCGATGGCGAGCCTGAGCTTCTTGCGGTGCATCGGCTGCGAGATGCCCAGCCCCACTTCCAGGTCCGCGTCAGACAGCTCGAGCAGAACCTGCCCATTCAAAGCACGGATCTAGAACCAACCAGAACACAATATTTGACGCTTAATGCGCGTCTCTCGCTCTACTACATACATCCCTACCGAATGTTATGATTCTTATGAATTTATCAACCGATCACGACATGAATAACTTTTGTGTCGTTCGTGATTTTCGTTTCATGTTACAAGACTGAAATGCCTACTGAAAAGTCTGATATCAACATATAAATAAGCAAATTCTGCGATGAATTTATCTGAGAGTTGTGTATCGGTCCCCGATTTCCATACAGATCTAATAAAATGAGCGCATTCCGAATAATGAATGGATTTGCGGGTAATGAAAATGGTTTTTTTATTCCATTCGTTATATACGAATATATAATCCACAACGTTTTCATCGAGAGTTATGACCGGCCGAAATGTAAACATTGATTTTAGCTTTCACATAATTCACGCTGAAAATCATTTTATTATTGAACTTCCAACGATGTGATATGTGAAATTAATTTATTTTAGTGGAATGTATAATTGTATCAATGAGGCTTTTCTACTTTGTTAAATAAATGGAGTACCTACTAAGTGGTTAATACGATTTGTGTTAATACTGCTTGAAGCCTCACAGTTAGATGCTACAGAGCATAAGTGACTTTGTGTTGCTAACCCTACATCTACGAACACTAGGTTTATAATACGTATTCCCGTGACACGAAGGCTGGCCTCTACTTTGGTCAAAGGATTAGCATTGCCATACAACGTGGCAATGCTGCCAGCCTTCTGGGCACGTTACCAGTCGACAGCGATGTGGAGGAATATTTTGATCCCCTATTTTAGTTTATAGTTTTATTAGGATATATTATTCCTTATTTGTATATACTTTTATTTGTAATTATATAAAAATTGTTTGTGTAAATATTGTAAGATTAATAGTTCTGATTAATAAAATGTTAAATACTTAATAGGTATTTATTCTTTGCAGACTTTTCTTTTCATTATTGTACTTACCAGCCGTAGAAGTAGCAGCGTGGTATTACAAA
This sequence comes from Amphipyra tragopoginis, assembly GCA_905220435.1. Lineage (NCBI taxonomy): Eukaryota > Metazoa > Arthropoda > Insecta > Lepidoptera > Noctuidae > Amphipyra > Amphipyra tragopoginis. Next base: position 16,611,648 of record HG992006.1, read on the forward strand.
TCAAGTTGAAAAAAAAAACAGTATTTCGCGAATCTCCGATTTGTAATTTTTCGTCAATCATGGATACTGTCTAGATACTCCGACAAGATTATCGCGCTGTTGCACGCACCTTGGAATTCTTGATTTTTTCAGCTATGGCGGTTAGCGAGACATGCGATGATGGCAGGCATTCGCTATAGAACCTATGAAGCATACTTACTTAGGTTCTTAATGACACACACTCATAGGGTACGCACCTTGCCACTCTTGACGTTATCAGCAACTGCAGCAGCATACTGCGGCATGCCGAGCGCCAGCTCAAGCCATGCGATGATAGCAGGCGCCCGCCATCTTGACAATGGCAGTGACGCTGCTTCCCTCAACGCAGCTTCACTGCCCAGAGGTGACCATGCGCGAGTGCTACCAGTACCGGAGTAGATCGGCTCTGAACAACAAGCTATATTCAAAACATTGAAAAGTATTGATATGTGACCTATATGGGTCACCCGAAGGTTCCCAATGTTGCTGGTATACCTATGAATACAAATAACACTTAGAATAAACAGTTCGTTATAGAAATCGTCGCAATGTGAGAATTTTCCTGAATCTGAACACTAATTACACGACAACCATAATCAAAGTTTATTTTAATCATTAGAGGGCTTGAAAATAATCGTATAAATTAAAATTGTGGTCTTAAAAGTGTTTTTTTTTTTTCATTTAAACGTACTGTTTATTTTTTGCCCTAAACGGTGTTCAACAGCCCTCTGATAGGGATATACTCACCACTCTCATGTCCGCTAATTGCCGCACTACCCGACTTAGTACGATGTCGTGAGCGTGCAAACACGCGCGATATGGAACCCCAGGCAGAGCCGCGTCCGCGCGCGCCCTTGCTACCGGCGCCCGAGCGTCCGCGCACTCCGCCCAATAGAGCCGCCTCACACTCGCCTGGGCTTGACAACTGCTCCACTGATCTGGGTACGAGGTGTTAAAATGCAATTCAAGAATATATTTCTATGCTTCCAGAAAAAGACCGGTTATGGCACTTATGGCCCATAACTTATGGGCAGTAAAAACACTGCTGATATTGCGACTGAGTGCAACAATTTAACAGAGGCTCTGATAACGACACTCGTCGAGAAGTGCTGATATTGGATACCGTGTAGACCAGACAGTTACTTAGTTTGTAACCGATGCAATCCAAAGTAATCATTCAATAATATTATCATTTAGATTAATATTTTTGACATAATTTTTTCAAAGCCTGCGAAGAAACAAATCTAGGTATTCAAAGAATGCCATTCCAAAGGGCTGTCTGGGGAAGACGACACAAAGAGAATACATTACATTAATATTTATGCAAAGTAAATATTCTGTTTTATCTGAAAATCAAAGGACTCCTATTTAACTTGCATCAGGTGTACGCCTCTATAACCAATCTATCAAACGCGGAATTTAGATTTGACACCCAATCTAAAGACCGCCTTTTCAGGCAGCAGCCGTTGTGCCAGCTTTTAAAATATTGCAAGAGGTAAAATATTAAAGGTAGCCTGTGAACAGAAGGCGAAAAAAAAACGGAAGAAAATTTAATTTCAATTTCGAGAAATGTTGTGTCGAGGCTTCTGACTCGCATAATACGCGATAAATTTAACTGACAAAATTCGATAACATTGCCTGTAGTAGTAAAGTAACCTATAAATGTATTAAAAAGTTATCGTCCCATTTCTTATTGATTTCTAGAGAACTTTAACGCGCAGCAGATGAACAGAATCTACAATTGTGCTTCTCAGAATTAGATTTAACATCGAATTTCCGGATAACTTTCTATGCAACAGTCGTTGTGCTTTTAAAATATTGCAGGATGAGAGAAAAGATACTTAAACCGGAAGAAAATGTAATTTCGAGTAACTATTGCTGAATCGCGGACCGAATCGCATAATGCGCGATAAATTTTACTGTCAAAATTCGATAATATCGCTTGCAGTAATAAAGTAGCCCGTAAAAGTAATAGAACGTTATCGTCCCGTTTCTTATTGGCTTTTAAATTTCCGCTGCCGTATCTAATAGTCGACTACGCTATTTCAGAGAATGTGGTAATGATAGCAAATAAAGACGAGACCTCATTTACAGTGAAATAGCTTTCAGAAGTCAGATTAAATATTATTCGGTAGGCAGAATAACAATTTACGCGTTAGGAAATCATTATAATTACAAAACTTTTTGCGACCATTGACAGGATTAACACCTTTTTCTGCAAAAGTTAGCACCTAGAATAACAATTAACTCCTATTTGGAAAATTGATAAAAATCTCAGCAATTTCAACAATCTGCTCAGTTGAATACGGATGTCCAATTTTCTTTTGTGATGGGTTAGTCAGTTCCTAAGAAGCCCAAGAGAAGCAATCCTAATATCCTTAACGTGAATACAACATATTTCAGCATATCAAATACTTTGATCAGCAATGAGTGAAATGACTAAAAGGCTGTAGATAAAACGTTGAAAATAAAATAAAACGAACCTTGAAAGCGATCCCGCGTCGATGGAGCGTGTGAAGGGCGAAGCACTGTTGTGTGGCGATAGAGTCGGGCTGCAGTCGCGCGGCGTGCTCACTACAGAACGAAAGTAATTAAGTGACCATTTGCATAAAAGCATGGTCTGATCGAATTGACAAATAATACAAAGGTATTGTCATCATATGGGAGATCGACATATTGCCGGATATTGTTCCGTATGGGGCCTTCACTATGACACATCAACCTGTAACCACCCGAATGTGCAATCGGAAAAATATGATATTACTTCATTTTAAATGTACTGAGAATTTGACATATTATTGTGTAATGGCCTTTGGAAATGTAATTGTATTGCGGTTGCGTTATAATTACATGTTTTTCATAATGTTTATAGAATAGAATAGAACGAAAATATTTATTTGCTTAGAATGTAGGTATTAAGGCTGATTTACACGAGGATAGTTTCTCAAAGCGAGTTTCATGTTGTTTCTGTTTTCACCGCCGAGAAAGACAAAGTAAGAACGAGTTTCGCTTCCAGAAAATATCCTCGTGTAAATGAGCCTTTAGAGATAAGGTGTTAACAATAAGACTATGGGCTAAAATATCATTCCATCTAAGATGTTAGATTGGAATATTCAATTTAAATTACTATTATGTAGCTACTACCTGCATCATAATTGCGCATAACAGTCGTAATCATAGCGATTACTGGCTACTACTACTAATGGCTTTGATTTTGACAATACAACAATATCATTGCGCGGTACATAGCTATGGAGAAGTCGGATTGAGACATACGTTGCTATGGAAATTGTCGTCCTATCAAAATTAAAGCAATATCGATTACGAGTGTATTGCGTAATTACAATGCTGGTCCTTTTTAGTGCTCTGCATAATATATATTTAATTAAGTTTCCAAAAATTGGATGCAGTATCAAGTATAAATTCATTCCTGAACCGTATTAGGGACATAGAAATTTATAATGTGGCTTTATACTCTTCGTATTGAACCACGCGGTATATTGTCGCCATTGAAAGCTCTAATGTAATATGTAGAATAGGCGAGGCTTACAAACTACTTTATATTACTCAAGCTTTTATCCCGCCGGGATAAAACGCTATCCCGATGCATCTTTCGGAGGCTGTGTAAGAAAAATATGTTCGGCGTAAAGAACTGAAGCGGGGAACTGGTATTTGTATTTTTTTCGACTTTTATCTTTTGCATTGTAATTTGGAGGCGTTTGAATAAAATTTGAGATCTGAATAGAGTGCGAAACTGAAATTGTTGGTGTTTAATTTTTGAAGTATACTTATTAGTAAAAAATACAGTGCAATGGAAACGTTTGAAACCACATAATATTATTAAAAAACCGGCCAAGTGCGTGTCGGGCCACGCGCTGTAATAGGGTTCCGTAGTTGCGCAATAATGCGGACTAAGAGGGCTTAGTAATTTTTCAATGGAATTTGTATGAAATTTTTACTTTTCCGGTTGATCGACTATTACTCGTAAACTTGTAGAGCCTACTTAGCTGTGATAGTTTTCCTTTCAACTTCGTTGTGTATTTTTTCACATATCCAAAACTAGCCGTTTAGCTTGCAGGAGGGGGGGGGGGCACACGATGGGGTAGACGAGAAAAAAAAAACATCCCCACTTTAGGTGTATAGGAGGCACCCTCAAAAAAATTTTTTTTCATGATTTTATTTTACCACTTTGTCGGCGTGATTTATATGTATATCTGTGCCAAATGATAGATTTCTAGTACAAAGAGTCTCTGAGCTAAGCTGCGAACGGACGGACGGACATGGCGAAACTATAAGGGTTCCCTGTTGACTACGGAACCCTAAAAACGGTTATGAAGATTGTAAAGATAACAAGCTTTAATCTCGACTTCCTTTAGCAGGTTTTCTACAGTTAGCTTAATGATGACTTATTAAAACGGTGAACTATAAGTCATAACAATGTCTTGGAAAATTTTATGAATTGAAATATTTGCATAATGGAAATGACATTAAATTCTCAATGGCTGGTGTTATGAAAAGAAACGAAACATTTTGAGAAAGCGATAGATTTGTACTAAAAACAACAGATATGCTATGATTAATCGATATTTTAATTATAGTGCAGAAATGCTAATGACTTAATTGTCTCTTAACACTGTCACTGCATTCGTTTAATTGTATAATTGCAAACAGTGGTTATACTCGTAATCTCCAATGTATGCCTCACTAATGTATAAAAATCCATATCGGTATCAAAGAGAGTTGATAAAATTGCCAATTGCTTTTTCCATTTGCTGATATACAAAAGAAAATCACTTTAGTTATTACAAAAGCATATTCAGTAAAAGCGAACTCCAATATTTACGAAATAAAAACGAAATGAATTTGTTCCGGTTGTATGAAAAGAATGAAACAAAAACATTGCAAATTCAAAATTCGAATGGAATGAAGTTTCGAATTTCGAATAGTTGTTTTACAATACCTACTAACGTAGTTGTCAGTTGTTTTGTTGGTTGATGTATGTTGAACACGTTTCGTAAAACAGTATAATATTGACTGCTGCCTCCAGCAATTTTAGTTGTTAAACTGTGCATTTAGAATGCAGAATGCGTTACAAATTGTTATTTAGCATATTGTGGAGTTTCATCATTTGCATTTAACAATGTTTTAATCTGCAGAATTTTTTTGTTGAATAATTACTGACCTACTTTTATGCTACGTAAAACAAAAAAGGAGTTAAATTCCACTCGGGGAGGCTTACTTTTCATAAATAAATGAACGTACCAACTAAGTGAAAAATTAAATTTTCAGACAGTGCCTTTATTGTTGCAGTTTTTTTTCAGTAGATAATACTTTACAGACTAAATTAGCGGTGCAAAAAATGTGGCACGAAAATCGGTTATACTATATTATTACTTACTACTATCAGATCTATTTAATGAACGAGCCAAATGACTTCCTTTTCTGGACTTGGGTCTATGTCAGCTGACCAATATAGGGAAGAAAGAGTAACATCGTCCGAACAAAGTTCTATCATACTTTAATTTAATAATAAAATTGTCGCGTCTGTGTGTGTCTTGTGTAGTTCTTGTGATTCAAAACAACATAACCCGAACAGAAAAGCAAACAAAAAAAAAACTGTGCGCTTGTAAAACAAACGTTCTTGATCGTCGTTGAACTGTGCTTTGTACAAAACAATTTGATTTCATCGTTAAGAAAGTTTCTGCTCTAGTAAAAAACTCGTTTCTCGAGCGGAAATTTTTAACGTTTCAATATTTCACGCTAAAATGCTCTGCGATAAGAATGAGACGGCAAACTTTATAATGTTAAAACAGACGAGGTTTTTCTAATGTTTACTGCAAGAAACTGCCGTCTAAATGACTCATTTCGGTGTAAAATATTGTTCAAAATGTAACAACAAAAAGATGAATGTTCCCCACACAACGACAGATATCATTATACTTGTTTTCAACATGAGCGAGTTGCAATCCGCTTTATTTTCCAGCTGAATCATGGAAATCATATTTCACTTCATAACAACAACAATGCTGTGGATAACAACGTGAAAACGGATTCGTTTAAGTTAAATTCGTCAAAAATTAACAACGAAAATTCGAAATTCAAATTAATTGTTTAAGTAAAATTAAGCTTTTAATGTGTATATTTTTTATTTTACAGTTATAATAACTACCCAATGTTGTCGATTTTAAACGTGAAAATATGAGGTGGAGTAATCAGATTAAAATGTTTGTCCTGATAATTATTTTGAGCTGTGCAGCAATGCTGTTTTCAGACAGGTTATCAAAGCAGGAACCGATAAATAAATCTTTTTTTTTAACTCCATATCCTTGATACATGGAGCTGTCATTTCTTGGTAGCAATTATAAATGTGGTAAGAAAGCACTTTCATGGGTCTACAATTAGTCATTGCGGCGAGCTGTGTCGCCTCCCAAGTCTTTGTTAAAACAGGTCATGAAGCTAAATCAATGGATCTACCTGATTATTAGCTATTGAGGAGTAGTGTTAACAACCTTCCGATCGGGACCCTTGATCAGATCAGCCATTGTACCATAATCCAGTATTGTCACTAGGTTTGCATATGTGTTTTAAATTTCTAGTCAGTCGGACGAGCGGATGTGAAATATATACAGAGGCGGACTAGCAATCTTGGCCGCCCTAGGCCGTTTAGTACCATCCGCTCTAAATCGTGTAGTACCAGCCGTCCCTTTCTCAGTTCCATTGCTGAGCTAAGATTTTTTTTCCGCGCTTGGCCGCCCCCTCTTATTTGGCCGCCCTAGGCCCGAGCCTAGTCGGCCTTATGGGTAGCCCGCTTCTGAATATACAGGGTGGTAATTTGAGATGGGGCATGAAGGGCAACTACCTTAACCATTGTAGCTACAGGAAAACGTCCTGAGAAGACCATCCTTAACTTTTGGGATAATTTAAGTAAATCGGCATTCACAGATTTTGAAAAAATAGTACAGTCAGCGAGAAAAAGGGCTGTTTTCACAAAACTTTTTTATGATGCCAATCGATTCCATTTCCCATAAGGATCAAAAGACTCTTCCGGACTAACTGAGGTTGGAGTACTAGAAAAGTCAGAAATCGCAAAAAACTTATTTGAGATGGGGTAGTAATAGGGGCAGCTACCTTAATCGTTGTGGCTAGAGGAAAATGTTAATAAGAGACTATCCATGTTTTTTGAAAATATTTCGAACTGCATTCACAGATTTTGAAAATAAAATAATTTATTTTTTCAGTTTTAACATCACTTTTAACAAAATGTTGTTTTTCGTGATTTTTGACGTTTCTAGTACTTTTACCTCAGTAGGTCCCCAAGAGTATTTTGTTCCTTATGGGAAATAGGATCGATTGGCATCTTAAAAGAGTTTTGTAAGAACTGACCATTTTTTTGCTGACTGTACCAATTTTTTTTTTTCAATATCTTTTTATGCAATTCGAAATAATGTCAAAAACTATGGCCAGTCTCCTATCAAAATTTTTCTGTAGCGACAACGATTAAGGTAGCTGCCCTTATAACTAACCCATCTCAAATAGTTTTTTGTTATTTCTGACGTTTCTAGTACTCAAACCTCAGTTGGTCCGGAAGAGTTTTTTGATCCTTATGGGAAATGGGATCGATTGGCATCATAAAAAAGTTTTGTTAAAACAGCCATTTTTCTCGCTGACTGTACTTTTTTTTCAAAATCTGTGAATGCCGATTGAAATTATCCCAAAAGTTAGGGGTGGTCTTCTAAGAACGTTTTCCTGTAGCTACAATGGTTAAGGTAGTTGCCCTTCATGCCCCATTTCAAATTACCACCCTGTATATCCATTATTTGCAATATGTATGTTGAGATCCCTACATCAACTGTGAAAAGAGCTGATTGAAATGATGATCTTGAAACAGCTGATTATTTATATATCAAAAATTGTTTGTCCCGATTATATTAGCTTAAAAAAATGCATTGAAATCGGTTCATCCGTTTAGGAGCTACGATGCCACAGACGGACCAACAAAGGCTTTTAACTTATAACACCCCTTTTTTTGCGGGAGTTAAAAAGAGACGTGCTACGAATCGCATTTCCTAAAAATTTACAAAGTTCTACTTACGTTGATAGATATGGTGTGCGGATGACACGAGGGAAGCTGCGTCTGTGTCATAAGCGTCTAGCGTGGGCGGTGCGCCCTCCGCAGTCGAATCGGACAAGTTTCCACCGCACACTGACGTCGCGCCACCATCGCTGCTGCCTGTCACCGAAACCTTAGTGTTACTTTGAATTTTGAAGACGATATTTTAGAACAAGTTGAATGATATGACAGAGATTATAGGCGATGGACATGAATGCATGAGAAGAGTAAATAATTATTAGATAGGTAATAGACTTGTCTTGTGATACGATATGAAAGGTATGCTATTGAAAGGTGGTGAGCGGAAGAATTACACGATAAAACAATGCACAATAATAATGAAAATATTAGAAGGCTAGGAAAATTACTGTCCAACTGCTGGACACCGGCCTCTTATCAGAATGAGAAGAAATTAGGCCTTAGTACACTCTGCTGGCCTGGTGCGGGTTGGCGGACTACTCACACCATCGAGAACTTTTTAGAACCTTCTCAGGTGTGGTTTCCTTGAGATGTGTTTGTTCACCGTCAACACAAGCGATAATCATATTCTGATCAGTTGGCTAATTCAGGTTTTTTTTTGAAGCAGGAAACTTGCTGTTTCTTTAATAGTACAGTTTTTGTTTACAATAATTGTCAAATTGTTTGACAGCAAAAACAAAACCAAACACATCAGTTTTCGTAAACGAAAACTGTACTTTCTTTCATTTCTGTCATACTTCAAAAAAATAATACCTACCTGAATTATTATTAGCCTACTGCACATGAACTGCAAAGTCAGAGATGCGGGCTGGAATCGAACTCAGACCCTCCTGGATGGAAGGTAAGCGTTCTACTAGGCTATGTGCGTATACACGTAGAAAGCGGGTTGCCGGCGCCGATCTGCCAGCGTTTGTCGGTGCTGGTCGGCGCAGTTAGTCGGCGCAGGTAGTCTCTATACTGTGTGGCGAACCAGCGCCGACAAGCTCTGAACTTCGCCGACAAGTTCCGACCTGCTCTGATCAGCGCTGGTAAGCCGTCATTTGTTGCTGTATTTGCGCGAATTTGTATTTGGAACAAGGCGTATTTTTGTTAAAAAATGCCAGCTCCTGCTTCTACCCGCTTCCTTTATGTAGCGGTTACCTGCACGGACCAGTACCGATAAGCGCTGGTAGGTCGGCGCTGGTTATCTGCTTCCTTCATGTATACGCCCTACGACTGCTTCAAGAAAGCTGAACATGTGTTTAAAAAACAGCTTTACCATCCATAATTTTAGGAACCTACAACTATATGTACACATATTGTTCTTCATAATTCTAGCAGAAACACGACTACAATATATACCTCGGACACCAGAGTCAGCACTGCAGCTTCCTCTATCACCAATCAACCCGGAAGGTCCTCCCAGCATCATCGGCGGACCCATGCCGAGCGACGCCACGCTCTCGCCTTCTGATAAACATCCCGCTGCTTGCAGCTGTCGGCGAGCCTAAACAACGCGTGTGATTAGAACCTTATCGGTTGCAGTTATTAAAAAATAATAGAACATAACCCTCATATCATATATCCCTCAACGATATCCTCCTCCTCAAGTCGTACTCCTCATTACTGAGGGTCGTGATCCTCCCTTGAAAACATTTTTTCTCTGATGATGTAACGCCATCTCTGTCTATCCTTGGCCAAGTGAAGCGCATCGTAAAATTTCGTTTCGAGAGAAGAGCTTATCTGGTCAGACCATCGCAAAGGGCTGCGACCTCTTGGTCGTTTACCGTCCACCTTGCCGGTAACCATCAGTTGTTCTAGGTTATTGCCATCTTTTCTCGCTATATGGCCGAAAAATTCCAAAACTCTGCGGAGACAAGTCGTAATAACCCTCAACGATATAAAGGTAATAAAATAGTTGCCGAAGCAAAGGGCAAACATTTATAAAGCTGCAATATGAACGAAAACTACATTTAGGGGGTATTTCACCAATATATCAATAAGTAGTTCGTAACTATTGACCAGATAAGCTAAATGTGACCTTCAAATATGAGATGTGTTCAATAATCTTGCCATTATCACGACATTCATTGAACATACATATAATTTACGTTTTTAATCATCTATATCAAAAAAAAAAAAAAACAAAATAATGAAAATAGTAGCCACCGGCATCGGGAGCAGGGATCAAGCTGCCGATAGTCAGGGCTCCAGAAAAAGGAACCTCCTCAATCGTGTCATAGGCAATAGTCATTATCACTCTTGATATGGTGGTGACATGCAAATATTAGCTATTGAAAAGTTTAGAGACGGAATTACCTAGGTTAATGATAGGTTGGTGAAATATCTCCTTAGTAATAAAGTTGATATAACATGTACGCATGTATCGTCTCGAAAGTGAGTACTTTCGTTGTTTTGAAACATGAGGTTAAAATGTTTTCGTGTCGCTAACAAAAGTTATTTTCGCGCTTCAGTTCGGTTCAGACAAGTAGTCGTCGGCCGATGCGAAGTTACATTTGCGAGAGTATAAACGCGAAACTATATTCGGAACAAAATCGCGCACTACGCGATTTTAAAATAATCGTCGCGAATTCAGTTCTGCTGACGCAAAAGTACGAAAAATACGCTAAAATAATACAAAACGTTTTCTCGACAATACCTACATCGGTTTAAAACAGTGCCAATTTATGCGGCGTGAAAACTAACGAAATATTATTTTTCATTAGCACCTCGAGTGTAGCAAAAATTTATAAACAGCATCACCATTTGATGACACGTTTGGTGCAGTGGCTGAGCGATTGGCTTCTGCGCTACGGCTCGTGGGTTCGATTCCCACACGGAACAAAAATTTATATGGCCTACAGATAGTTGTTTCGGGTCTGGGTGTTTGTGTATGTGAGATTTGTGACTGTAAACGCACCCACGATACAGGAGAAATAAATAAAAAAAAAACATTTTATGAGCGCGTAAATATTTACTGTCACACATTCTAACTATACCAAGCAAACATACATACATAAACTCACGCTTTTTTCCCATGGAGGTAGGTAGATACTGCAGAACTGCGCCACATGCTACGACCCTTACATATTCCTTTCGCTTCGTGCACGTTCATACATCTTGTCACACACACCCGCCGCCGGTTGAGAGTACTACGCACCTGTCCTTTTTGAAGAACATCACCAATAATAACAATGTGTCCATCTAGGGCGTCCTCTACTGGCGTTCCCATTGACATCCACTGATATTCCTTTTGTTAATCGCCGTTCACTCATTCACTCGACATGACCAAACCAACTAAGCATGGGAGCCTGCCGTTTTGCCAAACTTATTTTGACAAAACTTCATTACCCAAACGTATTTTAGCAACCTTTTTTATACCAATGCAATATTTGGAATGATTATAGTACGCACATTAACATTTGGTCAAATTTTTACTCGGCAGAATATTACCAAGGATAATATCATTAAGGCATTTGGTCTTTAATCAAATGATTTAATACAGCAAACAATCTTTAGACAATAAACATTTAGTGAAATGATTGTAACACGTGTTGGCCACCGGTTCAGAATAAAGGATTCATAATAGAAAACCAGACATTTCAGTATAAACATAGATATTTATTACTTCCTTCAACATAAACCACAAATACACTCGGTACAATTCCAATTATTCAATACATAATGATTTAATCTGTACTTACACTTGTATCTGAAGTGTTACCATTTAATCCAAAATTACACAGTAAGTATCACTTGATGTTCACACCTCGACGTCTCTGACAAGACTGCCGAATGACTACCAATAACTTTTTAATCATGAACGAATGAATGATCGATTGAGTGAATGTAAGTAATATGACAGTTACTAGAGACAATCTAATATGGTATTACCAGAGACAAGCTAACAGTTCGGCCATCCTGTTCAAAGCGTGTCCTCACGCGTACAGTTTTATACACACTATAAAAACGAGTTTCACTATTTAAACACCAACGATAATATCGTTAAATTAATTTAATTATGTAAACTACAAAACAATCATAGTCTTAATTAGGTGTTATTTTTCCAGTAATCAAACAGTTGTATAACATTGGCAATCTAGCAACAAATTATAGTTATAAAGAATATAACACAACAGTATCTATACTTTCTAAAACATTGTTTTATGAAATAACAATTACAATCAACCTATTCCTTCTTCCTACGTCGCTCTCGGTTGTTATTTCCTGTGCTCATCCCGAATAAATACTTTTTCCTTCTTTCTTTTTCTCCTTAACCCTGAAGGCCGCGATCTCAATAAAACACCTTCATTTTTCTGTGAACTCATTAATATAAAACTCAATCGATTAATATTAATAATATAAAGCACATTTAATCCTGTAATAACTTAAAGTTTGTTATCTCTACCTTGTTTTCACTATTGCTACTACGACTAACCTCTTTATTACTCTCCAAATCTCTACAAAACGCCAAGACTACATCCTGTCGATAACGGCCACGTTTGCGGGACATGGAGGTGTCTTCAATCAGATACCTCTCATTGGAAAGCACCCTTACCACGCGATCATGGTCCTTGAAACTTAACCACTAGTATCCGACACGCACTATCGTGGTACACCCATCTCTCAACGCAAACCTAATCTCCCTTCCACACTTTCTGATTTCCTACACCTATCAAACCCCTATGTTCTCTAGCCGTTGTTCCCCAATACCTTCGCTCGCTCTACCCCCAGCCTATCTAACTCCTCCAGATCAGCTACATCGGCGGCATTAGACACAGTAGAGTACAAAATTCCTTCCGTTCCGCTAGCAATGCCAAAACTAAATGACAATTCAGTGACCCTTTCCAGGTTATGTTATGGATCGTGGCACCGTTGCCTATCTGGACTTCATAAATACAATCATCCCAGGTTTCTTCATCTTGGCTACGGAAAAGTTGACAGAGCGTCCAAAATAAGTCCACCAAAACGTTCGACTCGCCCACTCGCTTTAGGCGACGGTATTGCCAATATTCTTCATTCCACATAAAGGAACAAACTCTCTAAATCTTTTACTGGTAAAGCTTCTTTCCTAGTCGGCTGTCAGGCGAGAAGGCATATCAGCCAATACGTTTCTCAAACACTCGTATACTCATCTATGATTTATTATTTTTGACAGCAGTTATACCAACATATACATTAAAACCATAAAACAATACTTGCAAATAACAGCCACCCCCCTCGCTCTTAATGAAAAGACCTAGGCAGTCCGCATCCACCGTATGGAGGTAACGCTGATTCCTTCGTTTAGATGAGAGTTACCCTCTCATTCACCAGCAGGCGCCTTGCACAGAGCCCATTCCAAACACCTTTCTCAAAACAACAAAGAGCCTCATCAAATCTGCAATGCCCAACTTTGTCGTGGTTTCCTCCGTACATCTCCTTCAGACCTCCTTAGAAACCAGCTAAATATTATATATCCTGCGTTATTCATGACCGTGCACCCCTTTTGCCGAGTATATTTTCAAACATCTGCACTTCCTCATCCACCATTCTGCGCAATGGCAAAGAGTACTCAACTCAGGAATGTTCAAAATACAAGTTCCCATGTACGGGGACCGAAACCAAGCCGCGATTACGCGTTAGTATGCACCACTCGATAGCCAAGTCGAGACTCGATAACACAATCAAACACCTGTAGCTGGACCCAGCAGTGTGCAACTCACGAAATCAGATTGCGCTTAGTAAATGTGAATCCACCAGTCAGTACAAATTGTGATAGCAAGCACACTATAAGTCCACTCAAAGACGCTAGCACCGCCAAGGTAGAAGATTCCTAGGAGCGAATCTCATATTCGTCAGGGAGAGGTTCTACGGCCCAAAACATGAGACAGATCGAAACACTCCTACGAAATCGTCTTGCAAAAGCACACCCGTCAGTCCGTCCATCTTTGCACGCATCGGTGTGTAACTTGTGTTGTTGCTTTAAAATCACACAAAGCTAACAATAGACGCCACGTAAGTAAAGTATCAATCCTGAATACCACTCCATATCCATGCCACCTCCTTTCGAGTGCCAGTCAATGGTAATGGTAATGTCAAATACCTATTAATAAACAAAACATTAAATATCAATCATCAATCAATTAATATAAATTCGTAGACAACCCCAAAAATTTACCAATTTCACGCTGGTTTTAAGTGCCGGGAACTTCGAGACACCATCTGCTCTCCCACCACGTGACCGTATACATGAGTCCACTTCAAAACCCAACAAATCAAACTCCGTAACCATTTCGTTAGCGCCCGTAAATCGTAAATCCTTCAGATCATTAAAAACAATCCTGATGTTTATTAAGTTATGTTTAAAAATAGACACGCTAATTGTCTTTTAATTCTGTTTTAAAACTACTTTTTTTTCGTAAATAAGCCATATTTCCTATTTATAATTATAACAAAGTGTAACCTGACGTCATGGCTTCCCTGGTCTCGTATGAAAGTGCCAGACCCAAAATGGTGTTTTTCTTTTTGCAATTATGTTGAGCAATGGCTACTAGCCCATTCAGCCAATGCCAACAAGTTACTCGCCACAATTTATCAAATCATCAGAGCTATATGACTCAAAAGTCTTCTGTGAACATTTTTTTTAAACTTGTAGTAAATGCAAATGTTTAGTGTTGATAGACCGCGTTAGCAAAGAATTCCCAGAAATTGCTACATCGTCCTTACGACGTATTATATGCAAGTAGGAAACCATGACCGTCTTCGATACGGCATCTACCAGATAAAAGATTCTTTGCCTTCTTCACCTCGAAGCGAACCACGGTACGTAAATGCTCCCATCAAATACTAGATTAGATGCGATGGACACGAAACAACAATGTCACCACTAGACAATAAGTATACAGGGTACACCCTTTTTTAACCGACTTCAAAAAGGAGGAGGTTCTCAATTCGGTTGTATTTTTTTTTTATTTTCCAAAAAAATCACCCTGTTTGGAATTTGAATGGTTATTAAACTAGGCACCTCAGTATAAGAACGTCCTAGGAGCGCGGGACAATCCAAAACGCAATCGTGAACCACTCGAACATCTATAACCTTCTTGACACCTTGTACCTCAACACTGGCTGTTAGTGTACATACAACAATAAAATTCACACCCATACCTCCAAGCAGTAGAATATTAGAAGAAACCTTTACATGGAGACCAAGTTCCCTAGCTCTACTAACTGTAATAAATGAACACAGACTTCTCAAACCTTATGACATGATACAGCCTCACCACTGATCCTATTATCAAAACGTATTTGTCACTGCAACTATTAGTCGCGCATAACTTGGGAACACAGACTTCTCAAATCTAATGACTTGATACAGCCCCACTACTAATCCTAATATCGAAAAATCTATTTGTCACTGTAACCGTCAGTTGCGCATAATTTGAGAACACCGACTTCTCAAATCTAATGACTTGATACAGCCCAACCACTAATCCTAATATCGAAAAACGTATACGTATTAGCCACTGCAACTATCAGCTGCGCATAACTTGGGAACACCGACTTCTCAAATCTATAGACTTGATACAGCCCAGTCACTGATCCCAATATCGAAAAACGTATCCGTCACTGTAACCATCAGTAACGCATAACTTGAGAAGACTGACCTCTCAAATCTAATTACTGGATACAGCCCAGTCACTGATCCCAATATCGAAAAACGTATCCGTCACTGTAACCATCAGTAACGCTTAACTTGAGAAGACCGACTTCTCAATTCTCGTTATTGCACAATGCCAAGTAAACAAAGAATAATTAAACCGTGGATAACGCCTGGTCTTTTAAGGTGTATACGTAACAGGGATAGTCTCTGCCATAAAACAAAAAAGGATCCTAATAATCAAATTTTAAGAGTAACCTTCACACGATACAGGAATTTCTGCAATAATTTATTAAAAAAAATAAAAAGTCAATATGAACGTACTGAATTTGAAAAACATCGCAATAACCCGAAGGCAACCTGGAATCTTATAAAAACCATCTCTAATCTCCAAAGTAACAAGTCTCCCGCTAGTGAGCTACTTTCCCTAAACGAGGACCCATCTTGTTCAGTTGACGCTGTAAATAACTTCTTTGCAAATGTGGGTAATAGCCTTGCATCTAAAATTGTATCTAGTGATGCTTCTAGTGGTTTTGACTCTGGCGCAGCGGTGTCCTATCCTAACTCCATGGCAACCTTTGAGGCGGACAATGAGGAGATCGAAGGTATCATTCTTGGCCTCAGACTGAATAGTGCAGTTGGTTGGGATGGAATTTCTGCTGTGCTGATTAGGGCTGCCAGACACATTCTTGTCCCGATTATTTGCCATGTCTTTAACCTCGTACTAGCGACAGGGGTCTTCCCTGCCGTCTTTAAAAAGGCACTTGTACACCCCATATACAAGAATGGTGACAGAGGCAGTGTTAACAACTACAGACCCATTTCTGTCCTAACAATTCTGTCCAAAATCCTTGAAAAAATCTTGAATAAACGACTCCTTAATTATTTGAACTCACACAATATCATTGCTGAGAATCAGTATGGCTTTAGATCTGGCAAAAGCACAGAAGATGCGGTTTTGGAACTAACTAGTACTGTGGCAAAAAACATCAATAATAAAGTAAAAACTATAGCTATTTTTCTTGACCTCTCTAAAGCTTTTGACACTGTCTCTGTCCCCATCTTGCTCAAAAAATTGGAGAAAATTGGTATAAGAGGAGTGTCTCTCCAAATTTTTAAGAGCTACCTAAGTGACCGTTCCCAAATCGTCAAAATAGGTGGTTACACGAGTAAAGAGGAATTGCTTACTTACGGTGTCCCACAGGGTAGTGTCCTTGGACCTACCCTGTTCCTCATTTACATAAATGACCTCTGTAAGCTGTCCTTATCGTATTCTAAAATTATAACATATGCTGATGATACAGCGATACTCGTCCACGGGAATGACTGGTATGAAACCCGTTTGCATGCCGAATCTGCTTTGCAAGCTGTTATGGACTGGTTGACTAAGAATCTACTTACTCTCAATTTAGTAAAAACCAAGTTCATTACGTTTGCACCAAAGGTAACATCACAACCAGCCTCTTCCTACACAATAACGGCGCACAATTGCTGTGTAACACCATCTTCAGACTGCAGTTGTCCAAAAATTGTGCGAACACATAATATTAAATACCTAGGAGTTCTGATTGATAGTACGATGACATGGAAAGAACAGGTCGAGTCACTGGTCTCCAGGGTTAGAAAGCTCATTTTTGTCTTTAAAAATCTGAGAACGTCTGCAGATTTTTCAACACTTAGGACAGTATACTATGCGCTAGGGCACTCCATTCTAACCTACTGTATAACGGCTTGGGGCAGTTCTGGAAAGTGCTTAATGTTGCGTTTAGAGAGAGCACAGAGGGCTGTATTGAAAGTCATGGCACATAAGCCCATTCGCTTTCCTACCACGGAACTGTATACACTATGTAAAATACCTACAGTTAGGCATTCATTTCTCTTGAACACAATACTTCGCAAACACTCTCAAATCTCATTTGACCCTGACTTTAGTAAACAGAAACGGAGGATTGACAGAGTTTGTCCGACTGAGATGGTCAAAACTGAAGTAGTCAGACGTCAGTTTCACTTTTTAAGCCCCATTCTATATAACAAAGTTAATAAAGAACTTAACATTTATCCCCGGACGTTAAGGGAATGCAAAACGCTCACGAGAAATTGGCTTCATACCCTCCCCTACGAAGAGTTAGAATCATTTATTAAAACCTAAAATTCTTATCCCAAATATATCCTACCTGTTGAAATTCACATACCCGTGACATAAATCCCTACGCATAAATGTGCACTCAATCACAAACTTACATTCACTACACATACACACAAACATTCACTACACATACAAACAAACATTCACTACACATATAAACAAACATTCACAATGCAAACATACACCATTTACACTAACGTAATGTTCCTTACCCTAACTTTAGTCTTATGTTTAGTCCTTACTTACCTTTTTATTTCATTGGAACGCTGCCGCCTTTGACCTCTTGGAGGTGGGCGTTAATGGCTGCGACACAGTTTTATAACTAATGTAGCTATTATCGTACGCAAACTTATTGTAAACCTGTTTTTAGTTCCAATAAAACATTATTATTATTATGTATCTTGCCCTCTTCGCCTATGTACTGGCGGCTTTTCAGGGGGCCCAGCTAGTGAGCTGGCGAGTCACCGTCTGCCAACACTTCAATTTTAAATGTTGAAAGGCAGACGCCGTTTTCTTCCGGCAATAGAAGTTATCAGTCCACCTAACACCCCTTCCCATAGACCAGATATTTTTCACCACATTTTACAATAGTCTTGCACCCACCTGGGACGGTCCACGACTGTACTCCAATAGTGCAGCCGTGGATAGTCCCGGGTTGGTGCCCCACCCCATTTTAGATTAAAGCTCTCAAAGGGGCCTCTGCGCGTTGGACCTGTGTCCCCGTGTATGCCTTCCAAAGGACCGGACATCTTCCGCACGGAAGATGAGCCGTGATGTCTTAACTTATTGTAAACCTGTTTTTAGTTCCAATAAAACATTATTATTATTATTATTAATCTAATGACTGGATACAGCCCAGCCACTGATCCCAATATCGAAAAACGTATCCGTCACTGTAACCATCAGTAACGCAAAACTTGAGAAGACTGACTTCTCAAATCTAATGACTGGATACAGCCCAGCCACTGATCCCAATATCAAAAAACGTATCCGTCACTGTAACCATCAGTAACGTAAAACTTGAGAAGACTGACTTCTCAAATCTAATGACTGGATACAGCCCAGCCACTGATCCCAATATCGAAAAACGTATCCGTCACTGTAACCATCAGTAACGCAAAACTTGAGAAGACTGACTTCTCAAATCTAATGACTGGATACAGCCCAGCCACTGATCCCAATATCAAAAAACGTATCCGTCACTGTAACCATCAGTAACGCATAACTTCAGCCGATTCGTTATGAGTATAATTATGCTCTTTGAATACGTATACTCTAAAGCTGGGATGGCCAGATTCATTACAATAAAAGCAATTGAATTTAATTAATCGTTCAGGATTTAAAGTTGTCGATGTGTTGCGTTAATAAGAGACCTGTTATCATACCCATTTCTTTTGCTTGTATGTTGTAACTTCTCTAGTTTGCCCTACTTTGACTATTCTAAAATACTGACTCACTAAATTAAGCTACTTGAACTCCCACTTTTGTGGCCTGATTATCTACTCTATTTAAAATTCAATCCACCGCCTGTTTCCTATGAATTTTACACCTATTCAGTCAATTCAGTTTTATGCAATAATAATTTATTGTTCCAATGATTAAACATACACGACATGTTTAAAATCTCAAGTACTGTAATTATAGACACAATAGATAAACAATGGCACTGACGAACCGGTTCGTCGGTCGGGACGTTAGCGGTTAATTAGCATTTCAGTAAGGAGTTCAGCATAGTTCTCACGGCAAGGGAATAGATAACTATTTTTTCTTCAATGCTCCCTACTTATGCAAAAGAGAAGGTCATCTTTGATACCACGTTTTCGTAACCCCAGTAAGATTAGGAAGGACGTAATGTATGTTGTTTTTCATATAATCCACATATTTCCGCGCATTCTTCAACTTTAGTGATCCGTACTAACAGAGTCTGTTCTTTACTCATAGGCTTCAAATCCGTTACGATGTTTGCGTTAAAGTTTAACTTATTTTTATCTGAACTCCAGGCTTTATTTAACATTGTCATAGTCAACACAATACTAATTGGTAAAGACTCACCCGGACTCGAGCTATCGTTGCGATATCTCCTTCGCATTGATCTTTCTCCTGTATTCCTGCTTTTCGTTTCTTGTAATTTTGTTTGTTCATTGAACTGTTCATTTATGATAACATTTCGCTTTTTCAAATTTCTGGTCCATCCAGTAGTATTCATTCCGCTATCCAACGACTTAACTTTCCCTGCTCTCTAACCTGAGAACTCCTTGCTCTCTAACCTGAGAACATCCTGGCCGTCTGTCCTAGCCAAAATGCTAAATGCTCTAATCCTGAACATTTCCTGGCCCTGGGCGATCCATCGTCATCTATAACCATCCATGAACATCAGTCCTTCCCCTCGACTGTGTCTTTCCTTGTCCATTGTGAGTGTATCTGAAACTTACAGCTGTAAAGCTTAGTGTTTGTTCATAAACACGAAACAATATTTAAGATTATAATAAAAGTCAAAGTCATTGTTTTATTAAAAACTCAAACTATTTATTTGCACACTAAGGTTATTATCATAATATTGATCCAATATTGTTCCATTTATAATTGCATTATTTTAAAGAAGCTATTAAGGCAGAAATAAAGCAGTTTTCTTTTCCATCTCTATCCTTGTAAGCCATACTATGCAAAAACACTAAAAAATAATCATCATATCATGATAATAATTACACGAATAAAATAACCGTACCAATTCTACTTTGAATAAAGTAAACTAAAATCTTTATATAAATATCCTATTAATGTTATAATATCTAAGTATGTAACAGAACACAGACTACCATATCGATTGGTCGCTTAACAAATTGAATAATTATAAATCTACCACAGTAGAAACTTCCATAAATTCATAATCGAAATTAATACTTCGTTTTCTAAATATGGATGATGTGATATTTATTAATAACGGTTCTTTAATATTATTACGGTAAAGAGTAAGGAAATAAATATCGTATGACAGATGGAAAAGAAAAATAAAATATTTGATATTTATTTTACTTAAATAGCCACAAAAATATATTTACCGGGTGGGAAAAATAAATTACACCTGATAATAAATGACATCAAATATCCGTTAAAATGTGGACGTGAAAAAGGGAATTATGAGAATTCCCTTATTATCCCGCTTCTGAACTGTTGGCCACCGGTTCAGAATAAAGGATTCATAATAGAAAACCAGACATTTCAGTATAAACATAGATATTTATTACTTCCTTCAACATAAACCACAAATACACTCGGTACAATTCCAATTATTTCCAATTATTCAATACATAATGATTTAATCTGTACTTACACTTGTATCTGAAGTGTTACCATTTAATCCAAAATTACACAGTAAGTATCACTTGATGTTCACACCTCGACGTCTCTGACAAGACTGCCGAATGACTACCGATAAGTTTTTAATCATGAACGAATGAATGATCGATTGAGTGACAGTGACAGATGACAGTTACCAGAGACAATCTAATATGGTATTACCAGAGACAAGCTAACACACGCTTATATCTTTTGAAAATCGAAACAGCTAGGCTAGGTAAGAACTGTGACCACATAACGCATGAGCCGAGCGAGCGAAGCGAGCGTTCCGCGGCAGCGGCCGGCGAGTGCCAGAAACATATTTTTAAATGTAAAACCAGAAACTACTACCAGAATAGTGAAGACGATACTCAATATTTGGCTTATTATATTTTGCGTAAAATATGTTAATACTAACTGAAATATTTGACTACATTAAAATTGGTAAAAGTACTAGTTGGTAGGCAAGTTATTGTTTAAAGCTATTGCCCATCCTCGTGATGTAATCCCTCAATCATCTTTAACGACACTCGTGAGAAGTGATGGGATGAATATTCTACCTAACATCACATCCCAAACACGATTATAGTTATACATACCTCCATCGAAACACCCTTTTAATGGTTCAATTAATTTCGATTGGGGCTTTAATTTGGACAGGATTTGTCCGCTCGAATGGGACATCCCGTTGCGAGCCCGCATCAATGTAATGGTATCGAGCGTCCCGCGGTCGCAGGTTAATATCCGGATTATGCATAACGGAAAATTGTGTAATAACAACCGATTTATAGTACTAAGTCGAGGAAACAGTTGCGTTTAATTTTCCCTACAATTTAGATCAGACGGAGCAATTTGAAATGGTAATTAACACGGCCGGGTGATGGATGGTCTTGGTTCGCGCGCACATCACGCCACCTATTCATCATAGTACTGAGCTGTCGATAAAGTTTATTTATTATTTGCTGAACCACTTCATCATTGAAGTTGTTCATCGAAAACAATTTTGTATATTTCGATGAAGTTCCGGTTGAGATTGGACGGATTTTGAATGAAATATCGCGTATATCGTGTCCAAAGTAATTTAGAATGGGATAAAAGACTGTTATTCAATCTGAGCGTTGTGCTTATTTACACGAGTTCATGTCAATGTTAAGATAATTTTCGTAATATGTATCATAATCTTCGGCCATCAATTTCTTAAAACGATTTCTGTGCTGAAAACACATGAATTAATTATGTATACAACAATTTTAAAGTAATTTTTCATTTAGGAAGCTTACCTCAAACAGTTGCTCTCTTGCATGTCTAAGCTGTGTATCCCTCGCACTGAGCGCTGCGGCTAGTTGGAGTGACCGTTCAGCTTCGTCACGAGCATGTCGAAGTAACGCTGCTCGCTCCCGCTCCCGCTCAGCTCGCTCTGCGCCCAGCGCTGATGACGCTCCACCCCGTGAACGCATCTGTACAAATGTAGCATACTATAACAAAAATGAAAGTAGAAATGCATTTTTTTGAATTCCTTGTATACAGACAGGGTCTACCAACGGTATGTAGTGTGGCGAGCTGTGGTTTCAAAATAAATCACAATATCGTTATTGATCTTCATCCAAGGAGAGATGTTGAAAAAGATTATTAAGAATGAAAGAAACGTATCAAATTAACTGACTTGATACGTTTCTGAAGATTTTAATAAAGTCATGAAAGTCAGACTTCATGAATAATTATTAAAAGTTAGAACTTAATAAAAAGGAAAGGCTAGCACACTTTCCCTAGTAGAGAACAATGTAAGAGGAATAACTTATGTTATAAGAGCATTCGCCGAGAAGTTTCTGTATGTGTAAAATTCTATAAGCTGTGAAACAACTGGGTAAGTTCAGTGTGACCTAGATATTATCCGAGAATAATGAGCCTTGCAAACGTTGCCGGATCAAAAGATATGATATAATAAATTGAATGACCACAATGTTTGTTCCACACAATAATGACTTTGTTAATGATACTCGCATATTTTGGAACAAAAGACCAACCCATTTTTTTATATTATGAGCCCTGTATAATTTTATTTAGAGGTAAAAAACCCTTTTACGTGACAACGCATTTCTCTCGCACCGTCCAACTACATTATTGGATTACTTATTATGCAAATATTTGCCTTCAAAATACAAAATGATTAAATTTAACCTGTTCATAGTTTCTTATGAAGTCTCGAAGCTCTTTCTCTTTGTCTTCGAGCGTGGCGTAGAGTTGTTTCATTTGGTTTAGTAAATCAAATTTCTCTGCTTTCAACCGCTTTTTGTCTGCCTTCAAAGCTGGAACAAAATGTTTATATTTTATACAAAGTCAATATTGAAGTATATGAAGTAATTTTACGTGTACCGGATACCTACCTATTAAAAAAATGGAAAAGAGAAGGATTTTATTAAATTTTTGCTGAAGCAAGGAGATATCGTCACTACATAGTATAAAACAAAGTCGCTTCCCGCTGTCTGTCCCTATGTAAGCATGCTTAGATCTTTAAAACTACGCAATGGATTTTGATGCGGTTTTTTTTTATAGATAGTGATTCAAGAGGAAGGTTTATATGTATAAATTGTACACGTGCGAAGCCGGGTCGCTAGTTTCGAATGAAACGTGAATTTATTTCAAAATATATTGTATGAATCGAACAGTCTACGAGTAGTAAGCGACAAGCTTGTATGTGCAGTAGGTACACTAGCGTGCCTCAATCCCGAGTGATTCAAACTCTTTGAGCGCTAGCTGCTCGCTTTGGGGGCCTGTGTCCTTTGTCGCTCCGCTCTCTATGCAGATCCCCTCAACTCGGACATTTGTAAGTTTCCAACGTTTGATAGGAAAATAAAACGCATCCGAGATTGATCTACATTTTACCGTTTTTGCAAACGTTTCTAGAGACTTGTCGATCGTTTTGACGATTGCCATCACTTTGGAAGTTTGGAAATTGGATTTCGGTTCCGGCTCAGATTTTATTGGCAATCATAAAGTTCATGAATTTTTGAGTTTTTGCACTTCCGGGAATCAGTCAAACTTGAATACTTTGACATTTGTTTGACGGGTGATGTAATAATTTAACATGTAACTTTATTTAGTTTATGGATTGTTGTGGTTTGTGCGTAGGTAGGCAAGAGCCCTTTGATTGTGGTTTTATCGATCACGTCTAGCAGTTACATAAGGTAAACATATTATGTAGGCATGTATATGTACGTCTAACACAAAGATACGGCCGTTTGTTCTCGTTACGGTCTTGTCTGCTTATGTACAAAATAGGTACTGATTGTCTTTTACTTTGTGACCAGATGCCTCACTTTTTTGTGAGAGAGCCCTTGTAACCAAAGCCTTATGATATGCTGAGTAATAGTAAGCGACGCTAAACTTCACTGTAGATGTCTTCATGTACGAAATATTGTCATCAAAGCAAATTACTTGGCAAACATAGAAAACTATTCTATAATATGTATAGGATAATGAAACAAGTTTGCGAACAGACTTGTTCAGATACCAACATCATCGCTATCGAAGTGTTCTGCTTATTTACTTGGTACAACCACTGAACGTGACTTCATTATTTTGCTTGCCTTCCATCGATCGACCACGAGTTGAGACGCAGTAGGCACAACTACAGCCGAGGTAAACGATAATATCTCAACTTGTCATAACATTTCAAATTATGATTGAACCATTTATAATTGTATCTAGCTCAACTCACCGAAACTGTTTCGACGAAGTTACTTAATTTGTTCTGTTTTTATGTCTATTATTTCATATTGTATCCGAATAGCAAAGTTTTATGCCGATTATTGATATTTTGATGTTTTGTTCCATCAGTTTTACAACCGTTGTATTCGGCGTAGAGCTTAAGATGATTGAAATAGTGACCTACTTATTCGATTATGGTGTTCGTGAAATAAGGGCAATGGAAATTCGATATGGCGAATGTCATAAAGTGAATAAGGCTTAAAATTCAGCAGTAATGTAGATAAATTGGGTAAACTTTCAGTCTAGCTCGTTAAACGTTCTGAAATTGATATTAGAATGGCAAAAAAAAATCAGAATTAAAGTATTAATTTTTTGTTTGCTTGCAAATAATGTCTATCTATGATACAAAAATGCTACAGTACCTACCTACCTACATAACAGTTTGTAAAACATAATTGGTGGAACCACAACGTCAACGTAACTGTTTTATTTTTACTAAGATAAGACTAAGATACCTATAGTTTGTGGCATACATATCGATACCTCTGGGCTCAAAGGGAGTATAGCACAAAATTGAACATGGATTTTCAGGAGAAGTAAAAAACAAAAAAAACGAATTTTCGTTATAATTATGTGAAAATGTCATTATGCCAAAAATGTGGCCTTTGAGCCCAGAGGTATCGATATATGCGATTTTTTTAGGTATCTTGTCCACATTTTAAATTACAATTTTGTAATTACCCCTCGTTAGCCCGCCGATTACCTACTTGTATATAATGAACCAGAATTCTTATTTCTAATAGGGGAATTATAAATCGAATAAATAATATATGACGAGCGGCATTAAAATACTAACTCGGGCGAAAAAAATACTGAGCGGGGGAAAATATACATTTCCTTACACCGACACGGATAGGTTAGGTTCAGGAAGGGGATGACTTCGGGATGACTTCGTTCGCTCGCTTCGCTCGCTCACTCTAGCCCCCGTCATCCACTTCGTGTTAGGTTACTTTAAACCCTGCAGATAGAAATAGGAGCCCCGCGCAGCGGGGTTCCGTCGACGCTCCTTTGGAAACCCAAACAACCTTACAAACATACAACAATAATGTGAGTGAAATTTGTTCGCTTAAGAATTATTATACTGATCGTTCTGAATAACTAGTACCCCAAATTCGTAATTTTAAGTCGCCGTTTTCAATATTTGTGTTCGCCCTGTCTTTCGCCCACTTAGTATTTCAGTACGCCATAGGTAATCAGTATTTTTGACACCCTTACTTTGAATTTATATTCGATCGTTTAAATACTAGCCTTTCTAATATGGTTCAATCAGCGACAAAAGTAACAGAACATTTCTGATAAAGACTATTTGATATAAATAAAAACTTTAATATTGATGATAAAAACTTTAATAAAAACTTTAATATTGATGAGTTGTAT
The DNA here is from genome assembly GCA_905220435.1 of Amphipyra tragopoginis. Classification (NCBI taxonomy): domain Eukaryota; kingdom Metazoa; phylum Arthropoda; class Insecta; order Lepidoptera; family Noctuidae; genus Amphipyra; species Amphipyra tragopoginis. The sequence goes on from HG992006.1 coordinate 16,638,000, forward strand.
CTAGACTATCAATTTGAAATATAATATATCTACTTTTTGAAATATTTAATTAGCTGAGATTAATATGTCGCTAACTACTTGTTTATTAACTTATGTCGCTGTCTGTACCAGCTGCTAAAACACACATTCCACGCAATTCTGACAACTTTCTTCAGCCTAATGACATTAGGGAAAATGTCAGTCCAAGTTACAGGAGCCAGCCCTTGGAAGGACGTGACCCGCTTGCTGATGTGGGTCTGTAAGGCAGTGTACCTCGCCAAATATTATGAGCATAGTTTATCAAAATGTCGGCTTACTCCACGCTTCTCCGGTATCGGAGCGGCACTCAACAAATTGCCCACTTTTGTGGGATCGAATCGGATTATTGTGATAAAGCCACTGTAGGTGTTAGTTCTCTATTTATTAAACTATTTTCTTTATAGGTATACAAGCTCGGAAAGGGGGTACTAATCCAGAAGGGTGTTAAAGAATCCATAATTATGAATAACTTTTTGTTCTACAAGTTTCCCCAAAAGTCAACAGTTTAAGAGCCATTACGCACTGTCGACTGGTCGCCGGAGACTCGGTCGACGGCGACTTTGACTTTCTATAGTTTAAATAAGTGTTTACGCACTTGGTCGCCGGTCGCCCGGGCGACTATGCTTATGTTTTGGTTGCCGAGAGACCAAGTCTCCGGCGACTAGTCGACAGTGAGTAATGGTTCTAAGAGAAATAGCTGTTCAACCATTTCATAGAAATAGATACGCTAAAATCTATCTATCCTCAGCTATCATCATGTGTTTACATTCTAGGTCATATTTGGGGTCACGGGTTAGAAGCTCCATTTTCTAAATTCGTAACTTAACCTAAGTAAATAATTTTTGTAAAAACTAAAATGAAAACCATTTTCCACGGAAATAAAAATTATCGAATTTTGATATTTTAACACTTGCTTTAAAATAGTCATCAGTGATATTTTAAGTGGCCCGCGAATTAGCACCTTCCGACTAACCATGAATAATGTACAAAATAAAACCTTGCTGCAGCTTCTATGCATTTTAAGACCTATAATAGCTCTACGAAGTGGATTTTAGTACGGTCGCCCAAAATTCATCGTGTTTATTTGCATCATCATCTGCCTAGCCTTATCCCAACTATGTTGGGGTCGGCTTCCAGTCGAACCGGATGCAGCTGAATATCAGTATTTTACATGGAGCGACTGCCTATCAGACCTCCACAACCCAGTAACTGGGTAATACGATACTCTTGGTAAGACTGGTTGTCAGACTTTCTGGCTTCTGACCAACAGTAACGACTGTCAAAGATCTACAAATGACAGCCGGGAACAACGGCTTTACGTGCTTTCCGAGGCACGGAGGAAACTCGCTATGGTAAATGGTCACCCATCCACAGACCAACCTCGGCAAGCGTGGCTTAAACCGGAAGATCGGTCTATGCGGCTGTAATTATTTAGCCACGAGCTCCTCCGACTCCACGAGTCTATTTGCATCAGTTTGGCTATATTAATTCGCCTAGTCACCAGTTTTCTATATACATGGCAGTTTTCACGTTATGATATGCAGACTTATCGGTTTAAACGTGAGCGCCTGTGAGCTTTCATGATTCGACATTTTCCACGAATAGATTTAAAATTCAGGCAGTAAAATTGAATAGATTTATCACTGTTATAACTTCGTATGACTTTACACTTTTAATATTCGTAACGACTTTTTAATAACTAATCTCATAATTCGATATTAAACTACAGTTTTAAGTGTTATAACTAAGTTTAATACTGCTATTAATGTCTTTAACAAACTAATGCAATAAAAATATAATGGTTAGTGTAATGGTGACATTAATTTCTTCAGTAAAGTACCTAATACCGACATAAACCCGGCCATTATGTTTTTGGGTAAGATCTAGTTTGATATATGTTTACAAATGTTTCCGCTAGGGTTAACAGAAGGATGTAGCTGGACTTAGTATTTGTCTTTGTATTAATAATCACTACATAGCATAAAACAAAGTCGCTTCCCGCTGTCTGCCTGTCCCTATGTACCCTTAGATCTTTAAAACTACGCAACGGATTTTGATGCGGTTTTTTTTAAGAGATAGAGTGATTCAAGAGGAAGGTTTATATGTATAAGGCCGGCCATACACGGGCAACTCGAGCAGTTAGCCAGTGATAAACATACACGGACAGCTCGAGCAGTCAGTGGACTGCTTGACCGCACGCCGTGCCGCCAACCGTCCGAAGCAGTTGCAACTGCTCGAGCTGTCCGTGTATGTACGTACGTAGAAGGCTGTAGTTTACTATGCAGTTGCAGCTTCAAGCAGTCGATACTGACTGCTTCAAGCTGCCCGTGTATGGCCGGCCTAAGACATTGCACCCGTGCGAAGCCGGGGCGGGTCGCTAGTAAATACTATACTGGACTGTCTCGTTGGTCTAGTGGTCGCAAGCGCGATGGCTGAGCGTCAGGTCCTGAGTTCAATTCCCAGGTCGAGCAGCGTTATTGGGTTTTTCCGTGGGGAATTTCTCAGTAGCAGCCAGGGGTCTGGATTTGTGGCCGGTTGATGGTCATAGGATCGCTCCCTATTACATGGGACTTAAACATAACGGCGAAATGAAGGTGACATGAGGCCTATGTTCAGCAGTGGACGGCAATAGGCTAATATGATGATGATGAGGGTGTACTAATACACTGCTCAACCTTTCGGGGAATACAGGCGTGGTGTTATGTTATAACAATAAAATAATATGGCCTTGCTTATTCGGAATGTGACGTAATGATTACATTATTATGATGATCGCAGAAAGCTGCATATAATGTTGAGTTGTATTAACCTAATTGATATAAACTCTTCACATAATCTCTATATTTAATCAACATTGTCAACACGACCAGCAAAGTCAGGTCTGTTATTGTTTTCGGTCAAAAAATACGTGACAAGACAATCTATTAACAGATACCGCAATTAGTGTTTGTGGTGGTTGCGGGCAAAAAAGTATTTTAATATAAAAACGATACGCATCGAATTGATAACCCCTTTTTGAAATCTGTTAAAAGCGAGTAAAATTACAAAAAGAAATACTACTTACAGTTAACAGCTTCTCTAGCAAGGAGCAGTTCCTTTTCCAACTGTTGAGGGTCTAGCTGTGGTCCATCCTGTGTATCAGACTTAGCTCGCTCCAGTAACGCACTCCCTGCTTCACCTCGCTCTGCCGCCGCCACCAAAAGACGACGCACTCGGGTTAACTCAGCCTGTACAATAATAGATTTAACCCTTACTTTAATACAAACATGCACATCGAAACTACAAATCGCCATAATGCTACGATCCTTACATACCTAGTCCTTTCGCTTTGTCCACGTTCATATATCTTGTCATTACATGCACGCCTGCTTTGAGTAACTACGCACGTGGTCTTTTTGAAAAACATCACCAATAAGACCGATGTATGTCTTTCTACAGCGTCCTCTAACTTTAATATGGTCTCGGAACAAGAATTAAACAAATGGCTCTATCTCCGTAATAAAAATTTATCGCTCTGGTCTCTAAAATTTCATACCTAAATATATAATAATAAAAACATTGCTCCAACCAAGCAGTTCTGGAGGCCAATATAAAAATAGGCTTATAATACACCTTCTTTTCGAAATAAAATACAGAACACAATTAATATCAATATATAAAATACGCCAGGTCAACCAAATACGCTGATTTTCGAGATCATCACAAATACGAAGTTAAATGGCTCGAAGCCTTATTTTGTGACTGTAAGTTGAAGAAGCTTATATAGGTAAGTATAAGCTAAGTAAAAGTATTTCGACTGAGGTGATGATCATGGTAATCTATAAATAAAGACAACAACATGATAATAATTTCAAAATGTTAAACCCTTAAAATTTATTTCATTGATAATGTCAGTCATAGTTAAACAGCTTGATGATGTAGCATCAGCATTAAATAATTAATTACTTCGTTCAGGTTGGCTTTGGCTCAAACATACCTACACATTATATAGAACACAGGAAAAGGAATTCCCAGATAATATTAAGTATGCATAACAGCCATGGAACCGAATCCACATTGGCTCATTAGCACGTAATATCTTATCTCCAAGCGAAATGATGTCATTGGGATAACCCAGTAATAACGTTTACTATCAAAAACCAACATAGCAACAAAAATATGTTCCCTTCTCACGTATTCTATGTGGACAGTCGAATATCATGAAATAGTTATGTATTAACGAAATCGACTTCCCAAAGGTCCATCGAGAAAGTAATAAACTCACGGTATCTTATTTAACATCGGCCTTACTCCGGCCGACTGGAAAAAGGTTAAGTAAAAAATTTAACCCTCAACGCTACGAGAATCACTAATGACAGTTTATTGAAGAAATACCTAATACCTCTCATGTAACTGGTTAGTTTTGCTCCACTTTCTTAGAGGTAGTTGGATACTTATGTAGGTATATGATGTAGATCTATCAATTGTTGATTCAAAGTCAGCATATAAATGCTTCATGGCGAGCCTACCGCTTTTCTAAAAAACCCTCGATTTCCGTAACAGAGAATTTTCCAGAGATTCCCAGGAGAATTGAACCCAGAAACACAAAATCATAAGCCTTCAAAAGCCATCCCACTAAGCCAACGGAACGACAAAATACAGAGCCGATACCCCAAAATTTGTATCTGTATAAGCTTATTATACCTCTACCTGTAATCTTTCATTTTCCATCCGGAGTCTCCTGGCCACTTGTGCGGCGGTGAGCATCCCGGGGGATGCGGGGACCTCCTCCTGCCGGGACCGGTCCGAGCGCCCACCCGGGGACGCCGCGTCTGCACCACAAATTTTATTTTACTGTGTGTTTGGTGTCGCACTACCGAATATTTTACGGCTTGTTATGCAATTAATTTTATTGACAAATATAACCCCTTTTGTAATACTAACTGCCTCCTCTCCGAATGGCAGCCATTTTGATTTTGAAGTGCCCAGTAATGTTGTTAATTAAAAATGTAATATCTTTGGACCTAGGTGTACTAAAAGGCTTCAATCGTGTTTAAGATGTCGTAAAATTTTCTGTAGTGCCAAACACATTGTAGATACCATTTCAATGAACGACGCTCTGTGCTAGGCAGGATCATTCAAGTAAGTCACAACTATTAACAAAATAAAAGTGTCTTCGACGCTTTAGTCATCCCACAACTCACGTCTTGTGTCTAACGTTGTCGTACTATCAAACATATGTAATTAGTTATTGTAACTATAGTTTCTATTCTAATAACTCCACGTAATAATTTTGCAAGCACCAATAAAGAGCCAACAGCGTTGTTTAATTTTTGCCGTCACACAACGTCAAAGTAATTACCAAAATGACATCCCTATTTAAAATGATTTCGTACCTTTTATGGGAAATATATTGCTTTACACGGATTTATGACCGGAAGCGAGTTAATTAACGCCCGATTGTTTGTAGTTGGTACCCTGACTTATTAATTTACGACAAAAGTTTTTTATTTTCTGCATGCGTACGTACGTACTTAAATGTACATAACATTTGGTACGCATATGAAAACAGGGATTACCTATTTCGTTTGTACCGTACCTATTGTTATCTATTTTACTTTTATATTTTGTGTCACCTCGTTGTCCTAATTCGAACCTCATTTACTCGGTATCATTGCTTTGTTTATAGCTCTACTTCCACAAAGTTGAATCCTTGTTTAGCGTTCAAGGGCTCACGTTGTAACCCTCATTATTAGCTTTTGTACTATAATATGAAAAGTTTTGTAAAGTACGGTGCTACCGCAGTCATATAAATGGAATTGGTTATGGCGACGTAAACGTTGTAATAACGCGAAAGTTTCCCGAGTCACGAAAGCCGCGGCTCTGGCCGGTCCAGACGAATCGATTGCTCGCATGTAACACACGTCACAGGCTCGAGGCACAACGGCAGGTGTGCACGACGCCTACTTTATTGTACCATCCGTGCATCGCTCTGAAAGAGACGTATTGACTTCGGGAAAATAACGCCTTTCCGACACCATGTAATTATTCTTTTCCAGACAACCTCTAATTCCACGGAACAAATAGAGTGAGAAAACCCCGAGGATAAACTGCCTCACATTAATAAACGTACGAGTCCCGCACTCGGATGCGAAGAAAAAGAAATAATAAGCTGAAGGATTAGTAACAAATGGAGCAGTGGCAAATTGGTCTCTGAGCGCTGGCTCTATCGTGAACAAATACAGACAGATTGCAGATAAATTATGCTTCGGCGCACATTGTCCCAATGATCCTATTATCCTGCCTGCTCTGATAAGTCAATATGGTGAAGCATTGCACAATTGTCTCCGAGAACAATTGTTACGGATGAATGCACAGGGTACCACAGATAACCCAGGCTGAATAATAGAATAAAGCTTTGGTCATACGGAAGCCTGGTAACTTTAGCACTATTATTATTCTAGTTAATATTTAAAATTAAAAAGAGACTGAAATAGTTCCTTAAATAACAGCTTACTAATTAAAACACTGAGAAAAGAATTAAATGACAAATTGCAACATCAGGCGGAAAGTTTCTTTCTCGCGGAGTTGGCTGGCGGTGCAGTGTGCAGTTAGTCGGCAAATGAGCTTATTCCCCAAGGCTGCGCGCTCATTAGCAGCGAGGATATTCTACAGAGAACGGGCCGTACAATATATGGATGTTTTCATAACACATAGTTCGTGTCACCTCTTAGTTGCGACGAGGAAAATATTAATTTAGTTGCACTTGCGCTTAGTAGCTTCAAATAAATTGCCTCAAACGAAATTCATTGCAAACCTTTTAGACTTTAGCGCAAAAGGAACGTACACAGTTGTTGTTTTCTGTTTATTAAAACTGGGAGAGCGGCGTCCAATTTTGTTAGTAAATAGATTTAAAGAATTTTCAAAGCAAGTTAAAAGGAAGTTGAGAATACACATAACTTTACGTAACATTTATTTATTCGACAGTTTGTTTAACGTTCTCCTAAACTACAAAGTCAACGTCTTACGTATATATCTGTAGTCTATTATAATGTGAGGAGAACATAATTGTATTCAACGTGTGTAGTCTAAGGCTGAGTTGAACGACGCTCATAACATTCTCAGCTTGTAGCAGCACCTATGAAGAATTTCAAACTAACTCTAACTTACTTCATCAACAAAACAAACATGCCGTCTCGACTAGTTACGAACTATTATCTCTTGGATTACAGACTCTCAAGACAAACTCTAGCTGCCAAGTTTACCTTTTCCGCACCCTGCTTTTGTTTTATTTCATAAATATTTGGGTTAAATGGAAATAAATTCTGTTTCGTTTTTATTAATTCGCATTTTGGTGAATCGACCAAACAATGTTTGAACATAAAGTGACAATGACAAATACCACTTCGAAAATGTTAAACAATAAACTACGAGTTCTGGCTGAATAATCCGTGTTTAAAAATATCGTGAATTTTGGATACTGGAATAAGGAATATATTTTCACATACCTCCTTCTAGTGTGGCGGTTATATCAGCCCTAGGTTCAGGTCCATCGCTACTCCTTCCAGGTGACGTAGCATCTGGCAACGGCACTTCTTCTTCAGAACTGTCAGCTGGGTCCAGGATATTCCTTTCACTGGTATTACTGTTGCCTCCATTGCCGATTTCTGCGTAAGTGCCACTATCGCTACCGTTTTGTGTTGACCATTTCACCGGGGACTCTAGCTTTCCGTTCGCTTGGTTTTCTTTATTGTCATCGTCTAGGAAGGAAATAATAATCTAATATTATGACCTATTTTTATAGAAACTGATGAATTATTTCACATTGTACTATAGTAGAATAAATAAAGGATAAATAGAGCTTTTCTTCAACTTGTATACAAGGTAAGTCAGAAAGGGGGTACTAATTCGAAAGGGTATTAAAGTACCCATATTTATGAATATCTTTTGTTCTACAACTTTCCCCAAAAGTCAATAGTTTAAGAGAAATAACTGTTCAAAAATTACATAAAAAATAAGCTTAAATCTATCTATCCTCAGCGATGATCAGTTGTTGTGTGTTATGTGTTTACATTTTAGGTCATATTTAGGGTCACGAAAAAGAAGCTCCATTTTCTGAATTCGTAACTAAAGCAGGGATGAAGAATTTTTGAAAAAACAAATAGAATTTAAATTAACACGTAAATAAAAAATAAAAAAAATTGCAATTTTAACACTTGCTTTAAAACCGTCATCAGATAATTTAAGTGGCCTGCGGATTAGTACCGCCTTTTCGACTAACCTTGTGTATGTAGGTATAAGTTGATCGCAATCGTTATAAATATTCTGTGAGTACATTTATGTGTGTCCCAACTCAAAATGTAGATGATAAGCAGCTCACGAACTTGAATTTTACAACGAGAATATATGGAATTGTCCGTTTGGGTTGACTACCTGATAATAATAAATTGTCTGTGAAACAGTGGCTGTTATACTTTCAGGATATGAGTACGGATACAAGTGGTCTTTTTCCGTCAAAATCATTAGACCTTTTTTGATGTAAGTTTCTGTCTTTCATTGTCATCTGCATGATTGTCCTCATCAGGTGTATCTTCATTTTCGATCGATCTAGAGCTTTTTAAAGACTTCGTGCGTCACACTTTTATAATACCATATTATTCCTTCGATAAACCTTAAGTACCTATCTTTTTAGGTGGCTGTTGTGGTGAGTCCCTCATAATTATAATTGTAGGTATTTAATACAAGAAATTATTGCTTAACTTCTTCATTAACGCTATTCTCGCGGCTGCGGCCGATTGAGGCCAGGCCACGCAAGAGCCAAGCTGTGACCCGCTTATCTAACTAATGTTTTAGATGCTTACCTATGAAAGGATTGTCCTTCCCATTCCTGATGGATAGTCTTGTTGTCCTATTTAGTGTGCCCTCCTTGTCAACGCTGAGTCCTCCATTGCGTTTGTCTAGTGTCCCAATGAGCAGGCGTCGCTCGGGCGGCACGGGTCGGTCGAGCTCGGGCCGCTCAAGCGCCGAGCTAGCCGGCGTGATGAGCGGGTCAGCCGGCTCCGGCTCGGCGTCCGCGTCAACCCGAGCGCCCACTGACACTTGCTCGTCGACCATCTTGCGGAGTTTCGCCTGTATGGATTTGATTCTAGAATCTAGCTACATACGATAAGGTAGGTCATGACCCAACAAAGCAAATAGTGTACCTAAATATTAATGAGAAATAATAAATCAAGCCACAAATTTATTTATTGGCCACGTGACCAAACTTCTCATTTTATAACTAAGCAACGGGAAAATGAGATAACCTCTAATGAACTAATTCGACTTTTTTACAACGCCAACAAAATTTTTGGGCACCCCGACACGGATAGGTTAGGTTCGAAGGGGATGACGGGGGGTAGAGTGAGCGAGCAAAGCGAGCGAACGAAGCCCCCGTCATCCCCTTCGTGTTAGGTTACTTTAAACCCTGCAGACAGAAATAGGAGCCTCGCGCAGCGGGGCTCCGTCGACTCTTTTTGTTTTTCATTTGTTTTTATTGTGAAAATGAAAGTGACGAACAGTGGCTTATATAGAAGATAACTAGTGGCTAAGATAGTATCATTCAGACGCTCGTTAATTGTGGCTGATTTAGTAATTTAGAAGCCAATGTAGATTTTTAGAGGCAAATAATGCTATTAAAAAGAAGTCTGTTTAATTAGCACCCAATATTAATTAATATTCCTCTGGAAAATGTGGATGCGGAGAGCAGGATTGAAAAGAGTGGCATACTTAAAAGACCCCTTGCATTCAGCAGTGGGTGTATAAGGAAGGACTGATGATGATAATGAAAGTAGAATAAAAATAAATAAATAACTCCCACTTTGTTGCCGAATGCGTAGGTAGTATTGAAATAATTTACATAATAATACCTAATAGTTTGAGTACGTAATAATTTACGTGCCTATCAATTGTGCGACTAATTGGTTAAAAATATTGATTTCTGCTTCAATTACTTTGTCATTAACATTTTCACCACTAACTATGTGTGAAACCGTATCATTACGCAGCTGTGCTGGCTTCCAACTTTAATAATGAATGTGTTATAAAGTGCCAGTGATCCAGTTTATTTATCAACACGGTTTGAGAACAACAGCAATATATTTTGGGCATCCGACGACGCCATATCTGTAGCTATTAATCTGAGCAGACCCCTCTTGCTTAGTTAATTCACCTGCTACCGTTTGATGTAATAGTCGTTTAAGTCTGTTCGTCGTACCGTGCGGGCGTAGGGTGGCGACACCGAATCATAGCAACGTGTTGTCATTAGTGATAATATTTTCGTCTTAATGCCAAATATTATAACGAGAATCTAGTAAATATTATAGCGAGAATCTAGTCTAATCTCTGTCAATTTTCACGTAACTCTACAAACTCAATCACAAATATCTCCATTTGGAATCATGAATATTTATTCGCCAACATGCAATTATGTCTACTTTGTTCCATTCAATTTACGATACAAATAGCTAGTTGCGTGTGTAGGTACGCGGTACGCTTATGTGCACGCCACCCGCATGTCATGTAGTAGGATGTTGTCAAGAGTTTCCCCGTTAAACGTTCTAACAATGGCTTGTCGAAGTGTGGCGTGCGCTAATCGTGCATGCGGTCGTCCTCACCTGGGCGTCGCCTAGTATGCGGCGCACTAGCGCCATCAGGCCGCCGTGGCAGGCGCTGTCATGCTACCCACCCCCTTCCCGCCGCCTCATTGTCTCCCGCGTGACACCTGCCACACGCTCGTTACACTTCCTATTCACCACTAAACTTTCAATACAAATTGAAACTATTCCACTTTGCCGTGCGCTACCCTTTGTCTCAGCACTTCGATGACAGTCCGGAATGAGGACGTCGCGGTCGCTTTCCCGGAATTATCTGAAACAAACATATTTCATTGTTAACTTAATTTGCGCTACGTTGAATTAACTTCCTAGTAGGTACATTAGATCAACATATAAAAGCGTATTTAATTTTAAAACGTTACATTCTGTTTGTTTTGAAACAGTTAGGTACGTAAATAAATATTCTCAGTAGGTAACTGAATAGTAACTACTATTCAGTTTCATTTACTTATTCGAAGTCCTTCTCAGTATTTCTATTAGCGTGTTTCTACAAAGTCTGAGTTAAAGTTTGTATAAAATGAAAAACATTTTTCTGCTACGGAAGCCTTTTGAATCATCGGGCGAACTAATTACACCGTCCACCAAGAAAAATACTAAAGGGCTCTTAATTGCCTGCTAAGTACGAACCGTAATAAAGTTCCGTCAAAATACTTGTGAAACTCATTATTCAGGTCGACGCCGGCGTCTCCTGCGGTACTAGCGGCTCTCGTCTTTGACGTCAGCATCTGATTCTTTTTGTCAATGCCTTCTCACACCGCCCGCGCCGCCGGCACAAAAAGGAAAGGGTTTCTGTTCACAGAAATATAGTTCAGAGAGAGAAAATCGTCGATGCCACCATAAAAAGCTCTTGTTTATTGAACACCGGAACAGCTGCTCTCGTTGTAACTGGCAACTAACGCAATTACACAAACGCGAAACGTTATTGCAAACGTGAAGCATTTTTTTATGTAATCGACCCTGTTATGCAAATTTGAAGAACGAATGCTGTTTTTTTAAATTTAGGAGCTTTAGTCTGATGAATATAGTCCGAGCAAACGCTTTAAGGCGGTAATTTGCGAAGTGCGGCTCGTTGAGCCCGCCCGTTCCAGTTATTGGCCGCAAAATTGATTAAAATTCCAGCTGCGTAAGGGAGTCTCATCTACTTTTTTATTAGATTGCGCTCACTGACTGTTTTAGTAAGTTTCTATTCGTGTTCGACCGGTTGATTTTGCCGAGTAATCAGATCGTGCTGCCGTAAGTCGCCATTCAAGGAGCGAGATTGAGTTGCTCTGTAATGGAAATAAACATCGTAAAGAACCGCCGCTTATTCTTTTTTATGTTTTAATTTAGTACGAATAAAAGCGCACCTGAGTGCTTCCTTTAATGAACATTTTACATTTGCTGGCCTTAAGTACATTTTTTACTACCGTTTTAAGTAGCTATAACATTATCTAAGTGATAACTAAGTTTAGTCATAATTCGATACTGGCATCATCATAGCTTTAATTTAGTTTTTGCCACTCCTCTAATACTATAACAATTCTAATAAAATAAATAAATGAACCCAATTAGTTTCGGAGAAGTAGTCTATTTAACTGAAATTCACAAAATCAAGTTTAAAAAATTAATTAAACCAACTTGAAAAAGACTAAAACGAATCGTAATTCAACTCACAGAGGCCATTGTTTAAACGATTCGATGTTTCTCTAATTTAAATCAATATAAGATACCTGGCATTTAATTTAGATTTAGCGTTCCCCCATTCTCACAAGGGTCGTCACGTCACGAGTGCAGTATTCATCAAAGTAATTGCGCTGTTTCATTAAAAGTCCCGGCACATCCTTCAAGATTTGCATAAAAAGGTCTCCAGGCCTGGGAGGCCTCCCCTCGACTTAACATTAAACCAATTTTTAAATGTCACTTACTTCTAAAAAACGTCACGTTTGATGAGCAAAGTCCGTAAACGGAGAGTTGGACGAAGAATTTGTATTGACCTTTTAAAATAGCTACATGAAATACCTACATGAAAACTAGGATGCGATTGGAACAATTAATGTGAAATAACGATGTTTATTGGTAACGTTTTAAATTTTCTTCAATAAGTACAATGGAATTTTCAATTTATTTCATTGGCTCCATAAGCAAGTTTGAATAAAATGCTTTTCCAGTTGTGTATTTTATCAATATTTATTCACGTCGGACTGTTATTTGTAAAAAAAATAATTTGTGGAAAAATAACTAGAGTTAAGCCAAAACACATGTTATGTTTAATTTGATAAACAACACACTCGTCGAAAACAATCTGTGAGAGGATGCGGGCTCGGCCACAAAGAACATGGGTTATACAAAAGTTCTGCGCGGTGCTACGAAAACACGTAAATCTATGTTTTGAACTTTGTTTTGCGGCGTGTCTCTCATTTATAATGTTTTAGGAATAGGTACTGCAATTTACTCAGAAGCGAACCTTCAAAGTTGGTATTTCATGTAATATTCACTTTCATTTGAGAGGGAACGAAATTCCGACTTCGACGTAATTGCGAATGAAAATGACTTACATTATTCATCCATGGTTTATGTCATTGCATACCATTTCGGTATTATATGTATACGATGCTTTAGAAATTACGCAGTAGATTGTAAAGTAATATAAAATTGTTTTCCAGGTTTCGGAGCTCAAGCCACGAAACCGGGCGGGGGCTGAACCGCGCGGAGGTCGGCGGAGAATATTCAGCTTAACCGTTATTCAACCTAAACTTCAGCCTAGCTATAATTCAAGAGAGTGGAGCACTGAGCCTCGTTATTACAGCCTTTGAATACTTCATATTTTAATTAAAACGTAGTCAGAGGGATTTTGTTTCTAGACACATATGCAAACAACACGTTTGAGATTACAGATACGTGATTACATGTGGTCTTTTTACTTACTTAATAGTGCTGAGAAGACTGTACGATGCTGTTTGATACAGATTTTTCTTAAGTTAAGTTAACATTTACGATATTAGAATTAATATCTTTTTCATAATTATGTACAGAGCTATGTTACAATTTTGGTGTACAATAAAGTATTCTATTCTACATTATGTATTTTACAAATAAAAACTTTCATGCTGTATGTACACTACATTGTACACATAAGTTAGTAATAATTATTTTATTACTTACTCTAGTAATATTTATTTAAGAAAGTTGTTTCCATAGCACTCAGTGTAATTTAGTAACATTTTATTTTACGAGAGTTTATAAATTAAAGCACCGTAACCAATCTGACAATTATGTAATTAATTTCCCGCCAAAAACTTTATTTAAAAAAGATATCATTAGGCAATGGTAATCTTCATGCGGCCTAGTAATATTTTTTGATTAATGAGGTTTTAACATTAAGGCCTTTTTATATTTAGTAAAAATGTATATAAATAATATTTTCTATGAAACAGACGGCCTGGGCACAGGTGACGGGAATCATCCAAAATGGCCGGGACCGCACCGGTACTGAGACTGTATTTACGACGAAACTTACACGACGTGCCTCCAACTGTTCCATTATAATAGCATCATAAATAGCTGAAGTTTAAATCTCAACACGATTATGACTAGTAATTCACTTCGTTATGTCAACGTCTAAACTTATTTTTTTAGGGCCAATTATTCAATCGTGAGAGAACTTTTATCTGAGGAATATGGTTGTTTGACATTTTTTTTATAAAAACGCTGTCACAACGTCAAACTAGTAGGTAGTTCTTAACATTTTTGTATAAAATGTAATTTAAGTGCGTATACACGTAGAAAGCGGGTTGCCGGCGCCGATCTGTCAGCGCTTGTTGGTGCTGGTCCGCGCAGTTAGTCGGCGCAGGTAGCTTCTATACTGTGTGGCGAACCAGCGCCGACAAGCTCCGAACGTCGCCGACAAGTTCCGGCCTGCTCTGATCAGCGCTGGTAGGCCGTCATTTGTTGCTGTATTTGCAAGGGAATAACGCGTATTTTTGTTAAAAAATGCCAGCCCCTGCTTCTAACCGCGTCCTTTATGTAGCGGTTACCTGCACGGACCAGTACCGACAAGCGCTGGTAAGTCGGCGCTGGTTACCCGCTTCCTTTATATATACGCCCTAATATATAAACTGAATGTGACAAACATTTTGAATTTTCAGTTGTTAATGAAAAAGACATTGTAGAATCTTTCAAAAGTCTCGATGTAAAAAAAACCGCAGACCTATGGGGACTGTCAGTAAAGACCATCTCATCAATAATTGACATTATTTCACCTTATTTAGCAATTGTATTCAATTCGTGTGTCGCTTCTGGTGTATTTCCTGATTTGATGAAGCAAAGCAAAGTAATTCCACTGTTTAAATCTGGTAGCACATCTGATCCCACAAATTTTCGGCCTATATCTATACTACCAACACTAAGTAAAATTTTTGAAAAATTAATTTTTAGCCAATTGTTGAGACATTTTAACAAACACAATCTCCTTCACAAGAAACAATTCGGTTTCACCAAGGGTCGTTCCACTACAGATGCGGGCGTGGAATTGCTGAAAAACATATTCAACGCCTGGGAGGATTCACAGGATGCACTTGGCATATTCTGTGACTTGTCTAAGGCTTTTGATTGCGTACATCATGTTACTCTCATTAAGAAATTGCACCACTATGGAATAAGGGACAAGGCTCTCAACCTTCTGACTTCTTATCTGAGCAATAGAATTCAGAGGGTCGATGTAAATGGTAAGAGATCTCCAGGATCTGCGGTCACCATGGGCGTTCCGCAGGGTTCAATTCTAGGTCCTTTCTTGTTTCTTATTTACATTAATGACTTGCCGTATTACGTAAGGGATAAACATGAGATTGTATTGTTTGCGGATGATACGTCGCTTATTTTTAAAATCAAGCGTCAGTTACTTAATTTCGACGAAGTAAACAATGCTCTCTCTAAAGTGGTCCAATGGTTCAATGTAAATAATCTTCTCCTTAACGAGAAAAAAACCAAATTTATTAAATTTTCAACGCCAAATGTTATACAGTTACAGACCAATGTACAAGTAAATGGTGTGGAGTTGGACCCTGTTGAGTCGACTGTTTTCCTTGGTATAACCATAGATGCCAAATTGCAATGGGGTCCACAAATAAAAAAGTTGTCGGGTAGGCTAAGTTCAGCCGCCTACGCTGTAAAAAAAATTCGACACATTACTGATGTGGATACAGCCAGAATAGTCTATTTTAGTTATTTCCATAGTGTTATGACATATGGAATTCTTCTCTGGGGAAATTGTGCAGATATTCATACCATCTTCGTTTTGCAGAAAAGGGCTGTTCGAGCCATTTACAATCTGGGTCCAAGAGTTTCTCTAAGAGAAAAATTCAAAGAGATAAATATTCTGACTGTAGCTTCGCAGTATATATTTGAAAATTTATTGTATGTTCATAAAAACATATCAAATTTTATGAAACTATCTGATGTTCATACTGTAAACACTAGGAACAAACACAAGCTTGCTGTACATGCCACTCGTCTCCACAGAGTAGGCAACTCGTTCATGGGTCAATGTATACGCTTTTACAACAAACTTCCCATTGACATCCGAAATTTATCTCTTAAGAAATTTAAAAAATTTCATTAAGCCTAAACTTTGTAAAAAGGGGTATTATAAAATTTCCGATTATATAGATGATAAAAACGCTTGGGATTGAGCTGCTCGCTTGATACAGAATTGTCATTATGCCTTTGCATATCTTCTCTTTTATACACATTGACATTATATTATGAAAATTGACATTTTAATATTTTTTATCAATTATTATTATTTTAATTATTTCATACAATTTGATACAATTTCTGATATTAAATACTATTGTGGCACTATTAATATTATAATAATGCCTAAAATTGTGAGTGTGAGCATTATACAGTTTTTAATACTTTCAGTATTTTCATAACTGTCTGGCGGTTTGAGTATTGTGTGGCCTACTTTCATGGTCCTGGCTGGTAGTAATGTTGTGCGTCGGGTCGTTGAGCTCCCCAAGATAGGGTTGAGCTACACGATGGCTGATGCATGCGTGCCATCTGTTGGGACAGGTCCTCTCAAACTGCTCTGGAACTTTCCTCAAAAGGCCAGTCCAGGCATTGCACTGCATTGTCCTCACACAAATATTTGCTACAGAAAATATGTCTGGACTTTAAAAGAGACTTTGACCCCTGAGTTTGTTTCGGCCTTTCTTCTCAGAGGTAGTCAGATAGGAAACGCCGACGACATCTAGCTTTAAAAAAACAAACCGACATGTAAAAGTGATTTTAAATATCCAATTTGCAGAATAAACGATTTCATTTCATTTCATTTCATTTCATTTAATAGATTACCCAATTGTTCATAATAAAGGAACTGCTTCCTTTACATTAGACTAAACGATTGACTGGCTGATTGTTGTAAAAAAACCGAAGATGCTTTATAAACATAAATTCTTTTTACAAATGGAATTTTTAGTTTTGCACGAAAATGAGTAACTTATTTTTTTATGAAAACAATTGAGTTGTCTAGTAGGTCATTTTAATATTTTAAATAAAAAAATATAACCTTCATAAATAAAATATAAATTATTGTGATTTCATAGGTTCGAATAATGACCGTTTGTTTATGATTAAAATCGATTTGACCATTAAATAAAATAGGTTCTTGACTGTACTGGCCCATTATGAGTTAGCACTATGGTATTTAGTAATATTTCTATAGTAACATTTGTTAAAATAACAAGGAGACAGAATTTGATTTCGTACGATTTATGTAGACTGTAGTCACCCCTTTTAAAATATTATTATTATTATTCACATTAATGCAGTGGGTATTATGAGACATTACTGGTAAATCTACAGGTGCTTACTAAGAATGGAACAACATTATGTGCAGACAGGCAATTTAATTCAAAATTTTGAAGCCGCATAAAGCTTAAAAGACCCCGCCCAATTACGAGCAAAACCGCCCTAAGGCCTCATCCAACAAAGCGTACAGCAATAAACAAGCTATTAATAACACAATCTAGTTAAGTATTAAATGAACTCTTTAGTGTGAATATGGCCTGTTATATATTCATTTTCTGGAAATAATACCGCAGCATTGCCCCAGTCCCGACCTACTCCATTGTTTCTGTAATGAAGATATGTGCGTATTGCGTCCGACGTCGGAATACTAATATGTTGGCAAATAAACATAAAAGATAGAACTGAAGCTGGTCACATAAACAATAAAAGAAAATAATTATAATTCACGCTGCGGTATGCGCGTCCTTGTGGCCGAGGTCGACGCAAATGGAAGTAGGTACCTAGTCTTCTTTTTCTCTACTCTCGTCACATGAAGTTAATTTGACCAAAAAAATGTTCTTTTAAATAGACAGTCTACTCCTGGAAAAGCATTCCGAGGATATAGAAATGTGAATATAGCAAGGCATTAACAATTTCATGGCGAAATACTCAAACGCTTAAAGGCGGGTTTATACGAGCCCAGTAATGTGACAGTACAGTAAGTCAGTCCAACGCTGACTTGCAACTGGCCTCGTGTAGACACTAGTTTCAACCCAGTCCAGAGCTGACGTCACGCCCTCAAGTCAATCCAGTTGACTAATCCACCCTTCTATATTCGGGCCCAGTAGCTTCCCCCGCCACGCCACGCAAGTTAGTCCAGTACATCTACATGAACCCAGTGACTGGGTCCGAAATTCCGAGTCACTGAGTCCAGTCACTGCCATCGTATAAACCAGTCTTAAGTCTCGTGCTGTTGCTGTCACTTTAAGAAGAAATGACAGTGATGGCACGAGGTTTAACGGCATCTTAAAATTGAGTAGCATTTGAGAATTTTGTCAATATTATCTGAATAAAAAAAAAACGGGCCACGTGCGGGTCGGACTCGCGCACGAAGGGTTCCGCACCATTATCTATAAAAACGGCAAAAAAATCACGTTTGTTGCATGGGAGCTCCCTTAAATATTTATTTTATTCTGTTTTTTAGTATTTGTTGTTATAGCGGCAACAGAAATACATCATCTGTGATCAACTGTCTAACTATCACGGTTCAAGAGATACAGCCTGGTGACAGACGGACGTACGGACAGCGGAGTCTTAGTAATAGGGTCCCGTTTTACCCTTTGGGTACGGAACCCTAAAAACTGAAAATGATCAATTTAGTAACATAACATAAGTAGCCCATTACTGTTCCACTGCTGGGCACGGGCCTCTTCTCACATTGAGAAGGGTTTAGACCTTAGTCCACCACGCTGGCCTGGTTCGGGTTGGCGGGCTACACACACCATCTAAAACTTTATGGAGCCCTCTCAGGTGTGCAGGTTTCCTCACGATGTTTTTCTTCACCGTTAAAGCAAGTGAAAATCAAATTCTGATCCGCATGTGAATTCGAACAGTCAAGAGGTGCGGGCCGGGTTCGAACTCGGATCCTCCTACATGGAAAGCAACCGTTCAACCGCTAGGCTATCACTGCTTCTACAATTTAGCAACTAGTAATTAAAAACATAAACTTACTTGCTAAAAAGAACCAGTGTTTATTTAGGACATATGGAGATAACTGTGGCTTCAATACTAGATATCCTACAAGATTATTGTTACCAAATATTAAAACCCGCTATTATCACAGTACTTAATTGTTTTCCGATGACTATTATATTATAATATAATAAGTTGCCCGAATCACTAAGATCACTTCCATTAAAACATCTCAAACGGAAGTTATATTCTTGGCTAGTACAAAAAGCATTCTATTCAATTAATGACTTCTTATGCTCAAGTATTAAGTAAAAGCCAACATTTTCCTTCTAATGTTTCATTCCATTACTTTATAATATTTTATAAGCTGTTGTTACTTTTGATTTGTTAATAGTAATTACCCTCAATTAACATTTGCATTATATTCTTTTGTATTTGCATTAGAGTTTTCGCCCCGGGTACCCGGAACCGGGAATTTGGGGATTTTAGGACCCGGGAATTATTTGGCGGGATTCCCGGGTACCCGGGAATTATTTGAAATGAAGAAATGATGATGAAAAATGAAGGGCCTGCACGCTTCCGAAGATTTTAGAGCATTTTCTGTCTCTCTCGCGTGAAACGGACATTGTACTGCGTGGTGTGACCTTAGAATGGGGTAAATTTATCGTGATGTCAACACACAGTACTGTTGTCTCTGTCTAGTAAACAAATGCTAATCGCTTGATTTTTTTTTTGTAAATATTTCATTTGTAGAAACTATTCACAATGTTCTTTTGTGTAATTTCGAGATTTATGATGAAAATATACAGGGTGTAAACGAATTCGTGTAATCCCTTCAAACAGCGTGATCTGCTGGTCAAAGATTAACCCTAAATGGTTTTTATTTTAAATACGAAATAGTTTATTTTCAATAAAAAAAAAAACTGTTTTCGAGCCCTTTTTGCGCCCCGAGTTAACCGACTGCAAAGAACGATTTCGTGCTAGTCGTGCTAGCCAGCTGTGTCACCGTGCTTTCATTCATTGATGAGTGACGTCGAAATGATCCAACGCAAAAAAAAAAAAAAATTAGCAATTTTTATTTGTACCATAATAGCTGGTTGTGTTTCGATTTCGATCACATATCGCTTTTGCAAGAAAAAAAAACTTTATTTTTAATCAAGCTAAATCCCGTGCTCGGTCATTCTACACCAGTGGTAAATCATGTGGTTTTAAGGTATTACACGAATTTGGTAACAGCAGTGAAATAAATCACCATATTTTTATTCGGTAATATTTTTCCATATTATATGAAGAGAAGACTTTTTTTTCATTAAAGAAACTAACTCGCGACGTCGTAGAATAAATGACTAACTGTTCCTAGTTCAATTTTTTTAAATAAGTGAAAGATATTTTGTTTTAATAAGCAAAGTCGATTGGTATGTTAGACAATTTATCATGTTTAAAGTACTTACACAAGTGTAACGTTGAAATATACGAGAAAAACTATATTTATAAAAAAAACATGAAAATTCCCGGGTACCCGGGAATTCCCGGGAATTCAGAGAAAAAATTCCCGATTCCCGGGAACTCAAATAGGCCGGGAACGCGAAAACCCTAATTTGCATACCAATGTTATGGTCAAATGTATTGGAACTGTTATGACACCCTTAACATATTATATGTCACAACCTACATTTTTAAGCAAATAAATCACTTTGACGTTGACAAAAACAGCCTTTTGTATTCTGCAGTTTAGATACGGGAATATAGATTTTAGGTTTATGTTAATTATTCAAATCAACTAATCTACATAATACGTACTACATTTCTCAACACGAGTTAATCACTTAAAACTTTCCTAGAGACATATGCGAGACACTACGAGTATGTAGTGCTAAGTTAGCGAAAGCCAAAGTCGCCAACTTAATCCGTTTGGCGGTCGCTAACCAGGCGTATCTCGTATACGGATGGGCTGACGGACGGTAAGACCGAGCGCTGTCCTGACCGCGAGAGACGTTTCTACGAATACATTTACATATACCTCCTAAATCCTCTAACTGCCTGGCACATTTGCTTCCTCGTTTCACTAAATTTATGGTGGAATCATAGTTAGCAGTTCACAGTTTAGTTTAATAGATAAGCAGAAGCAATTAGTTTGCTATTCTAATTTATAATGTCCTGGTATTACGGAGGTATTGAAAGGCAAAAAGAAGACGACTGGAAGACCCAATATTGCCTGGGGGAGCTACTACTGTGTGTCCAAGTCTCATGACGACGTCTCGTACAGGTGTTCTCCTAGTCTGTTATAACCCGAGATGTGCCTGCATGACGCTGAGGCTGCTGCTAAAGCACTCTCGTCGTGTATCTAGCCATCAAATACGCGCTTAGCTGCTGCAACTTTTGTTCCATATTTGTTAGTTTCATACCATTTCACCACCTCTGAGGAATAAGTTAGACAATTTGATAGAATTTCTGTACATAGTCAAAACGTAAAAATAACTCAGATAGATGTTATCAGGCGTTGGTAAAATCGGCCCATAAACTTCGATAATATATTCAGTATACGATATTATTCTAAGTACTCGAATAAAGCATCTTCTGCTTCTCGAGGGAATCGCAAAACGCGACTAAAGAGGATGTAGGTTCCCGTGTGTGTTGTAAACTACGATTCTAGGCTATGCAGTTTCTCGGCATCCAACAGTTTATTAATAATATAAATCTACGATCATGGAACAGCTTGCATGGCAATGCATTATCCCCCTAAACTTGTTCCTTGTCTCTCGGTATAAAGTCAACTTTCAAAATTGGACAGTCGTATAAATATTATACAATTTCTAGTGTCGCCTAGCGCAATCTCTAGTGTGTACGAACTTTATGGCTGTCAGCGAAAATGAAGTGTTATTTAATTGTTACAATTTCAAGATCCAATAAATTGTAGCAACTTTAGTTGATTGATATTTCCTGTCCTTTGAAATCGACATTTCACAGAACATCGCTGTATCGATATCAATAAATTTAGCTTACACGGAACGGAAATAAAAAAGTGATGTGCCGAAAAATATTCGATTCGAATAGTCGAACCAACTTCATCTCTGAATGGCGTCGTGTGGTTTGCACGAGCCTACGTGCTTGTTTTTTTTTTTCGTTTTAATCGACGAGCACATTCGATGCGCATCGTTTTTCCCGATTTCGAGTGACTTTTCTTGTTGTTTTTGGATTGGAGAACCATAAAAATGTAGAGTTCGTGAAATAACTATTTTACCTATCCGCAGTGGACGTTTACTGCTATCTATGGATTGAAATAATCAGTTGCAAATCATAAAGTTTAGATACAGTCCCTTTTCTAATGAAGAACCTGGATATGAATACTTTCAATTATTAATACACTAAACCCGAAGCCTACCTGCAGGAAGTACGAGCTCAACCACCTACGAAAAATAACTTTCTTGACAGTTTGACGCAGGAATTTATTAAGCGGTCGTGCGCCTGAAATAATGCGCCGTTCAGTCGCGTCAGCGAGGAAAGTTGGTGCAAGTTCCCTTAGGAGCCGACGTCGACAGCACTACCTACAAGTTCCATTCCACACAAACTCGCTAACTAGATAGGGGCTTGTCTCGAAGTCCTGCATAGTTAATTATAAATAAATATGACGTATTTCGTGGCTCTCGCGAGAACCGCTTGATTTGCAGAACGAACCGTCTATCTTAACTATCGGGAATTGAACTAACGGAACTAGACTACGCCCTACGAGTCTCGAAGGGCTGTTACAACTTACAACATAATCCATTGCGATAAATATGCCTATTAACTATTAGCGTAACCCCATATTGCCCGAATCATAACGGATTGCTTTAATGTAAGCACTCATAATTTAGACGAAGGTTAGGAAATATTAATTCATCTGGATTCTGGATACCGCTTATTCGGTTTAAAGATCTTTATTTCTCATTAAGACATAGTCACTTATAATACTACTAATAGAACAATAGTTTTATAATTATTAATATTATAACCCGGTGTGGGTAGTTGCAGTTAATTACTAAAAAATGCGTGCCACAAGACACGACTTCTCTGCGTAATATAATATGAGTGGCTGGTCCAAGTTATAAGTTTGTTTCAAAAAAGTGATTCTTTGCTAGAAATGTAAGCAAATACTTTTTTTTTAATGTTGAGCGAATGCGCTTCCTTGACATGTTTTGGAAGTCTGTTATATATCTGTGCTCCCACATATGTTATAGTATTTTTACCGTAGTTTGTTCTAATACCGGGTAATACAAGATGGTTTGCGCCAGTTACCGCTTATTTACAGGAGCAACGTTTGCTACTATCATGCCTTTGATGGGTAAGAACGCATGTTATTGGTGACACGATACACGATGTATCTCCATGTGTAATGTGTTGTGTGATACTTTCAATCGCCACTAGTGAGACTGAATTCCGCCGACCCCAACATGGTTGATAAAACTAGTGATCAACAAATTAATCAATTGATTTTTTCGAGGACGGGCTGGAATATAAAACTTCCTCACTGCACGCTGGGAATAGACATATTGTGTTGTAAGATTCAAAAAAACCCAGCACGCTTGGTAGTAGGATCTAGAAGATCCGCCTGGCTAGCTACCACCATCACATTAAAGTCCGGCGCCAAACAGTTTACTGTGTTCCGTCGTGTGTATGTGAGAGCCAGAGGGGCATTGGGGAATCTCTCTTTATCTTTGTTACTTAGATTCGTGTGCTTCATCTTGCTGCGACTAGGCTCAAACGAAACCAAGTCAAATAATAATAAATTAAAAAGTTGTATACAAATAAATATACCTTCAACTTTTCAGCTTCAATTTATAAATAATTCAGTTGAAATGTTTAACAGCTGCAATCATTTAAGGCGAGCACAAGTAACTGACAGCTTTTAAAACAAAACAGTACTTTATGAAATACGGGCGTTTCCCGCCGTTTGACACGAGAAAAATATTATTACACTATAAATGCCGCAAAGTTGTGTAATAGAAGAACGACAAGGTACAAATTAACACGTACGTAGGTACAATTATGTACTTAATTAACCACATGAAAAGAAGCCCTTACTACTACTACCCTGTTATCAGAAGGCTAATAATTATGAATGGTGCTACATGTGTTTTGGATATTAACCATTTATAAAGTTAGGACTAGGAGTGGCAACATCATATCTTGTACTAACAACACTACAACCACTAAGTTAACTGCAACGCGTGGTAATTATGATGAAAACTTCCATAACCATTTGTTTGTAAAGAGTCTCCTAGTGTAAGGGATGCTGAGTATGGGGAGTTTAAGGCCCGGTATTCACCAAAGCAGAGAGGAGAGGAGAGGAGACGAGAGCAGATGTGCTGCGAAGCTGGCAGGTTATTTCCACCAAAGGGGAGAGGAGATGCGTAGCGGAGAGGAGATGTGAGCTGTGCGTAGCGGAGATGTGAGCTGTGAGAGCTTGAAATCAGTCAATTCGGGTGTGCGAGGCGCGGTGAGAAGGCAGCAAAGAAGGGGCGCGCGAGCGGGGGCTCCGCTCCGCCCGGCCGCCCGACTACACACATCTCTGCTCTGCCGCGACGCTTGCTTGCTCGCGGCACAAAATTCTATAGAAAAATGAGACATCTCCTCTCTTCTCCGCTTGATCCATTTCCACCGAAGCTAAGCGGAGAGGAGATGTAGAAATAATGAAATCTGATTGGTTATTCAAAACACATCTCCTCTCGTTTCCTCTCGTCTCCTCTCCTCTCCGCTTTGGTGGATACCGGACCTAACAGCTGAATTAATTTTATTAAACATTTTTAGGCAGGTGACCTCGTTGGTCGAGTGTTCGCAAGCGCGACTGCTAAGCGTGAGGCCTTGGGTTCGATCCCCAGGTCGAGCAGTGTTATTGGGTTCTTCCGAATGGAATTTCTCAGTAGCAGCCCGGAGCCTGGATTTGTACCCGGTTTATGGCAATAGGCTCGCCCTCTATTACATGGGACTTAAACAAAACGGTGAAATGAGGGTGCACTATAGACCTCTGCCCAATCCTTTGAGGAGGAGTACAGGCGTGATATTACGTTATGTTTTAGCCTGGTGTTCAGCAACATTATTTCTCTGGTTAAACACTGTTTACATAAAATTCTAGAACATTTTTCGAGAAAACGGTTATTCAACAAGAGCATAAATGTTAGTGAACGTCTTAATGTTTAATGCACTGTTTTGAGAGCTAGAGCCCGACAGAAGTCGTATCTTATAAAACTGCTTTCAGTTGGTCTGTGATGTTCAATAATTAGGTAGTCAAGTACGCATGGCATGGCATTGTGCTTTTCGTACAATGACTGGCCAGGGGCCCAATTCTCCTAAAATAAATCTTGATAAATCACAACCGAACCAAGGCCGAACCGTTCATTCAGACAGTTCTCAATTTCAAAAGCTGTCGAATTGTTTGACACAAAAAACAAAATCAATCATTTTGAAAGTTTTCGAATACAAAAACTGACTGGCGGTTGTGGTTCGATTGCGTTTGACAACAATTTATTTTAGGAGAATTGGACCCCTGCTTATACTGAAATGGATAGCTTGAAATGTAGCCATAAGTGCATAGGTATTTATGTAACAATTAAAATTAATCGGTAGGTGCAATGGTAAAACTGAAAACTTTCTGTTATTTGTTTTTGTAATAAATTATTATAGAACACAGATGAAGACTAGAAGATGCAGAAGAAGAAGATGCGGTGAAGACGCGCCCCACTCTTTGTCTAAATTGCTACAGTGCAAAAGTATGCACAATAAATTGTTATAGTGTTAGTTCTATCGCCATACTCGTACAATAGTTAGATGTGTATATACAGGGTGTAAAAAGACCCATCACATCGAACGAAATCTACGCACTCTGTATATGAAACTAAATTACATTGACCAAAAATAATTGCTGGGAAACGACTTTTATTTTTTGGCATGAAAAAAAACGCTTTTTTGTGTAGCGCGCAAACTATGGTTGTGGCGATGCCGCGCGTTTGCATGCGTGCAGCGGCCACACAGCCGAGCCAAGGCGGTCGTGTGCGTTTGATATTCATTGCGTTTTTGTAACTTCAAATGCGTAATTTGTTCTTTCTTTTCTTTTTTTTTTGTTGAAAAACTTTCTTCCATACAAACATTATCAAAAATTGAAATTTTTGATAATGTTTGTATGGAAGAAAGTTTAGTATTATGACTTGGAAATCGTTTATGGAAAAAACTGAAAAAAAAAGTGTACTTTGACCTTCAATATCTCCAAAACCAATGATTTCCCAGGTATGGTTTGTTCGAAAAAAATTATCCCAATGATGGGTAGAATACGTGGTTTTCGTTATCGTTAAGGGTCTTTTTACACCCGATATGCAAACTAATATAAGTTAATAGTAACAGATTAGGTACCTCTCACAAAAGGAGAGGGGCGCGTCTTCGTGGATTGAACGCATACAATATAGCCCTACAATAAAGCAGGCTCTACACTCGCCCGCAAACCGCGCCCGTGAATCACGGCCGCGATACGCGCTTGAACACGGTGCGAAAAATTTAGCCCTCTACAGTCGCAACCTTTCGCATTTACGTTCGCGCATTTGACTGAAATGGACGTGGAAGTTACTGTTACTGCTGCTCTGACACTGTGTGCTTTAGCATGTTGGGCTTGCCAAAGCACGGGTTCTGGTTGATAACACTCAACGAACACTAGTTCGCGATCGTTACTCCACTCGATGCTCATTTTTTGTTACATCCGCTTGTCACTGCGTCTCGAACACAACTGCGAACACACCGCGAGTGTGGATGCGTTCGCGTTCGCGCTTCGCAAACCCTTTGACGCGGACCAAAAAACCGCCACCGGTCGGGGAACGCCGCAAAGCGCGATGCCGCGAAACCATCCACACTCGCGGTTCGCGGCCTTCGCGGGCTTTCGCGGCGCGAGTGTAGAGCCTGTATAACAAATTTTCAATTCCGAAATGTTTCGAAATGTCTATACTTCAAGTACTCTAAAGTACAAACTCCTGCCATCAATAAAAACAACAGAACAAACTTCGTAACAACGCAACAAAACCCTTTTTACATTCGAGTGAGCAGCCATCATTATTAAGCCACCCTTATAAGGACCGTCACACACAAACATGGAAATGAGCCCTATTAATATGAGCGAATGCCTGTAATATAATCGTTTCTATAAATTCCGCTGCTCGTGTGCGTGTAATTGAAATGTCAGGTGAAACTCGTAGGTAATCCAATAAAGTCGCGCGTGATCATATCACCCGTAGGATTCCTACTTTTTTTTTATTTAGCCAAGGATTTTACCGAAATTCACGTGAATTTGTGTTGGTATAATTCAATTTATGAAAAATATTTTCATAAAATACTGTGAAACTTTTATGATTTATTAAAGTTTTTACGCGACTCCGAGTCGTGAATTATAATCTAATTTATTTAATGTACTTAGGTACTAACTTCGTGTCGAAAGTTCAAACACGATGAAGTGTTTAATTTCCTTTAGTAGACATACGACCACTTCTAGAAAATTATTCCATTAGTTTTACTTAATCACACCGATAAACTTAAAGTAGCTATTTCCCTTAAACTCGCATATAGGTACGTAGCACCCGAAAATATGATACAGTTTAAAATTAATATGTGCGATGGCTTAATAACTTGTGACAGGCAAGAACAAACTACGATATAATAATCTACTTACGTAAGTAAGAGAATTCCCTTAAAACCGATATTAAATACGGACCAAAGCCGAGTGACGTAATTCCCGTACTTTATATAAAATCTCGCTTAGTTTAGCTGCATAAAGCAAGGGGTACAGAGTAGATGAAGATGTTAATTTCCTATGCAAACGCTGAAAGCGCTTTGAGCTCAGGTGCTCGACGCAGATATTGCAGTGGCCGGCGTGGGTGCACATTATACGTAGGTATAGACAATCAAAACAACATTGCTCTTCATCAGAGAAGAGTTTGTTTGTTTTTGTTTAAATTATTATGTAGGAAATTAGTTATAATTATGATACTGCGATACGTAATTCATTAGTACTGCTGCCTTTTAAACATAAACTATATTGTGCTATTTGATAGAATGCATAAATTATGAAATGGCTTTTACAATACCTACGCATAAAAAGAGAACAAAACTCCTTGCAAAGTTATAAATACGATGTCTATAAAAGTCTTAAAATATAACCAACTTTAAAAATAGGTAGAATTTTCATTTAATAACTCCATTTGTGTTTATTCAATAAAGCCTTATTAATGAGAGCAGTATTAAAGCAAAGTTATGATTTATCGAAACAATTCTGTAAATGATACTTGTCGAAATGTTTCAATATTAACGGCAATAATTTACCGTTGATATTTAAGTCAGAGTAGGTATTAATTCCACTATTGGAAAGCTTGGGTTTCCTACTGGTAAACATTTAATTGTATAATTTCTATTCAATTTTGGAATCAATATTTTGCTTAGGAATTACCTACGAATTTGTGTTTTCAATAAAAAAACGGCTTAGTAGGCGTTTCGGCCGCTGAGTTTCGTCCGATCCGGTCGAAACAGGAATTTTATTATTATTCATATTTTTGGGTGGTGTTTCGGACTATACTTTTTTTAAGCAAATTTTGTAGTCAGAATGAAAAACCTTAGGCAGGGTTATATTATTTAAGTAAAAGACAGGGAATTTTCGGAAAAAGATAAAGTTTAAAGGCACCCAAAAATAACGCCATTGGGAACCGGCGGTATATTACTGTCGGCAGTCGAGATTAAAAACATCGGTTGCCGGCACCCAAAAATCCCAAAATGGACATCGGCGGCGGTAATAAGTTGTTTGGTAGGTATGTTAGTTGAAAGATAGGTTAGATTTTGGGCCAAACACTGTAACTTGTCTTCCAACTGACTAATTTCAAGAGCGAGAGAAGCGAGCTCTCTATTTTGGGGTACCCCGACGTGGACGGGTTAGGTTCGAAGGGGATGACGGGGGCTAGAGTGAGCGAGCGAAGCGTGCGAACGAAGACCCGGCAACCCCTTCGTGTTAGGTTACTTTAAACCGTGCAGACAAAAATAGGAGCCCCGCGCTGCGTGGCTCCGTCGACTCTGCTTTGGAAACCCAAACAACCTTACAAACATCCCATTAAGGTTTCCATTTGTTTTAATTGTGAAAATGAAAGTGGGTGACGAGTAATCGTCTCATGAAGGGTTTAAAGAGGCCTTGAAGGTGTCTAAAATAGTGTATGTAATTAGCGCGGCGCCGGCAGCGGAGGCACTCCCTAAAGTTTAATATACAATTATAACAATCAACAGTAAACATGATAAATCACAACAATCAGTCTTATATATCAATTAAAAAACGTACAATAAGAATTATAAATGTAAACAACAATAATCAGTCTCATACAGGGTGTTAACGAATTTATGTAATTCCTTAAAACCACATGATCTGCTACTGGTGTAGATTGTCCCCTCAGGGGAAATAGGCCGAACAAAAAAAAAAACATCCCATTTGGCTAAGTGATCGAATCTAAACCACGTAGCAAGGATTCAGTAAAAAAATAAGTTTTTTTTATTTGATTGAACATTTCGATTTATCCATGGCCACAAAGTAAAATAGGTATTATTTAATTATGTTTCTGACGTTACATTGCCTTTAAAAAAGGATTCGTCCGAAACACCACTCAAAAATATTAATAATAATGAAATTCCTGTTTCGACCGGATCGGACGAAACTCAGTGGCCGAAACACCTACCAAGCCAAAAAAACTATGTCTTGTTTATGTATTTGAGCCCTATGATTTTTATTCCAATGGATCAATAAAAAGCTACATTATACTGTTGTACAAAATAGGTTTACAATATGCTGTTCACAAATTAACTTAAAATATAAATTTAAAATTGGATTAGCCAATTTGTCGATTATGTTTTAGATAATGGTTTAGATAATGTTTATAAACCTTAGTGTTTAATAAAATATATGTGAAGGATGTTAAACTGTGGCTAGATGTAACAAAAATATAACATAGACAAAGATAAATTTTTTTGAGCATTACTCTACCTAAAATAAAAGTAGCTAAAACAGGTATACATTTATTTAATTCTTTCCATATATCAAACACCTTAATATCAGAGTTGACGAATAAATTGCGAACATCTAAAATGTTAATCCCACAACAAAATTAACGTTCGCCTGAAAAACACGGTGTTTAACTTATTTTGTAACCTTTAACATTATTGTAAAGGCTTAAAATAATCCTGGATCCTTTTTTAAGCGGCCTACACTCGGTGTAACGTGAACCTCTCATCGTTACAAAGTAATAGGGCGTTTGCTAACCGCTCGGCGATTCACGACTAATACGTAACGAGTGGTTCGCCCGACTAATTAAAATGTTGCATGCCGTTTAGTAATATCAAGATTTTAATAGAAAATTGTTTCATGGTATGGTGATTTACAACAATAAAATTGTGTACAATGACCCTTATTAAGATATACGACAACGTCATTTTTTTAAACAATGCCCACATTATTTTTCTATAGCTCGTTTCGCGTGTGTAGGGGCCTTATTCAATATGATATATGAAAAGTGGGTAGAATACGGTATTTCGACGCACAAAATATCGATGCACGTTACTGCGAAAGTTTACTTTTTTAATTCTATCTATTTTATTCTATCTATCTAATTTAGCATATTGAATAATTTGGGTTGGGTTAGGTTAGAACAGTGACCCGGGGCCCTGTGCTCCTCGGAGATCGACCGCAGTGGAGTCTGCTTCCGCTGCGGGCAGCCCGGTCACATCGCTGGTACGTGCGAGGCTACGCCGCACTGTACAATCTGTGCGGCAGCAGGCAAACCGGCAGAGCACCGGGCAGGCAGCAAGGCCTGCGCCGAGCCCACAAAAAAGAAAAAGGGCAGAGGGGGGCGAGGCCGCGGCAAACAAGCCGCGGCCAAGGTGACTTCGCAACCGGCCAGCCAACCAGCTGCCGAAAAGTCGCCGCAAAGCGGAGAGGGGGAGGCGTTTATGGACTGCCAGTGATGGCCCCACACTTGCGCCTCCTCCAATCCAACATCAACCACTGCGCCAGGGCTCAGGACCTTCTGCTCCAGAGCATGGCGGAGTGGTCGATCAACGTGGCTGTGGTCGCCGAGCCGTACTTCGTTCCGCCCAGGGATGACTGGGTGGGTGACTTGGACGGCTTGGTGGCCTTGATAATCTCGCGGGCCGCCGTTGGCTCTCCGTCCATTGGGAACGTCACTCGTGGACGGGGATACGTGGCGGCCCTTCTCGAGGACTGGGTGGCTGTGGGAGTTTATTTCTCCCCCAACCGATCTCTCGCCGACTTCGAGGATTTCCTCGCGGGTTTGGGCGTCGTCGTCAGTCGCAGCCATCCTCACCCCGTGATCGTTTTCGGGGACTTCAACGCCAAGTCCACGGCTTGGGGTTCCCCGGCCACAGACGCGCGGGGGGAGGTGCTGGAGGAGTGGGCCCTAGAAACGGGCCTACAGATCCTCAACCGGGGTTCCGTCAACACGTGCGTGCGACAGCGGGGCGGATCCATAGTGGACATTACATTCGCTACCCCCGCTCTAGCGCGCCGTGTTCAGGGCTGGCGCGTCATGGAGGAGGTGGAGACGCTGTCGGATCACAGATATATCCGATTCGACGTCTCCGCCCAGACCTCAGGCGCCCCGGCTCACACGGTCCCGGGCGGGATCGGTCCGCGTTGGGCGCTAAAGCGGCTGGACCGGGAGGCACTCCTGGAAGCCTCGATCGTGCAGGCCTGGGTGTCGGCACCAGACAGGCCTGTCAACATCGATGAGGAGGCGGAGTGGCTCCGGGAGGCGATGTCGCATGTCTGCGATGCGGCGATGCCTCGAGTCCAGACCGCGCCTGCCAAGCGCCAGGTGTACTGGTGGTCGCGGGACATAGAGCTCCTACGCCACGCGTGTGTGGTAGCGCGACGCCAGTACGCCAGGCTACGCAGGAGGCGTCGCCGTACCCCGGATACGGCGGTCGCCGAGGCGGAGCTGTACGAGAGGTACAGAGAGGCGAAGATCGCCCTCCAGACTGCTATCTCGCGGGCCAAAATTGCGGCTAACGAGACACTGCTGGAGACTCTGGACCAAGACCCTTGGGGGCGCCCATACCTTATGGTACGGGGCAAACTTCGCCCGTGGGCCCCCCCACTGACCCAGAGTCTCCAACCTCAGCTTCTGGAGGGAGTGGTGAGCGCTCTGTTCCCTTCAAGGGCGGAGCATGCGCCGCCGCCTATGGTTCCGCCTTTCATGGCGCTTGACGCGGACGATGACGACGACGTGCCCGAAGTGACCCGGGTAGAGCTGAGAGCGGCAGTGAAAAGGCTTCAAGCTAAAAACACTGCTCCGGGACCCGACGGCATACCTGGCCGTGCATGGGTCCTAGCTCTCAAGGCTCTCGGGCCCCGACTAAGGGGGCTCCTGAGCGCATGTTGCGAGCGGGGCCAGTTTCCGCTCCGGTGGAAAACCGGCAAGCTGGTCCTGCTCAGAAAGGAGGGGCGTCCCGCAGATTCACCATCTGCATACCGCCCCATCGTGTTGCTGGACGAGGTGGGCAAGCTGTTCGAGAGAATAATTGCAGACCGCCTCGTCACGCACATGTCTGGGGTGGGGCCGGACCTGGCGGATAACCAGTTCGGTTTCCGCCGGGGGCGCTCCACCGTGGACGCAATCATGCGCGTGAGGGCTCAGGCGGAGGAAGCAGTCGCTCGGGGCGAGGTCGTCTTGGCGGTGTCTCTCGACATCGCCAACGCCTTCAACACCTTGCCCTGGAGTTGCATACGGGCGGCACTCGAATACCATCGGGTGCCGACCTACCTCCGTCGCATTGTCGGGGCCTACCTGACACAGAGAGCAGTCATCTACCCGGGTCGGGAAGGATGGGGTCGGCGAGAGATGTCGTGCGGTGTTCCACAGGGATCGGTCCTGGGGCCGCTCCTGTGGAACATCGGATACGACTGGGTGCTTCGCGGTGCGTTCCTCCGCGGTGTCGGCGTGATTTGTTACGCCGATGACACTTTGGTCACGGCACGAGGGAGGACGCACCGAGAGGCAGCCATATTGGCGACAGCTGGGGTTGCGCAGGTCGTTGCAAGGATCCGGCGGTTGGGTCTCGAGGTGGCTCTGCAGAAGTCCGAGGCTCTGTGTTTCAATGGGCCCCGGAGGGGACCACCCTCGGGATCCCACATCATAGTGGGAGGCATCCGCATCGGCGTCGAGTCGACGATGAAGTACTTGGGACTCGTCCTCGACGGCCGATGGGACTTTGGGCCTCACTTTCGGCAGCTTACGCCGAAATTGATGGGCGCCGCGGCTGCGTTGTCGCGGCTGCTGCCCAATCTGGGGGGACCCAATGCCTCCTGCCGGAGGCTCTACGCCGGGATCGTACGGTCTATGGCCCTATATGGGGCGCCAATCTGGGCGGACACCCTGACGACCCGCAACGTTGCAATCCTGCGGAGACCGCAGCGCGCGATGGCCGTCAGGGTGATAAGGGGATACCGTACGATCTCCTTCGAAGCGGGGAGCCTCCTAGCCGGATCGATGCCCTGGGATCTGGAGGCGAGGGCCCTCGCGCTGAGATATCGTCAGCGCGAGGAGGCGCCTGAGCGGAGCGAACTACGCCAGATCCTAGTGGCTGAATGGAAGGAGCGACTTGCGCGACACAGCGCAGGGCACGCCGCAATAGCGGCGGTAAGGCCCGTAATGGAGGAGTGGTTGGAGAGGCGTCACGGCGCCCTCAGCTTCCGGCTGACGCAGGTACTCTCGGGACATGGTTGTTTCGGGAAGTACCTGTGTCGCATAGGCCGGGAGCAGACGCCCGGTTGTCACCACTGCGTCGACTGTCCCGAGGACACGGCGCTGCACACGCTGCAGGCGTGTCCTGCGTGGGCGACGCAGCGCCGCGAACTAGTCGCGGCGGTCGGTGGTGACCTCTCGCTTCCGGCCGTGGTTCTGTCCATGGTTGGGAGCGAGAGTGCGTGGGAAGCCGTCGCCTCCTTCTGTGAGGAGGTGATGGCGACCAAGGAGGGAGCGGAGAGGGAGAGAGAGGCAGCTGCCACTCTCCCTTCCCGCGCTAGACGCACCGGGCGCCGGAGGGCGCGCGACGATCTCCGGCCACCGTAGTGTGTGGCCTGCGGGCGGCGGGTTAGGGGACCCGTCGCCCGACCAGTAACAGGCCCGAGAAGGCGGCGCGCTGTGTTCCGTGCGCGCCTCTCAGGAGGACGTGGGGCAAGGCCCCACAGAGGAAGAGGTCCGCCAGGGGCTGGCGGACCGAGGCCTGCCGGGGTCGCGGTGCATGCAGCTGCGAATCTCGCGACCCCGGCCAAGGGTCAGGAGAAGGAACACCGTGGGTTTTTAGCCGGTAAGAGTCCGGCATACCCCTTTGCCTTCCTCGGGCGAAGGGCATCCATGAGGATTTTCCCACGAAAAAAAAAAAAAAAAAAAAAGGTTAGAACAGTGACCAACGACGCGCGAAGGCGAGCGAGTGAAGCGAGCGTGCCGCGGCAGCGGCCGCCAAGCGCCAGATCCTCTTAATTGTTGGTGAATCAAGCTATTAAACTTTCGCGGTAACGTGCGTGTCATGAAAAGTTAACAAGTAGATCACACGGACGCATTACCAGATTACCACCCGAAAGTGCAATCGAAAAAATGTACCTAATTTGGCATATTATTGTCAAATGGCATTATTTTTCAACTAGCATCACCATGAACAGCAAAAATATATTTGTAACGCGTTCGCGTTATTTGCATGTTTGTTATGGGCTCAGAAACTTATCTCTAAAACTGGCCAAATATCTATAGCATGTACAAATAAATATTCAGTGCCTCATTAATACACAATAGGTCCAATACCAAGTTAGGTTGATTAAACTTTCATTAATGGAAAAGTAACTTATACAAAGTTATTTTTAGTATTACAAAAACCGAGACACCCCAACAAGATTTTCATCAGAACTGCTGAATGTGTTTTTTTTTTAAATAAATCTTTAAATTACACCGTAGTTTATGCCGGGGTTAGGTTCCCTAGTAAAGTGTGAAATGCCTGAGACGTGCTATGCAGGGGTTGTCTAATACACGGAAACTGGCCGAGTGGAACATCTCAAGCCTCAAGGTGTCTATTCCCGTCAAAAAAAAAAGAAATTTAGGAAAAAAAACAAAAATGTGGTGTAAAAAATATGTCAATCGAGTCTCCTAGTGATTCTGAACAAACTAGTTTCAGGTTTAATATATACTAAAACTAAGCTTGTATAATTATTTCGACAACATCGACATCATAATTGAATTTGGGACCCTGAAACAAATAATGTGAAGTAGAAGTAGAAGATTGTCTCCGAGTGTCTCCTCTCCTATGTGTCTACTAAGTGCCACTGTAGGTACTATTAGACGTAACATACTAGCAGAAAATATTAAAACCAGCAGAATAAAATATAACCCTCTCAAACTTACTGCCAAAATTACACAAAACTTTATGCTTGTACGAAAAGCGTAAAGCTAAGACGCCGTGTGACATATTAAAATTTAAAGAAATCCTGAGTGTATGCTTAGCGGGGCAATAACCCTGAAATGATGATGTCAAAATGTTAATTGCATATGTAAAACGGTCCCGGAGCGCTGGGTTCACGACCTGGGGTTGGCGACCTGTGTACAACAACATTGATGCTGAGCTGATAAAATGGAAGAAACAATGTGAAGAGAGTTGAATAAGATTTTTGAAAGATAATGCTGAAAAATACCTTACTTTATACACTAGAATAGTTGGGACTTGTGACACAAGCAATACATTTTTTTAGTTATTATATTTATGTACTAGCTCTTGCCCGCAGCTTCGCTTGCATTAAATTTTGAACCCGTTAGTTAAGTGACGATTTTCCAGACAAACTTTCATCCCCTATCTAACTTCCTTAGGGGTTGAATTTCGAAAAATCCTTCCTTATTCCTTGTCTGCATTATAAAGGGAACCTATGTGCAAAATTTTAGCTTTCTAGGTCCAAGTGTTTGGGCTGGGCGTTGATGAGTCAATCAGTCAGTCAGGACTTTTATTTTTATTTATATAGATAAAAAGATTGATTGCTTTATTAAACAAAGTTTTTATTACGAAAATAGTTTGTTTTTTCCTTTATAACTTGCTATTATATTTTTAACCAGTAGCTGCGGCTTAAACTCAAGTCTTTAAGTTTATATCGAGTTCAGCCGGTTTAAGATGAGATAAAACAACATTAGCCAACGAGCAATTCTAAACTTAACATTAACCGGCTATTCTTAAGTTTCTATTCACACCTATATTTAACCGTAACATATAAATGCGATGCAGGTGCAATGCAAGTGCAATGCACTGGTGTAACTTTTACTTCTAAAGTGCTAACGTAACTCACATGAAAGTTGGAAAATTCAGTTTTTTTTTATTCGTGTATAAACGTTTTTAAACAGGTTATTCTGTTGAAACTTTAACGTGGTACGAGAAGTAACTTTCTGATGAAGAGTGGACTAATGCCCAGTTTCTACGGTCAAATAAGGATCGTTTTGCTTACCAATGGTAGTATTTTTATTACCAAACTGGGCGTATAAATATACTCGTAAGCTAATTTTACTAGTGATAGCTGCTAACATATGGGAACCCTATAATGAGCAAAATGGGGTCTTTGCTGCATTATTGGTGAAGATAAAAGAGTCTAAATATTTAACCAGTAACGGTCTTGAGAGAATATATTAAATTTTATAATGTCATGTTATGTAGTGTACAATACGGCCGATGTATCTTGGCGAGTCTGAGGTTAGCTGATTAGCTGCGCAGGAGACAATTTCGTTTCTACAAGATTTATTGCGCAGCCAAACAACTAACTTCAGACTCGCCAAGATACGTCGGCCGTATTGTAACTGGTTGAGCTATACTAAATAAATTCATTAATTAAGCGAGTGTACAGTCACGAGAACCAACATGTATACTTACACGTAGTGAAATTATTATAAATTGCATTAACGGAGGAGTTTTAATGGAAAGCTTGAAATAATTGTTAACATAGTATCTACAAATGCATACGAATATGAGGCATTTAAAATATTTCGTAAATTCAATCGGTATATAGGGCGAAAATCACTTGAATTTCGCTACGTGTATACATATTGGTGCTCGTGACTGTACAACAAAGACTAATTTATTTTAATTCATAATGTAACATCAAACAAGCCAACAATGAAGAGACAACAAGTAAGTATATCAAATATTCCAGTTCAGGTGATAAAGTTCATTTTAACGAGCGCAACACGGGTTGTTGGGTCAAATTTACTAACATTTTAATGTACCACAATGTATCCCATTTCACAGGAACATAAAATTTCCTGTTTTCTGAACCAAAAACAGCCTTTTTGTTTAAATTTATTTTACTTTTTATTTCTCAAATTAGGCTCGCCTTTATAAAGTGAAATAATTTATTTGTAATTTCCGGCAAAAACAGGCCAATCTTCCAATCCAAGTAGATGTCGAAAATAGGTCAAGAGGATGGGCACGATGGGATGGGGTTTTCTTAAAAAAAACATCATTTTCATCAAAAACAGTCCTAGTCATACTCGCGCACAAAGGGTCCCGTATAAATAAATAAAAGGAGAGCACCTTTTAATATTTTTTTGTTTTTCTGTAGAGTATGAACTATACTCAAGCCAAACTTTAATGTCATAAGTAAGTAGTATATGTCTTATGCTATTTTTCAGATATTGCTGTAACAATATACGTTGAAAAATTGCCAATTTTTAGAGAACTCTTGTACCTACCCTTGAGAGTTGTGTTATTGTATTTTTTAAGATTTTTTAATATGCATTTACAACAACACATCATAATCTGTGAATTTCAGCTACGGCTTACAGCTGCCGAGATACATACTTGTGACTGACGGGTTTCATTAGTCACTTTTTGGGTAAAGAACCCTAATTGGTTAGCAGCATTTTCCTTCATGCTATTATAACAACATAAATACTGCTATCACCGATCCAATTGCCAAGCGGCGTGACTATTGCAACATTACCTTTGTCATTTCATGTTCAGCAGTAACAGCAGGTAACTATATAGATAACGAATGTTATTTTTTATGAGATTGTAATTTTTTAATATTGTAATTTTTTTTTA
The DNA here is from genome assembly GCA_905220435.1 of Amphipyra tragopoginis. Classification (NCBI taxonomy): domain Eukaryota; kingdom Metazoa; phylum Arthropoda; class Insecta; order Lepidoptera; family Noctuidae; genus Amphipyra; species Amphipyra tragopoginis. The sequence continues at coordinate 16,676,234 of HG992006.1, forward strand.
AAGGTTTATTTCGTAATGTTATTTATATGTATTTACAACGAATATACGAGTAGTTACCTATCCTTCTTAATATTATAAATGTGAAAGTAAGTTTGTATGTTTGTTACCTTTTCACGCCTAAATCACTGAACCGATCATCCTGAAATTTTGCAAATACGTTGTCAGGTGTACAGAAACGGACATAGGGTACCTTTCATCGCGAAAAAAAGTACTGTTGCCGAGGAAAACAATAATAACGTTCATAGATGGCGCCACGTGTCTTTCGATTCATTATTGAAGTCTATTATTATAGAAACTTTAGTAGTGTGTTAAGAGTTGATTGTCGAATTCTAAATGAACGCGAGCGAAGCCACGGGCAAAAGGTAGTAATAATATTTATATCATATTTTCCTTTACCAATTTTAATCTTTTTCCTGTACCTAACTCATTTGTTGTAACCACTAATTAATCCTACAAACAGTTTAGAGGTGGATTGCCGAGGAGCTTAAGAAATAAACTGTGGAAATAAACAGTGTTGTGATTGTACAAAGTAAATAATCTCTTAGTAATGGAGTTGTTACGTTCTTGAAGAACATCGTTAGTAAGGCTTTGCCATTCGTACCTACAACTCTACATTAAACAACTAAGCACTTATACAAACTTAAATAGAGTTAAAATCTGATACATTTATTTGAAAAAGAGTGAATTTTTAGTATTAAAAGAATACATGATTTTTAGGGTTCCGTACCCAAAGGGTAAAACGGGACCCTATTACTAAGACTCCGCTATCCGTTCGTCTGTCCGTCTGTGACCAGGCTGTATCTCATGAACCGTGATAGTTAGACATTTGAAATTTTCACAGATGATGTATTTCTGTTGCCGCTATAACAGCAAATACTAAAAAACAGCATAAAATAAATATTTAAGGGGGGCTCCCATACAACAAACGTGTTTTTTTGGCGTTTTTATAGATAATGGTACGAAACCCCCTCGTGCGCGAATCCGACTCGTACTTGGCCGGTTATAATTCATGCTTCTTATTATGTATTTTTTTCTTTTATTTGTTGTGTTACCAGTTACAACAGCATTATTAATCAAAGATTTTTAAATCTATCGTTTCTTCCAGGCCCGATTTTCAATATTACCTACATATTAGCAATATTAGTAGTTAGTAGTATCCCAAATAAGAGATAGCTACAACACTTGTTTGGGTAGCTAAAGATAAAACGAAGTTCAAAACCGATGTTCTTTATTTTATAATACAATCGTTGAACGATTGAGGTCATATTTACACAATATATTTATTTTCTCGATTTTGACGACACGTTTGGTGCAGCTTAGCCACTGCACGATTGGCTTCTGCGCTACGGGTCGTGGGTTCGATTCCCACACGGAACAAAAATTTGTATGGCCTACAGATGGTTGTTTCAGGTCTGGGCGTTTATTTGTGCGATTTGTGTCTGTAAACGCACCCACGATACAAGAGAAATCTTGGTCTGGGGCAAAGTTTAAAAAAAAAAAATGTTCCAACGCTATGCTAGGATCCAATATGTAGGTGATGCTGTAGTCAAGTTATTTACGCGGGCACAGCTGCAGGAGAACAACTTTTTTATACAGCTTTATTTTTAGTACAAAAATCGAGACACCTCAACAAGATTTTCATCAGAGCTGCCTGAATGTGTGTTTGTTTTTAATAAATCTCCAAGTTACACCTTAGTTTATGTCGCGTTAAGTTCCCTAGTAAAGTGTGAAATGCCTGAATTGCCTGAGATGTGCTACACAGGGGTTGTCTAATACACAGAAACTGACCGACCGGACCGTCTCAAGCCTCAAGGTGTCTATTCCCGTTCACTGTTATGCGTAGAAACCTATTGAAAGAGAAATGAAATTTATGAAAAAAAAAGGGAAAATATAATGTGGTGTAAAAACTATGTCAATCGATTCTCCTGGTGATTCTGAACAAACTGGTTTCAGGTTTAGTGTAGGTATCTTTCATACTTTGGCCACACAGTGCGCAGAGGCGACGAAAATTTGGAAAAATTGATTGTGGTTGGGAACACCGAAGGCAAAAGATCGCGCGGTCGTTCACCAAAAAGATGGACCGATCAAATAAAAGACTCGTCGTCATCCAAATTCTACACGGTTGTAAGAGACGCGCTGGACAGAAACCGGTGGAAGCAGATCATCCGCTCCAGATGCAACCCTAGTGCTGACCACGATCCTCAGACATGAGGGACCGACCCTAGAGAGAGAGAGAGTAGGTATACTCAAACTAAACTTGTATAATATTATGATATCTAGCACGTTGTCGCCAGTATTCTTGAGTCATAGCGCCAAATAAATAAATAAATAGCGTTAGTTTTAATATACCTACCAAATTGATTACATGACAGCAGTCACTAACTCAGCTTACATTAATGTCGTGGAAACAGGCATATAACATTATAACTTTAACAACATCTACTACGTATGAAGTAGCGCCATATTATTATGTTTTAACATTCGCAGTTTACAGTTGTTACAATTACTTTGACAATAAACATTCCCTGCCTAACATGGTTTGGTTGAGTAACATTAAGGACGAGTGTCGAGCATAAAGTCCAAGGTTCTCTTTAAGAAAATTATCAATAGCAGCTCGCAGTTATATGGAAATGGGAATTAACACAAATAACTAACGCAATATTTATTTATATTTATAATGTATTATTTTTACAAGTTTTATTTACTTTTTTATTTAATTATTATCATATTTATTTTTGAACTGGCTCACCATCCGTGGGCCACTAGGGTCTGGTTGAAAACCAGCGCCAGGCATTCCGTCTGGCATATGCTGAACCAGCTCCTATTCAGCGCAATTTATATTATAAATAGGTGGTGGGTAGTGTTTAATTATGGTAAACATTTGTGCTGAATAAATGTTATTTCTTTCTTTCATCGTCATCGGCAAAATTGTATTTGAAAACGGGCTTAGTAGATGTGTCCTTTTACAAAAGCACACATCTTGTTAATCCTCATATACCAATAATCGATATAATCCCCACAAAAGCACACATCTACTATTCCCTTTGTAAAATACACGCGTAACACATATATTATTATAAAGTTATATAAATTCACACCTACAATCATAAAATACAAAACACACTCGTACAGGCGAAATATCTAAAAATGCTTGTCAAATATTTTTTAATACATTGTCGCTCGCAATAAAGTTTTATTGTGATACAAAACATTAATTTCCTCCGGGACGACACCCAGGTGCCTGGAATCTACGTACACCTACACAACGTTTCAAACCCACATCAATATTGAATTAAGCTTATGTGGTATAACCGTATCTAGCGTAACTGACGTATATAGGTACGCTTTTAGAATTCCGTTCGGAAATGCGTGAACTTATCTATAATGTGGTTATGATACGTGTTTCATACATATATTTTAGGAGGGTAAACATCAAAGCGCAGACATCTTAGGTACATTAGTTATGCTTGCGTTTGAAATGTTTGAATAACATTTGAAATTCTGTATCGGAGAAGACTTGAATTAATTTTACTTTTGAGTCTATGGAATATAATGTGGTCTTGTTAATACTTATGTTTTACTGTTAAAGCGTAATTTCTAACTTCAAACTGCAAAACTCATTTATTCGAAATAGACCAGAGTTACTTACTTGGGGTGCATCAAAAGAGCCTCCACGAGTGACGATACTTAAGTACGTCTGGCACACCCTGGGCAGTCAGCCCCCGCTGTCAACCTTGCTGACTTGCTTATCTTTTCACCACAGCATGAGCTATTTTCGTATAGCTCGTGCTGACACGACAGAAGAAGACTAAGTTCTTTTTGAACGTCAATGTTACCGTTGTTAATAATATAAAAAATAAAACCGATGCTCCGAATTGTCCGATTGTCTTTACAGAACATAATCAACCCATTACTGTCCCACTGCTGGGCACGGGCCTCTTCTCAGAATGAGAAGGATTTAAGCCTTAGTCCACCATGCTAGCCTGGTGCAGGTTGGCGGACTACACACACCATCGAGAACTTTATGGAGCGCTCTTAGGTGTGCAGGTTTCAGATGTTTTCTTTCACCGCTAACGCAAGTGATATTCAAATTCTGGGGCCCAATTCTCCTAAAATAAATTGTTGCCAAACGCAATCGAACCACAACCGCCAGCGCCAGTCAGTTTTTGTTTTCGAAAACTTTCAAAATGATTGATTTTGTTTTTTGTATCAAATTATTCGACAGCTTTTGAAATTGAGAACTGTCTGAATGAACGGTTCGGCCTTGGTTCGGTTTTGATTTATCAAGATTTATTTTAGGAGAATTGGGCCCCTGATACGCACATGAATTCGAATTCATTTGCTTTTAAACTCTATAAATGAAAATCTACAAGGTTAGTCGGAAAGGGGGTACTAATCCGAAGCCCACTTATAGTATCGCTGATGACTGTTTGAAAGCAAGTGTTAAAATTTCAAAATTCGATATTTTTTTTTTTCCAAATAAAATGATTTTTATTTTAGTTTTTTCAAAAATTCTTCATCCCTGCTTTAGTTACAAATTCAGAAAATGGTTCTTCTAATTCATGACCCCAAATATGACCTAAACTGTAAACACAGCTGATCATAACTGGGGATAGATAGATTTTTGAGATTTTTTTTTGAGATTTTTGAACAACTGTTTCTCTTAAACTATTGAGTTTTGGGAAAAGTTGTAGAACAAAAGTTGTTCATTATTATGTGTACTTTAACACCCTTTCGGATTAGTACCCCCTTTCTGACTAACCTTGTATAAAGTGGTTTAAATTACTTTCATGTTTATTTTATAAATAAAACTGATATTATAAACTCGTTTTCAATGTAAAAACGGAATTGCACAAAATAAAGGAAATAATCTGCCTATTCAAATATATCATCAGCTCAACAAGCGAGATATAAAAAGGTTTTTATGAATGTTATTTCTATTTAATTTGTTTAAAATTAATAGAGGTATCATGGGTGTATGAAAAAAGCCTCCACGAATGATGTAGGTAATGATGGTTAAGTACGTCCGACGCACCCTGAGCAGATAGCTCCGCGACCGGCCTTGCTGACTGGGTAATCTTTTCACCACAGCATGAGTTATTCTCACTTAGCTGACACATGATCACATGCCGACACAAGAGAAAAAGAACAAAGATATCATTATCATTAACTTCAAAACTCATTTATTTAAAGTAGATTAGAATGAAATAGTTCTTATTTTTTTTTTATTTGTAAAACATACAGTTACACACAATTCTTATTAAACAAGCAATGAAAAAAAGAGATTCCATAATTATGTGTAGCTTACGACGTTATACACATCTTAAATGCTAAAAAGTTATTAAGGAACTATTTGCTCACGAGTGAAATTTTAAAAGAAAAAAAATAACAATAAAAAATAAATAAAAACTACAGTATAAAATAAAAATTACAGTATGAAATAAAAACTACAGTACAACATTAAAATAAAATAAAAAAACTGTTCATGTTCTACAAATCTGAGTTACTAAGTAATTGGATCAAAGAGCTTTTAAATTTATTAGCAGACAATGTGAACAAATCCAAATCTGCAAAAAACAGTACTGAATTTTTTTGCAATACGGCGATGATGTTCCAAAAGACAGCTCCCAAAAACACCCTCTAACTGTTTAAACCCATCTTATCGTACACACAAGATAAAGACCCTACTTTTCTTGCTAGGATATTATTATAAACTTAACCAAACTATCTATAAACACTAAAATCACTAGTGTAGCAACGCGGTATCTTTGGTATCGTGCAGAGAGCTCGTTAAATGGTAGGAGGCCGGAATAAACACTGTGTCATGATAGGGAACCCATCGTGTGGGGCAAATGGGGGAATCATCTCTCTAACAAGCGCCATCGGAAGACAATCGAAACAAGGGACATGGTTCTTTGCACGTAAAAAATTGATTCACGATTTTATATACAATACAGTTGTATACTGAGAATAGGGTTGTCGACTTTTTTTAAGAAGTAATAATGTATACAAGGATATTCGGAAAGGGAGTACTAATCCGTGGACCACTTAAAGTATCACTGATGACGGTTTTAAAGCAAGTGTTAAAATTTCAAAATTCGATTTTTTTATTTCCATGTAAAATAATTATTATTTTAGTTTTTTCAAAAATTCTTCGTCCGTTCTTTATTTACGAATCCATAAATTGAAGCTTCTAATTCGTGACCCCAAATATGACCTAAAATGTAAACACAGCTGATCTTAGCTGAGGTTAGATAGATTTTAGCATATTTTTTATGTAATCTTTGAACAGCTATTTCTCTTAAACTATTGACTTTTGGGGAAAGTGGCAGAACAAAAGTTACTCGTTATTATGGGTACTTTAACAGATTACCCTTATATATAGACCTTTCAGATTAGTACCCCTTTTCTGACTAACCTTGTATCTGCATCCGAATTGCGTATCACATTCGTAATTTCAATAGAATCAATTTTGACAATACAACAATATTTATTACGTGGTACATAGTTGTGGGGAAGTCAAATTGTTATACTCTTTTCACCATAAGTTGATTAGTGACGTTTCTCTATAAAACGTAACCATACAAAGAATATCAAATGTTTTTAAAAAACAAAGCATTGATAATATAGCTATTTTACGGTTTTTGATGATGTCGTTTACATTTTTTCGATAGCAGTCTCCATATGGCTACAATTTAGGAAATGACCGAGCTGTCAAGGCTCATCTTTGGGTGAACAGAATATAATACATACGTTGTTATGAAAGTTGTTGACCTGTCAAAATTAAAGCCATAGGGATTACGAGTGTTTTGCGCAATTAGGATGCTGCATCCTAAGGAGGATTTTGGAGAGGGTAAATAAAGAGTACAGACTTATAAAAAGAGTACTTATTCTTTATTTTCATTTTTAAAACAGTATTTTTTTGTTCTTTTTACAGTACCTACATAGTATTTTTGTGATATGGGGGAACATTATGCCAAAGAAAGTCAGAGTTAATGTAAATAGAGTATCTTACTAGTGTGATAGATTATAAAGTACACCTACATGAAATTATTAGGATATATTTTTCATCATTTGTATATACTTTTATCTGCAATTATGTAAATATTGTTAGTGTAAATAAATCAAATATTTAGTCCTACATGAAATAGAGCACAATCCTCTATTTTAGAGAACTATTGACAACCCTAACTGCGAACTATAACATAATATATTTTGAAAAGATATTTTTTATAAAAATATTGTGACATGGAAGGCTATGAAAATGAAAGTCTTTCCTTTACCTGTGACATAAAAATACTAGTATTGACTGATTTGGTTATGCGTATATCCATGCTATAACTATAACCATAAGTTTTAGTACCATTTCTTTGCCTATTGGCATATGGAATAGTCGACAATACATAAAATTCTTCATAACGGAAACTCATGTGGTTTATTGTAACTGATTGTAGCCATAATACTTTTCAAAAAATGACTCCGATTAGCCTTTAAACTGCTACGTTGCCAATATTATAGAAGCATATTAAAAGGGCTTATATTAAACTTTATTACTTCAAAAAATAATTGCATTATAAGGAATAGTTCATAACTATATCTGAGCGATTCAATTATCTTTTTACGAGGGCTCAGTTTAGTACGCCATAATATTTTATTTAGTTTTTTGATAAAACAAACCGATGTAGTCGTAAAATCGACCGAGTTAAGTTATAGGGCGCGTTGGATCACAAAAATAACTTGAAAAAAAGCTGATTTCACTGTAACTAAAAGCATAAAATAATGGTCATATTATAATAAATATAATTAACATTTTACGAAGTTGTTGATAAGCCACACATGTAACAAATAAGTATTTGGAACCTAAGTGAAATTAAATTCGCGATAAAAAATAATGCGCCGTAAGTATAGAGAACGTCCTTCTTTTTTGAAGACGGAAAAAGTATGACGATTATTAATTTCTTTGTTTGTTTTTTTAGTGACCAATCACAACTTTTGTTATCCATAAGTGGAGCAATGCCTCTATCAGAAAAGGTGGCAAAGGAAGGAGGCACTTCGCCCGGGCCTCTGCCCGGTCAGTGACCACTGACTCAGTTTCGTTAAGCAAATAAATATTAAATGAAGTTATTTTTTTCTTAATATAAAGTTCGTATACCTTTAAGAGCGTGTAACGCCGTTCGGCATTTCATACAAATTTTCAAGTCCTTATTTTTCGTTGCCTATGACTGAACCGATTTTAATAAAACTTCATACCCATCAGCAGGATACATAGGACTAAAAACTTAGTACGAAAAATAGTGTTACAGTTAAATTAGACTGATTTTAAATTTTCCATACAAACAGAAATTTCCAATTATCTTTTATTAAGTAAGACATTTCGTAAATGTTTTCTACTAACTTTTTAGACCTAAGTATCCTGCTTATGTGTGTGAAGTTTCATCAAAATCGGTTCAGTCATTACGAAAAACAAAGACTTGAAAATTTGTATGAAATGCCGTACGGCGTACACGCTCTTAATGGAATTGTATCAATAGAAATTATTTAGAAAACTTTATGTAGAAAGTAACGTCAAATAATTGAACCAAACTACGAAATGGTATAAATGCGTATACATATTTTATTACACACCCACTTTTACGTACACATCCAAAAGAAAATTTCGATTGTCGAATGAAAAATAGAACATTTAGGAGATTAAAATGTATTATTATTAATTGTTGAGTAGGACGAAAATGTCAATAGAAACGTAACAGTTTGAACTTTCCGAGCCATTGTTTAAGGTTTAGTAGTACACCGTTTGGTTTGAATAACAACCAAGAGAGTTTAATTGTTCAGAATAACAAAGCTTCCTATTGTCTGTTAGAATGCTTGTGAAAACTGATCAGTGCATGAAGCCCGTCGAAGTGCGAGACTGTGGGCGTTCTACACCACCCACAGGGATAACTGAAATAGCTATGAAGAGGTAGATATTGAACTATGTAAACTCACGCCTGTATTCCCCGAAGGGTTGGCAGAGGTGTATAGTACACCCACATTTCGCAGTTTTACGTTTACGTCCCATGTAATAGGGGGCGAGCCTATTGCCATCGACCGGGCAGACATCCAGACTCCGGGCTGCTACTGAGAAATTCCACACGGAAAAACCCAGTAACACTTTTGCCCGACCTGGGGATCGAACCCAGGACCACACGCTCAGCAGTCGCGTTTGCGACCGCTAGACCAAGGAGGCAGTACTGTACTATATTATAAAAAATACATCATTTTACCTTGATATCATTATCATATCAGTTTGTAAATGTCAACTGCTCAACATGGGCCTTCTATACAAGGTTAGTTGGAAAGGTACTAATCCGAAAGGGTTTTAAACTACCCATAATAATGAATAACTTTTGTTCAACAACTTTTCCCAAAAGTCAATAGTTTTAGAGAAATAGCTGTTCAAAGATTTCATGAAAAATACGCTTAAATATGTCCATCCTCAGCTATTATAAACTGTGTTTACATTTTAGGTTATATTTGGGGTCACGGATTAGAAGACCCATTTTCTCAATTCGTAACTAAAGAAGGGATGTGGAATTTTTGAAAAAACTACTACAATAATCATTCTGCATGGGTATAAAAATGATCGAATTTTGAAATTTTAACACTTGCTTTAAAACAGTTATCAGTGATACTTTAAGTGACCCGCGGATTAGTACCCACTTTCCGACTAACCTTGTATATACCATGCTTAGAATATTTGTTGATCACAGTATGTTGTTAGTGGCCCGTAGACAGAAGGACTCTGCGGATGTCCAATCTATACAAATTACAACATGGGCAAACGGGCCGTAGAAACTAAATATGATTAGTCATCAATTAAAGGAATTTTACCCGTGTGGAGACAGGCTAGAATATAAAACTTCGTCATCGTAGGCTGGCAATAGACGCGTGTTGTAAGATTCAACAAAATCTTGCACGCTTTGTGGTAGTATTAGTATCTACAATGTGTCCGGTTATGGACTAGCGATATTGTAGGTACTTATATAGCAACTATTCTAGTACACAAATACACTATACACTAGGGTCCAATTCACTTCCATTTTTTTGTTGAGATATTCTGTACGTGTGTACAAAAAAGTCATATCTCTCAAAGTTCTGCTCCTACTGAGATAAAAGTAGGCTTATTCGGAGGGCAACAATATTGTCTATCGTTTACATTACGATACAATGGGTTCACATTTTCATAACTTTAAGATAGAGAATATCTCAACAAAAAAGCAAAATGGCTGCCAAATAGCGGGGAAGTGGATTGGACCTTAGTGTGTAGTTTATTTGTGTACTAGAATAGTTGCTCTATAAGTACCTAGAATATCGCTAGTCCATAACAGGACACATTGCATACGGTCCGCCTAGTTAGCCTCACGTTAAAGTCCGGCGCCAAGAAGTTTACTGTGTTCCGTCGCCAAGAAGTTTACTGAGTTCCGTCGCGTGTATGTGAAAGCCTAGGGGAAAGTATAGGGGAATCCCTATACCTACATCTCTGTTATTTGGCTTCGTGTGCTCCATCTTAGACCCTGTCTGCGTCATATAGTTAAAATAAATATAAAAAATAAAATGATTAAAAAGATTCCTAATCTACTTTATAACAATAAAGTTTAAAATCGCTTTGCGGGCTGCTTGAATATGAGTCGTGGGCCACATGTGGCCCGCGAGCTGTGGTTTAGACAGCAGCGTTAGATATAATTACTTAGTCGCCTTTTACTTATTTTTCTCACGGGTGTAAAGGTGCTCTATTCTTTGCTGGATAAGAACCACACGGTACTGCACGACACAACCAAGAAATTACGTCGATGTACCTGATTGAACAACCAATGGCAGTCGCACATTTTCGCGGAACTTACAGTTATTGCGTGATGCTGGGGCTACATTAGCGGGCGAAGATTCGCGTCGCGTTGGCGCGCTAAAACATCGTGTACGGGCTTATGCGATGTTCTTGTCTACATTAGACGGGCGAAGATTCATCGTGCCGGATTGTGTTGTTCTCTGTTGTGCGGCCGAGACGTAGGCTGTAATTCAAAATGGATGAAGTAGTGGCGTTGCGTTATATGCCGGCAAATTATTATTCATTACAATTGTACGAGTATCAGTTACAAAATAATATGAAAAAGAGACGTAGGTGTAGCCACCCAAGCGAATATTGTCGCGACAAATCCCTTTGATGCGCGCCAGTTTACCGACAGTACCCCAATAGTACATCGTCTTCGCCCGAATACTACGCGTTACAACGATCTACCCGGCCACACTTATCGCGATAACACGAATACTCGCCGTAGCCCGCTAATGTATCCCCAGCATCAGCGTAAAAATATTTTTTGACTGCAGTACTAATAAACATTTGTGGTATTGAAGTCGCACTCAGTTCAGAAGTGATCGATTTTACCAAGTTTGCCGAAGCGATTTCTTAGCGATTTTGTACTGGACCTACATTATATTTAAATAGTGAAAAATATAATGTATTAGCCCATTAATGTTTTCACACTGGAAAAAATATCGGGTTGCAAAGAAATGGAACACGAATAAAGGTAAACGTTACGCAGTATCTCTGGGTGTGGGTCAGTCGTAAATATATATAAAAAGTTGAGCATAGTCGTTCAAGATGAAAGAGAAATCGGTCAAGTGTGAGATACGCTTTGGTTCATCCGAAGATTATGCGTAAGTTGTTTTCTAAAAGGGTTAACTTTGACCTACATGAGACATAGAAATGTTATCTAAAAGGATTTGGATAACTCTAGAAGATTGTATTTGCTTATTGCTGTGTGATCTCTAGTATAAAAAAGTCAAAATTGTACATAAATCATACACTTTTTAATGTAGATCATAGATTAGTAAACTAGATTTTAATATAAATAAACAAACAAACACTAATAGTATTGAACCATTTGAAAAGATAGCAATAAACTGAAATATACATTAATAAATTATAAAGGGTGAATTTTTCAACTGGGCATGGATGGTCAAATGTGAAAGTAATAACTTTGTATGGCCGTTTAGTTGGATATTTAACATTACTTCCGAGAATTTAATTCTTAGATATATGCTACACTATGGGATGGCGCAATTAACAGTCTGTGTTTTTGTCAAAATTAACGGGTTTGATTCCCGGCTAGGGAAATTGATTTATTTTTTAATCTAAGTACACAGTTTTAGTTTTTATCAAAATTGGCCCCGAGGCTCCTTTGAGCATTTTTCGCTATTCCCTATACTTTCAGATTAAGTCGCCCATGCCCTGTTGAAAAAAACACCTTGTAAAATTATAGTCTTTATAAAAACAAAGGGAATAAAATAATAGCAAGGGGATAGGCAGAATCTATCTGTGTATTAATAACGTTATTTTGAGTTAATTGCTCCATCAGGCGAATGCGTAGACCGCAATTTTCGTAGCATTATTCGTAGCGAGGCTCTACGAAAAGAATCGATATGGAGTGACACACTTTTAATCCAGTGATTAAAAGTGTGTCACTAAATGAACTTAAATTGTATCATCATCAATTTCAGTAAATTGATGATGATACAATTTAAGTTCATTTAAATTATTTGTGTTAGTGTATTCTTAACATAAATAGGTACACACGGCTACACATCAAGCTATACATTTCTAGTTTACACTGACCTCTCATTGTAAGGAAATCCTATACAATGCGAGATCAGCTTATACTGGAAATTTATAGCTTGATCTGTAGCCGTGTGTACATAAACTTAGCCCTTTTTTCCCATGGAGGTCGGCAGAAACTACAGATCGCCGCATGCTACAATCTTTACAAACTCCATACCTTCCTGTTTGCTTAACGATGGCTAAAGTGTATTGTGTTCTACATAGCCTTTTCTGAACTATGTTGGGGTCAGCTTCTAGTCTAACCAGAGCCCCTTAATTCAGAACGATTCGTTTAGTCAGTTATCGAAAGATTCGGTAATCTCTTTTTCTCTCATTACGAGAATCATAGACGGAACGAGATATCAAACCTAATCGGTCGACAACTGTATATCGAAAAGGTTCTGAATCGGGAGGCTGATGTGGCTGAATACCAATATTTTACACGGAGCGACTGCCATCAGACCTCCGTAACCAAGTTACTGGGTAATACCGATATTCTAGGTTAGACCGGTTGTCAGACTTTTGAGCTTCAGACTACTCGTAAGGCCTCTTGTTCACGGCACAGTTTCTTAACCGTACGGCGTATTAGCCGCGCCGTAGAAAAATCGTGTGAAGTTGTACACGACACGGCAAACCACTAGCCGAAACTGATTTATATCCATTTTGTAACACAAAATCAGCGTTGGAAAGCTGTCATGCAATAATTGCCCGTCATGAAAACGTCCGGTGCCGTTAACAAACTCTCAAAGACTGTCATACAGCACTAATGTAAATCAAACCGTGCGCAAAAAAGGAGTAGCCACGGTGCATACGGCGGCACAGGCGTGCCGTTGGGCCGCCGTGTCCGTAGCGACGCCGGATACTAAATGTTACAAAGACAAAAAATCAATGGTCAACATAGTCCTAGTGTCAAAATGTACAAAAGTCTTAATGTATATGAATGTGCAAATGATAAAAAATAATTGTGATATAATGCATAAGGGTCTAATTGTTAGATTGCCAAAATGTACAAAAGATAAAACATAATTGTGCCAAAATGCATCGTGGTCCAATTGTCACACAGTCAGGATTCGAACCCACAAACCTGGGCTTCGAAGGTAGGATCACTAACGACTGAGCCTACATACACCTATCTGCTACTTACTTGATATCAACCAACATACTTCTCTGCACTGGATATCTAATTAAAATCTCTTCTCTACCTTAATCTCTTTGAGTATAAATACTCCTTGAAAGTTCGATATCCTTGAAAAAGATGATTGAAATGTCATTTCATTTGTTCTGTTCTGTGGCATTTGGACAAAATGACATTTTGGCACTAGGCAATTTGTACAATTGAACATTACAGCTTTATTGTATTCTATCATAGCGGCATTTGGGCAAAATTACATTTTGGCACTAGGCAATTTGTACATTTTGATACTAGGACTATGTTGCCCATTGATTTTTTGTCTTTGTAACATTTAGTATCCGGCGTCTCCGTAGCCCATACAACACTGATGATCGTGCCTACACACGGCTAATTAACCGTAGTACGGCGAAAAAACGTGTGTGAACAAGAGTGCTAACGATTGTCATAGGTATTCGTATGACACCCGGGACCGACGGTTTAACGTGCTCTCCGAGGCACAGAGGGGTCTCGATGTGTAACGAACGGTCACCCATCCACGGATTAACCGCGGCAAGCCAACGTAACCTATCGTAAAAATCGTATGATCCGCGCGGTTGATTATTCACCACGACCCCTCCAAATACACGTCATCATCTGCCTAGCCTTTTCCCAACTATGTTGGGGTCGGCTTCCAGTCGAACCGGATGCAGCTGAATATCATTATTTTACATGGAGCGACTGCCTATCAGACTTCCACAATCCAGTAACTGGGTAATACGATACTCTTGGTAAGACTGGTTGTCAGACTTTCTGGCTTCTGACCAACAGTAACGACTGTCAAAGATCTACAAATGACAGCCGGGACCAACGGCTTTACGTGCTTTCCGAGGCACGGAGGAAACTCGCTATGGTAAATGGTCACCCATCCACAGACCAACCTCGGCAAGCGTGGCTTAACCCGGAAGATCGGTCTATGCGGCTGTAATTATTTAGCCACGAGCTCCTCCAAATACACGTAAAAGCGTTAAATAATATTTCCGCGCAGTTTGGAAGTGTCAACCAAGTTAAAGTTTTCTTCGACAGCGACAAACTAGCAGTTTGAAACTACTTTCATACGCTCATATCTTTTAACTACACTGCTGTGTCACTATTCTAACTATGCTTATTCTTTTGTAAATTTTGCTAGCGTAAAAATATGTACAACTGGCGAGGCGAAAGCTGAGCTTTGCATTTGTGTGAGTGCACATAGAATCGAATGCCAAAAAGCAGTTTAAACCGGTTTAAACCAAGCAAAGGACGCGTGTGCATTCATTCTCACACAAATGCAAAGCTCAGCTTAGGGCTCGCGGATGGTACCTAGTTACCTATTCTGTTTTTTTTTTGTTTACTCGTTTAATCTAATCTTATCTAATGAATATTATTAATGTGAAAGTTGGATGTTTGTGACTTTGTGAATTTGGATGTTTGTTAATCAATCACGCCTTATGGGTGCCTTTCCACCAGAGATCTGCTATGCAGCTATGCTGCGAAAATGTAAAAGCTAAGCTACGAAACTATGTGACCGCTTCCACTGATGCTAAGCTATGTAGCTGTGCAAGGAAGATGCGCAGCTCGAACTATGCGACGTATCGACAATAGGGAAGGCACAGGGAGTGGCGGCGCGGTGTGTAGCACATAGCTACACCACTCGCGACCATCTTTAGCACGCATCCATAGCACGCATCCACAGCACACATCCTTCCATATAAAAAACGCAGCTAAGTTGAATCAGTTTCCACCAGTGCTATGCTATGTGGACCAATGAATATGATTGGTGGATATCAAACGCATCCATATCAGCATTGCATAGCACATCTCTGATGGAAAGGCACCCAGCCTGCACGGATTTGGATGAAATTTGTCACACAGGTATACCTTGACCTGAATTAGGACATAATTTTTTTTATCCCAGTAGTGCGTGGCCATGTTCTCCACGCGGGCGAAGCTGCAGGCAAAAGCTAGTGTATCATGTTGTTTGTATTGCTCTTGAGTCACGGCCAAATGTTTTGGACAAGTACTGGTATAATGACGAGCAAATGTCAATTGATTTTATTATAATCTTTTAAACATTTTATTACAATCTTTTATTCAACTTCACTTCACTATAAGGTAGAAACTTGCAAGTGTTATTCGAATGTCGAAAGTCTTAACAGACTTAAGATTTTGCAAACTGAAAATAAAAGCTCATTTTAAAAATAGCGTTTAAGAAGCTGTCATATTATATGTTATCTGAGAGACGAGGCCCCAGCAGTAGGCTAATAATTATGTAATGTTATGTTTATTTAGTTTTGTTTATTTATTTACTTTAATTAAAACGGTCTTAGATCAATTACAATAATTCAAGATAGTAATAGAAGACGATACTTACAATACAAGGGAAAGGAAATAAAAAAATAATCTAATAATTCTAATAAACTCTTTCATAAATCCCTTACAATGCTTCTGACAGCATATTCTTTCACTCGTTCATGATGCATTCCTCTCGCAGTACTCCAGACATTCCGACAAAATCATTGTATTATCCCACCCTATCTTCCCACCACACATTGTTTTAAGTAGCAACACTAAATAATTGACTTGTACATTGCCGAATTGTATTGTATCACTCAGACACAAGTTATTACAGAGAACAGTTCCAATAGATTAATAATGCCTATTTGACATTGCTGCACACTACGATAGCAATGCCATCACATCTGTTATAGTCAAGACATTCCATCCAGACCAAAAGCGTTTAGCATAGTTATTGGACTATATTGCGTTGAATAACTAAGTTTGGCTGTATTTGTAGGTCTGTGGTACAACTATCCTAACTAATATTATAAATGCGAAAGTAAGTTTGTTTGTTACATTTTCACGCCTAAACCACTGAACCGATCATCCTGAAATTTTTCATATACGTTGTCAGGTGTACAGAAACGGACATAGGGTACCTTTCATCCAGTAAAAAAGTACTGTTCCCGAGGAAAACAACAATAACGATAATAGATGGCGCCAGTGTCTTTCGAATCATGATTGAATTATATTATTATAGAAACTTTAGTAGTGTGTTAAGAGTTGATTGTCAAATTCTAAATTAACGCTAGCGAAGCCGCGGGCAAAAGCTAGTAAACAACAATAAGTATCTTTTGACTGTTTTTGGCATCCCCAGCTTGTAATTTAAAGGCTTGGAAGCGTATAGGTGCTTGAAAGTACCACGCAGCTATACTGCGTCACAATTAGTGTTGCCAGATCCATTTTCCCAAATATCGGGACTTAATGAAAAAAGCATGACTGTGAGGAAAAAATCGGGATGTAGAAGAAAATCATAACTATGATTAAAATCCCTTAATTGTAATATTACCTACTTAGATGAAAATAACGGGATTTTAGGCGTCCCGCTCAGGTTGCTGGCTTCACGCGTCTTGTGAAGGCTGAAAAACAGGAAATCCCGCCAAAAGCTGGACGTTTGGCAACACTGGTCACAATGATGCGAAGATCCGCAACAATCGCTCATGTCATTAGCTACTTGCTGTGACACGAGTCTCGAACTCATGTACGTAAAATAGAATAATGCCTTACTGTGCAATTGTAGCAAATGTATCTCACGGAGGTGTATCGTATCATCGGTAAGTATAAAACTTTGATATACACTTGGGAGCAAATAAATCAGGCCACTCCTTTTTTCACGTGTCCTGGTTATTAGTTTTGGTTTCACGAATTATTAGTTCTAAGTTGACAAAAACTACCCTCATTGTAAAGGTTATCAAATAACCTTTTAGACGATATATGTTTAGAATTGATCTGTTCCATAATAAATACTAAAAATTATAACAAATAATTGAAAAATAGAAGTGTTTGCTCCCAAGTATATTTCAATTTAATTGATGTGTGAGTTTGGCGGCCTGGTTCCCGTACTAAAGACGTATATGGGGTGGGGTTCTATTCTATAGACACAGTTCCTTGAAAAGGTTAAAGTTCTCTCAGCGAGAAATCAACTTTGCCATCTGTATGAGAGGACTTGGAAAGTAGAAGACTGATGCGCCTTGTAGGTAATGTAGTACTTGATATACTTAGGACACTATGTTCTAACCTTCCTATTTTAGTTCTTGTTGGGGTTTCATACAGTGAATACGTATATTCATTTCACACAATCGTTTGAATTTATACCCGACACCTCCGCCTAACACATACCTACAGCATGTATTTAGACACACACAAAGCTCATACCTCGTTACAATGGCTAGTTGTAGGTTTCGTAATAATATTATCATAAAAGGCAAGCCTATTACACTATGTAAGCTAACTTAATACTTAAAACCGTAATTTGCGCACACTAATCACAAGATAAGAATTAATTGCAGAACGCACAAACCGTCGTGTTCACCATAGAGTTTAATTAAAAAGCTCAACGTTCAAGTGGTCGGTAATAGGGCATCACAACACCGTGCCCCACGTGCTGCCTGCAAGTACTTGTGTGAAGTACTCGCTTACTTGCCTTTGGTACTGTTATGTTAAGGGGAGAAATCTGTTACTGAAGCATGACTTGCAGGCAGTGTAAAAGCAAAGGAGAAAATAATAAATTGCAAGTAGAATGAGTAAGTGAAGTGCTGAAAAAAATAACAAGAGTACATAAGCACATAATTATACATATTTTGAAATAGGTAGATACGTACATAAATTATGAAAGGTTAGTTGCTCTTGATTTTTAAATTAACTTTTTTGTAAGCTACACGGATGAATACTGTCCTAATTTAAGTTCTGTTTTAACGTTTTGGGTAGAAATAAAAAAATGAAATTAATCTTCATATTGAAGCAGACAGCTGCTTGCTTTCAATTTAGCATTTCGTTTTGAAAAACTGGGTCAAAAATCTATAAAAAAGAACTAAACACTACACCTTAATGTTTCAGAATAACGGATCGTAAATTCAATTTATTTCTCGATTGAATAGAGGCAGAGTGATGCGAGGTTTCCACACAAAAACGCTTTTAGCACCCGCACTGCCGCCACAGTAAAACTGAGTTCGAAGATTCTTTGTGACCATAATAAAAGGAGAAAGGAGCAACGTGTGAATACCTTTAATATCGCGGAAGTTGTGTTCGAGTAAAATTATTTGCTCAAGAATTTATGTAATCGCAACTCGGAACGTGCAAGCTTCTTGTGAAATTAGTAATTTTCGCAAGATGTGTAAAATTATGTTACAGTATTCCTGCCAAATGGATTATTATATTATATTATTATGTGAAATACGGAAACTTAATAAATCTACCTACTATTTAATTTGACCTACAATTTCGGGGTAACGTTAAGTGAAAATAATCTAACCCCGACAGAATGACAGGGTGACAAATTGAATTTTTAATGCCCAGTTGCTCCAAGAAAAAGGAATAAGAAAAGAAAGCGATACTTTAATTAGCTCGACGTTAATTGGTCACAAAAACAGAGGCGTGACGTAATTTCTTTAATACCTTGCAAAGGCAACGGGAACATTTCCTTTTTAATCAGCGGGTCTTTCGCCTCGCAGGATTTAATTAAGGCCCCTAAACATTTTACATTGGTAATAATTGTGCCCGAGGAAATTACAAATCTGTTTGTATCAATTAACAAGGAGTGCTACTTGTAATAAGCATCTGGCGACAATCACATCCGATAGGTATTTACAGATTTTGCATTTCAAATTCTGAGATTATTGTTGTACACTTTGCAAGTACTTGCGTGGACTGAGTTATGCCAATTCGTGAAGCGAGTCGAGACAGCTTACAAAAACATTTTCAAAAATTATGTTGCATTATTATAATGTAATTAGAATTTGTGCATTTCTCATGTTACATTCAGATGTTTGGTGTGAATTAAATTTGAACAATTTGTGCAACCACACGTGAAATGCACAAACATTGTTTCGTTCATTAATTAATATTTTTGTTCAAAACACTTACTGTTTTAATTATAATGCTTTCCATTAAAACCATTTTAGTAAAACAAATAAATGGAATGTTTCCACAAACAAGAGACATCGCGGAATTAATGAGATCAAAAAAGGTCGTATAAACAAGCCACAGTTCCCAGGGGAGGCCTTCTTTTCCGTTAAAAGAAAATTATATTCAAAAAAGGAATGCCATAAGTACTAAAACCCTAAAGTGCTTTGTACTGAAATAGAACACAAATTAAACAAAATGCTATTAAGCGCAACCTACGCGGGCGCGTATTTGACAAGGTACTGTCAAAGTTTTAATGACAGCTACCTAATAAATGTAAAGTCGAGGGAGATTAAAGAACAAGTGACATTGAGAGATATCCGAAGGTATCAGATACTTCTATAATGTGTTCGGCGTTGAATTACGAAAATTTAACGACAAAATACGTGCTTTTCAAAATAATCTCAGTAATCATAAGAAATAGCAAACTCATTTGGCAAGGCAAGAAGTGGGTTAAAAATGAAATAGATGAAAAATGAAGTTTTCTTAATTTGCCATTTTTTATGAGTTTAAGCAATATCCGAGAATCCGAGATCATTTCTTTTTAATGAAATAGATGAGGCGGATCGCCAGCTTGCAAATAAAAAACATTGAATCCTTTGACACTCCTAGATTCTAAGATATAACATTTTTAATGAACACCTATATTACTGGGCAGGACAAAAATCGGTTGCCATTTGGAATAGAAGAGGTTGGTATTACAAAAGGGGGAATTTTTGTCAATAGAATTAGATGTCTAACATGTTAAACTTTCAATAATGCAACAAACACATTCACGAAACGAACGAATTTGAACGAATTCGTGTAATTCCTTCAAACCGCGTGATCTACTGGTGATATAGATTAAAACTAAATAGGTATTTAGGAAATCCAATTGAAAAAAAACTAAAAAAAAAACTTGGTTTTCTATTTCTGAGTCATTTTAGAGCCTCGAGTTATCTGACTGCAAAGAGCGATATCGCGTTAGTCGTACCCGCCAGCCGTTTCGCCGTGCTTTCATTAATTTATGCGTGGCATCGAAATGTTCACTGAAATAAAAAATATTTTTTAGTTTCTTTTTTTACTGATTCCTTATTAGGTGGTTTAGATATGATCAATTACCGCTACCACATGAAAAAAAAAGTTTTTTTTTATCAAGCTAAATCCCGTGCGGGGCCAATCTACACTAGTAGTAGATCATGTGGTTTTAAGGAATTACACGAATTCGTTTACACCATGTACAGAAAACAGGTCTTCGGTACTGAATACCAGTGCGATATGGTACTGATTGATCCGAGTAGATCAATCTATTAAAGAAAAGAGGTATATTCATCAGACTTTACAATCATGAAGTCCACATTGTCTGGCGACGAATCAAATAGCCACAAACGAGCCGGAATAAGATCAGTGCAGGTTTTCTGAACGTTTTCATTTATTGGCAGGGAACTATTACCGGTAAGGCTTAGTTCTGACTAACTGTGAGCCACCTAACCAGCTTTCTTTGTCTAAGTACTCCTAGCTGTAATTTAGTACCTTCCATTTATCTAGAAAGTAGGTATGGGCACTAATTCAATTGTTTCAGCTGCGATAAGTTCATTTCATTCACCCCGCTTAAGCTTTGTTACTACTGAATTCGAGAGATTAATTATCATTTCGCTCTTTCTCTTTCTAATCTGAGCAGTAGTCTAAGTTAATCTAGCTATAAATATATTTAAAAATGAGTTTTTCTTTGTTTGTCCCGTATGCGTTCCTACACCATTCATCCACTTGCGATAAAACTTTGGTGAGATGTTGTGCGCACGCCCGTGAAAGTTTAGGAGTTGGTAAAAAAAACATAAGCAGGCGGAGCTGCGAGGGCATTGTTAACGCATTATAAAGGCATTAGATGATTTCAGTTGCAGTGATTGATAAGATGAACCAACATAAGATCTTTTTAACAAAATCCGTTGTCCTCTACTAGGATTTAACCTGTATTAATTTTATCGTAGGTGACAAAGATTCATAAAGCACTAAGTACTATATTAATATCAACTTCTTTCTAAAAGTTATCTATTCTTCTACGAAGGCACGGTAATGTTATAAGGTTTCACTTTCCTTTACAAAACAAAAATGAAATTAAAATTCATTTCTGCCTTCATCCATTGATCATAGTCTTGTTGTATGTTTAACCTTTTTGGTATTACGCTCTTTATCTTCACACTTTTCCAGCCAGCTTAATACCGAACAAAAAATCAGTCAAGCTATTACAAAACCCTACAAAACCCGGTCACTTTCAGCTCAACGTTATAGCGGTTAGCCCCAGTTAACCCATGTGTGTCACAACAAACACTCCACCTATTCACAGCGACGAGGCAAGGCCTTCAAGAGATAAATTAAGATGGAAGCGCCACCCGGGTGCAGTCGCCGTCGCCTGCCGCACAGATTTATCACTTACCTCCTGACCTTTTGAATAAGAACAGCCTTTGTTTTATGATGATGTAGGCTAGAAATTTATTGGTGAAATGGGGTAAAGGTGTCGTAGATTTTCTTTGGAAAAGGTTTGTCATGTGGTTTCAAGCGGTTTTCAAGTGGTAGTGGGATGCATTGAGAGCCTTCACGAATCACGATACTCAAGTACGTCAGCCTCGCTATCAACCTTACTGACTGCCTAAGGTTAGGTCAGGCGAGGTGAGGCCTAAGCTGAGCTTCGCAATTGTGAAAGAATGAATGCAGACGCGTCCTTTGCTTGGTTTAAACCGGTTTGTATTGATTTTTGGCAATCGATTCTATGTGTACTCACACAAATACAGAGCTCAGCTTACGCCTCGCCAGTTGTATGAGCCTCTCAGATGTCCAGGTTTCGTCACAATGTTTTCCTTCAACATTAACGCAAGTGATAACCAAATTCTGAGCCGCACATGAACTCGAAAAGAGGTGTGGGCCGGGATCAATTTGAGACCTTCCTAATCATAATGTAATGAACAATAATTATTTTAGGTATTTAGGTAGAGATGTGACGGTGGTTGTGGTGGCGACTGGCGGGATGCGCCTATAAAAGGCCCGGCACGCTTCAGTTCGCTCTCTCGCGCCTCGGCAGCCTACACCAGAAGTTAAGTTTCTACCTACACCTAAAGACCCTGGACTCCTCGTATCGTTAAGAACCACGCCCTGTGTCTTAATTTGTAATAATTATAAAATATTATGATCTTTCTTTCTAAAATCTTAACAAATACAGTTTTAATATTTTTTAACCTAAATTAGTACAATATAAATCTAAACTAACTATAAAATACATATATATTGTATGGTTAAAAGTGTTTGCATTATTCTTCCGTAAGTACATGCCTGCTAAACTTCTTGGTAGATTTTCTGATTTTATGCCCTCTTCAAGCCACCCTTAGGCTGAGCATCCACCAGAGCTGTGCTAAGCTGCGTAGCGAGGAACGTGTTTTGTAAGCACCAATAGAATCACTTCATTTACCTAGCCTTCGCTCTACGCAGCTCTGGTGGATATGGGCTTAGCGGAGCGAGGTTTTTGTTCATACAAAACAAGCGAGAAATGCGAGCGAGGGATGTGTTGCGAGGAATCTGTTGCTAGGAATGTGTGCGAGGATTTGAAAATATGCACCAACCAGTCATTCAATAGATGTGTATTTGGAAGAGGTAGATGATCGTTTGTACACATTAACACATCACGCATTACACATTCCTCGCACAGCTCTGGTGGCAATGGTCACACCGTTTCACATCCTCGCTACACATTTTCGCATCGCACATTTTCCTCGCACAGCTCTGGTGGATGTCCAGCCTTAACCCGCTAAGCATGACACTGGCGCCCAACGTGGGGCCATGAATCGTAACAATTAGAGGTAGTCTGTAGTACTGGTATTCAGCCTCATCTGGTTAAACTGGAAGCTAACCCTAACATAGTTGGAAAAAGACTAGGAGGAAGAAGAATGCGAAGTAGTCGCTGAACAACTACATACCACTACACACTATTCTATTAACTTATTTTGTTGTTAACACAGTGTTTAGCATGAACATAATAATACTACGTTCTCTCAAGCTTAGTACACGGCGTTATCTTATGAGCAGCTAATGGTTCTTTAAAGTGACTTATACGAGGCATGAGCAACATGCACTATGTTTGAACTTAGGTTCAAACGATCCCGGAAAAATTGCATAACAACGTTTAGTGTGAACAAGATAGAAAAATAAAATCATTTCTTGTAATACTGGGGCCCAATTCTCCTAAAATAAATTGTTGCCAAACGCAATCGAACCACAACCGTCAGTCAGTTTTTGTTTTCGAAAACTTTCAAAATGATTGATTTTGTTTTTTGTGTCAAACAATTTGATAGCTTTTGAAATTGAGAACTGTCTGAATGAACGGTTCGGCCTTGGTTCGGTTGTGATTTATCAAGATTTATTTTAGGAGAATTAGGCCCCAGAAGCTCTTTTATGATACAAAGACTAGTTTAAAAAAAAACTTTATACCAAAGAACTTGTTGACTGCCTCGTTGGTCTAGTAGTCACAAGCGCGGCTGCTGAACGTGAGGTCCTGGGTTCGATTCCCAGGTCGGGCAAAGTGTTATTGGGTTTTTCCGTGTGGAATTTCTCAGTAGCAGCCGGGAGACTGGTCTTGTGCCCGGTTTATTGGCAATAGGCTCGCTCCTATTATATGGAGCTTAACCGCTAGCGGCCCGAACGACGATCCGGTTCGTCAGTGCCATTGTTTATCTATTGCGTCTATAATTACAGTACTCGATAAGATAAACATAACAGCAGAATTAAGGTGTACTATACACCTCTGCCCAACCCTTCAGGGAATACAGGCGTGATATTAGGTTATGTGTTTTATAACAAAAAAAAAGATACACAGCCAATCACATCTCACTTTGTATATCCCTCATCAATCAACTCGGCCTATCGCAGTACAGAGCTAGACACTGGTTAGCTTGTCAAAACAATACAAGTATTCTTTATTTTGTAAATAAAAACAAGCAGGATATGTGATTAACATAAAAGATATGAACAAAAAAAGAGCTTGGTGACAATTTAATTAACTATAAGCATTTGACCCTTCCATGATCATAAGACACAAATAAAAACAAACAAATATTATGCTGTTGCGTGCTATACAAGCTGTTTAGATTTTAGAAGAGATCATATGTAATTATACTCATTTAAAGCTAGAGGTCACGACACTAGTCACCGTCCTCGCCGGCGAGGCCCGTCGTCGCGACGCCATTTATGATCCACCGAGCTCTCCCATCATAGAGTCAGTCATCTCTTCAGATTCCGCAGTCACACTGATAAATTCAGCTCTCACCGAGCTCCCTCCCTCCCAATCACCCGCCAGCATCGCCCTTACCCGAGGTCCGACTCCCACTAGGGGTCGCCCTGAGTGCTATTGTTGCAAGTACTCATAATGTTAGTGTAGTAGAAGCTTAGGTTAAGTATTTTACTTCACCCCCATTGGCTGGAGACCCTTCAGATCACGTCAATAATTGCCCGGTTGGAAACGGTCCACAAGGACCATGGATACTAAAGAAAATTGAAAAAAAAAACGACAGTATACCCTTTTCACCGTTTGCTTCCTGACATTTCTATAAATAACGTTACCGTACAAAGAATATCAAATATTTAAAAAACCAAAATTCGTGTAATTCCTTCAATCCGCGTGATTTACTGGTTTTTTTCAAAACCAAAAAAAAAGTTTTCAAAAAATGAAACAAGGTATCTTGTATTTGAGTAATTTTAGCGTCCCGAGTTAACTGACTGCGTGGAGCGATATCGCGCTAGTTGTGCCTGTCAGCTGTGTCACCGTGCCTTTATTCATTTGTGCATGGCATCGAAATTTTGTATCACATAAAAAAAGGGGTTTTTTTTTTGTTCAACCTATACTGCGCCACTGGTGGGCAAAGGTCTCCCCCGTAGCCTTCCACTCATCTCTATGCCTTGCCTTCTCTGGCCAATCTCCAATTCTTTTTATTTTTAATCAATCTAAATCCCGTGCGGGTTTAATCTATATCACTAATAGGTAGATCATGTGGTTTGAAGGAATTACACGCATTCGTTTACAACCTGTATAGCTATATTGCGGTTTTCGATGATGTTGTTTACTTTTTTTCGATACGGCTACAATTTACGAAATGACCGGGGCCAATTCTACTAACAGAAACTTTTATCAATAGCAACTGAATCGTTCATTCAGACAGTTTTCATTTACGAAAACTATCAAAATGTTTGGTATTGTTTTTGTTATCAAAAAATTTGATAGTTTTTGTAAACGAAAACTGTCTGAATGAACGATTCAGTTGCTATTGATAAAAGTTTCTGGGGCCTAATTCTCCTAAAATAAATCTTGATAAATCACAACCGAACCAAGGGCGAACCGTTCATTCAGACAGTTCTCAATTTCAAAAGCTGTCTTATTGTTTGACACAAAAAACAAAATCAATCATTTTGAAAGTTTTCAAAAACAAAAACTGACTGACGGTTGTGGTTCGATTGCGTTTGGCAACAATTTATTTTAGGAGAATTAGGCCCCAGTTTATGTATGTCACTCTTACGTTACACTCGACAGCGACGCTTAGTTCGCTTCATTTTGCCGCCCGTCTATATTAATATTGTTCATTAACATCATCACCTAAACGGTAACCGATCCCCAAAATTAATAACCTGTTACTAATTACATTTAATGATTAGGTAATATACCTATAAATACTTAACGTTTTAAACGATCTAATTTAATAAAGTTGTCAGGATTGCTGTGCCCATCGAAAAATTTAACAAGATTAACGTTTTTCAATTAACTTCAGAACGAAGCGAGCGGATCCGGCGGACAAATTATATTTATATTGCAATAACAGTCAGAGGGTGCCTTAAGAGCACCTGAGGGGAAAACATGCGAAAGGCATTTTTTATTTAATGAATTTTGCTGGTGTTGTTTTCAGTTATAAATCTGTATGGTTATGCGAAGCGGTAATAGGGATTACTATTAAAATGTACAACAATTTGTTATTATTAAAAAAAAACATAGAAAGAACAAGAAAATAATTCAAATAGAAATCTAACGCATAGGTACAAAAATGGTCAAGATAGAACCTTAGCCATTGTAGCTACAGGAAAACGTTCTTAAAAGACCACCCTGAACTTTTGAAATAATTTCTATTGGCATTGAAAGATTTTGAAAAAAAAATACAGTCCGCGAGAAAAAGGTCAGTTTACAAAAAACAGTTTTATGATGAAAATTGATCCTATTTCCCATAAGGATCAAAACACTTTCCGGATCATATGAGGATGGAGTACTAAAATCGTCAGAAATTGCAAAAAACTCACTTGTGATGGGTTAGTTACAAGGGCCGTTAAAATTAATCGTTGTGGCTACAGGAAAATGTTCTTTTATACCAGTCCATAATTTTTGAAAATATTTCGAAAGGCATGCAAGAAGTTGTATAAAAGAACTCTTTTTGTAGAAAAAGAAATTGGTACAGTCAGCTAGAAAATTGGCAGTTCACACTAAACATTTCTATGATGCCAATCGGTCACTGAGGTTAGAGTAGTAGAAAAGTCAAAAATTACGAAAAATTATTCAAGAGTACAGTACGGTGTACATAGAAAAAAAAATGATGAGCAGCGTTCATGGTTTTCGGATGTAAAGTGTCAAACCAAATCCCTCACATATAATCACAACCCATATGTTGTGCTTATGTGTGAGGGGTAATCTCGGAAACGACTGAAATGATTCTTCTGAAAAATCTTCAACCTTACGAGGCCATAGTCTACTACACAACAAACACATAGGTAATGTTTTATTCCTTGAAAAAATACTAAACTTAATGAGGCTACGACTGCGGAGCGCATGCAAAATAAAAATTTCAACTGCGTCTGTTGTGTTTCCGGCTGATGTTAAAAAAACGTTCTTTATATTGTGTGCACCACTGAGTGGTAGATTTGAGTACGGTTTTCAACATTACCTACATAAAGTATTTTTCTGGTAAAGCAATCTGGTGTTTTCACACACACAAACACACACACTGGCCCAAACACATATACACACACACACACTTGTACACACAACACACTTGCACACAACACACTTTCATACGCATTGTAAAGTGCCATTAATTTCCTAATCATTGTTGTTATGGCTCACAACTTTGGGAAAAACACTGTGACCTGAAGTACAGGCTCAGCCTAGCTCAGGTGCAGTTGCCCATCATGTTTGTATGTACACAGAATATTAGCTACAATATATACTGTTCTACCTGTCACATTTTATATGGAAATAAACAAATTTATTTATTTTTATTTAATTTCTCGCGTCAAGCCGCTGGCGCTAGACAAGTACTGGAAGACCTCCAGTTGCGATATCTACCGTTTCTAGTACTCTAACTTCAGTGGGTTCGGAAGAGTATTTTGATAGTTAGAGATACGATCGATTGGCGTCGTTAAAATATTTTGTGAGAACTGCCCCTTTTCTTACTGACTGTACCTACCACTTTTTCAAAATCTGTGAATGCAGTTCGAAATATGTAGTTTCAAAAATTATGGACAATCTCTTAAGTACATTTTTTTATAGCCACAATTTTTTATGTAGCTACCCTGGGGTATTACCCAATCTCACATGAGTTTTTTGCAATTTCTGTCGTTACTAGTAGGTACTCAAACCTCAAATGGTCCGGAAAAGTATTTTGATCCTTAAAAAATTATAGGTTTTGTGAGGACTATGCTTTTTCTCGACAACTGTTGAACGACATCAAATTTTCAAAATCTATGAATGCAGTTCGAAATATTTTCAAAAAATATAGACAGTTCTCTAAGAACGTTTTTCCGTAGCTACAACGACTAAGTTAGCTGCCCTTACTACGCGAACTCAAATGTCCAGTTACTTCCACGTACAAATCCGAGATGGGCTGCGAACTGCAGACTGCATCCGTAGACTCCAACTCGCCGTCCGAATAACACCTTTAAAGTGCACACCTTAAAGGTAGTATTCCAACGGCGACCGCAAACTGCAACCGCAGATGACAGCCGACAAGCAACACTACTGGTTCATACAAGCCAATGTGATTTGCGGTCTGCGGTTGCAGGCTGCAGCCCGTCTCGGACTTGTACCTTTACACGGGCTGTCGCATAGACGCAGCAAGGAGTAGTTGCAGGGAAGCTGCCACAATCACACTTTTTTAAATGGATTGGTGATTGCAATACATTGTTACTGTCTCCACACGTATAGGCCTCGACGTGGCAGTCCGAGTTGAAGCGAACCATGTCGGTTTCACCCTTATGCCCGTAGACATAAAGCTTTTTCTGACCGGCCTAAGCCGATTCGGCGTCGATAATTGTGGGGAGACACTTAAAGGATGCTACCCATAGAAATATATACAGGGCGTCCCACGACTTTGCCACATGGAGGGGAGGTACCTTAAATACTGTAGATAGAAAAATTTACTTAATGAAGACTTCATTTTTATTTTAAAAACAATAGGAACTGCATTCAAAGAATTTTAAATAATCACCTGTCTGAACCGGGAATCGAACCCGCTAAATGTGAAAACAAAAAAAACTCTAATTTTATTGTACTAATCGAAAGGCTCCATCAGATACATTTATTTCTTCTAAATAACATAGCATCTAAAGTAAAAGGAACACCATGAAATTTAACATTTAATTTAAAATTTTGTTCAGAATAATGAATAGCATTTTCTCTATGTCTTGCTTATAACAACTGACATGTAGTACATGTACATGTACTACTTTCTGCTTTATTACTACTTCGAAGTATTACTTCAATATTCACCATGAAAAATAAATAAATCAACGTAAGCGAGATTATTAAAAGAGTTACAATTTGTATACAATAAGAAGAGACACATTTTGAGCATTTAATAAATTAAATTGTTTGTATGTAAGTTGCAGTTAAACGTGTCTTATTATTTCAAATAAATGTTAAATTTCATGATGTTCCTTTTATTTTAGATGCTATGTTACTTAGAAGAAATAAATGTATCTGATCGAGCCTTTCGATTAGTACAATAAAATTACAGTTTTTTTTGTTTTCACATTTAGGGGGTTCGATTCCCGGTTCAGACAGGTGATTATTTAAAATTCTTTGAATGCAGATCGTATTGTTTTTAAAATAAAAATGAAGTCTTCATTCAGTAAATTTTTCTATCTACAGTATTTAAGGTACTTCCCCTCCATGTGGCAAAGTCGTGGGACGCCCTGTATATATATCCATTCTCTTATTGTTGTCTGTACCCACCGATGTTGATGAACAACTGCATGTTACTGCATTTAACAAAACAAGAATAGCATAAAGCTTCACACAAAATGCTGTTCTCCATTTATTTGTAACAAAAATGCAATCCAGTTGAATCCGAACAGAAATCCAGTGAATGTGAACACTTCAAAGGAAATTCTTCAATAGTCTTTTCTAAAAGTACTGTAACAGCAATATTTTAGGTTGTCATTTGTTTTCTGTTTGCTGACAACTGAAAATATAGTAGCCAGAGTATAGTTCATACTCGTAAGTTCTAGCTAACATCTGTGAGGGTATGTAACCGATCATAACTATAAAATGATTTATATACTGATACGTAGGTTATGTAAGTACATTTTTTTTGCCGAATTTAAAAACTTGCGCTCGTAAATCGTAGGCCAAGAAGTAGGGATAAAACTACATATTTAGTTACGAATATCGTTTTTATTAAAATAGGTATGTACTTTTATCTTTATACAAAGATGTCACGGCTGTTTTTCCCGAAGAGGTGTAGGCAGGGGTGAAGAACTATCCTACACTCACAGTTTACTAGTTTTTAGGGCAACACACAAATACTAAAATACAGAATAAAATAAATATTTAAGGGGGCTCCCATACAATAAACGTGATTTTATTGCTCGTTTTTTCTCGATATTGATAACGGCAACAGGTAGACGCTTGAAATATTCACAGAATATTTAGTTATATATTTACTTTTAAAATAAAACAAATATTTAAGGGGAGCTCCCATACAACAGACATGATTTTTTTGCCGTTTTTATAGATAATAGTATACAGAACCCTTCGTGCGCGAGTCCGACTCGCACTTGGCCGATTTTTAATAATTTAGGTGAATTATCCTCACGAGCAACATTTTAAGTCAGAGCCGTATTTTTGTTTTTCAAAAAAATCCTTTACCTTTTTGCTCTACCTAGGAATTGAACCAAAAACCCGAGCGCTTGCAAACACTAGAACTGTTCAGTAACATCGGTCACATTGGTTATAATTTAAATAAAGATCAAAATGAAATATTATATTCGTCTAGCATTTCTGCATTTAAACATTAACGTAGTCAAGCTAATACTAATAGAATATTCATTTATATTCAAGTTTAACCCATTAGTGTACTCACGCGTCTGCAAAGTTGTTTAACAAAATCTCACACTATAAATTAACAACGTAATTACGAACACGTTTTAATTTATAATTTAACTTTGTGATAACAAAAAATTTAATATGCAAAATGATTTCAAAAGGGTCATTTACACGTCTCCTGTTTTAAGTAGAGTGCATGTTCGTTGTTACTGAAATTAAAGTACTCAAAACGTGTTAACTGCCAGTAATTAAAGGTTAGTCCAGTTAGTGTTTACTTGCTTTGGTCACTACATTAATGTAACTATAGACTGGAGACTTGTAGTCGCGGACTTGAAATGTTTACCACCCTAAGGTCTATAATTGCTTGCACATTACTTTTTCATAAGGTCGCTCAGTCGCTCGCAAAGAATTGACAGGGCTAAGATATTTTTTTCTTAATTGACATAAACCCCCTTATTACAAAACATGGTCTAAGAAAAACCTAGGTTTTACAATAGCCCCGTCTCTTTTTGTTATATGACATAAGAAAGTGATGGGTATATTTTAAACCAGGGTTTACCTTAGTCTTGGTTTAAACCATCTTTTGTAATAAGGCCCAAAAAGTTTAATTTAAAGAGGTTATACAAAGTTAGTCAGAAAGGGGGTACTAATCCAAAAGGGTGTTAAAGTACCCATAATAATGAGTAAATTTTGTGCACTTTCCCCAAAAGTCAATAGTTTAAAAGAGAATTAGCTGTTCAAAAATTACAAAAAAATATGCTAAAATCTATCTATCTTCAGCTATGATCAGCTGTGTTTACATTTTAGGTCATATTTGGGGTCACAAATTAAAAGCTCCATTTTCTGAGTTCGTAACTAAAGTAGGGACGAAGAATTTGTGAAAAAACTAAAATAAAAATTATTTTACATGGAAATAAAAATGATCGAATTTTGAATTTTTAACACTTGCTTTAAAACCGTCATCAGTGATACTTTAAGTGGCCTGCGGATTAGTACTAGCGATGCGCGATTATTACTTAAACTAATTGACATAGTCGATTGTTCAGTCCAGTCGATTAAAGTCGATAACAATTGATGTAATCGATTGTTATCGACTAACGGCGCGCAGCAGGCGACCATCACTGATACGGTTACCATATCAACTTTAACTACTAATTTGTATTGAATTGTGGCGCAGCGCACGTATTACTCATACTCGTACTACTAAATTAGTAATTACTAAAAAGTGGTGTGTGGTGCCACAATTCAATAGTTAAAAGTCCATGCGCCACTACTTACAAGTACAACGGCAGTTATTATGCGATTGGCGCTAATAGATTATTCAATTGTTCTCTACTGTCTCAGTTTACATTTAGTAGTTCGTCGATTGTTATTCGAATAATTATGGTGAGGAACTACTAAATCGACAATCGAATGCGCAACAGTACAATTTTCGATTCAGTCGATTGTTTTTTTTTTGCAACAATCGCCCATCGCTAACTAGTACCCCGTTTCTAACTAACCTTGATACTAGGTAACATAGAAAATGAAATCAACCTATTTAGTAAAGTCAATCAAGTTCGCTCTATACAAGTTTTGACTAGACACGCATACCTAAAAAGGAGTTCATAACATCAAAAAGTGCTTAATAGCCTTTTTGCAACAATCGACGCTTCTCAATTTTAAAAACTAATACTTAGGTAAGTTGATATCACATCTTGAACTTTATTGCGCACAGTGTGAGAAAGAATTGAATTTGAAATCTGATAAACATTTCGAGTCCGCGGCTGTATATTGGAATTA
Organism: Amphipyra tragopoginis; assembly: GCA_905220435.1. Taxonomy (NCBI): domain Eukaryota; kingdom Metazoa; phylum Arthropoda; class Insecta; order Lepidoptera; family Noctuidae; genus Amphipyra; species Amphipyra tragopoginis. The sequence goes on from HG992006.1 coordinate 16,709,072, forward strand.
ATGTTTTCTTTTTATTTTTCTTTATTATCATCAATCTTTTTATCTATCTGCTTAGCCTTTTCAACTATGTGGTGGGGGGGGGGGGGGGGGGGTCAGCTTCCAGTCTAATCAGATGCGGCTGAATATCAGAGTTTTACACAAAGCGTCTGCCATCAGACCACCGCAACTCAATTAGGTGCTGGGCAATGCCGATATTCTAAAGCGTGAATTACACTTGACGCTTTTACGCTTGAAATCTCTTTTTTGCAAAAAATGTATGAAAGCGACGCGCCTGCGCCGTGCCTGCGCCTTATGCCGTTTCTATGTAATTCAAGCTTAAGGCGTCAAAATGAGCGGCACGAAAAATGTATGAAAGTGACGCGCCTGCGCCGTGCCTGCGCCTTATGCCGTTTCTATGTAATTCAAGCTTAAGGCGTCAAAATGAGCGGCACGAAAAATGTATGAAAGTGACGCGCCTGCGCCGTGCCTGCGCCTTATGCCGTTTCTATGTAATTCAAGCTTAAGGCGTCAAAATGAGCGGCACGAAAAATGTATGAAAGTGACGCGCCTGCGCCGTGCCTGCGCCTTATGCCGTTTCTATGTAATTCAAGCTTAAGGCGTCAAAATGAGCGGCACGAAAAATGTATGAAAGTTACGCGCCTGCGCCTTATGCCGTTTCTATGTAATTCAAGCTTAAGGCGTCAAAATGAGCGGCACGAAAAATGTATGAAAGTGACGCGCCTGCGCCGTGCCTGCGCCTTATGCCGTTTCTATGTAATTCAGGCCTTAGGCTACACCGGTTTTCAGACTTTTAGGCTTCCGACTAGTCGTAACGACTATCATAGGTATTCGTATAACACTGGGGACCGATCTCCGAGGCACGGAGGGTTCTCGATGTGCAACGAATGGTCACGCATCCACGGACTGACCGCGGCAAGCGCCGCTTAACCTTGCTAATCATATGATCTGCACGGTTGTTAATAAGCCATGAGAAATCAAAGCTTCCATCAATCTTTCTATTTTGGGACAATAATAGAATTTGCAAACAATGTTCCGAATAGTTTAATATTTCATGGAACTTTAATAAATTCATATGAGCTCCGTTTAGCAATTTATTCTGTCGCTAAAAATAGGCCGTCCCACGTTCCTCGTGCGGGTGTAAGCGATTATATCGGACGAATAAGCATCATCTACCTGCCGGGTAATTACATGGTAGATACTACGACAACCAGCACGGAATAATAAATAGTACTACCTACATATACCTATAAAAATGTGCTTCTGGTTTGGAAAATTGAACGTTGGTGTTAGGCCACAGAGCTCTCAATCAGCTGTTCGTTCTGCTCTTATTACATTTAGGTTCAGTTACTCAGAGTCGATTCGGTTTTCTTTTGTGTTTCACTCCGGAGGCGCACTAGGCATCAATGCAGTGTGTATAGACTTGTTTTCAGACATAACCCGTGGAAAAACACAGGTCTGGAATACATTTTTCTTAACGTTGTAAGTTCCAGAAGTCGCTACGTATAAATCATATCTTTGCGATTTTTTGAGAGATAACTTACTTTTAGTACGTTTCAGTCATCGACATAAGAAAAAGTATCGATGGTTTCAGCTTTGGAATTTGACATAGTGAAAAAACACAACAATTTAAAATGCTGCTAACTACACACGACAAGCTTCTGTAGCTTAACTCTTTATACTATAGTATAGTAAAGGAAGTATATGTATCGGCACTGATAAAATAGTATAATAAACTAAATCCTTTCAATTTTATATTTTACCCAAACGAGTAAAGCGATGAGCTACTAAAGCGGCACTCCCCGACCCATCCAATCTGAAATAATATTTTATATCTCCAACAATTTCACGAACACTTCGAATATTGCTCTAACTGCGAAAGGCTGTAATTGCTATAAAATACCAGGTACAAAGTGCTAGAGGTTCTCGCTGTACCACAGATTCATTACTTGACAATCCGAGGTACTATAAACTGTCGGTCTGTAAGACAACGGTGGTATCGAACTACGTCCCACTTCACGGTTTTCAAATGGAATTTTCTTGCAATTGAATTAACTACACAATATTGTGGAATTGTTCTTCTGAGATTGTTGGTAATGCAATAAGGTTAGCTAATACAGTGGTTGTTTTAAACGACATTTTATGTGGTTATATTGTATGTATTAATAAGTCTGGGATACGGTAGATTGACGGTAGTCACTCTGGGTAATGTAGGTAGGTACCGAATATTTACATCTGTTTCAGGGGGTCTACTCCCTATCACTTACGGACTTACGATTATTTCGGGGCCCAAACTATGAATGAATGACAACACGATTTGACAGTTGTCCCTACTACTGATGTGTTTTTGCCCGTCCGAAAAGTTGAACTTGACACTTGACACTTTGTTCACTCCTACGTTTCGGGCTACTTTCGGACGGGCGACTAACTTCGTTGACGGACTTAGGCAGTAGGCGCTCAGGGGTGAATATTCGAAAAACATTAACAAAAATTAAGATCGTCATGCCGTGTGGTGCCGGACGTAAAGAATAGCACTACGCCATCTCTTCCCGTGGGTGTCGTAAAAGGCGACTAAGGGATTCACTATAGGATGGGCAGCAGCGTTCGCTGAGTAACGTAAACCCACCAAATACCGACCTAAATGTTTTTAAACTTTCGCGATTTGTACACATTATAAAAATACAGACGGTTTAGGCGAGTGTAAAGACGTCGTTAGTGTAGTGTGTCGAAGTACCGACGATAACTTAATAAAATAAAATAAAAATCAAGATCGAGTGAGGGTAGATGAAAATACTTTTGCTTCAAGAAGATGACAACTGCTCCGCAACTTCAGTCTACCCGTGACCACGGCCGGTGTAATTCGGCCGAAACGTCGGGATAAAAAGGTATTTAGTGCCTTTTAAGTTTTTACGCGATTAGACCCGAATCTGTATTTTTAAATACCGACCTCTTAAGGACCATCATTTTTGTTTTATTCAGATATAGCGACTGATAAGGGAAACTCTGGTGCTGTAGGTTTCATATTAAAGTAAAATTCATATATTTATTAAATCTAGCAAGGAATATAAAATTCACATATAATTCGTTTTGATATGAAGTAAAAAGTGACAAGTAGTTTCAAATCTGCTGCCCGCCTTTATTCCGTCCGGGAAATAACCGTCAGCCGTAATCCGACCACTGACATACCTAATACCGTCCACCAAACTTGCCCTTTGCAAACTTGCTGAAACCAGGGTCTCACTTCTCGATCTCGATACAATTAACAGCTCACAGTGGTATTGCCCGTTTTGCCTGTTTGCCCAGCTAGCGAGTTAGTGGGCCACCGTCTGCCAAACCAATCTACCAGAAAAAGAAGTTGGACTTGTCCATTAAACACCCGTATCAATAGACCAATAATTTAAGGTTCTATATTTTGCAATACACATTATTGTGCCCTCTTGTCTTACATCCCCCGGGGACAGTCCTTGACTGCACTCTCATAGAGCACCAGTGGGCAGTCCCCGGTTGATGCCCCATTCCATTTTAGATTAAAGTAAAAAAACGGTGTGTACTTATGTATGCGCGGTAGAAGTTCACTTCGACTTTCTACCAGAGCGCTTTGTTTGTTTAGCGGCACCCCCATTTTCGTACTCTTTTTTGCAGAGCTTTAGACATAGACATCTTGTAGGTCTATGTAAACAACTAACTTCATGGTGTCATATAGAAAAGAGTTTTTTTTTTTATATAGTACAGAAACGTTACATTAAATATGATCAAAGCTCCACAAAACCATTTCCACGGTTTGTCTGTAAGAACGGAATATAAATAAATAAATAAGAATCAACGTTTAAACCTTTTTCGTGACGGCGCGCTGCTCTCTTAGAGCTTATACCGCTGGTCCCAATTCTACTCGCAATCTCAACCTCGCCAAAAGTTGTTAAACTACTGAAGTTTTAATAAATACCCGTTCTGACTTCATACACTCTTCTTTCTTCGTTCAATCTATTCTTCTGTGGAATGCTCTTCCCTCGGAAATCAGGATGGCGAACAGTCGTTACTCCTTTAAAATTAAAGTGCGTGAACATCTTCACAAGGAATTGGCAGAATCATCACAGCGTTGATTTATCTTTATATATATATATATTTGTAGGTATTGTATAGTATATTATTAATATATACAGGGCTACTGGTAATTCGACGTATTCCTTGCACCACGTTATAGGGGGGCTAATATGCAACAAATTTAACCCCACATATGTTCTACGAAATTCAATGGATTTCGAGATATTGCAATTTTTATATTATTTTTAATAACACCCAGAATTCCTTCTTAAACACTATTTATCTCTAAAATATCAAATTGGTCGGCTTTGATTATGATATAAACTTGTAGCTGATACTTTTACGAAGCTTTCTGCGTATTTAACTGATCTTAATGACCATCCAATTGAAAGTAATCATTAAAAGTTAAATAAGTGTATTAGAAAATCATCGAGGTACACGATAAAAAATTATGTTTATCTCAAAAAATTACTATGACACTAAGTGTACAAAATGCAAGACAAACATCCTTATTTAATCAGCTATCCAACGAGGTATAGACGTTCAAAAAATATTTAGAAACGAATGTACAAATGTCATAAAATACTGACAAAGGCGATTTCTGAAAAATCTCTATAAGCACGCAGGTGGCCCGTTAAGTGTAATTCATTGCATAATCCTCGCGTAGAGATTAAACAGCAGTCTGTCGGGCACCAACAGTCCTCTAAATGTCAGGATTAGATTAGCTCAGGTCGTTAGGTTATGTTTGGTCAGGGTTAGGTAAAGACCTAAGTGTGCGAGGGAACACCGGGGTGGTTTTAGTCAGTAAGAGTCTGACAGACCCCTCTGTCCACCCCCAGGACGGAGGGACATCCATGAGGATATCCAGTAGGCAAAAAAAAAAATGGTCAGGTTAGGTCGTTAGGTTGGGTCACGGTTAGGCTTAGGTTAGGTCACAACTTCGATGCCTTGGGATCTAGAGGCAAGGGCCCCCGCGCTGAGATATCTGCACATTTTTTTTTTTTTCGTGGTGGAAATCCTCATGTATGACCTCCGCCCTGGGGTGGGCGGAGGGGTCTGTCAGACTCTTACTGACTAAAACCACCCCAGTGTTCCATCTCACACTTTGGCTGGGGGCCGCGGGAGCAGTACATTCGCCCGCAGCGAGATATCTGCACCTGCGTCATCTGAAAGCTGAGGTTGCCATGCCGCCTCTCCAGCCACTCCTCCATTACGGGTCTTACCGCCACTAATGCGGCGTGCCCTGCGTTGGGTTGCGCAAGTCGTTCCCTCCACAGCCACTAGGATCTGGCGGAGACCACTCCGCTCAAGCGCCTCCTCGCTTTGGCGATATCTCAGCGCGAGGGCCCTCGCCTCCAGATCCCAGGGCATCGAAGTTGTGACCAAACCTAAACCTAACCGTGACCTAACCTAACGACCTAACCTGACCATTTTTTTTTTTGCCTTCTTGATATCCTCATGGATGTCCTCCGTCCTGGGGGTGGGCAGAGGGGTCTATCAGACTCTTACTGACTAAAACCACCCCGGTGTTCCCTCGCACACTTAGGTCTTAACCTAACCTACCTTTTTTTTTTTTTTTTTTTTTTTTTTTTTTTTTTTTTTCGTGTGAAAATCCTCATGGATACCCTTCGTCTGGGGAAGGCGAAGGGTTATGCCGGACTCTTACCGGCTAAAAACCCACGGTGTTCCTTCTCCTGACCCTTGGCCGGGGTCACGGGATTCACAGCTGCATGCACCGCAACCCCGGCAGGCCTCGGTCCGCCAGCCCCTGGCAGACCTCTCCTTCTGTGGGGTCTTGCCCCACATCCTCCTGACAGGCGCGCACGGAACACATGCGCGCCGCCTTCTCGGGCCCTTTACTGGTCGGGCGACGGGTCCCCTAGCCCGTCGCCCGCAGGCCACACACTAGGGTGGCCGGAGATCGTCGCGCGCCCTCCGGCGGCGCCCGGTGCGTCTGGCGCGGGAAGGGAGAGTGGCTGTCGCCTCTCTCTCCCTCTCCGCTCCCTCCTTGGTCGCCATCACCACCTCGCAGAAGGAGGTGACGGCTTCCCACGCACTCTCGCTCATGACCATGGACAGAACCACGGCCGGAAGCGAGAGGTCACCACCGACCGCCGCGACTAGTTCACGGCGCTGCGTCGCCCACGCACGGCACTCCTGCAACGTGTGCAGCGCCGTGTCTTCCGGGCAGTCGACGCAGTGGTGACATCCGGGCGTCTGCTCCCGGCCTATGCGACACAAGTACTTCCCGAAACATCCATGTCCCGAGAGTACCTGCGTCAGCCGGAAGCTGAGGGCGCCATGCCGCCTCTCCAGCCACTCCTCCATAACGGGCCTTACCGCCGCTATTGCGGCGTGCCCTGCGCTGGGTTGCGCAAGTCGTTCTCTCCACTCGGCCACTAGGATCTGGCGGAGCTCATTCCGCTCAGGCGCCTCCTCGCGCTGACGATATCTCAGCGCGAGGGCCCTCGCCTCCAGATCCCAGGGCATCGATCCGGCTAGGAGGCTCCCTGCCTCGAAGGAGATCGTACGGTACCCCCTTATCACCCTGACGGCCATCGCGCGCTGCGGTCTCCGCAGGATTGCGACGTTGCGGGCCGTCAAGGTGTCCGCCCATATTGGCGCCCCATATAGGGCCATGGACCGTACGATCCCCGTGTAGAGCCTCCGGCAGGAGGCGTTGGGCCCCCCCAGATTCGGCAGCAGCCGCGACAGAGCAGCCGCGGTGCCCATCAACTTTGGCGTCAGCTGCCGAAAGTGAGGCCCAAAGTTCCACCGGCCGTCGAGGACAAGTCCTAGGTACTTCATCGTCGACTCGACGCCGATGCGGACGCCCCCCACTACGATGTGAGATCCCGAGGGTGGTCTCTTCCGGGGCCCGTGGAAACACAGGGCCTCGGACTTCTGCAAGGCCACCTCGAGACCCAACCGCCGGATCCTTGCAACGACCTGCGCAACCCCAGCTGTCGCCAGTATGGCTGCCTCGCGGTGCGTCCTCCCCCGCGCCGTGACCAGCGTGTCGTCGGCGTAGCAAGTCACGCCAACGCCGCGGAGGAACGCACCGCGAAGCACCCAGTCGTACCCGATGTTCCACAGGAGCGGCCCCAGGACCGATCCCTGTGGAACACCGCACGACATCTCTCGCCGACCCCATCCTCCCCGACCCGGGTAGATGACAGCTCTCTGCGTCAGGTAGGCCCCGACAATGCGGCGGAGGTAGGTCGGCACCCGATGGTATTCGAGTGCCGCTCTTATGCAACTCCAGGGCAAGGTGTTGAAGGCGTTGGCGATGTCTAGAGACACCGCCAAGACGACCTCGCCCCGGGTAACTGCTTCCTCCGCCTGAGCCCTTACGCGCATGATTGCGTCCACGGTGGAGCGCCCCCGGCGGAAACCGAACTGGTTGTCCGCCAGATCCGGCCCCACCCCAGTCATGTGCGTGACGAGGCGGTCTGCAATTACTCTTTCGAAGAGCTTGCCCACCTCGTCCAGCAACACGATGGGGCGGTATGCAGACGGCGAGTCTGCGGGGCGCCCCTCCTTCTTGAGCAGGACCAGCTTGCCAGTTTTCCACCGGAGCGGAAACTGGCCCCGCTCGCAACATGCGCTCAAAAGCCCCCCCAATCGGGGCCCGAGAGCCTTGAGAGCCAGGACCCATGCACGGCCAGGTATGCCGTCGGGCCCCGGGGCGGTGTTCTTGGCCTGAAGCCTTTTCACCGCCGCTCTCAGCTCTACCCGGGTCACTTCAGGCACGTCGTCGTCGTCGTCCGCGTCGGGCGCCAATGAAGGCGGAACCATTGGCGGTGGCGTATGCTCCGCCCTCGAAGGGAACAGAGCGCTCACCACTCCCTCCAGGAGCTGAGGTCGGAGACTCTGAGTCAGTGGGGGGGCCCACGGACGAAGTTTGCCCCGTACCATAAGGTATGGGCGCCCCCACGGGTCTCGCTCCAGAGTCTCTAGCAATGCCTCGTGAGCCGCAATTTTGGCTCGCGAGATAGCATTCTGGAGGGCGATCTTCGCCTCTCTGTACCCCTCGTACAGCTCCGCCTCCTCGGTTGCCGTATCCGGGCCACGAACACGCCTCCTGCGGAGCCTGGCGTACTGGCGTCGCGCTACCACGCAGGCGTGGCGCAGGAAATCTATGTCCTGCGACCACCAGTACACCTGGCGCTTTGCAGGCGCGGTTTGGACTCGAGGCATCGCCGTATCGCAGATATGCGACACGGCCTCCCGGAACCACTCCGCCTCCTCGTCAATGTCGGCAGGCCTGTCTGGTGCCGACACCCAAGCCTGCACAATCGAGGCCTCCAGGAGTGCCTCTCTGTCCAACCGCTTTAGAGCCCAACGCGGACCGATCCCACCCGGGACCGATCGGGCCGGAGCGCCTGAGGTCTGGGCGGAGACGTCGAATCGGATATACCGATGATCCGACAGCGTCTCCACCTCCTCCATGACGCGCCAGCCCTGGACACGGCGCGCTAGAGCGGGGGTAGCGAACGAGATGTCCACTATGGATCCGCCCCGCTGTCGCACGCACGTGTTGGCGGAACCCTGGTTGAGGACCTGTAGGCCCGTTTCCAGGGCCCACTCCTCTAGTACCCTGCCCCGTGCATTCGTGGCCGGGGAACCCCAAGCCGTAGACTTGGCGTTGAAATCCCCGAAGGCCAGCACAGGGCGAGGATGGCTGCGACTGACGACGACGGCCAACTCCCCCAAGAACTCCTCAAAGTCGGCGAGGGATTTATTGGGAGAGAAGTACACTCCCACTGCGAGGAAGTCTTCCAGCAGGGCCGCTACGTATCCCCGTCCACGAGTGACATTCTCAATGGACGGAGAGCCAACGGCGGCCCGCGAGACTACCAGGGCCACCGAGCCGTCCATGTCCCCGATCCAGTCATCCCTGGGCGAACCTAACCTACCTAACCCTGACCAAACATAACCTAACGACCTAACCTAATCTAATCCTGACATTTAGAGGACAGTTGGTGCCCGACAGACTGCTGTTTAATCTCTACGCGAGGATTATGCAATGAATTGCACTTAACGGGCCACCTGCGTGCTTATAGAGATTTTTCAGAAATCGCCTTTGTCAGTATTTTATGACATTTTTACATTAGTTTCTAAATATTTTTTGAACGTCTATACTTCTTTGGATAGCTGATTAAATAAGGATGTTTGTCTTGCATTTTGTACACTTAGTGTCATAGTAATTTTTTGAGATAAACATCATTCTTTATAGTGTACCTCGATGATTTTCTAATACACTTATTTAACTTTTAATGATTACTTTCAATTGGATGGTCATTAAGAACAGTTAAATACGCAGAAAGCTTCGTAAAAGTATCAGCTACAAGTTTATATCATAATCAAAGCCGACCAATTTGATATTTTAGAGATAAATAGTGTTTAAGAAGGAATTCTGGGTGTTATTAAAAATAATATAAAAATTGCAATATCTCGAAATCCATTGAATTTCGTAGAACATATGTGGGGTTAAATTTGTTGCATATTAGCCCCCCTATAACGTGGTGCAAGGAATACGTCGAATTACCAGTAGCCCTGTATATATATTTATAATAGGTATCTATTATTTATAATTTTATTTAACATCTACGTAAATGTCATATATGTATGTGGGTATTATTATTGCCAAAAATGTTTCAGTTATCTTTGAGTTTATTTTTAATAGCATTCACATCACTTAGCTCTTTTTAGTGCACCTACCATGTTTTCTCTTCATCACCCTAAGGTAGACTGGTAGAAAATGCCTATGGCATTAAGTCCGCCTCTGTACAGTTTATGTGCGAAAGTATAAATAAATAAATAAATAAATAATTTACCTTTTTTTTTATTACTTTAACCGGTTGCGTACTGCCCGTCGTCCCAGGACGACACTTAATTGTCTTCTCTATTGTGTCTATAAATACGGTGATTGAGAGTTTAATCTAGTTGTAACAAATGCGTTTATTATAACAAAACTCTTATTTACATGGATTATGCATGCACAGTCCGCCAATTATTTATTCTAAATGTCGTACTACTCCAACATACAGAACTTCCATTCTTCCCATCACCCACAGACAAGAGAAGGAAAGATTTGGTTTGCATAAGGACCCCAAGTAGTCATGCTTTTGCAAATAGATTTTATATGTTCCTAGGATCCTTTTTGTACAACAAGCTTAACAAGCTCTTAAACATGTATAGTTTAAGTTATAAAAAATGTAGTCTCAAAATAGCAGAATATTTAACTAGCCTTAACTATTCAGACACAGAAAATATTCTAGTAATAGTTCAGTAACTTTAAGTTAGTTATCTATTAACACTCCGTAAGTAATTATTTTTGTATACCTACTCATATCATAACTTACTTTTATTATTAGAAATGTTTAGTCTCGTAGTCAGTAGAAACATATTTTTATATGTCATACATAATATAATGTTTTTGTCCCTTTTATTATAATCAGCCGTAAAGTGATGGCCTGAAACACAGGTTTGTATAAACCTAGCTCGGGCGTGACGCTAGTTACATATAAAGCCCGTCTAACTATTTTCAGTATGTTTAAATTATTTATAATCTTAGTAATCTAGATATATCTTTGGTATTCTTGTAATTAAAGCTAAGACTTAATTATTAACTTGTGGTGTAACTGTACTTTATTTTGTAAATAAGTTATTAAATAAAAGTTTATTATTCCTTTATTCACATTTTTTTACATATTTACTTACATTTTTAAATATTCTAATATAAAAATAAAAACATTTAAAAATATAAAAAATAGTATCCCACCGGCATCGGGAACAAGGTCCAAGCTGCCGGCAGTCAGGGCTCCAGAGAAAGGAACCTCCTCACAATACGCGCCGTATCAAGGAGGACTGCTTTCTGTATCAGGCCCTTGATCCAGCCACCTAACGAGAGCCTCTTAAGGTGTTGGTCGAGGCTCTTGGCCATTAGGCCATTGGCCGTTACGACTATCGGCACAATGGTTGCCGAATCCACATCCCACATGTTGACAACCTCGTGTGCTAAGTCAAGATATTTGATTTGTTTATCTTTCTCAGCTTTCACGAGGTTTTCATCATGCGGGATGGTAACATCAACAATCACCGTGCGGCGTTCTGATCGGTCTATCGCCACTATATCAGGCTTATTGGCGACAATAGTCCTGTCAGTGATGATAGATCGATCCCAATATAACGTGATATGACCATTTTCGAGAACTGGGTCGGGCACATACTTGTAGTACGGTACCTCCGATTCCACAAGGTTATATTTCAAAGCAAGTTGCTGATGGATAATCCTAGCCACTTGGTTATGCCTATGCAAGTACTCGCCGTTAGCAAGACGAGAACAACCGGAAATAATATGCCTGAGGGACTCGCCCGGACAGTGGCATGCCCGACATATGTCAACCGTCCCGTCCTTCACAATATATTTCCGGTAGTTATTCGTCATGATGACTTCGTCCATAATTGCACAGACAAAACCTTCGGTTTCCCCAAATAGGTCACCGAACCGTAGCCAGGACACGGACGCTTGGAAGTCTACGTCGGGCCCATGGAGGGCCCGGTAGAATCGTCCGTGTAGCTCCTTGCTCTGCCATATCTCCCTGCGGTCATTAGTACTGAGTACCACAGGCTTGCGCCAGTTCTCTTTAGCCAAGTTGAGCGGGGTGAGTCCTTTATCTACTGCGACCACATCTCGGTGCATCCCCGCGTCGGCATGTAGGAAATATTCCCTGAGGCTGCACACCTCACGATTGTGAAGGGTCTTAGCATTTAGTAAGCCTCGACCCCCACACTTTCGCGGGATGTACAGCCTCATTACTGACGATCGCGGGTGATGCATCCGATTTGCGGTCAGCAGAGACCGGACTCTCCTATCCAGAGCATCTAGTTCAGTCTGAGTCCACTTCAGTATGCCGAAGGAGTACATCAAGACCGGCATGACCCAACCGTTGAAGGCGCGCACCCTGTTGCCGCCCGACAAAAGACTTTTTAGAACTTTTTTCAGGCGGCCAAAGAAGCGCTCCCTCAACGATTGTTTCATGTCGGCCCCACTGATGCCCAGCCCCTCCGACACACCCAGGTATTTGTAGGTATCGTTTGCGGAGAGCGGTCTGAGGTGTATGGAATCCGAAAGTTGTAGTCCCTCGGATTCCATAATCCCCCCTCGTCTTACATGCATGACTGCACATTTATCCACACCAAATTCCATCCTGATAGAATTACTGAAAGTTTCAGTTACCTTCAGTAACTCCACCAGTTGCAATTTAGTGGGGGCAAAGAGCTTTAGGTCATCCATGTAGAGAAGGTGGGATACTACCTGACCTCCTCTCCGCAGCGGATAGCCTAGCCCCGACCCCTCCAGCAATGTGCTAAGAGGGTTCAGGGCTAAACAAAACCACAGTGGGCTCAGACTGTCGCCCTGGAATATTCCCCGCTCAATCCTGATCGGTTCACCGCTCTCCCGAATCGGTCGACATCCTGGATAGCGAAGGACTGTCCTCCATTGCCCCATACATGACATCAGGAAGGTGCGTAGAGTTGCATTTATTTTATACAACTCTAGCACCCTCATGAGCCACGTATGTGGCACCGAGTCATAGGCCTTCTTATAGTCTATCCAGCATGTCGATAGATTCTTTCGCGAGCGACGAACCTGTTGGCTAATGGCCATATCAATGACGAGTAGCTCCTTAGTACCGCGGGACCCATTCCTACATCCATTTTGAGCAGAAGACATTACCGAATTATTTTCAATATGAGTGTTAATTTTGGATCTCAAAATGGATGTAAGAAGCTTATAGACCGTCGGCAAACATGTGATCGGTCTATAATTCTTGGGTTCCGCGGTACTACCTGATTTATGGAGCAGGTGGGTAACTCCTGTCGTAAAGAACTGTGGAAGCGACCCTGACTCTAAGGACGACTGGAATTGGGTCGCCAAGCGAGCGTGTGAGCTACGTAGCCACTTTATCCAAAAGTTGTGCAGCCCATCCGGTCCTGGAGATTTCCAGTTAGGCAACGGACGGGCTGCACTGGCTACGTCTTGGGGGCTGATAAGTATTTCCCCCATTTCTTCTATTGGCTCACACGCTCGCTCAATATCCCGCATCCAATCACCCTCGGTGTGAATGACGGGGACCGACCAGATGCTGCGCCAGAATGAGTTCATGGCATCATCATCCGGTAGGCGCCCATCACTCACACCTTGGTCAGGTCGCTCCCAAGCTCTATACAGCCACCTTTGGTCGCATTGAAACATGCGATTCTGAGTATATCGCTCCACGCGGCGTTTATACCTACGAATGCGACTCGCCCATGCACAAACTTTCTGCTTCAGGAAGTCAATGCGCTCTGTGACTTGGGACATATATTCTCGAGGACTGATACCAGTCCCCGAGAATGCCCGCCTCACAAAGCGCATCACTCTTGGTCGAGTATTGCCCTCCCTGAAGCAGATTAGCTTGCCGATGAGTGCCCCGGCCCCGTCGATACGACGCTCAATCCTGCACTGCCAGGCTGGTACGGCTGGTTTAGGTCGTGTAGCTCGTTCACTATTATTAAATTTGACGTTAGCTACACGACATGCCGCAACAGCCGCACAGTACAGAATCGAGTGTGTATCGCCGAGATCTTCGCTGCTCTCAAAATAGCTAGAAAGCAGCGAATCCAAGGCACACACCAGCGCCCTGTTTTTATTGTGCATGGGCAAGCGTGGTAATCGTGGCCGTAATTCAGGATTAGCTCTATACTCCCGAATCGCATCCTCCAATGCACTCCTCAATTGGTCGTTATATTGGCTACTTACTGTAACAGCCCTGTCATCCATATCCCCATCTACATAATCAGACCGCGGCGGGACTATATTGATATTAACTTCATGTACCGCGGTTTGTGAGGGGAAAGGGGTGACACGGCTGTTCTGTACCTCTAAGCGAAGCCTATCAAGTGCGGCGTCGTCCAATCTATGATTGCGTTGAATAACCCGCACCTGATCCGATAATCGTTGGGCCGAGACGTTAATGGCTGGTTCAAGTTCCTGAAACAGAGTCAGCATCCTAACACGGTACGCAGTGAGGTTAGTTCCCCCCTCTGTAGACCCGTAATATGCGCGCATGACGTTCTCGTTTATACTTTGAGTCCATTTCATGCGCTGCACACAACCACCGGTAGCGAGGACCCGGCTCGGGGCCGGGGGGCCCCTAGGTCCCAAGCTGGTCGGTGGCCGGTGTCTCCCCTGCCGACGTACAGGTGTTGGCGACGTCGGCGGAGAGAAGTACTCGTCGCTCGAGCTCGACGCGGCTGCAGCTGCCGGTGTCACTGGTGGTCCGAGTTCCGGCGGCTGCGAGGCGGAGCTGAGCGGCGAGTCCGGGGGTGGTGGGCGTGCTGCTTTGCTTCTGGCTCGAGTTAGCATATTTCTTTTACGTTACTTCCATGGTTATTTCATAATTAATTTTGAATTTCCCTTTGACATATGTCAGTTCTGTCTTGTATTTTTCTTTTCTTGTGATTAGGCATTTTTATTTCGTTTATTTAAATCTTTAAATAGTTATGGAGCTTATGGTTGACCTTTTTAGGTATTGTAAACGTTTTTCAGACTGAAATATTCAGATTAATTAAATTATATTAACGGAACGAAAAGAAATTGTTACAGCTGTCACTGAGTGTTGCCAGTGTTATTATATTATTATTATTATTCGGGTGCACATGCTAAAAAATTGGTCGAGTTCGGAATACAAGATGACGGTTATAAAAAATACTGATTATTCGTCACGGGTGTCAATTCCATGGTTTTCGGGCCTGCTGATGCCGAAAATGTGGACAAAACCAAAATCCAAAATGGCGGCTATAAAAATTGAAAATTATTCACCATGGGTGTCAAATCCATGGTTTTCGGGGCTGCTGATGCCAAAAATGTGGGCAAAACCAAAATCCAAAATGGCGGCTATAAAATTTGTAAATTATTCATCATGGGTGTCAAATCCATGGTTTTCGGGGCTGCTGATGCCAAAAATGTGGAAAAACCCAGAGTCCAAGATGGCAGCCATGAAAATTTAAAAGTTAGTCGTTATGGTGTTAATTCCATGGCATTCGAGTGTGCTGATGACGAAAACGAGGGCAACTTCAAAATCCAAGATGGTCGCCATAAAAATTTGGAAATGATTCGTCATGGGTGACAATTTCATAATTTTCGGCGGTGCTGATGCCGTGGATGAGCCAAAATTCAAAAAGATATTTTCATGAGTATAGTTTTTTTATCGTTTCTTGTTTATGGTTTTTGGGTATGATAATTCTGGAAATGAGGTCGGAATCCAAATACAACATGACTGTCACAGAAAAATTCCGTCTACTCCACAACCTGATTTTGTCAACCACTTGTACAATCATGTTTAGTGTATGACTAATACTGTGTTTCTTTTGTACAATAAAGTTATATTATTATATTATTATTATATTATTAATGTATTAATGTAAACCCTTCGAGTAGTTTGGTTTTATCAATGGTTTCGGCTCGTTTGATTTGTCTCGATGGGCACTCTTTTCCTAGTTGATTGATATCCAAGGTCAGATAAAGGCGCCGAAAGGTGCTAATATAAAGTCTACAATGTAGTCATATAAACTTTAAGTTTCAGCTAAAAAGTTAGCTGAAATAAGTACAAATAAAAAATAATAATAAAAAATAATAGTAAGCTTTTTGAAATGAGTACAAATCACGATAAGCTTTGAGGGTGGACGGTGTTATGAAATGATGTAAAACGGTTACCTAACAACCGACCGCTTTTCAACTACTTCAATTATTGAAAAGTTTAATATTTTTAGAGAAATAAACAAGGTCGATAGATAGTAAACATGTTTTAGAAATAAATTACATTAGAATAAAACCAATAATAAGTACAGTTAATTGAAAATCATGTAAGTATTATACTGCTTTTCTCCATAAACGACGGTGCTAATAATGAATTTTCATGAAATTAAAATACAGTTATCGAAATAAATAAACAATTTATAGTAGGTCGTATTTCGGTCACAAGATTCTTTATTAAATAGGTAAATAATAAAAATTATTTCTAGGCTTGATTTATTATAACTCAAATATAATTTTATCAGTTAAAGTGAACACGGTAATTGCCCCTATACCGACCTCCGGTCGGTATTCGATCAGTACTATAGTGTTACTAGCTATAATACCGTCCACTTTATTTTGATAAGTTTTGCATACTAATTATAAACTAAATCACCTATTACCTACTTGTAACTCAAGTCTATCAATTATACTATACCACAAAAACTTTATACTTACTAAATTCAGTTTAAATCTTTACAGAACTCTCTAATTGTCCCATGTCTGGTTTTGACGTTTTGACTATTAAAAACACGCATAATGCACCGTTTCGTTATGAATTGTAATATTATCGCGAAACAAAACAAATATCTATAAAATCTCTTTTAGTGGTAAACAAAGTTAAAGGTGTAGTTTCAAATTCCAATAAGACCTAGCTTAATAATACACTGTATTAATAAAAAAATGCAGTAACAATTAGTGGTCGGATTATGGTGGGCGGACCAATTTGGGTAGGTTTACGTTACTTTAACAACCATACTGCGATCGCCAACCCGCCTGCCAAGCGTGGCGATTATGGCAACCCCCTCCCCCTTTTGGGGGAGGCCAATGTCCAGCAGTGGTCGTCTTTCGGCTGAATGATGAAGATCGTCATTACATCATTTGTGATGAATAATCAATCATTCCCCAGCATTGCGGATATGGGCATTAATTATGATATTATTAATCACCATGTTAATTTTATTTACTTCAAATAATTTAGGATTACACATTTTTGTATACTGGAATCGTAATAGTTAAGAAAGGCCTGTTATCAAGCCTGTGGTCGAGCCAAAAGTGATATTAAATGACAACATAATGACAACGCCTCATCTCAACAGGAAGTGCGCACCGCCGCCTGCTATTGGTCAATTAATATTGCCAGTTTTTGATTTTGATTGGCTGTCACAAATTAAAAGCACTTTTATATCTTTTGTTTTGTAATATATTTTTATAGTTTATCACAATGTATGCATTATTTATCGACTTAAACTTAAACACTTAACACTATCCACATAAACAATTAATAAAATATATATTTAAAATTACCTTCGTCCGTGTGTCACTGCAAGGGTACCAACTGAAAATCAGCGCTGGGTGTTCGACGCCCAGCATATGCTGAGTTGGTGACCCTTTCGGCATGGGCATGATCCACGGCATAAAATGTGTGTTTGATTCTTTTATGTTTTTGTTTTTATTTTTTATTGTATGCTGTTATTGTGTCCTTAGCTGAATAAATTTATTTTCTTTCTTTCTTTCTTTACCCTCATTGCAAAGTAAAGAATGCAGTGTTTAAAAATGCAACTTCAATTATGATTATGAAAACTCAAACTATATCACTGCCGTCAAGCATTCAGACAATAATAAAACAATCAGAAACTACCAAGGCGAATAACGTTTTTTTTTTAAATTAAGATTTTTCGAATTTTTTAGGTTAGATGCTGAGCCCAGATGTTCTAACACTAGGACTGTGTCCGTCAATACAGCCTTTTTTTGTTTGGCAGAGGGTGAAAAAAGTATGAAAGGTCAATTGGACATTTTCCTTAATAGGTCGAATTAAGAACGTTTAAAAAAATCTGTACAAGGTGCGAATTAAAACCAAAACGAACCGTCTTTGTCAAGCAAGATTTAACTTAAATGTCCTTTTCACAACGTTTTGATTCACAATTAAATACCTTGTTCAAGTTTCCTTGCATTTAAAACATAACTTGTATTAAAACGCTCGTAAAAATATTTTATTATTTCACAGTTAGTACTCGTTTCATTGTTGTTTTCAATTAGCACATTGCAGCTAAAACCAGCCTTCTTTACAATTTCCTATTGTTCAGAAATCATGCAACATTTATTTGAATTATTTACATTGAAACAGCAAATGTTTCAATAAAACTGTGCACAATGAAGCTTGTGAGGCGGTCATTATTTGCAATGGCTGTAATTACTGAGTTAATTAACATTTACAATGTTTACCGTGCAATATTTGCTACGTCAATGAACGGGTTCGAAAGTTAAAGCAACCGTGTTTATCAATCGTAATATTTATGTTTGTGCGATTCGATTTTGCGTACCATTAATATTAATAAAGGTAGGTAAGGTCCCCGGGTGTACACACGGCTATATATCGAGTTATTCATTTCCAGTATAAACTGACCTCTCATTGAACGAAAAGCCTATATAATGCGCGATCAACTCATACTGCTCATACTCATACAACATATACTTATATGTGGCCGTGCGTGTCCACATTTTTGCACCGCAGATAATAAACGCAATGTGCTGTCTATAGACAGAATACAATGTTCTAAAGAATCTCTATACAAGGTTAGTCGGAAAGGGGGTACTAATCCGCAGGCCACTGTATCACTGATGACGGTTAAAGCAAATGTTAAAATTTCAAAATTCAATAAGTAATTTTTATTTCCATATAAAATTATATTTATTTTAGTTTTTTCAAAAAATCTTCATCCCTGCTTTAGTTACGAATTCAGAAAATGGTGCATCTAATTCGTGACCCCAATTATAGCCTAAAATGTAAACACAGCTGATCATAGCTGAGGATGGATAGAATTTAGCATGTTTTTTATGGTAATTTTTGAACAGCTATTTCTCTTAATATATTGACTTTTGGGGAAAGTGGTAGAACAAAAGTTAGTCATTGCTATAGGTACTTTAACACCCTTTCGGATTAGTAACCCCTTTCTGACTAACCTTGTATAATATATAATGTTCTAAAGAACATTGAAACATATCGAGCCGTCTGAGTAGGTTTGAAAAACGCTTATAGAAAATAGGCATTTTTTACAAACATTACACTCACCTTTTCGTAAAGACTCAGCTTTCGCATTCGACAGCACGCTTACGCACGCTGTATAATACTTTCGCAGCTGAAACCACACGATTTCACAAGTTGATAAAAGTATGTCTAAAGCTTTCGCGAATCATTGCTGATTAATGGTTTAGATTAATCCCCTAATCGGAGTTTCCTAAGCCTAAACCAGAAAAAGAAAATAGAGAAACAAAAGTATACTTAGATTTTATCTTCAGAATTCTATTTCACCTTGAAACAAGTACGTAAGTCTAACAAATTGGCACCTCGTACTTTCTTAACGCCTCTAATGTAATTCGAACACGAAAAAAGTAGATACTTAAGAGAAGTTTTGTGCGAGTTCCATCGCCATCTGGTGCGAATTGGGAGAACTGCCAAAACAAACTAACAGTTAAGTTGCGAGAAAATCGGATACCAACTTGAGGAACGTACTAAAACGAAGCCCGTTAAATGTACACTCAGAAATTCATGAACATTATTTCCTGGACTGAAAACTACCTACAGTATTTAAAGCATACGATAAAAAGCTATCAGCACCAGGCCAGCGACCACGCTGAACCATCACGAAAGCCTAAATCCTTCACATTCTTAGAAGAGGTTAGTACCCAGCAGTGGGACAGTATTAGGCTAATTTTGCTGTGCTATGCTCTAACAAGGTTATAGGGGACTTACACGGGTCGATTTTCGCCGCACGGCTAGGCCGCAAGGCGAAAATCGCACGTCTAAATGAGATTTCGAGTAGGCCGCAAGTGACTAAAATCGCAAGCCCCAAAGTTGGGTGCCATCCGACTTTTGCCGTGCGGCGACAAGCCGCATGCAGCGGGTGACTAAAATCGACCGTGTCAATGATCAGTTGCAGACGATCGCCCGCCGTATGAGATATGTTTTGCGCTGTGTTGTTCCGCTAGAAATGAACAAGTCGCATGCGATTTTTGTCGACCGGTGTAAATGAGGTGGCAATTCGATTTTTACAAGCGATGCGACTGGTGACTTGCCGCACGGCTAAAATTGACCCGTGTAAATCCCCCATTAGTCGGAAAGGTGGTACAAATCCACGGGCCACTTAAAGTATCATTGATGACTGTTCTAAAGCAAGTGTTGAAATTACAAAATTCAATAAATTTTATTTTCATGCAATTTTTTTTATCATTTTAGTTTGTTCAAAAATTCTTCATCCCTGCTTTAGTTACGTATTCAGAAAATGGAGCTTATAATCTGTGACCCCAGATATCACCTATTATACAATGTAAACACAGCTTATCATAACTGAGGATAAATAGATTTTAGCGGAATTTTTATGAAATCTTTGAACAGCTATTTCTCTTAAAATAGCCTTTTGGGGAAAGTGGTAAAACTAAAGTTATTCATTATTATTGGTACTTAAATACCTTTTGGGATTAGTATTCCCTTTCCGAGCAACCTTGTATAAGAATTATAGTCTCGCTCGACTAAAAGCTACTAACAATGTACCTACAATGTTCAAATAAAACTATAATCTTTTAAGCGCTTATCAGACTCGCTTGAATGGTCCAGGAGGTTTTGTTTGTCGATCGAGTATCTATAAAACACTTCCGACACGATCTCGCAACAAGAAAAACGTGAACGAAAATTGTTCGACAGAAACTTTATAAGATAAATCTTCTTAGTCTGCTACTATGAACCTGCTAACATGGACATGGCTCCGTTCATATAGTGCTTAAGCGTACTTATATTATAATAGTAAACTCATTTATTTTCAGGCTACTTTGGCCCATAGATACATACCTCACAATCTAACATTATATGTTAAACTAGCTTTTGCCCGCAGCTTCGCTTGCGTGTAATTTTAAACCCGCGTTTACCCCCTTTTTAAGTTTACCTAGTTATAAATTCCAAAAAGTTCGGCTTTTATTATTTATTTTGAAGAGTGTTTATGCCAAATTTCAAGTTAATTACCCCTGGAATAAGGATTTTCATACAAATGTTAACAACCCATTTCACCCCTTTAGGGGTAGATTTTCCAAAAACGCTCAAAAAAGTGTAGAATTATTTCTCAGCAAAAGCCTAAATATTTAATTTCATGCTTCTTACTTCAAAAATACCAGATTTCTCATACAAACTTTCAACACTTACTTCACCCCCTTAGGGGTTGAATTTCGAAAAATCCCTTCTTAGTGGATGCCTACGTCACAAAAGGTATCTACTTTCAAAATTTCAAGTTTCTAACCCCAGCGGTTTAGGCTGTGCGTTGATAGATCAGTCAGTCAGTCAGTCAGCTTCTCCTTTTTAACCGACTTCAAAAAGGAGGAGGTTCTCAATTCGTCTGAATGTTGTTTTTTATAGATATAGATAATACAGTTTATGTTAGTAATAAAATTTATGCCTATGTTAGTAAACACACTTCACTTGCGCACTATGTCATCCGCTGTGCGATCGTCTTACTTATGCTGTTGCTAGATAAAACTAAAAGTTATTACTTAATACGTAACATTTGACCTTCTTTGACGTACTAAAGACGGCAACAGACGGCTACTAAGTGTACTAAGTCCTAATAAAAATGACTATTATACCACTTTTAACGTAATGTACTCCTCACCAGGTGTTTGCTTACAAAACGTTATCACACAAATAATGTCAAATGTGTTTTAAGAAACAAAACATGGATGATATACTATTTTACGGTTTTTGATGATATCGTTTACGTTTTTTTCGATAGCATTCTCCTTACGGGTACAATTTACGAAATGACCGCTATGTCAGAACTCATCTTTCGTTGAACAGAGTATAGGTAAATACAAAGACTTATTCTCTTTGGGTAAATATATCGCTGCTTTGGATGAACAATGACACAATTCAAAAAGTATTATTTTAGAGGGGAGCCTTTTAAAATTACATTGTTGAATGGCAAATGACATTTTGTGATACCACTTCGTAATTCTTGCCGATATGAATGTATTTTGGATTCCGCTGTCTCCTTATCTAGTTTGAACATTTTGGATTGTGTGGTTATTCATGCAAAGCAGCGATGTAAGGTCTTGTTTTAATAATCCACGATATTTTGTATAGTGGCTGACAAAAGAATAATCTTATGATAAAGTTTAATTTCTGTTAAAAATAATTTTATGAATAAATCAATTAATTTAATACAATATAATAATATCCGTGCACACTACCTACCAATGAGCGCGTGGCCATTTTTTTGTTAGATGCACGGATGTCATTACATCTTAGATAACCAGTAAATAATGAAATGATTAATTTACCAAAAATTTATAACAAAAAAAAACAACTTTTTTCATTTTTAGTGACATCAGCATACTCTCCAGCATTCAGGCGCTATGCAAAATATCGTGGATTATTAAAGTAAGACCTTATATTTACACAGAACTTCAAACATGAACATCGAACACACCGAAAATGTGTGTTGTATTAATTCATCAAATTATTTTATGTATGCAAAGCTGGTTTATTTTTTTCAAAAGACACGTATGACCTTCTTTATTAAATAAAAAGTCAAGGTAAACGTTGGGAGTACGTGCTCTTCCAACTTTTACGCCTACATTCATTTCTCCCCTTTCTACAACTTGTCAATACAAATTTGAATTCGGCGTAGTTTAGCAACGATACAACTTTTGCCCGGAGAAATCAACAACGAAACTCTGCGACCCGAAAGTTATATTACACCTATATCAAGTTTCAAAGAACAATAAAGCTTTTTGGGAACTTGTGTCAATCAAGAAAGCGCTTTTCTGGAGCGCTAATGTTAGTATAGAGTGGGCGTCTCTGGGTATAACACTTGGGTCGTCGATATTCATATAATCATTATATAAGGTTCTCTATTTTAGGACGAAGATTTCATCCCGCAAAGTTTTTCTATTATACACTCGGGAGCAAAGAAATCGAGCCACTCCATTTTTCACGTGTCCTGGTTATTAGTTTTGGTTTCATGAATTATATAATTCAAAATACAAAAAACTAACCTCATTGTAAAGGTTATCAAATAACCTTTTAGGCGATATACGTTTAGAATTGATCTGTTCCATAATACCAAAAATAATAACAATTTTACCTATGTGAAAAATAGAAGTGGTTCGATTTATTTGCTCCCAAGTATAGTTATATATAGATTATTTTTGAATGTGACATAGTGGCATGAACTATGTCAATAATTGCGCTTTCATGTTCATCTTGCGCTTTAAACTTTCAATTCCTCTTGCGTCAAGCGCATGCAATATTGATTGCCATAAGACGCATGCAGCTTATCGTCTACACCGGTGCTCCTCGGTCAGTCGTCAGTCAAAATACAATAGACGGATTGGCGTGCGCTAGGGGCACATGCGCTTTTGTCGAACTAGTAATACGACATGCGCTATTGCATGCGCTATGACGCTTCACTTATGCTTCAGACGAAGACGCAAGATGAACATGAAAGCGCACTGGTGTAGACATAGCTTATGACCACTTGACTTTTGACCACTTGACTTTTGACTTGTAATGCCACCCTAATGTTATGCATCCTAATTGTGCAACACACTCGTCATCGCTATGGCTTTGATTTTGACTATACAACAATATTCATTGCGTGGTAGGTACCTACATAGTTGTGGAGAAGTCGGATTGTTAATACATGCGTTGCTGTGGAAATTGTTGACCTGTCAAAAGAAAGCCATAGTGATACCGAGTGTGTTTCGTAGTTAGAATACTGATTATTTATTCATACTAATATTTAGATTTGTATCGTTCATACTCTGCCTAGACTGCCAGTCAAATTTCTATCAAATCATTATTTACAATTGACGTGTCGTAGAGTAATTGTCCATATTGTTATGATAAAAAATTTGATGTATATATCTCTGTGAATATATAAATCGGACCACGGACTACCCCCTCTATCTTATTCATTGTCTTCCTGTTCATCCAAAGGTTATCTGGTAGATATCGCTATCAACGATAATACCGCCATTGTACCCTTCAATATATGATATTGTATATGAGCTGTGTTACAATTTTGGTTTACAATAAAGTATATTCTATTCTATTCTAAATCGAAGTCGCTTTTCGCGTCTGTTTGTTTGAACGCTTACTTCTTCTAAACTACTCAATGGATTCTGATGCGGTTTTCATCTTAAATTAGACAACTTCTTCCGGAGGGTTTTAAGCTATAAAACGTACCGGAGCGCCGCTGGGGCGGGTCGCTAGTAATATAACAAAACAAATATTTTGATAGCGCTTACAGCGTTTTTCCATTTTTAAGCTTAGTGCTCCAATTTTACTTGCGTAATTAATGAATAATTTAATAATAATACCTACTTAATTTTGCTTACTGCTTTTATACTTCCGCGCAAGACAAGTAATGATTACAGACTAAGCTTCCTAATAACATGATAAAACCTTTTTAAATTACGAGTATTCTCTTCCGAAATAAGGAAAAATGTTCTTAGGAGTTATAATAATGTCAGTGAATTAGGTGCGTGGGTAAAACATTCTTGTTTCAAGAAATAAACGAACTTAAATTGGGAGGAACATAGCTAACTTAACATTCACAGCCTACGCAAATTATTCAATCTAAGTTCGTGGCTGTGATTCCCACCCAATGACATTTACAAACAGAGTTTGGGTAGGTTTATTAGAGCTCAAAAGCAAACTTGAACAACGTAATTGTAGAATTCTGAACACAGGAAAATAAAAGTGGAGGTCAGTTTATCCTCATTACCTTGACATTGGTCAAGTTGAGGAAGCCTTTACGCGCCTCATTTGTCAGCGCGCCCTACGCCCATGAAAAAGGAGACAATTTTGTCGCTCAAACGTAAGGAGCTTAACTTAAGTGACCTAAAGCTGAGCTTCTGTCTTATAAGCTGTTTTTATGTAATCAGCTAGTTAATGCTTGACTTACTTTTAAAATAGTCACGTAGGTACGCTTTGTGTAATCGAAATTCTAATTCCTAAATAATATTACAAATGCGAAAATAAGGATGTTTGTTTGTTACCTTTTCACGCCTAAACCACTGAACTGATCATCCTGAAATTTTGCATATACGTTGTCAGGTGTACAGAAACGGACATATGGTACCTTTCATCCCGAAAAAAAGTACTATTAATACAACAATAACGCTAATAGGTGACGTCACGTGCCTTTCGAATCATGATTGAATTACATTGTTTAGAAACTTTAGTACCTTGTGTGTTAAGAATATTTTTGAGCTTAATTAACCCGAGCTAAGCCGCGGGCAAAAGCTAGTCTTCTATAATATCTTAACTACAAAGCGATTTAAAGTTTACCAAAACAACAATAAGCAGAAAGAAAACTAATAAGCAACTAAAGTTACCAGACTAAACAAGGCTTAATCGATCCGTCAATATTGCCTGTCTGGGTTCAGTATTAAACCAATACCAATCTATTTACTGAAGCACTGCTTCGAGAGAAGCGCCTAAATAATAGTAGACATTCTACTAATAATTAAACTGGAATTAAATCGGGTGCACGCCCCTCTCGCGGCAATCTGGGAAGGATATGGTTTCACGACATCAATAATCCGTCGACACTGTAAGATGCGGCACCTCTCGTCTCGTGACTAAATGAGATTTCTCGGGCTGTAATCCTATAGTAACATTCCATAAGACACGGGCGTGGATTATTTCGTGTCAGATATAAGATAAAATTGTGTTCAGGTTTTTCGTCGCCTTTGTTGGCGTAGGTCATTTAACAACTGTATTTTGGCGAGCAATGTAATTTCTGCTTATTTATTTATACTTTAGCCCAAAATTTATACAGCACGCGGACTTGATGCCTTAGGCATTTTTTACCAGTCGACCTTAGGGTAATGTCTGCATCACCTTAAAGTCGACGACGAAAAGACTTATAAAGTACTAGCGACCCGCCCCGACTTTGCACGGGTGCAATTTATACATATAAACCTTCCTCTTGAATCACTCTATCTATTAAAAAAACCGCATCAAAATCCGTTGCGTAGTTTTAAAGATCTAAGCATACATAGGGACAGGCAGACAGCGGGAAGCGACTTTGTTTTATACTATGTAGTGATATTAAAAGCTTAAAAGCTAAACTTTTTAATATACCTTATTAGAATAACAAAACCCACATCTTCATTAAACATGTACTATCTGCAGTTTGAGTTTATTCAATCATAGTGCAAACGCATCTACCGTCGAATGATTCCATTTTTAGAGTTGTTTCAAACTTCTCATCTTTACGTTCGAATTTTAATAGCAAACTCTCTGAATGTATTCTGTGCTAACTTGTCTCTCACAAATTCAGATCTGTATGCGAGTTATCCGAAAGTTACACGGCACGTAAATTATAAATGAAAGCAATATGTTTAAGTAGGGCGAACCCTTCAGATTGAGAGTACATAAAACTTCCATGAACAGTTGAACGCCTACTCAAACTGAATTTATAATTGATATTACAATGAGGACAGGGGAGAACAAGTTCTGAGCTCTGTTTATGATTCTACCAATTTTGCTTTTCCTGTGATTTTCTTTACAATACAAAAAATAACATAAATAAATAATAATAATAAATATATCACGGTCCCGCATGACGAGAACCTCGTGAAAGCTGAAAAAGACTGATTTAGCACACGAGGTTGTCGGCATGTGAGATGTGGCGAATGGCCTAATAGCCAAGAGCCTCGATCAACACCTCATGAGGCTCTCGTTGGGCGGCTGCATCAAGGGCTTGATACAGAAAGCAGTACTCCTTGACACAGTCAGTTGGTAGTGAGGAGGTTCCTTTCTCTGGAGCCCTGACTGCCGGCAGCTTCGACCCTGTTCCCGATGCCGGTGGGCTACTATTTTTTATATTTTTAAATGAGTATTGTTTTTTTTAAGATATGTATTTAAAAATATAATTTATATGTATGTTTACAATGAATAAACGAAATAATAAATATTTTTATTGCAGTAAGATTTAACAAAACTTTACACATTGGCCCCAAACTAGGCAAACCTGTGTATCTTGGGTACCAATAAACCGTTTACCATTAAACATGAAATATTACGTTCGTATGTTTTTGTGATATTTACATAAAACTACAAAAAAAAAAAAAACAAATTAACAAATTAAACCCGGTAATGAAAAGTACTTAATAAAAATAAAACAGACTAGAAATAAACGCTATACTGAAGTGTGTGACTTTTGATTGTGTGAGTGCGAGGTGTAGGTAGGTATGTAATTGAGGGTGTTTGAGTGAGAGTATATGTAAGACAGAGACATGTCATGTCATGACACATAAACATAAACTCACGCCTGTATCCCCCGAAGGGTTGGCAGAGGTGTTTAGTGGTATACACCCACATTTCGCCTTTATGTTTACTTCCTATGTACTTAATCGGGGGCGAGCCTATTGCCATCGACCGGGCACAAATCCAGACTCCAGGCTGCTACTGAGAAATTCCACACGGAAAATCCCAATAATACTTGGCCCTACTTCGGAATAGAACCCAGGACCTCACGTTCAGCAGTCGCGCTTGCGACCGCTAGACCAACGAGGCAGTCCAGAAAAATAACTCTTATTTATTTTACTTACTACCTACATTTAATTTTGTTTTCTGAAAAGAGCTTCACTACATAAACAGTATAAAACAAAGTCGCTTCGCTCTGTCTGTCCCTATGTATGCTTAGATCTTTAAAACTACGCAACGGATTTTGATGCGGTTTTTTTTAATAGATAGAGTAATTCAAGAGGAAGGTTTTAAGCTATAAAACGTACACGTGTGAAGCCGGGGCGGGTCGGTAGTATAGTATAAATAGAGTAACTTTTTGAGTATGTTTTACATCAAATCCATAGAAAAATTAAAAAATTTTACAGACGAGAGCTATTTATAGGATTTTTTGTTCCAAAATTCATGCCACTTCTCAAGACACTTAGAGAATTTTCCCTCAAATGTCGTGTAATAAATTACAAAGGTAATGGACTAAAAAATATTCACCATTTATCCGTGTCATTATGTTAACTGGGGCTGTTTTGTGAACTTAAGTTTCCTCAGATACCTTCTTATTCACAACAGATTTAATTCAAAAATCCACGACAAAAGAAACTTCTCCTTCACTCTTTTATCTTTATACATAAGGATCAAAGTTGCTTGGCTCAGTCAATGTCGTTTTTAATCAAAGACCTTCGAACTTCTGTTTTGTTTTCTTGTTTGTTTTGCGTTTACAGAAAAGTTTTTAATTGATACCACTCTTTGTTTGTTCTTGGCGTTGTTCGATCGATGGCTTACCTGACTTGTTAAGCTCGAAGAGTATACTAGGTACTTAGGTTATATTTAATGTCTCACGCAGACGGTTAGTAGCCGATTTTGAGTCACTACATTGACCGTAAAACTTTCCGTTCTGCCTCAATGTATAAACCATAAAAAGAGAGTTCTATAAATAATCTGTAAGTAATATTTCGGCCAACTGAACGACTGTCGGTGATATAATATCATATCTTTGTAGGTATACTTTATTAACATAACATATTTTTATTACTACATGCACGGCTAGTGGTCAGTGTTCATAAAAATACCTAACAATAAAATAGAGAGTAAATAAAAAAAAAAGTCATACAAACAAGTAATAAATAAAGTAACCAAATTGATATCACTCTATGCAACAGATTCATTCATGCAGCCACTTACCAGCTGGTTTCATTTATTTGTTTATTTATACAAGGTTAGTCGGAAAGGGGGTACTAATCCGCAGGCCACTTAAAGTGTCACTGATGACTGTCTAAAAGCAAGTGTTAAAATTTCAAAATTCGGTAATTTTTTTTTCAATGCAAAATTATTTTTATTTTCGTTTGTTCAAAAGTTCTTCATCCCTGCTTTAGTTACAAATTCAGAAAATGGTGCTTCTAATTCATGACCCCAAATATGACCTAAAATGTAAACACAGCTGATCATAACTGGTTAAAGTTAGATGTTGGAGATTTTTTTTTTGAGATCTTTGATCACCTATTTCTCTTAAACTATTGACTTTTGGAAAAAGTTGTAGAACAAAAGTAATTCATTATCGTGGGTACTTTAACCCCCTTTCGGATTAGTACCCCCTTTCTGACTAACCTTGTATATAATTCATTATAACTTTTGTGATTACTGACTACTAGCCCTTTCCGTGTGTTAATGTCGCCATTGTAACGCCACGCTGTATACATTTTATGAATCACAGAAGTGTCTTCCATAATTCCCAACACGTACAGAAATCGACTATCAACTATTTAAAACAAATCACTGGCTCTCAACCGCTTACAGTGAATGTTTTTATCTCGCCATGCCAAGGAGCAACCCATTTCAGAATAACCTAACAAAAAACGGTACTCCCAAATAGCCGAACTCACCCTTTTCAGTATTCAACAAGCACTTTAAAAGTTTGGCGAAAATATTCAATGAGCGCCAGTTCATATGTGGGCGGTAGACGTGCCAACTACACGCGGAGCCCGAGGGCTGAGAACCCAGAGCCGAGTATAGTTGCTATGCCCTGTTTACATACGACTTGCTTATCTACGCGAGTACGTGACGTTTCTGTTTTAAAAAGTAAACATTGAAGAAACGCTCTAAAGGTGCGTCTTTAGTGTCCTTACCGAAAAGATTGTAAATTATTTCGACAGCTAGGTAGCCAGCTAGACCAGGCTTTTTATACTATGACTTTTAGGACAAAACGTTAAGCCATCGGTCCCGGATGTCATACGAATACCTATGACAGTCGTTACTGGTAGTCAGAAGACCGAAAGTCTGACAACCGGTCTAATCTTAGGACATCGGCATTGCCCAGTAAGGCGATTAACACACGGCACCGCGCACCGCCGCGGTAGGCCGTGAAGCGGATCTCTAGTCGCATTGGTCTCTAAGAAATCCGCTGATGCCTAACACGCGTACACAGCCTGACCACTCGGTCTAGACTTGAGATCCGCTTCACCGCCTACCGCAGCGGTGCGCGGTGCCGTGTGTTAATCGCCTAACTGGGTTGCGGAGGTCTGATGGAGTCGCTTCGTATAAAATACTGCCATTCAGCCGCATCTGGTTAGCCTGCAAGCTGACCCTAATTTAATTGGGAAAAGGTGAAGCAGAAAAAGATACAGATTGATAATAATAGGCAATATTACCTATCTAGTCAGCTCTAACGATATTCACGAAGTGAGTGTCTTTTGAATACTAAGGCCCGCGCTGATTGTGATTTTTTGTCACGGTGACTTTTTGTTACCAAGTCGAATACTATGAAGATATATGGGAGTGTGCGCACTATGGTGACGTGACATTACGGTGACAAATATACAGGTTGTAAAAAGACCCATCACATAGCCGAAATCTACGCACTCTGTACATCAAACTAAAGTACATTGACCAAAAATAATTGCTGGGAAACGACTTTTATTTTTTGGCATATAAAAAACGCTTTTTTTGTAGCGCGCAATGTGTGGTTGTTGCGATGCCGCGCGTTTGCATGCGTGCAGCGGCCACACAGTTGAGCCAAGGCGGTCGTGTGCGTTTGATATTCGTTGCGTTTTTGTAACTTCAAATGCGTAATTTGTGAGGAAAAATTGAAAATTTTGATAAGATTGTTTGGAAGAAAGTTTAGTATTGTCACTTAGAATACGTTCGTGGAAAAAACAAAAAAAAAATGTACACTTTGACCTTCAATATCTCCAAAACCAATGGTTTCCCAGGTATGGTTTGGTAGAAAAAAATGATCCCAATGATAGGTAGAATATGTGGTTTTCGTTATCGTTAAGGGTCTTTTTACACCCGATATATCTTCATAGCATTCGAATTGGTAACAAAAAGTCACCGTGCCAAAAAATCACAATCAGCGGGGGGCCTAAACTGAATGAGAAGCCTGAATGGTTGATTTTATTACCCATAATGTAGATATTACTATAAACGTATCGAGCTATTATCTGCATCTAGGGATCGGATGGACCTTTAATATAGTCTACGTTATGTTGTAGTCGGGTGGCTTTATATTCAAAACAAACAACAACATGCAACAGCATCTGTCTAAAGTTTAGACTCTAAACAATTCGAAATGCAATAGAATATTAACTACATAGAGCTGTAACACCAACTTTTTGCATCCATTTCTATCACCTCGTATTACATGAACTTGTAGTTGTGTTATTTATCGTGACAAATACACGCTACATTAAACAACTACATACAAATTTACATACAGTTTAACTTATTGAATCAAGCAGTACCTGAAATTTTATATTTCATACTAACGTTACGACATGTTTATTTATCAAAAGCATGAAACTTATGTTGCCGCACAATCTCTAATGCAGTTTGTTCGCGAGTGTACACAAAGTTTTGCTGCACCGACATAGACATACATGTTTGCATGGAATTTATGCATGGTTGCAGACCAGGTACAGGTACACACAAACTACGAAATATCATCGCTCACTGAATGGCTACGTTATCGTGGAGACATAATATTTCAGTGAACGGTTTAGTGCGCCATTCAAATATCGTACGAGGTTATTATAGGGCTGCCAGATCAAATATCCGGATAAGGATGTTAATTCAGTTTATGATTTTAACGCAAACGGCGAATTATATTTTGGCATTTCAATACACTCAGGCAGAACAATTAGGTATAGGACGCTTGAGATTCACAAAGAACCTGCCTTCTTTTGTCGTTCGTCGTTGATATTGAGATAATAAGATCCCATAATTTTGCTAAATGCTTTAAATTGTAAATGAATCGGACAAAAATCTGTAATACCCGATTTTCCGGGTCACTGCCGGATACGTGACGACCCTTGTCATAAATAGGAGTTTGAATTTTGTTGCAAAATTTTAAAATGCTGAAAAGGATTTTCATTTTAGTCACGTCATGCGAAGCCTTGTATGTTAATAGGAGATAACGTAGTCGTTGAAAGACCTTCTGACAATAGCTCTTCTGATCAGATAATATCTGGCTGGAGGAGAAAAGTCTCATGGTTAAAATATACCACAATCAGCCCATTACTAGCCCACTGCTGGGCATGGGCCTCTTCTCAGAATGCGAAGCGTTTAGTGTGCATCCTGAGTGCCGGCGCACCGCGCAGGCGGAATGAATGGCGCATTAAATAAATGTTCGAAACGTTTGAATTTTGATATCGACATTATTAAAACCAAAGTAAAATAAACGAAACATTAAACACGCGCGTACGCGTCAACTTTCCCGCGTGCACTAAGGTCTAAGGACAGGTATCGACGGTAAAGCCACGGTAAAGCCGCTCCGCAATCTACAATACGCCCGTGCAACGTCACTCAGGACGCACACTTAGGACTTAGGGACGGTTCACACCAAACGTAACGCTCACTCACAGTCAGCCGTGAGCTCCATTTATTCAAAGAGTATTCGGCCGCTCACCGTACGTATGCAGTGGGAACTTAAATAAACCGACGTTTGGTGTGAACCGTCCCTTAGTCCAACACGCTAGCCTGATGTGGGTTGGCAGACTACACCATCGAGATCTTTATGGAGCCCTCTCAAGTGTGGTTTCCTCACAATGTTTTCCTTCACCGTTAATGCAAGTGATATTCAAATTCAGATCCGCACATGAATTCGAAAAGTCAGAATTGCGGGCCAGGTCGGAACTCGGACACTCCTGCATGAAGGCAACCGTTTAAACGCTAGGCTATCACTGCTTTTCTGATTGTCTCACGGTTATTAACTCATAAAATATCACCTCGCTATCACATCAGCATCGGGGTGCATTAAAAGAGCTTTCACGAGTGACGATACTCAAGCACGTCTGGCGCACCCTGGGCAGTCAGCCTCGCTACCAACCTCGCTGACTGACTAGTCGTTAGGCTCAATTTACATCGCCGCGGAATGGAAAGGAAGCGTCAATTTCGCCTCATGACGCTAGAAGGGGCGCGAATTCGCGGGAATGCTCGAGAATTCCCGCGCATTCCAGCGAATCATCATCATAAACGCTTGGCAAAGCACTACTGTGACCGTCCCGACCGACTGCCCGTTCGCGACACTTCCCGCGAATTCCACAGACGGCGCCGACAGTAACTAGGGGAATTCTCGAGAATTCCCCGGAAGACGCGCGACTTTTATTTTGGCTCGTTTGTACTTTATACAATTGCCATAAAGTTCATTATGCTATGTACAATTTCGTTGCAAAAAGTCGCTTCTATTTCATTCCGCGGCAGTGCAAATTGAGCCTCAAACGACGACATGAGCTATTCTCGTATAGCTTATGCCGACATAAGCGAAGCAGAACATCAGCATCATGGTCTAATAATATGCTACGCCAGGTACTTTCTTTCCGTGTCGGCTAGGTCACGTGATTGGCCCAAGACTACGTCATCGGCTGTGGGTGCTACAACTATGTTTACATAAATTACCCGAGCAAAATGCTCATTTCACTTACACACTTATTTCTATAAAGAAGCAATTTTGACCTAGTTATTTTATACAGTTTACTTTTTTAACTAAATAGATGAATAACACGAGATAACTCATAATTAGGCTAGTTAGCAATTCATTTTATGTTAATTATATTAAAAATCTCGTTAATTTTATTGAAGATGTTAATCTATGACAACACTGATCGTGGCGTAGTATTGGGCCATCGTGGGTAGAGAATACATACCTACAGCATATTATTTTACCATGATCAGCATGGCCTCACCACATCGCCTTGACGTTCAACAGATCGTTGCTAAACAATGCATTGCCGAAACGTTTACGTTACTTTATCATTCATATGTAATAAATCGGATCGACGAGAGTTCAGGCGGTGATGATACGTTACCGAGCCGATATGTCTTCTACAGACAACAGGCAAAAACTTACTTACATACTTCTCCCATTCTCACTGTAATACAGACCTGAAAAAAGAAAAGCCCACTTTAATTTAAAATGCAATGGAAATTGGCAATTATAACACTCGTAAATCATGCATTAACAAACAATTATTGAATCGCTTCAGCGAATACGTTAAAGTTAACGTCAAATAAAATTATTGGCTTCATAAATATAAATCGCTTTTATATGAAAAGAAAATAATGAAATGGTTGAAAGTGGAATGCAGTTACATTTCTGTTTATAAAACTTCAAAATTATTGTACAATCGCGGACTTGGCCCAGGGGGGCTAAGATATTTTTTTCTTAATTGACATAAACCCCCTTATTACAAAAGATGGTCTAAGAAAAAACTAGGTTTTAATATAGCCCCGTCTCTTTTTGTTATATGACATAAGAAAGTGATGGGTATATTTTAAACCTGGGTTTACCTTAGTCTTGGTTTAAACCATCTTTTGTAATAAGGCCCGTTTACCACCCTAAAGTCTATAATTGCTTGCACATTACTTTTTCATAAGGTCGATATGACTTAAGTTGATATGACATCTTAAACCTTATTGCGCACAGTGTGAGAAGGAATCGACTTTGAAATCTGATAAACATTTCGAGTCCGCAATCATACATCATTCAGCCGAAAGACGTCCACTGCTGGACATAGGCCTCCTCCAAGCATCGCCACATCGACCGGTCCTGTGCTAGAGCACTACCTTGACCAGGGCTAGCATAGCCCGGGGACTAGGAGCCGTTTATTCTTTGTGCTATTTATGTTGATGGGGTTTGCCATAATCGCCACGCTTGGCAGGCGGGTTGGCGATGGCAGATTGGTTGTTAAAGTACTCAGAGAACGCTGCCCATCCTCTAGTAAATCCCTCAGTCGCCATTTACGACACCCATAGAGATGAAGTATTGCTATTCTTTACGTCCGGCACCACACGGATTTGTTGTATAGCTTATACGGGATTTAAATGACAATTCGACTAGGCCGCAAGCCCCAAAGTACCCAACTTAGCCATGCGACTTTTGCCACGCGGCGACAAGCCGCATGCGCCGGGTGACTAAAATCGACCGTGTAAATGGTCAGTTGTAGGCGATCGCCCGCCGCATGAGGTGTATTTTGCTCTGTGTTGTTCCACTAGAAATGAACAAGTCGCGTGCGATTTTTGTCGACCGGTGTAAATGGGGTGGCGATTCAATTTTTACAAGCGATGCGACTGGTGACTTGCCGCACGGCTAAAATCGACCCGTGTAAATCCCCCATTACGTTTAATGAACACAGTTAACATAAATTCCAAAAGCACAACAAACATGACGACACGTTTGGTGCAGTGGCTAAGCGATTGGCTGCTGCGCTACGGGTCGTGGGTTCGATTCCCACACGGAACAAAAATTTGTATGGCCTACAGATGGTTGTTTCGGGTCTGGGCGTTTGTTTGTGAGATATGTGTCTGTAAACGCACCCACGATACAAGAGAAATCTTAGTGTGGGGCAACGTTTAAAAAAAAAAATAAAAAAAATAACTACACGATCGCAACTCAGTTCAAATTAGACAATTTTGTTGCATTATATCACTGATTACATTGCACGTTGCTCTAATTTGAACTGTCATAATCAATCATAATAAATAAATTCACCACCACTGATCTAAACATACTCGTAAAGTTCAATGCTCTCTGACTTATAAGTACATAAAATAGGTGCAGCAGTAACATAGGTGATGCGATGAGTCTACTGGGTAGTCGGGCCAGTGAAGCGACGGGCACTCGGTCCATGCAACATTGAGCCGGTCAATGAAGCCACAGCATAACTAGCGAAACAGCTGACTCATATGATTCACTGTGTATGGCTATGTATTGTAGTATAAAATGTTCAACTCCTTTATATTTTCTGCTCCAGTAACAGATTCCAGACTTTTTTTTTTTTTAATATACAAATATTAAAAAAAAAATGTCTGGGAAAAGCCTAGGCAGACAACTGCCTAGGCTTTTCCCACCTATGTTGGGATAAGCTTCCAGTCTAACCAGATGTGGCTGAATACCAGTATTGTAAACAGTACAGTTTACATGGTTCAGTTTGGTTGCTTCATCCAAATTGAAAGGCAGATGTGAACAGTGTAATATCACCATTACTGGGCAATGCCGATATCCTATAAGGTTAGACCGGTAGGTGTAACGACTGTCATAGGTATTCGTATGCCACTCGGGACCGACGTCTTAACGTGCTCTCTGAAGCACGGAGAGGTCTCAATGTGTAGCGAATGGTCACCCATCCACGGACTGACCGCGGCAAGCGTAGCTTAACCTTGCGAATCATTGAGAGATACGGAGATTGTAGAGTATATCAGCATCAAGACCAAGCTCACTCTGAGGGTCGAGCGGTTGGAGTCTCGCCACAGCGTGAATTTCAATTCGTTTGTGGTGAGGGTGCCGACTGAACATCTGTCAACCTTCACGAAGGAAGAATTTTAGCCGAAAGGTCGAGGCCGGATACCCGACACCGCGCGACACACGACGCCGACTTCATGTGTGAAATAGTTTTTAAGATAATTATATTGTTTATTTATAGTATTTTATATTATTGTATTGTAATATGTATTTTCTATGGGCCTTGATGCCTGAATTAAATAAATATGATCCGTGCGGTTGCTAATTAGCCACGAGCCCCTTCTTTGTTAATAATTATGTAACAAAGGCAAATAAAAGGAATTCTGGGTTTTTAACGCCCACAGAATTTATCAATTAATTAAAGTAGTAAGAGAAGTGAATTATTTTACAAAGAGCATCTGACATGGTAAACAGTTATACTCCCGTTAAGGTACAATTCCGTGCATTGCGGCCGATCGCAGCCGCGCGCGATATGTCGCTTGCGGCTGACGCCCGCGGCTAATGCGTCAATAGTCGTGTCTATAATATACTGACGAATCTGTCGTTAGTCGCACGCGTCTGTCGCAGACTTCGGAAGCGGTGTCATACATTTTCATACTCTGACTATTGACGCATTAGCCGTGCACGTCAGCCGCATGCGATAGACAGCGCGCGGCTGTGATCGGCCACGATGCACGGAATTGTACCTTTAACATCCATCAACAAAACTCTTTTGTCTTCTTCCATGAAGCACCCTCCATAACTAACATTCTGATGAAAGTACTTGGACAAAGTACTTAGTGAAATTACAACATTGTTTTCTATCGCCAACTAACAAACAAATCGTTAGGCTATTAAATTTACCGAATCTATAAATTTTATATTGGCTACAAGGCAAACAAAGAACAATTTGTAGCTCCAGTAATTAGAGGTTCAATATTATTCTGTTGTGGTTCAATTTCATTATGAAACTAATATATTTTATACAAAAAGTTTATTTTACGGATAACTGATCACTAATCATCAGATTATTTCGATAAATGACGTAACCTAATAACAACGTTAATTTCATTGCCCACAGTACAAAACTAATTAGTTTGGTTTATATACTAAATTATTCATTTCAGAGATTTAATTAGTTTTGTAGTACGTTTTAATGCGTCACTCATGCTTATTGCTCATGTGTTCTGATTTCTGATACATAATAGAGGACATAGAAAACAAAGAAGTAAAGTAGTGCAAACCTTTAGTAAATGTTAGTCTATTTAAGGTCAGGACATCATTAGAATGATCTTTGATATTATCATCGAATATGCGATACGCTATATCGTCGCCTTACAGTGAAAATCTCGGGAATGCATTTAGTCATTGCACTGCACGGTTCCTGGGGGCTTACCATGACGTCTTAAGAAAACGTTCAAATGCCAGCCAGTCAATATCCGTTCAAAAGCAGGCCTGCTTCTGAATCGCTAAAAATCGTACCATGACAGTACAAAAGGTGAACGACTATTCAACCAAGTTGAACGGATAAGCTTGTTAATGGTACGAAAAGTCTATACAAAAAAAACAGGTGAACGGATTTCGTAAACGTCAACGTAGCAGGCCTGCTACAGGCCTACTATAACGATGTCATAGTACAAAAAAGCAGGGCAGTTCAACTTCCAGGCAACTTCTGCCCTGCTTTAAGAGGTCATGGTAAGCCCCCTGTGGGCTTTAAAGCGGATGTAGACGCAGGCAAAAGCTAGTCAATTATATTTACTACAAATTTTATACAAAATAATTTCGCATAGAGCTTGCTCTTTTATAATTATAGCACCTATACGTCGGGATGAAATAAAAATCACCAAATTGTATTGCCGAGGTTTTCACTCTAAGGCAATGATATGCTGATAAACGATTTATTGAATGCCACTAAAACGAAATGTTTAAAGTTCTCGTTGCCAAACGTTCCTCATGTAGGAGTAAACATAACGCTTGACGGCAGTAAACTGGACATAGTAGATGAAACGGTATTTCTAGGCATAACAATAGATTCCAAATTACAGTGGGGAGCTCATATAACTGCCCTTTCTAGTAGGTTAAGTTCTGCTGCTTTTGCAGTCAGAAGAATTAGACAGCTAACTGACATACCTACTGCCCGACTTGTTTATTTTGCGTACTTCCACAGCATTATGTCATATGGTATTCTGCTGTGGGGGGCAGCGGCCGATCGAGACTCGATATTTATATTACAGAAGAGGGCAGTCCGCGCGATCTATAATATGGGTCCTCGGGAGTCGCTTAGAGATTTCTTTAAAGAGATTAATATTCTGACGATGCCTTCCCTTTACATTTTTGAAAATATTATGTTTGTACGTAAAAATCTGCCAATGTATAATGTTAAAAGCGACGTTCATAATATAAATACTAGGAACAAACATAAATTAGTAGTCCCTAAATTTAGATTATCCAAAACGAATAAGTCATTCCTAGGAAATTGTGTTCGATTTTATAACAAGCTTCCCAAAACAATTACGGATCTCACCGATGGCAAATTTAAATCTTACGTTAAATCAGTTCTCATTAAAAAGGCATACTATAAGATAAACGACTATGTTGACGATAGGGACGTGTGTCGCTAATTCTTTTCTGCACATGTGGCTTCCCTGGAAACCATTAGTTTTTATGTGTTTGTTTAGATAAGTATCTATATTATTTAGATACGATTTTGATTTATCTCAATTCATACAGAATTGATTTATATACCTACTTATGTACTATTTTCATTTTTACTTTTCCTTTATGTGCATAATTTTATTATTGTTAAAAATATTATAATTTTCTTTGTACTATAGAGTCAATTAATTTATTCACTTGACAGACATATCTGTGTTGCTGGGGAGTTTGTTGCGCCGTTTCTTCTTCACAGCAAAAACACTAGGAAGCGGTGAAGGGAGGGCTTTTTGGGGGATGTCTATATTGTAAAATCGACGTTCAAAAAGAACTAAGTCATTCTAGTCTATTTTGAATAAACGAGTTTTGAGTTGAGTTGAGTTGAGATAAGCGAACAGCTAAAATATATCGGAAAATAAGCACTAGCTTCAAAAGAATTGATAAATTCTTTACCAATATGTTTAGAAAATGATGCTGAATTATAACGATATGCTGATAAGCGTGCAGTTAAAAATATGTCAGAAAATAACGCTAGCTAGAAAATAATTGTCAAATTCTCAATAGGTATGTTTAGAAAATTAATAGCTTAATATCCTAGACTAGAAACTCAATCTTCACAGACGATATCTATCTCATATCTCTGCCTTGCACACAATCGCCCAAATTTTACGAGGAACATTACTAATGAGATATAACATTTGGCTAAACATGTATTCATAGTCTAGACTTGACGACGGGGCCTACCTCGGGCGTTAGTTTCACCTATGCACGCGATCCTCTAATTTCTGCCAAACGAAACACTATGAATATTTGTTTGTTTACTTGACAGGACGACGTGTTATGCAGTAATTAATTTTAAAGTCCCAAACTGCGAGAATGTTTGCACTTTTTTAATTTTGATAAATAGTTAGTTGACAAGGAGAAATAAATTTAAGTTGAAGTATATTAGTTACTAGTTTGTTGACCACGAGAAATAATGATGTGGTAAAACAACATAATATAATAATGCAAACATTGCATGTGTTTACAAATATTTATAAAGTCCTTTATTTTATTTTTCGTTGCATGATTCAGAGTTCAGTAATCTATCATAAATCTATGCGTGTCCGGGCATAGGAAATATAAACAAATAGCGTGCGTATTTACAAAAAAAAAAAGTATATAAGTATTATATCCATTGTCTAGTACCCATAGTACAAGCTCTGCTTAGTTTGGGACTAGATGGTGCTGTGTAGAAAGTGTCCCAAATATTATTATTATTTTGTATCTCTCTCAGTTCACGGCTCATCTTCCATGCGGAAGACGTCCGGTCCTTTGGAAGGCATACACGGGGACACAGGTCCAACGCGCAGAGGCCTCTTTGAGAACTTTAATCTAAAATGGGGTGGGGCACCAAGCGGGGACTATCCACGGCTGCACTATTGGAGTACAGTCATGGACCGTCCCAGGTGGGTGCAAAACTATTGTAGAATGTGGTGAAAAATATCTGGTCTACGGGAAGGGGTGTTAGGTGGACTGATAACTTCTATTGCCGGAAGAAAACGGCGTCTGCCTTTCAAGTTTTATTTGAAATGTGTTGGCAGACGGTGACTCGCCAGCTCACTAGCTGGGCCCCCTGAAAAGCCGCCAGTACATAGGCGAAGGGGGCAACAGACGTGTGAGCGGCTAGAGGTGTAGAGAGGTATGGCCCCGGTTTCGCCGTCGCGGGTCTAAAAGACCCGGAGTGGGTTTCCCCGCTATTACGCCTTTAGACACTTCCACCCCCGAGCATATAGCTCTGGCGGCCCCCCTCTGGCCGGCCGATAAAGGCAAGACAGAGTTGAGAGTCCTGCGGGCACTCTTGGGGTTCCACTCCAGCCAGCCAATAAAGGCAAACTGGAGACGAGGCCCTGACCGACTCTCTGAGGCAATAAGGTACGCAGTGTCGCCACTCACCAACAGCTCGCCACAAGCTGCCCTGCGGTTTGTAAGCTTTTCAGTAGACCTCATGATACATTTTTTATTATATGATGGGGTTGTAGAAAGCTAGTCTAATGTTCCCTCCGGTTTTACGTTAATCTCATGGTGAGGTAACGCCTTTCCCAGAGGGGGTTATTATTATTATTAAAGGATAACCAGTAGAATCCATTTCGAACATTTTTTGAATTTTTATGTTTGTCGGTTTGTCGATTTTTTTGTGCACGCATCACATAAAATGTATTGACTTAATGTGGTTGGCTTTTATAGACAAATACTTTGCGTATCACGGAATCTTCATCGTAATCGGTTCGCTCAATCAAAAGATATTAGAATTTACATCTATCAAGAAAAAAGTTTAGTTATTGCGAGACAATATTGGTTTCCGACTTACACGCGGACGGAGTCGCGGGCACAGCTAGTTACAATAATAATAAAATAAAAATTAAAAAAAAAACCCCAACGCAAATAACAAAACAGCTGATGACCCTGAAACGGCTGAACGGATTTTGATAAAACATGTCTAAGAACTACCGCTAGAAAACCAGCTTTTAAATAAAAAAACCGAATCTAAATCGGTTCACCCGTTTGAGAGCTATGGTGCCACAGATAGACACACAGACAGACAGACACAAAAACAGACACACATAGCGGTCAAACTTACAACACCCCTCTTTTTGCGTCGGGGGTTAATAAATAGAAAACTGCCAATTTGCGTACTTTTACACAGTAGATAAAGAAGATAAACTGCTTCATCGTAATTTAAGCTTGCTAATGAGCTAACCTTCTAAGCTAACTTTCTTTAAGTAAAGGAAAGTAAACTGCAGTAGACAGGTACAACATTAAACTAAAGAATAAGATAGGAAGAACGAACTAAACATTTTACTCTAGAATCTGGCGAGTGAATCTTAAAGCAAATACTGTTGTACTATAAACTTTTAAGTAGTACACACTTTATATAGAACTGAAGCACAAATTAAATTAATTCAAAATTTTCAATTAAGAATCCTTTTAGCCTACTTTGTTAATTATTTTGAAAGTACCAATTTAAAAGGAAGTGCTTTTAAGTGGTGCGATGTTAAAGAAGCATCAAATCTATAAAATAAAAATATCTACGGGGGATATCGGAAGGTAATTGAATTGGAAAAAACTAACAACCCTTGCAGATGTAATCTTGATATTGTTAATAGACTTGTGCCTCTTGAGATTTCTATTCCGTGAATGAAAAATATAATCTAATATTATCTGTAGGCGGGTTCACATTAAACGAATCAAATCATAAAATAAAACAACCCTTCCCTCTTTATCATACATTTAACGAAGTGCAAAAGGAAAAATGTCAAGTAGCAGATAATTGGAAATGTGAAAATGCAAAATGTCGTACGCGATAGAAATCGTGCCTTGCCTTCGAACATACCTTACGGATGGTCACGTAGCGGGTTCAATTTTATACCTGTGACTGTGAAAACTGTCGCATACGCAACTAATGTCGTAAAACCATGATCTTCTTTGTTATCATTGTGCAATTTATTTTTCAAATGTAACACGTCCATTCCGGAAGAAGTTCTAGATGAGTTTTGGCACTAATTGTAAATCTGCTTATTCTACCAGGAATAATGGACAAAGACCATTCCAGAAAATTTACCGAATTTCAAAGTGCACTTGGGATTTTTGTAGCAGATGCGATAGATAATAGATAGATTCATTCATTTGCCTGAAATATGGTATTTTACAGATCTCATAACACATACACAATAGTTCTTCTTATTCCGCCTACTAAATTCGGCATGCAAATTTTGTAACAATAATAACGCTTCTAATTTAAACAAAATTAATCCATTTAAACAAAATAAATAAATTACAATGTCAAAAAAAAGCACTAAATCAAGAATTGTCTACATGACAAATTACAAATGTCAAACACAAATAATTGAATTCCAAATTTTCTAAATATCCTCTTACAAATGATAACCAAAGAAATTAAATTACGAATGTCAATAGCTTAATATAAAAACAACAAATTTAATTTTCATGTCATGTAACTTTCCCATTTGTCCTGGGGTATTAATTATCACATTAATATTTTAAATGTGAAAATGTATAAAGATGTTTGTTACTCAATCACATCATATATAAACGGCTGAATGGATTTGGATGAAAATTGGCACACAGATAGACCATATTTTGAGTTCTATTTAGTGATAAATAAATATTTAATAAAAAACGCAAATAAAAATTATTAGTATTAAACTAGACATTCTTCATAATTGAGTAGCGAATATCAGTTGGTAATCGTTCCGTATAAAAATACTGATTTTCCAACGCATTTGAATATACTTGAAGCCAATCCCAATAAAGTTAAGAAAGGCTAGGCAGATGATGATATAAACTACGCCGACAAAACGCTAAAACAAAGAAGAAGAAGATAAATTAACGCAATTTGAATTCTAACACAAATTAGCTGGAAGTTTGCATATTCAAAGAGATTTACTGCATCACGAAAGTTTGGTAGATTTATCTAGCACTTACAGTTTTGATGAAGAAAAGGAACACGTAATTACGTCATAGTAATAAACATAAGGCTTGCTGACACACTTTTACAAATGGTTTTTCTTTTTGCTTATGGCTTTAGGTTCAAATTGTTCAAAACTATTTGAAAATTAGTTATGAGAAGACCCACAAAAAGAAGCATTTTCGGCAACAATATTATGGTTATGATGATGTATTAAAATCTTAAAAAACACAATAGATATCTAGGTTGCCATTTAATTTAAAACTTTTTCATTATTCGTAGCAACTTCTTAATTATTAGAACTAAACTTCTTCATTATAAACTTCTTATTATAGGCACATTTAATACTTCTATCAGTCTCAATCAAGTCTGAAGTTTTAGGCAACTTTATAAACAGTTTTCAATCAAACGAACGAAATCTACATTTTGAAATTACAGCTTGATATGCAGAGTATTTTCTTAATTACGGCGATTTTATCAAAATTATTTACCGATACATTGTTATCGTCTTCAAGAAAGTTATTTTCAAGAACTAAGTGCATTTAAAATTGTCGGCACACCCTAAAAGGCGTGTCCATTGTAGAATATAGTGCAGGAAAGTCTTGGAGCCAGCTTGGGGAGCGGCCCGAAGTCACGTTACATTTTATGAGCCCATCAAACGCCAACGTGCAGTCAACCGGAACTTGTAGAAAATATTATGTAATAGCTTACTACCTCATTTATTAGATATGTGAGAAAAACGTGAACGATTTAAGTTCGTGTTGATATCGTTATTGGTTTATGTTTAGGTACATGGAAAATGTTCCCTCACTTTTATTACTTGTAACTTTTTGAAAACTTTTTGTTGAATATTCGATCGATTCGTGTATCTATTTGTTGTTATATTGATAAAGAGGTATTTACAATCTTGAAATCTTGTTATCTGAAAATAATTTCAAAATTTCATATGTTAAATTGATGCAAATTTTCTTTTACCCCAAAATGTATCTTAAACCTTCTTTCCTTCTTAATGGAATTGCTTAACTGAATCTCTCCCTTTATATGTGATGCTTAAATAAATATGCATGTAAAGAATTCATAACATTCAATACCGCGAAACGTAATAATGCTTAAACAGGCAGTACCGCACTCGTTGAGCTATTAATATAAATCTTAAAAGCCTCATCGCGTCGTGGAATTTTCCCATTAGATTTTATGGATTTCTCTCTTGTCCGCACATTAAATTATAACCGGAGGGTAAACTGAACCAGGGATTGAAATTTAATTTCACCATTCTACAGAGTAACATAATTTCACTGTGGAATGAAATTTAGTTTTGTTATTGGTGGGCGTAATGCACAGATTTCTCTTTACCTGAATACTATGTAAATTAACGAGACCTAAAACACGCCTAAAACCATTAGGAGAGAATGAAAACATTGTGAACACAATCGAACAATACGAAGCGCAAACAAATCTCGGTCACGCGAAGCTTTGCGAAACAAAAGACTTTATTTATTTAAGGAAGCACTTAGCGGTAATTATATTATGAGTCGGTACAAGGTCAGGTT
This sequence comes from Amphipyra tragopoginis, assembly GCA_905220435.1. Taxonomy (NCBI): domain Eukaryota; kingdom Metazoa; phylum Arthropoda; class Insecta; order Lepidoptera; family Noctuidae; genus Amphipyra; species Amphipyra tragopoginis. The sequence continues at coordinate 16,753,856 of HG992006.1, forward strand.
GGGTAACAAGCAACGACGCGGAACAAAGCACTACGAAGACGGGATTTCCAAGAGAGCCGATGGTTGCATCACTTTAGAAGAGATTATAACAATGTTACTGAAAGTCTTTTACTTAACGAAGGGGATTTTAAAGTGTCTGTGATTTGAAAGGTTCGGACACGGCTAGGAAAGCACTTAAGACAATGTCTACTTGTGCTTCTTGAAGTAAAATATCTTCCATGCTTGTCAAAATATGAATTTTCTCACTTTGTTTATTCAAATGTATTTAAATCAAACATAAAAAATAAATCAAAGCACTCTTGGCACGCTTCAGTAAAGATACTTTATTTGGGGAGGGAACGACATTTGAAAATGGCCACTTTTTCTCGTCTCAAAAATGCAGTCGACAAACAAATTCCCAAAGTAAATGAAAATTTTCCATGCAGCCGTATTTACAGAAATTTAATTAGAGTCGCCCTCTAGAAGTGCCCCCAGCTTGATTCCACGCATTTCGTTGATATTTCCCCGCATATTTTCCCCCTTTTCATTACTTTCTGAGCACTTTCTACTTTCAGAGACTAAATAAATATATTCAGCTTCGAAAAAGACTAGAATAGTAAAATAGGTTTTACGTAGAACTATTACGGCATAATAGGGGTTAACTTTATTTAAATTGGATCGTCGGGTAAGTAGAATTGTAATATTTAAGTTGGAACATTAGGTGGCCGTCAGTCCCGTCTGGTGACGTAATTCTTAGAGAAGTACTGCGTTCTTATTCTATTCATTTTGTCTATTTGCTGCAGGTCAGTTGTTGCGAGCTCCCAATACCCTAGAGATTGGTTAGGGCTTCGATCCTTTGTCAATATCGTCCAGTCGGTGAAATCCCTTGGGTCCCTGTAAGTCTTTCAACTCTGGCTGGCTTTAGTGTTAAGATCAGAGGGAGATTGTTGGAGCTTATAGGGTTGGTTTTGTAGGTATTTGCTGGCGTGGTAACTTAAGAGACTTTGAGACTCGAAAATTGAAACTGGCCTCAACTCTGGACGTTATATGCCTTCATTGGTGTTATTCTCTGCCGCCTGTATTAATAATTCAGTATGATTTATCTTGAGATGTGGCGAGTCACCGTCTGTTGTACCGTAATATACCGTGAAAAAGTTTCAAGGAGGGTTGAATTCATGCACCTTACTATCAATATATCCGACTAAATTGTCCCACAAAGTCACAAACATGGAAAATTAGAATCAGCCTAGATAAGATCAAGTTCAATTTAATTTAAAATACTCGTAGCTCACATAGGTACTAATTGAAAATACGATCAAGTTTTCTTCAATATTGTCAATACGAGTCTGTATAACCCTTTGTGAGAAAGCTCTGAACAATCTCAGCTTTTTTTTATCCAACAAAAATATACTAATGCGTACTTATGAAAAATGTACACAAAAAATGTGTACATAACGTACGCTCACTCGGAAAATCTTTAACACAGCATAATTACTTTTTTCTTGCGCTTGTAAACGAGGTCAACGGCGCATTTAAAGGAAACAGTTATTTCGTAGAACAATTAAAAACGATGAGTTTTACAAGTCATCGGGAAAAGTAATTAACCTAAATATTTATGTACATGACTGTACAAGGCTTATGCAGGGTACGCAGTATAAAGGTTGATGCAGGGTGTGTTCAATTAGCAGCCTTGACGGTATTGTAATAAATTAATAATGAATAAGGATTTCGACCTTTGTATATCATCGAGCACGGATAATGATGTTGTAGGTACATTTAAAAAGCTTGATTTGACCATGAGATAAGGGCTCGACTCTGTCAAATTGATTCGTGTTTTTTGATGTTTACCTGACATAGGTACGCGTTTATAAGAAAAAGTATTAGGACATGGCTATAAGTTCTAAGGGGTTGGATGTCTACTTGCCTTCTCATTTTGCTCATGGTACCTACATGAGACAAGACTCACATACAGTGACATGGATTGCAAGTGTCATCCAAGAAAAACCCTGGAAGGGCCTAGAATTCAAACTTAGGATCTTTAAAATCGCAACTACACTTACAATCTTAAAGCGTCAAATCCACTAGCAAGTTTGACTGTGCAAGTTATTGCACTCCACTGCTCGCTTAGTTCGTAAAACTTGCAGAATTCGACTTGCTGCAGCTGTGTCTATAGTTTGAAAGTCGTTTGCGGAAGTCAACTTGCGCAGTGAAACTTGCTAGTGAATTTGGCGCTTGAGGCCTATGGGAATTAAAAGAGAAGTATGTCAATAAAAGAACGTAATTATTATTATATAATAATTACGTCTTGTGTTATTTATTATATATTATTATTAACACAACATTTTCAAACTCGCAAACTGTTTGTCACCGTCTACTCCTTCTATTTATAATACAACCTTCAGTTAATGACACAAAGGAGACTAATTAAATTATTTATTATCGCCATCCTGAACACAGTTTTTAATAAAAGGCGACAGCCTGTCCTGTGTTATATTAATTAATGACATAATATTATAACATCCTCTATTAAATTGGACCATCTGGAGAGAGATCATAAAAAAACAAATATACAGGCTGTAAACGAATTCGTGTAATTCGGTATAGTAAAGTTTTTTTTTGCTATTTTAAGAAACTAATTTGAATATTTTTATTTACTACGCGGTAGTTATTTTTTAATTATTTTTTAAACTTTTGCAAGTGATCCTATTCTATGACATCACTGAATAGTTTGGATGTTGATTTCTTTTACAACATATATTTAGAGAGTTAGTTTTTAGCTTTGAGGTTTAAAAAGTTGATAGGTACATTGATATTCAGAAACTTGTTTTTATATTGAAGACTCTGAATCGAACGTATTTAACGAAATTTAAAGGTCAAATAGATGTCAAGCGTATTCGTGTATTTATGCAAAAATTTTCGCCATCTTATACAATATACAAGAAAATAAACAAGAAATATACAAGAGCTGGAAATAGCAAAATAAGGAACTAAAGTTTCGAAATGGTTTTGGAATCAGCATAGGTTAACTTTTACTATACATACCGAATTCCTTCAAACCGCGTGATCTACTGGTGACACAGATTGCCCTGACAGGGTTTTAGAAAGATTAAAGAAAAAAAAAACCTTTTGTTCTGTTTCTGAGTCATTTTAGCACCCTGAATTGACTGACTACACGGAGCGATATCGCGCTAGTCATGCCTGCCAGCTGTGTCGCCGTGTTTTCATTCATTTATGCGTGGCATCGAAAGTTCTATCAAATAAAAGTAGATTTTAGTTAAAAAATCTTTTATATCCTTTTCATGTTGTTTACTTATGACCATTTACCACTCATCATCGCCATCATCATTCAGCCGAAAGACGTCCACTGCTGGGCATAGGCCTCTCCAAAAAGGGGTTTTACCGTAATCGCCACGCTTGGCAGGCGGATTGGCGATCGCAGTATGGTTGTTAAAGTACTCAGAGAACGCTGCTGCCCATCCTTTAGAGAGAATCCCTTAGTTGCCTTTTACGACACCCACGGGAAGAGATGGGGTAGTGCTATTCTTTAAGTCTGGCACTACACGAGACTATTTACCATTACAGCAAAAAAAAAAGGATTTTTAAATGTATCTTATTTCCATGGTGGTTTTATCTACATCGGTCGATCACTCGGTCAGATCGTGTGATTTTAAGGAGTTAGACAAATTCGTTAACATTTTGTATATTCGTAATATTTTGTAATTAAAACTTTTACGATGCCTGTTTGGGACCAAATTGTTTAATTTTTCATTAAGAAAACACCAGTTGATACAATACGTGAAATTAATTTAATTGCACGAGTAACGGGTGACTATTTTACAGTCTGGAAAAAACATGGGTATAATGGGTGAACGGAGTAGAACCACACAGCATAGTTTTTTTTTTGATTGCCTATAATGGAATTTATCTATCAATAAATACTACTCATTTGAAGTAAATTTTCATACTAAATCAATAAAAACAGGAATTTTGAAGTAAATAAGGGCCGATTTTTCAAATTAATTTCAAAAACAGTTAAAGAAACTGTTTCGTCCCGAAACAGAAATAATAAATATAAATGATTAGATTTTTTCATCACACGACACTTTATATTTTTGAGTATGTGTATTGATAATTGGTGTGATTTGATTGACCGCTGTTGTCTGAACGGAAGCTTGCTGAGCAATCCGATTGGCTAGTGGTAGAATCCGGCAGCCAATCACGGCACCGCGGATGTCGCGCAGCTAGCACTCCAAGCGGCGATTCCGCGAACTATCTCTCTCTCGAAATCCTTGCCCACACGGCGAAACCGCGCTCTGCGCTTTAAAATCAAATAAAATACTTTTGTTGTGTTGAGACCCGCTTTCTATCTCCGCAACTCACATTATCGACCGTACGGAAGACCAGCACATGTGGAATAGTTCGTGTAAGGTTCCCTGCTGGATTTAGCCTCATCCGAATCCGAATCGACCAAACCGCCGAGCCCAAGGAGCGCGAGGCAGTGGAAGAGAAGATCCCCGGTGAGTTATTCAAATCCACACCTTTCTCTTACACAGAAACAAAAACTAATAAAAACCTATTAAGTATACCCAATTTTTTTCCAGACGGTAAAAAGAGTCACCCGGTAATTATGTAGATCGCACGATCGTGGTCGTACGATGTTGACCAATTACGACGTCATGACATGTGACAGTCGTAACAGGTAGCCAGAAGCTTATGAAACATTTGACAACTCGCTACTTTGCAGGAACAACCACACGGTCCAAAATGTCCGAACTAGATATGGAGACAGTGGAATCCAAAATAGCCCTTATTTTTTTGAGAATAAAACTCACATTCGTATCGTCAAGAATTAGGATGTAGCATCACAAAATGTCATTGCCATTTCTTTAATTTTTGGCGCCATTTTTCTTCAACAATGTAATTTTAAAAGGCTCTCCTCTAAAATAAGCTTTTTTGAATTGTGTCATTATTCATCTAAAGCAGCGAACTAGTCTGATCGAAATAATACCGGTAGAACACTATCTGAGCTGTAAAAGTCACATGAATTCGCTTCTGTGAAAATATTTTGCGCGAGCGACGTGTTTGTCATACTGATTCATTTCGTTGAGGTCGGAAAAGGTGACAATGAGATTATATCAAGAAGATGGCAGAAGCATTCCCTTGGGCGTTAAACTACGTACTTCGATCTCCAAACTGTATTTGGTGGTGGTAAATATGACAATAATTCTCTTTGGACGACCTTTCATTTAAACTTTAATTTGGCATATTAATTGCACTTGATAGCGGTTTTCCCATCGTGGTGTGTTGGACAATTTTTTATGTAGCATCGACCTCGTTTCAACATTTGTGAACTAGTGTTTCATGTTGTTAACTGCATGTACATTAATCTGTATTGTTCTTACATTACCTACTACAATGAAAATTGTCAAACCATGTATTTTTTTTAAAAGAGTGTCCATGGAGTTTCTTGCCGGCTCTTCTCCAAAGGACCTACTACTTGGAACCGAGCACCTAGTGTTGACCTTTTGAAAGCACCAGTAATCTGGTCTACAACTCAAACTATTTGACTTTGGTATCAGGGGCCTAATTCTCCTAAAATAAATCTTGATAAATCACAACCGAACCAAGGCCGAACCGTTCATTCAGACAGTTCTCAATTTCAAAAGCTATCAAATTGTTTGACACAAAAAACAAAATCAATAATTTTGAAAGTTTTCGAAAACAAAAACTGACTGACGGTTGTGGCTCGATTGCGTTTGGCAACAATTTATTTTAGGAGAATTGGGCCGCTTAAATTGAAGTATAAGGGCCCAAGCACCGCCGTGCATCACATCCGACAGTTTCCGCTGCACGGACAACTTCTATAGGCGGAAGGAGACAACTGAGCTAGAAAGCCAGCAGAAACTGCAGCTCGCTAATGTACCTTTTGTAGACCTTAAAAATTAACAGCGATTGAAGATCACTTCTGCCGTACGTTGACTAAAAGGCAGTTAAGCCACAGTTGGTCGAATTTGAGGTTTTGATGCCATTTTATAGAGTTGAAAATTCTCTATCGTCCTGTCTTGGAATTGTTTTTATATCTGTTGTAGTTGCGAAGTTACACATAACACAAAGCGGCTAAGGTATGGTTAGCGACTTTTTAGTACTTATCGTATTACTCATTTAACATAATTACAAAATGCTTAACTAAAAAGTAAAAATGAATTTTGTGAAAAAACTGAAAGGGATAGATAACTGAAACATACCTACTGAAAATTATAGAGCAATTAATACTGTACCTATTTCAATTAACAATTTTGTAATAATAACTTCCCTTTCATAGAGACAACGATTCCCATCTTTTTCGCTTATAACTCAAAAGTAGACTTTTGGGCTTAGCTGCCTTCCAAGTCTTGGGGTCGCAACGACCCCCGCACGCCTATTATTACCACGCCACGCTTAGCGTACCGGTGGCGAGGACGAATTTGTTCAAGTTTGCCCTCTTGTCATGCGCCATACGGCTCATTAATTTAATTGCTGCTGAAGTCGATATTTATACAACGTCATTTTTACTTTATACGAAAACCGAGACACCCCAACAAGATTTTCATCAGAACTGCCTGAATATGTTTTTTTTTAGTAAATCTCCAAGTTACACCTTAGTTTATGTCGCGTTAAGTTCGCTAAAAAAGTGTGAAATGCCTGAGATGTGCTATGCAGGGGTTATCTAATACACGGAAACTGACCGAGCGGACCATTTCAAGCCTCAAGGTGTCTATTCCCGTCAACTGTTATGGGTAGAAACCTACTGAAACAAAATTGAAATTTATGAAAAAAAAAAGTGTTTTAAAAATATTTCAATCGATTCTCCTAGTGATTCTGAACAAACTAGTTTCAGGTTTAGTACATACTAAAACCAACCTTGTATATCACTGTAGCCTGCCGAAATTTACAGAAATAGCGCAAAGGTGCATAGTTTCTAACCCTAATGTGTAGTTTTAGCTTATAATATCGTTTTAAGATGCCCTGTAAAGATAAATGTTCCGAAATAAATAAATAAATTATAGGCCAAGCGGACTTTTAGGAAGTCCGTGTTTCATAATAGAAGTCTACGAACTGAATATGACGATTTTCCAATCGTATTTCATCTTAAGCTTCATCTTATATTCTTCACGCAAGGGTTGAGACTTGAGAGTATCTAATCATTTTGGTAATTATTCCTCGTTTTGAAAGCCTGAGGTGGTTCTTCAATATCTCATTATAATTTTGTAGACGAGTAGATGAGTACCCATTTAAACAGACACACGGGGTACTTTTTAGTTACCTTGATCAAATTCTTTAGTACTTACCTCTTATTATTTATTAAAGATTTTTTTCTAAAAGCAAATATCCTTGTTTAACGATCAATGGGTACAACTGGCGAGGCGTAAGCTGAGCTTTGCATTTGTGTGAGTGCACATAGAATCGATTGCTAAAAAGCAGTATAAACCGGTTTAAACCAAGCTAATGACGCGTCTGCATTCATTCTCACACAAATGCAAAGCTCAGCTTAGGCCTCGCGGACGGTATGCGATTATTGTCATAAAACGCTGTGCCCTGCAATACAATGCAGTGTGAAAATATTGGAGAATTTGATGAAATACTTTTCATCCCGGAAATAAAACCTGGAAAAAGCTAACTACATAAACTACTGCTACTTAAACCCCTAGCGATTTGGTTTTCTTTTCTTAAACTTTTATGTCAACCTGTAGCGTTTTGGGTTACATCACTACATAGTGTAAAACAAATTCGCTTCCCGCTGTCTGTCTGTCCCTGTGTATGCTTAGATCTTTAAAACTACGCAACGGATTTTGATGCGGTTCTTTTAATAGATAGAGTGATTCAAGAGGAAGCTTTGTATGTATAATACATGCATAATATAGTAGAGGAAAACGCGGAATACGCGATAAACGACATCCACGCGGGCGAAGCCGCTGGCGACCTCTAGTTATTAATAAAATACGAATCTTGTTAGACTAGTTATAAGTATATCTATCTATAAGTCCTTATAATGTAACTGTTCGCTGTTCCTTTTCATAAAAGTAAAAAAATACATTATGATACTCATTTTCCGGGTTTCAGGTTGATTTGGCCAAGTAGTATTGCCACTTGCCACCAAGACGAAAAAAACAAACAAACATACATTTCTTTCATGTTCTATATACTTACCGTATGAAACAGTTGTGTCGGATAATACGAATTATGGGTGAATATTTCTCATTTTGTTTGTATAAAACCTTCACACACAAAGGAAATCAGATATTGCGGAATATTTCCCGAAAAAAATATGATAAAGTGATTTTTCTTAGTAGAATGTGTCGAGATAGGCCGATACCTTCGAAGCCTTTCTGCCGCTGTCGATATATTGCTAATATTTAGGTTCTGTCGGCACGCGATGTTATGAGTGTCTGCTGTGATCGATAGCTCACATAACCGACTTTATTCCTACCATGCATGGTTTATTGGGGAAAGTCGATATGACTAGGGAATGACTCGGGTTGTAAGATCGATTGGATGTCCGTATAAATATTATATCGTTTTGTGATAAGAGAAATGGATCACTACCGCTCTCACACTATTCACAAGAGAGTGATAGTGTTCACCACTAAACTGTAGCAATCTTTAAATCCAACATAAATATAGTATAGCTTTTCAAGAATTCAAACGGTAGTAAACTTCCCAGATTGCTACGCCAACGATTTCAAACAAATTACTGCCGCAAACCACACAATAAAATTCCCGGAGCGCCATTACTAGCACAAATCACGTGCATCGAAATCTAGACTAAAAACAAACAGCTATAATCCATATTAACGTTCGACCTGATGCGAAGATCGAATCCTTTTCCCGTAGCGCAGAAAACAAACGCCAATTGGATCGTTGATTAATGGCAGCTTGAATACGCACACAATATGTGCAGTATTCAAGCTGCATACACCAAAATAACGCAGAAGTATTCCGGATTGGGAAGAAATTAACATAATTATTCGAAATGCCACGAATACCTGCGCTAATACTTCAAACGCGAGAGACAAAGGCGACTAATTGACCAGTTGCCTCAAAATCAATACGGACAGTCCGTGGTCACTATGTGGACGTGATACGAAATAATGATCGCATTGACACAGGTACCTGACTATTAGGCTGTGGTCACACGCGGGGATCGATGAAACACCGCCCGCGTCTACACACGGCACTAATTGCACATTGATCGCTTCGTAAATATATAGTAGTCGATGCTAGTCGATGGTGCTCCAACATGAATAAGGTTTTGGATAATAATAAAAAGAGTCAAAAACTGATAAACATGTCCGTATTATACGTTACCGAGAACATGTAGATTACGTTCTGGCATTATTAATCCATGAAAGCCGGCTTAATCATATGGGACAAAAGTAGAAATGAATTTACGACTTATCGAATTCGACGACCATTATGGCTACCATTTACGACTGGTTTTTAAATAAGTTATACGCTCCGTTTTCTGCTATAATAACTGAACAGGGAAATTGCGTTTAAACCCTATTTTTAACTCACGAACGTGCATTAATTATATTTTTGTTACTTAAATAAAAAAATAGTTCATTGCAATATTTTACGAAAAATGTATATTTAAATGAAATCCAAATAAATTTTGCTTGTTAAGAAAGATAATTAAATGCACTGTTTTTTCGTAGTGTACCAAACTCGGGTTCCCATCATATAATCACATAAAATATTTTAGCCAGGGTCCTAGCAGACCGTAATTATTTAGGGTAGGCCGGCCAGGGTTCGATGTATAGAAACATTATTGGCTCTCCACTCTTTGATGGCGTATTTCGATCGGCACAGTTTGGGAATGCTATAGCCATACTATGTTATTGCAACATGGGAAAGCTTTCCTTTCCCGACTTTATATGACGCGTAAACTTAGTATTTGAGTAGAATATTAATTCTGACCGCTACCTCCGTTTACTTTTTGCTTTGAACCGTAATTCTATGTGATATGAAGTTTGTATGATATACTTTGTTGAATCGTTATTCGTATATAAGTATTTATTATATATTGTATTGTCTATATAAATAAAAAGAAAAGTCCTGACTGACTGACTGATTGACTGACTCATCAACGCCTAGCCCAAACCCTCGGACCTAGAAAGATGAAATTTTGCACTGAGGCTTCCTTTATAATGTAGACAAGGAATTAGGAAGGATTTTTCGAAATTCAACCCCTAAGGGAGTTAAATAGGGGATCAAAGTTTGTATGGAAAATCGTCACTTAACGGGTTCAAAATTTCACGCAAGCGAATCTGCGGGCAAAAACTAGTATATTATAAATAATGAAATCAGTTTTAAATAGTTTTTAAAAACCGTAATCCTTTTTTTATAAGTATTTATTATTTATCTTAAGTAACCTATAATAGGTTATCGGCTTTAAAAGTAGGTAAGGTAAAGTGTAAAATAAGAATTTCACATATTACAATACTATATATGTTTTAAATGTTATCCGCTTAGAGTCAACACCAGAGCTAATCGGCTTATGTATAACAATGAACAAGTCCGAAAGGCCCCTAATGCTTTTTAGTTGTCAACACTAAATCTGTAGAATCTATAAAGCCGTAGAAGTTAGTAGTTTAACAATTACTTATTTATTTTATTTTACTATTTATGTATTTGTCTAATACTCAAAAAGTTAGAGAAACACGAAAAAGCAAAAAAAAAAGTTTGTTTGTAATTATTTTTACACAAAACTCGTACGTGACTGAAAATAATCAATGAATAAATAAAATAACGTACCTACCTAGGAATTTACTTAGGATTTCTGGATGGATGTTTGTCGGTGTCCTCGATTAGCACTTAGGAATTATTATTTTTTGGGTAGAACATTGAACAAGTTTCAAGCAATACCTTGTTCTACTTAATAAAAATGTATAAGTATACTGTGTACAATCACTTTTTTCAAATGAAAAAAAAAATCGTTAAAGCAATGTCCGGGCTGTATCGAATTGCAACCGACACTGCTATCATAACGAGCAGTAATTACGGAGCAGCACCATCATCCTGACCTCATTAAGTTTCGTGTTCATCGATATAATAAAAAACCATGTCAAAAAAAAACAAAAATCTTCAAAATTCATTTATTTGCCAGAATATAGGTGTACAAAGTATGATCTTCAATTAAAATGGCTCATTTATATTCTACCATTACATGATGTGCAAATATTTATTTTGTTGGTAGGTTTAATGCTATTTTTATATTGTTTTAATAACAAATAGTAACTCATTTGTATATATTATACAGGGTGACTGTTAATTCGACCTATTCCTTGAAAGGGGTTATACTAGAGATCATTTTTGAGAATTAACCCCATCAACTGTGGGTCGGAAATGAGCGGATTCCGAGATATCGGGGTTTGAATTCTTATCGAAAAAAGGACTTGTAAAAAAACTACTCATTTCTAGGCACTCAATTGATACTTTTCTAAAAGCTAGTAAACTAGCAATCACTTTAGATAAAAACGCCGGTCCCAAATTCTCAATGTCTCAGAAATAAACGGTCTTATGTGACAATACTTTATTTTTACTTTTTATTTTCAACCCGTATTTGATGGGGGTTAATTTGTTGCCAAAGATCTCTAGTATAACTATATATATATACTAAATATATACTATTTCAAGGAATAAGTCGAAGTACCAGTCAAGCTGTATATTATTATGAAACAAATTGATTAATTAATATCGTCTTCGCGTCTGTTCTTTCCACGAAAAACACAGCATAGAATAAACAACTTCCTATCTAAACGTGGGTGCCGTAAACAGTGGGTAAGATATAACGTCAGAAACGCAGCATCTTCCTATTCGCTAATAACAAAACAACATACCACCAACCCTTTTACCAAACGAGGTAATCTCACCCACGACCATACGAATATATGGCCATAGTTTTATTAAAAGAATCAATGAAAAAACCGAGACACAAAAGGAAAAACATTTGTAACGAAAACTAAAAATGTTATTAAAATGGATGGTACCTACGTGATTGACTGTCTCGTTAGGCAGTGGTCGTAAACGCGGCTGCTGAGGTTTGATCCCCAGGTCATGTAAAGTGTTATTGAGTTTTTCCGTGTGGAATTTCTCAGTAGCAGTCCTGAGTCTGGATTTGTACCCGGTTAATGGCAATAGGCTCGCGGGGGCGATAATGGGGTTATTACATGGGACTACATAACGGCGAAATGACGGTGTACTTATACATCTCTGCCTTACCCTTCGGGGAATACAGGTGTGATGTTATTTTCGAATGGTACACAAAAAAAAAGTTTTATATTTACTACTAGAAACTTTTCATAACGCAAAGTTTTTCCGAAAATAAATGTGCCTCATTCCACTAAATAATCACGACTCTCAAAAAAAAACACGTGTTTCACCACAATGAAGCTTTGCACAAACAAATTTTCAGGCATTTGTATCATAAATGTAGACAAGGTTTCAGTGCGGGACGAGTTATTTATAAAGGTTCAAGGCCAAGCTTAGACATACATATTTTATTAGCAAGCAGAACGAAACATGTTAGGATTTCCTTCTCCCAGATGAAAATGAAATTGTTATCAGAGAGCTCTTATTTTGTATCTTCATAACATCATAATGCCGGTATTATGTTGCTGAAAACTCATCCTAATAAAGAAATGGTGTTATGTATGGTATTTTACGACCACTTTTGAAATACTGTTGAAGTTTGGGGTAATCAATAAAAGCGGATTTTCAAATTTTAGTACTCAAAATAAAGTGATGTGTAAAAGCTTTAGGTTACAATTTAATATTTCTTAGCAACTTCAGCGAGTACAAATTCAAGACAATTCAATACAATATGATATTTGAAATAAAATATTTTGTTTATGGTAAACGTTATTTGGAAATTTTAGGACCTGCATCAATTGATGTAGTTTTTTTTTTAAAACTGTTATAATTTGGAACATAAGTATGTTACTTGCTAAATACAATTAGCGCTACACATATTGAAAATGTCATTGTATTTCTGTCAATTGTTTCAAGTTGATAAAGACAGAATAATGTTTAGCGCTAATTGAATTCAGTGAGTTTTCGAAGCGGGCCTAAGAAACAGTATTCACACTAAGCCCGCACAAAAATAATCGATAGCAAATTGCTAAAGTTATACCGTTGGATGCATGTGTACTCACAAGTACCCCGGATTCCTGTGAGCAGCGAAGTTACAATTTTCGCGCTCACTCAACCTTGAGTGAGGCGGGGCAGGGGGCATTAGCGGGGGAAAAATTAGATTTAACCCCGACACCGTGCACCAGGCAGCGTCGCGTCGCCCGAGAGGTTGTACCTACACATCTATGTCCCTTTTAGCCGCTCCTCCCCAACAGTTTATCTATTTTTATATTTTCTTTCGGTCACGAAGAATGAACATGGTATATTTCTTAATTTTGAAGGCGGACCGTGATAAGTTTGCTTGTTATTCTTTTGTTTTCAGTAAGCGTTCGTTAATTTGAGCGTATACTTGATACTGATTTTTGCGATGGCCATTTTAGGCTTTCACATGCAGTACTCGTAAACAAACGAATAAATATATAATAAGAAGACTTTCAAAATCTATGGATGGTGTATGGAGGGATGGTGGATGTTATGGATTTATGGTAGGTTTTTGATATTACTTATATTGAATATCTAGCGAAAATCTACATCAATCCAGAGATTTTGTATTGAGATATCGGTTATTAATATCGGTCGTTAATCGTTTGGATATTATTGTTTCTTTGTTTATCCATAAGTATTCCAAAACATTTGCATAATAACTCATGCCTCTGAGAGCCTCATATAGTATTTTTAAAAGCATGATTTAAAAAGTTCCGAGTGTCGCGACCGCCGAAAAATTCTGTAATCCCCAAATTACATGACTCCGCGTCCGTGCAGCACAATTTATTTTACTAAAAGTCCTGCCTGGACTGCATAATTGAATTTGTAGGTGCAAAGAAAACAATTTTGGTGGCAAATTAACATTTACGCAATAATAGGTTGACGGGTGGCTGAAGTGGGGTGTTTACGGCCCACCCTTTGTTCTCCAACTAAAAGGGTTAAGTCTAAACATCGCAGCTCTTAACCCTAGTCTGCTCGTGTGAACATTATGTTGAACAATATTTTTCCCGCTCTCGGTGCGACACGTTTCACGTTGTTTTATAAAAGCGATCGTGTTTTTCCTTTTGTGTATTAACGCGTGGAAATTGCGTGACTATTTTTGTATGAATGTGATGTTTTTGTATGGAGATGTTGGTAATTGTATACGTGTGTGTATGGATTAACAGCTGTGGGTTCGGAATTGTCTGTTGACAGGGGTCGGGTGTATAGATTAAGTTATAAACAAGGACGCGTTTCTTTTGTTCAGAAACCGTTATTTGTTTTAGGAATAAAGGGTGGAAATTACTTTCTTTTTACAGCAGCTCATTTAGGTCGGCCGCACATTGTAAGAAAGTTTCTGTTAGGAAACTTGTGACACGCGCCGGAAGGCACTGTTGCATACGTTTTGTACTAAAACCCGCACACTGTCAGGATTTTCTTAGATCCGACAGTCACAATGTATGCGAAAAGTGGCTTCGCGCATTCATCCGAAATGTTCTGACAGAAACTTATAATATGCGGCCTGATCTTAGATATTAATTATCATCTTATTTGCAAATGTATAAGTAGGTGAAACTAATTGACAATTAACCCTAGAAGCCTAATCTACGTCTGCGAGGCGTACACGCATTCGAATATCGTTTGTATCTTTCTAACGTTTGAAGCTAGCGCGTCGTGCTTTTTCGCCAACTCAGTGGCCGACGGGAGCTAGTGGACGGTGTCCATGTCGTTAAGGTAAGTCCCGCCATTTTTGATTTATTGAAGTATAGCACGCCTGCGAGACGTATGTTTAGGCTTTCAGCTAGGTTTGTGTGCTTTTACTTTTATTTGTTTTTCGTATATTTTATGTGTATTTTCGGCGTTGTTTCAGGTATAAATATGTCATGGTCTGAAAGATTAGACGAAGACGATATTTTAGCAATCTTAAACGAGGAAGATAGTCCTTATTTGATAGATTCAGATTCCGAAGTTGAGGATGACCAGATTATCGACGACGGTCAAAGCGAAGATGAAAAGAATTATATGACTGATTCCGTTAATAATAACTAATTAGAGGTAAAAAAAAAAGATTTTCTAAAAAAAAATATATGTTTCAGTTGATTTTGAAGGACTTAATTTTTTTTGTTACAATTTATGCATATTGTTTTTTCGTTGTAATAAATAACTGTGATTATAGTTATAATTCATAACAGTGTTGTTTTATTTTTAGTTTATATTCCAAATTTAAATTTCCGCTGAATAATATTGCAAAAATAAGGCTATTTTTGCATACAGATCGTAATTTATATGTGTACGCCTCTGAGACGTATGTTAAGGCTTTGTGTACGTCCAAAATAGATTAGGCTTCTAGGGTTAAGGGGTTATTTAGCGCTATATTGCTGTACATAAATATAAAACGCCCCCACCAGTTTGAAATGAATACCTACGTTAAACCTGAGATTTTTTTTAAAATATTTAATTTAGACGCGGTCCATGACTATTCCTAGTTCATCATCGTCGTAAACTTATTAGGTATCTCTTTCGATGAACTCCGAAATTTGATCCCCATTTATATTAAAACAGAAGCGTATAAAGCGTTGATGAATGGCTCGTGGCTAAATATCAACCGACCGAATCATACGCGCGTCAGGGATGTTCGCAGCAGCCCGTGCTGATGACTTCTTTGCGATCATGCGTAAGAGAGCTGCATCGCTGTTGCGTCGGTTGCGAAACAGCGACAACAGTCTCCTGAGCATTGTTGCAAATAAGAATGAAGGCCACCTGATGGGGCACCTGTGTGCAGTGCATGTTTTGTTACCAAGTGTCTCTAGAAGGTGGAATAATAATATAAGTTGATTTAGTGATAAGTGTTATTAATTTGTTCGTGTTTCTTGTTACAATTGTACTAACATAGTTTTAAGTAATACTAACACATTTAAGGGTTATTTGATGTACCTGAAATAAATTTAAATAAATAAATAAAAATAAATACGATTTACAAGGTTAAGCTGCTTTTGCTGCGGTTATTCTGTAGATGGGTGACCGTTCGTTACACGTCGAGACCCCTCCGTGCCTCAGAGAGCACGTTAACCTTTTAACCGCTTGGTTTTTTATCAGTTGCCGTGGCCCTAGCGCCAAGCTCATAAATCGTCAAAATAATAACTACTATGAAAAGAGCATTAAAAAAATCTTATGTCAATAAATGAATACATTTTAAACACAGTTTTTTAGTCGTATTTACCGGACATGGGCGAAATGGACACTTTTTTTTGTCGTATTTGTCCGACTTGTGCGGTTAAAGGGTTAAACCATCGGTCCCGGGTGGCATACGATTACCTATAACAGTCGTTACTGGTAGTCAGAAGCCCGAAAGTCTGACAACCGGTCTAACCTTAGGATATCGGCATTGCCGAGTAACTGGGTTGCAGAGGTCTGATGGCAGTCACTCCATGTAAAATACTGGTCTTCAGCCGTATCTGGTTGGACTGGAAGCTGACCGCAACATAGATGGGAAAAGGCTAGGCAGAATTGAACGTATGAAACGTTTACAAATCCCCAAAGAAACCTTGTCAACAATAGGTACCGCTTTGGCTTTAAGAGGTGAGTCCTTAAGAAACACCTAAAAAGGCACTTACTGTTTTCGAAATTTCTGTAAATTCTCCGCATGGAATTACGTAAAAAAAATAATGAAGAACCTTAATAGATGTACCAACAGTTTCACCGCGAGATATTTGCGAAATCATCATTAATTTCGAGAAAAAAAAATGTTAAATTCCCTCAAAAACATCTAAATCGACCTTTTCTATTTGCAGAATTTACTTAATTTTAAAGGAATATATAAAAATCTATTTAGTTTAATCGTGACACGAAAGTATGAATAACACGTCTACCGTTTTATTATTTTAATAAATCAACCCAAATGAGAGTAATCTACGTCTCAACATGGTTAATTTTTTACGGAAATTGTTTTCCGTTCCCCATACATTTTAGTATGGAGCAATACTCTCCCGTAATTTGTTTTATAAAAGAGTACGCACGCGAAAAATTTTCAGTACCATCCTAGAATCCAAGGTGACAGCACGTCCGTTTGTAATTCGAGCCGAGCTCTCAAAACGTCTACGCACAAGGCATAAGGGTGGGTTGCGAGTGTCGTGACATGACTGCATTTTTTCAATCTTCGAACAGTAAGACAGACGACTCGGACAGTGACCGAATTGACACATTTTAATTTAATTTTTTTTTTTCACTGAATATTCGGACACCATCAAATTATTGAAGCTTTTTAGTACAGTCAGATTAAAAAGTTTTAATATGTGGCAAAAAACGCGTTACCAAAACTATTTGTGGCTTTAAGGTGGCATCTTTCAGTAATAAATAGCTTTGTGAACTCACCACTTTGAACTGCACCAAAAGTATTCTTCGAAACGCACCAACGATGAAACATAGAGAAGAGCATGAAGGATTCGTAGTGAAATTATATCGATAAACGTTTTAAAATTCAGCTGCCCTTATTGTTTATTTATTAAAACTACTAGGAAAGCAGAAATGAACTGCAACTAGGTGCTTAAGCGACTTACCTCCGGTTTCTGAATTCAGAATTCTAGGATAAGCAGTACTTAAATAACATTTGAGTACGGAGTTGTCAAAAAAATTACGGATTTTAAAGCATTTTTTTGACAACTCCGTACTCAAATACTACATAAGTATTGCTTATCTTGAATTCTCAATTCAGAAATCGGTAATGGTAAAAATATAGGTTTTGAAATTGAATCATTTGTCGTTTTCAAAAGTACCAGGGTGACAGAAATGAACAGAAAATGGGCGCCTAAACGATGTCACTAAGTTGTGAACCAACGATTAAACACAAAGAGGAATGTAAAGTATTCATTATTATTCTTATATAAAATAAGATAGAAAACTTAAAACTGTCCTATATATCTTACCATAATTATAGGTCACTGTCACTTAGTCAGATCGTTTAAGCGCCTATTTTCTGTTAATTTCTGTCAACCTGGTACTTTTCAAAACAACAATTGATTCAATTTCAAAACCTGTATTTTTACCATTATTGAGCTAAGTACCTCCGGTTTCTGAATTGAGAATTCTAGGATAAGCAAGCAGTACTTAAGTAACATTTGAGTACGGAGTTGTCAAAAAAATTACGTATTTTAAAGCATCTTTTTGACAACTCAGCACTCAAATACTACTTAAGTATTGCTTATCCCGAATTTAATTCAGAAACTGGAGGTAAGTCGCTTAAGCACCTAGTCCCAGTTCATTTCTGCTTTCCTGGTAATTTTAATAAATAAACAACAGTTGAATTTTAAAACGTCTATCGATATAATTTATCACGAATCCTTCGTTCTCTTCTCTATGTTTCATCGTTGGTGGGTTTCAAGGAATACTTTTGGTGCGGTTCAAAGTGGTTGCGCTTCGAAGAATACCCCATCTTTATTTACCCGACTGCCAAAGCACGTATCTATCTATGTATGTGGGTTTATAATATTATTTATTAAAAACGGCTGCTTTAGTTATAATCTGGTTAAAAACTGTTTTTTTTATAACTATAGACTGGGCGGAGAACGGATTTCCACAATTATTAAGGTATCGTTGAAAGTTTTTTATCTGACTGTACAAAACAGCTTTTTTTATTGGTGTCCGAATCATCAGTGAAAACAATATTGAAATTAATATATGTCAATTCGGACACTGTGTCCGAATATATTGTGAGTTTCATATAGGTATATATATTTTTCACTTTGAGATCACGGCTCATCTTCCGTGCGGAAGATGTCCGGTCCTTTGGAAGGCATACACGGGGACACAGGTCCAACGCGCAGAGGCCCCAGTGAGAACTTTTTCACTTATTATTAGTATAATGATTTCCTTATTTTACCACGTTTCATAGCTACGTCAAGGCCGTGGGCAGACTTGTCAATTTTGACGTTTGATAGCTTGTCAGCTGAAGGGTTCTCTATTTCTTGTTAATATATTTTTCTGCATATTATTACTATTTCAGATAGAAATGGGAAAACGTAAAGAAAATTACAAAAGTTTCATCTTGATTGTATGCTTCCGGAAATAACAGATTCAAGATTAGACAGAAAAATGGAAATAAATGAGCCCAATTATTTGATTGAGGCAATTAAAAAACGAGAATCTGAAAGAAAATCAAAGAAACGGAACAGCGAAAATGTTTTATCTGATGTCAGCAGCCCCAAGCAATAAATAAATAAATTAAAGAAAATAATTTTATCAAGCATTAATTTTTGTATGTACACACGGCTACACATCAAGCTATAAATTTCCAGTTTACACTGCCCTCTCATTGTAATGAAATCCTATACAATGCGAGATCAGCTTATACTGGAAATGTACAGCTTGATCTGTAGCCGTGTGTACTAAGATATACCTATACATTTTTAATAATAAAATATAATTTTAAAATATCAAACTGAGAAAAAATTTTACTATACCCAGTAATTGAGTTATGTACATTAATTGTTTTTCATTACAAATCAATCACACATTATCTCGTTTTCATTTTTATGTTGGCTCTTATCTTCCCTCGCAACATTTACATACCCTAAAATATTCCCAAACAAAAATTATGTATCATTATATTCGAAAATAGAAACACAGAAAATCAACAATAATATTTATATTACAGTAATTATTCTAAGTTTAAATCTGTCAATACCGATTACACTGTGACCCCACCCTTTGTTCACAACACCAATACTATGGGCACGCGTGCCTCGCGGTGCGGTGAATAAATAGCTAATACATTGCGCGTTTTTTGCAACATACTTACTAGTCCTTCAGAAGCGAACGCGCACTGAAGGTTTATTTAACCCGGCGCGCCACAATATAAACCTTCGGTGCGCTTTTGTTTTTTGGTATGTGTACACTACATTGTGTGATGCAGCTGTATTAGTAGAAATGTCGAAGTGTGGGTTCGAAAATAAGTTCTCACGCTCGCAAACCTTCCTCTTAAAGTTTTCCCTTTGTAAATATCACAGTAACCCGTTTCTGTTATTGAATCTAATAGCTTTTATACTCAATGGTTTCTTTTTGTCTACGTATTGGTAAAATGAAATAAAAGATTATAATATGTTAGTACAAAAGTTAATAAAAGGGGTATTGCTTTTGTGTTTTAGTGCTATTTCTGCAGCCAAGCAGTAGTGCTGTGTTCCGATTTGAAGGTTATGGGTGCCGGTGAAATTACAGGCACATGAGATTTTCCAGCTTTAGGTAAATTTTCTCTAGAATTGGCAACGCGTCAGCAATCCTTTTGGTGTACCTATGTAGGCGGCGGTAACCACTGTCCGGGCGGTCACTATCAAGGCGGCTATATCCAAAATTGACATAAAAAACCGGCCAAGTGCGAGTCGGACTCGCGCACGAAGGGTTCCGTACCATTATCTATTCTGTTTTTCAGTATTTGTTGATATAGCGGCAACAGAAATACATCATCTGTGAAAATTTCAACTGTCTAACTATCACGGTTCATGAGATACAGCCTGGTGACAGACGGACAGCGGAGTCTTAGTAATAGGGTCCCGTTTTACCTTTTGTCTATGGAACCCTAAAAAGCTAAAAGCGTTTTTTTTTTCTATTTTTCTGCTGGACGTTCTGTCCTTGCGGACCTTTTCTACGTAATCGAGCAGTTATTGGCGAGACCCGGAGGGTCTCCGGCCAATGGGGGGGGGAGGTTGAAGGGGGGAAGAAAGTTGGGATGAAGATTATTAGTACAGGTTGGGCAGCAGCAATCCTGGGTGCGCTTCTTTTTGGGAGTATAGCTCATACCGTGGTGAAAAGATTAGTCAGTCAGCAAGCTTGATAGCGGGCTGACTGCCCAGGGCGCGCCGGGAGTACTTAAGTATCGTCACTCGTGGATGCTCTTTTAATACATCTTTGAGTACTAATACCGTCATAGATACCACGATCGCCAATCTTTTGCCAAGCTTGGTGATTATGGAAATATTTCCTCACCATATCATCGTAGCGACATGTTAGACAGCTCAGTATGCCTAGCACGGAAGTTTTGACGCACAGTAACGTAAACATAACTTTAACGTGAGTGAAGTTTGAATAGAAAATACAACTATCCTATAGCATTTTGCTATAAATTTATGCGAAAGCACAATTTGTGTCATATAGATATGAATAAAGTTTTCAATTTAATTAAATGTTATGTGCGAAACGAGTATTTGAAATTCAAAATACAGTCACATTAACATTACGTTGACGTTTCTATACGTCACAACATTTGTGCTAGGGCTTAGCAGTGTTTGGTGTGGTTCAGCAGTGTTTGGTGATTCTTTTTTTCAGGCTACTAATCCCCATTCCTAAATACCTTCACCTTAACCTTATAATTATGTTAAACACAAACAAAACTTGGAATGAAGAAGTTTCGGTATTACACTTCTGAACATTATATCTGTCTATAATCCCGGGATATTATAATACACTAGCTGAACCCGCAGCTTTGCCTACGGAATCATAAGATTACTGTTGATCACCCACATTCAATAGCGTGATAATTTGTACCCTATAACCTGACCCGCTCTTTAACGGACATTCAATGAAATCTGTTCGGAATTATTGGAGTGATGCTCAAACATACAAACAGATAAACAAACAAACAGACAGAAATTATAAAAACTTCTGTTTCGGCATCAGTATCGTTTCTGTTTTTTTACTACACGAGAAATTTATATTTTGTCAATAATATTCAATGTTCTGTTTGTTTCGTTACAATTTTATTCATTTATTAGATACTCTCGGTTTAAGAACAAGAATCCGATGATACTAAATTCTGCTTATTGAAGCATAAAATCGCAAGTCGATAAGCCTAAATACAAGGATTACATCGTCGGTTCAAAGCCTTATCCCTAACGAATCTATCAACATGCGACACAGACAGCGTACGCGCTAAGTTCATTGTTTTGTTCTAAACGGCCTATCACCTCACCCGGTTAAGACTGGGATTAGGCGCTCGCTTCATTTTACGGGTCAATGCGCAACAGACAAGACGAGCAGTTTAAGGGTTAAATTACATTAGAACTGATAGTGTATCGCAATGGAATTTGATACTTTACTGAACAATACAGTAACAATAACAATGATCAGAGTAGCTTCAGGGCACTGAAAATCATTCATCACTGGTATTATAAATATGAAATGAGTCTGTGTTTGCTGTTTCGGCTGAACTACCAAACCAATTTTGATGAGTTTTGACAGTGTGGTTTGTACCTAGAAAAGGACCTAGAGTAATTGTCATCATGGATTTAAAACTATACACACAATCGTGGGCTGGTAATCTTAACAAAATTATTTTACGCAATCGTACCACAGCTCAATCACGGTTTGAGTATTATGTTATACTCGTTTATTCATTTTTAATACATATACAATTACACTTTTTATTATTTCTAGAAGTAAAACATTTAAAAATATAAAAATTTTATAATTCATAGATAGTATTCATTTTTATTTTCGTTTTTTATCTGTATTTTATGTTTTATTAATTTTTTCCAGTTCTCTGTTGTTGTGTCTTTTGTTGCATTAGTTAAAGGTTTTATCTGTCTATCTTATAAGACAAAAAGTCAAATAGCCGTAGTTGAGTTGCGGTTTGATTGCGATTTTTAACTTTGTTAGTAAAGTTCGCCACCAACACCTGAGCTGCGGACACAGCTAGTAGGTACATTACATTACTTCCTTGTCTTGTTTTTTTTTTCTAAGTATTTCCTCACAATGTAAGCTGCGACTGAGTATCAAACTTCAAAACTCATCTATTCAAAATAGACTAGAATAATTTAGTTCTTTTTGAATATCAATGTTGCAAAAGACAGCCCCCAAAAACGCCCACCCTTCTCCGCATTCTTGTGTTTATGCTGTGAAGAAGAAACAACGCAACAGACTCCCCAGCAACACAATTCTGTCTGTCAGGTGAATAAATGAATTGAGTCCAAGCAAAGAAAAAACTAATATTAATTACAAGAGTAAAAACAGTCTAATCTATCATTCAATTTATCATTTTAATAATAGCGCCTAACTACATGTTAAGTGTACGACTATGTAGGCGTTGAAATAGTGTCTGTCAGTATCTAATTATAATTGTGTCTATCAATTTGATATCAATTAAAATTAAGTGCGAAGCTAATGCCTTGAGTACCCAATGTCTGATAGTCACTCACACCGATGTATTAGTCATTCATGAGTTTATTTTCAGGTTCGCAACTAAGCCGTGGGACCACAGACGAAAAGTGTTTACCGCCGATATACAACTACACTTCAAAGTGTGTGTTGCATTGCTAACTGTTGAGACAAAGTTGGAAAGTTTCATGTGCCTGTAATTTCATCGGCACCCATACCCTTGAAACTGGAACACAGCAATGCTGTCTTGCGGCAAAAATAGGTATAGTGGTACTACTTCCCTGGACAAACTTTCATCTTTCGACTTTTAGCTGACTTTCATCTTTGTGAAAACATAAGCTGTTGAATGAAGCTGAAATATAGTTTTCCATCTACTACAGTATAGAAAGAAGAAGGGGGAAAATGATTGGTCACTTACTGCGATACGACAGCTTTATAACTAACATCATAGAAGGCAAATTACAAGCAAAGAGAATGCCAGGTCTACCAAGAAGAAAGTACGCAGACCAATTGAAGGAAAAGACAGAAGTGATAACATACAGAGAAATGAAGGAATTGGCTCTGTATAGAGAAAGATGGAGATTGCTACACCGACAAGTGCCCAACACTTAAATTTTGGATGGATCTACTACAGTGAAACCTGGTTAACTGGGATCTCAAGGGACCTAGATTTTTTTATCACTTATAGAAGGTTTTCATTTACCCAATTTCCCAAATAGGCAGGTTAACATGACAGTTGTCCTATTTATAGAGGGTCTCACTATGAGAGGTCGAAATGTACCATTTATCATATAACTAGAGGTCGCCAGCGGCTTCACCCGCGTGGATGTCCTTTCGCGCATGTTCCGCGTTTTCCTCTACTATAATATACATGTATTATACATATAAACCTTCCTCATGAATCACTCTATCTATTAAAAAAAAACCGCATCAAAATCCGCTGCGTAGTTTTAAAGATCTAAGCATACATAGGGACAGACAGACAGCGGGAAGCGACTTTGTTTTATACTATGTAGTGAAAAGGTGCAAATGTTTATAAAAATGCATATTTCATGTTGCACAATTGAATGGAAATGGAAGAAGTTAGACTGTTTGTAACAAAGCGTATCATGATTAGTCTAAACCTGATAAAATGTCTCACTTATACGGGTTATTGAGCTACGAAGCCCCAACTATAGAGGTAAACATCGAAAAAATCTATGAAATCGAATCTCAGTTAACAAAGTTTGAAAATTCCCAGTTTGAAAATTTCAATGCTAATAATTGGGTCTGGGCGTTTGTTTGTGAAATTTGTGTCTGTAAACGCACCCACGATACAAGAGAAATCTTAGTGTGGGGCAACGTTTTTAAAAAATAAATAAAAAAATATATCAATAACAGAGGTTTCTCACATATCCAGGGCCCTAGGTTCACCCTAGGTTTCAATGTATTAGCCATGACGACTTTCGGTACCCAATTCTATCGCGGCACAAATAGTGCACTTAAAAAACATATGAACTAAATAAAAAGTTGGACCCACAAAAATCGGTGACATTCCAGCCGACTGCGACTGACAGATTGTCGGCTCAAAAAATGAGTAATGGAACATTTGAAAGGAGAATCTACCGCTTCTGCGGTCTGAATAGGTTTGGGTATCAAATTGCGAGTAACAAACTCGCAGGAAAACAAACTTATCTTCTGTTGCAGTTTCATCGTAACGCTAAAACTGCCGCGCTAACGAAGAATACAATAACTCGATTTTGGACGATTTTGAGTTATATATGAATTCGGAATCAGCCAATCGAGATCTATTAACTCTCTCTAAGTAACTTTTAGGAATCCTTCAGGAACTCTGTTTTTCAGTAAGCAAGAATGCAATAACTAAAACAGTTCAAAACTTAGAGCGCGTTGAGCGCGTTTTTTTTCGGAAGCGGCAATTTCGAGTTAAGTATTGTATTCTTCGTTATGGTACAATTCCGTGCGTTGCGGCCGATCGAAGCCGGCTGATGCGTCAATAGTCAGTGTACGAAAATGTATGACACCGCTTCCGAAGTCTGCGACAGACGCGTACGGCTAACGACAGATTAGTCAGTATATTATAGACACGACTATAGACGCATTAGCCGCGCGCGTCAGCCGCTCGTGATAGATCGCACGCGGCTGCGATCGGCCGCGATGCACGGAATTGTACCTGCGCGGCAGAAAAGAATTGCGTACGAAGATCCTAACCAAGCGTTCGTGTCGGCATATGATACTCTCGAGAATTCACACCAGCTTCATAAAAACTGTTCACTATTTCATGGACCTCAAATATAATCCTAAGAAGTAGGTCAGTTAACCAGTCTTAGATGCTGACTACAGTCTTAGAAGGCAGATTTCAATTATCGAAACCCTCCAAGGGATAATATTGTTCCGTTTACCTAGCTAGTCGTGTTTACCTGAGCGTAGTGGCCGCCTCGTAAGGCGCTGCCTACATGTCGATATTGACGTGGGTGCGCCGGGAAATCGACTATTTATAACGGAGGCCGGTCTTAATGGAAAAAATAACGGAAGAATACATAATGTTTTATGAGCACACTTATGTAGTTATGAGTGAACGGTTCAATGGCTTATACCCGGTTCCTTTATCCGATAACGAATCGTTTTGCTTACGAATTGAAGTAGTTGGTAAACGAAATGTAGGCTACAATAATTCAGGATCTTTTTTGAAGCAGGAAACATACAGGGTGCGTTTACATTCGTACAGCTTTCATTTGCGAAAACTGTCAAAATGATTTGTTTTTATGTTGTCAAACAATTTGCTATTTTTCGTAAATGAAAACTGTCAATCAAACTATTAAAGAAAACAGCAGGCTTCCTGCATGTTTTCTGCTTCAAGAAATATCTGAATTAGCTTCTTTATAACGTCTTGCAAGCTAATTTTACGTGCAGATCAATTTGTGTTGTAAAGATACAATAGTATTTTTTTTAACAATAACGATAACTATATCTTACCGTTCAAATCGGTCGTAATTTCAGTATTTTCACGAGAAAATTATCAGAGAAAATTTTAAGTGAAACATGCGTGGATGGTATATTGGGCAGTGGAATTACTCGCCAGCTAGGCGGCCGTGGAGCATTCGTTGTAACGGACGTATCTATGTTAACCGAACCTGTATTGTGAATATTCAAACAATTTGGCACATGTACGTGTTCTACCTGTAATATCTATTTAAGTAAATAACCTGAATCTAGCAAAATTTCATCTCAAAATTAATATTTGTCTAACAAAATATCTGATACCAGCTGTATAGAACTCGATGAATTTGATATGAAGTAAATCCTCACGATACATATCAACGAAAGTGTTTCCCCGAAAAACGTTCAATAGGTACTTATTGGGAAACGTAATGGTATAAATCCACTTTCAGAAAACACTCGTATGATATAAAAAAATCAATTTAAAAGCATCACTTAGGTACACAGAGGAAAATATTTACCTACACACTTTATTACATCACGCTTATTTTCTTTTTAAGCTTCAGCGGGGCTGACACACTTTTAAAACCACCTTTGGCGATAGACCCGACGAACATGAGCGCTTTTTCTTTCCGTGTTAAAAAAGTTGTTCTTAGCCAGGTCAGCGTGCGAAGTCTTATTCTGAGAAGAAGCCCGTGCTCAGCGCTGGGACACTACAGGGCTGATTATGCACCAGTCGCCCGACCAGTAACAGGCCCGAGAAGGCGGCGCGCAGTGTTCCGTGCGCGCCTGTCAGGAGGACGTGGGGCGAGGCCCCACAGTAGAAGAGGTCCACCAGGGGCTGGCGGACCGAGGCCTGCCGGGGTTGCAGTGCATGCAGCTGCGAATCCCGCGACCCCGGCCAAGGGTCAGGATAAGGAACACCGTGGGTTTTTAGCCAGTAAGAGTCCGGCATACCCCTTCACCCTCCCCGGGCGAAGGGCATCTAAGAGTATTTTCAGAAGAAAAAAAAATGGCTTATTATGCAATCGAGCTATAATGACTGAATGGTTTTCATCATTATCATAAGGGTGTGCCCTTCCACCAGAGATGTACTATGCAGCTATGCTGCGAGAATGTACAAGCTAAGATACGAAACTATGTGACCGTTTCCACTGATGCCAAGCTATGTAGCGGAGCGAGTAAGATGCGCTATGAAACGCACGCCTACTGTAGGTACACTGCTCTGCACATAGCTACACCACTCGCGACCATCCATAGCACGCATCCATAGCACGCATCCACAGCTCGCATCCACAGCACGTGTCCACAGCACGCATCCTTCCATGTAAAACCGTAGCTTAGTTGAATCAATTTCCACCAGTGCTATGCTATGTGGACCAATGAATATGATTGGTGGATATCAAACGCATCCATAGGAACATTGCAAAGCACATCTCTGCTGGAAAAGCACCCTTATCCTAGCCCGGAATCACCCACTGCTGGGTATAAGCCACCTCCTCCTCCTGCTTCTCCTTGATCTGGTTCGTTCATCGTCCAAGTGTTTCCCGCTGATGTAACAATGTCATCAACCCGACTTGCTTTCGGACGGCTCGGGTTTCTTCGACGTAACTTTGGTCAAATGTTAGCTCCATCAGCCATCACCGTATTTAGCCAGATGTCCTGTCTAACTTGAGGTTAATTGCCCTGTCCACTTTCGTCTGAGACGGCTCGATTCGATTTCAGTGTTGGGAGAAAATGTATACCAATATTTGGGCTGATTTTCAGATAACTTTTATTTAAGCAATAAATATGGCGATTTGACGTATTTTCTATACAAAGGCTGTCAAAACGTCAAACAGGATAACATTGTTTGCTAACGGAATAGGGGCGTGGCCTAACAGTTTTGTTAGCAAAAACACAATAACATGTTAGAAATTGGCGCTGCGGACCCGGCTTTATTCCGCAAATAAAAGTTATCTCACGATTGAAAAATTAAAGAAAGCCCTAAAAAGAATTAAATCTGATTGTTAATAATGCATTCCTAGATTAAGTTACGTTATCTTAAAATTACTGTATGCCCAAAATGGATTCATTAATGAATTTAACACTATCATAATTATATGCATAAAAACTGTAACTAAGTACTCAATCAGAAAAAATAAAGTCTACTTTACTTCAAGTACAAAAGTGGAATATTTCCTAAATTAGCACAAAGGGTACTTTTCATACGCAAAATCTTTTTCACAGCGCAGCAATAATTAATTATAACGAAGCCTTTTCATCCTTTTTACTTATAATGATAGCTCATTAAAACACGGCGTGTTGGCGCAGCGCTACCTACCGATACGGCACGCAACGGTCGACGGATGCGTCTACATAATGGAAGGCCATTTTAAGCCTGAAATCAATAATTCATTCATTCTCTCGCATATGTGACAAAGCTGGTGTCGATCAATTAAAGTAGAATGTTCCAGGAATTTCTTGTTTTTATCAATGGAATGTTAAGGCGAGCTGAACCCTGGCGCGGTAATCGGGTAAGCGACGGCAATCGGGTAAGCGACGACGCGCGGGCCGAACAACACTTTAAAAAATCGATAAAAAATATTTAAAAGTAATAAAAAAAACGATCGGGTAGACTCGATTCCAAGATTAATTACCTATAAATTAATATTAATTTTAAAAATGTATTATAGTAAGTACTTGTTTAAAATGAAATAATGCTTGTAAAAAAACTATTTTCATTGTCAAACATTTTTTTTGAAGTCGTTTATTTAATTACTGGTGCTCTAAGTTGTTATTAACATCCATGCAAGAAAATGGCCCCGCGCTGATAGCTAGCGCCGTGCATGTTAATACAGCTAAAATAACCAGTACATTAATTAATTGATTGATTTATTACTATTTTTTTTAACAGAAAATATATTTAAGGATACGATCAGTTTTTTTTTTTGTGGTAGATTCGTCATCTTTAGCATCTACTAAGGCACTATGCAAAATATCGTGGATTATTAAAGTAAGACCTTTATACAGAGTGTTAACGAATTCGTGTAATTCCTTCAAACCACGTGATCTACTGGTGACAAAGATTAACCCTAAATGGGAATTTTTGAAAATCTCCTGAAAAAAAAATTCAAAAAAAAATCTTGATTTTCTATTTCTGAGTCATTTTAGAGCCTTGAGTTATCTGATTGCAAAGAGCGACATCGCGTTAGTCATGCCTGTCAGCCGTGTCACCGTGCTTTCATTAATTTATGCGTGGCATCGAAATGTTCACACAAATAAAACATTTATTTTGCAAAAAAAATAATTATTATTTTTTTACTGAATCCTTATTAGTTGGTTTAGATACGATCGGTAACAAAGCCGCATGAAAAAATAATAATTTTATTTTTTTATTTTTAATCAAGCTAAAACCCGTGCGGGGCCTGTCTACATCAGTAGTAGATCATGTGGTTTTAAGGAATTACACGAATTCGTTAACACCCTGTATAATGAAATTGGGTGCAACTAAACATTACATTACAGAAAGGAAAAAAAAAACTTTGAACCAATTCGACTATCATGTTAAAACAAGCTTTTTTAGTGTTTTTCTCGATAATTTAAAAACAAGATATTAAAAGTGTTTTTTAATATTATTCTCGTCGACTAAGTAATTTATTATATCTAGTCCCAATTTCATATGTTCACTTTATGGTGACTCACACTGTATAGTTATAATATAGGACGGCCTAAAACCACTCAACTTCGATTCATAATTTATCGGAAAACCGTGACGTCATTGACGTTTACGCTTCCCGCAGTACAAACATTCGAAAAAATATATTTCCTCACGCGCCCCTACATTTGTGGAAACAATAAAAATGCACGAGCCCCCAATTTCAATTTGTACAGGCTTTGTTTGTGCAACGCCAAGTTTGACGCGGGTCACACGTGGTAGACATCCCTTACCACTATTACCCTGCATTGGAAAATATTAAGGCGGTTCTCCCCTGGGGGCGCAAGTCGGAACCACAACAACCGCGTGCGTGCAACAGAGGCGTGTATCTTGGCGACAGCCGTAGGCGATGCCGTGTATGACTCCGTATAATTCAGTACGATGCTAAAATCGTTCTGACGCGTGCTGTTCCGACCTGCGACACTATGTGGGAACCGCCTTAACGCGGCGTTTTACGTAAGCGGTTCAAAGCGACGCGAATTGCGAAGCGATCCAATGCGGTGACACGCGGATTCAATGCGATGCGGTGCATAGCGGCGGCTTTATCCTACGAGCTCGCGAACTGCCCGCCGCGTGCCGCCTCCATTCAGTAGCACTGTACGGCACCGCATCCAGTTCGTGCGAAAATATCAAGCCAACTGATCGCGTTCGCGTCGCTTCGCGCCGCGTCGCACCGCACTCCACGTACGTTTGGTCACATAGGCCACTTCAATAGGTATCGACTGTTTGTTGTTTTCGTGACGCTTCTAGATCGCTCACGTAGGATGTCGCGTTAGCGTGAAGACGTGGCTTATTGAGCCGACGTCAAAGTTAAAAAAATTATGCTTTTATTTCAAAAGTGTAGAGTTGTAGACCTCGATCAAAGACTTTTTCGCAAAAAATCTACGATTTTAAGCATCGTTTAAAGACTACGAAAATTCCGTATTTCTAAATAATTTATTGAATTTATTTCAGAATAATTAAGGTTTCCTTTCAAGTCAATACATTCCGGTCAACAAATTTCTATCAAGTTCATTTTCTGGTTTAATTTTTCAATACTTATTAGAAAAACTCCACTCGCAGTTCACAGTCATTGCTGAACGGACTTGTTGTGAAAAAACTATCCAATTCCACTCGGTTGACTTCTTAGCGAAGATAAGATGCAAACTAATATACGCTATGTGTTTTCTTTCAATCTCGTACCAGCGTAGAAATAAATTCACTTTAATTTCGTATTTTTCAAATTTAATAATATGCCATGTGGTTTTGGCAAAGGATATTTCCGGGGGAGTAGTAAACGGCAGCTATGCCTCGCAACTATGTTGTTACATTTTTCGGCACAAGCTTGCGTCTTGCGTATTTAATTTGGTATATTCATTTTACTATAGATTATAGATAGGTTAGTGTGGAAAAGACTTTATATGGTATGTCAAGAAATAAAATGCTTGTCAAAAACAACGTACATACGGCCGACGTATATTGGCGAGTCTGAAGTTAGCTGATTAGCTGCGCAGTAGACAATTTTGTTTCTAAAAGATTCATTGCGCAACCAAACAACTAACTTCAGACTCGCCAAGATACGTCGGCCGTATTGTACGTTCTGCGATCACCAATCAAAACCACTTAATATAGAAATCTATAAGCAGTTAATATTTAGCAGTGCACCTACTTTTAATAAACTTGAAGTAATAAAACTGCGCTTTATTGTACCTACTTTCTTAGTTAATATACCTATACCTAAGTCACCACTTATACGGTGAAGGTATACATCGTGAGGAAACCTGGACTTAATGGTCTGAAATCGCTAACCCGCAGTGAGCGTGATGATCAATGCTCGTACTTCTCAATATGAGAAGAGTCCTTTGCCCAGCAGTGTGACAGTTACAGGCTGATATTATTTACTATAAATAAATCTATGTTTCCAAGCTTACACACAAACGTAAAATATTACACGGGAAATCAACATCCTGTCAAGCCCCTACATATCACGCTACAACAATATTTAAGTACAAAATCATGTACAGTACCTACCCACATACATATTTTCCTGAAAATCTTTAGCCGTACTCAAGTATATTAACTCCACGAGTCACAGAAATTGAGAAAATCTTATTGTAGCACGGAATATTACAACTACAGTAACCTACTAAAGTTATTTTATTCGACGAGAATTTCCACAGGAATTAAGTCAATAAATTGCTGCGAAAACCCAATAAACACTTAATATCTCTTTATCAAATTAATTCAATTACCTGGTATGAACAAACAAGGATTCTAATAGCAATACAATAAATATTGAGAATAACAGAATGATAATCGAGTTGAAATTGCGGGTATAACGTGACAACACTGTCTAAAGTTTAAACCACAGAGCATAGAAGTGCTGTGAACAGCAGTTAAAACAAAAAACGCGAATCTCACAAATTATATTGAAAATCAAACATTATTTGACTGCAGTGAAAACGGAATGATATTCATGAAATAGACAGATTAAAGTTCAATTCAATAATAATAAACTGGGTTTTATGAAAACATTTAAAAGTTAAAACACTCTTAAACATCAGACATTTAAAATCGGATCAATTTAAACATAAAATAGCTTATTTCACTTTCTATGTATTTTGTGGTCTATGCAAACCATTACGAACGAAAACTACTGAGCTATCCAGTATTTCAGTAGTTAGACCACGAAACAACTCGTTATAACTCAGTAACTCAGTGACGTAGTCGCTATATGGTGTTTGCATTGAAAATTAGTTTGCTCCACGAATATAAAGTTCCTTTAGTTATGCCGCAAAGTAAGATTTAATATCGTCGGAGGAACTAAGCAAACAATTCCACTTAGACTGAAAGAGAAATTGTTTTCGGAATATTGAAAATGACACGTTATTAAAATAAGGCAGGAAGGACACAGACCAATATAAATTCGTGACCGAATAATGGATAACCTATAAATTATGACATTCCGTAAGAAACAAAAGACTAATCATAAATCAACTGTATAAGAAAGAATTCAGTCATTTGAAATTATATTGGAGAATTTTTGCGTTCTGACTTTTGGAGCAACACAGAGTCGATCGTCTCCAGCCGTAGATATTGTGGCACATTATGCATAATTATATTAAATGGTTTACAAAACGGCTTTTAATAATGGAATTTGCCTTCGACGTTTGGATTGACAGTTGAATAATTTAATCTCACAAGTATAGCGTAAAAAATTGCTACAGAATTTAATAAAGTCCTATGACTTACCTCCGGTTTCTGAATTGAGAATTCTAGGATAAGTAGTAAGCACTTAAGTAACATTTGAGTGTACGGAGTTGTCAAAAAAATGACGGATTTCAAAACATTTTTTTCACTATTCCGGACTCAAATACTACTTAGGTAGGTAGGTATTGCTTATCCCGAATTCTCAATTCAGAAACCGGAGGTAAGTGATAATGTTGACTATTCCAATTATTATTCATTGCATACTTCTTATAGGATATAAATACACCTGCTCAGTAATGTGAAACATCTAAACGATACCTTTATTTAGCCACAGAATGTCTTTAGAAGCGATTTGATAATAAATCCATTCAAGGCAACAATTTAATTAGCTTAGAAATGCTTATAATACCATCACAGCATAGACTGTTAAATATCGCCATCTGTTCTAGGAGCCATTATTTTCATTCCGACAAAGATTCTCGTTCGTTCCAACCGAGATTCAAAGAAAAAACCTTTGTAACAGACAATTAACTGCAGCAACGAGGAATTAATTCCTTTCCAGGGCCGGGGCCGACCGAGGATTCTTAATATTTCTTTTGTGAGAACGTAAAAAAACATAAAACTAGATTAAATTCTGTACTAAGGACAAGGTAAAGTCGATATTAGTGTAACTCCCTGCGCGAACGACGCATTTTACGCCGCGGAATGGACGCATCAGTATGAAAATAAGGATTATCTTAGTTATTTCTCGACGGCAAACATCTAATTTGAGAAAGAATTTCGCCTTTTGTAGAATAAATTTTACTTTAGCTACTAAGTATTTTTATAAAATTCTTATGTAAATAAAACGTAATCAGGTACACAATATTTTTAGTTGCATTGAAATTTATTTACTCAAGATTGCATCTAAAGAATAATTTCTTTCAAAAAAGTCGTTAACAATACCGTTTACTCTTTCTGAAAATAAAGAATTGTCCTGACACTCATCTTCGCAAATCTCTTCATCAGAATGTTCATATTTCATTTCAGTCATTTTGAGGGCGTCCTCATATGGAGCCGTTATTATCATCATTGAGACTAAAGCCTCTATTAACCCGAGGACCGAATATTCTTTTAGATGTTTTTGAAAGATACTTCGAGGGTAAACTTTGTCGACGTCTAAATTACTGTGTCGAAGGACTGCAGTTAATGTCCCGTAGTAAATGTCGAGAAGGTGACCATAGTATTTGTTAAGGAAATCTGCATCAGTGGACATGTACAAGAAGTACGAAATATCGGTGACCGGCGAGGCGAACCGCGTCAGCTGGTAGTCAATGAATATCACTTCCACTGGCTTGCAGCCCTGCAACCAATGATAATGTTGTTGATAAGTCTGTTGTATTACATCATACTGAAGAAATATTTACTTTATCAGCGTAGCGTATTTGTTATTCTAGTAGCACTATCTCGATCTTCGCAAACATTTAAATGGGTCAATATTTAAGTCTGTTAAGTTATAACTTCAACAAAACTGTTCAAGATATTTTGTTTTCTTACCTTATATTTATAAAATATGTTGTTGTTCCAACAGTCACCGTGACAAATAGTACTGTAGGAATCTGGCTGAGTGCATTTATGCAAGATATTCAGTATGTCTGGAGCGAGTTGCTTCAACTTATTTCTAGCAGCTGCATCTAACACCACGTTTACAGAAGCCTCGTAATAAGACCCCATACTCTTCGGCACAGGTCCAGGGTTAGAATACTGCACGTCCTCTTGGCACAAGCGGGTTATCTCCTTAAATTCTTTCGCATTCGTTTTCTTTAGTACAAAGGACAGTGCATGCAATTTCGCTAAATTTTTCATCACGAGTGAGACGTGTTCCAAATCCGCCTTGAA
Source organism: Amphipyra tragopoginis (assembly GCA_905220435.1). Taxonomy (NCBI): domain Eukaryota; kingdom Metazoa; phylum Arthropoda; class Insecta; order Lepidoptera; family Noctuidae; genus Amphipyra; species Amphipyra tragopoginis. The sequence goes on from HG992006.1 coordinate 16,788,810, forward strand.
AAGTCTGTCACGGAGTCTGAATCCATCATCTGTTAATCCTTGTATGACGATGGTTTCTTTGTCATATTCGGCGCTTGCTAAAATGCAGTTGGGAAACATTATTTTCAACCCCTCGATGTTTTTGAAACTTTTTTGAACATCCAGCAGCATCGGCATTATGTGTTGGTAAAAGACGAATTCTCGTCTGTACGACTCTCTGAAGCATGAACGCATTTTTGGCTCCGGGTGCCACTTTATCACCACTTGTTTTCTGATTTTCTGTCCATCCCTAATTCCTTTTAACTGCACTTTGAACATACCAGTGAAAAAACTGTCAATATCATCACATCCGTATTCAACCACATATTCAGTAAGCTGCATATTACAAATTTCTGCCAATTTATAAATGATGTCTATAAAATCATGTTCACAATGTGATACTTTTTTAGGTGGCATACTTCACAAATTCACTTTAACTAGATTTTCACGAGAATAATGAGGTGTACTAACCTCTGTATTGAGATTTTACGGCCGGAATATGACTGACTTATCTTCTATATTATCTCACACCTCGGTATCAATCAATAGTAAAACGTCAAAATCTTGTATCGCTATGATAGATTACAGTGACTAGACTAACTAAATACTAGTTCTTGTGATTTTACTTCCACTCCTACAACATTTGAGAATGTCGCAATTGTTTACGAGATCAAGCTATGGAAAAATACAATCTGAATGGCAATCCTTCGATTAGATTTCGACGTCGCCACAATACAAAAGTAAGTCTATAAGGTTTGTTGAACACTCGTATGCATACGACGGTGATAATCTGACGAGATTCGTGTTTGCTACGGCTTTATCAGTGCTGTGATGCGGCGGGAACAAATGATAGGCATTTTGAGCGTTATCAGTGCGGAACCGAGTCTCAACGAATGGCCGCGAGATAAACTAGTCCCGGCGCGCACAATACCTTTTGTAATGTCACTCAATGGCCGTCCTGCAGCGTTGCCGATGTGTGTGTGCGTCATACAACTGGTTTTATGCATTCAATGTCGTATTGTCCGCTATTGTCGTACTCCTGACCACGGGTCTTGGAATACGCACAGTGAAATGTGCATGAAATGGACCGTCCGCCATTCTGTCTGCCTTGCGAAAATAGTTTGTCATACTTCATATTCATGTCTCGAACCGATCAGTTTGTACTCGTATCTTTATAAATTTGTGTATTGTAAGTAATATGGAATAAAATGTTCTACCCTTTTCGGTTGGGTTTTCTATGTTTTGGATTGCATAACGTCGGGGATAGTGCAAATCCGCGGAACTAGCATTGTAATTCCGCGTATCTGCCAAATTTAGCCAATCTTTAATTTCGCAGGCAATGCACGCAAATTAGGATCTTGCGTGCATTGCCCGCGAAATTAAAGATTGGCTAAATTTGGCAGATACGCGGAATTATCCAATGCTAGTTCCGCGGATTTGCACTATCCCCGACGATAAGGAATATATATACGTAACCTATATATAGTTAGAGTCCATGAGCAATAAGGTTGCAAATACAGTAAATGTATACAGTCGCATACAATTACACTTTAAATGAAAGCATATAAAATAAATAAACCTAGCAAAAGCATTCCAGAACGTCTAATGAAACAAACAATTTGTGTACAAAACATCACTAACGACTACTAGAGCGTGCTCAAAGTGAAAATGAGAGTGTTGGTATTTACAAAACTAACTCATTTCACCCTCATAATCACACAGACGACAGACGAGTCACATCATACAGTTTTTCACCTTTGTGATAAAACTCAGCAATAAAACAGGGACGTCACCCCTTTGTTCTTTAACGTAGTCAAAAGAACAACGCTTCGTAGGTATAGATATCTAATTGAAAGCCCAACTTGCCTACGACCCTACCTACTCTTTGTCGGCAGGTGAGCTGTTTTGTTTATTTGGTAAATTTTCGTGCGCTGACGGTCGCTCGCCCGAAGCCATTTTGAATTATTTAACGATAAAGTCAAACTAATAACTACATTTAGGCAGCACAAACTATTCTGTTTGGTACTCGATTGTAATTAATGTGCTATCAAATTGAAAATGTTTCTATTCACTGTTGGATTGGGATCATTACCTTTGTTAACAGAACGTGTTTTATGCTGAATGGCAAAATTTATGTGACATTACATCTGAATAACGAAAACCAAAATCAGTTTTCCTGTTCAACTCAAATAATTGCCATTGTACAAATCATATATGTACACGATTTATGCCCTTTACTGTATTTTAATGTTGTATAATAAAGAATATTTGTATTGTATTGTATTGCGTGAATACAATGTGAAAACAAAAGTGTTCTAAATATAGTTTTATCAGTAGGAGTCCCTTTAAAAACAATATCGAATACGTCCTGCAACATAATTTAGCATGGGGGAAACGTGTCTAGACGTGCAGGAAATCAGTTTTCCGTAGAAATCGACGTTGACGCCGGTTGCTTCAATTGACTTACATCATATTTTTCACTTTTTTCTTTATTGTCAGCACTTAAACTTTATATTGAAGCCAAATGGTAGTGGCTTCTTGGAAAATACTGACATTTAGCCGCATCATAATTATTGCTTTGATTTAGACAACTGAACAATAGCCCCGCTTCCGTTGACCAACGAATAAATTTAAATTTATGATTAGTTACGGTTTACTCACGTGTATTTTTCGGGATTGCCCGACTAGTGGACAACTGCGGCAGTTATTGCGCTCACCGAAGGACAAGGATCCGCTAGGCGTTCCTGGCGTATACAAGATACCGTGCGACTGTGGCCTGAGTTATATAGGGGAAACTCGCCGCAATATCGCAACCAGACTTAATGAACACATACGGAGTATGAAGAGTATGGACAGCACTAGGTCGGCGGTGGCTGAACACGTCTGTAACTCGGGTACGGCTCACTTCATGCGTTTTGATAAGGCTTCCGTACTAGCGAAGGAGAAATATTTCGTGCCGCGAAAAGTACGTGAAGCTATCGAAATCAGCCGTCATCCGAATTTCAATAGAGACGGCGGTTGGACACTGCCACCTGCCTGGAGACCAGCTCTGAAGTCTACGTCATATAAAAGTGAGTTAAGTCTGGAGGGCGACACAGTAAGCGCGGTATGTACCGGCACTCAGTATAACAACAACACTGACACGACAAGTGACGAAGATGCACGAGCAATACCGACACAGAGCGCGCCCCTCTCGTCGCGGGCGCAACGCTACGCGGCGCGGTGCAGCGCTAGTTCGACTCGCGACCTCGCCGCGTGATCAGCTCATGATTAAGGACTCCGATTGGGTCCGAAACTAGTCGGGCAATCCCGAAAAATACACGTGAGTAAACCGTAACTAATCATAAATATGAATGTGTCTCACGAAAGTTATAATAATAATAGAATAAATTTAACACAAAATATTTGCTATCCTTTACTTGCATATAAAGCAAGAAAGAGATGGAAGACTATAAGAGCTGTCAAATTAGGTTGAAGTAAAATTTACAAACAAGACGACAACGTATGCCGCCTAAAACACGGTGATGTTCAACACGTAAACTAGTCACACAGCTCTAAGAAAACGTCTTTTTCTTGTTTTGAATGTTGATAAAAGATAGCATTATAGTAGGTGGGCAATAGAATCGGCACTGATATATATTATGCATCGTATGTTTTGACAACCCGTCCTGTTGACACAGTACACAGGACGACGCAATGAATATTATTGTTTTGTCAAAATTAAAATTATTACGAATGCGACTGTTTTACACAGTTAAGGCGCTACCTCCTGATTAAGGGGGCTAGTACACTATCATATATACTATGTAAAATGTAAAACAATGTAATAAACAAAGCTCTTTAATTTAATACTTTTAGTACGGAACCCTAAAAAATGTTAAATGATTCTTCAAATAAATAATTTGTAACTATAAATAAAGTGCAATAAATCATTCGTGATTTTTAAATCCCATGATTAAAACGTCACTATAATTATTCCGGGATTTTAGAGGAGGTATTATCCACTCTATGTTACTTCCTTCCTCGAAGTTTAGGTAAATATACCCTACCTAATCCGATCTCTGATGATAATGTAATATAGACATATGAATCACTAGCTTTCGCCCGCAGCTTCGCTTGCGTGAAATTTTGAACCCGTTAAGTGACGATTTTCCATACAAACTTTCGTCCCCTATTTAACTCCCTTGGGGGTTGAATTTCGAAAAATCTCTTCTTAGTAGTCCTACGTTACAAAAGGAACCTATTGTCAAAATTTCAAGTTTCTAACCCCAGCGGTCTAGGCTGTGCGTTGATAGATCAGTCAGTCAGTCAGCTTCTCCTTTTATATGTATAGATTTCTCCATACAAAGATATGACTCTAGAGGTCAAATAAAACATATCATCCTGTAAATATCACGACACGTTTGGTGCAGTGGCTAAGCGATTGGCTTCTGCGCTACGGGTCGTGGGTTCGATTCCCACACGGAACAAAAATTTGTATGGCCTACAGATGGTTGTTTCGGGTCTGGGCGTTTGTTTGTGAGATTTGTGTCTGTAAACGCACCCACGACACAAGAGAAATCTTAGTGTGGGGCAACGTTTTTATAAAAAGAAAGAAAGAATATAATAGTGTAGGTAATAGCCCCCTTAGAAAGATTCAATAAGTCAGTTGTCGACCGATTCGGCTTGTTATCTCTTTTTCTCTCGTTACGAGATGAAACTAGATATCAATCCGAATCGGTCGACAACTCCTTATCGAAAATGTTCTAAATCAGAGGCTGGTCCGATTGAAAGTCGACCTATACTTGGGAAAAGGCTAAAATTAAGATGTAATAAGTGTAACATGTAAGATATCAATCGACTGAACCTGACTCACTCTATTTTAAAACAGACCGCCGCGCCGAGCTGTGCCACTCGATTCTCCATTTTCCCCATAAAATATTTGATATGAATCAATTCTCCTTAAGTATCTATATGAAAATGTAATATCCAATAGATCGAGTATCATAACAAATGGAATCAGTGCCTGTTATCGAGGTCTCGAGGAGAATACTTGTAACGTAATAAGAGCCGATGCTTATTGTCATTTTCATACCGAGAAGAGGTTCCTCGGTACTATGTTATTTATTTACAAAATAAAAACATTTCCTTAACTCTTTGTTGTATTAAGGACTTGTCAAAACGGCATCATTTCGCAAAAATCTGGATAGTTTTAGACACAGTTATCCTGATTGTCTGTGAAATCGTGTGTGTGAACAGTATGCATAAGTGCGCTGGCGTATACGAAAGCTGAATCGATGCTTAAAGCATGCATATACATGTTTATACATTATTCCGATTTTCTATGAATTAAATACGAATTGGTGCTTACTAGTGTGTTTAAAGTTTGTTCGCTGAAATAGTGGCGCTGCGAGACGATGCTGAATGTTTAATATGTTTAAATAAACACAGGTGGTGATTCCGAGGACACTTCTACTGATGGAGAATAGTGTAAGCAATATTAAATTTACTTTTAATTTAAAAAAACGCAGCCTTTATATCACATTGAATTCCTGCATGCCGTTTGGGTGTGCAGCCACTATTTGAACGAACTGACTTTACTAAATCTTAAGGTCGTGACTGACATGAATATTCGCTCGATGTGAGCACGTTACAGGTCGAATATTCGGCTGTCACTACAGCGAGCCGAGCAGAACGATGGCGAGCGTCGAACACCCGGCTGTCGGTTTTTTGGCTAATCCCTTTGAACGTTATTACAAGTCAGTCGCTAGCGCTAGAGCACGCATTCACGCCTGTTGCGCTGTTTATGGCATTAGATTAGAACGGATTAGAAGGAACGCAACAAAGATCACCTCTGCCTCCTCCATTTTGACTACAACTGGATGGATGGAGTACAGCCGAGCATGTATTCGAGACGAATGTTCAGTTCAGGTGTCGTGAGCATTGTTGCGAGTATATTCACATACATTCACAAAAATGCTCATGTCAGTCGCCACCTTTATTTTGAGTTCACGTAGACTATTCTATCATTAAAATTAACACATTATAAGTAAACCATTAACTGCATTTACTGCAGTTTTGCTGTAATTCCTAACAAGTTAATGCACACTACGTTATAATCATTTAAGCATCATGTATTCCCAACCTTTCATTTTCTAATCATCGTTTGTTAGCACACGTGATTAATACAAGCTAGTGTATGAGATTTAAAAATCACATTAGTGAGGCGGAACATATCGTTTCAAGACTTTAATAGATTATAACGGCGCGGCGGGTCTCTATCGCGGTTATTATAGGGAAGGCGATCAGTATCACCCTCAATAGAACACAATGCCTTTGAAACGGGTAATCGTCTCCGAGGATCGTATTAAAGGAAAATAATAAAACTTTTCACACAAAACGAAGGAGCGAAATAAAACGTATTACCTCAAGACAAACGCATTTCAAACACTAATATAAGACCACCTTTTTATCGCTCTTATAAATTTTCTTCAAAGCTAAAATTTTTCGGCGAAGCGGTGAAAGTAATACTTCAAAGAGGAAGTAATGAAAGAAAAATGAAGAATGTTTTAATAACTGCTTCTTCGTGTTACAATATTTATCTTTTATGTGCATGGGAACTTTTCCGATACAGACCCCTTTGTGTTTTAACAGCAAAAAGTCTTAACAATTCCAGAATTTGTTTTTAGGTCAGTGGCAACCGAAGTCTTTGAAGAGAATTTCAATTGAGTCCATTTGTGCCGAGCTCGGGTCTTTGTGTACGATAATGATGTACTGATACTACAAGTACAAACACTACGCGCGCCGGCTCCATAAAAATACTAAGACCGTGAAAGCAAAAATAACAAACGTTTCATCTAAAAATATGTTATCAAAGCTTATAATGGCACCGACACGCCTATTCCAAAGAGATATAAATATAAACATAAATATTTTTCGCCTGCATTTTTAACAAATAAAAATAAATCTCTCTGTAAAAAATTTGAATGCAATTTTCTAACTGGACGAATTTGGAATATATTTTATCTGGGCAGAACCAACGTATCAGCTAGATATTATATAAAACCGTTTTATAAAACATAAATCATTTTAGAGGCAGAGTAGCGGGCTGGCACGTTGGGCACCGCGCGGGGACATCTCCAATGCAATAGTGGCTTATTTTACATTCAAAGCTTTGGGAAGCGCTTTTAAGAGGTTAGTTAATATTTAAACATTTTTTACCACACAAATTGTTTTCTCTGCGTGTGTTTTTAAACAAAGTAGCCTGGAGACTTTCGCGCTGGCGGTGACTATGCAAATGACCCGGTTTTAAGCTGGGAACACATAGACTGTATGGTTTCCATGCCGTTGCGTTGCCTGCGAGCTGTGTACCGTCGTGTTAGGGGTGCATTAGGCCGGGCAGAACAGGGGTGCGTATCGATTGGCGACCCCCACCCGGCGCCCTCGACACTACACAATATTACTCTCTGCACTCCGAAACCCACCCTTTCGTTACATTTGCAACGTTTACTTGCCGACCGAGATCATTGTTTTAAAATAATTGACTTCAAATATATTTTGCATAGGGTTTTTGCTGTATTATTATAATATTTATAATACACTCAGGTTCTGGTGTTTATAAAGCAGCAAAAGAGAGTTTTGTTAGAATACCAGATGTTTATTATAGTGGGAACGGCCTATAGGTATCCAGCAGTACATTAATGCATAGGCTTATTAATAGATCGGTTCATTGATACTAAACGACCAATTGATGTCGTAATTAAACTAACTATTCCGAACACAATAAAAAGTAATCATAAATATCTCAAAAAAAAAACTACAAAAACATCAATAAAAAATACGAAAAAATATATTACACCCTAGATTCAATGAAGCACACACAAAGCAATTCCCTGTCAGGCGCACGCGTCGATGGCAACAATCGTGGTGATTGCATGTAGACAACTTGTAGGGGCATCGAGGGCACTTCGGAATCACGCAGCTCAAATTGTTTTATCTCGTAATATAAGAGGGCTAGCTCTATTTTGTGCTTATACGTAGCGGGCTTACGACAAATTTCTTTTTTTGAATTAAATATTGTTTTCTATGAATGAGCGACATGTGTCTCTTTTTTGTTTTCTAACCACGTACTTTATATAAGAGAATAATGTAAGCTTCATTTTATTTATATTATGGTCTACTTTTTGTTTTGTTTATGAGTAGGTACCTACCTCTTAGGGCACGTCAATCTTCATTTTTTATATATTCTGTTTATGTTCATGAGATGACACTTTGAAGGATGTATGAGTATAATATATTATGATTAACTTAAACAACCTTTTTTAAGAGAGTTCTTCTTCTTACAAAAAATATATATACTTAAATAAAAATATCTCACTATATGTGCGCCGATAACCAAATACTTATCGTCAATTTTGCATGTAATTTAAAGGACACCATTGTCATTATTATGTGCTAAACATTCGTTTATCTACAACGGTTTTGTTTTATACTATGTAAAGCTTAATATTATTCGTGCATTAAGTGGAAAACACAGCAAAGAAAATACTTAACGTGTCCTTTTAAGATTTAATTGGCACGCAAGTATCATCAGCAAACTCCTTCGTAACACGCCTACACACACTAATTTGACCCATTTCTCTTAGTCGGCTCAAACTACTTGCGTTGAAGGTGAACAGCCACCACATTCAATATTTTCCTTTCATCTTTATATAGATCAGATGTGGATTCACGTAGCACAGCAGAACGATGACTTTTATTATGTACTAGCGACCCGCCCCGGCGTCGATCAGGGTAGTTTTATAGTTTAAAACCTTCCATTTGAATCACTCGATCTACTAAAAAAAACCGCATCAAAATCTGTTGCGTAGTTTTAAAGATCTAAGCACACATAGGTACAGACAGCGGGAAGCGACTTTGTTTTATACTATGTAGTGATGTATGGTCAAACTGTGTTGTTGTATCAATTGCTGACTGTTAGAGAATGCCTTATGGCACCAAGTCCGCCTTATGGTAATAATAAATCCATTTATTTCAGACTACAAGATCCATATATTTGTTAGTAAGTACTTAGGAGCTATGTTAGTGACAAAAACTTAATTAAACATAATTTTATTTACATAAATTGGCAACGTGAAGCGATAATTAATGCCTCAAAATTGGACAGTCAAGCTTGTCCGCCAGTACCCTTAGGGATGCTGTTGGTGCTTGTTCTGACACGGTGTAGAATTGATGCAGCTCTCTTTCTCATGATGGCATGAAAACCATCTGTGCGCGCCTCCGCAAACATGCCTGCATGCACTGCAAAACCTTGGCAAACCCAACAGCATCCTAAATATCCTTAAGTACCACCATTTTGCATTAAAGTATAATCAAAAAATTGCCAACTTTCACTGCGTAAATAGTAGGCACTCATGCATACGATTTTTCCATACATTTATGCCAAGACTGCATGCATAAAATAAAGTATATTTTGATGATGCCTGTATGTAGGTATAATATCTATATATTTGTTTGACTTAATATTGCAGTCAAATACTACATGTGGCGTAATATGGCGTAATAATGTTGCAACATCGTGATTTCACCAGAGATCACCTGTCAAGTCATCAATTTATAATCTGAATACAATTAGATTATAAACTGAAGATAGAAGTTTATACGTTTTGGTATAATTTATTTAATTAGTCGGAAAGTAAAGTGCTGGTTATTTTATTTTTTGCAGTACTGGATAGTTTCATTGCAAATTCCCGTAATAACCAGCTACGACACTCAAGGGAAGAGCCCCCTCTACTACCCCCAATAGACCTATTTGTACCCGAGAAAAACACAACATCATCCATATCTATATTAATTTTGTATGTTTTTAAAAACGTTTTTATATTTATATTTAGATATACAAGCTTAGTTTTAGTATATACTAAACCTGAAACTAATTTGTTCAGAATCACTAGGAGAATCGATTGACATATATTTTACACCACTTTTTTTTTTATTCATTTCTATTTGATTTCAGTATGTTTCTACCCATAACAGTTGACGGGAATAGACACCTTGAGGCTTGAGATGGTCCGCTCGATCAGTTTCGTTGTATTAGACGTCCCCTGCATAGCACATCTCAGGCATTTCACACTTTACTAGGGAACTTAACGCGACATAAACTACGGTGTAACTTAGAGATTTATAAAAAAAAACACTTATTCAGGCAGTTCTGATGAAAATCTTGTTGATGTGTCTCGGTATTTGTATATACTAAAAATAACGTTGTATAACTACGCGCATTCCCGTCTGTAAATAAACAGATAAGCCGGGCAAATCATGTGCCTTAATCAAAGCGAATAGCAACACACGTAAACCAGCGTGATCGTCCGGCCGGTCGAGTTAACGCACAATTGCGTCAGCTACGCCGCTCGGCTTCTAATGAATCAAACGACAACTATATTGACACTAGGGATGCGCAGCAGTTGTGTGGAAACGATGGATGGAACGTGTGCTATGGTAAGCTTTTTTATGGTGTTGTCATTTAAATATAGTTTTGTTAATAACGTTTTAAGCGAGGCTAATCAGGTGATTTTCATAGCTTAGCAACACGCACGCGTCCGCCGCGCCGTTCGAGTTGACGAAACATTTCGAAACTTTAGTTTTCTAAACCATATGTTGTTATTTCCAGCTCTTGAAATTATAAGGTGGTGCTTAATTTTACATAAATTCACAAATACGCTTGACATCTATTTGACCTCTAAATTTCATCACAGATTCAGCGGAATGGGCTAAATAAATACGCTCGATTTAGAGTCTTCAATATAAAAACAAGTTTCTAAATAACTATCAATATATCAACTTTTTATACCTTTTAAACCTCAAAGCCAAAAATAAATTCTCTAACTAAATGTTGTAAAAGAAATCAACATTAAAACTATTCAGTGACGTCACAGAATAGGATCACTCGCAAAAGTTTAAAAAATAATTAAAAAATATCTACCGCGTGGTAAACAAATATATTCAAATTATTCTTCTTCACAATCTTTTAGAAAAAAAATACCAAATAAAAACTTTACATACTGAACGTCAACTTTGCCGCCCGGCTTTTAATGAATCAAACTACAACTGTATCGAGGTTAGGGATGGGTAGCAATGTGGAATAATGTTATGTTAAAATTAGCATAGTGTTGTCTTAGATACAGTTCTGTATTTGATATAATATATTGTAATATCCATATATTTTATTAATTGGTTAATTATTTATTTTTTTATGTAATTTATAACAAAATATCTTATGAATTTGTAGTATAGGTATTCAGTACGAAATTGTCAACTCATCCTTTACCTGTACCAATTTCGATGCTTTCCTTTTTAACCCAAAAGCTGACTGGCAATATCATAATTCACCATCATTTTATGGTTAGTTCAACAGTTTCTTAGAATAAAATTGTATGTAAATTAAATAAAAGTAAAAACCGACTTCAAAACAAAAACTAAAAAGAGTAAAATAATTACCAAAATATAAAATTAACAGTTTCAGAAGTCGGTGGCTTTTATTTGTTTCAGTGTAGAATTGCACCGACTTCTGAAACTGTTAATTTTATATTTTGGTAATTATTTACTCTTTTTAGTTTTTGTTTTGAAGTCGGTTTTTACTTTTATTTAAAGTTATTTATTTAAATACGTTTTAGTGCACTAAATTACACGGTTTAAGACTACAAATTTAAATGACACGATTGCGTAATCTTTCCTACAATTAAGTAGTTTTCTTTAAGGATTAATGTATAATTATCATGACGACTCCTTACAAACACATACAAACTTCTTTGTTCTTGGCTAATGTTTCTGTGATCACAGTTAAAACAGATTGAAAGTCCTTATCAAAACTTTTGCATAAGGGAACCACAAACGAAAACGTCATCTAAGTATATTTTTTTTTGTTTTTGTTTATTATTTCAAAAAGCGCTGAATCTATTTCGATAAAATTTATATGGGACCACCTCTGAAGCATGATCTACCAAACAAAAAAAGAATCATCAAAATCCATTCATAATTGGAGGAGATATCGCGTAACAAACATACAAAAAAAAAAAACATTCAGACGAATTGAGAACCTCCTCCTTTTTGAAGTCGGTTAAAAATACTAACACTCCATGTCAAATTCCGAATCGAGATGTATAATTTCATGTGGAAATTGAATACACTTTACTCTTATCCTCTTATCAAACGCCCTAGAAAATATTCAGGCACTAATTAACATTATACTACGCATTTTGCTTACATAAATAACTAAGCGACACTCGAGAGTGTCTAGAATGTGGTAGTAATATGAAATCAGTGAACTTATACCTACAGCGTGTTTGCTACTTAAAATTACACCAAAGTTTCAAAACTTTGCTGAAGGAAACAGAGAACTTTTAATAGTGCTTCTAAACGTTGAGTCCGCAACCTGTCAGTATAAGTACTCTGCAGCCTTGCGTTCTCACGACAGACGTATTGCTAGCTTTAGTATTAATTTTTACTCAATATTGATCGCAAGTATTTGTAGGTTTTACGTTATAATTTATAATATTACAGCATGTCAAATACTATATGTATAGCACAACGATATCGTTCAGCATACATTTTATATGGACCCGTTCACACAATGCTAAACATAAAGTATTGGCTTGCTGTACGCGATAAACTTGAGCAATTTTCAGAGCTATATCGTGCGATTGTCCGGTCCCCGCTCCGCGTCACTTCTACCCCGTCCGTCGCACGACGGATCGCCGTCAAATAACTTGCTATACATAGGAGACCGGCTTATGATATAGCGTATAGTGTGAACGTCATGATATACAGGGTGTAAACGAATTCGTGTAATTCCTTCAAACCGCGTGATCTACTAGTGACACAGATTGACCAAACAATGTTTTTTTTTTCAGTTGCAGCAGAAATATTTTTTCATAAAAATAACCTGATTTTCTGTTTTTGAGTCATTTTAGCACCCCCAGTTAACTGACTGCACGGAGCGATATCGAGCTAGTCGTGCCTGCCAGTTATGTCGCCGTGCATTTATTTTTTTGTAAAAAATATTTTGCTTATTTTTTTATTGAAACTTTATAAGGTAGTTTAGATACAATGACTTAACCCGTACCGAAAGAAAAAAAATGTATTTTATTTTTTATTTTTAATCGAACTAAATCCCGTGCGGGATTAATCTACACTTCTCATCAAAAAAATCGAAACACTTCCGAAATTATCTTTGTGGCGACAATTAAACACAAAACAAGCATTAATTCATTATAGAAAAAACATAATTTAGTAGCTGGAAGTTTGGCCTTTACAATGGTGTATGAAACTTCCAAAAATTTGTTTTTTTTTTTCTTAATTTTATCCTATAAATGAATGGAACATTGTTTTGAGATAAACGTGTGTTTAAAGTTGGTCAGTTGTTAATTTCGGACCATTATCTGGCTTGTGTGGTACCAGTCTACGTTCCTTCAATCTTCTTCAAATCGTAGAGCCACTTACAGTCACCCTTCGAACTACTCGGAACTGCTGCTGCAGTTGAAAAGCGCGAAGGCGTCGATTTCGCAAACAAACGGTTGCAATAAACCGGCCATCTCACGCAGAAGTGACCCGATTCCTACCAGATCCTGGATGGCGCGTAAATAAACCAGTCTCCCGATAGCGTTGGTACACTCTATGAACAGACAAGAAGCTTAGATGCAAGATTGCAGCCACAACACGCTGACTAGTCCCAGAATCCAGCAATGCCACTTCTTGGGCGGCTGCTGCGGGTGAAGTATGCATGTGTGTTAGAAAAAAAACTTTTTATCAGACGTCACAGAGCCTAATCAACAAATTACAAACAGAAAATTTTAAAGTAATGCGTTATTTTGCTTTTTTTGCACGACAAATGTACTCCAGCTCTAAACACACGTTTATCTCAAAACAATGTTCCATTCGTTTATAGGATAAAAATTTACTAAAAAAAAACTAATTTTTGGAAGTTTCGTACACCATTGTAAAGGCCAAGCTTCCAGCTACTAAATTATGTTTTTTGTAATAATGAATTAATGCTTGTTTTTTGTTTAATTGTCGCCACAAAGATAATTTCGGAAGTGTTTCGATTTTTTTGATGAGAAGTGTATATCATTAATAGATCATGTAGTTTAAAGGAATTACAAGAATTCGTTAACACCTGTATAGTTAAAGCTTATGACGCAATATGCTTTACTATATAGCGAAATAGTATAGCGTAATCTGAACTTCGCTTTATTCTGAGTTCGATTCCAGTATCAAATATCTCTGTTTCTCACTCTGTCACTATATCAACCCTTTGGGAACAACGCGTAATTATGATTACCGATTAAACTTAATTGTTAATTTCCCAGTGGGTGGATGATTGATCATCACTACAGATTCGCAACTAGATCTGAATTTACGCATCCCATTACATTAACACGCATCCCATTACATTAACACGCATTGCAGCATCCCTACTCTGTGACATACGTGACGTCAGCGGCCGCAGTCATTGTAAAATGCGGTCTGACTCGCATGCGAAGCAACGTTCAGAATTCGTAGTTCTCTATCCTGCTTTCCATTACAGGTGAGCAAGTAGGATCTTTTATATAGGGTGTTCCGAAATTCAACGCCAAGCTGGTAACGAATGAACAGGCGGTTTATAACGGTTCGCGGCGGTTTGTGACAGAAAAAAATCGTATTCGAGTTTCAAAGTTACCATGTAAAAATTTCACCTAACGAATCTAACTGTTAAATGTATTTTAAAAAAAGTATAGCTTTAATTTTTTTTAATATTTTTTCTAAACAATCATAAATTGCTCTATTATTTGTTTTCGGCTTGCCATTGAGATTCAGGACAGCCTGTATACTAATTACAATGTTTTATGTATCTGTATACTTTTAATGTAAAGAACACAATTTAGATTCTTCGGTGCATCTTTCCACTATTCCCCATCCGACCCTATTAGTAACCCGTAACAGCGGTTACGAACTGCATCCGATCCGGATCCGTGACAATAAGAATATAAAAAACTCGGACCGAATTCGGATATTGCTTTGCGCACTACATCCGATCCGAATACGTGAAAATACGAATCTAGAATCTAAAAAACTCGCACCGAATTCGGATATCGCTTACCCACTTATCCGATCTCTGATCCAAATTCAAACAATTCAGGGGCCATCTTTGGCATATCCATTTGCCGTCCGATTTGAATCCGAGGTAATGCGAAAGCGTTCATACAAACAGTACTACGGCTACTTCGGTCCGTCAATATTTCTTCCGAATTGGAAACTCACGGATCACGGAGAGAAATCGGATGACGGAAGTCGGATCTAGTGCGTAAACTACCATACAAATAGTTCTATGACTATTTCGGAACGTATTTTCTCGGATTCGGATCGGATTCAGTGCGTAACCGCTCTTAATATCACTAGTGCAAGAAGCCTGCCTCTGCAATCACTAACTCGCTTGCCTAGCGTGATCGATACGTGCATATCGTTCTCCTTATCGTCACCTGTGGGCTTTCACGTGGACGAAGACGCGGGAAAAAGCTAGTCAATTCAATTTATTACGAATTTTATATACCCACTAAAGGCTTTATTTCAGTGCCTACAAAATAATTCCGCATAGAGCGGCTCTTTTATACGAGTAATTATAGTACGTCGTGATAAATAAAAATGGCCAAATTGCATTCCCGAAGTTTTCACTCTACGGCGACGTTATGGAAAATGTTTTTAACCATCAACGAACTTTGGTGCTGAATAGTATCCGATATAGCTAGCGTAGCGTAGGTACAGTACATAAATATAGATATATATAGCAAAGCCATGCCTTCAGACAAAAGCCTATTATGTGTGATTAACGAGGGTAGTTCACTCATTGGGGGTACCTCGTCATCAGAGTCCAAGTTCGACTTGGTGTAGGCAGAAAATAATAGTCACAACACTGATTATACTGCCGTGCAGGCCCTAAAACGCAGTAACAGGTTTTTTCACGTTTTTGAGTTGAATATTGAACCTTGACGGTCACGCTATAAGGAACACAGTGATATTGCCGGTTTTTAGTTGGGATGTTCTAAACGGTTAAAAAGTCGAATTAGTGAAAGCAGTAACTTAATTTTGCAGGTCTAAATATGTCATAAGACTAACTAAAATACAGTAATAGCTGTTACGTCTACCACGACTCGTCACTTTACCTATTTAAATGCAGTAAATATCTATATTGCCACTAAAAATCTGTATTCTACACTCAAACAAATATTGACGCATATAAATTAAAACGCAGTAAGTAGTTTTTGTACCAACAGTATTAATAATGCGTGGTTGATCACTAATTTATTTCAGGCGAACACACAATAAACCATGTGCCATTTAAGTAAAAGATCTCATGTTTCTTGCGAAAGCAAAAAGTTTCTTACTATTTAATATTGTTTCTTATGTATATTTATAGCCACATTAGTCCGGTCAAATTAGACATTTCAAAGTGCAATAATTCGCATAGAGCTGAAAATTGGTACGAATGTTCGGAACACCATTATAAATCAAATGTAAAAAGTCCCCAGCGATCCCACACTTGCAAAAAAAAATATTCAAGGTCAAAGTTCGCAAATATGGATTTTTTGCATTTTTTAGCCAAACGGTAAATTTTATGATAAAAATAGGTCAGACAAAAATTATAGATTATGCAATTCTCTATGAGAATTTTCTACAATTTTTCTCCTAAACGTCACCGATTCTGAGATATAATGGTTGAAAATGTTGTATTCTTTATCACTGATATCGTACGAATCCTCTTCTGATGGCGATTAACATGTACCAGTTGTCAAGGTCAGTCGTGCTCCAATGTTGAATCACCATCAGAAGAGGATTCGTACAATATCAGTGAGGAGACATCTGATACATCGCTGTTAGACCAATTTACTTACACCCAGCAGGAAGAAGAAGAACAAGCAGAAAAAGAAGTACAAGAAGACGAACGAGAAGAAGAGGAAGCAGAATTATCAGATGATTATGAATGAGACGGATAATTTGACCTAATTTTTTAGAATTCATACGGCTTTCATCATTTCCAATAGTACCAGTTTTTATATATTTTGAATTAGTATTGAATTAAACAGGATCACAATAGATTGTGGAATAGGCCTATTGGAGAAACCACGTTAAAAAAACGCGCCAAGTACACTACCTTCCAGGTGGCGTGGAAACGCATATTATAAAGAATACAACTTTTTCAACCATTATATCTCAGAAACGGTGACGTTTAGGAGAAAAATTGTAGACAATTCTTATAGAGAATTGCATAATCTATAATTTTTGTCTGAACTATTTTTATCATAAAACTTACCGTTTGGCTAAAAAACGCAAAAAATCCAGATTTGCGAACTTTGACCTTGAATATTTTTTTTTGCAAGTGTGGGATCGCTGGGGACTTTTTACATTTGATTTATAATGGTGTTCCGAACATTCGTACCAATTTTCAGCTCTATGCGAATTTCTGTTAACCTACCCCTATTTTTTGAGCTAACTTGACCGGACTACATGTGCTCGAAACGCCTAAAGATAAGTAAAAATATTAGCAGAAATTGTTAAAAAATAAACGTTATTCTTATTACATATATAAAATTGTTTTATTCTGTAAATTCCTACCTAGGACATAATTCGTAAGTTGGAAAATTTGTTACATACTACACGTGCAATTAGTTCAAGATACAAATTAAAATGCAGTTAAAAAAGGTATTATGCTGCAAATTACTCTGCAAAGTAGCAAATAAATCAAAGATTTTGCAGTATCAAGTATTTTTACCGCATTTTAATCTGCATACGTGTACCTTTTTGCGTGCAGTAACTGCCATGATTTTAGAAAAAATCATTTTATTTAGAACTTAATAAACTAAATTCATATTTCTATTCGTAGATATAATCTTTGTTCTCAGGCAATCCTCGTGGCAATAAAAATATCCACCATACAAATGAATAATATAAAAAAAAACAGCGTTAAAAAGTTTTTCGCGATTTACTCGAAACCGCTTTTTCTCTCATACTGCACTTTAGGGCCTGCACGGCAGTATAGTCCTCTATTTATTCACTCTCGATAACAAAATAATAAAATCTCTAATGATCAAACCGATGGAAATAGATTAAAGTACGGAAACGCGGTAAGTTCGGTGCAGGCTGGCAAAACGACCGCTCGCCTTCGTGTCTCACTCAAAAGTGACTTCACTCAAATCAAATGCATCCATTGTCAAAAAGAATGACAGCTGACAGCCGACAGCTGACAGCTGACAGTTTGCTGACAACCGTCAAACAAGACATGCCACGCCCCGCACCGACCTCACCCAAGCACACTGCTTGACGTTTCCGACAAACGATAATAGATGGCGTCCTACTACATTAACAATAATCAATAGTCATTCTAATAGTTGTGCTTCTGTGTTAATTCTGCGACATATAGATGTATATAGCAAAGCCATGCCTTCAGACAAAAGCCTATTATGTGCGTTGATTGATCATTAAACAGCAGTGACAACTATATAGTATTGTACATTAGTGTTGATTGCGGTAATCCTATTTGATGACGTACGTCACGTCAACGACTGCGGTCACAAAACGTGGTCCAGCTTCGCATACTAAACATTTGACCGAAATTCACGTAGTTTTAGGCGCAGCTAAAGGGCTTGTAGTAACTTTAATTTCTTTTCAGAATAATAGGTTTTATTATTTCTTAAGAACCGAATCCTCATTTCATATTAATACAATTTGGCTTTCGATTTCTGGCGACTACCAAACAAGCTCTCGCTCTAAGAAAATAGGCAGAGCAGACCTCTCGTTGTCGTCACGACCGGAGCAGAGATGTTTATAATAAGATTATCCGATTGACCAACTTTTACACGGTTTTACACTCTGACTTGGTGGAGTGTCGGTTTTGGGCTGGTCTGCACCTTTGTAGACTTGTTAGCCTGTATGTGTTGAAAACCTTATTGGTAAGCATTAAATAATAAAATACATATACAGGTTGAAATTGTAAACAGTCGACAAACCGAAATGGGAGATTGTACTCATCACTATGAACAACTTTTACTATGGGACCAAACCGGAAATCGCGAATGAAAAAAACAGATGTTCCCTACATTTATGTCGCACAATTTGTCAAAATGTAAGGAACAGTAGATATTTTTTCGCGATTTCAGGTTTGTTCTCATAGTAAAAGTTGTTCATAGTGATGAGTACAATCTCCCATTTCGGTTTGTCGAGTGTTTACAATTTCAACCCGTATATTTGAAACTAGAGTCTTCGCTCGCGTTAATTAAGCTCAAAAAACCCTTAACACGCTACTAAAGTTTCTATAATAATAATTATAATTCAATCGTGATTCGAAAGACACGTGGCACCATCTATGAACTTTATTGTTGTTTTCCTCGGGAACAGTACTTTTTTTCGGGATGAAAGGTACCCTTTGTCCGTTTCTGTACACCTGTCAACGTATATGTGAAATTTCAAGATGATCAGTTCAATGGTAGGCGTGAAAAGGTAACAAACAAACAAACTTACTTTCGCATTTATAATATTATTTATATATAATATATAGTTAGGATGGCGAGTGCATCGCGTCTAATGTAGATTGGCCATTTTAGAAGCCAGTTATTGCGTAACCCTTTCCTTCCACAGTTCCGTGTTTTCCTGCCTCAATAAAATATATCCGTATTTTTATTTATTTATCCGCCAGTTGTGGTAGCCCTGCTCGGTGACATACGTCACGTCAGTCAGTGCGGTTACAGAGTACGATGCAAAATGTGGTGTGCCGTCCGTCGCGTGTGAAACGTTGTCAACGTCATTCTCGATTGTGTGGAGGCGAACAATGTATGAGTTTATCGCTCAATACGTTGTTGCGATGTCTCCATTTTAAGGCCATTGTGTGGAAATATAAAAATACAATCTAGGTACTTAGGTATTTATTACTATGTTTGGTGCCGCGAGAATTTTAAAATAGATAAAATGACACGTTTGTGCCAGTCACTTTATTCGCGACATAGTTCGTGTTTAGTTTGTTGATTCTACAACATGTAGGTAGGTAACAGGAATAACGCAAACACTCCGATTTGAATATTTAGTTATAATCATAATGCAGTGGAATCTGCTTATAACAACGACCAAGGGACCTGCGATATTTAGTCGTACTAAGCGGTCGTCGCTATAAGCATCAGTAATGTTCAAATATCGTGTAACTAATCATTTATATAAAAACATTTTCCACCATATCTCTACAAATTGAATGACAATCGCCATTTATAACACCGATTTAAACGTAAGTAATGCCTTGAAGTGATGTTAATTTATTAATAAAACAAGGGACTTGCTGTTATAACCAGAAGAAAATCTTTATTTTCCATTTAAATTACGTCGCTTAAAGCAGTTGGGTGCTGTATCCGGAGTCATTTGGTCGTCCTAAACGGCCTTTTCTCTTAACAATTTCAATGAAAACTGAACTAAATGATGTTCGTAAGTCGCTTTAAGCGATTCGTCGCTTAAAGTGAAGTCATAATAAACTGTTTCCACTGTATGTAGATTTATACTACTTACTTTTTCTTTGTTAACTGCATTCAAAATTCAGTCTTATGGCCTTGAAGTAAGGCTCAATTTTTTTTACCTTGAGTAAAAGACAGGCCCGGAAAAGCAGGTTTAAAAAAATACACATTAAAATTGGCTGAAATCGATTCAATAATCGATTATTAACAAACTACATTCAGAGTTTCCGTGTATTATGTTACACGTTGTATACAGTTAAAGACGGAAAATAATTATAGTGACAAGTTTTCATCGTAGAACCCTATTATATTATTAGTTCATAGTAATCGGTTTAGATACAGGTTATTCGATTGATATCTCTTACGGCCGTTTTCAATAACTTCAGCGGTTACCCTATTAGAGATAGAAATATCGCATTACAAGTGTACTCGTATAATCTACTAGAGGTCGCCAGCGGCTTCGCCCGCGTGGATGTCGTTTATCACGTATTCCGCGTTTTTTTCTACTATATTATGCATGTATTATACATATAAACCTTCCTCTTGAATCACTCTATCTATAAAAAAAACTGCATCAAAATCCGTTGCGTGGTTTTAAAGATCTTAGCATACATAGGGACAGACAGCGGGAAGCGACTTTGTTTTATACTATGTAGTGATGATGATTACTTCTATGAAGCTCACGTCAAATTTCTATCTCTAGTAGGGATAACCGTCGATAGATAGGTTATTTAAAATACCCGTTAGTCTCTTTTTATTCGGGTAGCATACAGCATTCACTCAGCAGTAGCATATTAAGTAGTTTTTCCTAATGATCCGGAAAATGATCACTTATTCTCTAGAACAAATAAAATAAATGCGCAGTATATCGACGGCGATAACCCTAATAACCATTAATTTCCTTTTATTGATTGTTAAAAGTTTCGTATTTCTACGAAAAATG
Organism: Amphipyra tragopoginis; assembly: GCA_905220435.1. Taxonomy (NCBI): domain Eukaryota; kingdom Metazoa; phylum Arthropoda; class Insecta; order Lepidoptera; family Noctuidae; genus Amphipyra; species Amphipyra tragopoginis. The sequence continues at coordinate 16,810,269 of HG992006.1, forward strand.
GACGAATAGATGCTTTAAAAAGGAACGATAAAAAAAGGATTAAAACAAACATCATTCTTAAAAAGCTATTTATGTAAAGCTGAAGTGTAAGATCATAATAGATTTTTCTTTTAGCTAAAGAAGAACAACTTTTCTGTATACAATTTAAATCAGTCTTCGAAAGATATCTTCTTATATATAAAAATGAATCGCAAAATGTGTTGGTAAGCGCATAACTCAACAACGCCTGGACCAATTTCCCTATTTTTTTTTTGTTTTGTTCGTAATTGTCAGGAGAAGGTCCTTATGAAAAAAAAATTTGATAAAAAAAAAAAAAAAAAAATTATCGGTAGGTAGTAGGTAGGTAGTAGGTAGGTAGTAGGTAGGTAGTAGGTAGGTAGTAGGTAGGTAGTAGGTAGGTAGTAGGTAGGTAGTAGGTAGGTAGTAGGTAGGTAGTAGGTAGGTAGTAGGTAGGTAGTAGGTAGGTAGTAGGTAGGTAGTAGGTAGGTAGTAGGTAGGTAGTAGGTAGGTGGTAGGTAGGTAGTAGGTAGGTAGTAGGTAGGTGGTAGGTAGGTGGTAGGTAGGTGGTAGGTAGGTGGTAGGTAGGTGGTAGGTAGGTGGTAGGTAGGTGGTAGGTAGGTGGTAGGTAGGTGGTAGGTAGGTGGTAGGTAGTAGGTAGGTAGTAGGTAGGTAGTAGGTAGGTAGTAGGTAGGTAGTAGGTAGGTGGTAGGTAGGTGGTAGGTAGGTGGTAGGTAGGTGGTAGGTAGTAGGTAGGTAGTAGGTAGGTAGTAGGTAGGTAGTAGGTAGGTAGTAGGTAGGTAGTAGGTAGGTAGTAGGTAGGTAGTAGGTAGGTAGTAGGTAGGTAGTAGGTAGGTAGTAGGTAGGTAGTAGGTAGGTAGTAGGTAGGTAGTAGGTAGGTAGTAGGTAGGTAGTAGGTAGGTAGTAGGTAGGTAGTAGGTAGGTAGTAGGTAGGTAGTAGGTAGGTAGTAGGTAGGTAGTAGGTAGGTAGTAGGTAGGTAGTAGGTAGGTAGTAGGTAGGTAGTAGGTAGGTAGTAGGTAGGTAGTAGGTAGGTAGTAGGTAGGTAGTAGGTAGGTAGTAGGTAGGTAGTAGGTAGGTAGTAGGTAGGTAGTAGGTAGGTAGTAGGTAGGTAGTAGGTAGGTAGTAGGTAGGTAGTAGGTAGGTAGTAGGTAGGTAGTAGGTAGGTAGTAGGTAGGTAGTAGGTAGGTAGTAGGTAGGTAGTAGGTAGGTAGTAGGTAGGTAGTAGGTAGGTAGTAGGTAGGTAGTAGGTAGGTAGTAGGTAGGTAGTAGGTAGGTAGTAGGTAGGTAGTAGGTAGGTAGTAGGTAGGTAGTAGGTAGGTAGTAGGTAGGTAGTAGGTAGGTAGTAGGTAGGTAGTAGGTAGGTAGTAGGTAGGTAGTAGGTAGGTAGTAGGTAGGTAGTAGGTAGGTAGTAGGTAGGTAGTAGGTAGGTAGTAGGTAGGTAGTAGGTAGGTAGTAGGTAGGTAGTAGGTAGGTAGTAGGTAGGTAGTAGGTAGGTAGTAGGTAGGTAGTAGGTAGGTAGTAGGTAGGTAGTAGGTAGGTAGTAGGTAGGTAGTAGGTAGGTAGTAGGTAGGTAGTAGGTAGGTAGTAGGTAGGTAGTAGGTAGGTAGTAGGTAGGTAGTAGGTAGGTAGTAGGTAGGTAGTAGGTAGGTAGTAGGTAGGTAGTAGGTAGGTAGTAGGTAGGTAGTAGGTAGGTAGTAAGTAGGAAAAAGTGCATTGCAACGCATGCGGGTACAGCTAGTATTAAAATAATTATGGGAAAGACGGTTCGAGAAAACGTTATGTCGATGTGTAAATAAAATCATACAGGAAAAATCGATAAGTTGTATATAGATGAAAAGATTATTCGAGCAATTGTATAACCGATGTAACGAATTTCGACGATTTATAAAAAAATTACATAAAATAAATAAACTCACGCCTGTATTCCCCGAAGTGTTGGTAGAGGTGTATAGTACACCCACATTTCGCAGTTATGTTTACGTCCCATGTAATAGGGGGCGAGCCTATTGCCATCGACCGGGCACAAATCCAGACTCCGGGCTGCTACTGAGAAATTCCACACGGAAAAACCCAATAACACTTTGCCCGACCTGGGGATCGAACCCAGGACCTCACGCTCAGCAGTCGCGCTTGCGGCCAACGAGGCAGTCCAAATTTATAGTGTAATGAATTATAAATTCTGTAAATAGCGTTACGGGAAACAAAAATCAATGAACTGATTTCCGGTAAATGGACGGGGTCCCAATAGAACCAAGATCTTTTTTAAAACAGGTGTATCGGTAATTACCTTCCTCGTTCCGTTCAGAAGTATTTGTTTTCTTTTCTACCTTTCTCCTATCCTCTAAATCAACATTACATAAACCGGTTTAAATGCTATAACAATAAATCTCCCAATTTTGTACGCCATTAATCAAAAGATACCCTGATTTTAAGTACCGTTCCGATCCCTTCATTTATGTAAAAGATAACATTCCGAACAAATTAGCGAACTAATTAACCAAATTTCATGTTATCGAGTATTTCTCAAATAAATCCTACGCAAAGTGCGCCAAGCGATCTCCCCGTATAATTATTTGTTAAATACAATCAAGTGGTTTCTCTAATTAAGGAGGCCAATTACACGAAACCAATTTGGTTCTTCTATGCAAATTGGGCTGTGCGATCACTCACTTGGAGCTGATAATTTGGCAATATTATTATAGAGTTCACTTCACCGTAAAACGTAAATTTGTATGTTGTTATTTTAATGCCCTCAAACGGCCTTCAGATATAGATTTGTAGTACCTAATAAAAAGTTATTTAATACTAGCTTTTGCCCGCGGCTTCGCTCGCGTTAATTAAGCTCAAAAAAAACTCTTAACACACTACTAAAGTTTCTATAATAATATAATTCAATCGTGATTCGAAAGACACGTGGCGCCATCTATGAACGTTGTTGGTGTTTTCCTCGGGAATAGTAACTACTTATTTTCAGGATGATGTCCGTTTCTGTACACCTGACAACGTATATGCAAAATTTCAGGACGATAGGTTCAGTGGTTTAGGCGTGAAAAGGTAACAAACAAACAAACTTACTTTCGCATTTGTAATATTAAAGTTAAGATGATGTACGGCAAAATGAGGGTATAATATACAACTGCCCAACCCTTGACACTTAAAACTCAAAATCTCATTTATTCAAAATAGACTAGAACGTCAATGTCAATAGACAGCCCCCAAAAAAAGCCCGCCCTTCACCGCTTCCTCGTGTTTATGCTGTGAAGAAAAAACGGCGCAACAAACTCCCTAGCAACACAGTTCCTTCGGAGACTGCAGGCGTGATGTGTTATGTTGTATGTTTATAAACTACCAGCTGTGCCCGGCATGCGTTGCAATGCACTTTTTCCTACTTACTACCTGCCTACTACCTTCAGAAACAAAATCAAAATAGTAACAAAAAGTTAAAACCATTTTCATGCATGACAAATGAAGAATATGGACATACTGAGACAATTTCGTTTTTTTTTTAAATTTCAAAATTTTCTGTTATAAGAACCTTCTCCTGACAATTACGAACACAACAAAAAAAGAATCAGCGAAATCGGTCCAGCCGCTCACGCGTGATGCCGTGACCAAGGGAAATAGGGATTCATTTTTATATAATATAGATAGATGAATATAAAATACTAATATACACTGACATATCACATCATGTTTCAACAGACAATTTCTCTCTTCTCCCTCTCTCCCGTCCTTAATTTCTCACGTTTCGTATCACTCTTATATAACGGAAGACATACTCAAACAATATACCAATTACGAAATTCCGACCGAAAAAAACTGTTTCCACAAAATTTACAATGACGAGTGCACCGCTTGCCGCGGCACGTCCGCGGAACAAATAAAAAGTTCGCCCATCCGACGAAACGCGGAACGCGACGAAATGTATTATGGAACCTTTTCCACGTCGATAAGTAAACGTTACCCTTGTCCCTACGAGTTATGAACCCTCCACAGAAGGGTACATAAGCGTATTTTTCCCGAGGCTCTTCAATTCAAACTCTTCTCTTTAGACGGATTACAACGAACGGCCGAATGACAGAGCTAGCAACTTTAAGAGGCTATTAGGATAATAGGATTGAATCACATTGTATCATCGCCGTATTATCTATCTTTCTGATTGGGGCTTCCCACGAAACTAGCAACAGGTAGCAAGCTGTCTTCGCAAAGTAATTGCTTGCCGATATTGGGCGCATCGTGTTGACCTATTTGGAACAATTAGTTCAACTGACCTAACAAAAACGATATTACTTATCTAGTAGAGTCTAAAAATAAAATGGAGAATAAAACGAACAAGATCTATTTTATTTCACTGTACATTGATCTGCATTAACTTATTTAGGTTAGCATTCGTGTAACACCGGAACATTCCAGGGGCGCATAATTGAAAAGGCAGAGTGTCGCTTCTAAGCATTCGTCCGTCTGTTTGCTAGGCCTCCCCTCGGGCGCCCGGAAATATCGATTGTACCTGTTGTGCTCTCAGACCGAGGAGCACCCCCTGCCTCGCCTGTGGCCAAATAATGGGAATTATTATTTAATTGGAAAAGGACGAGCTGTGTGGGTTTTCGAATTTGGCGATGTCAAAAACGATGAAAGTAATATAATACGTTTAAACACGTGTAAAACAGCCTTGACAACAGGGTCTTTCTTTTTTCGGTACGACAAAGGAATATAAAAAAATACAAGCTTCGAATTAATAATTCATCGTTGTTAAAAAACAGAGAATTGTTTGATCATCGTCTTTTTTTCTTTTTGCTTATTCTGTTTGTTATATTATTGAATGAGTATTCGAAGGTTAATACCTAGTGGTAGGTATCTAACTATTATCCACTTATGTAAGTATTACATAATAAATTCCATTGATGGCACAGTAATATCTATGCATTAAAAACAAAATAAAACGTAAAATCAATTATACTAAGTAATCCTTTTAACTGCTTAAATATGCAACTCTTCCCTCCCTTTCACTTATCAAATAAATGGATGCATATTATACCGGCACAGATAAATCTTTGAATCCGTTTAAAACGCTTGTTATGTCCGCCAAGGGATAAAAGTTTTTCAATTTCCATTCAAATCTCGACTTGACGACTTTTACCACCAAAATATTGTTCAGAATCTTCCCACCATAATAACTTGCAAGTTACATTAAGCGCTTTCTCATTTTTAAAATGTTTATTTAATTATTTTGATCTCGCTTTAGAATTTTTACTGCAATTTTATTTCGTGATTGTTATTAAAAATTAAACTCACAAGGTATCATACTGTTTGGTAGCAGAATTATTATAGATTTAATCAAATTCTTTCACATGAAAGAGCGCCAATTAAGTATAACATGAAAATGAATTCCTTTTCAGTCTGACTTGCGATTTATTTTTGATTACAAACCTGTTATTGCAGTTCTATGCTACTTCGCTTAAATGTATTTTCATTTCATCACTACATATTACAAAAAGGTCTCGACTGCGTCTATGTATCTCTAGGTGGATGATAAAATATGAATTTCACCACTGTTTAGGGGAAATGTAACCTACAGCTGCAGCCTGGGGGCCATTATGTGACCCACTGGTCTTATCTACAAGCCTAACCGAGCATTTCCATGTTAACCATTCGGGCCATGTCTAGATGTATGTATGTAGGTACAATGCCTGCGGCCCGCGAATAATAAAAAGTTAAGTATCGCTGACTTTATTCGAGATAGATTATTGCACCGATTTTAGTTAAGGCGCGTCACCTACCGAAAGTAGCGCCAAATCAACACTAGAGCTTCTGGATTCAAAGTTTTAGCGATAAGTACCAAAAACGGCCGTTTTTAGCATTAATTACTAAAACTTCTAACCTAGGATGACAAGTGTTGTTTTTTGGTGTTCGAAAATTTCTACAACACTTGACTAAAATGTTGTACGTACGAAATTTCAATATGTTGTGTGTTGACAGAAATAATGCTTTTTTTCTGAAGTGGCGCTACTTTCGGTGGGGGAAAGCGCCTTAAGTTTAAGGTTTACTCACGTGCATTTTTCGGGATTACTCGACTAGTTTCGGACCAAAAAGGAGTCCAATAGTAGAAATCATAAGCTAAATATGCGGCGAGGTCGTGAATCGATCCTATTTTAATTGTGTGTAGTCAACTTCATCTCTAATAAATAATTAAGTAGGTAACTATAGAAATGTTTAGAGATCTATCGTTCCATCCATCGAGATCGAGGTTGCTGATTGAGTTGTGAAAAACAGTAATTTACTAAATTAAAGATTTCATTCAAAATTCTCATATATACAAGGTTAGTCGGAAAGGGGGTACTAATCCGAAGCCCACATATTATCGCTGATGACTGATTGAAAGCAAGTGTTAAAATTTCAAAATTCGATAAAAAAAAATTCAAATACCTAAAATGATTTTTATTTTAGTTTTTTCAAAAATTCTTCATCCCTGCTTTAGTTGCAAATTCAGAAAATGGTGCTTTTAATTCATGACCCAAAATATGACCTAAAATGTAAACACAGCTGATCATAACTGGGGACAGATAGATTTTAGAGTTTTTTTTTGAGATTTTTGAACAACTGTCTCTCTTAAACTATTGACTTTTGGGAAAAGTTGTAGAACAAAAGTTGCTCACTATTATGTGTACTTTCACACCCTTTCGGATTAGTACCCCCTTTCTGACTAACCTTGTATAGGTACAGTTACATAGAATCACAACTAATTGAAATAATAAAACATATCTTACTAATCACAAACACATATCGGATAACCAAATCGTTTTTCATTTTCATGAAACATTGCCAATATCTTAATGCCTTAAATCGAGAATGTTCAAAGATACGCGTCCGACCCCCGCCGGTACTCTAAGACCTCCCTGGAGTGCTCTGAGCAGTAAAGTGTCTCTTGATTCGAAGCTCCTCGACTCGTAAAAGTCAGTTCAGCTCGTGAATACCTAAGGAAAATATAAAACTACCTAGCAGGATGGAAATACTCGGTTTTATTGACTGAGTGTTAAGTACGGTAGTATTCGTTATGGCGTATGTTATAATAGTTATAATATACATTTATCTCGTTTAACACGCTTCCCTCACCGAAACTGGCGCCACTTCAGAAAAAAAGCATTATTTCTGTCAACACACAACATATTGAAATTTCGTACGTACAACGTCCGTCAAGTGTTGTAGAAATTTTCGAACACCAAATATCAACACTAGAACTTCTGGATTCGAAGTTTTAGCTATAAGTACCAAAAACGGCCGTTTTTAGCATTAACTACTAAAACTTTTAACCTAGGATGTCAAGTGTTGTTTTTTGGTGTTCGAAAATTTCTACAACATTTGACTAAAATGTTGTACGTACGAAACAATTTATGTTGTGTGTTGACAGAAATAATGCTTTTTTTCTGAAGTGTCGTCGTCGTCGTGTCGTCAGCTGTGTCGCCGTGCCTTCATTCGTTTATGCATGGCATCGAAATTTTCTACCAAATGAAAAAAAGATAAGTGAAAAAAATAATTGTTAACTAGTCTCCTAAATCCCGTGCGGGGTTAATCTATACCTACCATTAATAGATCATGTGGTTTGAAGGAATTACACGAATTCGTTTACAGCCTGTATAAGATAATAATAAGAGATGTGTGCATACGCACCATACCTACCTCTCACAAAAAGAAGTGGGGCGCGTCTTAGCAGATTCAACGCACTGTCGAGTCCTGGATTGGACAACCACGTTGGGTGAAATTTTAGTTTTTTCTTTGAGAAAAACTTTGCTTCACCCGAGATTGGGATTATAATCGAACAACATAAGCCAATCTCATTGAGCCCTTTCAAATTAATTTTATAATTTATTTCGCTGAACTTCAATAGCCTGCTATTTTTGCACTTAAAAATACCTTCCAATAGCTATTCCTACATAAAATTGCTGTTAAAGCTTATATGTGTAATAAGTTTTATTTGATGATCTATTGAATCTATAACCTTTAAATACACTGCAATGGGCGATGAAATATACCCAAATTTTATCTCATGACGCGCCTGCCATGTGCATAAAGGCTAATACCGCGAGCTAGCGGAACAACCCCCTATTTGCCGAGCGTGTCACCCCGTGACAACGCACCCTATCTCCTGAACACCGCCTTACTTTCAACCCATCGGTTATGGTAATGCATTACGGCTTTTTACTCCGACTTATTACATATGCATATCATCCTATTTCGAACCTTGTCACGAAGTTTTAAAGTTCAAACTTGAATGTGAAAGGTTAATAGGGAAATGTACGGTCTCAGTAATAATATTAGTCTTGTGATTTGTTTGAAATGGAGACTATAGGTCAAAGGTCATGCCTAGGTTAATAAGGACAGTCTACGTAGACATAAAAACGTGTTATTTATAATACTAATATCATAAAAAGGATTTATTTGTTTGTTAGGAGTCACGTAAAAGTACCTTTTCTGATTAGTGTGATAAGTATCGTAAAAAGGGCAATAAAACTGAATTGTTTCAATCAAGGTGACCTCGTAAATAATAACGATAAATTATTATGTTCGTTCAGAAATAGTCTCTATGCACAATAAATAATTGTGAACTACGAACAAGTATGAGAAAAGACAATATTCTTAATAAGATATTGTTACTTATTGCTACTGTTTGCTCATAAATCTCTAACTTCGCAACTTGTTCTCCATAAAACTACAATGAAATAAAGCCATAAACATATCAATGCTGCAGAAAACAAAATAAGTTAGTTAGCTAGTCAGTTGTCGACCGATTTGGTTTGCTTTCTCGTTCGTTTTGTTTCGCCCCTGCACGGGGCATCCTCAGGATATGTTGACTCCTCGACCGTTAGGACGCGAATCGCGCGAATGCGAAACGCATAAAAAGCGAAACGCGAAATTTCGCGTCCTAGCGGTCGAGGAGTCAACATATCCTGAGGATACAACGTGCAGGGGCGAAACACGTGTCGTGTATTGGTTTGGTTGCATGTTGCATTATTTTTTCACTCTTTCTGCATGTGCATATACTTGTGGGCGGGAGGGTGGTGCTGCATACTGCATCCAAACTAGCGATCTTGTTCAGCGGAATTAAAGCTAGATATTGTATTTGCATATTTGTATGTCATGGATTTCCGCAAAGTATCACCTGATTCCATTATTTAGATAGATATAACTTTGATTTTTTTCATAATAATATTTTTAACTAAGGATTCCATTCCAGGAAAATCTTGTATCAGCTGCAGACTGTGACTTGCATTGTTACGAACTAATTATATAAGTTTAAGATAAATGGATACCTTTGGGCTGAAAAGAGATAATGAACCCTCATGCAATTTGAACCTTACGGTGTGTTGTAGTTATTGTTTAAATTCGCTACGAAAATAGCACAAGTTTTTAAACAGAAAGCAGCAAAGTCCTCTCGTATTCCGAAACACACCTGCAATAACTCAATATAAATGTAGATATGTTTACTGAATAACAAAATTGTACGAGTATTTCCTAAACCGCGCACGTTCCATGACTATTGAAAACAATGGAATACAAACAAATGCAAAACGTTTTAATTACAAAATAAAAACATTTCGTTCATTTTGATCAAATATTTGTTCGGAGTATTTGGAAAAACCATTGCATTATTAATGTTCTGTAAAAAAACAAAGCTATAAATTTCCAGTTGTATACATGAAAGCAATTCCTGAAAAAAATGAGAGGTCAGATATATTTTGATAAACATAGGAACAAATGTTTTGCCAAAAAAAACGAAATGATAAATTTCATATTAATTTCATATCATAAAGACAAGAAGATGACTACCGAGATGACGACTAATAGAGAAGTATGGAAGAAAAAGACATGTTACGCCGACCCCAAATAAATTGGGATAAGGGCAGGAGAATGATGATGAAAGACAAGAAGATACGGATACGATACGTTTAAGTAGAGTGAAATCTTATGTTATAAATCTAGGTTCACATAGATGGCAGAGCGGTGAGCAAAAGCGGACCGACTAACATATTATTATTTTAAGGTACCAAGACCAACCAAGACCCGCCTGGGATCCGCACGGGGCCCGAAATCCGAGCGTGTAAATGTGTAATTTGTCATTATGTTTATTAAAATTTCTAAAGTAAAACTTTCTTCTAGTAAAAGTAGTAGTATTTCAAACGTTCTTCGTCTCCTAATTGTTGAAAGTCAAGCCTGGGACTTGGTCACCTGCTTCAGATTCTTACCGCTGCTCTTAAATTGTTGTGTATGAATGAGCATTATTGTTTTTTACTGGCTACAATGCAAAAAATATTTTACCCCATCAACATAAATTTGAAATTAGGAACGAACTAAGTTCATAAAACCCGCAAACGCTCCGCCTACCATGTGACCTTTACTTTATATGCTCAAACGGCACAACACATCATGAAACGTTGTAGTGGGCGGGAAAGATGAAATATTGTCACATTACTATAAGTGTTCTCAAAATAGCTGTTACTGTCAAACGTGTACCTATTGAAAGGCACACAAATCCTAGCATTTATTACCGGTATCAACATTTTTACGGGCGACCCCATTCTGCCGTTAATGGATTTTCTTCCTCTTATTATGTTCCGTGTACACAATAACAACAAGAAAATGATGTTGATTACATCAAAGATTATACCTACAAAGAATAAATATGTGACACACTTTATACATAAGGTAAATATGCGGTACATATACTTGTTGTGTGACAAGGCTTTTCGAAGCTGTGTTTTGAGAATAAAAGATAATCTGAAATGTGTTTTAATAATGATAACAAACCAAAAAGGATGTTATTTTTAGAAGAGTTGCTTAGCATTTCCAGTTTAAATGCATTTTTTTATGTTATTTGTTCCGCTTGATGTTATATTATCTTATAATGATGTTTTTTTTGTTAGTTTATCTATGTTCTTTGAATAATATCACTCTTGTAGGGGTCTAGACATCTGGGGTGGGTACCCCAGGTGTTTTTAAACCCCAGGGGTTTTCGTCTACGAAAACTGTCAAAATGTTTGGTTTTGTTTTTGTTGTCAAACAATTTGATAGTTTTTTTAAACGAAAACTGTCTGAATAAACGATTCAATTGCAATTGATAAAAGTTTCTGTTAGTAGAATTGAGCCCCTGTAATCAAATCTCATTTCAACGCTTATGACTGATTGACCAAAATACTAACAACCAATCACAGCACTTGACAAAAATTTTGACAGCTGATTAGTTAATTTTTACCCCTATCTCTGTTAGATTTAGAAATCTACTTTTCTGAACCCCAGCTGATCTTTACAAGCATAGTTCACTTTAATACCCCAAAGGCAATAAATAAACACACACATACGCTGCGTGTTTGCAGTGCGTTCAATCCACAAAGATGCGGCCCACTTATTTTCCGTTCCGGTGGCCGTGTGATGCGTATGCACACATCTTACTATTGTGTGGCTATAGAACTAACACAATAGCAATTTATAATGCACACTCATGCACAATAGTGATTTAGATTGGTCTACGAAGAGTGGGGCACGACTTCGTGGATAGAACTATCTGTACTAGACAGGGCTTTAGGCGTTATTGGGAATTTGACATTAGACACGGATTTAAAATTATGGATGTAACAATCTGAATTAAATAAATTATTATTATTATTTAAAAAGTGTCAAAACTTTTGAAGTACGATCTATAATTTTTCAGAATAAAATCTAAACAGCGACGAGTAACATAAAGACAACTTCGTTGCTTTGAAAGTGCCTCTAGAGACTTTATTTTAACCTGCCAACAGTAGGGTAGGGTGGTGTAAGTTTGCGCAGTTTTGGATCAATCGGTTATAAAAATAAAACACACGGATTAATCACAGGTTTCTTGATTATTATTAAATCTAAACTTATCTAGCAATAAATTTTAACAACAATTATTGAGCTAACATAATCACTTTTTACTTAATTAACAAAAAAACAGAAGTCGGGACATTCGCAACTTTACACACCCCGGTGTGTAAGACTGCGCATAGATGGCGATAAGATTGCGCAGTCTTATTTAGGCGAATTACTTGCATAAAACACATTTAAGTACCCGAAAATCCAAGTAATCAGTTCACTTTTCGTACCACCACACCTGGCACGTACCTATCGCACTCGGTCCAGTCTTCATTAATAGGTTCTACGAAGACTTCAGAGTATTCTCCACACCACTATACTTTTTTTTTGGTGAATTCTTTATTCTATCTTAGTTACACATTGTGGTTGGTATAACCAGTGTCTTAGTGTTGACTCATCCATTCCTATACTCAAAGCCACTTGCCTCTTGCTTTCTTCTTTTTCAATGCGCTCACGAGCACCCCGTTGGTGGAAGGTGACCTAACTTTACGGTCAATTTTGCGTGATCTTCGTGACATTTTACAACAAAGTGAAGCGCTATTTATAACCATTAAAAACAATCAATATTCATTAGTAGATATAGATGAATATTACACAGTGGTGTGTAAGACTACGCGCGCAATATTATACACCCCGTTAATGCGCAAACTTACACACTTGGCCTCAAACGCAAATATTTTGATATCTCATAAAAAGTTACTGAACTACGTTATCACTAGCCGAAATTTAAAAGGTAAACACAAGTAAACCTGTCAGCACAACATTAATTTTTTTTTTTCATTTTCATTTTGTTCATTGATTAACCAACAGGTTTTTTATAAGTTAAACTTGCAAAATGTCAAAAAACTAGATCAAAAGGCTATAAAAACTTTGAACTCACTTGGACTCGCCGTTTTTATTTATATCTGAATACTTTTTTGGGAGCGCATACTAGCACGCAAAGGAATCGAAACACTACTAGAGTTGACAACGTGTTGCACACCGGTGTCGAGTAATGACGTGTGCGCAATCTTATCGCCTGCGCGATCTTACACCACCCTACCCTACTATTGACAATAAAACAAAATGTTAAAATATTAATGTGGTTTCTTCAAAACTGTAACTACACTTGGGAGCAAATAAATCGAGCCACTCCTTTTTTTTCGTGTCGTGGTTATTAGTTTTGGTTTCATGGATTATATCTAAGCTGACAAAAAACTACCCTCATTGTAAAGGTCATCAAATAACCTTTTAGGCGATATATGTTTCGAATTGATCTGTTCCATAATAAGTACCAAAAATAATAACAATTATACGTGAAAAATAGAAGTGGCTCGATTTATTTGCTCCCAAGTATATATACTTAACTAACAATTCAAGTTTGAACCGCAGATTACGATAGGAATAAAATATTTGTACATGCACATTCGCACTCTACTAAAAACTGAAGACGGATAATCATTTATCCACTATACTATATATTTATTCACTATATTTCACGCAATGTCATTAGGAGACTCGTAAAAAGTTATTTATGTAAAGGGAAAACTCCAGGGATAACATCAAATAGCTATCGGTCATATCAGCCCGCCCATACTACATCTTTAAAGGATACCCACAGGCCACATCAAGAATTATATTCCTACTAGTTTTTGCCCACAGCTTCGCATGTGTTTTTTTTTTCACACAATTTTTACAACCCCTTCTCGCCCTCTTAATAGCTGAATTTTGGAAAATCCCAAGATACGTAATTTATTATTTCCTACAAAGATTATTTGTACTATTTTTTACCTCAATCAGGCCAGGCAATAAAATTCGCCCCTACAAACTTCAACCCCCGTTACGCCCCTTTTTAGGGGCAGTTTTAAAAATCGAAAAGTCTTTCTTACAAACTTTACCTTAAAGAGTGTTTATGTCAAATTTTAAGCATATAAATCATAGAATAAGAATTTCTATACAAACTTTAACACCCCGTTTGACCCCCTTAGGGAAGGAATTTTGAAAAATCCTTCCTCAGTGCATTCCTACGTTTAAGAGAAACAGTTGTACAAAAATCTCAAAAAAAAATATCTCTAAAATCTATCTATCCCGAGCTATGATCACATGTGTTTACATTTTAGGTCATATTTAGGGTCACGGATTAGGAACTCCATTTTCTGAATTCGTAACTAAAGCCGGAAATTTTTGAAAAAAACTAAAATAAATGTAATTTTGCATAGAACACCAATTATCGATTTTTGAAATTTTAACATTTTCTTTAAAACAGTCATCAGTGACACAAAAAAAAGAAAAGATAAAATCTTACAGGTTTTAATATTCTAATATAACTTGATGTAAGGTTAAGTTAACTATCTAGGTCGTTAAGCAATTAGACAAAAACTTTAGCTGTTAGAAGTTGTAACTAAATATTACGTCTATTTAACCGTCCATTAGCACCTTTTTCGTGTTCCATTTATTCTGTAAAAGATACTTACTATTCTTTTTGTAAGAGATATTTCTTATTTGAGTCAAGAATTTCGTTAACGAATTTCGGGGGCAGGTATTAATTATTTGTCTATCACAAATTATCAATTTGTGTATCATATTTAATTTCATAGTTTGATTGCTTATTTTGAAACTCATGTACCTTAGAGTGAAAACCTCAAAAATGCAATTTGATCATTTTTATTTTATTCACGACGCATACTTAGATACTATAATAAATTATAAGAGAGCCACTGTATGCGAAATTATTTTAGGCGCTGAAATTAAGCATTTATTGGGTATATAAAATTCGTAATAAATACAGGGTGTTAACGAATTCGTGTAATTCCTTCAAACCGCGTGACATACTGGTGACACTGATTGAACCTGCATAGGTTTTTTTTCAGAATCAACAAAAAAAGTTTTCGAAAAATGAACCATGATATTCTGTACTGAGTAATTTTAGCGTCCCAAGTTAACTGACTGCGTGGAGCGATATCGTACTAGTCTTGCCCGTCAGCTGTGTCGCCGTGCCTTCATTTATTTATGCATGGCTTCGAACTTTCCTATCACTAAAAAAAAAATTTGGGAAAAAAGAATCTTTATTTTTTACTAGCTTTCGCCCGCAGCTTCGCTTGCGTGAAATTTTGAACCCGTTAAGTGACGATTTTCCATACAAACTTTCACCCCTATTTAACTCCCTTTGGGGTTGAATTTCGAAAAATCCCTTCTTAGTGGATGCCTACGTTACAAAAGGAACCTACTGTCAAAATTTCAACTTTCTAACCCCAGCGGTTTAGGCTGTGCGTTGATAGATCAGTCAGTCAGTCAGTCAGCTTTTCCTTTTATATGTATAGATTTTTAATCAATCTAAATCCTGTGCGGGGTTAATCTATACCATTAATAGATCATGTGGTTTGAAGGAATTACACGAATTCGTTAACATCCTGTATAATTGCTCGCGACTTCGTCCAAGTGAAAGTCAGTGAAACCACAGGAACCGTGCAATGACCAAATACATTCCCGAGGTTTTCAAACTAAGGCGATGCCAACTTATTTTTCGCTTGCCGCTTTCTCTTTTCAGTGGATAGATTTTCGCTCCAAAGCAACTGTTTCTGGATGCAAAATGATGACTGGAAACAAATTCGAGCCTAAACGAACAAAAGAAACAATGCAAACCAAAACTCTCGGGGCTACTAGGGTGTATAAAATTCACTGAGGCGACACTATAATGTGCACTCTACCTAACGACCTGTATTCTGTTTGCAACAGCTGTATAATGTTCAAACAATTTTGAACTAACAGTCTGGATACCAGCCCGTAAACTGAACATGGACTTCAATAAACGTACAAAGGAGACGTAGCCATAATAACAACGCTTGGTTGGATTGGTGACCGTATGTTGACGTATGTTGTTATTAGCAGAAAGGTCGAAACTGCTGCTTATATCTATCTACATCTGCCGAGCCTTTTTCGATGTTGGGTTCAGCTTAAAGTACTGCCAAATGCGGCTGAAAACCAGTACTTTATGACTACCAAACTGAATTTCGACAAATCGTTCTACAAGATTTTACTTCGAGACTATGGAACTCCGACATTACGCTACTCCGACAATTATGGAACTTCGACACTGGGGTTTAAAGTAACCTAACACGAAGGCGATGACGGGGGCTTCGTTCGCTCACTTTGCTCGCTCACTCTAGCCCACGTCATCCCCTTCGAACCTAACCTATCCGTGTCGGGGTGCCCCAAATTAGGTGTCGAAGTTCCATAATTGTCGGAGTAGCGTAATGTCGGAGTTTCATAGTGTCGAAGTAAAATCTTGTCGTAGAACGATTTGTCGAAATTCAGTTTGGGAGTGGTATTTTACATGGATTTTAGAGTGGAGACCGCGTTTGGGCAAACGTAGTGTGGGACGCCCTGCGGCACGATGGACCGACGATTTGAAAAAGGTGGCTGGCAGCGGATGGATGCGGGCTGCCCAAGACCGGGATGGTTGGCGATCTTTGGGGGAGGCCTACGTTCAGCAGTGGACGGCAATAGGCTGATATGATGATGATGATTTTACATGGAGCGACTGCCATCAGAGCTCCGTAACCCAGTTACTGGGAATTACGATATCCTAAGATTGGAGCGGTTGTCAGACTTTCGGACTTCTGACTACCCGTAACGACTGTCATAGGTATTCGTATAACACCCGGGACCGACGGCTTTCCGAGACATGGAGGGGTCTCGATGTGTAACGAACGATCACCCATCCACGGACTGACCGTGGCAAGCGCAGCTTAACCTTGCAAATCGCGGTTGTTATTTAGCCATGGGTGCTGCTGCCCATCCTGATAAGATAATTCACACGTGCAAGACATCCATGATATAGGGTAATCGTTTCCGGAAAAAACACATAAACTCAGAAAATTGCTGAAGAATACACAAGACAAATACTTAGAAAATCGTTTAGGAAACTACACACACAAGCCTGTTGCTCGAATACGAAGACAATGAAGCCTTGCCTCTCGGGGCCACTAGGGCGTGCAGTGTACTAGGGCAGCTCCGTAATGTGCACTCAGCCTAACGACTTGCATTCATGCCGCGACATCTGTATACGACATACGACACCTACAACGCAATTATGACAGATGACGTCATAATTAAGCGGGAGGAAGTAGGTAAGTTGAAAATGGAATCCTGGTTGAAAATGGAATGACAAAGTTAAAATATTGTTCTTTTAAAGCTATGTTTTGTTTTTCATTTTAATTAAGTAAGCCGTAGCTTACAAGGTATTATTTAGCATACAAAAGGAAGGTTCAATTAACATATTTTAATATTAAGTGTAATCCTCTATTCGTTATTTGCATATATAATTCTTTTAAATCCCTCATTAGATTCATAGATGTATGTATACGTAAGGTTCGTTTTTCATAGCTTTTTCATAATATGACCAGTTATAAAAAGCTTTTTATAAATCAAATTTTGATGTTATATAAAAAAATTGTACATAAAACTTATTTTCAAAACATTCGTTTAGTACTTACCTAACTTTCAATTATATTTTGTTTAAGGCAGATTTTTCAATATTCAAATAACTTTTATGAAAAGGATAAATATTTTGCTTTTTTAGACAAATATGTTCTGACAATTGAATAAAAAACCGTCCAAGCGCGAGTCGGACTCGCGCACGAAGGGTTCCGTACCATTATGTATAAAAACGGCTAGAAATCACGTTTGTTGTATGGGAGCCCCCTTAAATATTTATTGCATTCTGTTTTTTAGTATTTGTTGTTATAGCGGCAACAGAAATACATCATCTGTGAAAATTTCAACTGTCTAACTATCACGGTTCATGAGATACAGCCTGGTAACAGACGGACGGACGGACAGCGGAGTTTTAGTAATAGTGTCCCGTTTTACCCTTTGGGTACGGAACCCTAAAAATCGACCAGTACGGGAATTAGAATTTTGACAACTTTTGTATAGGAAATCTGTCAAAACGTGAATTTATTTCTTAGATAAAACTTATCTAACGTTGTTAAAATCAGCCCTAACTCCATTTATTACATGTAAAAGACATGAAAAGAGTGTTTATATCACAAAGCGTAAATGTAGATACCATATGCAATCGTCATTGTAAGAAAAAGGTCCACATAAAATACTCCCCATCTTCCCTGAATGGAAAAGCTGTGTTTTTATCTTTTTACCTCGGGCTTTTCTCGTGTACCCTTTAGAGTACACAAGTTCAGGTTCGCAGAGAAAGAGAGAAAATAAAAAAGAAATGATTAAATACCGTTAATGTACGTGATGTAACAAAGAGATTTTATAACCAATTTTATTTTGTAATCACAAAGGACGTCTGTGCTTGTAATTTGTTACTTACTTTTGAAGACGTATTTACAAAATTGCTATAAATTGGCTGTATTTTGGTACATTTTCCGATTAGTCAGTGAAATTTTGATAGATGTTATGGTTAGCTACGGATAGACTACTCCTTTGTCTAAAAAAGGTGGGAAAACATTTTTCAATTTATCAATGTATAATTGAATACATTACTTTTCTACCTCCTCCCAGGAAAATACTGAAAATGGGGTGAGTTTCGGTACATATATATTTCTGAAGACTTCAAGGATTTTAATAAATAAATACAATACCATTAACAGACATATTTATGTGAAAATTGTGGAGAAAAAAAAAATAAGGAAATGTTTGGAATATGCACAGGAAAAGAAAAAAATTGTTTTGTTTTTTTTTTTTCATATATTTTGCTAGACAGATGAACCTTAACAATGTGAAAATAAGATTGATTTTCCATCAGTCATGTTACTATCGGCCATCATCGTGAGTTGAATCGAATCGCTTGACAGCAGAAATAAGCGCCGTCACAAAGATTTGAATTGACTTAACTTGAAGATACGATTCCATACTAAGGTACGATGTGTGTGGGCTCCATATCGTAATTTTACTTTTTCCCCATAATTAAAAGCGTCCCTAATACATTACATTACATCATAAAATGTATATAATGTAGGCATTAAGCTGAAATATGAGCATAAAGTTATTCAAATCATGGCAGCTTCATTCTAGCTTAGTCCGAGTATATTGAGGTCAGTTTCTAGTCTCACCACATACTGCTGAATATTAAGTATTTTACACGAAACTGCTGTATAGCCTTCGTAATACAAATATGGTCTTTGTCTTGAGAGATACCTCTATATTTAAGATTGTTCGTGCATATCTTATCTATAACCTGCCTGTATAGAATGTTATAGGCAAAGACCGATATTTAATAAAAAGTGTAATTATATTAAGTGGTCATCCATAAATTACGTCACACGTCAGGGGGGGTCAACGAAGTGTGATATTGTGTGACAAGGGAGGGGTCCTAAATTTCGTGGCGTCACATTTAAAATATATCTAAGTATTAAATGGAAATAAAACAAATTTCGGAACTGCTGTTTTAATTTAGTAGGTAATTTCTAGATATAAAATTGCAAAATATGTGAAGTCACACTGGGAAGGGGGGAGTGAAATTCGTGTGACGTAATTAATGCATGGCCCCTAAGTGTCCCACTGCTGGGCAGGGGCCTCATCTCAGAATGAGAAGGACTTAGTCCTTATTCCACTACACTGGCCTGGTGCTGTTTGGCGGACTACACACACCAGCCAGAACTTTATGGAGTCCTTTCAAGTGTGCCAGTTTCCCTCACGATGTTTTCCTTCACAGTTAACGCAAGTGATAATCAAGTTCTGAACCACACGTGAATTCGAAAAGTCAGAGATGCGGGCAGGGTTCGGATTCGATTGTAGGAAAAAATATAGATTAAATCCAATTTATTAAATCCGTTCCATTACGAACTAAGGCACAATATTCTCTGAGTACTTTAACAACCATACTGCGATCGCCAACCCACCTGCCAAGCGTGATGATTACGGCAAAGGGGGCCTTTTGGGAGTGGCCTATTTCCAGCAGTGGACGACTTTCGGCTAAATGATGATGATGATGATGACGGACTAAGACGTCCGTTCTTCTTCTTCTTCTATCGTGTCGGCACGAGCTATACGAGAACAGCTCATGCCGTGGTGAAAAGATTAGCCAGTTAGCAAGGTTGGTAGCGAGGCTGACTGCCCAGGGTGCGCCGGACACACCTATGTATCGTCACTCGTGGAGGCTCTTTTCATGCACCCTGTCCGTTGCATGCATGACGTCCGTTTATACTTAATATACAATTCTTAGTCCGTGAGGAGACCTTTTTAACCCTTTGTCCGCCACGTCAAAAAAGCGTGCTCTCGGCGCCAAGCTACGATTTCATCCTTTAAGTCTGTCATGTAGTCGTGACCGTGGCGTGCTGGACACATTTTACTTTGTCATGTATACATGACAATGGTGGTCAAAAGATTAATACATATAAGATTACATTTCTAGTAAATAAATAAAATAATTCTTATCTACAAAATGTAAACAAATCAAAATTTCTGTTCCAAAAGCGACATCTGCAACGCTAGCTAAACTAAAAAAACTAAATCAATTAAAAGTTGTCTACAACGTTATTTTTAGTATATACAAAAACCGAGACACCCCAACAAGATTTTCATCAGAACTGCCTGAATATGTGTTTTTTTTTAATAAATCTCCAAGTTACACCGTAGTTTATGTGGCGTTAAGTTCCCTAGTAAAGTGTGAAATGCCTGAGATGTGCTATGCAGGGGTTGTCTAATACAACGAAACTGACCGAGCGGACCATCTCAAGCCTCAAGGTGTCTATTCCTGTCAACTATTAGGGGTAGAAACCTACTGAAACAAAATTGAAATTTACGAAAAAAAAAAGAAAAAAATGTGGTGTAAAAAATATGTCAATCGATTCTCCTAGTGATTCTGAACAAACTAGTTTCAGGTTTAGTATATACTAAAACTAAGCTTGTATATTTCCAAAAACCGTATTTAAGAACGCTTTTACAGATAAGCTTAGGTGAAAAGCAAAATTACGATAAGCGGACGACCCACACTCACACGAGTAGCTTTATCTTCAAGTTAGGTCAATTCAAATGTTTGTGACCGTGGAGTATTGACCGCTTATTTCTGCTGTCATCCGACTCGAGTCCACTCACAATGATGGCAGACATTGAAATTACAGACGAAAAACCAACCTTATTTTCACTTAGTTAGGGTTCATCTGACTAGCAAAATATATGAGAAAATTATAAAACATATTTCAAATGTTTTCCTATTTTTCTCTCCACCTTTTCAAGGTAACTATGGTATTGTATTTATTAAAACTCTTGAATTCTTCAGGAATTCATACCGAAACTCACCCAGTTTTCAATATTTTCATGGGAAACGGCGGAAAATTGATATTGTTTAGTTATAGAGTAGTCTATCCGTAGCTTGCTAACATCTAGCCAAGCTTCACGGATTGGTCGGAAAATGTACCAAAAAACAGCTTACTTATAATAGACTAGCTTTTGCCCGCAGCTTCGCTTGCGTGGAATTTTGAATCCGTTAAGTAACGATTTTCCATACAAACTTTCATCCCCTATTTAACTCCCTTAGGGGTTGTATTTCGAAAAATCCTTCCTTAGGCCTTGTCTACATTATAAAGGGAACCTCTGTGCAAAATTTCAACTTTCTAGGTCCAAGGGTTTGTGCTGGGCGTTGATGAGTCAATCAGTCAGTCAGGACTTTTCTTTTTATTTATATAGGTTTGTAAATACGTCAGTTATAAGTAAACAAGCTATAATATGTACAAAAAAATTAGAACAATGAATACATACGTGATCTAATTTATACCTTCGAGAATTTTCCGCACCGAAAGCTATTCTCTCGTCTTTCAGATTTACCTATTCACTTTGTACCGAAAAATCTTTCTTAAACGTAGCCCAAGTAGAAATTGATACCCACAATTTTTCTTGAGGTTCCTAGCATTAGAAAATTCGAGAATAAGGCGAAGGCGAGGTGTATAGCCGTAACAATAATTCACTGAATGAAATATTGCCAACACCCGTGCTACATTCCGTCGCCTCCATCAGTATTCAGAATATGCTTAATGTTAGTAGGTGTCCAGTAATTTATGATCTTGTAAAAATACTTAATGTTGCTTTTTATTATTTGTGTTCCCCCTAATGTGCCTGGGGAACAGTTATTTCGTAAGGAATCTAGCTAATATACAACTTAATTTATAGTATTTTACAGCCGTAGTTCATAGAGTGGAATGTTTATTAATTAACTTTTTATAAATGACTAGCCGTATGCCCGATGGAATTTGCCGTACTCCAAAAATGACAAACTTTTATTTAATCCCCTTACCCATCTACCTATCCAACTTCCTTACATTAAGGAACTCCTGAGTAAAATTAATGCTTCTAGTCCCATCGGTTTAAGCTTTACGTTGTCTGTCAGTTACACTGACAAGTAGATTTAGCCTCTCATAATATATTTTTTTATACTTAGACTATAATTAAATTTACTGTATGACTTTGCAAGTCAATTCAAATTAAACTGCAACATTTCTTAATTATGACTTTAGTTACTACTTCATACATTAACATAATATAGCCGTTGTAATTTAAACAATAGGTCTTCTACAATTTAGCTGTTCCTGCTATTTTCTGCACCACTGAACTCCACAACCAAGTGGAGAGTATATAAAGGTGTCTTGAAATAATATGTAAATGTGGCGTCATACAGATCGATCGACACATAGCCGGGGCATCGCGCTGCTAACACTGTACACTGTATGTTCTATTAACCTGTGCCTTGACGGAGTTGAACAACTCTGTCGTATACATGAAGGCGTCGTCGTGATGCATGGTTCGGGCCACCTCAGTGCTCTCGCTTCCTTTACTGTGCAAGACTATATTGTCTCCTATGTGCCTTGAAGGAGTTCCACGACACTTTCGTTTACTTTATTATATGAAAGGGAATGAGTATATGGTATGAAAGAATGAGTATATGGTATCAAGTGCAAGTCGTGGTCTTACGCTAATGTGACGTCACGTAGATCGACCTGTGATGCATGGCCGGGGTCAACTCGCTGCTAACGTTTCCTTTACTGTATAAGTGTGCGTCCTGAGTGAAGGCGCACGAGCGGATTGCGGAGCGGCTTTATCGTGGCTTTACCGTCGATACCTGTCCTTAGTGCACGCGGGAAAATTGACGCGTACGCGCGTGTTTAGTGTTTCGTTTATTTTACTTTGGTTTTAATAATGTCGATATCAAAATTCAAACGTTTCGAACATTTATTTAGTGCGCCGTTCATTCCGCTTGCGCGGTGCGACGTCACTCAGGACGCACACTAAGACTATATTTTAAACACTGTGGATTGAAGGAGCTCCACGACCCTTTAGAGTATATGAAGGTTTAGTAGTATGCAGATTCCTTTACTGTATGGAACTACAGGTGTAAACGAATTCGTGTAATTCCTTCAAACCGCGTAGTCTGCTGGTAAGACAGTGATTATTTTCAGATACAGCATTTTTTTTCTCTTTCTGAGTCATTTTAGTGCCCCAACTTAACTGACTGCACGGGGTGCATGAAAAGAGCCTTCACGAGTGACGATACTTCAGTACGTCCGGCGCACCCTGGGCAGTCAGCCCCGCTACCAACCTTGCTGACTGACTAGTCTTTTCACCACAGCATGAGCTATTTTTGTATAGCTCGTGCTGACACGAGAGAAGAAGAATTGACTGCTCCGCAGCAATATCGCGCTAGTCGTACCCGCCAGCTGTGTTGCCGTGCTTTCATTAATTTATGCGTGGCATCGAAATGTTCTATCCCATATTTCTTTTTGTATTTTTTTAAATTTTTATTTTATTTATCATTTTTATTAGGTTGATTAATAACGACGGTTTTTTTCAATTTCATTTATCCTTGCTATATCCGTGTGTGATTTTAAAGAATTGCACGAATTTGTTTCCGTTCTGTATATTATATACACTGTGTCTTGAAGGCGTGTGGAGCTCCTTTCTAACCCTATATCCTCTACAGTGTAGAATATTATGAAACCGTTGTGGTAATATGCAAATGTGCTGACGTCACGCAGATCGACCGCTGATACATGACCGGGGCCAACTTGCTGTTAACATTTCCTTTACTGTACAACGCTATACAGACTGCTTTGAGATGGGGCTAAGGTCAGCCACCTTAGCTGTTGTAGCTACAGAAAAACGTTCTATAACTTTCAAAGATATTTTTAATTATAATTTTACACTTAACGTTCGCGTGTTTTTTTTTTTTGCGAAATTTTATGTTATTGGCTTGCTGTATGTCTTGGTAAAGACTATGACTGCAGCATGCAATTTTTATATGTATAAATAAATATTGCAAACTGTATTTACAGATTTTGATAAAATACAGTCAGCGAGAAAAGTGAAAATTCTCACGGCTAAAAAAAATACGCTAGTTGATCGACTCAGGTTCCATTCTGATATTTTTTTTTACATTTATTTATATTACAATCATTTTGCCAAAGAATGGTATGTATGATATTGCGGGCTGATTACGACAATATATCCCGTACGGTTATTTCTTATAACATAATAGCATAATCAGTCCATTACTAGCCCACTGCTGGGCACGGGCCTTTGCGAAGAATTAGAAGGATACAAGCCTTACTCTACCACGCTGACGTGGTACGATTGGGTGGACTCCATGGCACACACCATCGAGAACTTTTTGGAGCCCTCTGAGGTGTGCAGATTTCATCACGATGTTTTCCTCCACCGTTAACGCAAATGATAATCAAATTCTGATCCACATATCAATTCAAAAAGTCGGAATTGCGGGCCTGTGTCGAACTCAGACATTTCCTCCATAGAAGGCAAGCGTTCAACGCTAGAGTATCACTACTTTTTAGGGTTCTGTACCCAAAGGGTAAAACGGGACCCTATTACTAAGACTCCACTGTCCGTCCGTCTGTCCCTCTATCACCAGACTGTATCTCATGAACCGTGATAGTAAGACAGTTGAAATTTTCACAGATGATGTATTTCTGTTGCCGCTATAACAACAAATACTAAAAAACGGAATAGATAAAGGTACGGAACCCTTCGTGCGCAAGTCCGACTCGCACTTGGCCGGTTTTTTTAGCTGATATGATGATGACCATAAATATGTATAAAAATATGATGATACATCATAATATAGAGCTGTGAGAAGTACTTACTAATTTGATAATGAACGACACGAGAGCGACACGGAAGTCACCCGTAGAAGCTAATAACATGTATGACAATCTTTGTTGTAAACTTTATAAGCTATTATATAAATTCTATATTGCAATTAGTATTAAAAATAATAAACATTGTAAGTATACAGGAGTGATCTATTATTAACTATTTTACAAACTGATAGACAATAGACAAATAAAATACCCAACAAGATAATGATTAAGTAGTTGCCTGTATGACGAACACTTTGTGTACCTATTATAGGCGTGCTGCATGCCTATAATAGGTACATGCATGATGCATGTCAGCACCCTTATTATAAAAGATTTTACTATAGTTTTACATGACATGTATTACTATTGGTATATCAATAAATAAATAAACAAGACAATTTAACTTTATTTTTTAGTATGATTATGTTTGTAAAGTGCTAGACAGAAATTTAATTCATGAGAGATAAGGCCGAAAACATATTACAAGATTTTTTTGTCAGATAATTCTTACTTGACTGCCTCGTTGGTCTAGTGGTCGCAAGCGCGACTGCGGAGCGTGAGGTCTTGGGTTCGATCCCCAGGTCGGGCAAAGTGTTATTGGGTTTTTCCGTGTGGAATTTCTCAGTAGCAGCCCGGAGTCTGGATTTGTGCCCGGTTGATGGCAATAGGCTCGCCCCCTATTACATGGGACTTAAACATAACGGCGAAACGTGGGTGTACTATACACCTCTGCCAACCCTTCGGGGAATAAGGCGTGAAGTTATGTTATGTTATGTATAATTCTTACAATATGCGGACGGCCTAAAATGGTGTATTGTATATTAATTCATTTTAATCATAGCTCCGCTTTGTACGATTGGAATACAATAAAGAACATTTGATATGACGCATTATATCCTCTGTAAAGTACAAAATAAACGATTCTCATAAATAATCGTAACAAAGAAACCCGTATTAACTTATTTGTCGTAAAATATGGCCTAAAGGAGTCCCACCAAAAGTTTCTTCAACCGCAAAACCCAGAAGTTTGAATTGTGTCTTTATAAACGAGGATATCCGACATAATAAAGGCTTATTGAAACTTGTAATATCCAGGACAGAGTTCAATTAACTGTTTAATGCCTAAAAATATCCATTATGGTCCAAACAAAGAGGACAATGAACCTGGAATCAATTAGTAAAAGGTCTGATGTCTTATTGATAACTTATCTTTTATTCAATAACTTTCTTTACAAAAGAAAAAAACTTGTACCATTTTTATAAGCATTCTCAACATTTCTAATTCATGAAACTTGTAACGCAAGGTGGCACCTATCCTTATAAATTATTCTCGACCCCACTCCGGATCCTATCCCTTTGTTGCGTATTACTTTTAACGACCTTTTCAAAGACTATCTCATGTATAAAGTGCCTACTTGTTTTAATGTATTCAATACAAGTCTTAACATATATAAACACAATTCAGTAACACAATAAATAAACGCTTAGAATGACAAATGTGCGACAAACGTGTAGCTTCGTAAATACGGGGGAAAAACAAACATGCCAAGTAAACAAAGTAGTCTTAGCATCTGGCACTTGATCAATATTCGTGTCCTTGACATTAGAGCAAACCACTCGCATCCGAGCTCTCAATACCTATTCATATCTCGTTATTCAATATTCACCCACCTTATGGTAGCGCTGCGAAATAATTCAGCACTGCTATTTCAGTTATAGACGTAGCACACAACTTGGTATTCCACTAAATAATTCCGTTAATTCAATATCCTCGCACAGTCACTGGCAAAATAATTTCGGCTTGCCGTAGCGGCGTAGTTGCGAGTCGCTACGTGTCGTAGCGTCGCGTAGCGTACGGACGTAGCAGCGCACGAGAGCGAGTCGACTGGCCGCCCGCCTGCTATCGCGGACACGGATTGCCGTACACAGGGTACTTACGGTGTAGAGATAAATTTTCCTTTGCCGTACGGCAGTATGGTAGGTTAGTTTGATTGTTCGAGGTTGTTCTAACGAATACGTTCTTGTTTGAATAGATAAAATATTAATTTCGGTTTTTATTTTTGGCATTTGTTTGTTGCAAAGAGTTGAATCAATTCAATAATAGGCATGATGGTTACTTATTATTTGCTTGAATTTTTTTAATTGATTGTAAATCCTCATACTTTATTAACATTCACCAAAAACAAAACAATCTATAGATGTAGATCGATGTATTTCTTATTAATAATTTAATAGATACTACTTACTACTACATCCATTCCATAAATTCATACAAAAGCATTAGAATAATGATAAAAAATATTCTCGCTATACTATTTTTCTAGGCCATAATCATAACCACGAACTCGATAACATATTTCACGTTCTCCAACCACCGAATAATTTAACAACACCGACAGCATCTGTGCTCGCATACTACTCTGTGCATCAAGGAGTCGCGTGTTGCGCAGGCGCGTGTGACGTCAGCGCGTCCCCCCGCGTGTCGCTTGCCTTGTGCCGCCCACACAGAGCCGGACCGCGGCGCGATCCACCAGCTCCATACATCACTGCCCGCCACACGACCAACGTGATAGAATGCTAGTGAAGAAAAAATGCAATGGAAAAATATACTGACAGAGTAAACTATTTCAGTGGTACATAAACATTTTTCCTGAGTTGTTTTATTGATATAATGCTGCGTTCGACACAGTGTATTCCTCGCAATTTTAATTGGAATTGCGGCAAAAATAATATTAATGCTTTAAGTTTTTCTTAGAAGATTTAGTATTTTTCTCCGCATCACATTACCTACGTAGTTCGTGATGACTTAGCAACAATTAAATATAACTTGAATGGTTGTGGGCGTTGTGGCGAAGTCTTTTGTAAATAGAACAGTTAGTTTTTTGAATATTCTTATTACATTCTGAGAAAATACTTATTACATTAAAAAAAAGGAATCTAAAGCTAGAAAAAATATTATTGTGGATCACATCACGAAAACGTATAAATATGTAGATTACCAAGTGCAAACGATCATGCTGAAAATAGTTTAGGAAAGTGCTTATGTATGTAAACGTCTATAACAGTGGATTACACATACACATTTATGTATTCGATTGCAAATACTGTTGTTGGTAACCTAAATGATATTAAAATGTAATATAAGTACTCATCTATTTTCAATTTACCTGACGGTTGTTGTACCGAATCTTAGAACAACCAGGTCGACGCCGAGTCATTGATGACCGCGTTGCTCTATGTACCTACCAATTGTTTCCGGCAAATAAGTCATCACCTCCTTTTTTCACCGCTGTGGGTATTATAAAAAGTGATGAAGCTAAGAGGAGTGCTGCTCGTGTAATCTACTGCAATCTCCAATCCGTGCTGTCAAGTGCGGTGATTATGGCAATGGGGCATTTAACGATCAATCACTGGCAATATGATTTTAGTTGTTAATGAGAGGATCTTTCGAACGAAGAACCAGTGGATATTATAAAAAGTGATGAAGCTAAGAGGAGTGCTGCTCGTCCTCTTGTCTAATGCGATCTGCAATCCATGCTGTCAAGTGCGGTGAATACGGCAATGGGGCATTTAACGATCAATCAATGGAAATATGATTTTAGTGGTTATTGAGAGGGTCTCATTAACCAGTGGATGTTTCGTTAAAAAAGTAACGACATGCACTATCGCCATATAATGGCAAGCTTTTATCAAATTTCTCACAATACTAATTTCAATTACGCTTTTAAGTAATAGTACTTTCAAGTGTACCGTTCCTGTAGTCTGTCATAATGTAATCCCAGGAGCCTATTTGATATTCTTTCCAACATTCTTTTTTCTGAATAGTTCAGAATATGTAGTTACATCAATTTATATGCAATAGATTGTCAAACAAACCGATAAGCCACATGATGGTAGTTGATTTCCGCTACCTGTATACACTACAATACCAAGAAGATTACTGATGCGTTGCCAACCTTAGAGATAAAGTTGTAAACTTTCATTCACCTGTAATTTCAAAAATAATCCACAGATCTGTGTTTAACTGCACAGGTGTTGAATAGCAATTGTATTTAGCCTGTCAGTCACCTGCAGCCGTCGTCGGTCGCACGGTAGCCGCGCGTCATAGTAGTGCGACGTCTGACGTGGCGCATACCTGCTGGTTGTTGCAATATTTAATAATACAGTATTGTTAGTCTCCTATTATAGTTTACTAGCTTTCGCCCGCAGCTTCGCTTGCGTGAAATTTTGAACCCGTTAAGTGACGATTTTCCATACAAACTTTCATCACCTATTTAACTCCGTTAGGGGTTTAATTTCGAAAAATCCCTTCTTAGTGCATGCCTACGTTACAAAAGGAACCTACTGTCAAAATTTCAACTTTCTTACCCCAGCGGTTTAGACTGTGCGTTGATAGATCAGTCAGTCAGTCAGTCAGCTTCTCCTTTTATATGTATAGATAGGTTCGAATCAAGGTATACAGAAAGTAGGGGATAGACTATAAACACAGAATATATATAAGCTAAAGTAGTACCTACTTCAACTACCTACAATCGTCCGAATTGACGCACTCACACAGACACACACTGCAACAAGACTTCTAAGGTAAGTTCGGGATACAGTCACATACAAAAACAAAAAACTACCCAATAAACAGTGCGTGGCTGTGTGAGTACTTCAATTCAGGCGATTATAGTTAGTTGAGGTACTACTTTAGCTTATACATATATCTACTGTGCTATAAATATGTCCGAATATCATAATCATGTTATTAGCCTTGACCTTAACTCTTAGTGAGTATTTTTAATTATTTCCAGGCTCATTATCATCATCATCATTCAACCGAAAGACGTTTACTGCTGGACATAGGCCTCCCCCAAGCAGCGCCACATCGACCGGTCCTGTGCATCCAGCGGATTCCCGCGACCTTCACCAGATCATCAGTCCACCTTGTGGGAGGCCTACCCACGCTGCGCCTTCACTTCGCAGAACCTTTTGGCTACATCGGCCATCCGTTATGCGAGCAATATTTCCAGGCTCATACTCAGATCTAAAGACAATATTATTGTTAAAACTATAACAGGTTGCTTTAATCGTGTTCTTAAACGTTCTAAAGATCGATTTATTAATCGTCAAATAACTTTTATCTGAGGAATAATTTTAACGTTTTAACAGCTTTTGTAAAGAAATTATTTCAAAACCGCTATATTAATTCTTCAGATTAAGTTATTTGAATATTGAAAAATCGGCCCTAAGTGTAATATTTTTTTGAAAATATTTACTTTCTACAAGTATTGTGAACAAAGTGGTGGAATACGTAATATCCGTACGTTCCGTAGTAAATACGACCCAAAATCGTGTCTTGCAATACGTTTACTTACATAATAATTACATTTCGTCTCTCAGTAGAGACACAAATCTTGCTTATACAAACCTCGCACAACTTCAATAAGATCTTTCATCCGTGTAATGGGCTGTATTTCTAACAGAATCAAAATAAAATAACTGAAGCAAAATACAGGCGAGTGTGAGTGAAGCAATGTATGGTGTCGAGACGCATCTGAGCGGAATTCTATGATGGTCATATAAAAGGAAGGGACCGGAGTTTTCTCCGAGCCCTTTCTATTTGGGGTTGTCATCGGACCCCCGCTGTTACACTGACCCTCGCGAGGGGGCCAGCGGTGCAAGTGAGCTACTTACGTCATAAAATGTTTTTCTTTTTTGTTTTATTGGGCGTCCGTTCGGGTTTTTTTTATATGGTTGTAGTATGCTTGGAATTTACTATATTTGGAAGTTGTGGCACGCATGTATGACATTATAATAACTCATATATAATACGTTCCTTGCTGGATTCTAGGGGTTAGGTTTTATTTTATTCATTACATATTAAGCTCTTAATAATTGCTTGTAGACCCCTAAATAAAATTAAGATACTTTTTCATTCCTAAAATATACACTAATTTGTTTTCTTCCTCGCTCTGGTTCCAAAAAGGAGGTATCTCTAAAGTTCAAGGAACGTAGCTATAAATATATAATGTAAAAATTATTCAAAACTATTACAGAAAGTCGCTACGAATTGGGTCTTCCAAGTAAATAAAGAAATATTTAGGCTACTTCGTTTGACAGACAATAATAATTACGACTATTACGCCATTAAAGACATCATTATTTTCTTCGCTGGTATATTTTATTTCTATGCTAATAATAAGAATGAAACAAATTACATTGTCAGCTGTTTGTCCCTCACAATAATAAGATAGTAAAATTCAGTGAAGGAAATAGCTTATTGTGGTGCTCGTACTCTACGAACTAGCAACACATCATTGCTTAGGCAGAACTCAGACTAACGTTTTTTGCCACGCGACACTATTTTTCTCTTCAAATCGCTGTTTGACTAACCTCTGGTTTTTGAATTGGGGGGATACTAGGATAAGCAGTACTTAAGGAACATTTGAATACGAAGTTGTCAAAAAAATGACGGATTTTAAAGCATTTTTTGACAACTCCGTACTCAAATACCACTTAAATATTGCTTAACCCGAATTCTCAATTCAGAAATCGGAGGTAAGTATTCTCAATTCAGTATATTTTTTCTTAAATGGAATTTTTCTATTTTGTTCTCATTATTGATTGAACTAGACGAAAGTGATATTGAGTGCCAACTCCAATTATTACACCAATTCGCAATCAATAATAAAAGTCACGACTCATAAAAAAACACATTATTACAAAAAGAATAGCACAAAATCATTAATCACAAATAGTTCCCCTACCCGCTTGCTCTCGCGCCGCAGACCTCACAGAAAGATTGGGGGCTATTAACAGAAATGTGCTAGTGATCGCGTGATACCGTCCCCCGTCCGATGTCGCCTCGTCACCGTCGCATTGTATCAACTGTTGTCACGGCCCTTATTAATGCGTGCGTCTCGTCAACTGGTATTAGAATAAAAATGATTTGAGGAGATTAGAAAAATTAGAATGCACATTATGAATTTGCGTTCCTATTATGTTTACCTACGTCAGTTGTGTCATTAAAAAATATGACAATTCGTTTTGAAATTCAAGCCGATTAAGGTGACTCCTCAAATATTTTTTGTAGGTTTAATGATCGTCCGCCTTTTTTTACCCGACTGCGTGACAGCTAAAGCAGTGTTATTCCTCTTTGACATTGCCTGTCATCGACAATTAGTTATTTAGCTCGAATGTCATAGTTTTTTGTTGGCGCTTTTTATGGTTCACGTGCACAAGAGTCGACCATTTATTTGCGAAATCTGTAAGTTTTATACTAACACAATACCCTATTGTGTTTGTTCGTATAGTGATTACTCAGCAAGGGTAGTAATTGAGGCGATAATTAAAATGTCTGGTGGCAAAATAATGTTTCATATATCGTCTCTAAATACCTAAAGTTAAAGTGAGAGAAAGATGTATGTATCGGGTCTGACGCAGAATGTGCATTCGCAAAATATGCACTTGACGGAAAATGTGCATTTCGCTATAGGTGCACTTCTCATAACGGACACTTCTCAAAATGGGCACTTCTCAACACGAGTACTTCGCAAAATGTGCGCATTTTGTAATTTGTGGTTATCTACGGATATGCAAAATGATCTCCAAATAAAAGTCTCTTGCTTTTCGAAAAGTATTTAATGTGATTGTCACTACATAGTATAAAACAAACTCGCTTCCCGCTGTCTGTCAGTCCCTATGTATGCTTAGATCTTTAAAACTACGCAATGGATTTTGATGCGGTTTTTTTAATAGATAGAGTGATTCAAGAGGAAGGTTTTATATGAATAATACATGCATATTATAGTATAAAAAAAACGCGGAATACGCGATAAACGACACCCACGCGGGCGAAGCCGCTCGCGACCTCTAGTTGTTTATAAAAATCAAAAGATTTTCATTTTGCATATCCCTAACCACAAATTACATAAAGTCAAAGTCAAATAGTTTTTTATGATTTTTTAGTAGACCAGATCACTGGTGCTTTCAAAAGGTCAACACTAGGTGCTCGGTTCCCAATAGTAGGTCCTTTGGAGAAGAACCGGCAAGAAACTCCATAGACACTCTTTTAAAAAGTAAGCATATATGCACATTTTGCGAAATGCTAATTTGGATAAGTGCACCTATTGCGAAATGCACATTTTGTATCAAGTGCACATTTTGCAAGGTGCACATTCTGCATCAGACCCGTATAGAAGGCGCCGGATACTAAATGTTACAAAGACAAAAAGTCAATGGGCAACATAGTCCTAGTGTCAAAATGTACAAATTGCCTAGTGCCAAAATGTCATTTTGCCCAAATGCCACTATGATAGAATGCATTAAAGCTGTAATGTTCAATTGTACAAATTGCCTAGTGCCAAAATGTAATTTTGCCCAAATGCCGCTATGATAGAACAAATGAAATGACATTTCAATCATCTTTTTCAAGGATACCGGACTTTCAAGAAGTATTTATACTCAAAGAGATTAGATAGAGATTTTAATTAGATATCCAGTGCAGAGAAGTATGTTGTTGTTGATATCAAGTAAGTAGAAGATAAGAAGGCTTAGTCGTTAGTGATCCTACCTTTGAAGCCCAGGGTGAGTTCGAATCTTGACTGTGTGACAATTGGACCACGATGCATTTTGGCATAATTGTGTTTTAACTTTTGTACATTTTGACAATCTAACAATTAGACCCTTACGCATTATATCACAATTACTTTTTGTCGTTTGCACATTCATATACATTAAGACATTTGTACATTTTGACACTAGGACTATGTTGCCCATTGACTTTTTGTCTTTGTAACATTTAGTATCCGGCACCGTATAGAATATGTAATTCCTACTATTAATATTGCGAGTGGCTAACTACCCGTCACTACATAGATAAATACACAGTTGCATGCATTTAATCCTAATGGCTCCCGTAGACACTCGAACATCAATTATTATTGATGGATTACTTAATAATAGATGAAAATCTTGTATTCAAACAGGGCGATGTACGTAAGGGTTGTGTTTAAGTAAAAGCTATTAAATTGGATGCAGCACCTGTGTCTGGCTTGATTACTTTGTTAGAGGAAACTATAATGATAATAAACGGTAATGTAGAAAACCAAACAATAGTCATTATAAATATTATGTACACATTTTCTAAAGGCGTGTTAAAGAACAATGTTTGAATACATCTATAAACAAGTTATGCTCTGCTCAACGAAAGATGAGTCCTAAGTCCTGACATAGCGGTCAGTTTGTAAATAGTAAGGAGACTGCTCTCAAAAAAAAAGGAAACGACATCATCAAAAATCGTAAAATATCTTGTTTGGTGATAGAATCTTTACGGTCCACCTGGCTAGCTACCACCCTCACATTAAAGTCCGGCGCCAAGCAGTTTACTGTGTTCCGTCGTGTGTATGTGAGAACCAGAGGGGTATAGGAGAATCCCTCTATATCTCTGTTACTTGGATTCGTGTGTTCCATCTTAGACTCTGTCTGCGCTTACCATCTGGTGCGACGAGGGTCAAACGCGACCAAGTCAAGTAATAAAACATAAAAAAATGAAACGGTATAACCCACGTTTTGTTTTTTAAAAATATTTGATATTCTTTGTACGGTAACATTTTAAATTGTAAAAAATTCCAGGACTTACCTAACGTTGAAAAGAGTATAGTTGTTACCTTATTCTTTCAAAACTTGAAAAGGCATCAAAAACTTTATTTAATTAGTTGATTCCTTTGTCCTGACTTGCCATTCTGGGCAAGTTTCCTACAACACTGTAAAAAATACCTAGAGTCTGTGCGAAAAGAGAACCGTCGTGGCGTAAAAAGGAACTAACATTCAGATTGCATTTACTGAGTAACATAAGTTTACTACAAACACGTTAACGTGTTAAACCGTGAAGTTGAACAATATATAAACGGTAATTATAAACTGCGGCGCGCTCAAATCTATGACGGTTCTCTTTCCGCACAGACTCTATCCCGCTATTATTGTACATTTTTGTGAAGATGTTTGGATCTTTAGATATTTGTATGTTTCTTACTCAATCACGCATAAACGGCTCAAGTAAATTGGCACACAGATAGACCAAGGGGTCTAATAACTCAACTTTTGATGAAACATGTTTCGTTCCATATTCGAATCATAACTGCAAATGGGCTGCACATCGGTCGGCATTTGACACGATGTTGCACAGACTGCATCCTTATTGCCTTCAAGCTGCATTTGGCAGTTGCATGGTTTACAGTTTCGACTGGATTTGCAGTCTATACTTGCAGTTATGATTATGAAACCGAAATTTGTTTCACCAAACGCGGCGTTATTAGCCTCTTCATGTCTTGGATTAGCATATAGGATACATCATAAATGGTATGTCTACACCAGAGGGCTAATTCGACTAACAAAATCGTTGCCAAACGCAAACGAACCACAACTGTCAGTCAGTTTTTGTTTACGAAAACTGTCAAAATTATTGCTTTTGTTTTTTGTGTCAAACAATTTGACAGCTTTCGAAAACGAAAACTGTTTGAATGAACGGTTCAACCTTGGTTCGGTTGCGATTTCTTTTAGGATAATTGGGACCCAGTGCGCTTTCATGTTCATCTTGCGCTTTCAACTTTCAATTCCTCTTGCGTCAAACGCATGCAATATTGATTGCCATAAGACGCACGCAGCTTATCGTCTACACCGGTGCGCCTCGGTCAGTCGTCAGTCGACATACATTAGACGGTGTAGGGACACTGCTGACGCATTCGATTTGTATACAGGCGCTTTACTGTATATTAGCGCGGCACAGCAGTCGTCTCGGCACTCATTCAGTTAGGTCGTTCATAAGTAGTATGTAGTTGAGTCCAAATGTATTTATATTGTGTAACTGGCCAGTAAAGATATTATATAGAAACGTGTCAAGTATTATTAGTTAACCAATACACAACGCTCATGACCCCCACATTGGTGACCCCGACGGGGCATTATTAGCGTGTGCTAAGGCATGGCATATTAGCGTGCGCTAAGGCATGCGCTTTTGTCGAACTAGTATTAAGGCATGCGCTATGGCGCTTCACGCATGCTTCAGACGAAGACGCAAGATGAACATGAAAGCGCACTGGTGTAGACATAGCTATAGGGTACATTAAGTAGTTCTCGTAGGATGCAAGTAAAACCGCGAGCAACAACAAGTTTCTTGCATCAAACGAGTAGTATTAATTATAGTCTCTTTAAACCACACGACACGTATGCTCCTCTACAAACACACTGCTGCTAAACTAGGATATGTTCTAATTCGAATATCTTCATAACTGTGTGTCTCTAAAGCTTTGACTACCAACCCAAGTCTTTGAGGCTTCAGCGAACTGACAGTTTTTAATGAGTTCCCGTCACGATTAGACTGTCTTGAATGTCTTGGTACACATCGTAAACAAGCTGTGCCAGTTTCTACCTTTTAATTCCTCTTTTGATTTTTTAATGAATGTAATTTACATTTTGATATTAGATCTGGGTTAGCTGATGCAGCGATATGAAAAATGTGTAGCAAGATGACCAGAAATGTATACTTAGCAGCAAATAAATCGAGCCACTTCTATTTTTCGCGTAATATTGTTATTATTTTTGGTACCTATTATGGAACAGATCAATTCGAAATATATATCGCCTAAAAGGTTATTTGATAACCTTTATAATGAGGGTAGTTTTTTGTCAACATAGAATATAATCCATGAAACCAAAACTAATAACCAGGACACGTGAAAAAAGGAGTGGCTCGATTTATTTGCTCCCAAGTGTAGATGAAATGCAGAAAATATATGACGTCAGGCCGGATATATTTATGATAATAATTATTATCAAAAACATGTTATGCAATTGTTTTCATCATCATCATCATTCTGCCGAAAGACGTCGACTGCTGGCCATAGGCCTCCCCCAAGTCATGTTGGGGGGTTTGCCATATCCGCCACGCTTGCAGGCGAGTTGGCGATCGCAGTATGGTTGTTAAAATACTCAGCTGAACGCTGCGTACGATGGGCTGCTGCCCATCCTCTAGTGAATCCCTTAATCGCCTTTTACGACACCCATGGGAAGAGGTGGAGAAGTGCTATTCTGTACGTCCGGCACCACACGGACAATTGTTTTAGGAGCTACAAATAAATCAGTTGCCTACAGATTCGTGGATGCAGTTTATGAGATAGCTACAGCACGGGTAGCATGACCACCGTAGACAAGGGTTTTATCGACGGAACAATAGATAAAATGACATATACACAATAGCAATGTTATTTTGTCTATCTTTCTGTCAACAAAATCATTGTCTTCGGTAGTCATGCTACGTCTGCTGGTGTCCCAACGGAGAGCTTTTGTGCTACTTGCAAGCATTATTTTGATGCTCTACAAAGAACAGAGAAACGGCCAGTTAACACGACTGATCCGTAATTTTTAATGGATCGTTTATATCGCGTTCCGGTTTTATTTGTGGTAATCACGTTTTTATTCGCATGATGCGTTCACACGAGCCGACGGTATTGGATCCGTTAAAATAATGTTATTGGATCTGAACTTGTGTAAACTCGCTTATGCAAATTGTCGCGCCAAAGACTAATTAATGATACTTTAAAAATTACTGATCGTTGCCATGTACATGGGCTGTACAGTTTTCATTTTTTTTAATACAATTTCGTCATCCGTCTAGCGACTTCTGGGTATAGGCCTTTCCAAGTGCACGCCAATGAGCTCGAACTTCGGACCCTCTCATCCAGCTGCTATCAGCCGCCTTGCGAAGATCGTCACTATTCTTAGGCTGAGGTCGTCCCACACTATGTTTGCCGTTTCACGGTCTCGACTCAAGAACACTTCTACCCCAACGGTTATCGGTTCTACGGCTAAAGCTTGCTTATTCTTTGGTCTATGTTGACTAATATGGTTCTCTGTCGGATCGATCCAAAAGGATTCGATCCTTCAGAGAGACTCCGGGCATAACCCTTTTCTTAACCTGCTGAGCGACTTTAAACTTGTGAAACAGCCGTACTGTGAGTTATCACGTCTCGGCTCCGTATATCAGTGCAGACGCGACGGAACACCTTAGTCTTCAGGCTCTGTGGTATAGACGACAGGATGACTCGAAGTAGCTTCTCGAATGCGGCCCAGCCCAGCTAAGTTTCATCCTCGAAGTTGCTTTTACCTACCAAACTGCAAAGTTTACCCGAGTTAAAATTATTCTCGAACAACTTCAAGAGCACCGCCGTTGACAACAATCGGTTTCGGAGTAAAATGCTTAATAGAACATCGCTAAAAGATTTATGTTATAATTCAATTCCTTAGATTTCAACTCTGAATTGTCAACCGCCAAACTATTTATCTGTTTTTTGCTAGATATTCAAATTTCTTCACAATTCTTGACACGAACAGACAAGGGAACGGTGAAATATGTTGAAGTTGCTACCAGGATCGCATGACTGAAGCGTATCCCTCAAAAATAGACGTTTATTACGGAACATCAGACTGATACTCGACTTTTATTTATGTTCATAGATTAGCAAATATGCCAAGTATCCGGGTCAGGTATTATGGATTATTCTATGTTCTTATTTGCATATACTTGTTTTATGGCTTCTTCATAAGAAGAAATAATTACATGAATTACAAATCGAGCGAATTGACTGCCTTGTTGGTCTAATGAACGCAAGCGTGACTACTGAGCATGAATTCTTGGGTTCGATCCCCAGGTCGGATAAAGTGTTATCAGGTTTTTCCCTTTGGAATTTCTCAGTAGCAGCCCGGAGTCTGGATTTGTGCCTGGTTGATGGCAATAGGCTCGCCCCCTATTACAACATAACGGCGAAATGTGGGTGTTCTCTACACTTCTGCCCAACCCTTTAGGGGATACAAGCGTGATGTTATGTTAATAATAGAGCAATTGGCTGCCTCATTGGTGTAGTGATCGCAAGCGCGACTGCTGAGCATAAGGGCTTGGGTTCGATCCCCAGGTAGGACAATGTGTTATTGGTCTTTCCCATTGGGAAAATTTCTCAGTAGCAGCCCGGAGTCTAGATTTGTGCCCTGAAAACAATAGGCTCGCCCGGACTTAAACATAACTGGCGAAATGTGGGTGTACTACGCGCCTCTGCCTAACCCTTCGGAGAATACCGGCGTGATGTTATATTATGACTTTTAAATCGTGTAAATACAATCTCTAGTACGGAAAACGCTCCGTACAAAATTAGGTTTGTTTTTTGGGAATGATACCAGGGGCCCAATTCTCCTAAAATAAATTGTTGTCAAACGCAATCGAACCACAACCGTCAGTCAGTTTTTGTTTTCGAAAACTTTCAAAATGATTGATTTTGTTTTTTGTGTCAAACAATTTGATAGCTTTTGAAATAGAGAACTGTCTGAATGAACGGTTTGGCCTTGGTTCGGTTGTGATTTATTAAGATTTATTTTAAGAGAATTGGGCCCCAGTAACAGAATATTTAACGAACGTAGAACCCAACCCCCTCATAGAGATATGGAAAAGAAACCTCTTGTTTTTATTAGTCCCCGATATCTCAAGAATAAGCAAAAGAGTTTTTTTTTCAAGTATTCTAGTATCAAAACCTTTTTATATAGCCACCATCAGCGCCATTCACGTGATAACTTAAATTCACAACATCTCGTCAAAACTGACGGAGCCCAACCTCGCTCTGATTGTGACCTTTTGCTAGCTAGGTCAGCGATTTGTATTGTGGAGTGCAGTGTGGTATTCCGAACAGTATCCGTTAATTGAGCACCTGAGAACCACGCTCCATTTCACGCTAGCAGACCTTGAGGTCCGTATTAGGGTTTATACAGCACTTGCCTCTACCTTTATTTAAAAAAAGACTTCGTAACTTTTTAGCAGACAAAGCATATCATAACTTAAGCGAGTTTTTTTCTGAAAAAGAACTTATTTTTGATGTTACCTAATGTAAAGTTTCTGTTTTTTGTTGTTTATAATATGTTACATAGTTTTAGTTAGAATCTTTTATGTAATTTTGCATGCCTACTGGTAAAATATGGCCAAACCTATTTTTTCTTTATGTGACCATGTATCTACTGTACCCATATTTGCAAAATGAAATATGTGGGAGATGTGCTATACAGGGGTTGTCTAATACACGGAAATTGACCGAGTGGACCGTCTCAAGCCTCAAGGTGTCTATTCCCGTCCACTGTTATGCATAGAAACCTATTGAAACAAAACGGAAATTAATGAAAAAAAAAATGCAAGATTTAACGTGGTATAAAAACTATGTCAATCGATTCTCCTAGTGATTCTGAACAAACTAGTTTCAGATTTAGTGTATACTAAAACTAAACTTGTAGGTATAGGTACATGCAATAATTCGCTGCTGGATTTTCTAAATGTTTCATACTCGTAAATACGTTACGTTTCCAACCATGGCTTGTACATAAATGACAATCGATGAACGCTACACAATAGAAACATCAATAAGGTGTACTGCAGGGCAATTGCGTAAAGTAACCAACATCAATCATAACAGTTGATGTGTCAAAAACAATATTCATTGCGTGGTACATAGTTGTGGAAAAGTCGGATTGTTAATACAAACGTCGCTATGGAAATTGTTGACCTGTCAAAATCAAAGCGTTTACGAGTGTGTTGCACAATTAGAATGCTGGACATATATATATATATAGCTATCGAGCGATGTGTAATGTCATTTCTATACATTTAATTAGCGTAGGTATAAGTCGCGCGGAGAAGGTTTGCCGATAGCCTCATGACGTCACGCGTCGATGGTCGGTACGATGGGTTCCTTCTATTTGGCAGAATCTTGATACTCCGATTTTTATTTGGCATAACTCACATGGCATAATCTTATTTAATCGAATATTTTTAAGGCATAAAAATTATTTAGCATAACTTTTGTTTGGCAGAATATTTACGTGTCCGAATTTACAATGGCATACTTTTATCTTGGCAGAATTTTGTTTCGCATAATTACCTTTGCCATAATTAATATTATGCATAATTTTGTTTAGCATAACATTTATTTAGAGATACGATTATTTGGTATGGGTGCATATTTGAACATCTAAAATTAAAATAGATGTATCTTCTTGTAAAAATTAGTTCAAAACATCAAAAACTTATAATATATGGAATAAAACTGCTAATTTAAATAAAGTAAATTTATGCTGTCGAATGGTTAGATAACCTACGTGCAATGTATTTAAAATCGAATGGTCTGCAAAAGTGACATAGAATGTTCTAAATATAGCATGTATTGGTAGCATTTTCAATATTAAATTAAATTTGTGTCATAAAAAGTCAATACGTTGTGCTGCAAAATTTTGTGACAGAAACGAATCGCTGCGAAACCGACTTTACGCAGTCTTGTCTGCCCTACCCCTAGAGTGTAATTTAAACCCGCGTAGGCGCGGAGGGGTAGGGCGGCCCGCGAGCTGAGGAGCAGGTGGTTTGAAGGCCCGCCACCGCGGCTGAGGCTGGCCGGCGAAGCCGGCCAGCAAGCCGAAGCTGCGGTGGTGAGCGTTAAAACCATCTGTGACGATAAGCTCGCGTGGCGCCGCCCAAACCCCGCAGCGCCGGAGCCGTGACAGAAACAATGCTTACTGCATGTTGCATGCCTGCTTGCATGCTGCATGCCTGCTGCATGTTGCATGCCTGCTTGCATGCTGCATGCATGCTGCATGTTGCATGCCTGCTGCAAGTTTAGTTAGTTATAATGATAACTCTTGGTTACCGAAAGTTCAAACTGCTAGCTTTGTCCACAGCGAAGATATAGGGGGGGTGAAAGGGCCGCGAATGGCTTCGAGAAAAGATGGTACGGCCGTGCCCGCTTTGCTCGAGACTTGGCGGGGCACTGCCGTGCCCCCAGATTCCACCTTTGTTTGATTTAAACACTTTTAAATGACTTTCTTCTGACTTTTCCATATTTAATATTAATATACTTTAACTTGGTTTTGATCAACACAATAAAACGATTTGACAAGGAACTAATAAAAACTACCTCCCACTGTAAAACTAAAAATAAATGATTTCATTAACGCCTGATCAGAAAGAGGTAGCAAGTAACGTTATCGTCGCATGTGTGTGGCGAAAAAAATCAGTTCTGCCTTTTAATGACTATCGATATAAAATGTATGCCAAAAGACGATTCTGACTGTGAATTTTCTGCGATATGATGTTTCTGCTTTTTAATTATTATGGATATAAACATTATGCCTAAAGATGATTCTGACTAACAAAATTATGAGTTTTGAATGTATGACAACTGAGTGTATGCGAAATGATTTTCTGCGAAATGAAGTTTATGCTATCCGTTGTTATGCAAAACAATATTATGACGTAAAAAGTTCTGCTATAAAAGGTAGACCCCGGTACGATTAGTAGGTAGGCCAGACGAGCGCGGGTAGCGGTCGGTGAAGTGGGAGGGGCAGTCATCGGCAAACCTTCTGCGCGCGACTAGTATATATTCTCTGGCGATCAGCAATTGTCATGTTGTCTCAGGCCCGTGGTTTTTCCCATAAAAAGGATATTAATTATATATATTAGGTAGAAATAAATATTTGGAAGTGGAAATTAATACATTAAGAATGTGTACAATGTAGCCTTGTAGGTATACATTCACAATCAACATAATTGAAAACATCAATCAGAGGAATAGCAGCATCTGACGATATGGTCGAAATCTCGACGAGGCACGAACATGACGGGTATCCGCTACTCGTAATGAAGATTTATCGGCGACCTCCGAACGGCCCCGCAAATTACCCACTGACACATCGGAATGCCGTTGTTGCGCCAAAATTGACCAAAAATATACCCACTGGGAAATTAATAGCTCCGAAACTCAATTAAGTATAAAATAAGATCATAAGTTAATGATTTTAGGTTATTTCCTGACCTTTGCGAAGAAAACCCCGCCATTTCCCCCCGTTTTCCTGTAAAATTACAGACTTAAAGGTTGATTCAACATAGAATTTACGTCGTTTCCTTATCCTAAGTAACTCCATTATCAAACGCCGGTTAGTGTAAAGCTCGGTAGAAAAAATAGGGGTTTATAGGTAAATATTTGCTTCATTTTCTTGTATTTGCATTAATCTGACCTCAGCACGGAATTTCCTAACTGGAACGGTGGAAAGTGATAATCATGATAATAGGCTACCGACGCTACCGTAATAAATGCTGGGTACAGACCGAGCCAATGAGGGCAACGAGATTCAGCATTTTTTGGTACTGCACGTTCGTTTGTCTAAAGAAGTACGTCCAACTTCATTACTTGATTCAATAAACAGTAATTTGAACTTGGATTCGGTAAAATCGCTGCAATGAGCGAACGCCAACAATGGCTAGCTCAACCCGTTAATTGCCCTTATATATCCTTCATAAATCATAACGGTTTGTTCCATATTACTGCTTAAAAAGTAACACACTGCATTAATTAACAACCTTAAAAACATACGTTATAAAGTCTACAACAGGTAGTGAAAATATGGTTTGTTAGTAAATGAGAATTTGTCACTAAACACGCTTTTGCAACAATATTACGTTTTTGCAGCAATTTTAGCTCGCAGTGCTCAAAACTCTTAAAAGAAACGTACGGATGCATAGTCATTAAAACAAAACA
Source organism: Amphipyra tragopoginis (assembly GCA_905220435.1). Lineage (NCBI taxonomy): Eukaryota > Metazoa > Arthropoda > Insecta > Lepidoptera > Noctuidae > Amphipyra > Amphipyra tragopoginis. The sequence goes on from HG992006.1 coordinate 16,853,858, forward strand.
AAAGCAAAATCACCCACCGGGAAACATAAAAAACAGAGCGTATTTCTCTGAAAACATGTCCACAAACTTTGTTATGATAAATTTAAAAAAATACCTGCATTCAGAAGCATTTCTTTTACGGAAAATATGTTAAAAGCAGATGATATTTTTATAGAACATAAATGAAGATGAAAAAAATGCGACTTTTACGTCGACGTGCGGAAATAATTTGTCATAAAAATGCGACTTTGATGTCGTAAAGGGTTGTCTGAGGGATATTTTTTCTAGAATACTAAAAGTTTACTGATTTTTCAGCTCTTCATTTTATATTCATGGATCTTGAATTTTTAACATTGCTTAATAAAAACATTTGGTCGAAGAATCTCGTTTTTTTTTACACAATAAATAGATATTATTATTTTTAATAATACCTTAGCCTTTAACTGTCCTTATGCAGGGCAAAAGCCTTTTCTCATATAGAGAAGGAACGAGCACTGATCACCACCATTAAGTCCAGACCATTAAATCCAGGTTTCCTGAGGATGTTTTCCTTCACCGTATGTGTCTTATATTAACTAAGAAAATATATACATATGACATTGAAAAAGTCACATTGGTACATACGTGCCTGAGTTTGAACCCAGTGATCAACAAGCGGGTCTGTAACCACTTAAAAAGTCACGACTGAATCGGTTTCTTCTGGCCAAGCGTGCCCCATCGTAGACCGCATCATCGCATAACATCAGGCGAGATGGCGGTAAAACGTAGCCATAGTAAAAAAAAAAAAACCTCAGGTCCAAGGATTGAAAATTTGATCCTTCAGTTCAGATGCACATCACCACCATATTCCATACATTTTTTTAGAAATAATATGGAATATTAACACACGCATGTCGAAATAACATGAGATCTAGTAAGACGAAGAGCTTTTACCATCATTAAATTCTTTAAATATGAGAATTATAAAACCGTACTTGCCCCAGTAAAAAGCCACCCTAAACAACAAGTAAAATTACTCCTCCACAATATGATCCGTTTATTTTTCGGCTAAGTCTTGCTTTGTATACACAGGCTCATTTAAATCACGTTGTTTATCTTTTCTTCTTTTACGTTTTTACTGTCTTATTTACGATAATGACTTATGTACACAACGACTGAAGCCCGACATTCAACGCTTCATTCTTGAAATAGGTTCATGTTTCATTACAGCCAGTATAATTTCTAGTGCTAAAAGAACTGCTGTGATAGAAATATGGTCAATCAAAAGTTTTTATTTCACATAAACCAATAGGATTATGTGAAATATAAAGAAGCGCCTGTAATCATACGCTTATGAAAAGTCTAATTTAGGTGCACGGTTCTAATTAGTCGTTTCCTATGGAGACGAGCCAACAAGAAACTCCATCGTTACTCTTCTAAAATCAGTATCTTTAACAATTTGAGTAGGTAAATACAGTTATGAGAGAGCAATATAGACCTCGAGTACAGGAATCACAAAAATAATTATGAATAAATAATAGATTACAAATTTATTTATGTATCCAGGCATCTAGCAAGTCTACAAAGATTTCACATTTACAAACGGTAAAAGGACGCTAAACTATATAAAACAACTGACATAGTTAATTTTCATCATTCCAAAGAAAATCACTATGTAATAAGTTAAAAATATCTGGAGAATATAGATAGTAATAAAAAAAAGCTAATGGTAATGAGGTTAGTTAATAGACATACACATACGTCGTTAATGAGGTTCCAGATAAGCCACATGAAGGAGTTAATGCCAAAACATCTCTATCGTGAACGTAGTCTTTAGTCTCGTAATACGCTTTTTCATAACTATAACGCTAGAAAGATGACGTTGACGTTAATACCCAACGTGGGGCCTATCTATCTACATGTCCCTTTTAGACTTGATTACATCAGAAACATTTACCTTAATTTCTCACGAGAAAATCTTCGATATAACTAGCATCAATAATGGTACATAGTAAATTGCTTCAATAACTCTTGTCATATTCCCTTCCCTGAGTAATCATTATTTACTTTTCTTATACAACAATCGCCATTATATAAATAAAGTCGGAAATTGGAGTTCATATTTAAAACACTTTGGTATAGGTAGCATGGGACTTGGCACAAAATAAAAAGATACAGAAGACCCACTAACAACAACGTGGGATTAACGCGGGTAAACTAAATTCTAGTATTGTGCGGTTGACTGCACGAAACTTTCTTCTGTAACAAAGTTAGATCATGTTTTCTAGCGCCGTGTTATGATATTGGGTATCTTGTAACACCTCACCTTATTGTAGTACAGATAAGAGCCTCCACGAGTGACGATACTTAAGTACGTCCGGCGCACCCTGGGCAGTCAGCTCCGCAACCAACCTTGCTGACTGGCTAATCTTTTCACCACAGCATGAGCTCTATTTTCGTATAGCTCGTGCTGACACGAGAGAAGAAGATTGTAGTACAATGCTAACCATCTCCCTCTCTGTGATGGCACTACGTCGACTACCTCCACTCACACCTACTCTGCACGTTTGTTTGGCGTAAACCTTCTATATCATACTATAAATGTGTCATGGTATAGGGCACTGTCGGTAGTCCCCCAGTGCTGAGCCGATTAGCCTGTCTTATTCGAGAACAATTCGTATGGAGTGGACCTTACGTATTATCCATTTATGTCACGGACTAGTGTAGGGCCCTGTCAGCGGTACCCCAGTACTGAGCCGACTGGACTGTCTTATTTAACAACAATTTGTATAGAGTGGAGTTACAGTACTATCTCCATTGTGCATGGGGTAGTGCAGGGCCCTGTCAGTGGTCCCCCAGTGCTGAGCCGTATGGCCTGTCTTATTCAATAACAAATTGCATGTAGTAAACTTACTGTACTATCTACATTGTGTCATGGGATAGTGTAGGGCCCTGTCAGTGGTCCCCCAGTGCTAAACCGGAAGGCCTGTCTTATTCAATAACAATTTACATGTAGTTAACTTACTGTACTATCTACATTGTGTCATGAGATAGTGTAGGGCCCTATCAGTGGTCCCCCAGTACTGAGCCGAGTGGCCTGTCTTATTCAATAACAATTTGCATGTAGTAAACTTACTGTACTATCTACATTGTGTCATGAGATAGTGTAGGGCCCTGTCAGTGGTCCCTCAGTACTGAGCCGGATGGCCTGTTTTATTCAATAACAATTTGCATGTAGTAAACTTACTGTACTATCTCCATTGTGCATGGGGTATTGTAGGGCCCTGTCAGTGGTCCCCCAGTGCTAAGCCGGATGGCCCGTCTTATTCAATAACAATTTGCATGTAGTAAACTTACTGTACTATCTATATTGTGTCATGAGATAGTGTAGGGCCCTGTCAGTGAGCCCCCTTGCTGAGCCGTATGGCCTGTCTTATTCAATAACAATTTGCATGTAGTAAACTTACTGTACCATCTACATTGTGTCATGAGATAGTGTAGGGCCCTGTCAGTGGTCCTCCAGGACTGAGCCGGATGGCCTGTCTTATTCAACAACAATTTGCATGTAGTAAACTTACTGTACTATCTCCGTTGTGCATGGGGTATTGTACGGCCCTGTCAGTGATCCCCCAGTGATGAACCAGGCTAGTCGCGACTAGCCTGTCTTATTCAATAACAATTCTTATGGAGTGAACTTACTGTACTATCTACATTGTGTCATGGGATACTGTAGGGCCCTGTCAGTGGTTCCCCAGTGCTGAGCCTGCTGGCCTGCCTTTTTTCGAGAATAATTCGTATGGAGTGGATTTACTGTACTATCTATGTTGTGTCACGGGATAGTGTAGGGCCCTGTCAGTGGTCCCCCAGTGCTGAGCCGGCTGGCCTGTCTCATTCGATAACAATTTGCTTCGGACCGTGATTTATAGCCTTAATACCAGGCTGCGGTTACTTAACCGATGTAGCTGTATTAACTTTTGACTATATATTGAGAAAATTTGTATCGGTGCTGGTGCCGGCTGTGTTCATTTATTTGAAGTTGGGACTAAATTGAAAAGCTCCTGGTGGAGTATGAACTAAATAAAGATATATAAATAATAATTATCATTTATTTGTGTAGGATAAACATTATCATTATTAAGATGATGTAGTGACAATAAATTAGAGGAGGATGCTGAAGTGGTTTGGTCATGTTGAAAGAATGAGTGAACGGCGACGCTTTAAGCGCCATATAAATTGATGGAGGATGTCAGTGGAAACGCCATTAGAAGACGCCCAGAAGGACATACATCGATGTTATTGGTGTTGTTCTTCAAAATGGACTGGTACATAGTACTCTCAACCGGTGTGCGTCTAGGCAAGATGTATGAACGTGGATGAAACAAAAGGAATATGTAAGGATCGTAGCATGTGGCGTTCTACAGTTTATGCCTGCCCCCATGGGAAAACGGCGTGAGTTTACGTATGTATGTATGATAAACATTATTCGATGCCTTTTATTTACAATAAATCACTACACTAATAATACATCACTCACTACATCGCATCGTTGTTATTTTTTTTCGTGAATCGGTTAATGCATTAGATTAATAAGCTTTGATTTTCGCATAATAACAGCAATTTTCTTCCCTACCAACTAAAGTTGATGACGTTGCTATTCTGAAATCACTCGGTATTTCTTAACTGCACAATTGCTCATCAATTTTCCTTGGGAGAGATCATTAGGCACCACATAAATCAGGCCGCTCTTCCGACGCACGATACGATCTGAATGACGTCGCCTTCCGACTTCTTTCGCTCCCCGCCGCAAATGTAGACTACGCCTGTCGAGTGTGTTTTGTTTTTCAACTTTTGCACTGCAAATGCAAATAAACTACACACAGTCAACGTAAATGTAGTCGTAAATAAAGAAGATGGCTTTAAGGAAGTTCTTTTGTTCGTATTAATAGTTTTTTTTTTTTGTTAGTATTCCAAAAAATTGTCACGTCTTTGGAGCAGCGGCGTTAGTAGCAGCACAGGGGTCGCTCAAGGTGCAGGTGTCGAGACGTAATCTGCAGAACAGGTAGGTTCTCTCTCGGTGAGTACAAAAGATTAGCCAATCATCAAGGTTAGGTAGCGGGGCTGACAGCCCAGGGTGCGCCGGACGTACCCGTCGCCCGACCATTAACAGACCCGAGAAGGCGGCGCGCAGTGTTCCGTGCGCGCCTCTCAGGAGGACGAGGGGTGGGGCAAGGCCCCACAGAAGGAGAGGTCCGCCAGGGGCTGGCGGACCGAGGTCTGCCAGGGTTGCGGTGCATGCAGCTGCGAATCCCGCGACCCCGGCCAAGGGCCAGAAGAAGGAACACCGTGGGTTTTTAGCCGGTAAGAGGCAGGCATACCCCTTCGCCTTCCCCGGGCGAAGGGCATCCATGAGGATTTCCAAAGGAAAAAAAAAATACCTAGGCTGCTCCTACCGTAGGGACTTAAATATCGCCACAATATGGAGGTTCTTTTTATCATCGTCGCCGGCGACGCCCGTCGCGACGTCCCACTGTCGGTCACGATCCAACGAACTCTCCCGTCGAAGAGTCGGTCGTCTCTTCAAACTCCGCAGTCACACCGATAATTCAGCCCTCATCAAGCTGTCTGACCCCCAATCTCCCGCCAGCAACGCACTGAGCCGAGGTCCGATTCCCACTATGGGTCGCCCTTAGTACTGTCGTTGCTAATAGTCGTGATGTTAGTGTAGTATAAGTTATATGATATGGTTACAGCTTAGGTTAAGTGTTTTATTTCCATTAGCTGGAGACCCTTCAGGTCGCGCCAATAACTGCCCGGTTACGTAGAAACGGTCCGCAATGACCATCCACAACTAGAAGAAAATAAAAAAAACCGGCCAAGTATGAGTCGGACTCGCGCACGAAGGGTTCCGTACCATTATCTATACTGTTTCTTAGAATTTGTTTTTATTGCGGCAACAGAAATACATCACAATTATGTGAAAATTTCAACTGTCTAACTATCACGGTTCATGTGATACAGCCTGGTGACAGTCGGACGGACGGACGGACAGCGGAGTCTTAGTAATAGGGTCCCGTTTTACCTTTTGGGTACGGAACCCTAAAATAGAAAAGTAGTATGCTCTTTTAATGCCGCCAAACAGGTATGTGTGACGTTCTATAATTATCCTGTTCTGTCTGTTCATCCTGTATTATCTACATCTTATCGCCGATTCTTAATCGCCATTTTACAAAGTGAAAAGAAAAGAAAAATCCTAACTTTATAATATTATAAATGCGAAAGTAAGTTTGTTTGTTTGTTACCTTTTCACGCCTAAACCACTGAACTGATCATCCTGAAATTTTGCATAGACGTTGTCTGGTGTACAGAAACGGACATAGAGTACGTTTCATCCCGAAAAAACGTATTGTTCCCGAGGAAAAAAACAATAACCTTCATAGATGGCGCCACGTGTCTTTCGAACCACGATTGAATTATATTATTATAGAAACTTTAGTAGTGTGTTAAGAGTTGATTGTCTAATTTTAAATTAACGCCAGCGAAGCCGCGGGCAAAAGCTAGTAAATTTTATTTATAAGTTTTGTGAGACACATTCATATTTATGATAAGTTACGTGCATTTTTCGGGATTGACGACTTCCGAGTTTGACTCGCGAACTTGCCACGTGATCAGCTCATGATTAAGGGCTCCGATTGGTCTGAAACTAGTAGGTAGGTAGGGGCAATCTTGAAAAATGCACATGAGTAAACCGTACCTAATCATAAATAAAAACAAATATATTTTCGCCCCAAGCGGCGAAAATATAATAACTTTATTAGTAATTACATTTTTGAGACGTTTGGGGTCGAAACACTCGGGCCGTGGGGTCCGAGTGCCCAATTCTTATTCAGAGACATAGCAAAGCGGCTAGTCGACACTTCCCGTGACCCGAAGGCTGGCCTCTACTTTGGTCAAAGGATTAGCATTGCCATACAACGTGGCAATGCTGCCAGCCTTCTGGGCACGTTACCAGTCGACAGCGATGCGGAGGAACATTTTGATGCCCTATTTTAGTTTATAGTTTTATTAGGATATATTTTTCTTTATTTGTTTATACTTTTATGTATTTGTAATTATGTAAATATTGTTTGAAATACAGAAACAACTTGCGTGGTAAGAAATTGTTCAAAAACAAATTGTTTTAACTGAAATAATTGGATAAGTGCAAAAAGCAAGCAATCTATTACGATTACGGATTTATTACCGCGAGTGATTAGTATCTATCATCAATTTCCTGTAGGCATTACTGTATAGAAGGCTTAAAATAAGTCAATAGTTAACTAGAGCGGATGAAGAGTAACTCGACGGTAATCTTCCGCTACAAAACTCTACATAAGTATACTTAGCGTATAGTTTTTAAATATGAAACTTTGCGGTAGCCATCGTAGTTATTTGTAGCACCGCAACGTGTCAACATAATGATATAATGTTCCTATGCTATACCTCGTGCACTACCGTAGTATGGAGCGAAAAGATTTATGTTACGTAGGTACATGATATCGACTTCATGATTTGTAACTGGTCAAGCAGGTACAGTTGGTACTAGAGTACATCTTAATACCTCGTTTGGTATATGTTTGATATACCAATATGTCGTATATTCCTCCTCCTCAAGTCGTACTCCTCATTACTGAGAGTCGTGATCCTCCCTTGAAAACATCTTTTCTCTGATGATATTACGCCATCTCTGTCTATCCTTGGCCAAGTGAAGCGCATCGTGAAATTTCCTATTGAGAGAAGAGCTTATCTGGTCAGACCATCGCAAAGGGCTGCGACCTCTTGGTTCCTTGCCGGTAACCATCAGTTGTTCGAGGTCACTCTTAGCGCAAACGTAATGCCGAGGACCCTCCTGGAAGGTCCACTAACCATATATCGGGTGTAAAAAGACCCTTAACGATAACGAAAACCACATATTCTACCCATCATTGGGATATTTTTTTTCTACCAGACCATACCTGGGAAATCATTGGTTTTGGAGATATTGAGGGTCAAAGTATACAATTTTTTTTAAGTTTTTTCCAATATCGTATTCTAAGTGATAATATTAAACTTTCCTCCAAACAACCTTATCAAAATTTTCAATTTTTCCTCACAAATTACGCATTTGAAGTTACAAAAACGCAATGAATCAAACGCACACGACCGCCTGGGCTCAGCAATGTAGCCGCTACACGACACATACAGGCACAATCGGTTACGTGCATTACATTGCGCGCTACAAAAGACAGCGTTTTTTTTATGCCTAAAAATAAAAGTCGTTTCCCAGCAATTATTTTTGGTCAATGTAATTTAGTTTGATGTACAGAGTGCGTAGACTTCGGCTATGTGATGGGTCTTTTTACACCCTGTATATGGCGGCATGGCGTATGAGCTCTATGAAAAGTGTGGTGGACTCGAATGTGTTAAGACCTCTTAGCCTGGTCTCTCATTGGATAATAAAAAGCGAATATTTCCTTTCCCTCTTATACCTAATCAAGAAATAATGCAAGATTTATCTTTCATTAGAAGATAAGCTCCCATTCCTTCTGATTCCCTAAATAACCTTCCCCTTGATGAACGAAAATTGGCAATTTGAACCGAAAAGTTTTCACCCCAAGTAAACGAATGTGTAACTAAAAGAAAAATGGCGAATGTATTCCCCTATTGTGTTGCGAACATACTGATACGGAGCCCTCGTCTCAGCTAATTTAATTTTTCTCTGTTACCTCATTCAGCTAGGGGCTTTTCTGTAGGAACATTCCCCTAAAATAAGGACGTGCCGAAACGCGAAATCTTTGTGAGGATATACGTTTCAAAACTCCAATTACGAGTTGGTGGCTGGCTGTGTTTGTCTCGCTTTATCCTTTAAAATATAAGCTTCATTTTCGGCCTGTTTCCCTAATACATTAGTCTTTTAAGAGTTACCAGTGAACTGTGCTAGACCACTATGTTTGCTAGACGGATTGCTAAGTTCCGTGTGCTGTATAGCCTAGCGGTTGAAGCACAGAAATCTAAATAATAAGACAATATTATGTTAGTCTTGTCGCAAGTGCGATTGCTGACCGTGTGGTCCTAGGTTCTCGATCCCCCAAGTCAGGTCGGGCAAAGTGTTCTGTCGGGGTCGCGGTGCATGCAGCTGTGAATCCCGCGACCCCGGCCAAGGATCAGGAGAAAGAACACCGTGGGTTTTTAGCCGGTAAGAGTCCGGCATACCCCTTCGCCTTCCCCGGGCGAAGGGCATCCATGAGGAATTTACCACGAAGAAAAAAAAAAGGCAATGTGTTGTTAAGTTTTTCCGTGTGGAATTTCTTAGTAGCAGTCCGGAGTCTTACAGCTTGATGCCGTAGGCACTAGCTATATTGTTGTCGCCGAGGTGTGAAAGCGTTTCAATGTACTAAAGTAAGTAATACTAAGAGTATGTAAGTAATATTAAAGAGAAAAACCGTTCAATTTCAGGGTTCCGTACCAACTAATTTAGATAAAAGGCCAGCCTTAATATTGTCTTCTTCTCCAGCCTAAAATCATTTACAGCTGAATGGAGAGTTCCTCATGGTTCCGCCATTGTCCTATGTCTATTGAAAACCATACAACTATCCATAAACACATTACACATCGTATCTAATGGTTTTAATAAACATGGTTACAGAACCCCCTCTTAAGCATCACGTGGGACCTTTTAAGTACAGACGCCACGACATACGGTGATGGAAAACATCGTGAGGAAATCTGGACTTAATCTGAAATCGCTGACCCGCAGTGAGCAAGCGTGGTGATCAATGCTCTTTCCTTGTCTGTATGAGAAGAGGCCTTTGCCCTACAGTGGGTCGGTTCCAGGCTATATTATTTAGTTTATTCATTTTACATACTAATCCTGACTAATATTATAAATGCGAAAGTAAGTTTATTGTGTTACCTTTTCACGCCTAAACCACTGAACCAATCATCCTGAAATTTTGCTTAGACGTTGTCAGGTGTACAGAAATGGACATAGGGTACCTTTCATCCCGAAAAAAGTACTGTTCCCGAGGAAAACAACAATAAAGTTCTTAAGATAATAGATGGCGCCACGTGTCTTTCGAATCATGGTTGAAGTTGAATTATATTATTATAGAAACTTTAGTTGTGTGTTAAGAGTTGATTGTCAAATTTTAAATTAACGCGAGCGAAGCCGCGGGCAAAACCTAATAAATTATATTTTTAAATACACATCATAAAAAAAACAATATACATTTAAAAATAAAAAAATAGTAGCCCACCAACATCGCGAACAGGGTCCAAGCTACCCAGCAGTCAGGGCTACGCGCCGTGTCCAGAAAGTAAGGGTTTCTGAATCAAACCCTTGATCCAGCTGCCTAACGAGAGCCTCATGAGATGTTGGTCGGGGCTCTTGGCTATTAAGCCATTGCATTAGCTGTAACGACTATCGGCACAATGACTGCCGAGTCAACATCCCACATGTCAACAACCTCGTGTGCCAAATCAAGATTTTTGATTTAAGGCTATATTATTATTAACTTTCCTTTTACAAATTAAGTTGTTTTAAATTACCAGTAAGAGTGTATATCTCACTTTTGTTTGTTAAGGCTCGATAACTCGCTGTTTCTCTTCTAAGTTGATAAATCGACATCCTAAGGAAACGCCCGCAACGCTCCACAAGATTTATTGGCCGAGTTTTTCCATTTGTTCTTATTTCTCAACTAATGTTAGAATTATTGGAATAACGTTGATTTTCTAACTAATTAATAGGATATAATTTGTACTAGCTCTTTATATCTAACTACCTAGTGATAGGATCAATCAATCAATAAAAAAATACCAGTTAGCCTAACATGCGCAGCATGAGATAATTCTGTCGTGACGCATTATGTCGTGCCGAGACGAGATATTGCATGTTAGCCCAGCTGGTCTCAGGCCTCTTGCTAGCCTCTGTAACCTTTAAACTATCATCACCACTGCATTCATAAAAGAAGTTCCTCTGCTGTATTCCGGTTTCAAAGATGCCGTTTTCAAGGAGCCAAAGAAACAACAGGCACGTTCACCAAAAAAATTAAAAATGTTACACTCGAATGTAGTTTTAAAATAGATAAATGGTAAACAGTCCGTATTTAAAAATAAATATTCGAAGATGGTTTTCCGCGAATTGTTGTAAAAAAAATAGCTTGAAAATTGCTAGCTCTGCAATAACTTTTTTAGTTAAAAGTTTATTGACAAAAAATACCGGTGAACAATAAAGCACTTTATTTAACTAATAAACTCTCACTCGTTATAAAATGCGGAAGTTTTTATGTCAATCGTGTCGTAAAAAATGACTAAATGGATGGATTTAAATAAAAAATTTAACAGCAGGGGTGTTCTAGATTATATTATTCTGTGAAGGTGGATCCGCGCGCACGGCTAGTAAAATATAAAACATACAATTTGAAACACCTGACGAGCAAGTACGTGACGAGACGAGACGTCTGTTGGATGGCAGACGGGGACCTTTATTAGAATACAAATATGTATCCAACAACCTGACTTTTACATACGCTGTACCTAAGCTAACAAAAATAAAATATATATTCCTTTATTCATTGTACCACAAGTATAAATTATATTTTTTACATACATATCACTACATATTATAAAACAAAGTCGCTTCCCGCTGTCTGTCTGTCTCTATGTATGCTTAGATCTTTAAAACTACGCAACGGATTTTGATGCGGTTTTTTTTTTAATAGATAGTGTGATTCAAGAGGAAGGTTTTAAGCTATAAAACGTACACGTAGTCATGAATAAAACAATATACATTTAAAAATATAAAAAATTTACCCACCGGTATCGGGGACCAAGCTGCGCAGTCAAGACTCCAGACCTGGAGTCCTGATTGCCGGCAGCTTGGACCTTTCTCTGAAACCTCCTCACTATGCGTGCCGTATCAAGGAGTACTGCTTTTTATATCAAGCCCTTGATCGAGCCGCCCAACAATAGCCTCAAGAAGTGTTGATCGAGGCTCTTGGCTATTAGGACATTCGCCGTAACGACTATCGGGGCAATGACTGCTGAGTCCACATTCCACATGCTGACAAACTCGTGTGCTGAATCAAGATAAATCCATACTCTATACTAATATTACAAAGAGGTAGAATTTGTTTGTATGTAGGAGGTAATCTCCGAAACTACTCATCCGATTTCAAAAATTCTTTCACCAATCGGAAGCTACGTTATCCCTGAGTGTATATTTTAGTATCAAAAAAATAGGGATCCTTAAATAAATTACAATAATGTAACCCAAGGTATCAAAAATTGTCTTATCTATACATACTTCTGTACTAATATTTTAAAGAGGTAGAATTTGTTTGTTTGTTTGTTTTTTTTGTATGTAGGAGGTAATCTCCGAAACTATTCATCCGATTTCAAAAAATTAGGCCATTCGCCGTAACGACTATTGGGACAATGACTGCTGAGTCCACATGCTGACAACCTCGTATGCTGAATCAAGAAAAATTAAATATAAATATTATATTATATTGGAGGGGCTCGTAGCTACTAGTAATTAACAACCGCACTGACATATGATTTGCAAGGTTGAGCTGCGCTTGTCGCGGTCAGTCCGTGGATGGGTGACCATTCCTTACACATCGAGACCTCTCCGTGTCTCAGAGAGCACATTAAACTGTCGGTCCTGGGTGTCATACGAATACCAATGACAGCCGTTACGGGTAGTCAGAAACCCGAAAGTGACAACTGGTCTAACCTTAGGATATATGCATTGCCCGGTTACTGGGTTGCGGAGGTCTAATGGCAGTCGCGCCGTGTAAGATGCTGGAATTCACTGCTGGAACTGGAAGCTAACTCCAACGTAGTTGGGAAGAAGGCTAGGCAGAACACACATAAATAAAAATATGATAATGTTGCTGTCGAATTTACGACCTTTACGAATTTAAGTTACTCAATACTACATACTTTATTGCATTCCATAATGTAATTTTAACAGGGGTAAGCTTAAGACCAATAATGGATCCTGTTGGGCACAACATATTTAGTAGGAGAGAGGAAGAGCGCTTAAGTTTTTTGGTTGCAATTCAATTTTTGAAATGTTGTTGTTTGATATCAATATATTTACATGTTTAATTATTTATTTTTTATAGTTGTTGAAACATTGTACCATTACATTTATTAGTTGTAATTTATTACAGACTGCTGTTAAGTATTTATCAATTGTAAATACAATTTAACATATCTACTATTTCCAGTCTTCTGTAAAGTCCTGGGAGCCCGTTACTTAACTGTACATCGATTCGTGCAATATTACATTTTAGTACTAATTAGAATATTAAACAGCATCCTAATTGCTAATTATTATCTCAGCCTTTTCTAAAATTAATTATTTATAATAAGGAAATATTTTCATTATCTTGCTAAAGAAAACAGAATAAAAACTTATTACTTATAATGTAAACACATCTTGTAAGTATGCAAATTCTGTTTCGGAATACCGAGAACAGATAGCTGAAGATATAAGGGGGTATTATCATGTATACAAGGAACAGCGGAAACTCAGAGCAAACATTGTTAGCTTGTTATCTTATTAGAAGCGCACCAAGCCGAAGTATGTGTATTAAATACTCATCTATATTCCATACTTTGTACTTTTAAAGAAAATCTTTTTGTTTATAACAAACAGAAGAATAGACAGTCACCGAAGTCTCACCATAAGGATTTTGTTTTGAACTTTTAAGTACGGAAAAATAATAAATCCCTAAAAATGTGACGGTAAACGGGTCTTATTTAACACGTCATTGACGAATTATAGACCTTTACCTGATCCTTGGGTCCTGTCTTTCGCTAATTACTAGTACCTATTAATATAATTTCATTCATTTTAAACGCCACATCTATTGCCAAAACCCTTATGTCCAAATTCCGACGGGCGTCCGTTTGCCAAAACCTATTAGTGTTGAAAAAACGAGGAAAAAACAGTTATGTGAACCTAAAATCCGAATACATAAGTAATAGATTATTATCAAACAACAAAATTGTACAATTGTACATAGCCGATTTTTGCGTGCACGTGTCTGAATTTTACTTGTTGTTATCTTCTTGTTTGTAGTTTAGTTCTTTTAGGCTTCAGTCACATTTTTTTTAAGATTATTTAAACACATAACAAAAGGAGTATAACACTAAAAAACTTTCTAAACAAATCCTTTAGGTGTGTGCACATAACGTATTCTGTATTTTGCACGGCCAAACAGTATCCGACATGTGCAGGAAAAATACAAAAAAAAAAAAATTACGTAACACTGAGAAATGATTTTTATCATAGTAACTACTTACAGAAACAAAATGTTTTGCCAGCATTTTGCATTTTTAGGTTTTTCTTAAACTTAAAGTTATCACATAAAACATTATTTTCCGCCTCCTGAAACGTTGTTAAAATCCATATATTAGGTTGGGGAAAAAGTCTTTTCGCATTATAGTATGTATGAACTTGTAATAAAATCTCTTTGGCTATACTATTCGTATCTGGCTGGTTTTGGTATCATTGAAAGTTTAAATTTTAAAGAACATAATTCCAAATTCAAATTAGGAAAATGTGTAATTTTCATTTGTTTTTCCTACCGTAAAGATGAGTGAATCTAATGAAGAAATTCGATACATTTTAAAATTTTACTACAAAAAAGGTAAAAATGCAACGCAAGCCGCGAAAAAGATTTGCGATGTTTATGGACCTAGTGCAGTGTCTGTGAGAGTAGCACAAATTTGGTTTAAGCGTTTTCAATCCGGAAATTTTGATGTCAAAGATGCACGTCGCTCTGGTCGCCCTATTACGGATAAAATGGATGCCATTTTTGAAAAAGTGGAGCAAGATCGGCATATCAGTAGTTACGACGTAGCTGAAGAACTGGGAATTGACCACAAAATAGTTTTGGCGTATTTGAAAAAAACTGGGTACACAAAAAAGCTCGATATTTGGGTACCTCACGAGCTCACTGAAAGAAACCTAATGAACCGTGTACTCATTTGTGATTCTTTATTACGACGTAATGAAACCGAACCATTTTTGAAGAAGCTGATAACTGGTGATGAAAAGTGGATCACGTACGACAAGAACGTGCGAAAAAGGTCGTGGTCAAAGGCCGGTCAGGCTTCACAGACTGTGGCTAAACCTGGGTTAACTCGCATCAAGGTGATGCTGTGTGTGTGGTGGGATTGGAAGGGCATTATTCATTATGAGCTGTTACCACCAGGCAGGACCATCGATTCTGAACTCTACTGCGAACAACTGATGAGATTAAAGCAAGAAGTTGAGAGAAAGCGGCCGGAATTAATCAACAGAAGGGGCGTGGTTTTTCATCATGATAACGCTAGACCTCACACATCTTTAGCCACTCAGCAAAAATTAAGAGAGTTTGGCTGGGAGGTGTTAATGCATCCGCCGTATAGTCCTGACCTTGCACCTTCAGATTTCCACCTGTTTCGGTCTCTTCAGAATGCTTTAGGCAGTGTCAGGTTAACATCACGAGAGGACTGCCAAAACTACTTGTCGCGGTATTTTGATCAGAAGTCCCAAAATTTCTATAGCAATGGGATCATGTCCCTACCTACAATCTGGCAAAAAGTTATCGAACAAAATGGTACCTACATACTTTAGTTAAATATAAATAAACTCTAGTAAAAAATGTTTTGAATTTTCTTAAAAAATGCGAAGAAACTTTTTCCCCAACCTATTATATTATGGGTTTTGGCAAACGCACCGACGATATACTACTGTTTTTTTAAACTTTTTCTATATTAGGTACCTAGATTTTAATAAAGTATTGTATTTTTTATAGTAGCATAACAGTATGGCAAAAATAAAGAATGTAAACGTACTAAATTGTATTTATATTATTTACGTCAGTCCCTTCAACCTTTCTTCCAGGACAAGCTACAGTTCGGGACAGAAATGTTTAATTATTCTAAAGCGATAATGCAACTTTCGTGTTCGGTTCACTTAAAAAATTCTCTGTCTGATTAGCAAAATAGTTGAATCAGTTATTATGAGAAAAAAATGTTGATAAGCTGTATTTAAGATCCAAATACAACTTTATTTAATTAGTCTTAGTACTTGTTGTAATATTGATTTGCATACATACTTAAATAGTTTGCACTTAGTCTATATCTGTAGTTCGCGCCGTATAAATGCATTGTAACTTACGGAGCTGTGTACCTAATAATAGAACTTCAAGCTTTCCGTTTACTAGTTTCATATCAATCAAGTTATTTATCTACTCACCTCCGGTTTCTGAATTGAGAATTCTAGGATAAGCAGTACTTAAGTAACATTTGAGAATGGAGTTGTCAAAAAAATGACGGATTTTAAAGCATTTTTTGACAACTCCGTACTCAAATACTACTTAAGTATTGCTTATCCCGAATTCTCAACTCAGAAACCGGAGGTAAGAGTAGTAAACTCCTTGTGAAAGAGTTCATCCAAAGGAGCCTCTATACCTATTTCTGCAACCAACCAGCATTGCTTTGTACCGGTTTCAAGGGTATGGGTGTGAATGAAATTACAGGCACATGAGAATTTCCAACTTTGTCTCTAAGGTTAGCAACGCATCAGCAATCCTCTTGGTGTTGTGGGTGTATACAGAGTGTAAACGAATTCGTGTAATTCCTTCAAACCGTGTGATCTACTGGTGACACTGATTGACCCTGCATAGGTTTTTTTAGAATGAACAAAAAAAAGTTTTCAAAATATGAACCATCATGGTATTCTGTATCTGAGTAATTTTAGCGTCCCAAGTTAACTGACTGCGTGGAGCGATATCGCTCTAGTCGTGCCCGTCAGCTGTGTCGCCGTGCCTTCATTAATTTATGCATGGCATAGAAATTTTCAATGACATGAAAAAATTATGTAGAAAAAAAAAAGTTTTTTAAAATTTTTAATCAATTTGAATCCCGAGCGGGGATAATATATACCAATAATAGATCATGTGGTTTAAAGGAATTACACGAATTTGTTTACACCCTGTAGGTATAGGCAGCGGTAAAAACTGGGCCGTCTCGGCTCATTTGCCATACTATTGCATAAAAAAACTACTGTTTTTCTATCATAAAAACGATTTACATGTAACTCTCAAACAACTAGAGAAACATTTATTTTATCCTCATTTTACCATTTTCCAAAACTAGAAAATGAAAAGATTACGATAGAAATAGAAATCAATTTTATTTGAAGAGTGGGCTTTGTCGTTTCTTTTTTCCATTTTCTGTGTTGGCCTGGCAAGGCTTGAGCCTTTCAATCCCTGTGGGCCGGTCAGGATGTAATATCGGGATGGATTGCTCCTATTTCCACGTAGTTGTGTACTAGAAGCTCAGTGGTATAGCCCTATTTTGTACCTAGATATGACGAAATAGCTTCTAAAAGAATAACTGCGTTTAAAATCATATTTCTCCGTTACGTTTTTAAATGGTGGACTTCGTTAATGTTATGTGTTTAACATATGATGCCAATCTTAGAATTGTGTTTTAGAGTGTGGTACTTCCTGGCCGCGCCACAGTCTCCAGTTTGAGTGAAAGTGGGCTTACAAAAATGTACGTAAATTGTACGTTTTCGTACAAGAAGATTTTTTTTTCTTTTTGGGCGTAAAATTTTTCATAATCATAATTCTTTTTTTCAGTATTTCTCGTTATTAACAGAACGAACAACAGACGTACAATTGTTTACCAATGAGTTTGTACATTAAAATAATAAGTAAATAAATATTAGCCTGTAACTGCTGGGTAAAGGCCTCTTCTCGTACAGAGAAGGAACGAGCATTGATCACCACGCTTGCTCACTGCGGGTTGGCGATTTCAGACCATTAAAGTCCAGGTTTCCTCACGATGTTTTCCTTCACCGTATGTAAGTGGCGTCTTAGATTAACTAAGAAAGTACATATGAAATTGAAAAAGTCACATTGATACATGCCTGTAACCTCCGGGCCATCACGACATATACACACAGTTTGTACATTATTAGACTATTTATTGCAGTGTACACTGTGGCGCGGCTAGGAAGCACACTTTCTGGCTGCGCCACCGATTTTGTTAAATTTCTCGCGAACCTTTATAGTACCTACATTTTTTCTTTTTCTAGTACGAAAACGTACAATTTACGTAATTTTTTTAAGCCCACCTTTATTCAAATTGGAGACTGTGGCGCGGCCAGGAAGTACCACACGTTTTAGATTGTGGCTCATCAGAACTCTCTTGAATATAATCCTTACTAATATTATAAATGCGAAAGTAACTCTGTCTGTCTGTTACTTCATAACGACTAAACTACTCAACCGATTTTGATGAAACTTGGTACAGAGATAGTCTGGAACCCGGAGAAGGACATAGGCTACTTTTACCCCGAAAAACGCGGAGTAAACGATAAACGACATCCACGCGGTCAAAGCCGCGAGAAAACTCTAGTTTTATATAAAGAACTAGCGACCCGCCCCGGCTTCGCACGGGTGCAATATATTATACACATAAACCGTCCTCTTGAATCACTCTATCTATTAAAAAAAAACCGCATCAAAATCCGTTGCGTAGTTTTAAAGATCTAAGCATACATAGGGACAGACAGACAGCGGGAAGCGACTTTGTTTTATACTATGTAGTGATGCGCACTATAATAAAACTTGACTGAGAAACTGATAAACCTAACCCAAAACGATAAAAAGCTACTAGACCAAAACAGTATATTCCTTATAGGAAGGAAAAAGTACTGACATTGACCTTACGATATCTCACTGAAACTCACATCAAACATACATACCTAACTTTAACCCTGAATGAATGAACAGATAAACAAAACACGCTCAATGCCTCATCATACTGCCTCACACGAGGCGCAACCACAGATTAAATATACGCACGATTAGGGTAGATCCAAAATTGTAATGGTAATAGAAACCCGAGATGGAATGTTTATTTCCGTAATATAGTGTACTGGATTGGCTCATCTATACAATGGACAATGTTGGTTAATTGATGAACATTTAAAGATTACATCCCAAAATGTTCGTCAATGGCGTTGAAGTGTACTGATAACTGTTTCCTTCTTCTTCTTAGCGTGTCGATGACAATCTACACCGTGTCGGCCCAGAACTCAGCAACGAGTTTAGCACTATCCGTAGCGTCCATTAGTTCTTGAGGTGTACAGGTAACAGGGCAGGCGGGGCATGATGTTAAGTGCGCCATAGTTTGCGGAACGGCACCACATTTACACTCAAGGTTTGAATTACCCGCAAATTTCCACCTGAGCAGGTTTTCCTTGCTTCGACCAACCTGAGTCCGAAGTCTATTTAGAGACTTCCAGGTCAGCCAAGGCAACTCATGCCCAGGTGGGAGATCCTCGGAAGGGGCAACAAATGGAGTGGGTAGAGAAGCCTTATCTCGCCACAGCTGGACTCTTGCCTGTGAACGTTCGCCATTGAGTGGGAGGACACGCTGTGCAAAGCTATTACGGCTCTTAAGTCTTTGCCGAACGGGGATGTTGTAGTGCAGAGGGTGACGCGTATCGCTTTCCATTTTAGTTCTTTCGCTAGAGCTAGCTACTGCTCTACGAACTTCTGGTGGCGCCATTCCTGCCAGTGGATACAGCATTTGTACCGGGGTCGGTTTGAGGCAACCAGTGATAATCCGGCACGTTTCATTTAGTGCTGTATCCACAAGCTTTGCGTGGGCAGAACGACTCCATACAGGACATGCGTATTCGCCTGCAGAAAAGGATAACGCCAGCCCAGAAGTCCGCATAACTTTAGGCGAAGCACCCCACTTGCTAGCAATTAGTCGTTGCAGGAGATTGTTGCGTGCGTGCACTTTCCGCTTTATGTTACGACAATTGTTGCGAAATGTGAGTGACCTGTCCAAGGTAACACCAAGATACCTTGGGAAGTCACTATGCTCAATGAACACTCCATTCCAAACAATGTTCAGTTTACGACCCGCCTCTCTATTGCGGAGATGAAATAGGCACGATTGTGTTTTGCTCGGATTGGGCTTACTGTTTCCTTGACTGACTGATAGACAACGCACAGCAGTTTAAGATAGAAACATGAAATTGAAAAGATGGTTTATAAAGCGCATGTGAAGTGTGCATCAGTGGCGAAGGCTCCATACAACTCGATTCCTATCGGCTTCCCTTTCGAAACGAGTAGTTACTGGAAATCACGCATCACACTTGAGCAAGGTAAATATTTTTTGGTCCGGCTTCCCTTTTAAGAAACTTCACCCTACGCCACTGGTGTGCATGATAATTATTGAGCGTTTAGATCAGTATTGATGGATTAAATGCTCAATAAATATCACAACCCAGGATCGTGATCCAAATATTGTGATAAATATTGAGCGTGTAGCATTCGCCTTAGAGAGTGTAGGTACTAAGAAAGTTTTTTTCGTAAGTTAAGTAAATTTTTTCGAAATTTAAAAATTTAGAAATTTTCGAATTAGATATTCAATCTAGACACTGACGAAGTCGCAAGCAGACACTAATCTTTTACGAAATATGCTTCAGTCAGAAGTCGGAAAATAGGCAGTAGCGGAACGGGAAGTGTACCTATATCGTTCAAAACCTTCGAATGAAATGAGTCAAGCAGGACCCCGTACAGAATCACAATGGAACGGAAGAGGTAACTCGAGCTAGGTAAACTACATGAACCGATTTTTTATTGTAATCAAATACTTTTTTTATCATCGCCTGCACAACAGTAGGTATGGTTTGCTCTAGCATCATAATAACATCACGCCTGTACTCTTCTAAGCGTTGGGCAGAGGTGTATAGTACACCCTCATTTCGCCGTTATGTTTCAGTCACATATTATAATAATATACAAGGTGTAATCAGAAATCGCGTAAAAATAAAAACCGCCCAAGTGCGAGTCGGACTCGCGCACGAAGGGTTCCGTACATTATCTATAAAAACGGCAAAAAAATCATGTCTGTTGTATGGGAGCCCCCTTAAATATTTATTTTATTCTGTTTTTTAGTATTTGTTGTTATAGTGGCAACATAAATACATCATCTGTGCAAATTTCCACTGTCTAACTATCACGGTTCATGAGATACAGCCTGGTGACAGACAAACAGACGGACAACGGAGCCTTAGTAATAAGGTCCCGTTTTACCCTTTGGGTACGGAACCCTAAAAATCTGCTGTTCCCTACATTAATAATGTTCGCATAACTCGTCAAAATGTAGGGAACAGCAGATTTTTTTTTCGCGATTTCAGCTTTGGTCCCATAGTAAAAGTTGTTCATAATGATGAGTGCAGTGACCCCTTAAGAGATTGTGCCCTTATTTATGTTACACCTTGTATAATATGGGGCGAGCCTATCATGCCAACCAGGCACAAATCCAGACTCCGGGCTGCTACTGAGAAATGCCACACGGAAAATCACAGTAACACTTTGCCCGGCCTGGGGATCGAACCCAGGATCTCACGTTCAGCAGTCGCGATTGCGACCACTAGACTAATGAGGCAGTCCTGCTCATTGCTCATGCTCGAGCATCAATATTAAAAAAATATAGACTCTGTCTATGCCTTCCATCGAACACTGGCTTTAACATAACATTACATCACGCCTTTATTCCCATAAGGGTACGACAGAGGTGTTTCGTACACCCTCATTTCAACGGTTTATAAATCCATAAAAAAGCACTATCTAACCAAAATACCGTTTTGAATTATCCTACACGCTATCCAAACAATTCACTTTACATTATGCTACATATTACACACATTTGGAGGCACCCAAACCAAAGCCCTATGAGTACGTTGACACGATCAATCACAGCGTCCCGGGAAATATGTAAATTTGTTTTGAAAAAGTTATGCGGCCAATCTACGGAATCCTTCAGCGGGATTAGGAGGGCGGCACTAGAGGGATTTAAAAAGGCTTTTGTATCAAAATCGCTTGGTCGCGCCCGCGGCCCACAATCAGCCGCCTCTCATTTATCTTCATCTCGTTCGCTTTAATATCTATTATAATGTTTATTGCAGAATAATTATAGTTATTTATGGGTTACTTAATGCTTTTTAAATTCGCCTAATGAGACAAGGTGGATTAAAATTTTCATGTCCGCGTTTTTAATTAATGTCGGCTTGTAATCAAATATGAGAACCCAGCACGCTTGGTGGTAGGATCTATACGGTTCGCCTGGCTAGGTACCATCATCACATCAACTGCTGGACATAGGCCTCACCCAAACAATGTTGGGGGGGTTTGCCATAATCGCCACGCTTGGCAGGCGGGTTGGCGATCGCAGTATGGTTATTAAAGTACTCAGAGAACGCTGCAGCCCATCCTCTAGTGAATCCCTTAGTCGCCTTTTACGATACCCACGGAGAGAGATGGGGTAATGCTATTCTTTAGCTAGCTACCATACTCACATTAAAGTCCGACGTCAAGCAGTTTACTGTGTTCCGTGGATGTAAGAGCCAGTGGGGTATAGGACCCTCTTTATCTCTGTTACTTGGATTCGTGTGTTCCATCTTAGACCCTGTCTGCGCTTACCATCATGTGTGACTAGAGTCAAACCTGTCTAAAGTTCATTTTTTTATCTCGGAAACTGAATTGACAGGCACGAAATGTCAAATAGAAAATAGTGTTCCAAAATGTTACAAGTTTGTCATTTGTACCTGTCAATTTAGTCTCCGAGATTAAAAAACAGACTATAAGTCAAATAATAAAAAAAATAAGTCATAAGATGTTTGTAGAACGCACAATCCAAGGGAGCTAATAACGTCACGTTTGGTGAATCATTTTTCATTCATATCATTAATGAATTTTTTATGATAGACAGACGGAGTACATCCTGACCGCAACTGCAACTGCCAAATGCTGATTGAAGGCAGTTAAGATGCAGTCAGTGAAACTGCGTGACAACTGCCAAGTAACTAGATGTGTTGTCCATTTACATTTACTATGCGGTATCATGAACGAAATACAATTCACCATATATGACATTATTACAATATCTCTATATAACGTTATTTATCATAATCACCGCCGTATTTCACCTTTCTGTTACAATGTGTAACAGAAAGGTGAAATTCGGAATCCGGTATTCAACTTAGGCGTATAATGTAAAGTTTGTTGGGTCAAACCCGGATATTGGGTAAATTCGTTCAAATGAATTTGACGCAGAATGTGTCGTCACAAAATATTATGACGCAGACAAATGACGTCGCACTCTATTCATGCCAATAATTAAAAATATCATCAGATTCTACGGTTGAACGTTGATTCGGTACGGTTCACCCATTTGAACGAATTTACCCCATATCCGGATTTGCACTAAACTTACTTCGTCTCTTGTGTCGGCACGAGGTATCGTAATTGTTCATGCCGTGGTGAAAAGATTATCCAGTCAGCATGGTTAGAAGCGGAGTTGACTGCCCAGGACGTATCCTAGCCTCCACGTGTGACTATGCATAGGTTCGTCTGTCGTAACAGACGAACCTATGCATAGTCACACGTGGAGGCTCTTTTAATGCACCACCACTTGATAACTTTTATTCATAACAAGCTGTTGCTCGCGGTTTCACTCGCATCCTAGGAAAACTTCATCATATACCCGAATAAAAAGTATTTTATGTCCTAATCCAGGTCATGGTCTACATCTGTGCCAAATTTCATCCAAATCTGTTCAGCCATTAAGGCGTGATTGATTAAGAAACATCCAAATTCACAAACTCACAAACATCCAAACTTTTACGTTTAAAATATTAATAGGACAAACTTTTGTACTTGGGGAAGCTGTGTAAAAAAATCTGTGTAATTACCACATTAGTAGGTACCTATAGTAATTATTCGCTACATTGTCCTTCTTTCATTAGAACAAAGGAATTGCGACCAAACCGTTAGGACCAAATCATTAGCAAGGTAAAGCTGATAATCCGATTGTTTGAAACTTTAAAGTGCTTCCCACCATTAGGGTTTTTGGACCTCTTTACAGTAAATAAACCTGCCAACACACTTTACTTAGTTAGCAGATAAACTGTTTTACTAACGTTTTGTTTACCTCTATTTGTTACAACTATTTTAATTTATTTTTATTACGTTGCCGTACACTAAGATTTCCCCTGTGATAGCGATAGTTGTTACCAGACACAAATCTGACATACAAAAGCACCAAGAACAACTGTCTGTAGGCCATAGAAATATTTCTTCCATGCGGGAATCGAACACTCAATCCATAACGCACCAGCTAATTACTCATGCACTGAACCATTCGAACTATGTATCAACGCTTGAAAGGCAAAAATTACCAAGCGACATGTTAGCAAGTTTACACTAGAGCACAATAAAGTTTTAATTTGTTTTTTTCTTTTAAATCGCCTAATTGTCATAAATACTTGATTCCAACGAATTTTAAGTGCAGTTTAAAGGCTATAGTATAGTTAAAATGCTCTAGTATAAAGTTGCCAACATGTCGCTTGGTAATTATTGCCTTTCAAGCGTCGGTATGTAAATTGAATAACAATAATGTGCGAATAAATGACTGTTTGCATTGGAGGTATCTTCCATAATTGGACTTAAATAATGGATACTGAATAATAATATGTAATATTTCAGGAGTGCCGTGTGGTGGACGTAAAGAATAGCACTACCCCATCTCTTCCCATGGGTGTCGTAAAAGGCGACTAAGGGATTCACTAGAGGATGGGCAGCAGCGTTCTCTGAATACTTTAACAACCATACTGCGATCGCCAACCCGCCTGACAAGCGTGGCGATTATGGCCCTTTGGGGAGGCCTATATCCAGCAGTGGACGTCGTTCGGCTGAATGATGATGACGATTGTTCGAAAAAGCTTTCATTTGGCACTAGCTTCCACACTAGGATTCCATATGTCGTGGAAGCTAGGCGAAACTACATACTAACTAATACATATTGAAATATCTAAAAAACCTACTCGAAGTGACGACGGCGTTATGTTGCGCCGCGTGGTCACGTAATCTTCCGCGAAAACGTCGGCAAACGTCGGAATGAAGTCAGCTAAGGTAGACTGGATGCGGAAAGTGAAGAATAAGGTGCAAATTGGAAGATGTCAGCATTGAGCTTTATAGCTGTGTTCTGTACTGTCTAGCCTTTTCTCAACTATGTTGGGGTCTATTTCCAGTATAATCAGATTCGATTGAATACCAGTATTTTACATGGAGCGACTGCCATTATTTTTTTGTATTGGACTGCTTGTGATCAGACAGTTATTGGCGAGATCTAAAGGCTCTCCAGCCAAGCAACTGCCATCAATCCACTTCTCTCGTGTCAGCACGAGCTATACGAAAATAGCTCATGCTGTGGTGAAAAGATTAGCCAGTCAGCAAGGTTGGTAGCGGGGCTGACTGCCCAGGATGCGCCGGACGTACTTAAGTATCGTCACTCGAGGAGGCTCTTTTCATGCACCCCAACAAATGCAATCAATCCACTGCAACCCAGTTATTGTGCGATGCAGATAGCGCAAGTTTAGACAGTTTGTCTGACTTTCGGGCTTCTGACTACCCGTAACGACTGTCATATAAGTATTGGTATGACACCTTGAACCGACGATTTAACATGGGTCTCGATGTATAACGAACGGTTAGGGCGAAAACGCACAGGCGGGTGCTTCGCTTGGAACATTTTTTTTTTTTTTGTCGTAGTAAAATCTTCATGGATACCCTTCGCCTGGGGAAGACGAAGGGTTATACCGGACTCTTACCGGCTAAAAACCCACGGCGTTCCTCCTCCTGACCCCTGGCCGGGGTTGCGGGATTCGCAGCTGCATGCACCGCAACCCCGGCAGGCCTCGGTCCGCCAGCCCCTGGCGGACCTCTCCCTCTGTGGGTTCGCTTGGCACCTAGTGTCTAGTAAAACGCATAAAGAAAAGAAACGCATGTAAATATACGGGACCGGCCGCACTGCGCGCTTGATGCCCTCGCTACTAAACTGCTGTAAGTGGAAATCGCTAAATATTAGACGCTAAGCTAGGCGCCTGCAGTGCGTTTTCGGCCTTACTAATACACGGACTGACAGCGGCAAGCTCAGATGTTTTTTTTTTTTGCTTTTTTTGATGCTCCTTGCGAACCGTTTCTACTAGTGTCCGACCGAAGGTTCGGTTTCGGTTTCGGCCAGTTTCGGCCAAAAAATCTTGTTTCGGCTACAGTTTCGGTTTCTGCCAAAAATCAGCCGAAAGTTCGGCCGCGCCGAAACTCAGTGTTCGTGAATTGTCGCGCGTCTTCCGGCTAACTTCGGCTGAGTTCGGGACTCGTGTGTGGTTGCCAGCTGAGTTCGCCGGTCGGCGTGCGGCGTAGTTGTGTTGTTTGTGATTTTGTTTGTAAAAAAATCTAATACATTAAATAAACATAATCCACAAGTAGAACCAAATATTTTCATTCCTAAAAAAAATTACAGCAAAACAACATTGGGTGATTACTTTTGCCCACCTTGTACAATGAAATAGATTTTTTTACATGTCTAAATAAGGTTCGGTTTCGGTTTCGGCGGAAACTGAGACTGGCGCCGAAGATTCGGTTTCGGTTTCTGTTTCGGCTAAAAATCCTGTTTCGGTCGGACACTAGTTTCTACGAACCCGAGCAGTTATTGGCGAGACCTGGAGGGTCTCCAGCCAATGGCATAAATTATCCACGTGGCTGTTACTTAGCCACAAGCTCCTCTTATCTACGTAGCTGTAAAGTCTTCATCCAGTTTAATTAGTTTGATATTTTTTACAGTAACATCCTAATTTTACTTTTAATTATACAGAATCAATCAATAGTACTTTTAATTAAGGAAAAATATTAATCAAACTCTACATGATGCCAACTGAAGGTACATAAGGTTGGCTCCGTGCCATGTGTGGCTCCGACGTGTTGGATTTAAGGCTACGACTACACTGGTGAGCTAAAGGCGATGTCGACTTAAACAAGCACTCAGCAGCTGCAACAGATTTCATACATGACATCCACATCTAGTTACACTAGAAGCTGATTCTAACACACTTGGTAAATGGTAGTATAATAAATTGATTATAGTTAGTTATTTATTACGACAAGTTTTAACAAACATATATTTAAAAGTTTGGCTTTTAGGATTAGTACCCAAAGGGTAAAACGGGACCCTATTACTAAGGGCGGCTTCAAATTTGCCGCAAAGTGCCGCGCGGCGGAAGCGCGACTGAAGCGCTGCGCTTTTTTTTCTATTGTACTGCTATAGGTGGTCCTAGGGGACCGTTTCTACGTAACCGGGCAGTTATTGGCGAGACCTGAAGGGTCTCCAGCCAAGGTGCCGCCGCGCTGCTTTGTTAATCCATATAAATAAAAAACGCGCGACTGCAGCGCTACACCCGCGCTGCGGCCGCGCATCTATGTAACAACACTATGATGCTCGAACCTAGCGCTTACAGCGCGGCGGCAGCGCTGCCATCGCGCGGCTCTTTAGGGCTAATTTGAAGGCGCCCTAAAACTCCGCTGTCCGTCCGTCTGTCACCAGGCTGTATCTCATGAACCGTGATAGTTAAGACAGTTGAAATTTTCAGATAATGTATTTCTGTTGCCGCTATAACAACAAATACTTACTAAAAAACAGAATAGATAATAATAAAAAATAATAATAAAAAAAAAAAAAATAATAAAATTCTTTATTGGCACAAGAACAACAAGTAGGTACATGGTATTACAAAACTTAAATAGGTACAAAAAAAAACAAAATTATAATGTTCAGCTGGTACTTAAAATAGGTTACCCTGTGCTATAAGTACCAGCAACCTTCCAGTTTCACAAATTAAACTCCTAAATATCTTTGGTTACAATACGAAAATAAACCTACTTAGATTATAATTATATTTTACGAACTTAGTTAATAAAATAAAATTCATGCTAAGGATTTAGTAAACCTGTTATATTACTATACGGGATGTGAGGGAGTGTGTGGTGTATCTACATAATTATTATGTATGTATCTACATAATATATGCGTTGCGTGTATGTAGTGTGTGTGTGTGTGGGAGTGTGTGTGTGTGTGTGTGAGAGGGATTGGGTGTATGTGTGTGTGTGTGACGATTTAGCTTGAAAGTTTGCTATCTGCGTGAGATTATTATTTGTTGTATGTCTCAATTATAGCTCCTTATGTCACTGGACGCATTAGCTTTTCGGTGTCGTCATAAGAGAGGTTTTGTAACCATTTTATTACTTTTTTCTTACAGTGATATTTGTTATTTGAATCTATATCTATGTCTTTACTGATTTTGGTATAAATGAATCGTCCGAGGAAGCAGTAAAACCGTTCACTGAAAGTGGTCCTGTGTCTATGAGCTGGCGGAAGCCTTAACGTACGCATTTTTCGTCGCAGTAGTGATGATGATGTCCCGTTTGTTTTGCGTATTGAATGCTGCTTTAATATGGTTTGTAGAATGAACAACTGCCGTACTGTCAGTACTTCGCAGTATTCATACAGATCTTTTGTGGGAAAGCGGTATGGTTTAAAAGTACTCACTTTTAGGACGGCTCTCTGTGCCCGCTCAAGCTTTATCATATATGACTTACAGGCCCCACCCCAAGATAGAATACAGTACCCCAACAGCGATTGACACAAGGCGTAGTATATGTTCTTTATAACTATTGGTTTTGCCACATGTCTCAAGTGTTTAAAAATAAATATAAGCTTCCGAATTCTCCCCGTTAGTAGGTCAATGTGCGGTGCGAAGTTCAATTTGTCGTCTATGATTACACCCAAATACTTTATACTAGTGACATAGTTTAACTTGGGACACGTGCATGTTAGATTAGTGCCAGTTATGTGGTTATGAGCAGTAATAAATCGCACAGTATTTGGTTTATTCGACTTTTTAATACTAAATTGAATAATTTTAGTTTTATCAACATTGAGAGATAAAGTGTTATCTGCTAACCATTCAGTTAGTATATTGAATCCGATTTGTGCCGCATCGAAGACCCGATCCCACGTCTCACCTGTAAAAATAAGTGCGGTATCGTCCGCAAAAGCTAGTAATTTTCCATCGGTAATTTCTAGTTTGCACATGTCATTTACATAAACTAGGAAAAGCGTAGGCCCTAGTATACTTCCCTGCGGCACACCGAATTCAATAGGAAGCTCTTTACTGATGTACTCATTGATCTTTACGCACTGTGTCCTGCCAGTCAAATAGCTTTCAAAGAGTTTTAATTGCCGGTCTCTTACACCAATGCGCTCCAATTTAACAATCAGTTTGGGGATGGAGACCGTGTCGAAGGCCTTGGCCAGGTCTAAAAAGATAGCAACACTCTTCATACCTTTATCCAAAGCCTGCACAATATGGTTAGTTAGTTCAAAAACTGCATCATTTGTGGACCTGTTGTTTCTAAAGCCATATTGACCATTCGAAAGAATGTTGTTATCT
This sequence comes from Amphipyra tragopoginis, assembly GCA_905220435.1. NCBI lineage: Eukaryota > Metazoa > Arthropoda > Insecta > Lepidoptera > Noctuidae > Amphipyra > Amphipyra tragopoginis. Next base: position 16,883,211 of record HG992006.1, read on the forward strand.
TCCAAGTACTTCTTAAGGCGATTGTTCATTATTCTTTCCAGGACTTTAGACAAGCAAGGCAAGACTGAAATTGGCCTATAGTTATTTACACGATCTACATCCCCTGCTTTATGTATAGGATGAATCAGGGCTTTTTTAAACAGGTCGGGAAATACACCCGCTTTTATACACAAATTAAATATAAATGTCAATGGTCGCACAATCAATCTCCTATACCGCTTAATTACATTTGATGAAATACCGTCAACGCCTATTGCACAATCACCACGCAATGTTAGAATCAATCGGTCCACTTCCGACTCATCAGTTTCCAACAGAACTAGTGACTTAGATGAAAGATTTATAGATGTCTTATTAATCGTGCTGTTACCACCATCAAACGTTCTAGCTACCTCCTCAGCTATGTTTTTCCCGGCATTAATAAAGAACTTATTTACCTCCTCAATAGACTCTTCATTAGAACGTTTTATCAAAAGTAGTGGACTAGCGGAAACCTTCCTTTTTTGAGTGTGAGTCACGTTTCTGATTACATTCCACATCTTCTTTGGATTAGATCTAGCTTTATTTAACTCAGTCTCCTCGTACTGCCTTTTAAGGTTTTTTAAAATACGGCCGCAAAAATTTCTATATCTTTTATAGGTAATGCAAACAGTGTCATTGTCCGGTGATTTTTTCATTTTCATGTACATCCTGTCCCTATTACGCATGCACCTCAGCATACCTGGCGTAATCCACGGCTTAATAGTCCTTAGGCGATGTGGTAGACTATAAGTTGTGGTGCTGAATTGGATAGCTCTAGTGAGTGAATTATTAAAATATTCGAGTGCAATGTTAGCATTTGTACACTCAAATATGTAGGAAAAATCAGTACTGTTTAGTTGATTCTCCAGTTCAATGAAATCTATTTTATTAATTATCTTATTTGCGCTATCAATTTTAACTTTATTTAATGTTAATAAAACTGCGTTGTGGTCAGTGACAGTCGAGTCTATAACGACAGTTGAGGCTCTGAGTTTGGTTTTAAGGAGGACATGATCGAGTGAAGTTTTTCCATGTGTAACCAGATTATGGGCTGGTAATAAACCATGGGCAGCACAAAGATTTAAATACTCTAATGTTTTATTATCTATGTTACCATTCGAAATATCCAAATTAATGTCGCCCACTACTGCTATGTTTGTGCAAGAAGAGCTTACCGCTAGCACTTGGTCCAAGGAGGAAAGAAAGATGGTTACATCTTTGAATGATGGAGGCCTGTAAAGTGCAAGAATACAAGTAGTTTTTCCTATTAATATCTGTAGACAACTAGCGTCTGTGAATAAAGGTTCTGTGACAATAATATTAGCAAGATTACCCCTAATGTAAACTACGACTCCGTCATTTTTATTAGTCCATTTAGTAGTTGAATATGAGTTGTAACCATCAATTACAGGTATGTGTGGGTTACACGATAGCCAACACTCTGTAAGTATAATGATATCTAAGGGCATAGACATTCTAACCAACAGTGTTAAAAAACCATCAATATTAGCCGATACACTCCGGATGTTTTGAGTAAGTATCTTCAGACTGTCTAATGCAATTATACTTTTACAGTTCTCCGGCTCGCATCTACACGAGTCGGAAACTTCAATCTCATCTATACTATTTGTGTGATTGTCTACTATAGAATCGAATTTGATGTTAAAAGATATATAGTCACTATTAGGATACAATAATTTAGACAGTGTAGTAGAGTACGCATTGTAGATCCGAGTGCAGATTCTGTGTTTCTATGTCGTGAAGTAATCCCGTCGTTATAGGCAGTAGTTAATAATTGTAGGATGTGTAAATATAATAATGGTACGGAACCCTTCGTGCGCGAGTCCGACTCGCACTTGGCCGGTTTTTATTATTGATATTTATGATAATATGATTACATAATTATTAATCAATATTTTATTGGTCAATATAATTAATGAAGATGTCGTATTTTAATAATGTAAAATAAATATTTGCACACCACTGCACTGTTATGGTAAAATACTCGTAGAGTGTTACCTTTTATGCTTATTAAACATCATCTGTATTTGACTATTACCTGTATTTCACAAATAAATGAATTTGTATTACTAGCCGTGTGCCTATCGGGCACACGGCTAGTAATACTTCAAAATTTCTCATATTTCAAAAACGATGAAATTTAACCCCGTTAAGGGATGAATTTTCAAAAATCGTTTCTTTATTGTCTCCTACGTTATACAGAGTTGTGTAAAGCGGAAGTCCAGAGGTAGAACACTCTTAGAGTTACCCGAATCACCCCGTTAGTTCCGTGTTTTTTTGTAATTTTCGAGTTATGATTTCATTTTATATTTGTAAAAAAAAATGTCATTAAAGTCAGACTACTAAGGGTGCTCTACCTCTGGACTTCCGCTTAACACTACTTTTTGGGACACCTTGTATAAAGAACTCCCGTATAAAAATTGCATGCTTCTGGACCCAACGGTTCAAGCTGTGCGTTTGTCTGTCAATCAGTCAGTGTTAAAGTTTTATTAGGTAGAAAGAAGAAAAAAAGTGCTGTATCATGTTCGGTCATATACAGTGGTGGACATATAATTAGAAACACCAAGTGTGACTTTGATTTTCAGTACAATTTAACTTTATAATTAATGTTTTACGTATAATAGAGGGCTTATACCTATTTATTTATAATGTATCCACATCATGAAGTATTACTATCTCAGTTTTGGAAATATCATACAACCGTTTATGTAAAAACTGGTATACTTTATAAATAAAATGAAGCAGCACAACATACTAAGGTGGACAACTAATTAGAAACAGAAAAAAAACATTAGCATAAATATGAACAAAGGTAACGAAACAATAAATAATGAAGTTAAATAGTACAAACGTTTTATAATAAACAATTAATGTTTGGTTGGGAAGCCTCTGCTGTCGATTACAGCTCTACAACGACGTGGCATTGATTCTATCAATGTTTCATACATTTCCAGGGATTTTTTCCCCAAGCTTCTACAAATGCGTCTTAAATTTGTTATAGTATGATACTACTAGTAGTACGATATTAGTGATATGTTTATTGGACAATGTTTTCTTTACAATGTACCACAAACTTAGATTTGATTCAAATCTGGACTATTTGCAGACCACTCTAACACCGACACTACAATAATCCAAACCAAAGAAACAACGTTAAAGCATTTCTAAGAGACTAATTAGTGTCGATGTTAGAGTGGTCTACAGGTAGTGCAGATTTGAATCAAATCTAAGTTTGTGGTACATTGTAAAGAAAACATTGTCCAATAAATATATCATTAATATCGTACTACTAGTAGTATCATACTACAACAAATTTAAGACGCATTTGTAGAAGCTTGGGGAAAAATTCCCTGGAAATGTATGAAACATTGATAGAATCAATGCCACGTTGTCGTTGAGCTGTAATCGACACCAGAAGCTTCCCAACCAAACATTAATTGTTTATTATAAAACGTTTGTACCATTTAACTTCATTATTTATTGTTTCGTTACCTTTGTTCATATTTATGCTAATGTTTTTTTTCTGTTTCTAATTAATTGTCCACCTTAGTATGTTGTGCTTCTTCATTTTATTTATAAAGTATACCAGTTTTTACATAAACGGTTGTATGATATTTCCAAAACTGACATAGTAATACTTCATGATGAGGATACATTATAAATAAATAGGTATAAGCCCTCTATTATACGTAAAACATTAATTATCAAGTTAAATTGTACTGAAAATCAAAGTCACACTTGGTGTTTCTAATTATATGTCCACCACTGTAAATATGAGTTATCTACAGTCATGAGCAAAAAGATGTATACCTACGAGTAGCAAAATTCAGAAGTTTTTTTAAGAAGTAAATGTATTGTATACCTACAAAGTATTTTCTTACTAAGTATCTCAGATTATAAAACAGAAGGTTTATAATCTGAGCTAAGTACGAACTATTTCGTTTAATATTTCAATTAGGAAATTCACTTCAATTTCGCTTTGTATATACATCTTTTTGAGATATCTCTGTTATTAATATCATTAGGATTATATAAAAATATTACCTTAATTAAAATCATACACAAGCAACTAGATAACCAAAAGGAAATAGAATTATATCAACGTGGCAATAACATCACGTCAGGTAACAATATTAACAATAGTTTCAAACTTGCACCCGAGCCGGCGAGCCCAGTCAAGTTACTACTAGCGACACCTATGCGTATACTACATATTTCATAGTCACTAGCTTTTTACATAGATAGTGGAAGATCTTATTTTTTTACACGTTTGAAGATTTAATAGAATATTGATTAAGTACCCTTTTTCAATATTTCACTTAGTCGGAAAGGGGCTACTAATCCGTGTGTTTGATGTTAAAGTATCCATAACAATGAATAACTTTTATTCTACAACTTTTCCCGAAAGTCAATAGTTTAAGAGAAATAGCTGTTCAAAGATTTCATTTAAAATACACTAAAATCTAACTATCCTAAGCTATGATCAGCTGTGTTTACATTTTAGCTCATTCCGCATTCATTCTATGGACGACACGTTTGGTGCAGTGGCTAAGCGATTGGCTTCTGCGCTACGGGTCGTGGGTTCGGTTCTCACACGGAACAAAAATTTGTATGGCCTACAGATGGCTGTTTCGGGTCTGAGCGTTTGTGTATGTGAGATTTGTGTCTGTAAACGCACCCACGATACTAGAGAAATCTTAGTGTGGGGAAACGTCATACATAAAAAAAAAACAAAAATTATGCGTCCCGGATAAGAAGCTACATTTTCTGAATTCATAACTAAAACAGGGACGAAGAATTTATAGAAAAACTAAAATGAAAATCATTTTGCATGGAAATAAAAGTTATCGAATTTTGAAATTTTAACATTTGCTTTCAAACAGTTTTCAGTAACACGAAGTATCCCTTTCCGACTAACCTTGTATATAGGTAAACAAGAGTAATTTTTTTCGAGCCGTTTGGTTTCGAAACACTTCCTATACAGAGACGTTACAAGGCGGCCGGTCCACACTTTCCGTGACCCGAAGGCTGCCCTCTACTTTGGTCAAAGGATTACCATACAACGCTGCAACGTGGCAATGCTGCGAGCCTTCTGGGCACGTTACCAGTCGACACCGATGCGGAGGAATATTTTAAAGCCCTATTTTAGTTTATAGTTTTATTAGGATATATCTTTCTTTGTTTGTATATACTTTTATTTGTAATTGTGTAATTTTGTTTCTGTAAATAAATATAGGTAAATAAATGTCATGTTACCGCCTAAGTACACAGAGTAACATAAAAATAAAAGGGTTTTAAAAAACAATAACTAAAAGTAAGATCAATAAAACGAATTAATAAACATGCTATTCATGTCCAATACCCAGAAAATTTATTTCACCAATTTACATGAATTTCGATGCTCAATAAATAAATCGAAATACCTACTCTCCGCGTTCTATTTTTATGTTAATTGAGTCATAACTTTTTTAGACACTTGTTTCACGAAAATATTGCTAAAATATTTCTTTTTGTAAATAAAAACGTATTATGTAACATTTAGATTAAGAAGCAGCGATATCCTAGCGGTTGAACGCTTTCCTTCTACGCCCCAAGTAGGAAAAAAGTTGTATAATATTAGAATTATACAACTAACAGACATGTAAAGGCTTTATAACAGTTTTGCAGCAACTAAACAGTTGTAAAGTAGTATTCACTTCGACGCATTAGTTATATACAATTTAAGTCATGTTAATGTGTCTGGTAAACGTCATCTCAATGATTTTATGTGACGGTTTTATAACGTTAAGTCGAGTAAACGTTTCAGTCAGAAAATAGTGATGAGTCGCCATGTTTTGTAAATTTAGAACCTTTTATTCAACACTTAAATAACAAACTGTGATGTAATGATTTTATAGTTAACTATTATGAAACCGTCATACTAGGTCGTATACTGTCACCTTTAAGTAACTTTTAGGTTAAAACGTTATTCTAATATAACTTATATAAGTCAATTGATTATTTAAACAACAATTAGCAACTTTTATATAACTCAGTCGCCATTTTATATTAAGTATAATATTAATATGGATTTCAAAAAGTGAAAAAAAAATTAAACGAAGTGGTGGTTTTAGAAGAAAAGTAAATAAAAATCATAAATGTCTATTGTTAAATACAGCAACAATACGTACATTTAATCTGGAAGAAACTGTGCCTAGCCAAGAAGAAAGTGGTAAAAATGAAAGTGGTTCCTTACATTTTTATCTTGGCACCGCTGATAAAACTAACTTTCCCCTTTCTAAAGTTTGGCGTATAAATATATCACCATGATATCCCTGTAAAAATACAGAAGTTTTCCCATGACTATACACAAAGGTTTTTCTATTTTCCAACAGAACCCTAATTGCAACCGTCATGGCGGACGCCATAAGTCGTATAAAAACCTGTATAAGACCAACAGTTATATACATGTCTAAATGCAGTCGCCCAATGTCTATTGGCAATATGGCGGAAACTATTGATGACAATTAATGTATTTTATTTTTATAAACAATATTGAAACACCAATATTATGAAGGCCCATTAAAATATTAACAAAGATAACCATACATATCATCGAAAATTTTTAATTCCCAAGTATAAGTCACAGCTGTTCATCTTCCACCACAAGAAGCTTTCTTTACAATAAATTAATAAATAATAATGGTTATTAAAACGTTTGACTTATTTTTTACAAGTTTTATCACAACATTATAAATTGTCACAAAAGTTGTCTTATAACCACTGACCGACCACCAGCATAAAAATGTCTATACGATGATATAGTTATGTAAGAGTATTATTAGAAACTATTACAAAACTTACCAGTTACACTTACAACGTCTACGTGATTTTTACTCAACGTTATTGTCGCTGACGCGACTGCAAAACGACCCTTACACGATTTAAATGTTATATAATCTGCGCCCAAACCCGCGTTGTATATACGTATAAAAAACTATTAAAAAACTATTTCAAAAGACTGAAAGTTAAATAAAAAACGTTATTGTACCATTTATATGACATTATTTTCCTACTTGGGGCAGGAGGGTCAGGTTCGAACCCGGCCTACACCTTTAACTTTTCGAATTCGTGTGAGGATTATAATTTGATTATCACTTGCGTTAACGGTGAAAAAAAAGACCGAGGCAAAACCTGCACGCCTGACCATAAAGTTTTCGACGGAGTTTGTGATCCACCAACCCGCACCAGGCCAGCGTGGTGGACTACGCCCTAAACCCTGCTCACCCTGGGCGAAGAGGCTCATGTCCAGCAGTGGGACATTCATGGCCTGATCATTTTCTGCCAAGGCCACTGGGGCAGGGGCTGAACCCAATACCCGTCGCCCGACCAGTAACAGGCCCGAGAAGGCGGCGCGCAGTGTTCCGTGCGCGCCTCTCAGGACGACGTGGGGCAAGGCCCCACAGAAGCAAAGGGCCGCCAGGGGTTGGTGGACCGGGGCCTGCGGGGGTCGCGGTGCATGCAGTTGCGAATCCCGCGACCCCGACCAAGGGTCAGGAGAAGGAACACCGTGGGTTTTTAGCCGATAAGAGTCCGGCATACCCCTTCGTTTTCCCCGGGCGAAGGAAATCCATGAGGATTAAGAAAAGAAAAAAAAATGGGCTGGTCCCAATAAAAATTTGCCTAACCTGGGAAACGAACCCAAGACCACATGCACGTCAGACTCCTTTACGAGCACTGGACCAATGAGGTTGCCATTACTCACAAAGGGACTATGTACTTTGTAAATGGAATATTGAAATTCGATAAGCCTGAAGTACGTATTGTAGGCGACTGCACAACAAAGCATAGTACATATTCACATCTTGTTTGTATCGTACAAGGCGTTTGAGGGATTACTTCAAGAGCATACAGCAACACATGAAAGCTTCGTATATTTTCTCCATGTGGTGTAAACGCATTGAGATGCGCTGAAAGGGTACTGATCCAGATCCTCCCATTGTGTAGCACGTTCCATCAAAAAGGTTTAGTTTACAAGACTATCGATGAGGCTTACTACGAAATGACACTGTTCTGCATTGAAAGTATTTACTTAAGGCACGTCTAGCCGGGAAAGTGGTGCTACTTTAGAAAAAAAACGTGATTTCCGTTAACACCCACCATTTTGCGTAAATGCAACGCAAAATGTTGTGTGTTAACGGAAATCATTCCCTAATCTTCCCTAATCTAAAAATCAGGCCCTGCATCGTCTTCATTTTTAAGTAATAGGTATACGTTAGTATGACGTAGCATTATCACTTCACGCAATTAATCCTCGCACCAGCAGTATGTCGACTTACAGTTCATAGCACGAACGTTCCTTCGCACTAACGTTCATCGCACAAGCGTTCTTTTGACCTACAGTTTTAACACGAACGTTCTTTTGCACTAACGTTCATCGCACAGGCGTTTTTTGGCCTATAGATTTAGCACGAACGTTCTTTTTACACTAACGTTCATCGCACAAGCGTTCTTTTGGCCTACAGTTTTAGCACGAACGTTCTTTTGCACTAACGTTCATCGCACAGGCGTTTTTTGGCCTATAGTTTTAGCACGAACGTTCTTCTGCACTAACGTTCATCGCACAAGCGTTCTTTGGGCCTACAGTTTTAGCACGAACGTTCTTTTGCACTAACGTTCATCGCGCACTTTCTTTTGGCCTATAGTTTTAGCACGAACGTTCTTTTGCACTAACGTTCATCGCACAAGCGTTCTTTTGGCCTACAGTTTTAGCACGAACGTTCTTTTGCACTAACGTTCATCGCACAAGCGTTCTTTTGGCCTACAGTTTTTAGCACGAACGTTCTTTGGCACTAACGTTCATCGCACAAGCGTTCTTTTGGCCTACAGTTTTAGCACGAACGTTCTTTTGCACTAACGTTCATCGCACAAGCGTTCTTTTGGCCTACAGTTTTAGCACGAACGTTCTTTTGCACTAACATTCATCGCACAAGCATTCTTTTGGCCTACAGTTTTTAGCACGAACGTTCTTTTGCACTAACGTTCATCGCACAAGCGTTCTTTTAGCCTACAGTTTTAGCACGAACGTTCTTTTGCACTAACGTTCATCGCACAAGCGTTCGTTTGGCCTACAGTTTTTAGCACGAACGTTCTTTTGCACTAACGTTTATCGCACAAACATTCTTTTGGCCAACAGTTTTAGCAAAAACGTTCTTTTGCACTAACGTTCATCGTAGGTACTTCGACCTTAAGTTACACTCCCATTATACCTATATAAGTATGTATACCTACATTAATTAACTTCCTCACCTCACAAATAACCACAAAGCTACATATTAATTAACGTGAATTTATCAGACGTGCTCAAAAGAAGTGGTTCACTTCAGCCCAGTTAATAGTTAAGGAAGTATGCGCAATGGCCGACCTCTCTTGTGCTCTAAATTGATTCCGTGCTCGTAGTGGCCCTTTGTTATCGACCAATAGGTAATGGAGCACTGCTTACACAACGCTCACTATGAATATTCTAGACGTAATTTAATTTTCTGAAGGAACTGCTTGCATATTAACTACAATTTGTTGTCTGACAAAGACTATTCTCAACTTTGATTACGAACGATGCTAAATATATACGTTGTAGCCAACATGCTTACGTTAAACTCGTGCTACAATTCGGTTTTGCGACAGTCATTGACCCATGTCACATTGAACGATGTCACAGTTTTCGTGTTTTACAATTCGTTTAACCAATCAGAATTACGTAGCACCAATTAAACAACCTATCAAATTCAAAAATAGAATTCTAACTGTACCGGTGAATTCAATCAAAATTTCATGTGAAATGACCGAACACTGGATTTCAATTCGGGGACCGCACAAGCGAATCGTTTTTCAAGATCGGAACCCATTTAAACCACAATACCGGTAATCGGGTGGTAGCAATTCCAGTCAAAATTACGTTCCAACCGCTCTCACGACCGACCACTTCAACTGGAGAGCTTGCTATATTTAAAAATTGATTTACTATATATATTTTTGTGACGTGTAGGGTCAGGATTGAAGTGCCCCTGGAATTAGTCACAATTCAAGTGGTCACAATAAAGTTTTTTTTATAAATATAAGCTGCAAATCCGAAGATCGTAACTCGGAAAACGTTATTACCAGTCAGAATCCTAATTAAGGCTTCCTTATTTTCGATTACATATTATATGTATATCAAAGAAATACTCTAACACAAACCCAAAACTATAAAAAAAACTAAGTATAATAAAACAAGCAGAGGATGTTAAAATAACTTTAAATAAAAGTAAAAACAGACTTATAAAAAAACTAAAAGAGTAGGTAAAATAATTACCATAATATAAAATTAACAGTTTTTGGAAGTCGGTGGCTTTTATTGTCGCGAAATCGGGTATAAAAACAAAAAAAAATTGAAAAATCAGAGGAATTGAGAACCTCCTTCTTTTTAAAGTCGGTTAAAAATCAAAATTCACGTAAGTTGACCGAAAAATTGGCCTATTTTTGCCCCCAGCAACCATCGCACTTCCAGCTTATTCCTAGTATCAGATATGCTGAAACTAGACGCTAGTTCAAACGAGCTTTTTTTTGTAATGCCATGTCGAGTTTTTGGCTTCACGTAAAAACCGGATTTCCCAGAACGTATCCGGCATGATGCTACCGTTCCAACATAAATTAGGTACTGGATTAAGGCATGGCTGGAACGGGATGATCTATTCATCATCCGCCTGCTCCTATCCCACATTATTTAGGTCGGCGCAGCATGTCTTTCCTTCATCTCTATCTGCCGTCATTGCAGTGCTAACTTTTTTCCTAAACATATCATATTTCACACAATCCGGGAATACATCCATCTTAGGGAGAAGCCACACGATGCGGTGCGGCTTCGGCGTAATACATACTTTCCATGGTATGCCACATGGTGCGGTGCGGCGCCGCGCCGCACGCTCGCCGGACCAAGTCGAGCGGGGAGGGTGTATGCGCCGGACCGGCACCGCTCCGGCGTCGCAGGCCGCAGACAGATGTGTTGACGGAGAGCCGTTTCGGTTCGGTAGGTTTAGGTGCGGTGCGGCGCCACACCGCACCGCGTGGCTCTTGCGATGCCGCGTACTACGTGTGCACGCTGATACAGCAAAATGGTAGCCGTGCGGCAGCGCACCGCACCGTGTGGCTTCTCCCTTAGAGCGGGGGCACACGATGCGTTGCGGCGGCGGCGCGGCGCCGGAGCGGTGTCGCTGCGTCGTCTTACTAGTCGCGCGCAGAAGGTTTGCCGATGACTGCCCCTCCCACTACACCGACCGCTACCCGCGTTCGTCTGGCATACCTACTAATGTCAGACGAGCGCGGGTAGCGGTCGGTGTAGTGGGAGGGGCAGTCATCGGCAAACCTTCTGCGCGCGACTTGTACATAGAAATATCTGTGGCATGTCACACGATGCGCTCCGGCGCCGCACCGGACTTGCAACCATCGAGACGAGGCGGGGAGGGGTGAATGCGTTGCCACGTCGGAGCGGCACCGCTCAGTTGTTTATGCGTCACAAGGAAGGACACACGCTCGCTCGTTTCGAGTTTTTTTCTCTACGATTTTTTTGCTACGGCGCCGCTGCGACATAACAACGTTGCGGCGCCGCACCGCTCGTGTGCCCGCTGATACGGTGAAATCTTTGCGGTGCGGCGCCGCAACGCGTCGTGTGCCCCCGCTCTTAGGTATGCCTCTTTTCTCATGCCCATCCACAATCTAACTTAAAACTTTTCCCGTAAAGTAACAACTCCTTTTTCAACGAGGTGATCTATTCTTAGCGGAAACTCATACTGCTCCATTAAGACAGAAATGAGGAAATTATTGATTTCCTTCCTTCGCTATCCTACAGAAATGTAATAAAAGTTTTCACTATCTGCTACTTAAACTCTCTATTTACCATACCTAATGCTTTAACGCGGCTTAAAACAACAGTAACCCTTTCACGAGTAATCCACAATTACAATAAAGCAACAACCTTAAATAAACCCCGCAGTAAACTGTAAACCATTTAAAGCCTGCGGTAAATCGAATAATAAATAAGCTGCAAAAAGATGAAATCTTTTATCTGTATCGGCTGAAAGCTGTCATGGCAGCGAACACGATAGGCGGCGCAGAATTACCGGCGAGGTGGAAAAATCAGACTGGTCTCGAGCCTCGGCACTGCCTCCTCAAAATAAAATCTGCGCTTCACGCCCCAGTTACCCGGCCGGAAGATTCTCCATTCATTCCGTTCACATGTGTTTACGCTACGAATCCGGATGTATTCGAGCGCGACGATAGGCCTACAATCTTTCCCTTTTAGGCAGATTATTGCTTTTTCTGTGACAATTTTTTCCGGGTTTGGTAATGGGGTTTTAAGTTGTGCATTTTGCTGCATGCCGTGTGCCTGCAAAAAGAATACGTGATCAATTCTCTTGTGAGACTACGTAAGTACGTAGTACGCGTTCGTGCGGTGCTGGACGTAAAGAATAGCACTACCCCATCTCTTTCCATGGGTGTCGTAAAAGGCGACTAACGGATTCTCTAGAGGATGGGCAGCAGCGTTCTCTAAGTATTTTAACAACCATACTGCAATCGCCAACCCGCTTGCCAAGCGAGGCGATTATGGCAAACCCCCCCTTTTGGTGGAGACCTATGTCTAGCAGTGAACGTCTTTTGGCTGAATGATGATGATGACGTAAGTACGTCGGACAGCATCTCCAAATTGATGATGTTTCAAGCGTTGTTATTATAGATGTTAATTATAAAATTGTCCATACATTAGGCCTAATACAGTAGCCCACGGAAGAACCTCAATTTCTGATGCGACTTGTAATATGCTCTGCAAATAATGATTTTAAAACTAAAGTGTACAAATAAATGCTATGGACTTGCCATAGCTATGGATAAAGACAAACGCACGGTAAATACGAACCTAGCAATATCTAGACCGTAGAAAGAATAAATGGTACATTAGAGAAGAATAACTATTCGATTTCATGGATTAATTCCGCTATAGACGCTATAGTTCAAAATATATTCGACTACTTTTGTACTTAGATATCGTTTTTACGAGTATACTACACTACTAAACGTTTTACGATCACCCTTTTCCAGCCTAATCGAGCAACTTCCATCCGATTCATTTGCCATCTAGGTATGTATGGTGATAGCCTGAACGTAAAAATAAATCTATTCGAATGATCCACAAATCCTGAAATAAATTACGATAAACGTAAAGAACTATTCACACTAGTTTCTTTAGGTAGAAAATACCAGTTGTGGTGAATGGACTAATGAATCCCGCGATCTCGACCATAGGTCATTGGACGATCCGTGACAGTTTTAGCCGGTAAGAGTCCGTGACCTCCGCTTTCCTAAAGGCGGGGATTGATTTGACCTTAGTAAAAATAGAAAACTGACTTTGACTTTGACTGCCTCGTTGGTCTAGTGGTCGCAAGCGTGACTGCTGGACGTGAGGTCTTGGGTTCGATCCACGGCTGTCCCATTTCAAAACCTAGCAAGGGACACTTTTTACAAAAATCGTTTTATTGCATAATTTTGCTAACCTAGAAAGTCTCTACAAAAACACCAGCGTTGAAAACTCACGTAATAAGCAGATATATTTAAGCATCGATACCTAGTAAGTGCCATTCACTGCCTCTGATCATTTTAAAACCTAGTAAGTCACTTTAACCACATGGTTTTACCTAACGTATATACTTTTCAAAGGTTGACCGATTTTACGTTTATGCGATCTCCTGTAAAATTTCGTTTTAAACCCTTACTAGGTTTTGAAATGGGTAAGCCGCCCATGTCGGGCTCAAATTTTATTAGGTTCTTCCGTGTGGAATTGACAGTAGCAACCCAGAGTCTGCCTTGTTGATGGCAATAGGCTCACCTCCTATTACATGGGACTTAAACATAACTGCGAAATAAGGGTGTACTTATACACCTCTGCTCAACCCTTCGGGAAATACAGGCGTGAAGTTATGTTAAGGAAAGAAAAAACTTCACCCTTATCTGATAAATCGTAAGCAGTTATGAGATGACAGCCCGAAATCACAGCCATCTGTGTGGTACCTATTTTTTTTATTTTTTTTTAAACTTTTCACCACTAAGATTTCTCTTGTACCGAGGGTGCCTTTACAGACACAAATCTCACATACACAAACGCCCTTGTATTGTGTCTTCCTTATCACCTGTAAATCATAATCATAATGCAAATCATGGAATCAACCCATATACATCCACTGGCCTCCTCATAGACATTTACCAGTTAAAAAGCACACTAAAGTCAAAAGGATTGTTTATATATTTCCTATTCCAGTTTATAAATCTACCAAAAACTTGTTTATGTTATTGAGGTTATTATATTCAGAAAAAAGTTATGTCCTAGCATAGGGTTGCCATCCGTCCGGGTCTCCCCGGATTTGTCCTAGTTTAGAAGGCATCTGGGGAGCATCCGGGCGGGGTTTCTTTTCCAGTCCGGGTTTAAAAATTTTAACTTTTGGGCCGCCCGCGACTCATGCGCTGTGCCCGCACGCCGCGATCAACCGACGAACCGACTCGCTAAACAACTGTTTTTTATTACACGTGTTTCAAAAAACTTATTGACATGTCCGGGTTCTGAGCTATAAAATCCGGGGTTTTCACGCATCTTGTTCTGATTGCCAAATTTTAGAGATCGCAACCCTATCCTAGCATAATAATTTGGTGGCAACACCAAGCTAAACCGTAGTATCGCCTGGTCGACTCGGCGGAAATTACTAGCGGCAACGGATTCCGCCGACGCCACGTCTGCAACGCAATAAGACCCGAGGAAATACGGACCTCGATATATCCTAAATGTTGCCATATGGAAAATATTATTAAATGTAAGACTAACATGCTCCGTTACACAGAGGATTAGAGAAGAAATGAGGTGTGTTGATCGTTATTGCTGACATGATAAGCTTAAGGCAGTTCTATGATACAGAAATTGTACGTTGTTACTTAAGCACTACATAACTCAAAAAAAAATACATATACCTCCGGTTTCTGAATTAAGAATTATAGGATAAACAGTACTTATGTAACATTTGAGTACGGAGTTGTCAAAAAAATTATGGATTTTGAAGTATTATTTGACAACTCCGTCCTCAAACATTACTTAAGTATTGCTTATCCCGAATTTTCAAATCGGAAACCGGAGAATAGACTGACCTCCGGTTTCTGATTTGAAATTCGGGATAAGCAAATAACTACTTAATAAGTCACATTTGAGTACACAGTTGTCAAAAAAATGCTTTAAAATCCGTCATTTTTTTGACAACTCCATACTCAAATGTTACTTAGGTATTTGCTTATCCCGAATTCTCAAATCAGAAACCGGAGGTGAGATAATCACGGCAAAAGTTTATTTAGCGAAAACTTTGCGAAAGTACAGACGCCAGCAGGTCAAGCTACCCGAAACTGTCAAATTTTGCCAATCAACCTTGAACCTAACGCTTTCGCGATAAAGATGAAAATCTATTAAAGAAATTTGACAGATTGTAGTAGCTTGATGTGCTGGCGTCTGTACACTAATGTGAAATGCTGAACTTACGAGCGGCTCGTGGCTAATTAACAACCGCGCAGATCATATGATTTACAAGGTTAAGCTGCGCTTGCCGCAGTCAGTCCGAGGATGGGTGACCATTCATTACACATCGAGACCCCTCCGTGCCTCTGAGAGTATGTTAAACCGTCAGTCCCAGGTGTCATACGAATACCTATGACAGTCGTTACGAGTAGTCAGAAGCCCGAAAGTCTGACAACCGGTCTAACCTTAGAATATCGGCATTGTCCAGTAACTGGGTTGCGAAGGTCTGATGGCAGTCGCTCCGTGTGAAAATCTGGTATTCAACCGCATCTGGGGGTCTACTCCCTAAGCACGAAATCCGTGGTTTCGGCCGCAGTTACGAGCGTTTCCTACTCCCTATCACCTACGGACATACGATTATTTCGGGGCCCGAACTAAGAATGAATGACAACACGATTTGACAGCTGTCCCTACTACCGATGTGTTGTTCCCCATCCGAAAAGTTGAACTTAACATTTGTTTTGTTCACTCCTACGTTTCGGGCTACTTTCGGATGGGTGACTAACTTCGTTGACGGACTTAGGGAGTAGGCCCCCTGGTTAGGTCGGAAGCTGACCCCAACATAGTTGGGATAAGTCACCGCGAAATTATATTTAGAGAAAACTTGTCAAAGACACACTAATGTAAACTGCTGAACTTATCTACAACTAGCTTTCGCCCGCAGCTTCGCTTGCGTAAAATTTTGAACCCGTTAAGTGACGATTTTCCATACAAACTTTCATCCCCTATTTAACTCCCTTAGGGGTTGAATTTCGAAAAACCCCTTCTTAGTGGAGGCCTACGTTACAAAAGGAACCTACTGTCAAAATTTCAACTTTCTAACCCCAGCGGTTTACGCTGTGCGTTGATAGATCAGTCAGTCAGTCAGTCATCTTCTCCTTTTATATGTATAGACTAGCTTTCGCCCGCAGCTTCGCTTGCGTGAAATTTTGAACCCGTTAAGTGACGATTTTCCATACAAACTTTCATCCCCCATTTAACTCCGTTAGGGGTTGAATTACGAAAAATCCCTTCTTAGTGGATGCCTACGTTACAAAAGGAACCTACTGTCAAAATTTCAAGTTTCTAACCCCAGCGGTTTAGGCTGTGCGTTGATAGATCAGTCAGTCAGTCAGTCAGCTTCTCCTTTTATATGTATAGATAACACTAAGTTCCGTTCATTCCTTCTTATCCGTATGATGCTTTGCCTACGTCAACAGCATGTTAAAGCCTATCCTGAAGTTGTAACACAAACAACAACAAAAAAAAGATATCGTTAACAAGTTTAATGCTTCATTCCCTGAAAAAACAATTCACCATTTTCACCTAGATCCCTAAACAGTGGACCATTGAACTAATTAACAAATATTTAAATCCGACTCATATAACAAAGTAATGTTTACGATACAATGAACTCTTACGAAACTAATGTCTTGTGCCCTAGTTTTATTATATGTTTCACTTACACTACACAATTTGAATTTTAAATCGTTTATTTTGTTGCCTATATATACTAGGAAACTAGGAATAAGGGAATAGTGTGTGTCCAAGAGCTGTTACATAAAGATATATTTTAGTGTTATTGTTTTTATACGAAGGAGGTAGGTTATGTTAATTAGTATTTTATCTACACTCATATCACATACTTACTTTTAATTATGAATTCCAAAATAGTACCATAATAATAAACCATAACTTTATTCGTGTGCATCTCTAATATATTTTAATAGTTTTATTGTACAATTCTCTTAACAAAATTCCAACAACTTTATTTTTAGTATATACAAAAACCGAGACACCCCAACAAAATTTTCATCAGAACTGCCTGAATGTGTGTTTTTTTTTTATAAATCTCTAAGTTCACCTTAGTTTATGTCGCGTTAAGTTCCCTAATAAAGTGTGAAATGCCTGAGATGTGCTATACAGGGGTTGTCTAATATACGAAAACTGACCGAGCGGACCGTCTCAAGTCTCAAGGTGTCTATTCCCGTCCACTGTTATGCGTAGAAACCTATTGAAAGAGAAATTAAATTTATGAAAAAAAAAGGTGAAACATGATGTGGTGTAAAAACTATGTCAATCGATTCTCCTAGTGATTCTGAACAAACTAGTTTCAGGTTTAGTGTATACTAAAACTAAACTTGTATAAAATAACTTTTTTTCTATTAAAGTACACTTCAGACCGGACAAGGAGATTTCAATAATTTTTTTGAGCCGCTGCACTTCCTCTTTGTTGGTGCGCGCTACCGTATACGCGCTGAGTTTGGGTGCCATACTATTGTGTTTGTTCTAACTTTGTCCTATATTTAAAATAGGTATCCTACCTACTTCATGAGTTTAGATAAAGTTGTCTATGAAACTGCACATAACTGGGTATTAAAACACTCGTGTGATAGTATTAAAAACCTCGCCTACACTCGTGTTTTAAACTCACAGTTGAGTTTTAATAAACTCTTTTATGCAACAGTTTCATAAACTACTATTTCAATCGTTTTTATAATTTTAAACATAGTAAAAAGTGTCAGCGTTTTAGATTTAGATATTTTCTATGATTAATGAAACAGAAAATTTTGTACCTACTACAATGACAATTTGTTTGAAGGATAGTTAAGTGCTCGTATCTACAAAACTTTTATCGTAATTCATATCGAGACAAACGTACTTACAATAATACATTTAGAAGAATCCAAAGAGTACTAAGGGGTAAGCCTAGGACAAAATTTCACATGAATATTATTGACTGATATTCGAATAAGTTTTCTTACGGAATAACTTTTCACTTATAGTAAGAACCTGAATTAAATATTCCGAGTCTAACCTACTCAGAATCTATAATTCAAGGTTAAGTCGTACTTAAAAGTTCTAAGTATAAAACGTTCGTCTTTCAACATTATAGTTTTCAAATTCTTTTCAAGAAGAAATGATGTAATGCGGGTTTTATTTCTACTAATTTCTTTCAATTTTCTTACGCGGTATCCTACGTGAGCGATCTAGAAGCGACGCGAAGCGGCGCGGCGCGACGCGAAAACCACAAACAGTCGATGCCTATTGAAGTGGCCTACGTGACCAAAAGCACGTGGAGTGCGGTGCGGCGCGGCGCGAAGCAAAGCGAACACAATCAGTTGACTTGATATTTTCGCGCGAACTGGATGCGGTGCCGTACAGTGCTACTGAATAACGGCGGCGCGCGGCGGGCGGTTCGCGAGCTCGTAGGACAAAGCCACCGCATCGCATTGAATTCGCGTGTCACCGCATTGGATCGCTTCGCAATTCGCATCGCTTTGAATCGCCTACGTAAGACGTCGCGTTATGGTCTCACCACACTTATCGACGAGGACTCGAGGTGGTGTTGGTTACACCCCTATGATAGACATAAAGCTTTTTCCGACCGGCCTAAGCCGATTCCGCGTTGATAAGTATTAGGGGACCCTGAAGGGCCAAAACAGATGACTAACAGTTCGCCGAGAACTTTTTTGTCGGCAAATCAATAGTAAGAATATAGGCCATCAATTTTCCTACGTGTCACGTTCGTTTTTACATATCATCCCAGTATCCATACTATCTATTTTCGTGGACACAAATATCCGGCACGGACCGAATCATATGCGTCGGCCCTTTTCTCGTCTTTTATTACAATTTCCGTTCTTACCGACCAATGTTAACGAAAACTTTATTCGAAACTCTAAATGAGGTAATCAAATGCATCTGCCGTTTTAACAAGTGCAGTTATAACAAGTTCAAAATTTCTTGCAATTTATCTTCTAAGGCAAACGGTATTTAAATGGTATCGTTTTAAGTTAGGTAATAAATCCTAGAATAAACTGTATTTTTTTTAATCTTGTAATAAACGTATTTATTATTAGCCACCTGTATTCTCCGAAGGGGTGCGCAGAGGTGTATAGTACGGTCAGCATCAAAAGTAGCTGAACATTAGAGTTTTTAAACTTTGCATTAATTAGACAACTAATTGATAGGAAGCAAAAAATTTAAGGCATACGTAGAGCTATATCCAGCAGCTCTAGGTATCTATTAAACTTTTTGTTTTAAAACAATTCGTTTTCTAATTAATGCCAAGTTTAAAAACTCTAATGTTCAGCTACTTTTGATGCTGACCGTACACCCTCATTTCGCCGATATGTTTAAGTCCCGTGTACCTAATAGGGGGCGAGCCTATTGCCATCAACCGGGCAGAGATCTAGATTCCGGGCTGCTACTGTGTAATTTCACACGGAAAAACACAACACTTTGCCCGGACCTGGGAATCGGACCTCTCCTCAGGCTGGTTTTACAGTGCCGCTTTCGCCAGCGCGGTTAGTAAGCGTCGTGGGCCACGAGCTTTGAGTGTCCTGGATCGTTACATAGTAAAACAGCGCGGTCCATCCGCGCAGGTTGGGACGCTTACTAGCCGCGCTGGCGAAAGCGGCACTGCATAACCGGCCTCACGCTCAGCAGTCGCGTTTGCCACCACTAGACCAACGAGGCAGTCAAAACTATAATTAACGTTACCTTTTTTCCAGATCATGCCTCCTCAAGTGGATCCAGTTCCCAGTGGAGTGGTCTTCGAGTCCGACACACAGACCTCGGACCTCGGACTCGCTAAAGACGTGTCAGTACTGAAACACGCAAGTCCCAGGAAACACGAGTATGTGTGGTTCAACATATTCTGGTTCCTGTACTTGCACATCGCGTCCTTGTATGGATTGTACCTGGTCTTCACTTCGGCTAAATGGCAAACTAATGTATTTGGTACGTAACTGGAAAATAGTTCAGCAAAAAAAATAATTGGAATCTAATATATTTTACCACACCTTTTTTTATCCTGGAAATATCTTGGATTCTCTCCGCCCGGAAAAGGCGAAAGGTTATGCCGGACTCTTACTGGCTAAAAACCCACATTGTTCCTTCTTGTTCCTTCTCCTGACCAGTAACCGGGGTCGCGGGATTCGCAGCTGCATGCACCGCAACCCTGGCAGGCCTCGGTCCGCCATCCCCCGAAATTGACCATACCTTGCCTTTTACCGATTTCCAAATTGCTTCAAGTAACTGACAAGCATGCGCTTGGTACGCCAACTCTCCAAATATTTTTTCACATAATGCAAACTCTTTAAGAGCAACCACGCTAATGATATTATCAGCGTAGGTTCTTAATACTTTACTGCCTCGCACGTGAACCTTAGGAATACCTTCAAAGAATAAATACAACTTTGTTCTTAATATTGTATTAATTTAATGTTATTTTCCAGCCTTTGCCGTCCACCTCATGTGCGCTACAGGAATCGGCGCTGGATCTCACCGTCTTTGGACACACCGGTGTTTCAAGGCACGCACTCCTTTGCGCATAGTGCTTATGTTATGGCAAACCATGGGCTTTCAGGTAAGCACACTGGATCTCTATTCAGCCTCGCAGTCTACTGCTGATCTTAGCCCTATCCTTAAAAGATGGTATCGTTAGAAATTTACGACATTGAATGCTTATTGAGCAAAACACTAGGTATCTCTTCTTGTGCCTCTTTGCCGCTTTTTTCCAACTATGCTGGGGTTATCTTCCAGTCTATCTAGATGTGGCTGAATACAGTACTTTACATGGAGCCATCAGACCTCCGCAATCCAGTTACTGGGCAATGCCGATATCCTTAAGGCCTCTACACACCAAAGCCCCGGCGGCTTTACCCGGCGGGTTACGCCGCCGGGCTTGTTTTGCGTCATGTTCACTCACTTAATTCGCGTTAGTTGGCCGCAATAACCCGCCGGCGTAACCCGCCGGGTTAATCCGCCGGGCCGGCGGATTTGGTGTGTAGAGGCCTTGATTAGAACAGTTGTCAGACTTTCGGTCTTCTGACTACTCGTAAAGGCCTCTACACACCAAAGCCGGCGGCCCAGTGGCTTCACCCGGCGGGTTATTGCCAGCGGGATATTGCGGCCAACTAAGCGAGCGAACCTATCGCAAAACAAGCCTGGCGGACCTCACTAATCGGCAAGGCTTTGGTGTGTAGAGGCCTTAACGACTGTCATAGGTATTCATATGACACCCGGGACCGATGGCTATGTGGGTCTCGACGTGTAACGAACGGTCACCCATCTACAGATTAACCTTGCAATTCTTACGATTCCCGTGGTTGTTAAATAGCCACGTAATAAGAACACTAAAGTCCCCGTCGCGAGAAGCTATAAATTTTGTAAACACACATTCAGGGGTTCGCAACCTTTGGAACAAATAAAAAAAAACAGTTTTGTAATGATTTTTATATAATGGTTTTTATTTTATTTATATAATAATAAATAATAATCTACGAAAACAACACAAACAAACTGAAACGCATTCAAAACTCAAATGACAGCATTGACAGCGTCAGTGTGAACTTACTTCAAAATGGCGGGCCAAATGTTGACGTTTCATGAGTCAGACACGTTCCGGTACCACAAAACATTAGACGATAGCGCTATATATCGCTGAAATATAACCCGACTAAGTGAAATTGCTCGTTAGTTTCGTATTACACGTATGTAACTTTGAGTTGGTTGAATTTGGGATTATTTGTTGTTGATTGAATTGTCGCTACGTAACTTTGTAGAAGTTCTTTATTTACAAAATTTATAGCTTCTCGTGACGGGGACTTTAGTTATCCAAAGAGTCAAATGTTTTTCTTTCTTAAAAAAGAATATTTGACAACCTTTTTAGACAGCAAAGACTTTTTTCGGAACTTTCCAAAAGTTTCCTCACGTACTACTTTTTTCCATCCTTCAGAGGATAGAAGGGTGGTGTATTCCATTATAATGAGTGAACTACCGCCGAGCTTGTATTCTTAATTACCTTACCGTACAACTTATGTACATAGGTATATAATTATTGAACATGGTACTAATATTGTGGAACCAACCTCTCAGCCTAAGAGCGTTTACTTTGATAATTACTAATCCTCCACAAGTCAATTACTGTTGAGTACTACGCTATTATGTCAAGAACTTGACTATTTACTTTGGATATTTATGAGCAAATTGATTCTATTAGCAGGTGAAAGAGTCGATTAAAGGGTCATTAAGAATATTATAGAACGTTAGACGTATGGTTCTCGTTAAGAGTAAACTAGTCGCGTTAAGGCACTATTTGACACGGGCGGCGCTTAGGCTTCACGCAATCTAATGGTGGATGTCAGCATTGCTTATAAAGATAATCAAGGCCCGATAGTTACCATGCTGGGCAATAGTAGTTGACTACAGAGTCTGTAACCTATAACGTCAAATCCGGGAACAAATGATAGGGGGCAGTTTACGACGACAATGTTTGTTTTTAAACTTTGTTTTACGAGTTTCACTTTTACCATTAATTAAAATTTTAGCTCATAAAGCTAACTTTTAAAGGAGTTTAAAAAAAAAACAATAAAAAAACTGACCAGTCTAAGACTGAGCATCCACCAGAGCTGGGCTAAGCTGCGTAGCGAGGAATATGTTTTGTAAGCACCAATAGAATCACTTCATTTACCTAGCTTCGCTCTGCGCAGCTCTGGTGGATATGGGCTTAGCGGAGCGAGGTTTTTGTTCATACAAAACAAGCGAAACATGCGAGCGAAGGATGTCTTGCGAAGAATGTATTGCGAGGATATGAAAATATGCACCTACCAGTCAGTCAATAGATGATGTTTGGAAAAGGTAGATGATCATTTGTACACATTAACACATTACACATTCCTCGCACCGCTCTGGTGGAAAGGGTCACACCTTTTCACATCCTCGCTACACATTTTCGCACCGCACATTTTCCTCGCACAGCTCTGGTGGATGTCCAGGCCTTAAACTGCCGTATCATTAGTTCCCGGCTTGAAGTTGAGTTTCGGGACACCCTGTATATACCTATTACCTCTGTTACGCCCATAGAAGATCTGATAAGCTTGTACAATAAACCTAATTAACGATCTCATCATATCAGTAGCATTTCAATCATACCTCAATTCCATGTACTAGGACTGCATATTCGAGTGGGCTCGTGATCATCGCACTCACCACAAGTACGCGGACACTGACGCTGACCCCCACAATGCGGAGCGAGGTCTATTCTTCTCTCACATGGGCTGGCTCTGCTGCAAGAAGAGCCCCGAAGTCATCGAAGGTGGAAAACGCATTGATCTCACTGACTTATATGCTGATCCCGTTGTGATGTTCCAGAGGAAGTAAGTTCATCAATGTATAACTGTATGTTTAGCATTAGAGGTCACCAAAAGGCATTTTTCAAAATATAAAATGCTGTCTAGTATACCAGCAAGGCACCAACCTCAAATGCACACATCATTCTCCTGTCCTTATCTCAATTTATTTGGGGTCGACGCAACATCTCTTTTTCTTCCATACTTCCTATTAGTCGTCATCTCGGTAGTCACCCCCTTTCTAACCATATCATCATTCACACATTCCATCCATCGTTTCTTTGGTCTTCCCCTACTCTTATAGCCATCGACATTCATACTCAAATGCACACATATTTGGGAAAAATATCGAAAGTTTTAAAGGGCCAGTGTTAAAAGACACCTTCCTCGTCAACCACTCGGAGAAATAATATATTCTATTTAAGGACCTTGTTACGATGATGAGCTGAACATAATTTATCATATTTTATGACGGTTCAATAGCCGTCAGCGCAATAGCTGAACGATTGGCTTCTGCGCCATGGGTTAAGGGATTGAATCCCGCATGGAACGAATATTTTGTACGGTCTACATCTAGTTGTTTCTGGTCTGGATTTTTGTGCATGTTGAGATTTAGCTCTGCGGACAGACTTACCCACGAGATCATCCTCTTACAATCAACAATAATTCTGTTTTTTTTTAAAGATGGAAACAATGGTACATTTTTCCAACCAAAATCTACCATAATATCATATCCCGAGTAGCACCTAACATATAAACATCCTTGAGAAAAAATAATCTTGAAAATAAAAATAGTGTCCCTACAAATATTACGACCCACGATTATCTAATATCCTCCAGAATTCTCTAATATAACTGAAAACATAAGTCACTGCAAGCGGTTGTCGTCGCTACTGTCTCCAATATATTTATACGTACGCTTACAAAAGCCACTGCTGTACCCAGTATTAAAAGGAAAAGCAAAACATATTTTTCTAAGACCTTTGTGTCTTTTAACCGGGAGTAAAATAAAGAAACACGACGTATCTGAACCCCACACCCGCTCTCGGAAACTTAAAGTTAAATAACATTTATTCTTGTGTACAGTTTTTGTCGAGATTTTCATTTTATCACGCGTAGGTCCCTATTTCAACAGGCTTTTCGCAGACCGTATTATGAACTGTGAAATAAAGTTGACGTCGACATAAATTTAAACTTGCTTCATTCTGAAATGTTGATAGTCTAACGGAATTGAAAGTTGTATGTACTTATAAAAACTTGACTCTTCTTATTTTGATGGCATGACACTTTCATTAAAATGTAAGTTTCTTAAAATTATGTGACCCCGACATGATAGTTAATCGAGATGTGGTGGACACATGGTAAACACCACCTTAGAATATGCCATCCATTATTACACTTTCCCTGGACGAAGCGTAGTAAACTCTGGTTCAGCTGCTATTGGGCTGCTATCTGTTGAAATCTCAAAAGTAAATCAGAAATATATCCAGATCCCTGTGATTGAAACAAATTAAATGATCGTCATCATGTTCCAGCCCTAGTCCTAAGTTACTTGGGATCAGCGAAGTATGTTTCATTCTTCCCTATCAGCCGTCACCTTATCATTTCACCCCTCTTTTTCATCACATCCAAAGAAAAGATGGATGTCAAATTAAATATGAAAAATGAAATTTCAAATATGAAAGTAAGAAGAATTTTCTAGAAAACATAATATAACATGTTTAACAAATTCACAGGCACTACATGAAAATGATGCCGCTGTTGTGTTTCGTACTGCCCACCGTGGTGCCAGTCTACTTCTGGGGTGAGACATGGACGAACGCGTTCTTCATCCCAACCATCTTGAGATACACATGCGGAATCAACGTGGTGTGGAGCGTCAACAGCTTTGCACATACCTTCGGATACAGACCCTATGACAAGTAAGAGCTTCCAGCCTAACCTTTTTCCAACAACATACAAATTTTGAGGTCGATTTCCAGTCGTAACCAGATCCCACTGAACTGCATTATTTTGCGTCGGTTGGCAGACAACCTGACCTTATACAGGGTGTTTGGCAGAACAGAACGTTGAACATACGAAAATGGTGGATAGGTGGGGTCAAATGCTACTTACTCAGCCCTAATTTATGTGGCCCTGGACGCAGGGATATTTAAAAAAAATTTTTTTTGCTTTCTTCTGTTTTCACCACTTTCTTAACTTTCCAATCTTTAATGTTGGCAGGTTCTTATAAAATTATTGCTTTATTCAGATGTTAGCTAGAAAAAAAGTTATGAGTCCTCAAACTTATAGAAAGACGTAAAAAATACTTAATCTTAATTTCAACTTGCATAAAAAAAAAAAAACCAGGTGGCCAGGGCCAAATAAATTAGGGCTGAGTAAGTAGCAGATGACCCCACCTATCCACCATTTTCGTATGTTCAACGTTCTGCCAAACACCCTGCATAGCATTTCAATTATTAGGGAGTACTGCGGGCTAAGTCTGCTAACAGCATCATTGATCAATCGCAACCGAACCAAAGCCGAACCGTTAATTCAGACAGTTTTCGTTTTCAAAAGCTGTCAAATTGTTTGACACAATAAACAAAACCTTTGACAGTTTCCGTAAACAAAAACTGACTGAGGGTTGTGGTTCATTTGCGTTTTCGTTGGCCCCCTGTACCGTGGTTAACGTGTTGTTCTGACTTCCATAATGATGCACCATAATTGTCATAATTATGACACTATTGGCTCTCCGATGAAATAATCTTCTATTTTGCTTACGTGCATTGTGGGTTTCACCGGCAGAATGTAGGGGCAATTCCGGAAATAGGATACCTTAGTTCGTTCAAAAGAATTTGCAGCTGAATTTGACGTACGTACGTAGTAAAATAATAATGACAATAAAATATATCTATACTTATAAATAAATTAACGTTTGCGCTCTCAGTCAAATTATGTTTGCATTATCTCACTATGTGCCAAATTCATTGAGTGCCATCACTAAAATAATTTACCTGTCGATATTAAATTATTGTTCATAAACTTCCTTTGTCCCCACAACAATCATTCATAACTAATTACATGTATCTACTAAACCAGATTCATGAAAATTAATTAATTATCGGCGCAAAACTAATAATAGTTACTGAAGTACCTATCTACATACCCATCAATGACATTATTGTTTCGAATCCAAACTAGGTCAGATTAAAAAACAACTATATGTATAGGTGATCAGTTGATCACTTCAATCAATTACTAACAATAATGGATCATGAATAATACATTGCAATCAAGTAGCAGTCTAATTCACTAGTAATTGATTACATTGTTATTATTATACTTGGTGTAAGCCGATTAACGTTTAAAGCTTAATGTAGGTACCTACCGTTAATACAGACCGGTTAAGCCGGGATTGCTTCGTTTATACAAAGTTCTGATAAAATCGAAAGTTTTAATTCGATTTTATTCATGCCTAGATTTTCGGAAAGGTTATCTAAAGTCTCGTCCCCACTAGGAACATTTGTCGAGCGACATGTGTCCCCGGTGACATCGGGCGATGTCGGGCGACGTCGGACGACATCGCCGCGACATTGTTGAAACTGTTCCTTGTCGCACAGTCGATGAAGAGTAGTGATAGAAGCCTCGTCCCCACTAGGAACATTTGTCGAGCGACATGTGTCCCAGGTGACATCGGGCGACGTGGGGCGATGTAGGGCGACATCGCCCGATGTCTCCGGGGACACATGTCGCTCGACAAATGTTCCTAGTGGGGATGAGGCTTAAAGGTACAAGTCCGAGACGGGCTGCAGACCGCAAACTGCAAAAGTAGTATCGCTTGCGGTGCGATCTGCGGCTGCGGTCTGCGGTTGCAGTTTTGCAGTCGCTGTCGGAATAGCACCTTTAAAGTGCACACCATAAAGGCGCTATTCCGATGGCGACTTGCGGTCTACGGTTGCAGTTTGCAGCCCATCTCGGACTTGTATCTTAATAGATTCAAAACCTATCGACTCAAAAAGTCATTGCTAACGACACGTCATGTCACGTTTGCTGCAGTGGTTGAGCATTTGGCTTCTCCGCTACGGATCGTGGGGTCAATTCCCGCACGGGACAAATGTTTGTATGGCCTACAGATAGTTGTTTCGAGTCTGGGAATTTGTGCATGTTAAGATTAGTGTCTGTAAACGCACCATACAGGAGAAATCCAAGCAACGTTACAAAAGAAAAAAAACAGCTCATTCAAATAGTCTATATGGCACAACTCCACGTTAGATCTAACAATTTTACTCATCTGGGAGGGATTGAACTAACGCTAAGCGCTTCCACGCCTAAGGCATTGGCAGCCAACTATACTGTGTGGCTTGTGAGAATGTTCAAGACATTAAAAATCGAGTAAAAACAAGCGATGTAAAGTTTCCATGAATTGGTTTTTTCACTAAAACTAATCTTTAAACAGTCGGGCTTCAACCTTTAAGACCCCTCACAGTTAACGTTCCACTTCTCTTAAGTAAATAGACCGGATCGTTAAAAACGTCTCGAACTTCACTCCACAGATTAAAATATTTTTTTCTTTAAGGTCACTGAACCCTCGCGAAAACATCGGAGTATGGATGATCTGTGTGGAAGGCTTCCACAACTACCACCACACTTTCCCATGGGACTACCGGGCGACTGAGCTTCCCCTATACAACATGCTCACACCCACCATCGTGTTCATCGACCTCATGGCAAAGGTATGTATTCATTCTGCCTTGTGCCCCTTTTAACAAAGTGAACAGCGGAAAAATAAATAGGCATAACCCTTGCGCGGTCAGCCTGGGATTAGGGTTGCCATGTTTTTTGGAAAAAATACGTATTTATGTTAAAAACCTACCCTGAAAATATATTCTGTGTAAATCTATGAACAGAATATAATAAAGTTTAAAATATCACTTGAAAATGAATTTTAAAATAAGACAACCCCAAAACCGAGCTGATTGTGCGCTAGTACCTAATAGCCACTTATTTCCCCGAACTATGCTGCTCGCAAAACTTTAACATGGAGCTGGAAACTTGTTATAAGACTTTACGGGCGGAAGTTTAAATTTTGGCACTTAAACATGAAAACACGTCCTTATGCATTGAATATAATACTTATTTGGTAAATAATTCAAACAACTAGTAATAAATAGACTGATATGTAGTATGTAACACTTTTCTAACGAAACCTACAACTTCAGAAAAGTTATCACAGCTTGTGTAGATTTATCTGATGATGATAAATTAAGAGGGAAATTAGAATTGCGGTTCTCATTTGGAACGAGCTAACCTGCCATGATAATTACAGTGACACAGACATCTGTGAATGTAGGTCACACATAGTCGCGTTCTACATGGGCTATGGACTTTTCTATTTACGAATCCACATAGCTACTATGTAAGGAAAATACGCGCAAAAGCGTCAAACTTTCTTCTTTCGTGTTGGCATGAGCTTATAATAATGTTTTGCTCAATCGAATCGCATCTAAACGACTGCTTTCAGGGGGCTCATAACGCCGCGTTTGGTGTTAATATTTCGTTTCATATTCGTAATTATAACTGTTCCTTGTGGTGCCAGACGTAAAGAATAGCACTACCCCATCTCTTCCCATGGGTGTCGTAAAAGGCGACTAAGCGATTCACTAGAGGAATAGGCAGCGGCGTTCTCTGAGCCAAGCGTGGCGATTATGGCAATCCCCCCACCCCCCAACATGGCTTGGGGGAGGCCTGTGTCCAGCAGTGGACGTCTTTCGGCTGAATGATGAATGAAAACTGTAAGAGCCATTACGCACTGTCGACTGGTCGCCGGAGACTTGGACGTCGGCGACTGTAACTTTCTATAGTTTAAATAGGTGTTTACGCACTTGGTCGCCGGTCGCCCGGGCGACTATGCTTATGTTTTGGCCACACGACCAGTCGATAGTGCATGATGGCTCTAAGTGGACTGCACATCCAGTCGCAACTGTAAACTATGCAATTGACGAATGCAGCTTGAAGGCAATTAGGATGTGGTCAGTAGGTACAACTGCGTGACAACTGCCAACTGCATGTGCAACAACTTGCAGTTATGATTTCGAATATGAAACAAAATATGTTTTACCAAACGTGGCGTTATTAGCCCTCCAGGTTCGCGTGACGTAGGTGCTTAGATATAACAACTACTTACACCATCAAAGAATTAATGATTTTATCGATTTCTTATAAACAGATTGGACAAGCATACGACTTGAAATACGTGTCCCCCGAAATTATAAAGCAGCGTGCACACCGTACAGGGGACGGTACACATCACCTATGGGGCTGGGACGACCCTGAATTTAACGAAAAACTCAAAGCAAAATACGGTGCGGTCAGCCACAGTGAAGAAAGGAAACAAGCGTAATTTATTTTTCGCTCCCCATTTACTTTTAATGAAGACTGTAGTAGAAATACTTAAGGGTGTAGAATTTTACAACTGAATGTACTTATTAGTAAGCAAATATTGTAAAAATAAATAAAAATATATTTACAAAAACTTTGTTGTTTGTTTTATTTTAGCATCATTTCATCATTGTATGGTAATTGGTAAGTTTATTTTTATACAACGGAAATAAGCCTATCGATGATATCGACATACTAGAACAGCTATTAAATAAGTAAAATGAAACAAGCTTGAAATCTTTTTCCAATGGTTCGCAGCTGGCGCCGTCGTAAGCGATAAGCGAAAATCGATATTGGCCTCTTCCATTAGCGAGGTATAATTAATGCAATGCAATCGTGTGCTTACTAGCTACGGTGGAGTCCGGTAGTGACAGTTGTAAATTATAAATTAACCGCATCGTTCCCGATGACACGAAAAACAGTTGTTCCGAAACTAAGGATTTTATCAATGGAATTGGGTACTACTCTACATAACTAATCATCAACTGTTTTTTTTATTATGTCTGTACGAACTAACATCCAAAATGCAGCTCTATGATAATATGATCCCCTCTAAATCTAACCTAACCTCATCATCATCTAATCTCTGCAAATATAAGGAAAGACATAAAACTTATCGACTAGATTTTTAGAAAATTTATTCAGACTGCATGTCAGACTGTCAGACTGACATGCAGTCATGCAGTAGACTGCCTCGTTAGTCTAGCTGTCGCAAGCGCGACTGCTGAGCGTGAGATCCGGGGCTCGATCCTCAGGTCGGGCAAAGTGCTATTGGGTTTTTCCGAGTGGATTTTCTCAGTAGCAGCCCGGAGTCTGGATTTGGGCCCAGTTGATGGCAATAGGCTCGCCCTCTATTACATGGGACATAAACATAACGGCGAAATGAGGGTATACTATACACCACTGCCAACCCTTCAACAAATAAGGCGTGATGTTATGCATATCAGACATTGAAATGCTTATTTTAGGTGAAGCCGACACGTGACGTTGCTTCTATAATATTAACATGTGTGTGTGTGTGTCTAGATGGATCGGGACGTAGAGTGATATTGTCATTCATCTAAATAAGACTTGTGGACATCTCCTAATGTTTGATCATTCGAACTACGGGGGTGTCGTTTGCTACATAACAGAAAGCTGGATTAATACCTCTCCACAGTGCCTCTACAGTAGAATAACTCTAGGAATCAAAAACTTGAATATGAAGTTATCTCAAAGTCATTTCAGAATTTAAAGTTATTAAAAACCATATTGATAGTAAAATTGAATTTATTCTCTCTTTTTAATCAGCCTTTCAGAATCCACATTTGGACATAGGAACATACATAGGCCTATCCTCCATAAAACACGGTCCTCCACCTTCCGCATCTCGTGTTATTAGCTGCTGCTGCTATTTCAAGTCGTTGGTCCATCAGGCTTTTCTGACTTTTTATAATTCCTACTATTAGATCGGGGTTTATTTAATTATAGAGTGTTTTGATATAAAAAATAATTATGCTCTTAAAAACGTGGATTCTGAACGGAAAATATTAGAACTTACAACACTGGAACCAAAAGTCAACAACTGACAGTGACAGAACAGACAGACATTTAACGTCAAAATTGACGAAGCAAGAGATGCAAATGTGTCAACTAGTGATGTGCCGAGTCGGCTATTTTTGGTATTCGAGTATTTTGGTACTCGTTGAAAAAGGAATCGAATCAAGATTCGAGTCACGGAACTCGGATAGGTACTCGAGTACCAGCATGAGTATTCGAGTACTTTGGTAGACTCGAGTACTTTTTTATTTGTTCTCGAAAGCTTGCTTTCGGTTCATAAGTATTATATGACGATAGGACAGTAAGTAAATAATAACATTATTAAGGTATAATCAGTCTTTTTAATCTAATCAGTCATCAATATAATCAGTCTTTTTTTTATTTAGTACTCTGACAGTAAACTTTGCATTTATTAATTAAATATTATGTACTTTTATTGAGTCATTTAGTAAGAAAATTCAATCTTAGTAGGAATTTGGAATTAATAGTGAACACACTGTAATTTTTAGAAACAATTAAAGCGAAACAAACGTATTTTTTTACTCAGAAATCAACAAATAAACACAACAAAAATCCTTGTTTGGAAAACAATAATAAACATTTAAAAATATAGGATCAACTATTTATGTCGCTTTAAACATTAAATAGAGTATTCTTCAATAAAATTTTAAGTAAACATTGTTATAAAATCAACACAAAAATATAATCTTTACCTACCAACGTAAACATCGTACTTCTTTGGTAACATAATTAATGATATTTCCACAAACGAATATACGACTTGGTATTCGAATACTGTAAGTACTCGAGTCCTGTATCCGAGTACTGTGGATTTGAATCTTATATTTTGAGTACTCGAGTATGTGAGTACTTACTAGGTACTCGAGTCAGTACTCGAGTCAGCCTGACTCGGTACATCTCTAGTGTCAACGTCAGTCACAAAAATACAAATTGTGAAAATTTTGTATATTTACTAAATACAAATGTAATAAATACTGTGAATTAAATACTTGTAAATAATAATTAGGTGACCTAACATACAATAAAAAATACTCTAACAATATAAAAGTCGTATTACTAAGCTACAAGAGTTTTTAAGAGTCTAACTAGAACATTCCTATTCACAATTATGTTATCTTCACTTATAAAGGAGCACCAAGTAAAACAGGCTTCAAAGAGAGTTATACAAGGTGAATACTACATACAGCGACCCTTTGACCCAGTTATTACAAATAATAAATGCTTAATTCATTAGACAACAACAGCTAATTAAATCTTATTCTTTTTTAGAACAAAAACGTAAAGAATGCATAGCAGCAGCTAACGATTTAACTCAGGCACTCGTCGACCATCTCAATGTCGGGTTAGTAAAACAATTTGTAGTATTCTCTCATTTTTATACACTTAATTTGTTAGGTATTTTGTGAACTGGTTATCAGCTGTTTACATAAAACATGCATGGAAAATTATGCTAAAAACATTAGCCTCTCTGTAAGTCAACAATTCATCAAATTGTTAAAAACCCAGAAGTGGCAAATTGCCATAATCATTTGTATGTTAGCAAATACATAAGTCATAGCAGCATTGTTTTATAATATCTCTGATGAAAGCCACAGCTTATAACTTGATTTTCTACTTTCAGAGTGGCACAAGCTTACCTAAATCAAAAAAAACTGGATGCCGAAGCAAAACTCTTGCATCAGGGAGCTATAAACTTTGCTAAACAGACACAACAATGGCTTGCCCTCGTCGAAAACTTCAGTAGTGCCCTGAAAGAAATAGGTGATGTAGAGAACTGGGCCAGAAGTATTGAAAATGATATGAAGATCATCACAGATACATTAGAAAGAGCTTATGAAATGACACAAGAACAACCAAGCAATACTAGTACCAGTAGTAATCAATAAATCCTAATTATTATGTCTTGTGTAATTTCCATTAAAATATTTTATCTGGGGACACTGTTTTTGTTTTACGTTAAGATTTGTCAATGTTGTAAAACATTCAAATTAATGTAACTGTAACAAAACTGTGTCGTAGACCATAGTGCTCTAATGTGACTGCTAAGAGTTCAGAGTTTAGTGAGTCTGACAAAGACAATGTGGCATATAATGTTGCATGAGCCAGCAGCTCATTGAAACTTAACCATCATGACCATGAGCTATAGAATCCTATTGCTGTGAACAAAATTGTCTAGATAAAATCAGCGTTGAACATTTCAACGCAAGCACTGCTTGTAGCCAGTGCTAGATTTACGGGAGGGCAATGGGGGCTTTGGTCCCAAGCCTTCCATAATATGACTTTATGAATTGTTTTTTTTTAGCATGGAATAAATTATCTTTTTTTTCTCATTTCATAAGTTATTTTAGGCCTCCATTTCTGCGTTGCCCCAAGACCTTCAAACCTTAATCTGGCCCTGTTGATAACATTGGTTGTCAGTGAACAGGATTCTAAACAGAATGAGGGTCCATCTTAAAAGTCAACACACCTTACACAAACCAGTCACAATTCAACAACAGTACTTACTAATTTATTTAGCTTTATTATGAACAGCAAGCCTAACGCCATATACAGGGTGGTAATTTGAGATGGGGCATGAAGGGCAGCTACCTTAACCATTGTAGCTACAGGAAAACGTTCTCAGAAGACTACCCCTAACTTTTGGAATAATTTCAATCAGCATTCACAGATTTTGAAAAAAGTACAGTCAGCGAGATAAAGGGCTGTTTTCACAAAACTTTTTTATTATGCCAATCAATCCTATTTCTCATAAGAATCAAAACACTCTTCTGGACCAATTGAGGTTTGAGTACTAGAAACGTCA
This sequence comes from Amphipyra tragopoginis, assembly GCA_905220435.1. Classification (NCBI taxonomy): domain Eukaryota; kingdom Metazoa; phylum Arthropoda; class Insecta; order Lepidoptera; family Noctuidae; genus Amphipyra; species Amphipyra tragopoginis. Next base: position 16,917,769 of record HG992006.1, read on the forward strand.
GAAATACTAAAAAAACTATTTGAGATGGGTAAGTTATAAGGGCAGCTACCTTAATCGTTGTCGTTACAGGAAAATGTTGATAGGAGACTGGCCATAATTTTTGACATTTCGAACTGATAAAAATATATTGAAAAAAAAAATTGGTACGGTCAGCAAAGAAATGGTCAGTTCTCACAAAACTTTTTTATGATGCCAATCAATCCTATTTTCCATAAGGATCAAAATACTCTTCTGGACCTACTGAGGTTAGAGTACTAGAAACGTCAGAAATCACGAAAAACAACATTTTGTTCAAAAGTTAGGATTACGTCGAAATAAAAACAAAAAAAAATTCAAAGACTGAATGCAGTCCGAAATATTTTCAAAAATTATGGACAGTCTCTTAAGAACATTTTCCTCTAGCCACAACGATTAAGGTAGCTGCCCTTATTACTACCCCATCTCAAATAAGTTTTTTGCGGTTTCTGACTTTTCTAGTACTCCAACCTCAGTTGGTCCAGAAGAGTCTTTTGATCCTCATGGGAAATAGGATCGATTGGCATCATATTTTTTTTTTGTGAAAACAGCCCTTTTTCTCGCTGACTGTACTTTTTTTCAAAATCTGTGAATGCCGATTGAAATTATTCTAAAAGTTAAGGGTGGTCTTCTCAGCACGTTTTCCCGTAGCTACAGTGGTTAAGGTAGCTGCCCTTTGTGCCCCATCTCAAATTACCATCCTGTATAATGTCAGGTTCCAATCTGTTTTTGAGCTGAAAAATACAATACTTTTTTCGCAAGCAGAATCGAACCCAAGATCCCAAGTCCATAGAACTCGCCGTAGCCACTTATCTACCATACCAAACGAATAAAAATCTACCTATTTTGTTTTATCACATCTGCCTAATCTATCGTATTTGTTTAGATTGTAGGTATCTATGCACTTACTTAGCACTCCATTCCATTCCGCCGAGTGCAAAACTTTATTGCTGTTTTCCCACGCGGCCCTATTTCTTTTTCCTGGTTTCCAGACGACCCTTTTTCTGTCAAGCAAGAAGCTTGTATCGGTGTTTCTATAATATAAAAACTTCTGTAAATAAATCGCATTGAAGTTAAAAAGTTAACTGATGTTTATACATGAACATTACTAGTGCTTATATGTTTTTGATACTGAAGCTTTATATTTCTATATCTCGTAAATGTGCGTAACTTAAAATCGTTGATACAATTATTTCATCAATCATTGCAAAAATAAAAATAAGCTGTCAACACTGTCAAAAACTGTCATTGTCATTCATTGTTGTTGAATTTTTTAGGTTAGAAAGAGCACTGTTCTCTTATCATTTTTGTCAGTCTGTGATAAGTAATTAATTTTGCTTTATAAGGTTTAACGGGCGAGAATTAGAATTAGTTCCGTACAGTCCACCGTGGTCTTATGTTCTGTGCTTTGTAATTAATTTGTGAGATATTAAAAATTAAAATAAATTTTGTAAATACTTTTATTCAGTGGTGTTAGTAAATATTTTAAGGGATCATGTCTTCAGATACCACCCCAAGAGTTCTTTCCATTCAGAGCCATGTGGTGCACGGCTACGTTGGTAATAAAAGCGCTGTTTTTCCCCTGCAGGTAATTATTTTATCTAACTAAGAGATCAATTTTAAAAGTAAATAAAACAGTAGAAATATTTGTAAAAATGAAAATATTATAAGAATGGCTTTGCCCTCCAGTATAATTAAAGCATGTCTTGTCATGACTAAGTACATTAATACAATTTAATGGAACCGTGACCTACTTTTTTTTCAGTGTATTCGAGTTTTATTATTTGTCGCCTTCGTCTTAAATATGTCTTGTAGTGATGAAATGATTACGAATTAACAGACATCGACGATCGACGATTATCAGCATTTAGCAATACCTAAAATTTTAATCATTGATAATAGTTGCGATTATTTATGTAATAATTAAGTATCTCAATTTCTTCTTAACGAAACTTAAAATTATACATTTTACCACGTTTTGTTCGTAAATGAACCATAATTCTTTAAATGATATCATCTGATTTCATACACCATATTAAATACGATCTTCTGCTTGAATAAACACAATTTTATTAAAAATACAATAAGTTATTAAAAGGATCACTTTTAGTTATTATTTGTTGCATGAATTATTAATGTAACTATTTTCATAATCACACCTGAAGATATTGTAAGTGTATACAAACAACTTTTTTTGACACTTAATAATACACAAGTGTATTTTTCGTGTGCAATGAGTTATTTAGTTCACCAGTTTAGTATTCTTGTCTTTTTTTTTTAAATTATTTTCAGTAAATATAACAGAAAGCGTTTGAAATATTATTAAGAGAAAATTTTTAAAAAGAAAAAAACTGTTTCTAATTAATAAGAGAACTACACTGAATTCTGAAATCCTAATTAGCATTACTAAATTCAGAGTAGTGTATTAAGCGTTTAAAAGTTTTAGTACCCATTAACTTGTTTTATCTACATATACTTTTTTCTTAAGCAAATGCTAATCCACCTATCTTAAAATTGCCAATATCAAATTTCCTCTCAACTTATTAACTTATTGCATTTAACACTATTATATTTTTGAAAATAAACAATGCAATGAATTGTCTATTGTTTCAGGTGTTAGGTTTTGAAGTAGACTCCATAAACACTGTACAATTCTCAACACACACAGCATACAAACATATCAAAGGCAATGTTTTACAAAATGAAGAATTGGATGAGCTTATAGAAGGCTTGACATTGAATGAAGTTGACTATTACACACACTTCCTGACAGGGTACTCAAGATCACCGGACTCCTTAAAAAAGATTGCAGAAATCATCAAAAAGTTAAGAGAAAAAAATCCTAAACTTACCTATGGTAAGTTCCAAGTTTGATCAATTTATTTATTGCTTGCATTGCAGGAAAATGTTAGTGCGTAATTAATGGAAATTCTAATGTGACATATTACATTAGGAATGTTAACTAGTAAACAATCTTGAATGACCTACTGTTAAGGAAATATTACAATAATAATTATACAATTAATGCTGAAGCTAACAAAAGTGTATGACGCTTTTTGATGAGCTGGCAAATGATACCTACTTACTTGTGTACCTATGTTTTATTCCATTGCAATCTTAAACCAAACACACACAAGACAAACAATAGTTTTGTGTAATAGTTACCACATTGAATATAACACAGACATACCTAAATCCTATCTGTTATTGAAGTTTGGCTGTTGACATTTTTTAATAATCATATTTATGTAGGTACCTACAAGTTTCACAGAGATAAGAGATAGGCAAATCATGAAACATCTAGTAAACATCTTATAATATTTAATTAATAGGTATAAGCACGAAGCAAATACAAATGCTTCGTGGGTATAAGTATGTGCAATAAACATACATATATAAAAATCATGCTTATATTCCCCATTGGCTGTAGACCTATGCATACTATTATTTATTCTGTGCAAACCAAACATGCTAGAGAATTTCTTAAGTCAGTACAGCCTGAGAATCGAACACAAAATCAGCTTACGCACATTAAACCAAAATGCAACCCACCAATGAGGCTGTCATGTACATATGACAAATAGTCTAATAAACAATCAACAAGTCAATAAAGATCTTTCGGCGTCACTAACAAAATCTCGCATCACACATGTGACTATTTGCTCAGTTGATTAGCATTTGTAGTACATAATATGAACCCAAGTCTACTTATTTACGAACGTTTGGATTGAGTGTTGATAGAATTGTTTTAGACATTCAGTATTCTGCTGGATATTTAAGATTATGTCGTCGCATTATCTCGAGATACACATTTTAGCCCGCCTGCTATAGACAATGAAAAATTTAATTGAACTACAGATAAGCGTAAGATTAGATTATTGTTTGCTCCCGCCCACCCTCATCTTAATATAAATATTACCTCAGTTATTGCTGTAACTCTTAAAAAATAGCAAATTACAAACTTTGCTTTTTATTTATTTCCTTTTTAACCGACTTTCGGTAGTGCTACACCAAACAGACTAATATTGTGCTACATGAATAAGAGCACTATAATCAAATATGCTTTTTGAAACATTGGTGGAAGCGCTATTGGTTCTCGGTAAAGAATATGCTACTCAATCTCTTCCCGTGAGCCGTGCCTGTGAAGAACGACTAAGACATCCGAAATTTGGTCAAGCATCTGCCAGAGTATGCCACTAGAATCCATAGTATAGTATTATCGTAAGGGCGTTTGTGCACTACAAGGAATTTTACTGTCCGGCACGCGGCAGTCCGATTTTTTACGGTCCCATGTGGCATGAAAAAAACGGATGAGATTGGCTTGTGCATTTGTCCGTCCGTCTTTACTCGGATCGGTGTGGCGCAGTTTAGGTTAGCTCTCTTTGAAACTACACGCCCCGCCCGCTCATGAATAAGGCCCGGACTCCACCAAAGCGGAGATGTGCGGAGATGTCTCGATCAATCAATAGGATTGCGTTATTTTCAAATCTCTCCGCTTAGCTTCAACTCACAACGAATTCCTATTGGTTGTTACGAGACATCTCCGCACATCTCCGCTTTGGTGGAGTCCGGGCCTAATACTGATCGCGGACGCAGTGCACAAGCATAACACGTTTTTATTACTGTCATCTCGGACCGGAAAAAACGGCCGGAATGGAGAAAAGTAGAATGTCGGACGGTAAAATTACGTATAGTGCACAAACTAGTATATACATTTAAGGCGTGCCTTATCGGACCGTAAAAAATCGGACTGCCGGATAATACAATTTCTTGTAGAGCACAAACGCCCTTCAACATTATTAAGATACAGGGCATCCAGTTTGGAACACAAAACAAAGCATAGCCAATCGGGTTATCACGGTGACTATTACGTTAGATTTTTTTTTTATATACCACTAGCTGTACCCGTAACTTCGTCCGCTTGGAAGTCTGAAATCAACATTGTGTCGCAACAACTAAGCAATGTGTATACTCCATTTTTTTAATCTATTCACATTTATTTCCAATATAAGGTTACTGCTCATCACCCACACTCAATAGCGTGATAATTTGTAACCCTGATCCGCTCTTTAACGATTTTGCTGCCAAATTTCAACTGGATCTGTCTGTCCAGTAGCACTGCACTGACGTGAAGTTCAAATCAAATATACAAACAAAGAAACAGACAAAAACCGGCCAATTGCGAGTCGGACTCGCGCACGAAGTTTTACGTACCATTATCTATAAAAACGGCAAAAAAATCATGTCTGTTGTGTTTGGGAACGCCCTCCTTAAATATTTGTTTTATTTTAATTAAATTATTTATTTTTAAAGTGAATATATAAAACTAAATATTCAGTGAATATTTCAAGCGTCTACCTGTTGCCGTTATCAATAACGAGCAAAAACGAGCAAAAAAATCACGTTTGTTGTATAGGAGCCCCCTTAAATATTTATTTTATTTTGTTTTTTAGTATTTGTTGTTATAGCGGCAACAGAAATACATCATCTGTGAAAATTTCAACTGTCTAACTATCACGGTTCATGAGATACAGCCTGGTGACAGACCGACAGATGGACAGCGAAGCCTTAGTAATAGGGTCCCGTTTTACCCTTTGGGCACGGAACCCTAAAATTCTAAAAACTAAATTTTTGGCATCAGTAGGTATCGTTCGTAGGATGCGTTGCACTTACATTTTTTCCAAAAAATGTACAAGGTGTAACATAAATAACGCACAACCTCTTAATCGATCACTGTACTCATCATTATGAATAACTTTTACTATGGGACCAAAACTGAAATCGCGAAAAAAAAATCAGCTGTTCTGTTTTCTTTCTTTTCTTTTCTTTCTTACATTTATGTTCGCATAACTCGTCAAAATGTAGGGAACAGCTGTTTTTTTTTTCGCGATTTCAGTTTTGGTCCCATAGTAAAAGTTGTTCATAATGATGAGTACAGTGACACCACAAGAGGTTGTGCGTTATTTATGGTACATCTTGTATAATTTACAATCTAAGCATCATAACGATTTTATCATATTATGTACCTATAGATAAAAGAGATGTTCACGTTAACTACAAATGTGACTCGTAATCTAAACAGCAAGGTTGTTGTATCCACTTTTATGAGATGTGAAAACAATGTTTCCCAAGAGAATTAGTTTATAAACCGAATATGACACGGTGTGATTATTTGCAGAACCGTAATCTGCGATAGGTATCAGGTCGCCAATGCACACACATAAAATTCAAAACAATGAAAATCACGATTACTTGTTTATTCAATTACCAACTTAGTCTCGTTCAGGTACCATTACTAAACGAATTTCTAACAATTTACTTTTTAGAAATACTTGTAGATAAACAGGTTTCAAAATATAAGCTAACTAACAGAAACCAAGTACCTACCTATTTGTTTTTTGTTCTTATATTCATAGTAGTTTTTAAGTCTTCTATGGGGGTGCATGAAAAGAACCTCCACGAGTGACGATACTTAAGTACGTCCGGCGCACCCTGGGAAGTCAGCCCCGCTACCAACCTTGCTGACTGGCTAATCTTTTCACCACAGCATGAGCTATTTTCGTATAGCTCGTGCCGACACGAGAGAAAAAGTCTTTTCTAAAATAATGAACACGAAAGAAAAATACAGATTCGGGTCTAGTCGCGTAGAAACTTAAAAGGCACTAAATACCTTTTTTGTCCCGACGTTTCGGCCGAATTACACCGGCCTTGGTCACGGGTAGAGTCTACACGTGACCCGAATCTGTATTTCTATGTGTACAAATCGCGAAAGTTTAAAAACATTTAAGAAAGAAAAACTTCACGAAAAAAAAATTCACTAACCCATGTATTTAAAAGTTTTGACTATAACATATACATATAAATTACATTTTGAAATACTTACATATTATCTTCTAAAAAATATACATTTAAAAATATAAAAAAAATGTCTTAATAACTTTTATTAAATGTTAATTGCTGAAGATTTACAGAATGATCCTTTTATGTGCAAATGTAATGCAATGCGTAATTTTATGTAATAACAGCAATTAAACAGATTAAAGTTCTCAAAGGGGCCTCTGCGCGTTGGACCTGTGCACCCGTGTATGCCTTCCAAAGGACCGGACATCTTCCGCACGGAAGATGAGCCGTGATTCAGAAGAGATACAGCTTTATTTTTGTTTAACAGCATACTTCCGTCATCGGTATATTGTCCTCTTGATTACATACACCCCTTGATTCGTAAAAGTATGAATAGCATGTTACGCACAACCTAGGACCTGATTCACCTAACTAAAGAAGTTCACTATAGTTGCAGCTAAGTTTCGATCAAAACAGCGCTTTAGGTACGTATTCTCTTAATAGGCGATAGCTGTCAGATATGCTCACGTGAACTTAACACATTCGACTCCATCATACTTTTCATAGAGCTCGTACGCCATGCCGCCATACCTATTGCTAGTGAACCTTCCAGGACGGTCTTCGACATTACGTTTGATCTAAGAGTGATCCCTCGAGGAGGGTTCTTGGCATTAGGTCTTCTTCTTCTTCTATCGTGTCGGCACGAGCTATACGAGAAAAGCTCATGCCGTGGTGAAAAGATTAGCTAGTCAGCAAGGTTGGTAGCGGGGCTGACTGCCCAGGGTGCGCCGGACATACTTGTGTATCGTCACTCGTGGAGGCTCTTTCCATGCACCCCTTGGCATTAGGTTGAAAAACATGCTACTACATAGTAAAATTGTATTTTCATGGGGTCTTGTTGCTTGTTTTATGACGGTGTATTTTCTAAGAAAAACCTACATTTAAAATGAACCTTCCACCCGGCATCGAAAATGCGACTAGAAGATGCCCTCCCGAAAGGCACCCGGCACTGAACGTGTTAACTGCAGCGTCACAGCAACTTGATCAGTGCGTCATGAAATTACGTAAATTAGCCTACAGTTTATCTTTGGAAACTCAAATGATGCTCAACTAATTGTTATCACTGCAGAATACCGTTTCCCAGTGAGCTACACCCAAAAGCCCCGGTTGCAAACTGGCTGCCAGTCATCCCTTGGCCGCTTCTAACGCAAAAAGAAGGTCGACACTTTTGTTACCGCTGCATATAAAGTACAAAATATGTTATTTACTTTTCAGTATGCGACCCAGTTATGGGTGACAACGGCAAAATGTACGTGCCTGCAGACATCCTGCCCGTCTACCGAGATATCGTGGTCCCCTTAGCAGACGTCATCACGCCGAACCAGTTTGAGGCTGAACTGATGACAGGGATGAAAGTTCATGACCTTGATGGAGCCTTGAAAGTCATAAAAGCCCTGCATGACAAGGGAGTTAAAACTGTTGTGTTATCGAGTACGGATCTTGGAGATGACAAACATATGATCGGAATTGCGAGTACAGCGGGTAAAATAAAAATAGTCTTATCTTTGCTATTTTGCTGTAGATGTATACTGACAAGAAGATAGTTCAACATTTACCTATATCAAAGTATGTTTTGTTATCATAATATCGCGAGGTTTTTTTAACCAAAATAACTTTCATAGTTCTACGACATGCAAAGGACCTTCAACGTTAGACCGATATACCATTTGAGAGCCACTATAAATACTTGTACCTGCATATTTGTATCTGTCGGTCTTATATTTGGCGTGATCCTACCACGCCTGGCGGTAGGACGCTTGGCAGCGCCTCAAATAATAAAAAAAGTCATGGTATTTTTATAGCTATTAGTATGTCGTGCTGCTTGTTAGACCCCCTTCCCTTTTGTCCCGGGATTTCGGTTTGGGTCTTTTAAATAAGACAATAAAAGGCAAAATGTTTTTATTCGTCGTTTTGGTCGTTTAAAAACACATCTATGTACAGTCAGCTGCACTAATTGGTTACCCCCCCCCCCCCTCAAGAACAAACTTGTTCGTGAGAGGGGTAGTTGGTGCAGCTGACTGTACATAATATGTATAAGTAAAATGAGAAAGCTAAGGTCTCTTAGAACAAGCATGCTCCTAGTAATAATAATATGTATTCTGTGGGTTAATATCCACCAAGCTGCACGGTTACCGTCGTCTCTAACGTTTTTTTTCTCACCTCAGGATCGTGTTACCAGATTCAAATACCGAAGGTGGATGCCACCTTCACGGGCACCGGTGACTTATTCGCTGCGCTGTTCTTGGCGTGGTACCACAAAACAAACAATAATTTAAAACTGGCGCTTGAGAGTACTATATCGACGTTACAGAATATTGTACAAGATACATATCAAAGGGCTAGAGGTAAGCAGATTTGACATTTCAAAGTATTTTTATACTTTAATATAATCGTAGTCATATCAGAGCTACCCGTAGATGCTCACTGCTGAAGTGCTGAGCATGGGAGTCCTTGACGACCGAAACAAGAAGTGGTCAAAAGTAATTTCTTTATTTGCAGAAAACCGTAGCTTTTCTAATAAAAATCGGTTATTATTATTAACCTGTGGCAGACACATCTTCATCGCTAACTCTTGGAATACTGCCTAGTATTGAAATGGTTTTTTGTATACCTCCATACTAAAAATACTCCTGTATCGAAGGTTTTAGAGACAAAAATCTTCACATGCACACACTCAGACCTGAAACAATTATCTGTAGGCCATACAAATACTTGTTTCGTGCGGGAATCGAACCCGCGACAAGTTGCGCAACTGCCAAGCGCCAATCGTGTCGTCAAGAAATTATTTATTTAAAATAATCCCTTCAAACTGCAATATTACCATTTCACGACGTAAAGTAATTGTAACATTTTTTTATTATCATTTTACAGCCATTCAAGCATCTGGTAAGATTCCCCCGAAGCTTATAGAGCTTAGACTTGTCCAGAACAAAGCTGTAATTGAGGACCCAAAGATAAACATTACAGCACTAGAGATAAATTAAGGTAAATATCTAAATATACATAGGTAGAAAATTTATTAGAATGAATTACCTATAAATGTTATTGCTTTATATGAATATAATATTTAAATGGAATTATTAATATACTAGCTGTGCCCGCGACTCCGTCCGCGTGGAACTCGGAATACAACATTGTGTCGCAGCAACTAAATAGTGTACATGTATTCCATTTATAATAATAGTAGACAAAGGTGTCCCCCCCAAGGCACTTATATCTTTTAAACCATTTCTTTAGGTAGAGTTTCAGCTCTTCTTGATTGACCGTAAAGGTTCCTAGAACCATAATACTAAAAACGCGTTGCTTATTTCCATACATTTCCTTGCTAAAATGGATTATAATTGAATATTGATATTTATTGTGATAATGTAACGAAACCTTATGGCGATACAATAATGGCTACAACGCCATCTAATCACAATCGGCGAACTAAATCAAAATATTTTACGCAGTGCAGTCTATAAAATTATTTCATTCGAGGTGTGGAATAGGAAAGTACTTTAAATATATAAAAAAATCACCTATAGAAGACTTCATTTTATTTTTATAAGTTAGAAATAGGTACTGCTTTCAAAGATTTCAAAAAGTTTGATCTGGAAATCGAACCAACCCAAATGCGAAAAAATTTCATCTGTATTTTTATTTCACCAATCGATAGGATCAATAATACGGATCAAATCGCACCAATAAACATAGTGTCTAAAATTGATGGAAGACCATAAAACGAAAATTGACTAACTTATGTACATTTAAATTCAAGCACTTATTAATTGTTGTTAAGTAGTTCTTATTTTTTCCACTTCGTTCAATTTAAGACAGTGTGTTTGTTGGAAATCAAATCGCACCAATAAACATTGTGTCTAAAATTGATGGAAGACCATAAAACGAAAATTGACTAACTTATGTACATTTAAATTCAAGCACTTATTGATTGTTGTTAAGTAGTTCTTATTTTTTCCACTTCGTTCAATTTAAGACAGTGTGTTTGTTGGAAATCAAATCGCACCAATAAACATTGTGTCTAAAATTGATGGAAGACCATAAAACGAAAATTGACTAACTTATGTACATTTAAATTCAAGCACTTATTGATTGTTGTTAAGTAGTTCTTATTTTTTCCACTTCGTTCAATTTAAGACAGTGTGTTTGTTGGAAAGTTTTGATTCTGATTATTGACCACAAAGATATTATGAACAGGTTCCTTTGCAGATGGTATAGCTTTGTCAGTTTGATTCCCGGTTCAGGCAAAAAAATCAGTAAAGGCAATATTTCTTACTTTTAAAAATAAAATGAAGTCACCTTTGAGTGAAATTTGCAATTTTTAATATTTAAAGTACTTTCCCTTCATGGCTATGTGTTTTGGGACATTACCTAAGGCTTAAATAAACGTAATAAAACGGCGACGACAGGCTTTGAATAGTTCTGACAACAATGAACAAAATAAAATATATATAAACATTCCAAAAAAAAAACAAAAAGTGTATTTTTTTAAAGTGAGGTTTTAACGCAGGACACTGAGCCAGCGACCGTTCACTGCAGCACTTACTTCTGTCTACAGCTTATACTACGCAGTATATGGAAATAATGTTCCGTTGCTCGGCATCTATGAGCAATAGCGTGATAGTTTATATACCAGCATAAGCGCAGGCCCATCAAAATCGATTCACGCGATTTTACGATCCGAATATTAAGCTTATACTTCGTAGTATGTGGAAATAATGTTCCACTGCTCGGCTCCTATGAACAATAGCGTGATGATATATGTAGCAGCAAAATTGCCGCTCTTTATGCAATACATCAGCGAAAGTCCCATCAAAATCCATCCACGGGATTTTACGTGATGTCCGGACGGAAAGACAAACAGACACAATAATTCTAAAAAAAAATGTTATGGTTTCTCTATCGATAGATTCGATAGTATAGTACCACCGAATCGAAATTTTGGAAAAATATTGAATTACAGACAAAGTGCACTTTGAATTTTATTAATAGTAAATAGATTTATAAATACGTATTTAAGTATTCATAATAAAATATATGAGTATTTCAAATTAATCTATCGTATTGCCTTGCACAATTAAAAATTTTAAATACCTACACTTGCTTATGAAATTGAATGTATTTCTCTTCCACTGCCATTCAGATAGGTACCTAATAAATTTTAAATAACATTATCTTCGTTTTTTTTATAAAAGCTTAGTTAGTACCTTCTTCGGATAGCATTTCAATACACCTTTCGTAGACTGAATTCGTTGATTATATTTCCTCACAACGTGATTTGATACACGTAACGCCATCTATTGAAAAGAAATGGTAAGTATACACAAATACATGCTAAGTTCTTCTAGAAAACTTAAAATTCGCATAACTTTTGATTGCGTGAACCGATTGCGATGAAACAAAAAACATATGTTACTTGGAGATAAGCACAATATTTATTTATAAAAGTCAACAACATTGGATCAGTAGTTTTTACGTGATGCTTGAACAAACAAACAGATAAACAGACAAACAGACAAACAGATAAACAGACAAACAGACAAAAATTCCAAAAATGTTAAAAATGGGTTCTATTGGTTATAGTTTAACATCCCAACCAGGTTTTTTCAAAATATTTGCTATGTACAGACACGCCATGTCTACAGATTTATTATATGTATAGATAACCTACTTAAAAGACCATAAAATAGTTATTTAAAATGGATGTTAATTGTTTTTAAGATTATAAATAATAAAATAATGACTATATTATACATAGAATTTATGTAGGTATAGAAAATGATTTATTCTGTAAGATTTAAATAAACGCTGCAATAGTGTTAAAATAGATTTTGACCAAATGTCGGAAGTCTTCCATAGTAAAATTAAGTTTTATTAGATTTACGTATCTGTGATAACACATAATAATATTATTTGTTTTCGTTGACTAAGCATTAGTTAACTTGTGATTACTATTAAGTGACAAAACGAAAAACTTGCCATTTCGTGAAATGCTTTTTAAAAGTATCAGTTTTTTATATAAAATATTAGAGATGTATTAATAAATGTTATTGATTGAAATTGTATGTTTTTCTTTAAATAAAACCGGCCAAGTGCGAGTCGGACTCGCGCACGAAGGGTTCCGTACTGTGGAGAAACCAGGTGTGGTGTTCCTCTAACCAAAGGGAGGATCCTCCAAGCAGGCGGAGTCTTATGCCTGGTGGGCTACTGCCCAATGGTTGATGTTGGGAGGTTGTATATTATATACTATCCGCGTGTTAAATCTTGATTGCGCGGTGTAGGATAGTTCGCATGTGGCGAGATAGATGCCACCACAGTACCATTAGCCATAAAAACGGCAAAAAAATCACGTTTGTTGTATAGGAGCCCCCTTAAGTATTTATTTTATTCTGTTTTTTAATATTTGTTGTTAAGGTGGCAACAGAAATACATCATCTGTGAAAACTTCAACTGTCTAACTATCACGGTTCATGAGATACACTCTGGTGACAAACGGACGGACAGCGGAATCTTAGTAACAGGGTCCCGTTTTACCCTTTGGGTACGGAATCCTAAAAACTGGCCAAGTGCTGGTCGGACTCTTGCACTAAGGGTACCAACACTAGCTTCCCTTCTTTTTATTGTTTTTTGTTTAACTATAGAGTAATACACTACAATCATACCAAGTTTCACCCTTGTATGTATTACCGTTTTTAAGATAGAGCAGGAACAAAAAATAACGAAATACTTCATTTTATTCGAGGTTTCTTGTAAGCGTAATAAAAAGTATAAAACTTTTATCTATTTTTAATACTAGCGATACGCCCCGGCGTCGCTCGGGTACGTTTTATAGCTTAAAACCTTCCTTTTGAATCACTCTATCTATTAAAATAAACCGCATCAAAATCCGTTGCGTAGTTTTAAAGATCTAAGCATACATAGGGACAGACAGACAGCGGGCGACTTTGTTTTATACTATGTAGTGATTTGCCATGAGGCCATGGTAACATATGTTCTGTGAAAATTTCAACTGGCTACCTATTACAGTTAAAAAGATATAGCCCTGTGACAAACAGATGGACGGACAGACTTTGGATACGGAACCCTACAAATATCTTAGTACAAAAAGTATGTTATATTAGTGTATTTATTATAGTGTAATTAAACGAAGAAGATACACTCGCGAACTCCTAAATCGAACCACCCTGCATTTATTGCATAAAGGTCTAAAGTTCCCACCAAACGGAAAAATCCTCGCGCACTTTTTTGATGTCACTGAATAAAGGATTGCACCTGTATCGTCTTAAGTATAAAATCCGAAGTCGGAAACGGGCCTTTATATATAAAAATGCAGGGTGGCTCGATTCAGGTGTCCGGGAGTGTAAATAAGTAATTAATAACATTAATAAGAAACAATGATCTTTTTAATGCGGTGCTAGAACTACCAAAGAAATCACAACGACCGATAATTCTATCTTAAGCACCTAGTCCACTAGCAAGTTTTGTTGAGCAAGTCGTTGCAGTTCATTGCTCGCTTAGTTCGGTAAATTTTAAGAAGTCGACTCTGGGTGTGCCCTCACGTTGAAAGTGAACTAAGCAAGCAATGTACTGCAACGACTTGCGCAACAAATCTTGCTAGTAGATACGCTCTACGAATGTTCGGTAAAGTAGAAAAATAAAAACTCAGTTTATGATTAGTTACGGTTTACTCACGTGCATTTTTCGGGATTGCCCGACGGGATATTGCCCGTGGTCCACGTGTTTTGTCCACCTAAGCGGAACACTGCGTAAAAAATAGCCCTAAATATAAGTGGACAGTACCAGGTGGACCACGGGCAATGTCCCTGCCCGACTAGTGATCAGCTCATGATTAAAGTCTCCGTTTGGGTCTGAAACTAGTCGGGCAAGCCCAAAAAATGCACTTGAGTAACCCGTAAGTAATCATAAATAAAAATGTGTCTCACGAAACTTGTATTACAAATAAAAAACAAACTCAGTTTCAAAAATATATTTCAATGAAACCACGTATGATTTTTAATGAACCACAGCTCTTGCGTTCATGAGTCTTTCTTTGTAAGCACCCAGGGCACCTAAGATTAAAAATAATAAAACTATGTGGTACACCCAGAATATGGAATTGTAGTATCGCAGTACAACGGCGGAGTCTTTGATTATGAGGCAGGGCGTAAGGTAGGTTAAGCATAAAATACGCATGATCGAAAACCCGATGTCCCACGGCACCTTCATCTGGAATAATAAATATTATTTGGTGAATGCAGTCTTGAATGCCCGAAAGTCTGGGAACTGGTCTTACTTTTAGGATGTCGGCATTACCCAGTAAGGTTGCGGAGGTCTGATGGCAGTCGCTCCGTGTAAAATACTGGTATTCAGCCGCATCTGGGGGTCTACTCCCTAAGCACGAAGTCCGTGGTTTCGGCCTTAGTTACGAGCGTTTCCTACTCCCGATCACCTACGGACATACGATTATTTCGGGGCCCGAACTAAGAATGAATGACAACACGATTTGACAGTTGTCCCTACTATCGATGTGTTTTTGCCCGTCCGAAAAGTTGAACTTGACACTTGTTTTGTTCACTCCTACGTTTCGGGCTACTTTCGGACGGGCGACTGACTTCGTTGACGGACTTAGGGAGTTGGCCCCCTGGATAGACTGGAAATTAACCGCAACATAGTTGTGAAAAGGCTAGGCAGGACAGAACAGTCTTGCGACCGTCTTGTGGCTTGGTACACCGCCTTGATCACTCAAGCGATCGCTTTTCCCTTTGTAACCGGAAACATCGGTAGCTGTGGACACAGTTTACTGTCTCGAGGCACGAAACTATGTCTTTAGTTAATAAAACGTGTCTCGAGGCACAAAACTGTGTTTCCAGCCAGACCCAAAGTGTCCCGGCTACTTGTTGGCCCGTGTGCGGTCAGGCTTATAGCCACTACGCTGATCGGTATCTATGGTTGGGCCGTTTTAAACTGAGTCGTCGGGCTATTAATTGCACTCGTTAGCCTTAGCCGAAGCGCGCTAGTGATGTGGGTAACATCACTAGCGCGCTCCGTAAGCCTCTATAAGACTCGCACTCGTTGTGCGAGCCATACAAATAGACAAAAAAGATTAATGGCCCGACGACTCAGTTCAAAACGGCCCAACTATAGTTAAACTATAGGCGTTGCCGGGGTTTGGATTTGGGTGAGAGTTTTCGACTTTGATTTCGCCGGATAAGTCCAAGTAAAGCCGCTTAAACTTTTTAAAATTTGACCTGAACCTGATTACGCCCAATAACTATTTAGGTACAATCATACGCCTTCGCTACACCCAACGCGAGACTTTCCAGCTCTACGACCACAAGGTGCGCGAGGTCTCTTCAATGTGGACCACACACTATTAGATAAAACAGATCAGTTACTGTTACTGTATCATTCTTAACCTTCAGTTTAAGCCCGACCGCACATTATCAGAAATTTCTGTTAGAAAATTTCTGACTCGCGACTCTTATCATACATTTTGTACTAGACCCCGTACACTTTTAGAATTTGCCGGATCCGACAATTGGCTCTTAGTACAAAATATAAACACAGAAGTTCTTCGCGCTCGTGTCGGAAATTTTCTGACAGAAACTTCTGATAATGTGCGGCCGGGCTAAATATCCAGCTCGGTGACTGTTCAATTTTCTGAAAATGGAACCAACAAAATCGTTTAAAAAACTGTTCAGAAACTAGACCGTAGGTATTATCTAAATGTGAGAAGCAAAACTGTTCCGTTTTCTCTAAATGTGTGCGGCCTTTATCGCTACTCTTGACAATGAAGGTCAAGTATCATTATCATAGGAACATATTTACATACTTTCAATAAACAACTGATAAGTTTAGAACGTCTAGAAATATAGATAAATACAACTACGTACAAACAATAAGCGATTATGTTTAAATAATTATAAAGATTACTGAGTATTATAAATATGTATGTTTGATATTGTATCTCTATACCAATAATGTGAACGCTATATCATTGTGATCATAATTCATGTTACTAGCGTAGATATCACCTCCAACCTGCATCCTAATTGCGTAGGTACAACACTCGCCATCGCAATATCTTTCATTTTGACAATACATGGAGCATAGTCGTCGAAAAGTCGGATTGTTACGTTATACTACGGTTTAATGAACGTTGTCGAAATGTCAAAATCAAAACTATTTGTGGTGTTTTGCAATTAGGGTGCCGATCTATTAGTGTGGTAATATTAATTAAATTATCACACTTCCCTGACGGATTGATGAAGTGCCTAAGTGACGAAGTGCCGGGAGCCGAATCTGCCGCCAAATTTCGATAGTCTCTCAGCTCCCGGAATTCAATAAAAAATCAGCCGGATTTTGAAAAGCACGCCAAATCATAGTAAATGCGGCGACCGAAAGACCGATATTTTTCCTCTCTCCCGGAATTTCCTTAAAAAACTTGGCAACCCTAGCCGAGTAGCTTGTGTTGCGATCGCATACAAGAATGCTAGCTGACTATCCTCCTGATAAAGTTGCCTTTTACGGTACTTACGGGAAGTGATGGGGTCACCTTTTTAGAGGAGGAGGAACTCAAGCAGAACGTTACCTATATAGCGCCCTTTGACGGACATGTACTCTATATTTTAGGTAACCTACTGTATTCTATGCTTAGGTAAAATAGGTACATACAGTTACGTCTATAAAAGTTATCATAACTTGATGCTATAAAAAAATTTTAACGTATGAAGTTGAACGTACCCCTACAGTTGTGTCGCATAATTCGCCGTATTCGTTCTCTAGGTGGAGATGAACCCACAATGTGCTTGAGATAATTAGTTGAGCAATAGTAGGACCGCACCACACCGTCCAAGCCAGAAATGACAATGCGCTCCTGAAAAGTTATCACGATGAGAAAGAACGGTGTTTTGATAGTACTTCACTGGTACAGATTCTATAGCGCATCGACTAAACTTAACAATAAATTTGTGATGAAACGGAAACATGGCAAAAGTAAATTTTGACGGAAACGGAGGTTTAAATACTAAGTAAAAATATAATTTATTATTAAATTAATATTCAAAATTAAGTAGCGGTAACTATATTTTATAAAAATTTGTTTGGTTGGCCGCTTTTACATCTAACCTTCCAGTGTTCTTCGCATATAACTCCAGCTAGGCTCAAAATTGACGCCCCCCCCACCACCCTCAACAGTCGTAAACTTCCAATCAAATATCCGTTAATAAAAGTTGCAGAAACAGAACTTCCGCGGTTGCAGAAGCAGAGGTCTGCTTCATCACTTCTAAAAATATTGCTATCTTTTATTAACTGGCAAAA
Source organism: Amphipyra tragopoginis (assembly GCA_905220435.1). Classification (NCBI taxonomy): domain Eukaryota; kingdom Metazoa; phylum Arthropoda; class Insecta; order Lepidoptera; family Noctuidae; genus Amphipyra; species Amphipyra tragopoginis. The sequence goes on from HG992006.1 coordinate 16,936,003, forward strand.
CAAGAAAGAGACGCGATGAAACTTTTTAGAGCTGTCAAACTAGTTTATTGTTGAACATCACGGTGTTTTCTGGCGGCAAATGCTGAGATCCCGTCGAAATCTGTTTGGAAACTTTAGTTCAACCTAATTTGATAGCTCTTATATTTCATCTCTTTCTTGTTTTATCTGCAAGTAAGCGATAGCAATAGTTTAAGTTCAGTCGGTGTTTAACAGAATCAGGGCCAACGACTTCAAAATCATTCAGTCAGTACACTGGATTGCTTGCGTAAAGGGGATTTACACGGGTCGGTTTTCGCCGCACGGCCGACCGTCTAAATGACAATTCGACTAGGCCGCAAGTGACTAAAATCGCAAGCTCCAAAGTTGGGTGCCATCCGACTTTTGTCGTGCGGCGACAAGCCGCATGCGGCGGGTCAGTTGCAGGCGATCGCCCGCCGTATGAGGTGTGTCTTGCGCTGTGTTGTTCCGCTAGAAATGAACAAGTCGCATGCGAGTTTTATCGACCGGTGTAAATGGGGTGGCGATTCGATTTTTACAAGCGATGCGACTGGTGACTTACCGCACGGCTAAAATCGACCAGTGTAAATCCCCCATTAGCTACACCTATTGTGGCTTGTGGCACTTCTGCCATTTTGGCGTTGACGTCACGTCTTGATACCAGTAGCCGAAGGATTATTTCAATTAGATAAGCAATGCTTATAATGCTTAAGCTTATAATGCTTAAGCATTCTTCTTCTTTTAGGGGCTAGGGCAACTTACTTGCCAAGCGTTCCGTCGATATTACCTACGTCTTATTCTGGGATCAAAAAAGTTTTCAAATAGACCTCTGGCTTACAATTTACTCACTATTTATATTACATTTGTATAACATCTATTAAACTGCGTGTAACATAATTAACGCAAATCCTGAAAGTAGTTTGTTAAGAATGAAGCCATTACAGCCATTTTTAATAGGTTTTGTAATAGTAGGTAGTTTATGAAACTGTCACTTAATAGGGGTTATTAAAACAAGTGTGTTTTTAATAGTATCACACTAGTGTTTTTAATACCCAATGTGCAGTTTCATACACTTTTTGTAAACTCATGCAATTTAAATAAAAAAACAAAGTTAAAAACAATAGGCGCCCAAACCCAGCAGCCCACAGTGTATGAGTGTGCGCGCATGCGCCTTAGCGCGCGCTGTGACGACAGATAATGTGCAGCCGTTTTTTCTTTTATTTAAAACTCCTTGATTGATCAGAACTTCGGACTCCGAAGTGTAGGTACTTTAATAGAAAAAAGGTTATTTTAAAAGCATTATTTTTTAAGAGCACTGTACTTTACTAAAACTTTTTAAAATTAGAGATGCATGTGAATAAATTATGTCAATGGTACTATTTTTGAGTTCATATTTGGAACTTTACGATAATGTAGATAAACATGGTTTTTAAAAATCAGTCTTAATTTTATTGAGATAAAGAAAACTGAGGCTTATGTCAAGCCAATTAGACTGAATTTTAAATGCAGTTAACAATGAAAAAGTAATACAAATAGTACATAATTATAATCTTAAATAAACAATATTTAGCACATAAAAATATTTTTTTTGTCCATTTGTGTCGCAGTTACATAGTTATAGCCGATATACGATCATATTCCTAGCGATATGATCACATACCGGAAGATGCAGAAAGCGTTTCACAAGCATCTTCCTAGGAATATAAAGTTAGATTTTGAGCCAAACACTACTTAACTTGTCTTCCAACTGACTAATTTCAAGAGCGAGCGAAGCGTGCTCGGTAATTTGGGGCACCCCGACGCGGATAGGTTAGGTTCGAAGGGGATGACTGGGGCTAGAGTGAGCGAGCGAACAAAGCCCCGCCATCCCCTTCGTGTTAGGTTACTTTAAACCTTGTAGACAGAAAAATTTAATTTATGTTTGATGAAATGCTTTCTATACGCATCTTCTGATTTACTTATCTGATCATATAACGGCTGTAACCATGTTACTGCGACATAATTATGTACCTATTATGATTATAAACGAATATTCTAATTCCCGTTACATGTCATATATTTGTCTCAGGTGTGTTGCTTGAAACCATGGGTTATCGTAATTCAATAAAAAAGGTATAATTATAATAGATACCTACTTATAGAACACAGACCTCACTTCCCTACTCGACTTGACCATGCCTTTGTAAGTATGTGCCCAGAACCAGTAGCGAGTGGACATGTCCCAACCTCTCAGGGTATCTTTCATGCGAGGTCCAATCAACAGCTTCTCGATTTCAAAAGATCTGAGCATGGCGAAATTGTATTCTTGTTCTAAGGCCACATTTTCCGTAACTGCACTGGAAGATTATAAAATAACAGTATTAAATAACATCATGTTCACGTCTGTATTCCCCGAAGGTTTAAGTCCCATGTAATAGCGGGCACGCCTGTTGTCATTAACCGGGCACAAATCCAGGTTACCGGCTGCTACTGAGAAATTCCACACGGATATACCCAATAACACTGGCCGACCCGGGGATAAAACCAAGACCTCACGCGCAGCAGTCGTGGTTGCGACCACTAGACCAACGAGGCGGTATTACAATGAGTAGGTACCTTTTTAAGAATAGCATGATGTTTAAAGCAAACCATAGTAGATACTATTACTATAGGTCTAGAGCATAACTGAGTCAGTGCCTGAGGTAGCTGCACGGTGCGGGAGGGTGACAGTTGAAACAAGTTGACGAATCGGTGAGCTCTCGCGTCGCGTCACTACACCCCTGCCGCACCGCGCAGCTACCTCAAGCACTGACTCAGTTATGCGCTAGGCCTATAGTAAGTACTATGGTTTGCTTTAATTAAACATCATGCTCAACTCAGTTATGCGCTAGGCCTATACAACAAATTTTTGCTGTTTGTATAAGATACTTCGTGATGGCCCGGAGGTTACAGACAAGCTTGTTAAGCACCAGGTTGCGGATTCAAACTCAGGCATGTACCAATGTGACTTTTTCAATGTTATAATTATGTACTTTCTTAGTTAATCCAAGACATCGATGACATACGGTAAAGGAAAGCATTGTGAGGAAACCCAGACTTAATAGTCTGAAATCACTAAACCGCAGTGAGCAAGCGTGGTGATCGAGGCTCGTTCATTCTTTGTATGAGACGGTTATAGGCTGTTTTTGAAATATCCTTTCATAATAAATATCTTACGCAAGTTGTAGCAAGCTGGGTCTCGTAGACGGTCCATGACCGGGCAACGGTTGTGTTTTAGTTGGGTAAACGCCGAATCCAGACTCGGTGCACACGCTTGTACACAACAACATTACCAATTGGTACTGTAGAACGTAGATCAACATCTGCGGGATATTGTACAGGTAGCGAAAGTCGGTACCGTAACTCGAGTAGAAGTCATTCTCATAATATACCTGTAATCAATATTGAGAACAACGTAAAATAAAGGCAAGACATAGGTAGATAAAAGTCTTAGGTTTAAGAAGTTATTCATCGTGTCGACCTGACAAAGAGTGTACAGTCAGCGTCAAGTTGATGTTTAGTAAGCGTCCGAGGTACCTAGTCAAAAAGATAAGAGGGCTAGAAAGATAAATTCAGTTTCATACCACCTACTCGAAAATGTACTGAACTTCATTTTATCCCGCTGGTCAATATTTGTGATTTGATTATGGAACCTCAACTAAATACTTATTCGTATAAACACTTCCAAAGAGACCTGCACCATTATTGGTGTTCTTATGAACTTGTTCGAAAATCGGTTGAAAAAGTGTACCAAAAATCACGCGAGGATTCCCTTTTGGTCGGTCACCAAAGACCGCGTTCTGATTTACGCAAAATTCTAACGAAACAACAGACTTTTGAAAAAACCATGATTAATTTGAGTTTTTGAAATAAATAAAAAATATGTCTTGATTGCCCCGCAAATTAGATCAACTTGCGCTTTTCTTGCGATCTTTTATATATTCAGGTGTCATCAGTACCTACCTACCGTGTAAGCACCTGGATACTATGAAAGGTGAATAATGCTTCATACCTGAACAGGAAATTTCATTCGTAGCAGCATGTAAATGATTCCACATGCCAAAGCCTTTTTTAATTTCTGTTCAGTTATTATTCTGCAATCGCCTAGAACTCCAAAAGGTGTTTTAAAGTGTTCGTTAAATGTTTTCCACCTGTAATAAGGACCTGAAAAGGAAGCATTTCTTAAAAAAATCTATACGTACTTAGGTAAGTAGTGATTCTTTTGATAGGGATAGAGTAATCTATTATGTGTTCGTTCGAACCGATATCATTTGAGTTTAGACAAGACAAAATATACCAGGCAGTTATAAACATTAATATTCAATATGAATGTAGGTACTTATGCACCTTTATGCAATCCAATGAAGTAATAGGCATATGCAATGATATCTACAGCGTTTGGTTCTAGCACCTCGGTCGCTTCTCCATATATTGTGAAGGTTTTATTTAAATTTTCGGCTTGACTTCGAATTACATTAGCTGAAGGCAGGTTCGGCACTGAACTTCTTAAAAATTTATGGTTTGAACCTTTGCTAAGCGATAGACGTTTCGCCTTTTCAGCCACGTTTATTTCGAAAGCTAACCCTACTAGTCGCAGTGCTATCGCCTGATGTAACCATAGCACGTAGTTTGCAGCATCTAAGTTATAACCCATGTATGTTAGATAGATCCATGTGTACGCCAAACTTAAATGGTGAACGTATCTGAAAACAGCAATGAATTTAAACAAAACTGAATTAAAATTTGGTACTGATTAATCTAGCTAAAGCTTTAGTCCAGGGCCGTTTTAGGCCATACAGGGACGCCTGGGCACAGAGTTTAGGGCCCCTTTAGAAAGCCAAAAAACGTGAATGAAAACATCAGAATGTACTTTTGATCGATGACTATACCTACTTATTGGTTATTAGATTGTCACCAACTTGTGGGTAGGTCAAGTTGTATTCATATTGTAGTGAAAAGTTAGAAAGTTGGAAGGAATTTGTCTCAAATTAAAGGACATTTCTGCTGAGCAAACCTGGCTATCTGGGTACTTGACGCTTTGAACGAAACCAATGTATTTTGTAATTAATTTTTCGGTCGAAAAATACTTGTGCTTCGGTATTTCGGAGCCCCCATCAGGCCAGGGGCCCTGGGCCCGTGTCCTTATGGTAAAGACGGAACTGCTTTAGTCTCTTGATCGGAACGCACAACACGGTAAGTGGCTCTAACGCAGCGTAAGGCCCGGTATCCACCAAAGCGGAGAGGAGAGGAGATGTCTCGTAAACAACCAATAGAATTTCGTTTTGAGTTGAAGCTAAGCGGAGAGATTTGAAAATAACGCAATCCTATTGGATGATCGAGACATCTCTCCTCTCCACTTTGGTAGATACCGGGCCTAATGACGCGGCGTTGCTGTTTGTGTGGAGAAGCGGTCGGTCAGTTGATTTTGCCGCAGCTACCAAGGTAGACGTGCCAACATGAACGAATCCATGTCGACCCGTGACGCGCACCGCAACGAATGAACGAGCACGACGCCGGGCTGTGCGGAGTACCTACCCGCTCCCCACTTCACCGCGCTTGCCCCTCACCGCTGACTGCTCGTACTGCGACATACCTACCGTCGTAGGTATACTGCGACGGAACAAAAGATCATTCTAGACTAGATTTTTATACGATGATGTCATTGTGTCCGGCACCGCATAGGTCTGCGGTACCTATGCGGTGCATTGCCTTTGTGCGTTTCGATCAAGAGACGAACAACGTTGAGACAGATAAAAATTGGAGCCGTTGCACCAGGTATTTGACAAGTTGCCAATATCGCCATCACCCATCTCGACAGATGTGGTACAGATAGTCACACAGTACCTAATAATTATGTAGGTAGGTGCTGTGGTACAGTGTAACTACCTAATCTATACAGTAGTTCGCCTTTATTATCAGATCTGTGAAATTTTGACATTAGGTATTCAAATATGGAACATAGGACTCGCCAGCCCGAATGTCTTGTCCTGAGCTTGCATTCCGGTACACTAGGGAAGAAAACGGGGGTTATAGCGTAATCGAGGGTCATCATCGGTTTTGTTTAGCTCGCTCGAATGCTGCTGATCACGAGGTCGTGGGTTCGATTCCCACAGGACACAAATATTTATGTGATGAACATAAGTGCTTGTGTTGGTCTGGGTGTTTCTTATGTATTATAAGTATGTATTTACAAAAAAAAAATAGTATATAAGTATTATATGCATTGTCTGGTACCCATAGTACAAGCTTTGCTTAGTTTGGGACTAGATGGTGCTGTGTAAAAAATGTCTCAAAAATATTAATAATAATAATTAATGCTCTCCTCGCCGCGTCATCGGCCTAAACTACCGGTATAACTTTAATTTCTAAACGAGTAACAACTTACCGTCTGTTACAGCATTTTATAATTATTATATTACCCCACACCATCAGAACGGAGTGGATAACGTACTGTCCGCATATTAGACAAGTAATGAGTATGCCGAGGCCCGTGCCGTAACTTCTTTTCGTTCCCGGATCGTTGATTTTTTTATAGTAACTGCCTAATGAAATGCATACTAGTAAGGAAAAATAGTAAACTAACCCCCAGTTTCTGAAAGGCTGATTAACACAATAATTAACTAATCAGCTGTCAAATCCCATGTCAAGTGCTATTATTGGTTGTTAGTATTTTGGTAGACCAATCAGATCGATTGACGTGAGATTTGACAGCAGATTAAATTGATAAGGCTTTAAGAAACTGGGGGTAAGTCAGAGAACGAGTACATCATATTTTAACGGATAAACATTTTGTATTTATGTACTGTTTATACTATTTTCATTTTGCGATGTGTGTTGTGAGGGTTGATAAAAGATATTGTATAAGTTTAATTGAAGGCAAAACAGTGCCTATAATATACTTAGCAATGTACTCTGTGATCAAAAGATATTGTAATATCAAGTGACAGTCGTGACAGTGACACGAGATGTTTTTTTTTTTAATAAATGGTTTCATAGGTCTTCGCCCAGTATGACTGCTAGGGCTATTAGCCACACGATGCGGTGCGGCTCCGGCGCGGCGCCTGAGCGATGCCATTGCTTAGAGCATATACCTAGGTATATGCTCTAAGTGCCGTTGCGGTGTAATACGTACAAATTTCCATGCCCACCATACGGTGCGGTGCGGCGCCGCGCCGCACGCTCGCCGGACCAAGATGAGGGGGTGTATGAGCCGGAGCGATATCGCTCCGGCGTCGCAGACCGCAGATGTGTTGACGGAAAACCGTTCCACATGGTGCGGTGCGGCGCCGCGCCGCACCGCGTGGCTCTTGCAAAACCGCGTACTACGTGTGCACGCTGATGCGGCAAAATGGTCGCCGTGCGGCGGCGTACCGCACCGTGTGGCTTCTCCCTTACAGATAGACGGACCCTTTACCCTGCATGCTCTAAGCCCTGCTCAGTGTATATCTTTGCATATGTAAGTACCTGTGTGATGTAAACGGGCTCATATTTATGGACCGCATAAAAATATATTCAAACCCTCTGCTGTCCTTGCAACAGACTAAAGCGCGAAACACATTATATACCTATAAGTCGCGACTTATGGGCACGGCGTATGTACAAGCTACGCACGGTCGTCTACGGGCGCCCTGCAATATGAAGCCTAGGGCTATTAGCAATAGGGTCCTAAACGGTTCCTACACTGCGCCTCAGACAATTTGCTTGAAACATCTTGAGCTCTCAAGGTCATGTATACTAATCCAAAATGTTTATAAACACCATACAACAAACCCCACATAGATAACTCGAAAAATACTGCTGGGTATAGATCTATCAGGTTCCAGGCAAATAAGTGGATGGTCGCATGTGCGATGAACAACTAAAGCAAACTGACGGTTGTGATTCCTTCAGTTCTTATTCAATAATGATAACATTTTAATCCTCGGCACACTAACAGGAATATAGGATTAATGGGCTAGAGGCCTAGACATAAGAATATATTTTGCGTATGGGTGTATTTGATAGCCGAACTAGACTGGATGCAGAAGGCTAAGAAACGAATCAGGTGTTGTGGTGGAACTTCAAAGAAATCCATCTCTGTAACTACAGTCCACTGACTGTAATAGGCTTAATTATTGATAATGTATTTGCAATTAAAACTACCAAGTGATTAAATAAACAATTTACTACACATAATGTAGGTTCACAATAAAAATATTTTCTAACAGAGGTATGTAACAGTTTGTCTGATGCAGACATAGCCGGTGCCTATCGACTTTACAATTTAAACTCATGTGTCATAAATAAGCGATCAATTAATAGCTCTCGATAAATGGGGCGAACAATAGTGCGCAATAAATAAATAAAAACTTTTAAATGCATCATATTTACCCACCATTATAATCTAATTTGGCATACCGGAATGTTGATTATCCCCAAATACTTTGGCCCTGAAATTCATAATGAATTTTGCAAATGCAAATAAAGTTTAGCCTTCATGTGAGCTAACTAATACTACGTCTCATAGCCAATATTTCATGCTTCTTTTCTATAGCAATTAAATATTTTAAATCGGCATTTCACTACGCGAAAAATAGCAACTAAGCTCGTACTAGATATATTCGTATATGAAGAAAATATACCAGGAGGGAAGTACTACTGTCACAGATACATCTATTCTATGCAAACGTTTGAAACATATCACAATAGAAAGATTTTATCAAGAAAACAACTAACCTATAATACTGTTTAGCTGTAATAGCTATTACATTATACATATAAATTACTTAGTTTCATTAAAATCAATCAATGTAGTAAAATTTATTTGACTAGCATCTAAATTCTATAACAAAACAATGTAATATAACCATGTATTATTTCATTAAATATGCATCGTCCGTATGCTAAATTAATGCATACCTACGTAAATGAAAATCGTAAAAGTAAGAAGCAAAGCAATGCTAAAGTATGATACAATTTATAATATTCACGGACTATACTACTATAAAGTATTTAATAAACAATTCTTAGTAATTCAGTATCAGAAGAGCATTAAAATTAAGACATACGAGTTGAAATTTACATCTCACCCTGATAACCATTGCTGGGCTTCTTAAATTATGTCAAAGTCTTTCATTGACTTACCATGATTATGAAAAAAATCATAAGATACATAAAGCCTATAAAACAATCATGGCAACGAATGTAACACCATTGATTAAAAAATAACTAAATCTGCATCAGACTCAAAACAATTATTAACTAAAATTTGCATTGCTATACAATTATTATAAAACATACACAACATACAAATGTCATCGTGGCCAGGCCATAATAAATCGTCTATGGAATAAATACTAACTAAAATGGTTCCCACATAAATTCATGGACATTGAACATGCTTTAATTATTTTTTTCATCTAAATATTGCCTTTACAACTATTGTTATTAATCACACCTAAATGTTGTTAGAAAAGTATTGCCTCTAAATATTATATGAAAAAGAGATTTTTATTAGATCTACTTACATTTTTTCTATTTATATAAATAAGGTTGAAACTTAATATGAACAGTTGGTTCCGAACACAAAAGACAAGTGTTATATTTAAGTACCATTATAATAAATAAAGAAATTGTTCCGCTTTACGTTATATTTAAAGGAACTATTTGTAACAGTTAACTTAGGACAACATTGCGTAAGAGAGCAACCGGAGACAACATAAACATAGCTCGTAGAACATCTCCACTGTGTGCAATTATATTATCAGAGTCGTAACCAAAGTGCTAGAATTTCTAATTACGATATAAATCGATTAATTTGAAGCTTCTATATTATACGCACAACGAACAATCCAATTGCATTAAAATTGTCAAGACTTTCACTAATTTTAATTTTTACCGACTCGACCGATTACTCATTACGTTTTTTATTACTTTATTTAATATATTTTTGATCTATTGCACAAACACATATAGGTAGTCGCTATGCTTATCTACTCGAATTATAAGTTATTAAATTTTTACAATACCTACCACAGAGTTAAATACAACATCCAGAACGTTACGTTAATAATTACAAAATTCAATCGGTGCAAACGATTACAAAAGTTACTATTTATCCACAATCGAAATTCACTGGAGATAAACGAAATATATATTTATACATCGTACTTTTAGTTTGATCTGTCCTATCACGTTAATTCGTACAACAATAAAATGCGATCAGCATTCTTTTATTAATAATTGGCAGTCCTAAAGAGTCACTAAGAGTTCTGCGCGCACGCGGCGGGTCCACGGGTCGCACGGGTGTCGCGGGTCGCACGGGTAGCGCGGGTCGCACGTGTAGCGCGGGTCGCACGGGTAGCGCGGGTCGCACGGTTAGCGCGGGTCGCGTCACTGGCCCCGTGGTGACGGCGCTGGTCGCGCTCGCTCACTTGATGAGTTGCGCCGCGCTCTTGGAGCGTCGGAACATCTTTGCGCCCTTTTGGGGCGCGAGCTCGTGCTAGTTGGTCCCGTTGGGGGCGCGCGCGAGGGCGGGCGAGGGCTGCGGCGCGGGGGGCCGCACCAGTGACATGGCGTCCTTGGCTCCGTCGGTGCCGTATATCTTGCCCGCCTTGCGCGCCATGGAAGCCAGCAGCTCCTGCGAGCACTTGTGCGCAGACCGCAGGGATAACGCCCACTCCTTCAGCCCTATCTCATCCTACAAACAAAATTTATATTTTATAAATGTTAATGGACTTTACGAGCAATAGGAAACTTTACACTGCAAACATTTTATTCAAATTTCAGTATCGGGATCAGTAAAATATCCAGGTTTGCCATATGTCAGCTTCAGATACACACGTTGTACCTACACACACTATCGACAACGCCCTAATGGCTGACGAATGACAGGCTAACCATCAAACATCACAGATCGATATTGGTCAACAACAGCACTGATGTAAGAAGACGCCACTCACGATCACGTCCTTACATTTATTTTTATGAATTGAATGAAATGCGATAATCTGAGCAGCTATTGGTAGGCAGAGATCATATAAAAAATGTGTAAAATGCTCACAGTATTAGTGAGCACGATCTTCGTATCGTTCCTGGTTCTCAGCACGATGCACTGTTCGCCTTTAATGGACACTAGGTCCGAGGAGACGTCTTCGACAGAATCCAGCAGTATCATCTCAGGCTTGGCACTGTTCTCGAGGTGGAGCTCCAACCGGTTCGGGTAAAGCTTCGCGTAGCGGGTCTGCCACGCGCTCGCGAATGGGCCGCCCAGCTTCTTGATGTACCCGTGCAGTATGCAGTCCGATTCTGGAATAATTCGAATTATGTTAAAAACAAATGACAACTGTGGAGTGTGTAACGTAAACATATTTGATTACGGATCGGTTCATCGTTTAAACATAGTCAAAGCGGAGAACGGCCAATACAAGGCGAATATTGGGGATGTCCACTTTCCGCCACAAGTTGTAACCCACAACACGCCACACTTACTGTGCTTGAATACAACTAAGATAGTTAATCTTTTTGGTCGTTTATGACGACTTTTCCATTTTCCAAGGTTATAATAATAAGCGACAGAAACCTTTTTCGTCAGCATCGAACTTCTGTTTCTGCTTGGCTTTCTTCTTTTGCTCCATCTTGTCGGCCTCCTGATTGATGGTCTCGAAGACGGTCTCCGCCACCTCAGACTGCCAGCGCTCCGATATCACCAGCGGGAAGTCTTTGTATTGCATCTGATCTGCTTCAGTCAGCTGTCAAAAAAAAAACGTTCACCATGCAATTGATGTCTAATATCAAATAACGACTTGAAGTAGAAAATAGTTGTCTGGTCGTTGACTTTGACTTATTCGGTACTTTATTATAATAACGTAAATACTCTTGACACCCGAAGAGGCAATTGACTGGTCGAGTAAGTTTGAGTACATAATATGGCTGTAGAACGAGTCAAATTGCGGCTATCGCGCCCCAGATACACCGGTGACTACAAGAACACAGTACGTAATAGTATTAGACTGCGATACATAATTAAACTGGCACTGCAGCTGAGGACTTCGAAATCGTCATCATCATATCAGCCGAAGGACACCTACTGTTAAACAAAGGCCTCTCCCATAGATACCGCCTGCCTCCAACGACTCCTAACGACCTTCACCAGGTCGTCTGTCCATCTAGGTGAAGGGTGACCCACGCTGCGTTTTCCAGTGCATGGTCTCCACTCCAGAATTTTTCTGCCCCAACGGTCATCAGTTCTACGAGCTGTGCCCCACCCATTGCCAGTTAAAACACTGGATTGATTCATACCTTGATGCCTTTAGTATCTTCTTCATCAAAGCTGCCGATATCAAACGCGTCGGCGGCGTTGACCTCTCCGCGCGGCGGGATCAGCGGCGGCGTATATTTCTGGTGGTACACTTGTTGCCAGTCAATCCCCGCGAAAAATACGTGTTCTTTAACTTCGTCCGCACTGAAACAGTGAAAAAGGAAATTAACATGGATGTTTTTGATAATATTTTTAACAAATACAACATGAATCAAAAATAGGAAAACTGAATTCTAAATATAGGCCATAAGTTCTGATTTTGAAAACAATTTGCAAAAAGAAGTTACTTAAAACGCAGAAAAAGACATACTATTTCCGTGTAAGTATATTCATTTTATATCACAAATTGCTACGTTTCAACGTTTAATTGTCCTGTACCGGGGGTCATGTCGCAAAGATCCGCTTCAGACATATCGTAAACGGATGATTACTTCCTTTGCCCATGACATGACTAGTTTTTAGTTTTACGAAGAGCATAGGCTACACAGAAGGCGTTCCGAGGACGGTAGTGTAGCGAAGCAGAGGATTTCTATCAGACGGCTCTTGCCGCGCGATGTATGTGTTGAAAGTAGTAAATTACAAAACGTACAGCCCTGGAAGACTAAAATACAGTATTGGCGGAGAGCGAAAGTTGAAATAATATCGTTCTTATTACTTTATTTAATATGTTGGGACGTTTGGCTGCCCGCGCCTACTGCCCGTCTCAAATACAGGGGTATATTTAGGGCCTATGCACACCGCGTCTTTTCTAAGCGCCGTCGAAGCGCGTTTCCGTCAAACTCCATATATGAAAAATCACAATGACTTTTTTTAAGTATGAAGTATGACAGAAACGCGCGTCGACGGAGCGTTAAAAAGACGTGGTGTACATAGGCTCCAAGGCATTCACATTTGTTTGGAAATAAAATATGCACACATACCCTCGTCCCTTGCACCCGAGTCGCTTATTGATGTCGCGCTGCAGCAGTCCTTCTAGCAAGCTCTTGAGGCTGGGGCTGAACGACTCCGGCAGCTCCACGTTCTGGAAGACATCGTAATTCTATTGCAGACATGATTCCATCTTTTACTTTCAACATAGAAATTATGACAAATTGAAATGAATTCAGCCACATCTGGTTAGATTGGAAAGAAAAGGCTGGGCTGATGATATGAACTTAGGCATAATATTCAGCTACATCTGTTTCTGGGTGCCAACATAGGAAAAGGCTAGGATGACCCTTTTTCCGACTTGCAGCACTTCACCACAATTGTCGGCCCCTTCATTTATAGCATTTTATTGTAATTATTATAAAAAACATGGAATCAAGTCTAAATACTGATTAATAATCACTTCAAAATGTACAAGTATCAAAAAGATAAAGGAAGACTATAAAATAATCACACTGGATATAATCCATTTCAAAACAACAATCTACATACTTAAACTGAGCACTACGAGTATCAAGGTTTACTAGGGCAGTATGAAACTGAACAATGTGGGTGGATCATAACCGGCTGATGTACAGCTGCGGACTTGAAGTGTTTATCAGATTTCAAATTCGATTCCTTCTCACACTGTGTGCAATAAGGTTTAAGATGTCATATCAACTTACAGAGGTAGACATAATTATTACTTTTAAAATTGTGAAGCGTCGATTATAGCAAAAAGGTAAAACCTCTTTTTGATGTAATGAACTCCTTTTAGATGTGTCTAGTCAAAAGTTGTATAGAGCGAATTTGATTCTTATCTTTTTCTTTGCTACCTAGTGTACCTCTTTAAATCAACCTTTTTATGTCAATTAAGAAAAAAACATCTTTGCCCTGTCAATTCTTTGCGAGCTACCGAACGACCTTATGAAAACGTAAAGTCCAAGCAATTATATGTAGACCTTAGAATGGTGAACATTCCAAGTCCGCGACTGTACATATGTACGTACGTACATAACATGTTTAAGTATTATATTATACGCAATATAAAGAGTTTTACCATGGTGAGCGTCATCCGGTCGATCTCGTGCTTATCCTTGGTTTTGTGTTGGCGGAATGGCGAGTGTCCTTTCAGAAGCTTGTACAGCATACAGCCGAAACTGAACCAGTCAGCGGAAGAATCGTAGCCGGTGCCTTTCGAAAGAACTTCAGGCGCCATGTAACCGTGGGTGCCCCTGGAAATAAGTACGAAGATGATGAGCTTTTGGATAATGTATACATTAGAATAAAATCATGTTATAGTTGTTTGGATAAGATTAGTGAGGAGCTCGTAGTTAATTATGAACCGCGCGTATCTTATGATTTGCAAGGTTAAGCTGCTCTTGCCGCGGTCAGTCCGTGGATGGTTGACCGCCCGTTACACATTGAGACCCCTCCGTGCCTCGCTAAGCACGTCAAACTGTCGGTCCCGGATGTGTTGTCATATGAATACCTTATGACAGTCATTACGTACGGGTAGTCAGAAACCCGAAAGTTTGACAACCGGTCTAACCTTTGAATATTGGCATTGCCCAATAACTGGGTTGCGGAGGGTCTGATGACGGTCGCTCTCTGTAAAATACTCCATCACTTGCTGCTTTATGAATAACAAAGGTGACACGACTCGATGGACGAATTACTTCAAAGTTCGATTGAATGTAGGTAGATTTGGATTGTATTAAATTCACCTGCCCTCGGCATGCGAACTTCACTTGCATTTTATGTTAGCTGTATTTTGTTAATTATGATGTTGTAGTTATAATCTTATAACGTGTTAACATACTATGTAGTGCCTTAAGTGTCTCATCTTCGCACTATTTGTACAACAGGTATGATCTTTTTGTCATTGTTATTATCTGTTATCATTAACTTAGTTTGTTTATAATACATAACTATGTATGTTTAAATGTTTTATAAGGGCGTCATAGTCTGAACAAAACATCGAATTTCAATGTTTAAATGCGTTTAGAATAAGATCTAATTGTCATTTTCGTGTATTATTTTATATCTCAATAAAGAAATTTTTAAAATCAAAACATCTCTGTAAAATACTGGTATTCAGCCGCATCTAGTTAGACTGGAAGCTGACCCCAACATAGTTGGTAAAGGCTAGGCATAATACCTAGTTGTTTAGATTAGTCTAAACAACAGGGGCTAAAAACTTAACTATGGAAAATTATATTAGACACTGTTTAAAGAAGTGTCTGAACTACAAAAGTAAGACCTTATTTTTGTATGCCTTGTGGTTTCCGGAAAACAAGGAAAATAAATGGTCACTTGAAAGGCGACTCAGGAATTATGTCAAGGGCAGCAGATTCTTTCCGAGCGTTAATATAAACATACTGCGATCTTCAACCAGTTTGCTAAGCGTAGTGTTTATTCAAAATCCCCAGCGGTATACTCAGAGGCCTATGCAGGGCTATTTCAATCCGTGATTTAGGTATGAAAACATACCTACCCCCCATAATCGCCACGCCTGGCAGGCGGATTGGCGATCGCAGTATGGTTGTTAAAGTACTCAGAGAACGCTGCTGCCCATCCTCTAATGAATCCCTTAGTCGCCTTTTACGATACCCACGGGAAGAGATGGGATAGTGCTATTCTTTAAGTCCGGCACTACACGAGACCAAAAAAACCCAATTACGTTTTACTGAGCTAGTCATTAAACCCAAGACTACGCGATAAATTTAATAAGGCAGTATGTTTATTATTATCATTAAATTATATTCTCCTGTTGTGAATTACCTGCGTCTACTGACTGATAATATTCTTGGGTTTATGGAAGTCCCTGTTTTATTTATCAATCGAGTATAGCGGAAAATTAAAATATGAGAAACGCCTTTTGAGGTAAAACTAAAATTAAACTCTGCGTCACGTAATTATCTTAACTCAACACCGTCTATCAAAGTTAACGGCACTGGCCATAAACCATAATTCTGCAAAATCTATACTGATCAAGAATAATAATCGAAATCAAAATGTATCAATAAAGGCACGACACTATTTGCTAACCTCGATTTTTTTTCCTAGTATAAGAATTATAGACCCGCTCTATCAAAACACACTGCTTAAAAGCTAAATAACAAACCGTTCAATTAAAATTCAAGGGTACCAACTCAAATACAATTATCATTGGATTACATAAGAGCAAACAGTGTGCGTAAACGATTCAATTATAACAATTAGCGTAGTGCATTACGTCAATTGGTTCTTAAACAAGAACATTACGGGCCGTTATATTACCTATAAATATGTATTATTATCCTCTATTGCTTAGTATCGATATTATGAGTTAATCACCCGGGTTATGTTTAATTAATAACAACCTGATTGGGTTCAAGTAAATTATTATTGAGTACCTATAACTAGATTTAGATAGATAGAATATGCTTTACTGTACACTACAATAATAGCAAAAAAAAACAGAAACAATTTAAAACAAGGGTACAATGGCGGTTTTATCGCTAATATCGCTATTTTTCAGACAACCTTTGAATGGACTAGGAAGATGTGAATGATAGATCACGGGGGCAATTCACGGCGTACTATAGTTTAAATAAAAAAAACTACACATAATTACCGAGATCATTATAAATATCATAAAGTATATGTATAATAACAATATTAAAAATATAACAAATCATAGATGAATATTAATTACTAAAAACTGTTTTGAATTACCGTTTGGTTCTGTGGCTAAGTTCTTTTTAAGCATTTGTAACCACGTATTATGCCGAGAAAATGACAGGGTGAAGAAGTATCTAAGCCACCTCTCTTTATCTGCTGTGCGACGTAGTAATTACTTATACATATGTAGAATAGATAGATAAGATCGACGCACTCTGCCAATATCTTACTGCGTTACCTACGTTTTTCTACCAAGTGACGATAACGCCATTATCCTCGCAAAACGAATCGTCACAACTGTCTATGGGAGAAGCCCAAGGCTACCAATAATGTGCTGACGTATGAATCATTTTATTTCTTCAATTAATCAATGAAATCAGCATAACATTATTCACTCAATCAATCAACTCGGCCTGTCGCAATCCCCTGCAACATGCGTAACATGATCACCGTAGTCAAGGGTTTTGTCGACGGAAGAATAGACAAAATTACATATACAGGGCGTCACACGACTTTGCCACATGAAGGGGAAGTACCTTAAGTACTGTAGATAGAAAAATTTACTGAATGAAGACTTCATTTTTATTTTAAAAACAATACGAAATGCATTCAAAGAATTTTAAATAATCACCTGTCTGAAACGGGAATCGAACCCGCTAAATGTGAAATAAAAAAAACTGTAATTTTATTGGACTAATCGAAAGGCTCGATCAGTTACATTTATTTCTTCTAATTAACATAGCATCTAAAATAAAAGGAACACCATGAAATTTAACATTTAATTTAAAATTTTGTTCAGAATATGAATAGCATTTTCTCCTACTATGTCGTGCTTATAACAACTACTTTATGTACTTTCTGCTTTATTACTATTTCGAAGTATTATTTCAAATATTCACCATGAAAAAATAAATAAATCAACGGTAAGCGAGATTATTAAAAGAGTTACAATTTGTATACAATAGGAAGAGAACTATTTTGAGCATTTAATAGATTAAATTGTTTGTAAGTAACACAGTTAAACGTGTCTTTTATTTCAAATAAATGTTAAATTTCATGGTGTTCCTTTTATTTTAGATGCTATGTTATTTAGAAGAAATAAATGTATCTGATCGAGCCTTTCGATTAGTACAATAAAATTACACTTTTTTTTTATTTCATATTTATCGGGTTCGATTCTCGGTTCAGACAGGTGATTATTTAAAATTCTTTGAATGCAGTTCGTATTGTTTTTAAAATAAAAGTGAAGTCTTCATTCACTAAATTTTTCTATCTACAGTATTTAAGGTACTTCCCCTCCATGTGGCAAAGTCGTGGGACGCCCTGTATACAATGGCAATTATATGTCATTTTGTCAATTTTTCAGTCGACAAAAACCGTGACTACGATGATTATGCTACGCCTGCTAGACAGGACTCTCCCAAGTTGCGCCACAAAACCCGGATGAATCCATTATCTACTGTTCAACATCATTATTTCTTTGCGTTCCATTGTTATGGTGTTCGTAACTACGCAATACAGGTTAAACATAAGTATACTTACACACTAGCATGTGGCTTCTTTTTGGAGAAGTCGCAAGCCAGACCGAGATCTGATATTCTGACGTGACCATGCTCGTCGAGAAGAATGTTCGCCGGCTTCAGATCTCTGTACACTATGTGGCGCTTGTGCATGTGTTCCAAACCTGAATAGAAAGTTTTGTTAGGAACATTATGTAGTGGGTCATGGTCTCATGGAACATTATTCATTGTCAGTAATTAAAGCTGCAGGATGTTTTTATACAGACGAGTTTTTATTTTAGTCATACTTATACCTATTGTGCATAGATATTATGTACGTTAACTGTTTGTAAGTAAACAAAACAAGAAAATTATATTTGGAACTTCACATCTGTCAACCCTTTTACAAATATGCTTTATTATAACAACTTTCTACATCTGAAATAAGAGAAATTACAAGCAGTCTGATCACTGGGCTGACAAACTCCAGGGCTAACAAACAAAAACCTATTCTTCTTTTTCTGTACAGAAAACTAAAAAGTAATAATATTACAAAATATTTTTCCTTGCCAACAACGTAACGAATTATTTAATCACTCATCACTACTCATCAGACATCATCAACATCATGCAGCTATTAATCTATTGCAGTATTATTCTCGTTTATTTGTCATACATACATATTAATTATATTTTTAAATACACATCTTAAATCAATATAAAAAAATAGTACCACCGGCATCGGGAACAAGGGCCAAGCTGCCGGCAGTCAAGACAGCGTCAAGGAGTATCGCATCTATCAAACCCTTGATCTAGCCATCCAACGAGAGCTTCATAAAGTGTTGATCGAGGCTCTTGGCTATTAAGCCATTCTCCGTAACGACTATCGGGACAATGACTGCTGAATTCACATCCCACATGCCAACCTCGTGTGCTAAATCAAGATATTTTATTTGTTTATCTTTCTCAGCTTTCACGAGATTCCCGTCATATGGGACAATGATATCAACAATCATTGTGCGGCGTTCTGATCGATCTATTACAATTATAATATCAGGCGATACTGCATTACTATCAAAACGAATTATTTTATCTATTTATATTTAATCCGTTTTTATTACATCATTTAAAAATTTTAAATACAATACTGCGTCTAAAATTATATTATGATGATACTGCAGAGATTATTTATAGGTGCTTGGATTATGACTCATAATGATATACGATTGCAATAACAATATTAACAAGTAGCTTTGGCTGGTTACACTTGGGTGGCCTTCGGATAAAATAATGTTTCTCAATAGAATTTACATTCAAGAATTCGTTTTAGTTAGGGAAAATATATTTAAATATTTCCACGCAGCTGTGCAATGGGTTGATGGTATTAGAAAAATGGGTCATACGTTGATCCGATTATCGCAGGATTGTAAACGAGAACAGTGGCCGATTATTTTTGAAGGCAACAACCTTACTTGAGCTGTTAGATACATATCCTACGTTTCAATTGTATTATATTTTATTAAGAAAGAGTTATATATATTTCCTGTTGCTTAAGGCTTTAGAAATTCGGATAGTATCTGGGATATATTCCAGCTATGGGTATGATGAATAACTACTTTCAATAATAAAATAGAGACATATTCATACTAAAAATACGTCGACAAAAAAAGATTATTGTATATACCAGAAGTATTATTGTTTTTTTAAATTACCTAATATAACTTCAGCAGCGTAAAATTTCATCTCGGCCTCGTTGAAGACGCCATGTTGTGACAGATGATAGTGGAGATCCCCACCGTTCATCAGGTCCAGGATAAAGCAGAGCTTGTCTGGTGTGTGGAATGCGTACGTCATGCACACTATGAATGGGCAGTCGACCTGGGGTACAAAAAAAAACATTTAATTAATGCCTCTACATTTATTTTAGACCTGTGCATTTACTTATACAAAGTGTAACTTAAATAACGCACAACCTAATATAAGGGGTCACTGCACTCATCATTATGAACAACTTTTACTATGGGACAAAATCTAAACAGCGAAAAAAAAAACAGCTGTTCCTTACATTTATGTTCGCATAACTCGTCAAAACGTAGGGAACAGCAGATTTTTTTTTCGCGATTTCATCTTTGGTCTCATAGTAAAAGTTGTTCATAATGATGAGTACAGTGACCCCTTAAGAGGTTGTGCGTTTATTTAAGTTACACCTTGTATATTTAATGAAGGCCCATGGTTATGTGACATGTAGCAGTGATAGCCTAGCGGTTGAAGGCTTGCCTTCTACGCAGGAAAGTCTGAGTTCATCCCGGCCCGCACTTATGACTTTTCGAGTTCATGTGTTCATCATAATTTGATTATCACTTGCGTTAACGGCGAAGGAAAACATCGTGACGAAACCTACACACATGGAAGGGCTCCTTAAAGTTTTCGATGGTGTGTGTAGTCCGCCAACTAGCACCTAGCCAGCTTGGAGGACTAAGAGCGGAGGCACACGATGCGTTGCGGCGGCGGTGCGGCGCCGGAGCGGTGTCGCTGCGTCGTCTTACATAGAAATATCTATGGCATGTCACACGATGCGCTCCGGCGCCGCACCGGACTCGAAACCGTCGAGACGAGGCGGGGAGGGTTGAATGCGTTGCGACGTCGGAGCGGCACCGCGCAGTTTTTTATTCGTCACAAGGAAGGACACACGCTCGCTCGTTTCGATTTTTTTTCTAAGTTTTTTGTTTATTGTGATTGAGGTTTTAAAAAATGAGTACCAACCTAGATGTTATTTATATGGACTACCTCATAACATTAGTCTTTAACAGACTGTCCAACGCTGCTACGGCGCCGCTGCGACATAACAACGTTGCGGTGCCGCACCGCTCGTGTGCCCGCTGATACGGTGAAATCTTTGCGGTGCGGCGCCGCAACGCATCGTGTGCTCCCGCTCTTAGGCCTAAAACCCTGTTCATTCTGAGAAGAGGCCCGTGTCCTGCAGTGGGACAGTAATGGGCTGATGATGATGATGGGTGTGTTTGGGTGTACTGGACATCACATACTGAAAAAATACACCTTTCCTAACAGCCTAAGCGCGTACACGTAGAAAGCGGGTTGCCGGCGCCGATCTGCCAGCGCTTGTCGGTACTGGTCCGCGCAGTTAGTCGGCGCAGGTAGTCCCTATACTGTGTGGCGAACCAGCGCCGACAAGCTACGAACTTCGGCGACAAGTTCCGACCTGCTCCGATCAGCGCTGGTAAGCCGTAATTTGTTGTTGTATTTGCGCGAATTTGTATTAATTGTTAAAAAATGCCAGCCCCTGCTTCTACCCGCTTTCTTTATGTAGCGGTTACCTGCACGGACCAGTACCGATAAGCGCTGGTAGGTCGGCGCTGGTTACCTGCTTCCTTTATGTATACGGCCTAACATCCTAAGCAGCCTAACAGAACTAAGCTTTTGATTGTTCCGCTACCAGCTCCCTGATTCATAAATAACATTTTGATAATTCAGCTATCGGTCGATTTGATTTGCCGTCTCTTTTTGTCTAAAATTCTTATAGCGAAAGAAAGAGATAACAAACCGAATCGTTCGACAACTGACGTATAGGAAGAGTTCTGAATCAGGGGGCTGACGGTCTTTAGAGACTCGCCTGGAAGCTAAAGCGTACACCGAATGCAGGAGAAATAAACAAGGTTAGTCAGAAAGGGGGTACACATAATAATGAATAACTTTTGTTCTACAAGTTTTCCCAAAAGTCTAAGAGAAGGTTTAAGAGAAACAGTTGCTCAAAAATCTCAAAAAAAAATATCTCTAAAATCTATCAATCCCCAGTTATGATCAGCTGTGTTTACATTTTAGGTCATATTTGGGGTCATGAATTAGAAGCACCATTTTCTGAATTTGTAACTAAAGCAGGGATGAAGAATTTTTGAAAAAACTAAAATAAAAATCAATTTATTTGGAAAAAAAAATATCGAATTTTGAAATTTTAACACTTGCTTTCAAACAGTCATCAGCGATACTATAAGTGGGCTTCGGATTAGTACCCCCTTTCCGACTAACCTTGTATATAAAGGCCCGTTTCCTGTGTCGGATTTTATACTTAAAGACAATACTTCGCGCCTTGCACGCACTAACCTTGTACATATGGGTAACCCGGATTCTGATCATCAATTTAATTGTGCAATTTATCTATCATTATTCAGCCGAAAGACGTCCACTGCTGGACATAGACCTCCCCGAGCACTGCCACATCCACCTGTCCTGTGCTCCATGTTGGGGCCACATAGTCGCCACGGTTTGGCAGGCGGGTTGGCGATCGCAGTATGGTTGTTAAAGTGCTCAGAGAACGCTGCTGCCCATCCTCTAGTGAATCCCTTAGTCGCCTTGTACGACACCCATGGGAAAGAGATGGGGGTGGAGCTATTCTTTACGTCCGGCACCACACGGCACCAATTATTCTATAGTTCGTCTTACCCCACTAATGTACAAATATTCTGATACCACTTCATTGACTTAATTCGGCGCTTTAAGCTGTTGACGTCACATTCACACTGACGTTGGCTGTGCCAATAAATAAGATTAGACCGCGGTGAGGTAAGCGATGAAGCGGGAAGGTATGTTGAAATCCAGATCAATGAAGTAATGTTTGATTTATTCATTCTCGTTCTTGATTTGGGATTAAGCCGAGACACACCCCACACGCAAACGCGCTGTATTGATAACATCCTATCAAATAAGATGCTTATCTGAATGATATCTTGCGCGTCTGAAAATATGATCTTAGTTTAGGAAATTTTCACTTAACTTAGTAACGATTATACAGTTTAAGTTGGTGACAGCCTAACCCAAGAAATAATATACTTTTCCTAATAAACTTGCCGTACCTAGTCACATTTATTAATACATGACCACAAGAAACATAAACTGCAATAGGAAATTGGCAAAATCGTATGAAGGCTGGTGACAAATATAACTTGGGTGTTAGTCATTCGGAATGTAAAATAGCATTAAAAGCTATAAACCACAGTGGAAACGCCACGATATTATGGCAGACGGAAATATTTAAGTATACATATTGCGATGAATGCACTCCTTTGTTTATCCGGTCCGGAGCGCGGTGGCTGTGCGGTTTGTACGTTCAGAATCGTATTGATCACAGTCGCAGGGAAAACGAGGCGGCTAAATATTTTATTAAATTAGGATTTTCTTATGTACTACCATAAAATAACTCGGTAAGCCAGTTAGGAAGGCCAATTTCTGTCCGCTAGGTATGCTTCTAATATTGAAGATAAGATATCATCGTCAAAGGCACCTATCATATCATCGTCCTGGAACAGAACCAAAAAAGTTGAAGACTTTCTGGTTCGGTTCCAGTACTCAAGAACTGATAACGGTCACTTTTGTTACTGTTACAACGAAACAGGGCGAGACGAGGCGTTTCCAACTATAACAGCGCTCCGAACAACTCCGAAATCGTTCGTACGACACGGACAGACGGAGCGGCGCCGCCCCGACACCAGACGAAAGCTCATAAATGATAAACTAACCCGTATAAAGTAACATTACCGTGTGGTCTCGCCGAACAGACCACCCGTCACTTACCGCGAGTGACGTAAGAGGCGAGCAAGGGATTATATCTAGAAGATAAATGGGCAGCAGCATCTATGTACTAATAACATAATACTGCGATCACCAACGCTGCTAAATACATTGACCATAAGGTTATACCCTCTACCTATGAACTGTGATTATAGCAGGCTTATAGGTAAGGTACAGGTCCTAAAGTTTACGTTTTCTGACGTTGATGACATTGTAACTATAAAACGGAAAGGGGCTTATTCAAATTTCAATATGTAATTATATCTGAGTGAATGGATGACAAAGCCTTCACAGTGTGCCGCCTTTTCCACGTGAACGCCATTTCATTCGCTCACATTCATTGGCTTCGCAAACATACGATGTACAAGGAGAAATTAATGAATATATTTAAGAAACATGATTTGTATCAAATGACCTACTCTTGGCTATAAATAATATGTTTTCATAAGCGCTGAAAAGTTAAACAAATCTGCCATTTAACAACCGCCGATTTTAATCGCATTTGCGTATGATTACGCAAGGAAGAATAAAATAATTGCGAATGTTTCACACTTCGTAAAAACTGCATTACCTATATTACAAAATATGTTCTCATTTCGTTTACAAATAAAAGGAATTAATACTGAGTTGGACATGTATAATCGAATATCGATTAAATTTGTCATCCAGATCCAGATCGGACCGTCGTATAATCCAGAGTTTGCTTACTCGTAAACATAAAATAAAAACGTTTTATTACCACACAGCATAAAGTTTTAAAACAAGGTCACAGTAAAAGAAAATTCATGTCGAAAGTTGACTACGTATAAATGTTGTAACAGAACGACTGACAGTTTCTCGTTTTATATAAACTTTGCTTCGGAAACCGACGGCCTTGTTAAACTTTGGGGAAGCCTTTTAGGTCACGAAGAATAAAATTGTACACATGTTACATAAGGTATGTGTTACATATGTATTAGCTCAACCCTGAATGTAAAATGGAAAATACTAATCGCCGGGATGAAACGGCAAAACAAAATGCAGCGGAAGCGGATTGTACTACGACGACAAATTGAGGGCGATCCAATTCGTTTCAGTCCAATTGGCTGGATATCGTTTATGTCCCCGATACCATATCACACATAAAATGTAGGTATATCACTGCTGTATTGCACCGAATCAAAGCAGTTTGCAATCGATAAGCAATCGGATATTATAGTCCTTGATATAGATGTGCTTAACTTAAATTATGCGCATATTTAAGTCTCTAATGAGTCTTCTATGCCCTAGAGAAAAGACGGCATTGAACACCTACAAAAGTAATGTTATGGCATATTAAAATGGCACTTCAAACAATAACCCCTATGACGATTTACTGCATTTTCTTTTATTTCAAAATCAATAGTACCTATTTTCTCCCTCACCACTTATGCAGTGAACACGACAAAGTGCGTAACTTTTTCAAATAGCGTGCGGCAATATTGTGCAGAGGTTTTAGGCTTTAGTCTAGTGATAGGTAGGTAGCTAAATTGTTTACGCTTTAAGCTTTTGTCGTAATTAGATGGGTCACACGTGTAACCTAACAGAATAAAAAGTATGTGTACATTCGAACCAAACGATCGTAAGCATAGCTACCTACACACTACGACACGGTGGTTACAGCAAGGCACTTTCCCACGGAGTTTGCGCAAAGCCAACTCCGTCCTTAACTTATTTTGTACGAGACGTTCCAAACTGCTCCTCGAGAGTGAAATGCTCATATCGACTCTACAGATAATATATATTTATTACGGACGTTGGTTGTCCGCTTTACGAGTGTGTCTCGTCGGAAAAAAAGTCATTTTCCACATACAAAGTTGTCCTGCATACACGAGGCAAGTTCAATTTGTTGAAGAGCGCTTAAACTTATCGGCTGATAAAACCGGCGGTCTCTTCAAATAAGAATGTGTACTTTGCCATGTTACTGTATGTTGCCCTTGTTTGTAATGATATTGCGTGTTGGCGTGAATTACAAACATAATTTCCATAACTACATAATAAGAGAATGGAGGTAAGTTGATCTGGTTATTAATGTCAGAATGAATTAGTTTAAAAGAAATACTTTTTAGTTTTACCAATCTTAAATGGTTTTCTTGTATATTTTCAGTTCTATCGTAGAAAAAAAAATCGTTTATTACCATCAGTTTTTTCATAACAGATCGGTCTAAGATTACTTGCTATTTTGCTATTGAAATCACTGCGATGCCTATCCAGCGTACACAATGGCAGCACTGAATAGTTCCAAGCATTGAAATGCGAGTTGCGCAAGAAAGTTGTTCTAGAATGTCATGTGAAAAAGCATTTCCTTTAGAAAAGAAAAAGCAACAAAAGACGAGGCTGTTTAAGCGCTTGAAGAAAGGGGAAAGTAACTCGAAGAATACCTGTCTTTGCTGAATAAACATTAACTGACGATACTAGTATCACAACACAAGACAATACAGTGTAAAGAGCGACAATTGTAATCATTAGATAGTTTAATGTTAGTTGAAACAGTAACAGATGTTTCAGATTTATTGAGCTAAACAAGATGCTCGGTTTCACCTGTTCCAAGTATTTTTAAACGCATAAGCCTGCTTTTGTGGATGATATCATCATCATTAAATGTATTCGTACGATTTTCCGTATTGCTAACATGTGTTCTTTTAATTTCCGTGAGAAAGTAGTCGGAACTGTTATATTCGTTACTCAAATAGTTTTTGAGTAGGTGTCTTTTGGTTCCGTACCCAAAGGGTGCCAACGGGACGCTATTACAAAGTCTACGCCGTCCGTCCATCCGTCTGGCTAACAGTTAGCAATTCAATTGGCTACCTATAGCCCTGTGACATACAGTTAGCCGCTAATTGTATGTCACAGGGCTATAAGTAGCCAATTGACTTGAATTTTCACAGAATATGTTTTACTATACAGGGTGTTAACGAATTCGTGTAATTCCTTCAAACCGCGTGATCTACTGGTGACACAGATTAACCCTAAAAGGGATTTTTTGAAAATGAACTGAAAAAAAAATTGAAAATAAAATCTTAGTTTTCTATTTCTGAGTCATTTTAGAGCCCCGAGTTAACTGACTGCAAAGAGCGATATCGCGTTAGTCTTGCCCGCCAGCCGCGTCGCCGTGCTTTCATTTATTTAAGCGTGGCATCGAAATGTTCAAGAGAATGAAATTATATTTTTGCAAAAAAAAATCTTATTTATTTACTGAATCTTTATTAGGTGGTTTAGATACGATCACTTACCGCACCTACCTTACCCTACCGCATGAAAAAAAAAGATTTTTATTTTTTTATCAGGCTAATTCCCGTGCGGGACCAATCTACACCAGTAGTAGATCATGTGGTTTTAAGGAATTACACGAATTCGTTAACACCCTGTAGAGGTCATAGTATCCTGACAAATATTAAAAATAATAAAAGTCTAAATCTAAAGGAGGTTTCCCTTCCCATACAAGAAACTTTTTTGTTCCTGTTCTATCTTAAAAACGTCAATACATACAAGCGTGAAACTTGGTAGAGATAAACTACGATAACATGGCGCGCCCCTCCATTGACACTTCAAGTAAAAATGTGTGAGTAAGAATATTTACAACGTGTCATTCGTTCAATGCACATGTGTGCATTCTGCAACTTAAACAAAAACATGGATCAGTCGCTCGACAGATTTGACGTCGATAAATAAGATTATGGTAACTATGGTACCGCTTGGAGGTTTGTATGGATGACACACGTGCGCCTTGTCGAGCGGTCACTTTAATTATGCACTAGTCGAGCAATAAATCTACTAAATATCAAACATGTCAAATACTGTCAAATACAAACATGGTGACTTGTTGGCATCATAGAAGTAATAATGGCATATGCACACACACATTGAAGATAGATGTTGGAGGGGCGCGCCATGTTATCGTAGTTTATCTATATGATTGTAGTGCATACTGTATACATACTATAGTTAAACAGCAAATAATAAAAACAGTTATTTCACAGACATGTGTGGTGGTACGAAACCCTTGCTCACACTTGGCCGGTTTTTAGGGTTCCGTACCCAAAGGGTAAAACGGGACCCTATTACTAAGACTCCGCTGTCCGTCCGTCTGTCACCAGGCTGTATCTCATGAACCGTGATAGTTAGACAGTTGAAATTTATGTATTTCTGTACTTCACAGATTATGTATTTCTGTTGCCGCTATAACAACAAATACTAAAAAACAGAATAAAATAAATATTTACGGGGGTTCCCTTACAACAAACGTGATTTTTTTGCCGTTTTTATAGATAATGGTACGGAACCCTTCGTGCGCGAGTCGGACTCGAACTTGGCCGGTTTTTCTTATTGACGAGAGCTAGAGCTCTCGTCAATCTGCGCTTAATTCCTAGAGGAATTAAGCGCAGTTCAGACTACGCTATACTATTTCGCTATAAAGTTAAGCATATTGCGTAACAGTGGCGTAGGGTGAATTTTCTTAAAAGGGAAGCCAGACCAAAAAATGCTTACCTTGCTCAAGTGTGATGCGTGAATTCCAGTAACTACTCGTTTCGAAAGGGAAGCCGATAGGAATCGAGTTGTATGGAGCCTTCGCCACTGTTGCGTAATAAGTTGTAACTATATATATGTATAGCATGCCGTTCACACTATATACTATATTGCAAGCCGGTCTACTATGTATAGCAAGTTACCTACTCCCTATCACCTATGGACATACGATTATTTCGGGGCCCGAACTAAGAATGAATGACAACACGATTTGACAGTTGTCCCTACTACCGATGTATTTTTGCCCGTCCGAAAAGTTGAACTTAACACTTGTTTTGTTCACTCCTACGTTTCGGGCTACTTTCGGACGGGCGACTAACTTCGTTGACGGACTTAGGGAGTAGGCCCCCAGGACCTGAGAATCGTACGATATAGCTCTGAGAATCGCTCAAGTTAATAATGTACAGCAAGCCAATACTTATAGCATAGCGTTGTGTGAACTTGTCCATATAAAATGTATCCTGAGCGATATCTTTGTGCTATACAATATTTGTTATTATATTATAGCGTAATCTGAAGTGCGCTTTAAACAGTAATTATTTCAAATTTTTACCCGTACAATGATTAATACAGTCTAGAACACAAGCAATAATCCATTTAGTGACGTCGATCAAATTATTGATAATTTCTAAGATTGATAATATAAATTCAATAATAAATCTGCGTATAAATCATCTATTTATGACGTCATTAATCTATATAAATAAATAAGAGGCAATGACGGTGTATTTAAAGTGTTGTTTGTGCAGTAACTTGGTGGTGTGATAATAAACCAACGTATGAGTTTTGTACGTATAAAGAATTATGTATGTGTGTTTGTCGCGTGTCGGTGATTTCATTAAAATGAACGATCCTATACCTAGTGTCGCTTACCATCTCAGAGAAACAAACAACATCGTTATGCATTCTATTGATATAATAACAAGTATGGTAAGATCAATAGAAAATTCTGAATCATTTAAATGTTTCGAATCTTATGATTACAGTACGCGCGTCGATTGCTCTAGATGCGTAATAGAATATTTTTTATCAGTTTATAATGCTCTAGCTTTCGAGTAATTCTTTTTATAAATAGATATTTCACGTTTTTATCGCTATCTAGTCAAAACTCCCACTCACAGTAAAGGACTGACCCCATGACCCATCCCAATTTGTTTCATTACAATGAATAAATTCCTGAAATTTTATGCTTGTGGGTAAGAAAGGCAATAACAAAGAAATTTGGCGAATTACTCAGTGTGCGGGGACTGAAACTAATTAAAATTGATACGAGACTTTGGAGTTATTTTACTGGGCGATTCGCAATAGATGGAAGTATCTTCCCGTGTAGCGTGGGTGGTGACGTTAACAAGCGGATATTAAATTCAGTTTAGTTCGAGAACCCGTTAAATCACATTCACCAACAAAGCTTTGTGAGAACTGAATGTGTAAAATGTAACTAAGAAGCCGGTGAAACAAACTGCTGGGATTATAAGACGTTGAATGAATTTATCTTATTGCTTTAGTAAGCGCTAAACGCCAAGTTAATCAGAAAGGGGTACTACTCATCCGCAGGCCACTAAGTATCACTAAAGACTGAAATTTTAACACTTAGCAAGTGTTGAAACTTAAAAAAAATATTTCTTTTATTTCCATACATTACTTTGTCATAAATCGGCCACCCTGATTTATTTACGAATTCAGAAAATGGAGTTACTAATCCGTGACCCCAAAATTGACCTAAAATGTAAACTGCTACTGTAAAAGCTGATGATAGATAGATTTTAACGTACTTTTTTATGAAATCTTTGAACAGCTATTTCTCTAAAACTATTGACTGTTGGGGAATGTTGTAGGACAACATTTATTTATTACTATGGGTACTTTAATACCCTCGCTAAGATTAATAATCACTAACCCACACATGTTCGATGATAATTTGTTACAATACTGGTAAATGATTTAATAAGTAGGTACCCCTTTACTGTCAATCTTATCGTGGAGTCTCTTTTCATGCACCCCAGGATATACAGGAGTATATCCTGGGGTGCATGAAAAGAGCCTCCACGAATGACGATACGTAAGTATGTCCGGCGCACCCTGGGCAGTCAGCCCCGCTACCAACCTTGCTGACTGGCTAATCTTTTCACCACAGCATGAGCTATTCTCGTATAGTTCGTGCCGACACGATAGAAGATCTTATATCCTATGATGTACTGTGTTTGCAAGCCACATAAATAATCTTTCAAGAATATGAATTTCATTTGCAGACACGTTGATATGAATGAAGTTCATTAAATGTGTCTACTCGATAAAAACTGATGGATTTTAAATGATATATAAATGCAGTTAACGTCTTAGATTGTATGGAACATTAACAACACAATATATGAGGTTGCCATACTCACGTAAATCAAGAAATTACAATAACTTCATTTTAAAGTGGATTACGTGCCTTTTAATACATAACACCGAACCATACCGTTCATATTTACGAATAAACGCCCGCTTTTAACTTCCCTATTTTTGTCCAATCTATTTTGAGGAACAGCTGATTCTGTTACAATAGTTATCTTTACTTCCATAGATATCTCTATAAACCTGTGCACTAACAATAGCTAGAATGTGCACTTTGTTTTTCATAATCTCAAAGAGATCTTAAAACATCGGACGTTTGTTTTAAGTGTGTGTTCCTCTGGACAGTATCACATATCCACATGATAAACTACATCTAGTAGGATATTATCCCGCTATTTATCGTAGAGATTTCCTGGATGTACTGTTTTAATGTTCTTTTCTTTTGTAAGAACCGAGAACGTGACTTTATACAATCATTGACAATGATATAGGTATCACTTATAGGTATAACTTTTACTATGGGACAAACTCTGAACTCGTGAAAAAAAAACCGGCCACGTGCGTGTCGGACTCGCGCACGAAGGGTTCCGTACCATTATCTATAAAAACGGCAAAAAATGCACGTTTGTTGTATGGGAGCCCTCTTAAATATTTATTTTATTCTGTTTTTTTAGTACTCGTTGTTATAGCGGCAACAGAAATACATCATCTGTGAAAATTTCCACTGTCTAACTATCACGGTTCATGAGATACAGCCTGGTGACAGACGGACAGCGGAGCCTTAGTAATAGGGTCCCGTTTTACCCTTTGGGTAAGTACGGAACCCTAAAAACAGCTTTTCCATACATTTTGTTGAGCAAAATTGATTATCCTTACTAATATTATAAATGCGAAAGTAACTCTGTTTGTCTATGGCGTGAATTACACAGAAGCGGCGTAAGGCGCAGACGCGGCGCAGGCGCGTCGCTTTCATACATTTTTTGCGAAAAAGATTTGAAGCGGGACGACAAAACGTATGAAAGCGACGCGCCTGTTCCACGCCTGCTGCCTTACGTCGCTTGTGTATGTTTTAGGCCTATCTGTTAGTACCTCATCACGACTAAACTACTGTACCTACCGATTTTGATGAAACTTAATACAGAGATAGTCTGGAACCTGGAGAAGGACATAAGCTACTTTTATCCCGAAAAACGCGGAATACGCGATAAACGACAACCACGCGGGCGACGCCTAGTTCTGTATAAAACAGCTGTTATTTTTCACGAATTTCTAGTTTGTTCCTTAGTAAAAAGTTGTACAGTCACGAGCACCAATATGTATACACGTAGTGAAATTATAAACTGCATTACGAAGGAGTTGTAATGGAAAGCTTGAACAAAGCTTGAGCTTGAGCTATTGTTTACATAGTATCTACGAATGCATACAAATACATGGCATTTAAAATATTTTGTAAATTCAATCGGTATTTAGGGAGAAAATCACTTGAATTTCGCTACATGTATACATATTGGTGCTCGTGACTGTACAGAATTTTGAGCAGGATTCAATCAATCGTGGTTTTTGGATGTAAAGCGACTAACCAGTCGCCAGTTTGTATACAAAGACAGACGGTTAACATTGTACAAAATGCATGCAAGATTATACCCTGCATTCTTTGGCGAGTTTTTCGTTATACACCGGCTTACGCTATCTGAAGCTCATCATCCTCATCAGCTTGTAAATTACCAGCGCCGTGAATGTGTAAAGGGCTATCTCTGTCCTTGTCTATCATTATAACTACGGACATTACCCCTCACTATAAGGGAGACCTATCTCAGGTAGTGGACTGTCATTGGCTGAAAAGTAGTACTAATAATAAACTCTCACAATAAACTGCTACAAACAACTATCTTGCAAAGATATTTTAACACAACAGTCAACCCACGGATATGATGCGGTTGTTACGATTTGGCGAAACATATTCGTCACACAATACTAAACTTCAAGAACATACTTACACAATCCGACACGCAATAACGTCGAAATGGCGACAAAGTCATAAACAAATACAAATGTAATAAAGTACTTACCCCGGTACTGACTAGAGAGAGCATAATCCTCTCGTTGAGGGCGAGAGTCTCCCCTTGCTTCATTTTTATACGCTTCTTGTCGAGGCACTTCATTGCGTACATTTTGCCCGTATCCGCCTTCCGACACCCGTACACCTGTGTATAAGATACATGTAAATAAGGTATTTATCTGTACGCGCCGTGAGGATAACGTGCCGTTGCCAAATTGTACCTACGTGAAGATACTCTTAAAAGGTTGTGTACGGGAAGTCTGGTCGTTACATCATTGGATTGTGATATCATCGTGCAAAGTGAACTCTTTGAACGTTGGGAAACCTAATTGTTTAAGCCAATGAATTACAATTATGAGGCTACTTGGTTTATGAACTTCTGATACAGGGTCAGTAAGTGTTTTTGGGGTTTTGTCTGTTCTCACTTCTAGTTTTGGAACTCAAATAATATTGTGGCTAATAATTGGCCATCGAATTCGTATCACACACGGACTCCTCCCATATTGGGTCCTAAAAATAATCGACGGCCTATAAAAATTCGATAACACGCTACTGACTTCTTCACAAAGGATGATTATGGTGGAAAAGCTCAACATTACAAATATATTCAACTACATAAAGTGCAGAAAGCCTACTAGAGTAGGAAGTCGCGTGTGAACTAAATTATCACGATCAACCATGCCACTTCCTGACACA
This sequence comes from Amphipyra tragopoginis, assembly GCA_905220435.1. Classification (NCBI taxonomy): domain Eukaryota; kingdom Metazoa; phylum Arthropoda; class Insecta; order Lepidoptera; family Noctuidae; genus Amphipyra; species Amphipyra tragopoginis. Next base: position 16,969,607 of record HG992006.1, read on the forward strand.
AGTGCTCAAATTGATTTGCACAACACACGAAGACGTTCATATAGTTTATTTTTAAAATGATTAAAGTATACATTCGTGCGTTTACATACTGTAAGAAAAAAGAATGGATATAGGAAACGTACAGCATTTCTTACTTAGAAATATTAAGATAACAAAATGGTGGTGAAGCGTAAAAATGACCCAACACCGATCAGATAAATCTTGGTGTTCACACATACAATGTAAGTTTTGCATATTTGTGCCAGCATCCGCGTTCAAAATAGGATATTTTGTGAAACGTGTAACGTGCTCCATACAAGATAGCCACGTAGACGTCAACGGCTGATCTTAGACTTCCCTCAAACCACAACGAACGATCTTTTAGGGATATAGCCAGGCTTGGGAGGGGATTAGTGAGTCTAGTCCAATAGTATAAGACTAAGATAAGTATTCTTGTAGTGTTGTTTCCTTTCGGCCTAACAGAAGCCCTGAATCACCATTTTAAACAAACATGAGAAGAAAAGGGTTCATTCGTAATTTCATTTCATTGTGAATTACGTAAAACATGCACAAAACATATTAGAGTGATCACGTTATACCACTTAAGCCGGGTCCGCAGCGCCAATTTTCTCACATATTATTGTGTTTTTGCGAACAAAACTGTTAGGCCACGCCCCTATTCAGTTAGCAAACAATGTTAAGCCGGGTCCGTAGCGCCAATTTTGCTAACAAAACTGTTAGGCCACGCCCCTATTCGGTTAGCAAACAATGTTATGCTGTTTGCAAACACGAAAACACGGCGCAGCGGACCCGGGTTTATAAATACAAGGTGTTGTGTGACAATACTAAAATAATATTAAAATACAGGCGTTATAAAATCCATCACTATTCCAGTGGGGGAACAGGACGGCTTTATTACACCAACGTAGCGGCTTTCCGTTCGTCGAGATGAATATGAATATAGTAAACACGTTCGCGGTGCAAGCCCAGAATGCTAATGATATTAGGTTTGGAACTTACATTGAGACTTGCGTAACTAAGTACTTTGAGTATTTTCCTTTACGGTTCTAATTTTAATGGTCGGTCTTAGGTCTTACCTCTCCGAAGCCGCCTCGGCCAATGATGCGGTGCACGCTAAAGTCGTTCATTGTGAGCTGAATGTTTAATTCTAAGTTTTTCCATTGACAAAACCTTGTGTATTTGTCGCTGTAACAAAGGGTGAAGATATTATAATTATGTTAAAACTTTAGAATTAACGTTGTATTAATTGTAAGTATTTGTTACCTTTCTAAGAACAATTTAAATGGCTCCCCTCGTAGGTGTTGGAATATTTCCTCGATGTAAGGCTGAAAAAACGTTTTAATTTTAATAATTTATAGATTACCAAGAACTTGAATTTTATATTTATAATATTTATGAAACATACCTCGAATAGATTTGGTGGTACTTCATGCTTCATTAAATATTTTTGTACATGCGCTACACACTCTTTAGAATAATCCTGAAAAAAATACGCATATGATTTACAAGTGAAATAAACAAATAGGGTACCGAGGTAAGATAAAAAACAAAATATGTTACTGGCAATGTGAACACTTTAGGCAGAATATAAAATGCTCAAAAAGAAGTTATTAATAACACTACCAAGCTTTCTTGAGTCCTTAAACTATTTCGAGAAGGTTCTGAGAGAGGCTTCTCTTCCCGCTATTATTGTTACATTGTCAGGCCCGTTTTGGCATTCTACAGAACGACTAAGTCCATATTTCAAATACAAAAACGTACTGCACTTAACAGGTTATTGCGGTACCGTTTAACATTTTATTAAATCCAAACATGATAAATAATAACTAAGTACCACAAAAGTATCGATTTGTAACTATCCTGCCTATTACAAATTCGATAAACGTTAGCCCAAAATAAATAAATAAACCGGTTCTGTTTCCAAACGGATAACCGAGAGATAATACTACGGACCTATTCAGTGGAGGATCATAAAGTTGGCCAACAAAGACGCTTGAAGGAAAAACTTTAAAACTCGTCGCAAGTCACAACATTATTATCAGCTAGCAATTTTTCCTTGTACTCATGTACCTATCGCAATAACTACAAACAAGTGATCAAATCCAGCGAATTCCTAAGCTGTTCAGTCTATTTCTCAGCTAGTCTGATTAGAAATCAATAGAGATGGAACTGCTCATAAACGTTGTTTGTTTTTATTGTCACCCGCAGAGAATGCGATCTACTGTCATACAGCAACCATTTAGCTTTATTTTCTTTTGCACTAAGTAGAAAAAATATCACCTATGATTCAAAATATTGTGAATCATAGAATTCTAAGAACCTGATTATAAAAGACGCGATTTATATTCAAATTCCTTAATTTGACGTAGTTTCTGAAAAACGTTCCATTCCACAAGTTTGTTAATAACGTGTTATATGACGAAAATGGTCACGTGGTTCAAATTTACAATGTAGGCTACCTACTGTTGAATATACAGGGTGGTAATTTGAGATGGGGCATGAAGGGCAGCTACCTTAGCCATTGTAGCTACAGGAAAACGTTCTTAGAAGACCACGCCTAAATTTTGGAATAATTTCTCACAGATTTTGAAAAAATATACATTCAGCGAGAACAGAAAGTGGCAGTTTTCACAAAACATTTTTAAATTATGATGCCAATCGATCCTATTTACCATAAGGATCAAAAGACTCTTCCAGACCAACTGAGGTTGGAGTACTAGAAACGTCAGAAATCGTAAAAAAAAAACTCACTTGTGATGAAGATTAAGAGACTGTCTATAATTTTTGGAAATTATGAACAGTCTCTTAATCATGGCAGTGTACCACCAACCCACATGTATGAAATTGTATGGAATTCACGAATATTTTTATGTTAAATTATCTCAAAATTTGATATTTGTGGATTGGAACGTTTTTCAGAAACTACGTTCAATTGTAGTCCTAAACGGTAAGGTCCCGAATAGAGATTATTGATTCTACACAGATGAGACATTATTCTCAACACGGACGAATATAGAGGGTTGAATTTCAAATAACGAGTGTCCAACGTTAAGCTATTTATCGGAGGTTCCCGCGCCTGTTGGGCACCACGCCAACGGTCCACTAACGAGACTCATTATACAAACAACAGTCGTTCTAGCCGGATACAACGCTTACGACCTCTTGTTTTGCAATTTCTATACTAACTACGTACAATTTTTGTATTGTAACACTTTTACAAAAGAAAAAAATATAAACATGCACGTTGAAATCCAAATAGCAGCTTGTAGTGCATTGTAAACTGTGTAATTTCTCAATGGATGTTGCATTTTTGTTTTCATTTGCATTAAATCCTTCTATACAGTTTCATCAAAAACTTTGGCAACGAAAAGGTGAAAACAAAGTAACATAGTCGGAAAACATCAACGCCATATGCGACGATGTTTGGCAACAAGGTCCAATAAGGGTCAGCTCACACCGAGACGCGACGCGACGCGACGCTGCGCGCATACTTTAAAAGAGCGACTCAAAATACAACTTTATTTTCTACACGAAAAGATACACATTTCATTGTGAGAATTCAGAATACGTTGCACCACGCAGCGCTGCGCCTCGTGACGCCTCGCGGCGTAGCGCGGTGCATCGCGACGTAGCGGTATGCGCGGCGTGCAAGAGCGGCGCCGCGCCTCTCAATGCCGCGCGACGCCGCGATGCGCCGCGAGGCGCAGTCGAGGCCGCCGTGGCAACTTGTTTGTACTATTTCCGTCCAGACTTCGTGTAAAGTTGATGCAGTTCGGTCGAGTGCTCGAGTGAAATTATAATGATTGACTGGGATCTTGTAATAATCGGACTTCTTGCAGAAGAGGCAGAGCAAGAAGAATACAAAAATAAAATTAAAAGGAAGATATCACACAGGAGTATTTGGGTGCATAATTTATGGAGAAATAGAAGAATTCATGGTGAATTTGAGGGTGGACGCGGGCAGGGGCGGAAGCACGTGGCGAATGTAAACACACTCCGCTGCGCCGCGCGGCGTCTCGCTGCGCAGCGAGGCGTCGTGTTGCCGAAGATTTTACGATGCGCCTCGCGACGTTGCGATGCGTATCGCGGCGGCGCGCGGCGCAGCGCGTAATCACGGTCTTCTTCCAGTATCGTCGCGTCGCGTCGCGTCTCGGTGTGAGCTGACCCTAACAAAGCCGCTGTCGGCCTGATGTATAGAGAACCCTACAACTTACGTATAACATACAGAGATGTTAGATTAGAAACTATTTGAAAACGAAAACCTCGAGCATATCGTTATGTGGACCACGTAGATCGTATCACTTTGTAGTCACTCATTTCATTGGGTTAAAAGCTTTTACATAATTGAAATATGTTTTACAAAGAGTGCTCGTTGGAATGACTACCACAGAATCACAGCGCGGAGGTAAACCAAATCAAAATATGTGTATTTTGCAAAGTTCGTAGTTGAGATTAGAAACAGGTAGGAAGGATTCATTTGAATTATCTTTTCTAAAGACAGTTATTTTTTTAAATAAATAAATTATGAAGCAGGAGCTGCAACGATTGAACGCCGTTCAAAAGATTCCTAAAATTGTGGGCGTAACAAAGGTGAATAGGAAGTTTTGGACCCATCCCTCATTAAAAAACATTTTCAGGCATATAATAGGAGTTTGTAAGCAGAAAATAAATTAATATGACGATTAAGGCTATATTTAGATGACAAGCATTAAGCGTGCGTTTTGCTAACGCGCGTTTACAATTTACATCTCCACAAATTAACGCGAGTTAGCATGTGGACGACTTGAATTAAATTCTTGTAGTAGAAGATTCACGGTTGTCATCTGAACATAGCCTTAGTCGTAATAGCAACTTATTTTCTGCTAAAAAATCCTATTAATGTCAGTATCTTCGAAATTATACCTTCACAAAGTTATTGTTCTTGGTTGATCGGGAGACATTTTTTTTTTTTTTTGTTTCACACTTTGATTTCTCTTGTATCGTGGGTGCGTTTACAGACACAAATCTCACAAACAAACGCCCAGACCCGAAACAACCATCTGTAGGCCATACAAATTTTTGTTCCGTGTGGGAATTGAACCCACGACCCGTGGCGCAGAAGCCAATCGCTTAGCCACTGCACCAAACGTGTCGTCAATTATGGTAAGAAATAGCGCATACACGATCTATGGTTTAGTACCTAAGGAGTTCGGAGATTAATTGCCCCTGCTGCTTTTTTGAAAGATGTAATTGTGATCGATGTTAATGAGGAAGAATAATAAATCGCTTTTGCTTCTGCATTATAAAAGACCTAATGACATATCACTTTTATGACGTATCTCCGAATATACTAATATTTTACGTAAGTTGTAATCGCAACTAATGGTCTACTTTATAGACCCCGTGGTTTAATAATACAAGTCTCTTCCCGTTACAGTTACATCACGTGACTGACCTATACTACGTCATAGCTACTGATAAACCAATAATAAGCTTTGGTTTCTGTTGTCAAACTTTGTTGTTATTGGTGGGAAAATCGTAGTCATCGTCGGAAATACCATGTATTATTTACCGTGATAAGCCCTATCTAGTTGAATAATATCCTATTAGTACCAGTGAAGGATAGACCCAGGCCTTATTTTTTATTTTATTATATTTCTTTTTTATATTACCTTCAATACATTTCGTCCCCATTCTCCTTAAAAAAAATAGTAACCGTAACCACGACACGAACAAAAATAGTTTCCTTTGTATTTTTCTATGCAACTATACCAAATATTTGAGTTAGCTTCAGAATAAATCCACATAACGATGTTTTTGCAGGTAAAGATTAGTGCAAATCTCCTAGAACAGCGGAGATAATCCCAAGAATTAAAATCGGATGGACGACGTGACTGTGGGTGCAGCGCAGGAGCGCGGCTCCGCTGTTCCAATGAACAAACATCGTGCTTATGTAAAGGTATAACTACTTTTTAACCTGAATTGTACCTACGAAAAGTATGGAAGTGCAGCTGATAAATAAGACGAGTTTTTTGAGAGTAAACCTCACCATTACCACAGTAGATGTATAAGCTAAAGCAGTACCTCAACTACATATAATCGCCTAAATTGACACACTCACACAGACACGCATTGCAACAAAACCTCTAAGTGAGCTTCACAATGCAGTCAGTCACGGCTATCATAGAGTACATTACAAAGAGTATATTATACTCAGTATAGAGTGCGTGTATATACCCTTAGATTTTTTTAATATATCGCTAAACGCAGCCGGGAATAGAAATAAGGTTCCATAAAAAATTAAAATCACACTTAGTTCGACGTAAAGGGACTTGACGTAACAGGCATAAGCCAAATTTAAGGGCGCAGCTAGGCTGCATTGACTTATCCGACGAGCCTGTGTGGCACATACCTCGTATTGACTACCGTAACCTGGATGCTTAGTGCATTGTTTACCTTAGCTGATATCACCTAATCTTAAGTGTTGATCGTTCGGGTGACTACTGGGGTCGTCGCATCACAAAATTAATAATATAACTAATCATAGGCATGCATTTAACATGACTTTCCTTTACTTACATGTGAATGTGCTAGAAGTTCTTTCATAATAAAATTGTCATAAATATCCCTTGCGATCCGCCGCCTCTCTTCAATACATTCTTGCTTTTCGTATAATTTAATCTGCCAAAGAAAATATACATACAGAATACAATTCTCACGATTAACGAAGATGAACATAATATACCATGTCTTATAATTACCTCTTCATAAAATTTCAATTGTGGCACTGGTTCATCAGAAGTCTGTTCACAAAATTCCTTAAATAATAAATAACCTGAAACAAAAAACAAAATTCAGAATACGTTTTTGTGTACGTAACACCTTAAAGGGTAACGTTTCATAGTACTTTAAACACATGTATGTAAAATAATACGCGTGATGTCAAATGATTGTGTGGCATCTGCTAATTTAGTCATAAGTGGTGTTAACATGTAAATTGTAATGATCGTTAGGTTACGGAATCATTCCACGTTTTGCGTCAAAATGTTATCACTGTGATATATTCCATTAGGTATAATATGATAATGATTGGTAAATAAATATTTTATTACTTGCGACGTAATAGTCGAAGAACATGACAGATAATCTCAGAACGCAGGCATAAATTGGCTTCCGAATCAAAGGACCATTTTGGGCGCACTTCATCTATCATTGATAATTCAACGGCAACAGATGCCATTGGTAACCTAAAGTAGATACTTTGATAGTTTTTGTAGACGCTGGAAGAAGCTCACGAGTTGCGGTTTTAAAGAATTTTAGTATAATTAACATTATTTTCGACGTTACACACTGTTTGTAAAAGTCTTGGTCCTTTTGTTATAGCTTAGCTTTCAAATGCTTTCAATTCACGTCTAGTAGGAGTATTATGACCAACGTAGACAAGGGTTTTGTCGACGGAAGAATAGACAATATGTCATTTTGTCTACTTTTCAGTCGACAAAACCGTTGTGTAAGGTGGTCATGCTACGCCTGCTGATAAGGTTTATAATTAAATCATGATTTTTAATTGATGTATATCATTACTAGTTTTGACTTTCACTTTCAAATTCCAAATCGACTATACATGACAATACGATTCTATATATATTTATGCTCTGAGTATACTTCCGTTCCTGTCATGGATTGCTTACTATAAAGTTATTCCAGAAAAGTATACTTTAATCGACATAAAATCCAAGCAGCTATTGTCTATAAAGGAACGAGCGACGCGCCCTGACAATGTCCAGTTTAGTGCAGTCGATAAAGTTATTTACTGCAAGTTGAACTGGGGCCACCGTAAATTGCGTTTGTAACTTGTTCCCGGGAGCCTCGCTGCAATATCGCCCTCTCAACTAACTATCAAGACTATCACTGAAATTACTGCAATTTCGAGAAAAGTGCGCCTTCCAGACAAGTGGGCTTAATGAAAAATAAATTGACGTGATTATTTCCGCTATGATTTCAAATTATTAATATAAATAAGTTACTTTCTGCCTACGCTTATGGAAAAAAGGCGTGAGTTTATGTATGTATGTATGATTTCACAAAAAATGCTTTTGTCAAGTCTACTTCTGCCTTGTGGCAAAATCTTTCTATTACGCTATATGGGCTTTAACAGAAACAAGTCTTGCTACGTTTAGAATAATAGTTGTGTATAATATAGTCCTTAGACTAGAGGCAGAATAATTATGTTGCATGACCGACCTTCGATCATGCAATTTTAATATGAAGTAAATTATACGCTCGGAAACTTTTTTTTATATTTATTGTCAACATTTTCTTAAAATAAATTTATACAGTTTATTATTAAGTAAAAACGCGACACGACAACTGTGCTCGCAAAGATAGAGCGTCATAACATTAATTCCGGTCATGAGCCAGTCGACATCATAAATCACAACCGATCTACGGGGGCGGGTTTCATTGACGCCCCAAAAAAAACGGATCTCGCCAATGAACGCACCATACAGAAGCATAATTATAGCTACCTAAATAGATACAACCCCTCACTGTCCAATACCAAACGTAAAATTTATAGCATAGATTTTAAAAAATAACATAATAAATATAAGACTATATGTTTGATACATACAGCTAATATCTGCTTTACAAAATATATTAGATAGAATGATCGTTTGAAGCAATGTTAAACACAAAGCATCAAAAGCATTAGCTTTTTCCAGGTCAATCAACTTCGTTTCCTACGCAAATAAATTCTCAACGCAACAGTGTCTGCAGACTATCTACTTTCCAGGCTTTCAGAAATGCCTCTCAATGGTATTGTCTTTTGATCCGCTGTGGGCCTCTGATATGTAGGCCAGATAAGGGTCCTCTCGTATTATCCCCGTGCCCTATCTCCGGAAACGTAATCCATAATCACCTAGGCTTTCGAAACTCCTAAAAAAGACGAATCTATTCGGCCTACATACAAGTTGTTGACACGCGTAAACACGATACAATAGATGTACGAGTACATTGCCTAAATATAGAAAGAAGGATTTAGCTGACCGAACACCTCTATCAGCTAAATTCATACTTAATGGAGTATAAATGGCATATTGATGTATAATACGCATTGTATACACGTGTGTAAATAGGTATAACACGTGTATGTAAGATGTAGTAGGAACCTTTGACGGACCCAGTGTAGCTGTTTTAATAAGCTTACAAAGCAATTTCCTCGTTGGGAAAATAATTTGTAGAGGCAATATTATCGTGATAGAAAACTTGTGGCTTGCAATATACACACATAAAATGCACATCTCGTGAATATGTCGTTATTAACCGGATACCAACGATTTAGGCTGGTGTTCACCAACATAAAATTGACTATTTAAACAACCGTTTACTCGAGAAACGTACTATAATTTGGTTAAACGGTATTTCAGCCAGAGAATTATGCTGGTGAACACGACACTTAATCAAATACCTACTTGACTGCTGATTCACGTAAATATTGTTGTTGCAAACAGTAAAAATTGGGTACACATTTATTATCGTTTAAAAATGGAATGAAGTCAAATTAAATAGCTGCCTAGCTAGAGTAATTAAATACTTTTCGTGTCCACTTAATTGCCAGTAACAGCTTTGTGCATTAACATAATTAGTAGTGTAATATACACACACGTTAGGGAGGCTAGTTTTTCAATTACACCTAAATATAGAACAGTTCTTCATATGCAATACTAGTAAAACTTGAGACCTGTAAGTGGGCCATAAACCCACATGTTTTCTCGGGAGAAATCTTCGATATCGAAGTACTCCCCCGCGCGTCAGCGGGCCTAGTACAGTTGCAGTAGATAGGTACAGATTGACACTTATGTCAACACCAGGCTGTGCTTTCATCAAGCTTCAAATAACTAGACGTACGACGCGTTTCTAATCATTTTCTGCTTATGTTTCAGTACAAGGGGCGATATTGATAAAAAAATACTTATTTCAAATGATGTTTGTTTCTGAATTAAGATTAGCAGTCACCAATGAGTTAAAAGGACGAAAAAAGCACTGGAAAAACTAAATATAGAACGAAAAAAACCATCCTTAGCGACATGAGACAACTTCATTAGAGGCAAAGCAATTGTACGCAGAGCGGCAATAATCCGGCGTGCGTAGCTGTGTGCAGAACCAACGACGGCGACGCGGCCTGCTCGGCCCGCTCACGGTTAATCTTGTTTACGATACAAATCCCCACAAGAAAGTTGTTACGAAAGTGAATTTGAATTAAACTTGTCTGGAATACTTAAATCAGTAGTACCTATACTACGAATGCTTGCGATGTTGTCGGTTAAAACTGATACGATTACCAAACGGCTTGCACGTTGGACTATTTTTATCTTATAGTTGTAGACGCAGTTTAATGTTGGAAACCATTGTTCACAGAGAACACACATTATGCATACGAGCGCAAAGCATGACACAATTTATTAATATTAAATAAGGTAATTTCAGGTCTGAAATGTTGAAAACAGTTTCAAGTTTTTAATTTAAACATGTATTTTAACTAACGCATTTTCTGAGAGAAAAACATTTTGTTATTTTTAGTCAGAACACAAAACAAACATCAAAGAAGAATAATAGCAAACATGGACGTGTGATCAGTTGACATAACTGCTCGTTCAATCTACGAAGCAATTGTAAAAGCGCAGACGTAAATCGTTCGAAAAGAAACAGCTCAAAGGGCCCTCGTGTTTACACAACACTGTTTCTTTTAGCATCGACTAACCAATAATGTTGTCTCTAATACAAGCTTAGGAACTTAAGAACAGAAATCTATTTCTTCGGCAAAATCAAAATAAAATCCAGTTTTCCATTTCATTTATGCTACGTTAATTAACTACGCTGAATGAAATTTTGGTAGCTATGGCACAGCCTGAATTAAATGTTCAAAATGTATTCCAAAATGCAATATCGAGTATTAACGTCCATATGAACGTTTTAGGATACTGAAGACATTAAACAAGATAAGGTGGAGGCGGACATTAAGGAAGCGTCATTTCAAGTTGTGCCCGTTAGAGACTGCAATGGACTGTTAGTTAAACTAATCAAAATAGTACCCAAAATAGCATGAGGGGTAATTACCCGTTTAATGATCTTGGAAGACGGATACGGCTGATCAAAACGTAATGGATGCGATCATATAATCGAGCTGTTATGTTCTTCGTTTTATATAGTCACAAAGACCGTGCGTTATTTTTACGGAATGGCCGTAATTCCTACTGTAATTGCCAGATTTATTTTCTTCGTTCTATTGGGAAACTTTTTTACTGTTTCATCTACAAATTATTTACTTCAAGATACTCGTTGGATTTTTACTGTACGCTAGCGTTTTAAGTACCCATCAATTATAAAGTGAGGAAGTGCGAAGATATTGGCACATTCTTTACATTTATCTTTTTGCTGGGGAGTTTGTTGCGCCGTTTCTTCTTCACAGCACTAGGAACCGGTAAAGGGCGGGCGTTTTAGGTGGCTGTGCCGCTGTGTTTTGTAAGATTGACGTTCAAAAAGAACGAAGTACTTAATTTAGTCTATTTTGAATAAATGAGTTTTTGAGTTTGATCTTTCTTCAGTTCCTTCTTTCGTGTCAGCACGAGCTTTACTTTTTATTGACGAAAACCAGCTACGAATATATTATACAGAAGCGAGTGAGTAATGAAAATAGTACTTACCTAAGACTTGATTGAATATTTTGTCAAAATTTACTTCATTTTTCTTTTCCATATATTTGTGCATAACACTGCGAACACTGAAACAAAACAGGTAATTATTTAACAACATCATTATAAAAACGGTGGTGTTTGCACGTAAGCAAAGAAGACCACCAGCGCCTTTCTACCCGTGGATTATAGGTATCAAGATGATGGACAACACTAGGATCCTTTCCTAAGCTATTATGATTTGGCAATTTACCCCACAGTCGTCCATATTTTGTAGCAGACTGTGACCCATGTTTAACAGCAAACGTTATAGGAATACGACGTTTGGATATTCCTGGCTAAAGTCACAGCTGAGTTTATCACTAATTCATCAATAAAATGTATAACAAAGCTACTGTCGCGACATCTATACATATAATAAAATCGTGGTTTAGAAGTAAATAAGAAATTTTTGTCTAGAACTTATAAATCGCGCGGTAACGAAACCATAGCGCGATCTAATTCGACGCCAACGCCATCTAGGGAAGTAAAGATTAAACATGTGTTTGCATGTTTATGCAAGCATCACGTAAAAAGAGCTGACCCAATGCTGTTGACTTTTATAAACATATATTGTGCTTATCTCCAAGTAACATATTCTTTTTGTTTCATCGCAATCGGTTCACGCATTCAAAAGATATGCAAATAATCAATATCTTCTATACATTTATCAAATCTGTAGACTTTGCGTATCTGTACATAGCAAATATTTTGAAAAAACATGGTTGGGGTGTTAAAAAATAACCAAAAGAACCCATTTTTAACATTTTTGTATTTTGTTTCTTCTGTTTGTCTGTTTGTCTGTTTATCTGTTTATCTGTTTGTTTGTTCAAGCATCACGTAAAAACAACTGACCTAATGCTATTGACTTTTATAAACATATATTGTGCTTATCTCCAAGTAACATATGTTTTTTGTTTCATCGCAATCGGTTCACGCAATCAAAAGTTATGCGAATTTTAAGTTTTCTAGAAGAACTTAGCATGTATTAGTTTGTACCATTATTTTCAATAGATGGCGTGACGTGTATCAAATAATGTTGTGAGGAAATATTTTACTACGAATAAATCCACAAATTACCTAATATTCATTGTTGAATTGGTACCTATTCTCAGTCTACGAAAGCTCTAATGAAATGCTATCCTTATGAAGAAGGAACTAAGCTTTTACAAAAAAAAAACCAAGATATTGTTATTTAGAATTTATTAGGTCAATTTCTTATTGTTGTTCACAATAAAATTAATTCATGATGTGGACTAATAGTAAGATTTTTGTTCATTGAATGTTCATACTTTTTGGGAATGCTGGTGCCGAAAATAAGGTCCAAATTCAAATTGAAATCGGTGGCCATGATTATTTGCAAGGAAAGTGCTCACCCAGTGCTTTCGTTGAAATTTAGTACCTATTTCGTAATCATTCTATCTACTCAATGCACTTTTTGGAATGTTTTTCTACATTTTATTTTGTTCATTATTGTCAGAACTATTCAAAGCCTGTCGCCGTCGTTTTATTAAGTTTATTTAATTGAGTTTTTTTAAGCTTTAGGTAATGTTCCAAAGACGTGGCCATGGAGGGAAAGTACTTTAAATATTAAAAATAGCAAATTTCACTCAAAGGAAACTTCATTTCACTTTTTTTTAAAGTAAGAAATTACCTTTTACTGTTTTTTTTGCCTGAACCGGGAATCGAACTGACAAAGCTTTACGTACCATCCGGTATTATATTATGGCACCTGTTGATAGATATCTATAAGGTCAATAATAAGGATCAAATCTCTCCAACAAACACACTGTCTTAAATTGAAGGAAGTGCAAGAAATAAGAAGTAACAACAAATAAGTGTTTGAATTGAAATGCACCTAAGTTAGGTAGGTACTTAATGTTAGTTTTTATGGTCTTCCATCAATTTCAGGCACTATGTTTATTGGAGCGATTTGATCCGTATGATCGTTGATCATATCGATTGGTGAAATAAAAATATAGATGATGTTTTTTCGCGTTTATGTTGGTTCGATTTCCAGATCAGACTTTTTGAAAGCAGTACCTACCTATTTATACCTTATTAAAATTAAATGAAATCTTCTATAAGTATTTTTTTTAAATATTTAAAGTTTTTTTTCTATACCTACCACACCTCGAATGAAATCATAATTTAGTTCGCACTCGCAGATTGTAACAAGACGGCGTTGTAGCTATTTTTGTATCGCGATATGGTTTTGTTACATCTTCAATAAAAGTATCAATATTCAATTATAATCCATTTTAGCAAGGAAATGTATAGAAATAAGCAACACATTTTTAGTATTACGGTTTTATGAATCTTTACGGTCAATCAAGAGGAGCTGAAACTCTACATAAAGAAATGGTTCAAAAGATATAAGTGTCTTAGTGGGACACCTTTATCTATTATTTTAATAAATTGATTATTTAGTTGCTGCGACACAATGTTGTTTTCCGACTTCCACGCGGACGGAGTCGCGGGCACAGCTAGTACTTAAATAAAATGTTAGTTTATCGTTTTGTTTACCGTGTGGCGACCACCATATTTTTTGCGTGAAGACGTGGCTTTGAACTTTTTACGAGCTTGTCTGTAACGCGACGGTAAACTTAGTAAGAGTGCTTAGTTCGCATCTTGCATTTAGATACGTGGTAGGTACTTAAACTAAAATACGTATACCATCGCAAAATCACAATCGAGCGAAAAAAAATATACAAAATCTGGTAATTTATGGAAAATATTGATAGCAAACGTATTGCACAGATCAGAAATAATCAATTTAATGGTATGCACGTACGACATTCGCGGTATTCAGATTTTTATAGACGGTCCATCGTTTATGCAATTCGTATTTTTCCCTGGGCTTCGAAAAACTTTTTAATCTAGTCGGCAGAATTATTGTATGCGTCAATAAATATTATTTTCATTAAATATGAGTACTTTGTCGTGATTTTGGGAATTTCAGACAGTCCACCAGAGTGAGTACATTCTTTATTCTGCTATATCGGCCTAACAAAATAATTCAATAAGAGTGACCAACGAACCATTCATGAAAGCATAAACGTTCGCTACTTCTAAACAAAAAGCTAGCTAGTTTCCCTTTTCCTTAGGTATATCATATTTTAATTCATTTTGCGACTTGCGGCGTGTATCTACACTTTCTGAATACTTATATTCATCCCGGGTTGAGTCGTGTTCTTGCATGCAGATGGGTTGCAGGGCTGCGCGAGTTTATACAGTAGGTACGTCATGTCGAACGAGGAACCTCATACTGCCTTAAAGTAACATATCAGGAGGGGTCAATGTCAAGTTTATAATGTTGCCATTATGGTTCAGTTGGAGAATCCACTTGAAATTATTCTTATCAAAAGGTTGTATTCGTAGGTGAGTATATGTTTCTATATTCATTCTTCTTATTTATAAAAGGGTTAAAGAAACAGTCATAGGTACAACTGGTGAGGCGTAAGCTGAACTTTACATTTGTGTGAGTGCACATAGAATCGATTGCCAAAAAGCAGTATAAACCAGTTTAAATCTTGCAAAGGACGCGTCTGCATTCATTCTCACACAAATGCAAAGCTCAGCTTAGGCCTTGCGGACGGTATTCAATATGGATATCCCCTATTACAATAATCACCATGCTTAAAAGATGGTTTGGTGATAGCAGTCATATTGTTTATTTATATCACCCAGTCGTCCTTATATTGACTTAATTTCAGTTGCCTTTTACGGAAACTCACGAGCGGAGGAAGGTCTATTCTTTGCCGGGAGGGGAACCACGCGGTCCTCTTCAACCAATTTCATTTGATTGTCATTCAAATTGCCAATCTAAAGTCCCCTGTTCAGTCACAAGCAGCAGCGTTACCGTTGTGTAAGGGTAAGTGATTGGGTTTGCGGTCGCCAACCTCTTTGCTTCGCAGAGGTGACGCGCAATACCACATTGTTGGAAGAGGCTACGGTAAGGCAAGGAGGTACGGCAAGGGCTTGCGATAAGATAGGATAAGATCTGACACGCAATGCACGAGCGCGAACTGTGCAGCTTACCTGCATCTAAGAACAGTGTGGAAGCATGCACGAACAGTTCGCGTGCTGCTGTGCAATTGTGCTTATACAGATTTTTAATTCACACGAAGCGTACACAAACACAGACAGAAAGTCGATGAGTATGCGAATTTCGCATGAACGAGCGATACTATGGTACTGTGTTCGCTTGATGTGTGTGCGCGGTACCCCTTAATAACAAGGTTGCAGAGATCAGAATGTTAGTCGCTTCTTGAGAAATACTATTATTCAGCTGCATAAAGTCAGACCGACTACAACTTAGTTCAATAAGGACTTGCTAATGGTGATTGCGATGTTTTGTGATGGATTGACCATGTTTCGGTGAACTATTTGCTTAATAGCTTGGAATTATTGGCGTTTTCTCAAAGCTTGTCTGGTCTATACGAAATAATCTTACCGGTTAGGAATGTGCGTACGCTGAATGAACGCTGCTCCAACGTTACATGTACGTTGTGTACACGCAGCGCGTGCGCTGCGCTCACACTTGATGACGACACTAGACTAATTATTGTAGTGCCATAGTACATCTCTAAAGGCCGATTCGCTACTTAAGTATGTGTACAACACATAAGTAGTAGTAATATTTAGTAGTAATATTGAGTATTAAAATGTCGATTTAGTGAACTTAGTGGACAGAGCAAGAACTCTTTGAATATAAAAAGAAAAAAGGACAAGTGAATAATGTTATGAGTCTGTCTAGAACGATCGTGTATGTTAAATTGCTAATTCTATGTAATTTTAGCCTGCATTTAAATCAGTCGCATCTGCTGCATTTTATAATGTTATTGTAAATAATATATCTACGATTATCAGAGTAAGCATATGTCACTATAAATTATTTGCCTGATAACAGATTAAGATTTCAAATAATTTTATTAGTAATCAAAATTTTAATCAAGTGTGGTTTTGATTTCAAATTGGGTGGTAACGCTATTATGATTCTGTCAATCAATCAACTCAGCCTATCGCTATCCGCCCCAGCTACCTTCTGCAGTTTGTCTGTCCATCTCAGTGGCGTGCCTAGGGTTCAAAGTTAGGGCAAGCCCGATAGATTTTTAGGAAAAAAAAACCCTCTAAAATTTGACAAAATTCGTTATTTTGCGAAATTACACAGCTATTATTTTCACCCAATAATAAATAGGGTGCAAATAATACAATTGTGTGATTTTGCAGAATCACGTACAATTTGGTTTAAGCGCCATCTATGAGCATTACAGGTGCTTTTTTGCGCTCTTCGAGTTCGACGGGAAAAATGACACAATCGCCCGTCGCCGCCAATAGATGGCTCAGAAATAATAATTGATGAGCATAATTACGCAATGTTTACCTATACTTACCTACTGTTGAAAAAAATATTGTTAATTTATAATTGACCCGATCTATATTTTTATAATGTCTACAAATAGCAAAAAGTTCAAAAACAATTTATAATTACTTTCGATGTCACCAGCCATGTTAACTCTTCATTCTTCACTTCTTTACTACTGCTGATGACAAACAACAAGGCTCACTGAAGGCATGGTATCACTAGATAGATTTACAGACATGTCAGCAATCACATACCTTCGGTGGCTTTGATAAAAGCCGTTTGTTGTTTCGTTCTATTTGTTTAGAGCAATTAATCCTGGCACCAGATAAGTTATTCAAATCATCGTAACCTGATGTATTCCAGGCGTTCATATCATTAGAGAAAAATATTCAACACCAGCAGAATGATTTGTTTAAATGAGTTTAAATGAGTTTTGTAAGCCGATCTATGAAAATGCCTAGGTATTATGTGACTTTGATTTACTAGAAATACTCAAATCAAGAGTAGGTTTAGGTGAAGTAATAAAACGGTATTTGTCTGCAAAATTCAAAGTATTTACCTTCCCGAATAACGATTGCACACACTTTAATCCATCACAAGGAACAATTATTTCCGAATTCATCTTATAAGGCAAATTACAAAGAAACTTAATCACAAACGTTAAAACAAACTAATAAAAGTTACACAATACCTACTTTAAATCACAGAAACTAAAAAAATATTTATCGCGTCAAAAAAATGCTCCATTATCGCTCAAAACAAAATGTAAACTAATTTGAAATTGTATCATTTCTATCGAAATACAAACGTCGCGGCATCTATGTGCCTAAACACGCATGCCACACAAATTGCACTCGTAAACACACTAGTGTAATGTTCAATTTCGTCAAACTAACAGAGTCATAAGCCCGGCTTTTCCCTTCATATAAATTAGCTAGGTATACCTATATCTATCTATCGATCTATTCACGATTTATCAATGAAATTGAAGGAAAAGAGACAGACGGCTTAAGCCGCGTAAGAAGCCAGCGCGTGCGACCGGAATGCAAGATCTTGCAGGCGGTTTGGCAACGTTACGTTACGGAGGCCGGCCGAGGCGCGACGCGATAAATATTGTTTATGTAAACCTGGCAACGTATTGCGTATTGCGCGCGGATTTTAAACATATTTTTATTTATTACAGTAGGTATTAGTTGTTATGAGACATGATGATTCAATTAATTCAATACTACTATACATGAGTTTTTTTTTTATTAATCTCGCATTCCTGATGTAAAGCCGGGCTTTTCGGCTTGTATGGAAAGCACGCCACTGTCCATCTGGCTAGGGGGCATCCTACGCTACGTTTGCTGATACGCAGCCTCCACTCAAGGACTCATCTGCTCCAACGGCCATTAGTCTTTTGACAGACATGACCAGTCCACTGCAACTTCAGCTTGCTGATTCTGCGAACTATGTCAGTCAGTCCTGTTCTTCTTCAGATAATGTCATTCAGGATCTCATCCTTCAAAGAAACTCAAAGCATAACGCGCTACAAAGATCGCTGAGCGTCTTTGAATTTGTGGACTAGTCCAGCTGTCAGTGTCCACGACTCAGCACCGTAGGTCATGACAGGCAAGACGCATTGATTGAAGACTTTTGTCTTCATACCTACTTTACGGTATAGACGACGAGAAGACTCGGCGACTAACATTTGACCTCTATGATTTTTGCATCCCGAACCATGAGGCCTGATTCTCGAATTGCCGCTTTTTGACTCCCACTTTTGCATTAAAGTCCCCCATATCAACGTTGTAGTGCGCGGTACTACTGACAGTCTTAGCGACGTCTCCGTACATGGCTTCGTACCTGCATTACTTTCAGGGAGTATGTTCCGGTTAGTTTCAGTACAAACTCGACAGACCACAGACTTCTAAAACGTTGTTAACGAGGGCCTTATTGATCAGAAAACCAACACCATCTTGCTGTTGGTTCAGCTGATCACCTTCGGAAAAGTAGAGCAAGTTGCCTGACTACAGGGTTAACGCGTCTTCTTCCTCTTGACGGACTTGATAACCCCATTATAAGCCAGAGCATATTACATAACTCTTCTTCAAGCTCGGCTAGTTGTTCCAGTCTCATACTTCGTCCATTATATGTTTAGATCGTACAGATTCTTGGCACCCTCCGTCCGCCGTTACCACGACGGTAACCTTGAACCGAGAGCTGGGGTCCCTAACAGTGGTACACACATCCAGCTTTATACTAATAGTCACCATGCTGGGCAAACTGGTTTGTGACCGCAGTAAGTTGTTTTACACAGGAGGATGCCATCCTCTTGATTGAAACCTTCAGTCGCCTTTTACGACATCCACAGGTAGTGAGAGGATTTTCTATTCTTTGCCTGTGCTGGGAACAACATAGCCACTATGATTATGTACAGTAGTTGATTGTAAGAGAACCCCATTTAACTGAATGAACTTAGGTTTTGGTTTTTTAACACTTGAATGAAGTTGAATTAGTTCTTGTTGAAATATTAAGTACTATGAACCATTAAATTTTAACATACTCTAAAGTGGTTTATTATTTGCTTGATATCATTTTCATTATTTAAACTATCCATTCAATATGGGGTAAATAAATAAATAATTAATTATATTTCAGGCATATTTAAATTTCTTCAAAAATGACAGGTCTGTGTTAATTACAGAAAGTTGCACGAAAAGAGGACTCAAAGGATTATCATCGTTGGAATGCAGCAGTTGATTTTTTATCTAACCCATTTAATCTAATACTAATCTAACCCATCTAACACAGACTTACTTTAACTTTTTCATTTTACTGTCACAGCTATTTCAGTAATTAAAAAAAATAAGACCTTTATTTTAAAAGAATTGATGGTTGTTAAAACATAATTATCACTCATATCATCTGATAAGGATGTCCCAAAACATCTGTTTAAAGTCTCAATTCACGAATGAGTCACTTAAATGAATCAGAGCTAATGTAGCCTGTTAACATGGGGTAACAGAATTGTGAGTAACACATGAATTGTCACATTAGTTCCTGTTGGGATCAAAGTAGATCAAACAAGGCTCTTGAACTTTGATACCAATTGCTTTTTGTACACAGAGTATTATCTAGTAACCTGTTTTGCTGGTTTTCAGTTTGTGGGAGAATTATTGCCTTGGTATTTGTAACATTAATTAATCGCAACATTCATAAAATAAGGTTGATTTATGAAGTATTTATGTATATTAGATTCCACTTATTAGGCTAGTGTACAACAACATACATTTAAACAACTGTTTACTTGAAAATTGTACTAGAATTTTAAAAAAAAGGTTGATTAACCAGAGAATTAATGACGGGAACACCAGCCTTAGGAAAATAAACATGAAAGTTTAACATAATAGATTAGCCCATAAACATTAATTTCTAAACATGGGCTAAAGTTTGGTCATACTATGGCCAAACTCCAACGGCCAATATCCTGTTTCATAATGTATGTTGTGTTTCTTAGCACTGAGACCAATTTTTTTTTACATATGTTTAATGTTTTATTCGTCATTTTATTGAGCCAAGCTGTTTAGGTGATTTATATTTGTGCCTATTTGAAATGATCAAGGTAGCAAAAACCAGTACTAGATCTGACTGACATTTTTTTTATCTTTGACACATCTTTTTATGTCAAGGATAATCAATGAGTAGGCAGGAGAGAATGGCAAATGTGTATGTTTTCATTTATCTTTCAATGTAACGTAATATTTGTTACAAATGTAATAAATTTCTAATGCCTACCTATTAAAGTATTAAGTGCTAAGTAATGATAAAATTATAATCCACACAATTTATGGATGGTTTGGATGTAGATAGCCCATAATTTAAATATTAATATTTAAGTACATGTATAATGTTATATCAACAATCACATGAAACTTTTTAGTGCTCCTAAAGTCTGATAATATTCACTTAACACATTATTCTTAACATGTTATCTAAACATAGTACTTATAACATAACTATCCATAGTACTTAGTTATGTACAATATTTATGTATTTTACATCAATATTGTAAAAGATGTAGGAGTAAGTGTTGTGGTGCAACTTAGGAGAAGCCTATGTCCAGAAGTGGACTGCAATAGACTGTGTTAATTGATTGATTACAAAATGTAAAATCCTAATAAATAAAACTCCTTTTTGTTATGGAGCATGACCAAATTAATAAAATATTATGATTTATAAAACTGGTGTCGTTTTGCATAAAAATTATTACTACTCTGAGTGCAATGACCTCAACAGATGTTAATGACCCAAATAGATTTCCTTTTTGTTTAATAACAATAACTACAATGCATTCGTTTTATAGAACTTAAACTACTTAACCATGTACATCTAACTTGATATAGGTCTCTTTTATCTCAACTTCATTTTATAAGCATCTTTGAGCTCCTATAGAATTTAGTTTGGGCTGGTTCATTAATCTTTATCGAGATATATAGTTTCATGTGATTATCTCATTAACTCTCCCATAGATTACACAGAATTATTAATAAATCGTGCTAAAATCAATTTTGTAAACAAGTTCATAAGTCTTTCATAGAATCGTGTAAACATAATCGACGGTGATACCATGGCGTGGTATTACACCTCGGTATATTACCTTGGGTCTGGCAGAACAATCTTTTTACTAGCTCGTGCTGCTGGAGTGCATTTCGACTTCTCCATAGCCATCAAGTAGCTGACGTCTGCCAGCACTGCCTCGAGGTCCGCCATTTTGAGTCTCAATTTATCACCTTCACCAGACAAAAAATAAATAACACTGGTTCGCAACACAAACACTAACTAAATCAAGTCGATTTTCAACTGATAGTCATAGCTTTCCTCACATCGCGACTGTTCACCGTTTCACAGAATTTGTTGATGAGTGGTGACACATGCTGATCATTCACATTCGCAGAATATTTTTTTATTAACATAGGACTACGTAACTCATCTAAAAATTATCATTAGGGATAAGTGTTAATTTTGTTATTAATCGTAGCAGATATTACACGGAAAGAAGCTTTAACAAATAATGAATTACAATCGCTAAAAACGTAATCTAATCCAACACCCGTCACTCCGCGACTACACACACAACTACACAGATACACACATCCGGAACTCTATACTCACACCAATGAAATCGTATTGTAAACACGTACTTGAAGTACTAGAGTGCGCGCAAGATAAGTCCGCGCGCGGCCGAAATCGGAACTAATCACGGTCCACCAAAGTGTGTGCCGTTTTATCAATTTTGATAGTAGAACTACCTGATTGTAGGAATATTTAACGGGAAAATTATGTTTAGCGATAAAAAAGTTAAGCTTAAAAAGCGGTAATTTGAACTTTTGCGATCATGGAAACGTTTAGCACGCCCTCAGTCACGCGCAGAGTTATCTTGCGCGCACTCTATACGATTTCCCACGCACACACTCATATTATTTTTCTGCTTTACGTTCAGAAACATAATAAAAATTCTTAGAATAACTAAAGAAAATTACCTAGTTTTTATTGTACCTTTGATTACATGCATTGTATTTTTCTTGTACCGTTTCTTTACATTTCATTTACTATGTAAGCACATGTGTATTTTAAAACATTACAACACTTTTTTTGTAAAATATAATTCTCACATTAACAACGCTTATAAGTGGCGCGACAATCAGTGTTGTCTGAAGTCTAAAGAAACAAAAGTACCTACCTATTCGTAACCTCTTGTCCTAGCCGCGTTGCGCAAAGCGTCGCGTTGGCGTAGTCAAGCTACGTGGAGCATGGTGGTGCGTGTCTTGACGACACATTTGATGTTGTGGCTGAACGATTAGCTGTCTATACCGCAGGCTAAAAATATCTGAATGACCTACAATACAAATAGTTGTTCCAGGTCTAGCTGGGCTTGGGCGTTTGTGATGTGAGATTTGTGTCTAGTGGCTTACTATGACCTCGCAGGACAAAAGTTGCCTGGAATTTGAACTGCGCTGCTTTTTTGTACTATGATATCGATAAAGCAGTAGGCCTAGCACGAATGTTTTGAAGTATAGTAACGTAAACGTAACGTTAATCTGAGTGAATTTTGAATCGAAAATACTACTATTCTATAGCATTTTAGTTTAAAGGACCATGGGACAAAACGTCCCCATACCCCAACAGCAGTGCGAGCACGGTTCTTTGATCGATAAACTTCTCGACTCGATAAAAGTTTAAACATACCGAATTTTATCGAGAGTCGGTAGCACGGAACTTGCCTCGGTATCTTTATCGAGCCTTGTCGACGGCTGTCTTCTCGATAGCTTATCGACTTTTCAAAATGGCAACACCAGATTTAAAAATATCATTTACTCATGTAGACTTTATTTTATTTACGAAATAATCTTTTCCTGGATAATTCTCGCGACTGAAAACTATTTCGTTTGTTAGAAATTGTTTTATTCTTTAATTTGTTTTTTTTAATTTGTTATATTCTTCTAAATATTGTAAAAAATATTTAAAATATAATTTTAGTGGCATACAGTCTGTCAAAAAAGAGTAGAAAAATTGGGGGCACCACCAGTCATACATTATTGAATTAAACTTAAATTCGCGTCTCTAAATTTCGCTTGTGGATCCTTTTCATGTCACGATGCGCTCTGTTTTCAACATCTAACAAAATGAATTTTCCAAAATCCATTTGTTTTGCAAAAATAGCTTCAAAGAATCTTTATCTACCAACTTTTAACTGACGACAACAATTCGTGATAATTCGAGAAATTTACCAATAAGAACTGTCAAAACTCGACATAATCGATAAGATTTGTCGATTATATCGAGGCCTCGATAAAATACGATTCGAGCTACCTTTGTCGTTTTATCAATATCTTATGTCAAATTTGACGTTTAGAATAGATAAATTTCTCGAATCGACTCGATAAAAAGAACCGTGCTCGCACTGCAGATCTGAAATGTATCTCAGTTGAAACATCTTAGTAGGGTGATAAATTTTTCCTATGGCGACATTCTTCAAAGGAGCGGGATATTCCGGGAAAAACGCATTTTTATTATTATTATTTTATTTAAATGAATATTCGCATCGTACATCCGATTGAGTTGAAACTTTGTACTGTTGTTGTTGGCACTCACGCAAAAGTTTCTGACATAGTACTGTTATAATTTATCATACACCCCTAAGCATATAAAATATAATCGCTGACGCCGCATAGGTGTCATGATACGTTTCCACGTTCCAACGTTTCCTTTTATTTTTAGTCATACTTTGAACTTCGCAGCGGACACTTTAATAATAATTCTGTTCATTTTCATTTTACGAATAAATTTACCTTCCAGCAAACAAAATAGTTTTTTTTAAAAAGGTACTTTGAGCTCGCCCTGTAACATTGGTGTCAGAAGTGGGATAGTCAGTATAAGTCGTTACTGGCTATCCAAAGAACTATAAAAGCTAAATTCGTCGCGTTCTGTGTCCAGCTGCATATCCGCTCTGTATTCACCACAAAGTTGTATTCTGTGACTCCATCCTGTGTGACTCTATCCAGTGTGACTCTCTCCAGTGTGACTCTCTCCAGTGTGACTCTCTCCAGTGTGACTCTCTCCAGTGTGACTCTCTCCAGTGTGACTCTCTCCAGTGTGACTCTATCTAGTACCGTGTGACTTTGCTCATCAGTAAGACATCGCATCGTAGAAAACCAGAAAATATCATTGCATCCAACCGTAGTTATCGAAAATACTACTTACCTTCTATTGGCTGTGTCGCTGTGCACAACACCGCCGTATCCCGACGAGTTGTCTAAGGTAGCCAACGAGTCTGACGTCTCATCGTGTATCTGGCTTCAAGTTAAGCAAACCCCTTCTAACTCCATCAACGAATCGTGCAAGTGCTGCTGTACCTGCTGTTTGCGCCAGATCCGTGCTGCCGTTGCGTCCGCTACTCACCAAAGCTTACGTGATGTTTCCTGCTCTCCAAACCGTCGCCTTGCTGTGAGTAGAGTATTCTATCTTTTGTTGTTGCCACGTACGTCTATTCCTTCTAAATCCTTGTATACCTATTTAAGCATCCTGAGATGGCTAACTCAAGTGAAAAGAAACAATTAACACCTACTATGTCTGAGGCATATCCTGTCCAGGTCTTATGTAACTTTATAAATCCGTACCAAGGTGAGCGCGAAACCCTGTCGGCGTTCTTAACAAATTGCCAAAACGCTCTCGACTTAGCATCCGACAGTCAAAAGTTCCTGATCCTAAAGTTCATAATATCAAAACTACAAGGAAAAGCACAAGTAGCGTGTTCAAATAAGATATTCGACAATTTTGATGATTTACGAACATTTTTAAGACAGAATTTCGGTGAAAGAAAGCATTATAACCATCTTTTGTTAGAACTGCAATCGTGCAAACAGTTACCCAACGAAACTGTCGCACAATATTCCCTCAGGATAGAGACCTGTTTAACGGACCTGCAATCTGAAATTCACAATTCAGATTCGTTGAAGAAGGAACTTCCAGGTCGTATTGCAATGACAGAGGACCTAGCTTTATATACGTTTTGTCTCGGACTTCACTCTAGGTTAAGTAATATTGTCCGGTGTCGAGATCCACGAAACCTTAATGCTGCTATAAGTGTAGCCACCGAAGAAGAAAAAATATACAATTTCTCCGTTAAATCCGCTTGTAAAGTTTGTAGTAAGGTGGGACACTCTGAGTTTGAGTGTCGATTTCAGAACAGACAGAATAAGTCTGCATACCCATCTAAATCATATTCGCAACAGTTTAATAATAAGAATAAATCCAATAACAGTAATGGACCTTCAACTTCCAGTTCCCAACCAATTATATGCCGTTATTGCAAAAACATAGGGCATGATATTTCACAATGTCGTAAGAGGCAATATAATAATTCCCGCTTCGATCGCGGAATGTCCAAGAATACAACACATGAACAAAAATATGTAGAATGTACTCAAGTTTCAACGTCCGACGATGACAATAATGAATATGATTTAAACTAAATGATCAGATTACGAATCAGTGCCGACGTAATTCTGATATTATAGGCACTAATCATAAGAATGTTTTGTTGGAGAATCCAATTTCTAAATCTAATTCTATTTCTAAATCCAAATATATTACTAATTCTACAAAAAATAATGACTCAATCCTTACTAGTTCTTCTAAATCACTTACTAATTCTATGAAAAATAATGACTCAATCCTTGCTAGTTCTTCTAAATCACTTACTAATTCTATGAAAAATAAAGACTCGATCCCTACTAATTCTTCTAAATCACTTATTAATTCTATGAAAAATAAAGACTCAATCCCTACTAGTTCTTCCAAATCAATTACTAACCCTATAAAAAATAAATACTCGATCCCTACTAATTCTTATAAGTCACTTATTAATCCTATGAAAAATAAAGACTCAATCCCTGCTAATTCTTCTAAATCAATTACTAACCCTATAAAAAATAAAGACTCAATCCTTACTAGTTCTTCTAAATCAACTACTAACTCTATGAAAAATAATAGTTCACATAAAGAAATACTAGATCATTTTATACAAAACCCAGATGGCTATTATACTATTTATGATGTTTTTCCTAATTCAAGTTCCTCGTTACCGTATATTGTTGTAAAAACTTCACATACGAAAGAACCTATTCGCCTCCTGGTCGACTCCGGCAGCTCCATATGCATCATTAAAGAACAATGCCTATTTGAATTACCTAAAGTTGAAAAGGATATTTTAAAATTCAAAGGTATTAATGACATTGACACGTTCTCTGAAACTAAAGGCAAGTTTATACTATCATTAGGACTAGAAAATGAAATTAAAGTCCCTTATTATTTTCATATCGTAGACAAAATCAATTTAGAGTATGACGGCATCTTAGGTTCTAATTTTCTAGAGTGGTATAAAGCTCTTATTAGTTATGGTAACTCTAAATTAATAATCCAAGAAAATCCCTTATACTATTTCAATTTAATAACAGCACCTCTTGTGAAGATTATTCCTCCTAGAAGCGAAATGTTCATTCAATGCAAAGTAACAAACCCTGAAATTCGAGAAGGGCTTTTGTTAGATACCAAATTACAAGAATATCCTCACTTATATTTTTCCAAATGCTTAGTGCACGTCGATCCTAATAACCAGATAACTATTTCAGTGCTTAACACATCAGAAAAGGAAGTAATCTTAAAAAACCTTGAAGTAACGCTAGAGCCTATTTTACAGATAATCGAGCCTAATCAAGACACTGTTTCTCTCAACACAACCAATACGGATGTGTCCTATTCTAACTCAACATATCCATACACATCTGACCGAGATTCTAGGGTCCAAGATATGATAAGATGCGAACATCTTAATTCAGAAGAGACAGATCGCTTACGTAGCATATGCTCTAAGTTCCAAGACGTATTTTATTTAGAGGGAGATAAACTTACGCATACTAATACCCTAGAACATGAAATCCGTGTTAGTTCTGAAATTCCGATCGCAGTTAAAAGCTATAGGTTTCCTGAATGTCATAAAGACGAAGTAAACAAACAAATAAAAGATATGCTTAATCAAGACATAATTCGACCTTCAATATCTCCGTGGTCAGCACCGATTTGGGTCGTCCCAAAAAAACTAGACGCATCCGGTAAGCCTAAGTGGCGTATCGTTATTGATTATCGCAAGTTAAACGAAATCACAATTGGCGATGCATACCCAATTCCAAATATTTCCGATATCTTAGATCAGTTAGGCCATAGCAAATATTTCACCACACTTGACCTTGTATCTTCATTTCATCAAGTCAAGGTCAAGGACACAGAAAAAACTGCGTTTAGTGTCCCATCTGGTCATTACGAATTCACTAGGATGCCTTTCGGACTCCGTAATGCACCATCCACGTTCCAAAGGCTTATGAATATTGTCCTAAGTGGCCTTCAAGGTACTCACTGTTTTACATACATGGATGATATTGTACTGTTTGGGCATAACCTTGAATCACATTGCCAAAATTTAGAATCAGTTTTTGGGAAATTACGTGAACATAGATTAAAAATACAGCCTGCCAAATGCGAGTTCTTACGAAAAGAAGTACAATACTTAGGTCATATAATATCAAATCAAGGCGTGAAACCTGATCCCAAAAAGGTATCTTGTGTTAAAAAATTTCCAATTCCTAAATCTCCTCGTGACATTAAATCATTTCTCGGGTTAGTTGGTTATTACCGGCGGTTCATAGAGAATTTTTCCCACATTACGAAACCTCTCACAGGCCTTCTAAAGAAAAATGCTAATTTCGTTTGGTCCCCTGAACAACAGAAATCCTTCGATGAGTTAAAACATAAAATAACTACAGCTCCTATTCTCCAATATCCCGATTTTTCTAAGCCTTTCGTGCTAACCACTGATGCTTCTAATTTCGCTGTTTCGGCAATCTTATCTCAGGGAAAAATTGGTCAAGACTTACCAGTCGCGTATGCATCCAGAACCCTTAATAAAGCGGAGGGAAATTACTCTACCACCGAAAAAGAATGTTTAGCTATAATTTTCGGTACTAAGGTCTTTAGACCTTATTTATATGGTCACAAGTTCATTGTAGTCACTGACCACAAGCCACTTCAATGGTTATTTAATTGCAAGGATCCTAGTTCAAAATTAGTTCGCTGGCGTTTAAGGCTCGAAGAGTTTGATTATGAAGTGGTACATAAAAAGGGTAAAATGAATTGCAATGCAGATTCCTTGTCCCGTAATCCGATACTTGCCATTGATCCCAATGCTCCTTCTACCTCTGAAACTTATGAAAAATATTTACAAATTAGTCAACAACATAATAATTCCTATGACACTGTAATAGAAGAACATAATGATTCATTACTTAAAACAAAATGTAAAATGGTTACTTACCCCTCTGCCATTGACTTAGACGACTCGATCCCGTACTGCTCTGAAATTCTACAAATGTCTAAGTTCGATGAAGACTTACCTGATATACGAACTTTAGAACGAGAACTATATACGTATCAAAGTACGTCCAATGAAAAGCACATATTCACACATTTATTTTTGCGCGTCCACCATTACGATGAAATGGGTTACAAAGATATATTTAATATGTTAAGGGATTATCGAGAGATGATTACTGCCTGGTATTCAGAAGAAAACGAATTTGCTATCTCTGATTTCCAGGATCCATTCACGAAGATATCATTTACAAAACTGTACAATATTATTGGGTTTCTATTTCATAAAACAGGCATTAAAGTTCATATCTATCATAATAATATTCTATTTCCTACTCCCACTGAAGTTCCTCGTATATTAAAAGATAATCATGACTCACCTTCAGCAGGACATCCGGGTATTTCTCGCATGTATGATAGGTTAAAGACTATTTATTGGTGGAAAAACATGCGCCAAGACATAGAAAATTATGTCAAGAGTTGTAAATCTTGCCAAGTAAATAAGCCACTGCGGCAAACAAATCGTGCTCCTATGATAATCACATCCACAGCAACTAAACCTATGGAAAAGGTATTTTTAGACGTTGTAGGGCCATTACCTGAAACTCATGATTATCATTATAAGTTTATTCTCACGTTACAAGACGATTTAACGAAGTATTCGCAAGCATATGCAATGACAACATGTTCCGCTGAAGAGACTGCACAAAAATTCGTACTTTTCATTTCTCATCTAGGTATTCCTAGAATGATCGTTACTGATCAAGGGACCAACTTTACGTCAGATGTTTTAAAACAATTAGAAAGATTATTCGGCATTAAACATATTTTTGCTTCTCCTTATCATCCACAAACGTGTGGCGCACTTGAAAGGAGCCACGCGACGCTTAAAGAGTACTTACGATCATATGTTGAAGAAAATCAACATACCTGGAGCTTATATCTAAAAACCGCTATGATAGCGTACAATACTAATGTGCATTCCACTACTGGTTTTCAACCGATGGAGTTATTGTTTGGGTTTAAACCTTACATGCCCCAAAGTGCGGATACTTTAGATTTAAATACATATACAGATTATATTCGTGCTCTTAATCATAGGTTATATTATAGCCGTCAAAAGGCCTTGCAAAATATAAAATCTTCTAAAGAAAAGTCTAAGCAACATTTCGATGCACATGCTAAACCCGTGACGTATAAAATAGGTGATATGGTTTATTTACGGTGCCATCATAAACAAAATAAGGCAATGTCTCCCATATGGAAAGGGCCTTACAAGATCATCAAAATCAATGGAAATCATACAGTCACCCTTTTAGTCAATAGAAAACATATTCGTTCGCATTATGATGAAATTAAAATTGCAATAGATGACTAGCTTAATCTTTTCTATTTCAGGCTAATACTTCAGCGGTCATCGAGCCACAAATTCGTTACACCGATCGTAGGTAGTCCAGGCCTATATTTCGATCAATTATTGAACGTTAAGTTCACTAATGATTATTGGAATGTTGTAACTTACTTAGATATTAGTCATATAAAACCACACCTAGATAAAGTCGAAAGTTTAATCAAAGAAGTATCTAAGTTCTGTGTTACTAGCTCTTCTAGTAAAATCCAACTAGATTGTACCAATTTACTATCGCCGTTACAAAGTCAACATCTTAACAATGTTCGTAAATTTTCGTCTATATCTTATCTTGTTCAAGATCAAAAACCTAACCGTTTTAAACGCGGACTAATCGATGCTGGCGGCTCAATATTAAAATCAATTTTCGGAACTTTAGACTCTGAAGATGCCTTAAAGTTCTCAGACGCTATCACTAAAGTACAGTCGGACGAGAAACAGTTAGCTCACTTAATGAAGGATAACATTCATGTTATTCGATCTACTATTTTAAACTTCAACAACACAAT
The DNA here is from genome assembly GCA_905220435.1 of Amphipyra tragopoginis. Classification (NCBI taxonomy): domain Eukaryota; kingdom Metazoa; phylum Arthropoda; class Insecta; order Lepidoptera; family Noctuidae; genus Amphipyra; species Amphipyra tragopoginis. The sequence goes on from HG992006.1 coordinate 17,000,570, forward strand.
GTCAAAGGTAAATAAAAATCAAGACCAATTAAATCAAAATTTGAATTCTATTCGAAATGCTTTTGACCAACTATCGAATACAAACGATAAATTAGAGATAAAAAATCATTTAATAATGTTGTTAAATTCTTTAGAGAGTATTATTATAGCCTTGTCCTTTGACATTGATGACGTCAACAACGCTATCCTATTTAGCAAGCTCAACATTCTTCATCCGACCGTACTCAGTCCCTATCAATTATTTCAAGAACTAGATCTACATAAAGATAAGCTACCTAAATACTGCGAACTTCCTACAAGTTTATCCTTAGAAAATATACATGTTATTATAGATATATCTGATTTAGTCTGCTATTATCATCTTAATAAGATTATTATTATCACAAAAATTCCACTCGTCCTTCCACAGACATACAATCTCTATCACACCGTTCCACTTCCAGTTCCTTATGACGTTACTAAACCTGACACTTATATACTCATAGCTCCTAATAAACCTTATGTGGCTATAACAACTGATCGTATGTTCTATTCACTGTTAGAGTCAGTGGACAAGTGTCAAGTTATACAAAATGAGTGTTATGTGTGTTCTTTAGGAAATGTGTACTCTACAATTGCGAATCCAACTTGTGAAACAAAAATCTTAACCGAAGCTTTATGTTCGTTGCCAAATTCTTGTAATACAAAGTTGTTACATGCCTCAATCGATGTATTCTTTAAGTTAAATAATAATAAGTGGTTGTTTGTACAGTCAGAACCCGGAAAGGGTCATATTACGTGTGAAGATGATCCTAGTAATTATGATGAGATCTTTTTCGGTACAGGCATGTTGGCCTTGCCAAAATATTGTGTAACCTTCTTTAAAACTTTAAAGTTTACGCCTAGCGACCATGTTACGTCTAATGTTACTAATCGTATATCTAATTTTAATATTATAGAAGATGATTGCTGTGACAATCAGAGAATAAATAAAACGATATTACATCTCCCTTTTGTTAAGTTATCTAATGTTAATGATTTCAATTCTTTATTACAAGCAAGTGTGCATTTGAATGAATTCGAAAAGGAATTGAATAAGATTGAACAGCCATCTCATTTACAAAAGTATGGCACTCATTATCTTTCGTTAACGTATATTGTCTCTATCATTGTTTTAACTTATATCTTGTATAGATCGAGGAAGTTACTATGCTCTTGTAAACCACAATATTGTATCCAGGTATTTAATCAATGTAACACTAAAAAGAAACAAACAGTTCAGACTGTTCAGTCAGTAAATAATTGTTTTCCCGAGTCCTCTGACGAGGATGTCCAAGGATCAAGCAAATCCTTGCCTACTCCACCAAGACGTAATGTTATGACGTAGTTTTCCAATGTCCTTAATAACTGTATTCCTTATTCTTAAACATAGTTAATGTCTCGTTTAGATAACTATATTTGTATTAGTAGTTATAACTATGTCTTACGTCTAATTCTAGTTTTAATCTTAATTGAATAACTATAGCTACATGTATACTGTTTTTATAGTTCTTTAATCCTAGTTTGTAACCAAAACGAAGTTCAAGTTTCCACTTTAGATTTCTCATCACTTTTAACCGTAATGATCAATCTTATCGGGGGGGTTGTTATAATTTATCATACACCCCTAAGCATATAAAATATAATCGCTGACGCCGCATAGGTGTCATGATACGTTTCCACGTTCCAACGTTTCCTTTTATTTTTAGTCATACTTTGAACTTCGCAGCGGACACTTTAATAATAATTCTGTTCATTTTCATTTTACGAATAAATTTACCTTCCAGCAAACAAAATAGTTTTTTTTAAAAAGGTACTTTGAGCTCGCCCTGTAACAGTACCATCAACGAACAATAGGTGGCGCGCGAGTCGTATCGGATAATTGTAAATAAAAATTCGCATGGTTCATCCGATTGAGTTGAAACTAAGTACAGTTATTGTTAGCACTTGCGCGAGAGTTTCTGACATAGTACCATCAACGTGCAATAGGTGGCGCGCGATTCGTATCGGATAATTGTTAATAGAAATTCGCATGGTTCATTCGATTGAGTTGAAACTTTATACAGTTGTTGTTGCCACTCACGTGACAGTTTCTGACATAGTACCATCAACGTACAATAGGTGGCGCTCGAGTCGTATCGGATAATTGTTACTAAAAATTCACACGGTTCATCCGATTGAGTTGAAACTTTTTACAGTTGTTGTTGCCACTCACGTAAAAGGTCATATCGTCCTCCACAATTACATTAATAAATTGTCTGCATAACCCCTGAAAGACGATGCCTACCAAATCCTAAATACTACACTAGGAACCAATAACAACGACACATATGTCATTAGATAGGTATTGCAATATACTGCAATAATTGCTATCGCGGCTTATTTAAAATCGCTGTGTAAAAAAAGTTATGGCGATATTTCATAGGTTAGGTTAGGTCAAGTTAGGTAATTTCACCTATCACCTATTTATTAGATGTGATTTTGAATGACGACATATAATTATAACACTGTTTACTCACTCTACTTGCATTTTTTGCTATTACCGAACAATTTATAAGGAAAAAAACACCTAACCTAACCTACGAAAAAATGCCCTAACTTTTTTCATACAGAGATTTGAAATGAGCCGCCATAGTAGTTACTGCAGTATATTAAAATACCTATCTAATGACATATGTGTGGTTGTTATTGGTTCCTAATGTGGTATTTAGGATTTGGTAGGCATCGTCCTTTCAGGGGTTCTGCAGACAATTTATAATGTGATTGTGGATGACGATACATAATTATAACACTGTTTACTCAATCTGTTTGTTTTTTATTACATAACAATATACAAGAAAAAAACTACCTAACCTGACCTAACATAACCTAACCTACGAAACATCGCCATAACTTTTTTCATACAGCGATTTGAAATGAGCCGCCATAGTAATTATGGCAGTATATTGCAATATCTATCTAATGACATATGTGTTGTTGTTATTGGTTATGTTGACCAATTTGTCCGGTCCTCCTTTACCACCCTGTATATACTAAACTCCATCGATTTTGAAGTTAAAACTGGTTGCTAGTCTTGTCATAAATCCTTATGAAACTAATGACACATCAAAAAAATCTGTTGGAAGGGGGGGGACAGGTCTCATACAATTTTGCCCATCATCCTTTATGCGACAATCACAATTTGTATCTTATATAAGTATACATAGATATGAATAAAATTTTCAATTCGATTAAATATTATGTGCGAAACGAGTATTTCCAATTCAAAATTCACTTGCGTTAACGTTACGTTTACGTTACCCTACGTCACAATATTCGTGCTAGGCCTACAGGCCTGCGGCAGGCCCGCTACGTTGACGTTTACGAAATCTAGATAAATGCTCCAAGATGAAATCCGTTCCCTTTTTTTTGTATATTTTTGTACCATGAACAAGCCTAATCGTTGAACTTGGTTCAATCAATAGTCGTTCACCTTTAGTACTGTCGTGGTACGATTTTTAGCGATTCAGGGGGCTTACCATGACCCCTTATAGCAGGGCAGAAGTTGCCTGGAAGTTGAACTGCCCTGCTTTTTTGTACTATGTCATCGTTAGAGCAGGCCTGCGGCAGGCCTGCTACGTTGACGTTTACGAAATCCGTTCACCTGTTTTTTTGTTTGTATAGACTTTTCGTACCATGAACAAGCTTATCCGTTCAACTTGGTTGAATAGTCGTTCACCTTTTGTACTGTCATGGTACGATTTTTAGCGATTCAGAAGCAGGCCTGCTTTTGAACGGATATTGACTGGCTGGCATTTGAACGTTTTCTTAAGACGACATGGTAAGCCCCCAGGCCTGCGGCAGGCCTGCTACGTTGACGTTTACGAAATCCGTTCACCTGTTTTTTTTTGTATAGACTTTTCGTACCATGAACAAGCTTATCCGCTCAACTTGGTTGAATAGTCGTTCACCTTTTGTACTGTCATGGTACGATTTTTAGCGATTCAGAAGCAGGGGGCTTACCATGACGTCTTAAGAAAACGTTCAAATGCCAGCCAGTCAATATCCGTTCAAAAGCAGGCCTGCTTCTGGATCGCTAAAAATCGTACCATGACAGTACAAAAGGTGAACGACTATTCAACCAAGTTGAACGGATAAGCTTGTTCATGGTACGAAAAGTCTATACAAAAAAAAACAGGTGAACGGATTTCGTAAACGTCAACGTAGCAGGCCTGCCGCAGGCCTGCTCTAACGATGTCATAGTACAAAAAAGCAGGGCAGTTCAACTTCCAGGCAACTTCTGCCCTGCTTTAAGAGGACATGGTAAGACCCCTGGCCTGCTTTTGAACGGATATTAACTGGCTGGCATTTGAACGTTTTCTTAAGACGTCATGGGAAGCCTTATGCTCTAAGTGGTAAGCCCCCTGTAGTTATCTAAACGTTCTAAATCAGGGGGCTTACCATGACCTCTTAAAGCAGGGCAGAAGTTGCCTGGAAGTTGAACTGCCCTGCTTTTTTGTACTATGACATCGTTAGAGCAGGCCTGCGGCAGGCCTGCTACGTTGACGTTTACGAAATCCGTTCACCTGTTTTTTTTGTATAGACTTTTCGTACCATGAACAAGCTTATCCGCTCAACTTGGTTGAATAATCGTTCACCTTTTGTACTGTCATGGTACGATTTTTAGCGATTCAGAAGCAGGCCTGCTTTTGAACGGATATTGACTGGCTGGCATTTGAACGTTTTCATAAGACGTCATGGTAAGCCCCCAGGGGTCTCATTCGCCTCCTCTGTGCTAGGTTCTGAATCCGCCCGTGACGCCAGAGACATAGAGCACTAGTGAGAGTGAGAGAAGACTTTTACCAATGTGTATCTCGACTTCCATTCACGCGTGTGGATTCAGTGTATGGAATGTCATCCGTTATTTTGTAGACTTCATAATTCACAGTATTTTACATTATAATTTACTTGTCTATGACGCAAAGGCTGCATGATCTTTGATACCTTAGCCTGTTCAAGAATAGAGAAATCTAAAGAAATGTCTATGTAACATGGCTGGACTGGAACTGTCAAAATAAATTCAATTTGTAATCAATGTAATGATTGTGGCATTTTGATAAGGCAATATGAGTTAGCCGGCAGTGTGTTTTGATAAAAATTTATGCCAAAACCTCGTTGCCGACATAACCGCGATGTAAGTATTATTGTTTTTGCTGTACAAGTCTGCAAAGTTTGACAATCATTTTGCGTTCTAATTTGCGAATTTTGTTTGTAATACTGCGTACTGGCATATTTTTATTTATTTGATTTCAGTATTTATAACAATAATGTTATAACAGTATTCAGTACATCCCTTTTCGTTGCATTATTTATTCCATAATACCATTATTCCTTTTTGTTGTAATAAAAAAAAAGTATGTAAGTATATTACCTATACGTGTACTTATATTATGTAAAATGTTTGCAGCAACTGTGACTATGATGAAATATTGCCCCCCTAACGTGACCCTCGGGGAGATATGGGTTGACCATGGAATATCCCAATGTTTTATGGAGACAGCCTCCGCTGTCTTGATTGGAGGATTCCTCTTAACATTTGGACTGATACAAATTGTTATGTATACTAGGTATGTAAATAATTGGTTTTGATTAGATTAGGCTGTAGTATATTTTATACAAGATTAATTATCATTATTCTTATCTGTTTTTTATGTAGAAAAAAATATTCAAATTATAGAGAGTGCTAAATTTAAATTGATCATGTAGTTAATGTTAATGATGAATTCTCACTGGTTAAATTAATATATTATCCTGTTTGTAATGACATTACAAAATATGTATCTATAATGCCAAAAGTAGTACTAGTAGAGTGAGAATAATTGTGTAAAGGAAAATATGTAAACTTTGTTCAATGCTAAGTAGGTTAACATTTTTAAATAATATTCATGATTCTTTAAAGTCCATGTTCTTTGAAACATTTGCTTGATATGTTTTACTTTCATAATGTGTTGTAATTTTATACCTTAGAGATAAAAGAAGAAATTACAATATGTTGTGATAATTGTGAGATATTGACTTGTTAAGAAGCAGATAGTATATTTTGAGGCATACTTTTAAAACTTATACAGTAGCGAAGAGTGGGCATGTAATAAGGATCTTGCTGTCTAACTAATAAAGGTTTAGGTATACATATATCGTCAGTGAAGATCTAACAGTGCGGAAGTCAAAAATGGCTACTTTACAAGAGAGTAAAAAAACTATTTAAAACGAGAGTAACCTACGCTGAACGCAATATTGTTTTTAATTATCGTTACAAATAAACTCTTTGATGATTTAATAAACATTTGAAAATCCTAATAATCTTTTTCATTTCAAATAATATTGTGGCTTTCGCAGTGTTGTTTTGTCACAAAATTACTTACGCATTGTTAGAACTTTACTGACAATATTTTTTTAATGTGTTCTGTTAATACCCAGTAACCCTGTGAAGTTTGAAGTGACCCTCTGTTTTCAGTACAGTCTTATCTAAACAATGCTAGATCATGTTTTCCTACTATCATTTAATGATAACACTGATGCATATAAAATATCTAGGTATTATCAGTTAATTTTTACAATGCCTAGTTATTTAGTTCATTATCTATTGTTATTTGCATCATTTACGGGCAGGTCCTGTTCATATTAATACATAATTATGGTAATAAAACATATCAGCATATAAGCCTGCTCAATTTTAATTAACTGGAGTAAATTATGAGTGCAGTGATAGTAATGGCAATTAGTTTCAACTCATAACAAACAATTGATTAAATAATTAATATAATACTTGTAGTAATTGACATGAATTTTGTATATCTGATACAAGCTTGAGATTATTGTATTGTATATCTTATAAAAGCTTGATTAGTGTTTGAGCTTAAGCTTTTAGTACTCAAGATTGAGATAGTTAATCTACTTTTCTGTTGCATATAAGATTAACTATCTGAATTTTGAGTAATATAAGATATATAAATTGAAATGAAATGGTTATTCTGTGAATAAGTCTTTTGGAATTCATTAACATGTCACTCTTTATGTATTTATATGAACTAGTATGCACTGGTGGTTCTCAACTGATTACCGCTAATAAAAAAAAACAAACAAATGCAGGGCCAAGGGGTCTAGGTCTCTTTAAAAGCTCAGACATTTCCTATAAAACAAAAAATATAGACATCAATTGGTGTAAGAAGAATTTTACTGTTTTTTTTTTGCAAAACAGCAATTTTGAATATCTGCAAAACTGACTGGCATTTTTAATAACTGAATTTGCAATTCTTCATTATTGCAATTGCTCATCACTTCTTACCTAAATAGAGGTCAAAGATAGAAGCATAGAAAGGCAGTCTTTATATGTTTCTATCTTTGACCTCTATTTCTCTTAATTTCACTTTAGGCTGTACAATTGCATCTTAAGAATTCACCTTGCATTTTAGTTGAATGCTAAATAATAGCTAAATAATAGCTTGGAATATTAGTAACAAGCTGAAGCTGCCTCTTTACAGATATGCTACAGAAGTGACGGATGTAAGAACTTCACGGCTTTTCGCCGTGCAGTTGTTTTTCACGTTGTTTGTACCCGTGCTGGCTGTGATAAGATTCCTGCTACAGGCTTTCGTATTTAAGGGTGGATCTATTTATGGATATATGGTAAGAATTGATTTTTTAAACTATTATTTCACTTTCTTTTTTGTGAATTTGTATTTATTTATTATACTCTTCATTGTAAACCAAAAGGAAACTACAAGTACAGTAATAGTCTTAAGAATAGGTACAATGGGCAGCCTTATTTTACCTGGCGATTTCTTCCAGGCAACCTTAAGCGTGAATTACATAGAAACGGCGTAAGGTGCAGGCGTGGCGCAGGCGCGACGGTTTCATCCGTTTTGTCGTGCCGCTCAGGCGCGTCGCTTTCTCACGTTTTGTCGTGCCGCTTCAAATCTTTTTCGCACAAAATGAATGAAAGCTACGCGCCTGCGCTTCGCCGCGTCTGCACCTCACGCCACTTCTATGTAATTCACGCCTTAGGATGAAATGGAGTGAACTGGAGAGGATATAGGGCAGTCAATGGCGTTATTATACTTAATTAAACATCACCAACCCGTTAACATTGATAAAAAGATTGGTGATTGCAACAGTGATTATAAGTGCACATACAAATGCTGGTGTCCAATATTCTGCAAGAACTGCTCAGTCGCCTTTTATGACAACTATGGGAACTGGCTCATTTTATGCTGGTAGCTAGCCAACATTTTTGTAGTTCTGTTACATTATATGTGAAATAATTGTGAATAATTTTGTTACAGATAGTAGCTTTAGTGTTAACTTTAGTAGTGTTTCCTCTATCGGCCTACTTAGCGGTATTGGAGAGGCGGTTTCTCCTACCTTCCGTCCCTCCAAGAGGACACGGATTTGTGCTTCTAGTCTTCTGGGCCTTGATATTTGTGTCCGAGAATCTTTCGTTCTTGAATCTTAATAAAGAAGGATGGTGGTGGCATTTGAAAAAGTAAGTGTAACCTTTTCTTTGTTATGTTAGTCTTAGTAATATTTCACTGACTGGAAAGCATTTATGTAAATTTTTACTGTAGATGTGGCAAACCATTCCCCTGGTGGCCAATTCTACAAACAAACGTTGATCAATCGTAACCGAACCGAACCCGAACCATTCATCCGTCAACAACCGTTCGTCAAACAATTTGACAGTTTTTGTTTACAAAAACAAAACCAACAATTTTGTTTGTAGAATTGGATCCGAAATGTAAAATGCTGGTATTTATATGGTTAGTAGGTATTGTGTTATAGATAACAGGATAACTTCCTCTTCTTTCTATACCCGCACAGACACTGAGAAAAATAATTGTTATGTGTTATCTTATAAGACAACTCTTATAAGATCTCTCTTGCGTTTGAATACTTTGAATATTCCCTAACTTCTGGTACGGAACCCTGATTGCTTGAGCCCGACTCGCTCTGGACCGGTTTTTGTTTCAAGTAGTCATGTACCCTATTGTTGCTTGTCATCAGTCTCCAAGACCGCCTGGAGATGGCCCTATTCGTGGGGCGTTACGTGTCGTGCATGATTATGTTCGTGCTCGGTATGAAGGCGCCGGGTATTATGCACCAGTTTGAGTACCTTGAAGGTGAGGATGACAGCCGCAGGAATATACCACCGAGGGTGAGAATAGTTTTCCTTGTCTATTAAAATTGGGCTAGTATTTAAACGATCGAATATAAATTCAAAGCAAGGGTGTCAAAAATACTGATTATGGCGTACTGAAATACTAAGTGGGCGAAAGACCGAGGGTGAACACAAATATTGAAAACGGCGACTTAAAATTACGAATTTGAGGTACAAGTTATTCAGAACGATCAGTATAATAATTTTTAAGCGAACAAATTTCACTCACATTATTGTTGTATGTTTGTAAGGTTGTTTGGGTTTCCAAAGGAGCGTCGACGGAGCCCCGCTGGGTGGGGCTCCTATTTCTGTCTACAGGGTTTAAAGTAACCTAACACGAAGTGGATGACGGGGCTTCGTTCGCTCGCTTCGCCCGCTCACTCTAGCCCCCGTCATCCCCTTCGAACCTAACCTATCCGTGTCGGTGTAAGGAAATGTATATTTTCGCCCACTCAGTATTTTTTTCGCCCAAATTAGTATTTAATTCGGACACTTAGAATTTTAGTTGCTAGCTTAGATTAACTGTTTCCCACTGCTAGTAGCTCATTTTACGAATTTTAATCATTCATAATTTTTCGCCAGTTAAGTTAATTTTTCGCAAATATATTTTAATGCCGCTCGGTTTAGTCTTAAAGTATCTCATTAACAGTCATCCATACCTATGTTATTTATTCGACCGATTAATAATTCCCCTTAAAATTGTAAGGTATTCTTCAGGCGCAGGTTTTTTAAAGATGTAGTGTCACAGCGGTCCCAGTAGTGTGGCGAAGGCTTTAAAGTTATACCATTTTGAAGTTGGTCTATTAGCATAGCAAGGAAATTTAACAAGGGTTGGATGTGATGATATTATTATTTAGAATAAATATCTTGAATTTTTTACCGAAATTATCAATGCGACCATGTCCTTAAAATCCAACGCTCTTTTGTTCGTCCGTGAAGACTTGTGGTCGCACTAGGCGGATTGGATTAGAAGCACTATGTGACCAACGACCGCGCTTTCCTCTGTGGAGGTCAAAACGTAAATGTGGCGTCATTACGATATAAAGTGTTCGGTTACCGTACACCGACGGAACCGCCGATCACGATCCACTGAGCTCTCCCGTCGTAGAGCCGGTCGTCTCTTCACTGAAGAGTCTTCAGACTCCGCAGTCACACCGATAATTCAGCCCTCATCAAGCTGTCTCCCCCCCTCAAGCCTCCGCCAGCAACGCCCTAAGCCGAGGTCCGAGTCCCACTAGGGGTCGCTCTTAGTGCTGTTGTTGCAGGTAGTCATGATGTTAGTGTAGTATAAGTAGTTAGCTTAGGTTAAGTATTTTACTTCCCCACCATTGGCTGGAGACCCTTCAGGTCTCGCCAATAACTGCCCGGTTACGTAGAAGGGGTCCGCAAGGAACATCTACAGCAGTCCAACAGAAAAAAAAAACTACGGAATGGCGGTGAAGCGACTTATTTAGTAACAATTGCAAATTAATCTTAATTTGCTTCTACATATGACTGGAATAGGACTGCGCGATATAAAATCAAACTGGGAGGCTCAAAGAGCTGCGAAGAGCCGCGGTCGAGAGGCGCGCAGTTGAGCGGCAACAAGCGTCGCGTCGTACTCGCGACCAGGGACTGAATTACCGAAAAATTGGGATATCTTAATTTAGCGGTATGACGTCATATCGATTTAAAACGGGTAACCTAAAATTCCGGTATCCTATAATTCCGGTATCCTAAAATTCCGGTATCCTAAAATTTCTGTATCGATACATTTTGATACCGAAATTAAATAATATCGAATAATAACGATTAACCGAAATATATCGGTTAAATAACGGTATACATATTTTAACCGCGCGCTCCATAGGTCGATAGTCAAGACGTCGCTCATCTTTGTTATTGTTGTTACTTACTAGCGTTAGCATCGTAATTCGAACTACCTACTCAAAAACAAAAGTGAAAACTGAAACAAGTAAACGTACAAAACTATAAAATGATTAAAAGAGTAAGTTTTATTAAAAAAAATATATATAACTAGCTTGCCTCGTATGTTTGTTTGCAGATCAACGCGTAATTTTTTCGTCATTCTTGATGGACAGATTAATAGACTGAGTATACACTGTAGGCAACAATTTTTTTTATCGTGTTACCATCCTCAATGATTCCCTCCGTCCAGGGAATGTGAAGGGCTATACCGGACTCTTACTGGCTAAAAACCCAGGGTGTTTCTTCTTCTGATCTATGGCTGGGGTCGCGGGATTCACAGCTGTATGCACCGCAACCCCAGCAGGCCTCGGTCCGCCAGCCATTGGCGGACCCCTACTTCTGTGGGGTCTGGCCCCCATGTCCACACGCGCGGAACACTGCGCGCCGCCTTCTCAAGCCTATTACTGGTCGGACGACGAATCGGCGAGTACTAGCATGAGACATATATGGGGTGAAAGAGGACATGTCATTTAACGTGTCATGCTGGTACTTGATGAGGTAGGGTTTGCCAACAGTTATGCTTACGATAACTCCGATGTTAATTAGTTTTATTTTATAATTATTATAATTGTGGCGGCATCTATCCACGCCACATGCGAACTACGCAACACATCGGTGGTGTAGATGACTACAGCAACAATATCGACAACTCTCATAGATGACAGTTCCTACATCGCGCTATCATGATTTAACACGCAGATATTATAAATACAACCTCCCAACATCAACCGATGGGCAGTAGCCCGCCAGGCATAAGACTCCGCCTGGTTGGAGGATCCTCCCGTTGGATGGAGGAACACCACACCTCGTTCCTCCACATAATCAATAAGAAGGCCTACGACTCGGTGCCACATATGTACATGGCTCATGAGGGTGCTGGAATTGTATAAAGTAAATACAACTTTATGCGCCTTCCTGACGTCATGTATGGGGCAATGGAGGACAGTCCTTCGCTATCCAGGATGTCGGCAAATTCAAGGGATAGGAGAATCAATCAAATTGAGCGGGGTATATTCCAGGGCGATAGTCTGAGCCCGCTGGGGTTTTGCCTGGCCTTGAACCCTCTAAGCACACTGCTGGAGGGGTCAGGGTTAGGCTATCGATTGAGAAGAGGTGGTCAGGTAATATCCCACCTCCTTTACATGGATGATCTGTAACTCTTTGTCCCCAACAATTTGCAACTGCTGGAGTCACTGAAGGTAACTGAAACTTTCAGTAATTCCATCAGGATGGAATTTGGTGTGGAAAAAATAATGTGCAGTCATGCATGTAAAGCGAGGGAGGATTATGGAATCCGTGGGAACCCCCGACTCTCGGATTCCATACACCTTAGATCCCTCTTCTTAACCGAAACCTACAAATACTTGGGCATGCCGGAGGTGTTAGGTATCAGTGAGGCTGACATGAAGCAATCGTTAAAGGAGCGCTTCTATGGCCGCCTGAAAAAAGTACTTAAAAGTCTTTTGTCAGGCGGAAATAAGGTGCGTGCCTTTAACGGTTGGGTCATGTCGGTCTTGACATACTCCTTCGGCATACTCAAGTGTACTCAGACCGAACTTGACGCCCTGGATAGGAGCGTCCGTACGCTGCTGACTGCATATCGAATGCATCACCCACGCTCATCGGTAATGAGACTGTAAGTCCCGCAGAAGTGTGGGGGTTGAGGCTTTTTAAATGCTAAGACCCTCCACAACCGCGAGATATTCTGTCTCAGGGAGTACTTCTCCCAAGCCGACGTGGGGATGCATCGAGATATAGTAGCAGTGGACAAAGGACTCACCCCGCTCTCCTTGGCTAAAGAGAACTGGCGCAAGACTGTAGTACTGGATACCAATGGCCGCAAGGATGTATGGCGGAGCAATGAGCTTCACGGATGATTTTACCGGGCCCTTCATGGGCCCGATGTAGATTTCCTAGCGTCCGTGGCCTGGCTACGATTCGGTGACCTCTTCGGGGAAACCGAAGGTTTTGTTTGTGCAATTAGGGACGAAGTTATGATGACGAATAATTATAGAAAATATATTGTGAAGGACGGTACGGTTGACATCTGTCGGGCATGCCACTGTCCCGGTGAATCTTTCCGACATATTATCTCTGGTTGTTCTCGTCTTGCTAACGGTGAGTATTTGCACAGGCACAACCTCGTGGCTAGGATTATCCACCAGCAACTTGCTCTAAGATACAACCTTGTGGACGCAGAAGTACCATACTACAAGTATGTGCCCGACCCAGTTCTCGAGCATGGTCATGCCACATTGTACTGGGATCGATCTATCATCACTGACAGGACTATTATAGTCAATAAGCCTGATGTAGTGGTGAGAGATCGATCAGAGCGCCTCGCAATGATTGTTGATATCCCGGTTCCGCATGAAGAGAATCTTGTGAAATCCGAAAATGATAAAAAAATCAAATATCTTGATTTGGCACACGATTTTGTTTACATGTGGGAGATTGACTCAGCAGTCATTGTAGCTATAGTCGTTACAGCCAATGGCTTAATAGCCAAGAGCCTCGACCAACATCTTATGAGGCTCTCGTTAGGCAGCTGAATCAAGGGTTTGATTCAGAAAGCGGTACTTCTTTTTCAAAGTTTAAAACATGTAATCAAATAATAGAATTGCTGGTTAGAAATAAATGTAAGTGATTGCGCGTTTCCTTTAGAGTCACCGCAGACCACAGACGTTCTATCCGCCGATAGTTTGGTCGGGTTGGGCTACTACCGCACACACTTTTTTTTTCGGGATTTTTGTCCTCATGGATATCCTCCGCCCTGCGGTGGGCGGAGGGGTCTGTCAGACTCTTACTGACTAAAACCACCATCTCACACCTGCGCCGGGGGTCACGGGAACTAACGATACTTCCGCAACCCCCGGCTGGTGCCGGCCCGCCACTGCCTGGGCCTCCTCGGGTTAGCGGGGGGAGTGAGGTGTTAGACTCCCCCCGCGCCGTCTAAGAGGGGCGCGCTTGGAACACTTCGCGCCGCCGCCTCGGGTCCTGATGTGTGGGAGGCGACAGACTTCCCCAAGTCCGTCGCCCCTGGACCCATTTAGGGGGGCTGGAAGAAGGCGTTGTCCGCCCTCCGCCGACGCCAGGTGCGTCTGCTGCGGGCCGGGTGAGTGGAGGTGATCTCCCTCACCCTTTCCGCATCCTCCTTCTGCGACATGACCGTGTCGCAGAAGGACACCACCGCGTCCCAGGACTCCTCGCTGTCGACCATGGACTCGACCATGGCCGACAGCGACAGGTCACCGCCTACTCCTGAGATGAGAGCACGGCGCGGCTCCTCCCAAGCGGCACACTCTGCCAGCGTGTGCCACGCCGTATCCTCCCGGCAATCGCCGCAGTGGTAACACCGGGCGTCCGGCTTCCTGTTTATGCGACACGGGTACTTCCCGAAGTAACCGTGCCCCGAGAACACCTGCGTCGCCCGAAACGACAGGGAGCCGTGCCTCCTCCCGAGCCAGCGCCGCGCCGCTCGCACCGGCCGGATCGCCCCGACGGTGGCGAGGCCGGCGGTAGGGCGTGGGCGCCTGTCCCGCCACTCCGCCACCAGGGCCTCGTGCAGCTGCGACCGACGCAGCTCCAAGTGTCGCTGCATCGGCCGCTCGCCCCGCGTCCTCGCTTCTTCGCGCCACCGATAAAGTTACGCGAGTACTAACGCTTCGAGGCCCCAAAGTGGAGATCCGGCCAGTACGCAAGCCGCCTCGTAGGAGATCGTGCGATATCCCCTGATGACTCTGACGGCCAGCGCTCTCTGCAGCTTTCGCAGAACAGCGATGCTGCCGGCCGTCAGGTCAGCTGCCCAGATCGGGGCCCCGTACAGGGCCATCGATCGCACGATCGTAGAGCCGCCTGCAGGCGAGGCTCGGGCCCCCCAGATTAGGAAGCAGCGTTGACAGCGCCCCGGCCGCGCCCAACAGCTTGGGACAATCGCGCACACTAGGCCAACTATCTTCTTCCATTCCTCTTCTTCCTATCTTTAATTATTTTAATTGGTCTGTGATCGTTTAAATTAAAGTTAAATAAATAAACTAAACAGTCGGGTGGCGCATACCAGATACCAGTTGAGTTTGAAGGCAATCGTGTAGGCCATCGAACTTTTTTATCGGCCGATACTGAATCGTTATAGTCTGCGCACTTGCAAACATCTTCATACTCGTTATAAAACCGACCAAACTATCGGCCGATAGAAAGTCTGTGGTCTGCGGGGGCTCTTATCTGTGATAAACAGCCAGTAATTAGACATGTTGATATGTTTGTGTCTTTTTACCCGACAGCGCGACAGCAAAGACAGGGTTATTATGTTTTTCACGCATATCTATGTATCTAAGTATCTATACCCTCGAAGCATCCCAACGGCTGGATGGATTTTAATGTATGAGGTATCTATCGATTCGTCTAAGTCGTGGGATGGTTATAGGCTAGGTTTAGTTTTTATAAAAACAAAATGGCGTCCGAGGTAAAAGAAAAGGTAGAAAAAAAAAACTTTAAAAAAGTAAAAACCGACTTCAAAAAAAACTAAACGGAGTAAAATAATTATCATTTAATAAAACTACCAGTTTCAGAAGTCGGTGCATTCAATTTGTTTCAGCGTAGAACACCGACTTCTGAAACTGGTAGTTTTATTAAATGATAATTATTTTACTCCGTTTAGTTTTTTTTGAAGTCGCTTTTTACTTTTTTAAATTTTTTTTTTTTATTCTTTTTAGTGCCACAAATTACAATTACAATAGTGTACAAATTCTCGGACCAGCACTACAACTAGAACGTCGTCTACATACGATTTTCGTATTTTTTTTTTGTTTTTGTTGATTTTTTCAAAAAGTGCTGAATCCATTTCAATAAAATTTATATGGGACCACCTCTGAAATAAGGCCTACTAAAAAAAAAAGAATCATCAAAATCCATTCATAATTGGCGAAGATATCGCGTAACAAACATACAAAAAAAAAAAAAAACAAAAAAAAACATTCAGACGAATTGAGAACCTCCTGCTTTTTGAAGTCGGTTAAAAATAAATAATAAAACGTACCATAACTTGTGGGGTATCGCTGAATAGATCTTTTAAAATTAACATGATGTTTCCTTGACCATTTTACAGCCATAAGCTCCGTTTAAGAATTTGTGTAATTCTGACCTGAAAGTTGTGTAGGATCTACATTGCGGATTAGAGCGATTGATGGTAGGTATATTGTACGTGGTGTCTGTAGATAGATTTATTTAGGCCTCATTACAGCGGTGGGTAATTCAATTAAAATAGTTACAATACATTAATAAAATAAAAGTAAAAAGAAGTACATATAAAAAAATTAAATTAAAAAAATCTAAAAACCCGCCTGCATAAAAAGCGAATACTTACAATGTCAGTTCAGTACTCGAGCGACGAGATTGTTATTATTATTAGGTGTAGTTGCGTGCGTCGCCGTAGGTAATATAGAAATTCGATGTACTATAACGGTACCGAAATAAATATGGGTTAAATAACGGTATAAAAGGAAAGGGTAGAGAAAATGGTATCGGAAATTTGGGCTGGTTAAATACCGAAATTTAACAACAGTTTTCAGTCCCTGCTCGCGACGCCGCCGCCCGCGCGACTGCGCGTTCGGCACGGCGCAGGCACGTGTAAAGAACTACTTGTAGGGTTGTCACTTTATTAGTGTCGCACGATAATAAAGCATTACATTTTTCACGAGTCGAGATTTATCACTGAACAAACTTACACAGGGTCTGGTATTCATCAGCCACATTTCTTTGAAGCCATAATTCGTGAACCCAAAGGCTTTAATTTTTTTGTTTAGGTAATTTCTTCTTCCTCGTTGCCTCGTTGGTCTAGCGGTCGCAACCGCGACAGACAGCTTGTATCATAAACACCGGCCATAGGATGCACCAGTCCGCGATCGTACCTTGAGAAGCATCCTTGGAAGCCGCGCGTGAAGGCGCTTGAAATCGCGCAGAGGCTCTTGGAGTCGCGTAAAGGCTCGTCACTCGCCGGGCGCCGCTCAATGTGGCTTCCGGCCAGTAAACTGCTCTTCGCCACCATTCCGTCGGTGTGCGCTAACCCTAACTTGAACGCTTCATTCATTCGTAATCATAAATACAAAACAACCTAATTAAAACTGCTTTCTGATCTTTTTAATGATAGAAAAACTTTTTATTTCCTTAACATTACGCGTGTCATCCGTCTATTTGTTTGTTCGTTTTTTTTAGATTTATAGGTTAAGATGTCATGTCCATATCAAAATCATTTTAATGTACTTGAGGAACAAAAAGATATATTTAAATTAAAAAAGGTGATTAAATTATGGAGAACTGACTTTTGTTACATTATTTAAATTTCTTAAGTCTTCCGTAACTTGATATTACATGTTCAAATAGGGTGAGTACAAGTAAACAGTCTGAAAAGTAATGAGAAAGATAAAATTCGGAGTAAAAAAACAATAACATGTCGTTATAATAGAGTCGGAGCGGGACAGAAAACGGATAGATGAAAAAAATACATGTCGTAACCATTTTCGCAAGCGGGCTTTACGGGAATTATCAGCTGTCTTCTAAGTGCGTTTCAAACCGCGGATTCGGACTATTCGGTATTCCAATCTATCTTAAAATACTAAAGAAATAATATGACTACCTTTCCGCTCCTTCGTAAACTGCTGAAGAACTTCTTTTTTACTCCGATTCGTTCTCTTTTTTGCAATATCATAACGAATGAAACACATTTTTATTTTCAAAAGATCTTTGTTTTCAGACTGTTTAAATTGTTCACTCAGCAAACATGCATGAAATGGGGAAATACTTTCACGTCTACGTCCCTGTGAGATTATATTAGTTATTTTTTTGTATTGTTTATTTTTGTAGTAATATAATCTGCTTTGTTTAATCAACTCGGCCTATCGCAGTCTATTGCAACGCTCAATGCTCTCCCGCAATGTATTGATATTGATAAAATTCATTTGATCAAAAACTGAAGTGAGACGTAAAGTCTCATTTCAAATCATAGCCAAGATTTAAAAAGTAGTTTCTATAAATTATTAATTATTTTGTTACATATCTTAATTGATATTTTCTGTTTTTCTTTTATAGCAAGATGAAAATAGATCGACGTTCCGCAATGTGTTTGGCAAACTACGAACGCTACTACCTTTCCTGTGGCCACGAAAGAGCCCACTCCTGCAATTCTATGTATTTATATGCGTCATCGCCCTCCTGGCCGGAAGAGCTGTTAACCTGTTCGTGCCTATTTATAGCAAAAAGATAGGTAAGCCATAATTTTGTAAAGGAAAAACGTAGATATTCAAAGTTATGCAAAATGTCTTATGGATCCAATGTTAAACGAGGCCTTGTATATGTTTAAAGCTGTTATTTCGGGTCTCGAGCTTCGGGACAAGGATAATTCAGGACCCGTGATAATAAAACTTGAATTATTTGAACTATTTAAACTGTAATAACAATAAGGCGGTTCCCTACGGTGACGCAAGTCGTATCAACACGCGTCAGGACGATTTTAGCATCGCACTGAATTGTATAGAGTCGCACAGACACTGACGCATTGACACACGTCACTGTAGTACGCACACGGTTGTTGTCGCTCCGACATGCAACGCCGTGGGGGAACCGCCTAAGGGATTGGTTACAGCAGTATTTTTTAGTAGCAAACAAGATGATGCTGGTGTTAGTCTCTTGATATATTTCCTTACTCACTTTTATGACACATTTTTTTTCTCCGGAATCCAACAAACAATACCGAACACGCTTCTACATTAAACAACCTTTCTTACAGTGGACAGCATTTCCATCCCACCTTACTACTTCCGATGGGATCTGGTGGTGATCTACGTGTTCTTCAAGTTCCTCCAGGGCGGAGGTACCGGTGGAATGGGATTCCTCAACAATCTGCGGTCATTCTTGTGGATCAAAGTGCAGCAGTATACTACGAGGGAATTGCAGGTGTTTATTTGTCTAGATTAAAGATTTTTAGCTCTTAATTGCTGTAAGTAGTGGTAGTAGACATCTACAATACGGCCGACGTATCTTGGCGAGTCTGAAGTTAGCTGATTAGCTGCGCAGTAGACAATTTCGTTTCTAAAAGATTCATTGCGCAGCCAAACAACTGACTTCAGAGTCGCCAAGTGCGTCGGCCGTATTGTACAAGGTTATTATGACGTATTTGCAATTGGCGACTGCCGCGCTTATCAATACGATAATCGAAAAATCGTCATTCTCGTCGTATGACGTGACGTTGGCAATTATTTAAAAACGATGTATTATTGCTTTGTTTTTCCAGTTATTATGCAGTTTTTAACTCTGCTGTTTGGATAGAGAATTCAATCTATCTTTTTTGCACCAATCAATATATGCGCCGGTGTTGCAATATAAGCGCCGAAATGTCTTTTTCCTTTTGAATGGGATTTGATGGAGAAATAAGTTTGTGCATTCTCCTATACTTACTACTCCATGTTTATTGTTTTATCAAGTCCATTATGATAGCTTAAATTCATTCTCTGATCACTTCGAGATCTGATTTTCATTATTGAATCACTAAATAATGCGGCGATGTATAGCGTAACCTAGAGGTTTTATCACGGAATGTCATACCAATATCGGGTATCGCTTTGAGGCAAATGATCGAATAATCGTGACTAGCCTTATTGCATAATATCATACCACACTGTTAAACTATTGTCTGTTTCAGTTAGAACTATTCAAGCACCTTCATGACTTGCCCTTACGGTGGCACTTGTCGCGGAAGACGGGCGAGGTCCTACGAGTCATGGACCGAGGAACCGACTCCATAGACAATCTGCTCTCGTACATCCTCTTCTCAATCACACCGACACTCATCGATATCATCGTAGCTGTTGTCTATTTTGTAACGCAGTTCAATGTGTGGTTCGGTCTCATCGTATTTTCTACTATGGTGCTTTATATCCGTGAGTATTTTTTTATATTATTCACCTTATTCGACTGCGCGACGGCAAAGACAGAGGTTATGTTTTTTCCTTGAGTTTATCGCAAATACGGATGCCAGGAAATAGCGATACAATCTAAAGTTAACTGTATTTTATATAACAATAAGTTGGCAGTAGTATATTGCGATTGTTTTATCGCTGTACATGTTTTTAGAAATAATACTTACTTAAAATATTGATTAATCAGACTATCATATCGAACAACAGCTGGTATCGCGTGACGATAATTAGTACGTAAAATTATATGTATTCGTATTTTTCACTGTATCTGAACTTTTGTTGTTTGTGTACCTATTATTGATTTCTAGTCTGCAGCCAATTATTTATTCATCGCGTGTTTAATAAGAATATATCGTCCAATCTAGTAAGATTATTAGTGGATCGTAATTGATATTATTATCTTTTTAGATTGTTTTGTGTTTGTCATAATTTTGTAGATTATCATAATAATGCAAGAACATCATAGTCTTTTCTCAACTATGTAAGGGTCAGCTTTGAATAGCAATAATTTACAGAACGACTACCATCTGGCCTTCATAACTAAATACCTGGGCGATACTGATTTTTCAATGATGTACTGGTTGTCTGAATTTCGGGCTTTTGACTTCCCGTAACAACTGATGGCACGCAGCGGCCGAGCGATTGTTTTTTTCGATACGGGTCGCGAGTTCAATTCTCGCACGTAACAAATATTCTGAGCGTTTACGTGTCGTATAGGTCTGTAAATGCACCTACGACACAGGAGAAATCTTAGTGCGAGGCACCATTTTTTAGAACGACTAGATTCGTTTTTTTTTTGTAAAAAACTTTCCCACTCTAGGATTTCTCTTGTATCGTGGATGCGCTTGCAGACACAAATCTCACATACACAAACGCCCAGACCCGAAACAACCATCTGTAGGCCATACAAATTTTTGTTCCGTGTGGGAATCGAACCCACGACCCGTAGCGCAGAAGCCAATCGCTTAGCCACTGCACCAAACGTGTCGTCAAAAGTTAGTTGTCGAATTGTGTCGAATGATTTGGTAAGATATCTCTTTTTGGAACGAGATAACAAACCGAAACGGTCGACAACTGATTATCGAAAAGGTTCTGAATCGGGGGGCTGATGTATTTGTTCTTTTCAAAATCGGGACCGTCAACTTATCGCACTTTCTGACTTACGAATTTATAACATAATATCACGCCTGCGTGCAGAGGTGTATAATACACCCTCATTTCGCCGTTATGTTTAAGTCCCATGTAATAGGGGGCGGTCCACTGCTGCCTATGTCCAGCAATGGACGTCTTTCGGCTAAATGATGATGATGATGAAGAATAGGGAGCGAGCTTATTGCCTATAAATATAATATGTATTAATAGTTAAGATTGCTATTACAATAACCATTCAAACTTCACAGTTGCGACGGTAGCCGTGACGGAATGGCGCACCAAGTTCCAAAGGCGTATGAACCTCGCTGACAACGAGCAAAAGGCACGCTCTGTAGACTCTCTCCTTAACTACGAGACAGTCAAGTATTACGGCGCTGAAGCGTACGAGGTTGTGTCTTACAGAGAGGCTATCGTTAATTATCAGGTAAGAAAAAGTTCCAAAATAATCTATGTGTAGCAGTGGCGAAGGCTCCATACAATTCGATTCCTATCGGCTTCCCTTTCGAAACGAGTAGTTACTGGAATTAACGCATCACACTTGAGCAAGGTAAGCATTTTTTGGTTCGGCTTCCCTTTTAAGAAAATTCACCCTTCGCCACTGATGTGTAGTTACATGTCGAGTATGATAGTAATAGGGTTGAATGTTTTCAGACGGAGGAGTTCAAATCTCTGTTAACACTGAATATGCTGAATACGGTACAAAATATTATCATTTGCAGTGGTAAGTAGTCTACTATATTTATAACAAAAAAAATATAAAATAATCTGTTGGGGAAAATATCATAATCACACAATGTTATAGAAACACTTGGACCAAGGGTACAAATTTGACGAAAAAAGTGTCCTGAGTACTTGAGCACATACAAGGCACACCGCTATATGAACTTAGGAATACAAACAAACGAATTTAAATCCTGTGTCGTCATCACAATGCCTAATTTAGCTTTTCACCATACGAAGAATCGACTGCACCCATTGACGTAAATTAAACTTCTTTTCTTCTTATTTTTCGCGTTTTAGTCACATTCGGTTCGGACATTTTTGACTGCTGACCCGAGGTACTTGTGTTTCTACGTTAATATAATCATAGCAAACTCGTAATTTGATTCCGTTGCCAGTGGCGGATCGATGGAGGTCACGTGGGTCATGACTGAGCTGTCATCCACGACCAGGACCCAAACCAAAAGACCAAAAGTAAAAGAAACAGGTGGTTGCCTCCCCTGACCTAAGGGCTGGATCCGCCACAGCAATATATTTCTATTTCCACGGGATATTATTTTGTATCCATTCTTTAACGTAGCAAAGACCGTATGGCATGATAACCAAAATTCTTATTTTTCCTTGTTCAGCATCCGCTTTCCTTAAAAAAACGATTTTATTAGCATTCATGGCCAGTTAATTCGTTGTTTGTTCACGATTTTTTTAGTAAGTTGTTTCTTTCTGACAGCCTGTAGGTGCGTAGTGTGATGTTACACCTCACCTGATAAATTCCAAGTTGCTTCTGGCGACACTTTACTAAATGCTTTTTAGCAGACCCGAATTCGAGCTAACAACGTCTGTTAAACCTTTATGATATTGGCAGAATGACATTTTTGATAGTCATAATCCGTTTCCTACGTGGAATCCTTCTTTTAAACACACTTCAATACAATATTTTTGTCGTTAGGTCTAATGGCGGGTTCCCTCCTCTGTGTATCCATGGTGGTTAACACAAACGAGCTGACAGTCGGTGACTACGTGCTGTTTGCGTCATACATCGTCCAGTTGTACGTGCCGTTGAACTGGTTCGGCACTTATTATAGGTATGTTAACAATATATTGGTAGGGATCTTCTAATCTTATGACGCGCCATTCTACCGCATTAACGCTCAGATGCAATATATAAAGTCGCAATATTGTGGTCGAGGGGCATGTCATTCTACAGTACGCGTAAAATGAGTTTGCCTCTCTGAAACCAGGCTTTGAGCGTTCTGTTTCTCACTTCAGAGAGGCAAAGTTATTTAGTACTCATAAAATAACTCTGCCGCTCTGAAACCAGGCTTTGAGCGTTCTGTTTCTCACTTCAGAGAGGCAAAGTTATTTAGTACTCGTAAAATAACTCTGCCGCTCTGAAACCAGGCTTTGAGCGTTCTGTTCCTCACTTCAGAGAGGCAAAGTTATTTAGTACTCGTAAAATAACTCTGCCGCTCTGAAACCAGGCTTTGAGCGTTCTGTTCCTCACTTCAGAGAGGCAAAGTTATTTAGTACTCCTAAAATAACTCTGCCGCTCTGAAACCAGGCTTTGAGCGTTCTGTTTCTCACTTCAGAGAGCCAAAGTTATTTAGTACTCGTAAAATAACTCTGCCGCTCTGAAACCAGGCTTTGAGCGTTCTGTTCCTCACTTCAGAGAGGCAAAGTTATTTAGTACTCCTAAAATAACTCTGCCGCTCTGAAACCAGGCTTTGAGCGTTCTGTTTCTCACTTCAGAGAGCCAAGTTATTTAGTACTCGTAAAATAACTCTGCCGCTCTGAAACCAGGCTTTGAGCGTTCTGTTCCTCACTTCAGAGAGGCAAAGTTATTTAGTACTCCTAAAATAACTCTGCCGCTCTGAAACCAGGCTTTGAGCGTTCTGTTTCTCACTTCAGAGAGCCAAAGTTATTTAGTACTCGTAAAATAACTCTGCCGCTCTGAAACCAGGCTTTGAGCGTTCTGTTCCTCACTTCAGAGAGGCAAAGTTATTTAGTACTCCTAAAATAACTCTGCCGCTCTGAAACCAGGCTTTGAGCGTTCTGTTTCTCACTTCAGAGAGCCAAGTTATTTAGTACTCGTAAAATAACTCTGCCGCTCTGAAACCAGGCTTTGAGCGTTCTGTTCCTCACTTCAGAGAGGCAAAGTTATTTAGTACTCGTAAAATAACTCTGCCGCTCTGAAACCAGGCTTTGAGCGTTCTGTTTCTCACTTCAGAGAGCCAAAGTTATTTAGTACTCGTAAAATAACTCTGCCGCTCTGAAACCAGGCTTTGAGCATTCTGTTCCTCACTTCAGAGAGGCAAAGTTATTTAGTTCTCGTAAAATAACTTTGCCGCTCTGAAAACAGGCTTTAAGCGTTCTGTTACTCACTTCAGAGTTTTATTTCACGCGTACTGTACTTCCTACAGTCCGATTAGTTGTTCTTAAAATAGGATCTTTTGTAACTCAGTACTTGTGATGTCATACTGTACGCAATGAATGAAACGCATTCGCAACAACAAACAATGAAGCGCTATTCTCATTTTTGAAAGGGCTTATTTTTATAATAACATTTGGGAGTATTAAAATTTTGAAGTGTAGTGTGTTAAAGTAAATCTCTGTATAGTTGTAAGAATTCTAAGTACATCCAGTTGGATGGCAGTTGGATGGAAGTAGGAACATTTTAATATTGTGAATATCTCATTGATAGCTATTAATTAGACCGTCCTTCGTATAACAAAGCTAGCGACAAAACCAAAACAAAATTATTTCGTCCATGACTTTCTTTTATTCAAAGTTACCTACTTAATATTTTTCGCAGAGTTATCCGATTCATTTATATTATCTTACGCATATTTATGATTTGACAATCTCCTCTATTTATCGCAATTATAAACAAGACTGGCTATCCGGACGTGAGCGATATGATTGATAATAGGTGCAACGGTGTTGCAATGTAATCCATGTATGTATTAGCTGTACCTCGTTGATAACCCATCAACTGGTGACATGGCAACTGATTTTTCTGCGTAGACGTTTATCCATCGGTATGAGTGCAAGATAATCGATAGCTATACATTCTATAAGGATTCTGTTAAACTCTAGGCTGTGAGTACACAAAACCACAAAAGTGTGTTTGTACGTTCACATTTTGTTATTAGATGTGCAGGTACGAAATTACTTAAGAATGAAGGAAAAGATATAAGTATTATACTACCCAATACAACTTTTTAGGGCCATCCAAAAGAACTTCGTGGACATGGAGAACATGTTCGACCTAATGCGAGTGGACTCCGACGTACGTGACGCCATAGGAGCTCCCGACCTATTAGTGAGGCGCGGCGCCGTCGAGTTCAAGCATGTGTCGTTCGGATACGGGCCGGAGCGACTAGTGCTGAACAACATCAGCTTTAAAGTGCCGCCTGGCAGTACTGTGGCCCTGGTAAGTTGTAGTATAGAAAATATTATGTATGTAAATACGATGTAGGATATCTTGCGTCGCGTTCATGCATGTGTCGTTCGGTTATGGATCCGAGCGACTCGTGTTGAACAACTTTTTTATGTAATTGGTTAGCAAACAAACTGAAGACCTATCTGATGGAAACTGGTATGGTGGTAGTACTTCCCCGGGCAAACTCCTTCACAGGAAGTTCATCAGCTACTTGGCCTTTGCAAGTTCTTATATAGAGCATTTAGGGGGTTTTGCATTATAAATAGAAGGTTTCCGGACCTCTTCCTTACTTTTAGATGTAGCGACGAACTAAACGTTGTCAAACGCCCGCCATCTTGGGGATATAGTTGACTTGTAGCTTAAACCAGCTGATATGAGATTCGGTGGTATTGGACATAATATCATTTTGTGCGGAGCTGAATAGATACTATCGAAGAAAATAAAAACAAAAACAAAAATACAATTCAGGTACTGGTATACCATACCAGCGTATCCTAAACATTAGACAATGTGTTAGATTTCTTCTGAGTAAATATGTTGTCAAACCATAAAGTATAGGCATTATCTCTTTTTGGGAGGACCTTGTTCCTAGCACTGAGATGCGTTAGCTAAGCAGCTGTAAGGCAGTCGTCCCACCGCCGGCGAGGAAGCGATTAACCATCGGCTATTTTCTCGCTCAAGTAACGTACAATAGATATACATTCCGTGTAAACAAAAGAGATGCATATATTAATAGTCGATCGCTGACTGTTCACACTGCCGGCGAGGACTCGCTCCATTAGTTTGTCGCTGAGCGAAAAGAGCTATCAAAGATAATACTCGTTTAGCGATACTTGTTTAGCGATGCTCGCTTGGCGGTCAGAACTCACGCCGAGAGACCAACCAGCGGTCATTTGCGAGTGGTGCGAGTACTCGCCCATCGCACTCGCACACTCGCTTATAGCCCAGCGACAAAACTATCGGAACTACACACTCGCTTCTTGCTGCTCGCCATCTCGTTTCTACTTTCTAGCTCTACTCGCTGCTCGCTCATCGTTCGCGGTGAGACAAGTGCCTAACACTATAGAATCTTCTTACATACAAAATGATATTATTACATAGGTTGGTCCCAGTGGCGCAGGCAAGTCAACAATCATGCGGTTATTATTCCGGTTCTACGATGTGAACGAAGGTGCAGTGTTGGTCGACGGACAGGACGTCAGGACGGTGACGCAAGCATCGTTGCGCGCCAACATTGGTGTGGTGCCGCAGGATACGGTGCTGTTCAATAATACTGTAAGGTAAGCGAAGACCAGGGACCTCATTTGATTCTCGGTATTACTAATATAATCAAAATTAAATTTTGTTTAGCAAAACAATGAATAGATACCGAATTGTGTTAATGAACGTTAGACACAATCGTTTAATTTAATTTTTATAGAAATGTTCAAATTATAACAATGAAATTATCACCTCTTTTTGAGTCGGGGCTTAAAGTTAACTTTTTTTTAAATTGTGAATTTTGTCCATTTAAACCGTAACATGTCGTGAACACTGGCTTTAAAAAAAACGCTTAAGCTAGTCAACGATCAAACGTGCAATGTGTGTCTCAGATTGTAAAAAATGGGTGTCCAGCTCAGCATAATGCCATGTTACCATAACTAACACTGATATTCTGTTTTTAATGTGTCTCGGTTGGAACTCTTATATCTCTTTAGACACTGTCTTGCTAAATAGGCGTTAGAAACTTGGGAAAGTGTTTTAATTAAAAAAAAATAGTGGTAAGACTATAAGTTTATTAATTATTGTAAACAAAATAGTTATAAAAACAAGACTGTACTAGTTTATTAATTATTGTATTGTACTTTTGTATTGTTAGCCCACGTACATAATCATAAGAATAATAGATACCAATAGAAATAATAATTATAAATTAAACATTCAAGAAAAAAATACTTAAAGATCCCTCCTCCCTCGCCTGCTTCTAAAGGTGGGTTCACATTTGTGACATTTCAACGCACAATACCACGTGACAGTGGCACAATACCCCGTGACATCGGCACAGTACTTGCTACCCTTAATGTGGACGAGGCTTGTGACATTGCCTGTGATATTTTACCGCACTTTGTGAAATTACAACGGCCCGTACCCCATGACCCGTGTTCCAATATTATAATATTCCATCACGCGGTGGGCTTTTTATCCGACCATCAAAGTAGGATATTACTATGGATACGGCAACGAGCCAGTCAAGACATTTCCCGCAAGGTCGATTTCGGAATCCAAGCTGGCGGCGGTTAATTCGGCATGGGTGTTAAAAATCCATGGTTTTCGGGTGTGCTGATGCTATACATCATGATCGGTTAAAACCGAAACTTTTTCAACTATGACTCTGTTTCAGATATAATATTCAATATGGAAAATTGACTGCTCCGGCGGCTGATATAATATCGGCTGCAAAGAACGCTGACATACACGACAGGATCCTCACATTCCCAGATGCATATGACACACAGGTAAGTTTAACCATTTTTATTATAGCTATGTTGTGAATGTTCAAGTGAGTTCCTCTGCCCATTTGTTATGTTAGTGTCGTAAATTTTATGAATTTTGTTCTCTTAACCTTACCTTCCTTATTCGAGTTGCTCTAATAACATAAAACTGCTATGGATAAGTATAGTGCGTTCAGAAGGATTTCTTACAAAATTTGGCAGCTCCTTACAGAGAACTGGATTCGTTAACGCTGCAGAATATACGATTAAAAATGTTAATTAAGGATGCCAGAAAGCATAGGTAAAAAGCCAAATAAGGATATGCGGACGGCCCACACACACACAAAGCGTACCTTTATTTGCAAGTTAGGTCAATCCAAATCTTTGTAACCGTGGAGGTATCTATTTTTACACATTGGCTATGGTTTACCTAACGACCTCTGGGCGTCTAATCTTTTGCTGCTCCTTGGTTGTTTTAAGTCTAAAAACAAAAAATAAAAACTAGGATACATTCTGTTTTGCGTATTATCGGCAGAAACATCGAAAGGTACACGCAAAATATTTTCAACACAGTTACCAGTTTCTACTCACTCATTAACCGCCATTTTCAATATCCTATCTATCAGCGGTTTTCCTTACTACAGATAGTAATTTGACATTACTTCTATGGAGCTTATGTCAAATTTCTATCTCTAGTAAGCGAAACCGCCGATAGATAGGTTATTGAAAATAGCCGTTAGGAGACTTGATTACACTTATCGCCAAACAATACAACTACGTCTTGCTGCCGAATAAAGGATGATTTGAGCAGAGTCAACCGAACAACAAAAAACACGACTCGGCTACTAGTCCATCACTACATAGTATAAAACAAACTCATGTATGCTTAGATCTTTACAACTACGCAACGGATTTCGATCGTTTTTTTTTTTAATAGATCTGTTGATTCAAGAGGAAGGTTTATATCATTTTCATTTGCCTAGCCTTTTCCCAACTATGTTGGGGTCGGCTTCCAGTCGAAACGGATGCAGCTGAATATCAGTATTTTACATGGAGCGACTGCCTATCAGACCTCCACAACCCAGTAACTGGGTAATACGATACTCTTGGTAAGACTGGTTGTCAGACTTTCTGGCTTCTGACCAACAGTAACGACTGTCAAAGATCTACAAATGACAGCCGGGACCAACGGCTTTACGTGCTTTCCGAGGCACGGAGGAAACTCGCTATGGTAAATGGTCACCCATCCACAGACCAACCTCGGCAAGCATGGCTTAACCCGGAAAATCGGCCTATGCGGCTGTAATTATTTAGCCACGAACTCCTCTATATGTGTATATTAAAACTACGCAACGGATTTTGATCGTTTTTTTTAAAATAGATATAAGTGATTCAAGAGGAAGGTTTATATGTATAATACATTGCACCAGTGCGAAGCCAGGGCGGGTCGCTAGTATAGAATAAAGTAGCGCCTCGTAGTAGTGTACCTCGGCTCGGACCTGGCATAGTCTAGCATAAATCATCCTTTAACGGCGCCGCCCGACAAGAATTTATACTAAAGATACTCATCACTTCTGTTTTATTAATTTGCAGGTCGGAGAAAGAGGACTGCGTCTCAGTGGAGGCGAAAAACAAAGGATAGCGATCGCACGTACTATTCTCAAAGACCCGGCAATAGTGCTTCTAGACGAAGCTACGTCAGCTCTTGATACCAATACAGAAAGAAATATACAGGTAAATACACATTACCATCAGTAAACATAAGATTTAAACCCCCGAAGAAAAGATTTTTCTGCATCTAAATATCAAATAATTGCATTGGTGTTAAAAAATCAACTCTAATAATTTTGTGGGGTTACTCGGTGTCGAAAATTGAACAACTTTCGTTCTACAACTTTTCGAATTTGGCCAATTTTTTATGTCTGTCCATTCAAATCAATTAAAATATTTTTTTGATTTGTATGGAAAGTTATATATTTTTTTCATTTGTATGAAAAGTTATAAAAAAATATGGTGATTTTTCTGTATCCATACAACTACATACATCAATAGGTCTTTCGAAAATATTTACTATTGAGGGATATCATAATAGTAGTTTATGAAACTGTTGCATAAATAAAACACGAGTTTAAGTATAACTGTCGTGAGACTCATTCATATTTAAGTATTATTATTTATGACTAGTTACGATTTACTCACATGCATTTTTCGGGATTGTCCGACTAGTTTCGGACCCAAACGAAGCCCTAAAAGCCATTACGCACTGTCGACTGGTCGCCGGAGGCTTGGTCGCCGGCGACTGTGGCTTTCTATAGTTTAAAAAGGTGTTTACGCACTTGGCCTTTAATTTTAGAGCCAATACGTACTGTCGACTGGTCGCAGGAGACTAGGGGGCGACTGGCGACCAAGTTCGTAAACACCTATTTAAACTACAGAAAGTCACAGTCGCCGTCAACCCAGTCTCCGGCGACCAGTCGACAGTACGTAATGGCTCTTAATCATGAGATGAACACGCGGCGAGGTCGTGAATCGAACTAGTCGGGCAATCCCGAAAATTGCACGTGAATAAACCGTAACTAATTATTATACACACAAGTGTAAGGTTCTAATGTGCGCTCCCGATGGGAGACCACAGTATGTGACGCTGCACGTAGGGTGGAAAGGTTATTGAGCAAAATGTATTGGGCTATATTACTGAAAGTGGTTTTATAACGGTTATCAGTATTGTTTTAATGATTACGCTCGGTAAACGAAAGTTTTTATAGGCTTATTATTTTCCAGGTGACTAATAACTTAAAAGGCGACTAAGTGTTTGCAACTAATAAAATGAGGCGAGGAGCTATAAATAATGACTTGGCGACTAATAATGTTAGCAGGGTGGTTAAGGGGAATCCCGACATGGATAGGTTAGGTTCGAAGGTTACTTTAAACCCTGCAGACAGAAATAGGAGCCCCGCTCAGCGGGGCTCCGTCGACTTAAGCTCCACCTAGTTTAAAAAGAAAAACCAAAAGATCACTGCCAATTTAAATTTAAACAAAGCTTACAACTAAAAATAAAGCTGCTACTTTATACTTAAAATGCTACTTCACTGTAGCTGCCAACCTATTATTTTTGCTACCCATTTTAATTACTTTTAAAACCCTAAATCAGATTAGTTTGTCGCCGCGTTAAATACATGCCGTTTTTATATAAGTCATCAATGATCCTGGTGTATGATCGCATTATTAATCATAATTTTTGATCATTATTATTTTTTTGTTTGCAGGCAGCATTGGGGCGTGTATGTGCAAATAGGACAACGATAATAATCGCCCATAGACTCTCTACAATCATACACGCAGATGAAATTCTCGTTTTGAAAGAAGGAGAAATCATCGAAAGAGGAAAGTAAGTAAATTTTGGATTATTTTATTTTTAATAGTTACTACGAAACGGTCTGGTGCGTAGTAATAAAAATTATTTCCATGTATGAAAAGATGCATCAATGTCGAAAGTTCAGAATACAGAAAGAAACAGAATCCGCCTTCAACAGTAATTGCAAGCCTTACGCTGTGTCCAAAATCAAAGCATGCGTCCCGCGCCCGTCTCACTTCCCACCCGCGTAATGTTGCTAGCTCAGACATTGTTTACCCGTTTTTGGGGAAAACGTTGAGTATTGGAGGTAAGATAATAATAAAATCAAAATTGTGCTTTTCTATATAGGCAATATTTTATATCTGAGTAGGTACAGTCAGCGTCAAATATATAGGGACGAACAGACTGTTCAAAATGATCCGAGCAAAACTACAGGGTGTTAACGAATTCATGTAATTCCTTCAAACCGCGTGATCTACTGGTGACACTGATTGATTCTGCATGGGATTTTTTCAGAATAAAAAAAAAAGTTTTCAAAAAATGAACCATGGTATTCTGTATCTGAGTAATTTTAGCGTCCCATGTTAACTGACTGCGTGGAGCAATATCGGGCTAGTCGTGCTCGTCAGCTGTGTTGCCGTGCCCTCATTAATTTATGCATGGCATCTAAATTTTCAATGAAATAAAAAAAAAATGTTTTTTTTTTTAAAAGACATGTTCCAAAAAAAATCCAGACTCGATTGGGACTAAATGGGTACCAGTAGTTTCATTATAATGCACAATTAACCCCACCGAAAGAGCAATACCGAAATCGATGGGGTCTATGAGCTATAGGCTGATAAAGTAATATATGAAAAAATCTTCACTAACAAGTGTTTTTTACCATTTTATACAATATCAATAATATATTAACGATAATAATGACGGGATTACTGTAGTATTGATTACTATTAACCATTTGGTATCCGATTACTATAAAAAACACAAAAAAAACTTTTTTCAAGGATTCGTATAAATAATATAACTACAAAGTGTAACATAAATAAGTGTACAACTTCTTAAGGGGTCACTGTACTCATCATTATGAACAACTTTTACTATGGGAGAAAAAGTGAAATCGCGAAAAAAAAAAACAGCTGTTCCCCACATTTTGACGAGTTAAGCGAACGTAAATGTAGGGAACAGCTGTTCTTTTTTCGCGATTTCACTTTTTCTCCCATAGTAAAAGTTGTTCATAGTGATGGGTACAGTGACCCCTTAAGAGGTTATACGTTATTTATGTTACACCTTGTAGTTATATTATTTATACGAATCCAGGTTTTTCGTTTTTTTTTTTAATAATCACTTACCAAATTGTTGATAGTTGATAGTAATAAATACTACAGTAATCCTGTCAGTATTATCGTTAATATAGTATTGATATTATATAAACTTTTAAAAAACACTTGTTAGTCAAGATTGTTTCATATATACTTTGTCAATCTTAAGCTCCTATACCCCATCGATTTCGGCATTGCCCTTTCGTTGGGGTAAATTGTGCATTACAATGAAACTACTGGTACCCATTTAGTCCCAATCGAGTCTAGGTTTTTGGTCGATACATTATGGACCATCTCCTTTTTAGTCAATCTAAATCCCGTGCGGGGTTAATCTATAGATTAATGGTATATCATTAATAGATTTTGTGGTTTGAAGGAATTACGCGAATTCGTTTACACCCTGTATAATTATGTCAATGAAACAAGGGGCGTTTCAGAATGAACGTAGGACAGGTCAACTGGCATTCTGACAAGAATCCCATTTAGATAAAGTTTAATTTCTTTAGCTGTTTAGGTAATGATGAACAGTCTGTTCGTCGCGATATACCAATTTGAGACTGTACCTGATAATCTCAAGAAATAGAGAAGGTCTGATAGGAATTTTAGATAAAAAACGTTTAATTTATTTAAGTAGGTAATAAAAAGAAGGGAAAATCAAAACTCTTATACTGACAACACTAACAATATGGATGCATCATTCCCTATGACAATTACAAACTGAACAATTTATTGATTAATTAAATAAGACGATATCTGAATGTGCTACTTAAACGTGAAATGTGATCCCATCCTGTTTTGTTTTTAGGCCCGCTGCATTTTTATAGGTTCGAACGACACAAAACGACATAATTTAATTTAATTTGACACCGGTAAATACATGTAGTCGTTATGACGTCCCCATAGTAACTGATCGACTGCGCGTAAAACTACTCCGATTAAGAGTAGTTTTTGATGCTTCAGTATTAGGCGTGATCACAGCTTCTGGGTCTTTCTGTATTCTGAGGTCGAAAGCATAAAGCAAAAGGGGTATGTAAGAGCCGTGACGTTTTTTATTGTCTAATTCCTCTCATGGAAATAAGGCGTGATATTAATGTATTGATTAGTATATTTATAACTTCACAAAACGAATTTAATTTCGTAGTTCGCTGTCATCACTAGGGTGGGCCCTTTTGTTTAGGGTTTGAGACTGGGTTAATTATTATAATAGCCCAGTCGCCAGGTAGTTTTACCTTGCAAAAGGTCCGTCACTCCTGAATTTTGGATATGTGGTATGTTTAGGTGTTCTTCTGAAAAATTCAAGTTTTCGACCTTGACGGCCTCGGCGCGCTCCGCCATCTTGGATTAAAGACTCCAAAAATGAGTTTTTGGATTTTACGCCAAAAATAGATCAGACCAATTTTGTAGACAAATAAATTCCCTACAGTTCCTGCCTTCAGTATTTTTTTCTATAGCTAATAGTTAACGATATGGTGCGCTTTAAAGTAGGCAAAAAACACAATATTCAAGCATTTTGATTTTTCATTCCTGACTCAAAAAGACAGGTGTTATACGTTTGAAGCTTATTATTAACCCACGACGCAAAAAGAAAGATGTTTTATAAGTTAAACCTATGTCTGTAAGTCTATCTGTATGGCTGTTTTTTTGTTTGTCTGTCTGTGGCAACGTAACACCGAAACGGATGTTTCGTTAAGATTTTTTGCTCGAAAGACAGACTTGCAGACATAGGTTTCAAACTTATAAAACATCTTTCTTGTTGTGTCGTGGGTCAAAAATAGGCTTCAAATGTATAACAAACACCTCTCATTGAGTCGGGAATGAAATTAAAAAATACTTGAAAATTGTGTTTCTTGCCTACTTTAAAGCGCAATATATCGTAAACTATTAGGTAAAGAAAATAATACTCAAGGCAAGAATTGTAGGGAATTTAATAGTCTACGAAATTGGTCTGATCTATTTTTGGCGCAAAAGCCATAGATAAGGAGTTATTTAATAAAAACTCATTTTTGGCGGAGCGCGCCGAGGTCACTCAAGGTCGAAAACTTGAAAAACACATATCGAAAATTCAGAAGTGAAACCTGAATACCTGAAACCTGGCTACTGGGCTATAAGCTAGTCTCCCATTCTCATTCTCTTTTCAAAGTACTTTTCCATCGCACCTTCCAGGCTTCAGTCTGTATATCCTATATGGTAAATCATGCTCGGGTCATCCATAATTCTGAAGAGTTCCCTCTCTATTTTTACCCAAAAAACTCAAACTCAAAGAACTCATCAACATCTTGCTAGGGTTCCGTAACTAACTGTATGTAAAACAGCTTTAACATATCCATCCATAATATGCATAGTTTACACGAGCTTAGTACTTGTAATTGGTGTAGTTTTCAGTAATCTGCTAAAGTAGTCTTTAACACGTTGGTGATAGTAAAAGGTACTAGTAGCAGGACATCCGCTCGGGATGCAACACCACCGCCTTATAGTGTTTGAAATTCTATTCAAACATTTGCCACTAAATATTTTCCGTGGCTGTTCACACGACTCTACAAGCAGCAAGAGCTTAGTTAAATTGTGACGGAAGTAGCTGCTCATCGCTTAGTAAATAGGATCGGTTTCTTGCTATTCACTAAATATTTTCCGTGGCTGTTCACACGACTCTGCAAGCGGCAAGAGCTTAGTTAAATTGTGGTGGGAGTAGCTGCTCGTCGCTTAGTAAATAGGATCGGTTTCTTGCTATTCACTAAATATTTTCCGTGGCTGTTCACACGACTCTGCAAGCGGCAAGAGCTTAGTTAAATTGTGGTGGGAGTAGCTGCTCGTCGCTTAGTAAATAAGATCGGTTTCTATTCACTATATTGCTTTCACGGTAAGTTGATTAATTTGGCAGATGTCAGTTCATGACATGAAAATAAATTGTAATGGCGCTTGTGTATGACAATTTAATTCAAAAAGTATTAAATCAATTTAAAATATTAATAAAGCCTTACCCAAAAGGTTGTTTTAAAATCAGAAACATAGAAACAATATACACACATCAAAAGTGTCTAGGGATCAACATATATTTTTGCAATAACTTTTCTCCTGATTGATATTAATTAAAATTTTCTTTAAGGATTCATCAAATAAAGTGTTTTCGTTGGTCACAGTAACGATAAACCAAGTCACCTTTGCATTAATAAAGAAATTTGCCATTTTCCTAATAAAGGGATTTTTGACATTTGAACCACTAACACAAAAGTTCGAAAAAAAGACTGAAATAACAGTTTTCTTTAAAATTTTATTGGGTAACTTAAACAATTAATAATCCGTGTTTCTACCGCGAACACTAACAACACAAGAACATCGGTTTGGCATACTCAAAATGAGTTCATCCAAATCACGCTGTGGAATGGCCGCCCATGTTCGTTGCAACAACAAAAAAAGGTCTTCTTGCGACTGGATACCCTCCATATTCGGCAGAGCTCTTCTCTGTAGCATATCCCATGCATGCTCAATCGGGTTCAAGTCTGGCGACTGAGCAGGCCAGGGCAGGACATTGATGTTAGCTGCGGCGAGAGTCTGTCTTACAACTCTTGCGGTGTGCGGTCGTGCATTATCATGCATTAACTGAAATAAGGGACCGATTTGCGCTTGTAGAGGAACGATGACGTCTGATACAATCGTCTCAGCATAAATTTGAGCGTTGAGGTTGCCTCTGATCCAAATCAACTCAGTTCTTCCGCCGATCCAAATACCCGCCCATACCATGATGGTTCCACCACTATAAGGATGGACTTCCTGGCAGGATTTTAATCGCTGTTGGCGTCCAGGGGTTCTCCAGTGTCGTATACGTCTTGTATCCGGTCTCATACCAAAACGAGACTCATCAGAAAAGCACACGAAACGCCATTGTTCTTCTGCCCAATTTCTGTGTCCAAGAGCCCATTGATATCGAATCCTACGATTGTGCATTGCTATAGGTGGTACCCGTAGCGGTCTTCGGGAATGAAGGTTCACTTCATGCAAGCGGTTTCTGACTGTTTGGTCGCTAATTAAGTTCCCTGAAGAGTGATGAAGCCTCACGGCTAACATCATGGCGGTTATTGTTGGAGCTCTTCGAGTTAAGATTTGAATGTATCGGTCTTGTCTCCGTGTGGTGCAGCGATACCGTCCTCCATGGCGCTCAGCCACGGTACCAGTGCTTCGGTAACGTGTCCAAAGTCGACTGATAACACTCTGACTTGTATTCAGAGCTAAAGCCACAGTACGTTGCCGGGAACCAGCTTCTATCATTCCCACGGCTCTGAGCATTTCTTCCCTGCTTAAATGACGTCGCCGCTCCATAATAACGTTGGTTTTAATCAGTAGTAGGGAAACAGTAGCACTAATAATGTCTTCAATGCGTTGTATGTTTTTATAGGGAAAATATTGACAGCTGATTTTCACCTTTTACTCGAATTTGATTCACAGTTCCTGATTCAAATTATGAAATGCACCAAAAAGGATCCATATAAATTTATAAAATCATAAAATATTGACAGCTGATTTTCACCTTTTACTCGAATTTGATTCACAGTTCCTGATTCAAATTATGAAATGCACCAAAAAGGATCCATATAAATTTATAAAATCATAAATTTATTACAAAGCCACATCTCAATCTCAAGAAATCCGCATAAAAATGCTTGATCCCTAGACACTTTTGATGTGTGTAGTTATATGTGTTTAACGCCATAATTATATATTACATAAATGATTTTGAAAAAACCCTGACGCGTTTTCAAACTTGCGTCAGATGGTAACAGTTGCCAGAGACGTGCGTATCGATAAAATAATTTCGATAAATTTATATTAACAGAATGAATATTTTGACTGTCGTAATAATTATAGACGATAGGCTCAGTTGATTGAATAATTAAAATAAGGCTCATTATAGCCCAGTTGCCTTGCAAAAGGTC
The DNA here is from genome assembly GCA_905220435.1 of Amphipyra tragopoginis. Taxonomy (NCBI): domain Eukaryota; kingdom Metazoa; phylum Arthropoda; class Insecta; order Lepidoptera; family Noctuidae; genus Amphipyra; species Amphipyra tragopoginis. The sequence goes on from HG992006.1 coordinate 17,038,102, forward strand.
GGTCAGTCCTAAATTTTGGATACGTGATACGGATTATGTGTTCTTATAAAAATTACAAATTTTGTACCTTGAGTGACCTCGGCGCGCTCTGAAATCTTGGGTTAAAGAACCCAAAAATGAGTTTTTATTAAATAACTCCTTATGGGTTTTATGCCAAAAATTATTCACATCAATTTTGTAGAAAATTAAATTCTTATTTTTCATTCCAGACTCAAAATCAGAGGTATTTTATAGGTTTGAAGCCCATGTCTGTCTTTCTGTTTGGCTGTCTATTTCTCTCTCTGTCTGTGTGTCTGTTTGTGGGCTTTTCATAAAAAAAACACCTTACATAACACATCCAAAATTCAGGACCGACGAACCTTTCGCAAGATAAACCTCTTTTTCGCGACCCGGCTACTGGGCTTATTATTGGTGATAAATAAACGTTTATGTTCACTCATCCCATACCTGCTGGATTCATTATCACATCAGCACGTAATCGTCTATTGTTGAAGATATGCATGCTAATTGACTTAATCCTAATTACTTAAATCACAAGTATTTGAAATGTACATAAAATCACATTACAATAATTTGTCAAATTCTCGCTGGAATTTTACAAATTTTATCGATAGTTGAATCGACTACAGTCACATGTCTAGCAACTCCTATTGACATGTGTCATTTTAATCTTCTTATCGTGAAAACAATATAAATATTTGCCGTGGCTGTTCACACAACTCTACAAGCAGCAAGAGCTTAGTTAAATTGTGGCGGAAGTAGCTGCTCGTCGCTTAGTAAATAGGATCTGTTTCTTTCTATTCACTAAATATTTGCCGTGGCTGTTTACACGACTCTGCAAGCGGCAAGAGCTTAGTAAAATTGTGGTGGGAGTAGCTGCTCGTCGCTTAGTAAATAGGATCGGTTTCTATTCACTCGCATTTGGAGTATACTTAACACTAATTCAACATCTTATTAGTGGAAGTGACACGTACTAAGCGATAGTTACTACAGCTCCTGTAAACTATGCATATAGTTATAGATATTAGTGCGTAGCGCATCTAGTTATGCGCTAGGCATGTAATAAACAATGTTAACCTAAATATAAAATAATTATATATTCGTGAACAATCATGGAAGACACGTACTATTCATCTGTATCTTTTTAGTTTTCTTTGGCTCTAAACTTGGAGCAATAACAAAAATACAATGGAGTTTGAATTGTGTTCAGCTGTATAACGTTTTCAGTGTCAACCGAAATTATGTTCAGCTTTATAACATTTTCAGTGTTCATAAATGAAAAAATATCATCTTTTAAATTTATAAATGCAGAGGAAAATATTTTCAAGAAATATGGACATTCTCTTAAGAACTTTTTTCTGTAGCTACAACGGTTAAAGGCTCATTTACACGGAGATATTTTCTCGAAGCGAGTCTCATGCTATCTCTGTTTTCATCGTAGAAAAAGACAACGACAGAACGAGTCTCGCTTCGAGAAACTATCCTCGAGTAAATCGGCTTTAAGGTTCTTACTATCCCATCTCAAATGAGCAGCCTGTATACTTTTGCGTTAACCTTTATGTAACAACGTACATAAATATATTTTGTCTTTTCTAGCCACGAAGCGCTTCTCGCACAAGGTGGCTTCTACGCATCAATGTGGCAACAGCAACTGGAGAATCGCAACAACAATGAAAGCAACGGAGAGGGAAACAACAACAATGAACAACGACCGCCGGGCCAGCCGAACGGGGTCAATATCTCCGGACACGGCCATGAACATTAGATGTGTATAGTAAGTAATACGTAACGAAGCAGGGTGCTAGTCGGTTCGTGGATCAGTGAATTCGAATACTATCGATTTCTAGTGTCAATTGTTTCGTTTGAGGGCGTTAGACATAAGGGACATGACAGATTGCTCACGCATTTGTAACCAAATAATTTTTGTATCAATATCGTGAACTCTATCCTATGTACATTATGCACAAGCATTAGCTCACCGAACAAACGTAATGATGTATTTAAGTTGACATTGTGATGATGTAACTATAGTGTACCTAGTAGTATTAAAATTGTGATGGGAAATTTTATGTGCTATTTCAGTGTTATTAAAACTGTTTGTATTTATAAATTAGTATTTTTATTTACTATTAATACAATTAAATATACAATAAATAAAAAAGCTAGAATAAACAAGGTTAAATTTAGTGTACACTAAACTCGAAACTGTGTACTTTGTTCAGAATCATCAGGGAATCGATTGGTATAGTTTTTTTCAACTTGATCTATAGGTTTCCACTCATATCAGTGGACCGTTCGGTAAGTTCCCATGTATTAGACAACCCCTGCATAGCACATCTGACGCATTTCGTTCGCAATAAATTTGGACACGTTTGGTGCAGAGGCTAAGCGATTGGCTTCTGCGCTACGGGTTGTGGGTTCGATTCCCACACGGAACAAAAATTTGTATGGCCTACAGATGGTTGTTTCGGGTCTGGGCGTTTGTTTGTGAGATTTGTGTCTGTAAACGCACCCACGATACAAGAGAAATCTTAGTGTGGGGCAACGTTTTTTTAAAAAAGAAAGAAAGAAAGAAAAGAAAGAATAAGCTAATAAGTAATTTAGAAACATACAAAAAAACAAGCATTTCTGATGAAAAACTTGTAGGGGTGTGTGTGTATATTAAAAATAACGTTTCAGAAACTAGTCAAGTTACAGTGGTATATTGATACATGAATCAGTTGTAAAATATACCGGAAATGAGTTTCATTTCAATTGATCAGTCACCTGGAAGATAAATATAATCGTATAGTTCATTATAACTTATAACAAACCGATAGTACTAGTCGATTTAAAAAAAAGAACTAGTCGTGCTCTTTTTTGATTCAATCGTTGTCAATGGCGTTAATTTTATTTCATTCATTTAATGTAAATCTAAAGATCCTCCCTGTATATTCTCGTCCCTTGGGATACCTATACCACAGTAGACATATAAGCTAAAACAGTACCTCAACTTACTATAATCTCAAGAATTGAAACACTCACACAGACACGCTTCGTGTACTGAGTAGGTTTTTTGTTTTTGTATGGAACTGTATCCCGAAAATACCTTACTTGTCTTGTTGCAGTGCGTGTCTGTGTGAGTGTGTCAAATCGAACGATTGTAGGTAGTTGAAGTACTGCTTTAGCTTACATGTCTACTGTGCCTATACGCTATATTACTATCGCCTGTCATTGTCGTTAATAAGTGTTATGAAAAATTTAATGAAGTATTACTGTATAGAACTTATTCAATTAAAAATAAAATGTTACCTCTGTCAAAGACAAGTAAAGTGGTGTATCGCCTGGCAACCGTAGACCTTCTGAAAACTTTGTATCTAAGAAAAAAACAAAAAAAAACGAGTTTCCAAAAATAAAATATGTTAACGAGAATTAGTGTTTCGAGAACTCACCACCTTTCTTTGCAAATTTTATTTTCTTATCATCAGTGACTGCAACCTTCGATTTTGTTACATTTTCTTGATACTGTTGGTTCATTAATTGATACTCCCTGACGGAAATTGAAGGTCGCGTCTTTGCATATTCTACACTTCGTATAGAATTTTTCCCTTTTTGTTCAATTTGATCAATGGTCTTAACGTAGTCCGAAGATATCTTGCGGTAAACTTTTTTCCCATGTTGTAAGAAAAGAACTTGGTCGATCGATTTCTGCTGGTCCAATGAAAGTGACAGCTCGCGACGCCTAAACTTGTCACGCACGTCGTAGCTGTCTGTTATGCGGTTCAACGCGGAAGATTTCGTAAGGAACAGGGAATTCATTTGTTGTGCTTCTGAAATTGGTCTGCAAAAGTAGATAAAAATGCGATTAACGCCCTTTTATGCTGTGTCATATAAATTACTTATTATTTTTTCAAATCATGTTCTCGTATGTATTGCTATTTATCCTAAAAAAAAAACCCTTTTCCTATATTTTTGGCTACGATTACATGTCTAGATACCGCGCGTCGCGCTGTAGTTAATCTGCATCTGAACTGAGCCAACTTGGCCAAAACTAAACTTCAAGTTTTGTCTTTCGCAAAAACCAAATTTAGCAAGTGTTTAACAGAACTAAGCAATATTGGAACCGTTGAAAGCTTCACAAGTTTTGTCTTGGCCAACACCAAACTTGAAACTGAAATGTAGAAAAGTCAAGCGCTTGGCTTGACTATTCTAAACTTCAAGTTTTGTCTTTTGCCAAAACCAAACTTTGCAAGTTTTTATTAAAAACTGAAAAAAGTGGTTGCTATTTTGAAAATACTTGTTTCTGAACAGCTTCCAAAACCATTGTATGAAAATCTGCATGGTCTAAAAATACGAATTTGTTGTCAGAATTGAAAAAACTGGCAGCCATTTTGGAATATCTAGTTTCTGGAACGATTGCGTCCAAAATCGATATTTATAGGTGCTTGTGAACAAGGAAAATTGAAAAGTTGTCAAAATTAAAAAAAAAACAATGTCACTTTGTAATCTTTAACTATTTTTATTATAAATATCGTAGTCCATAAATAAAAGTGCAAAATGGCAGCCACTATTTTCAATTCTGACTACGGAAATTAGTAGACAATGCGGAATCTTAGATGCATATGGATTTTGGAAGCAATCGGTCAAAAGTTGGAAAAACAATAGAAAACCGACTTAAAAAAATCTGAAAAGAGAAATAAAATAACAGAATCGGAAGTCTGTGCGTATGCGCACGCTGAACAATATTGACGGCACCGACTTCTGAAACTGTAAATTTTATAATATGGTAATTTTACTCTATTCCGTTTTGTAATGTCATTTTCCTTTTTTTAAGTTATTAAATTTTTCAATTTTGAGTGGCATTAACCATACATAAACCTGTGATAACAACAATCGCGAGTAATTTGCTGTTATACATTGAAGAGTTCCATTGTCTATCTCCGAAGGTCTTCATCAGATCTTCACCAAATTTAAATGGGATCACATCGGACGATTACTCTTTAAAACAAAAAAAAGTGTCTATAATCGATTACAGATTAAAAGCACGTCAAATTGAGAATCTTTTGGCAGCTGGCTACGTGCAAAAATAAAGGATTTCATAAATTTTCTGCTGAAGAAACCAGACAGATTAATGTTTTTTTTTCATGCTGTGCCCTCTTTTCCCAATGCTATTCTCGTTTGTTTTAAAGTGTAAATAAATCTAACTCAAGAATAATCCCCCGCTATCAGCCGTCACCTGTGCCCGTGCTCAGCCCTCGCTGTTTTCGGGGCATAAAGAACGAGATCGTAAAAAAGAATCGCATTACCTTTATCCCTCGACATAATCTTTTTTGTAATCTATCAAGTTGTCTAGTATACCTACCTATAGTTTTTCAACGTTGGTCCTTGTCCATCTCCTTCAACAGTCACGTCTTCATATAACCTCACGAGGACAGACTGCCGATCCGCCGCGTTGTAACGTTCATGGTCGTCGCCGTTGTCGGAATTTCTGTGGAGGACCGAGGAGGTGGCTTAAAAATGACTAATGATTTGAGTAGATATAGACAACAGTCGCATGCAAGACGCATTCAAAGTTAAGATACTATCGCTGCGACATTGCGAATTGTGGAGGGTGCGGTTCATAAGTACTTAATTTAATTATGCCTTATCATTTTGCCTAAATTTCAATTTACGTAAGTCCCAGAATACCTGAAATTCGAAATGATTAAATTTCGTGGCCATAACTGTAGAAGTCATATTATTGAAACGTCTGATAGTAAGTAATACAGGGTGTAAACGAATTCGTGTAATTCCTTAAAACCACATGATCTGCTACTGATGTAGACAGGCCCCGCACGGGATTTAGCTTGATTAAAAATAAAAAATTAAAAGTATTATTTTATCGTATCTAAACCACCTAATAAGGATTCAGTAAAAAAATAAGTTTTTTTTTTTGCAAAAAAAATTTATTTTATTTGTGCGAACATTTCGATGCCACACATAAATTAATGAAAGCACGGCGACACGGCTGGCAGGCACGACTAACGCGATATCGTTCTTTGCAGTCAGATAACTCAAGGCTTTAAAATGACTCAGAGATAGAACCCCAAGTTTTTTTTTTTATTTTTTTTAAATTGATTTTCAACAATTCCCATTTAGGGTTAATCTGTGTCACCAGTAGATCACGTGGTTTGAAGGAATTACACGAATTCGTTAACACCCTGTATAATTTAAATTTAATGAGACCATCGCGTTAAAAAGCTTTCAAACAAAAAAGAATCATCAATATTGGTGCATATACAGGGTGGTAATTTGAGATGGGGCATGTAGGGTAACTACCTTAACCATTGCAGCTACAGGAAAACGTTCTTGTAAGACCAACCTTAACTTTTAAAAGTACAGTCAGCGAGAAAAAGGGCTGTTTTCACAAAACTTTTATGACGCCAATCGATCCCATTTCCCATAAGGATCAAAGGACTCTTCCGGACCAATTGAGGTTGGACTACTAGAAAAGTCAGAAATCACAATAAACTTATTTGAGATGGGGTAGTAGTAATAAGGACTTATATAGGCTACCTTAATCGTTGTGGCTAGAGGAAAATGTTCTTAAGAGACTGTCCATATTTTTTGTTACCAGTTTGCACGACCAAGTAGGTGTGAACTAGGGTTTTCGCCCCGGGTACCCGGAACCGGGAATTCCCGGGCATTTGGTGATTTTAGGACCCGGGAATTATTTGGCGGGAATCCCGGGTATCTGGGAATTATTTGAAATGAAGAAATTATAATGAAAAATTAAGGGTCTGCACGCTTCCGAAGATTTTAGAGCATTTTCTGTATCTCTCGCGTGAAACGGACATTGTACTGCGTGGTGTGAACTTAGAATGGGGTAAATGTATCGTGATGTCAGCACACAGTCCTGTTGTCTCTGTTTAGTAAAAAAATTCTCAATGCTTGTTTATCTTTTGTGTAATTTCGAGATTTATAATGAAAATATACAGGGTGTAAACGAATTCTTGTAATTCTTTTAAACAGCGTGATCTACTGGTCACAGATATGGTTTTTATTTTAAATACAAAATAACCGACTGAAAAGAACGATTTCGTGCTAGTCGTGCTAGCCAGCTGTGTCACCGTGTTTTCTTTCATTGATGAGTGGCGTTTTGAAGAATTTTTTTTAAAAATTTTTTATGTGTACCTTATTAGCTGGTTATGTTTCGATCACATATCGCTACCGCAAGAAAAAAACACAATTATACAAAAAACATGAAAATTCCCGGGTACCCGGGAATTCCCGGGAATTGAGAGAAAAAGTTCCCGATCCCCGGGAACTCAAATAGGCCGGGAACGCGAAAACCCTAGTGTGAACGTGTAGGAGTGTACACTCAACAGCAAAATTTGATGACTTTTTGAAACTTTGAATTCAATTATTAGATATCAGTACCTACATGAAATGATTATTTAAAAAATACATGTATGCTGTTATTATGTATACAAAATAATAAAAATAAAAACAAGTTTACATTTATAGCGGGTGATAGTGTAGTGTTGATGTGTCCGGGGCAAAATAACTTGAGTCCATATAACTTAGCACAAAGGTATATTTACTGTCACAATTTGCACAGAAGGAAATAGTTCACACAACACAGTAATACAGTCAGAAGCTATAGAAATTGAAGGAGTAGGAAAGCGATACAGCGATAGCATAAGGAAGATACATAAACAGCTGATATTCGCGACGTATATGAGTGAGCGCTCGGTTTGCAGGCGACACGGGCTTCGCGGACGAGGACAGTGAGCCGACTGGCGCGGCGCGTGGAACAAACTGCGCGCGCGCATCGTATTGAGTTAAAACAATAGATATAAGTTACTAGCGGCGGCGGTACGTTTCCAATGCACAACATGGCGAATGTAAACACTGTACTTTATTTAATTTAATATAATTTGTGTTACTTTAGTGTTAATATTCTGTTTGTGTTTTTGTTTATATTATAGTTAGTATATAAGTAGATAATAAGATTTAGTATATAGTTTTGTATATAATTTTGAATATAAATAAATATCAAATATGTTGAAAATATATAATAATAAAATCTGTAAATTATCTATGATGATGAGTAAATGTTGATGAGGCTACATCACTCCCCCCCAGAGACCGTCACTACGGGCGATAATAATTAGGAAAGTGAACTGTACGGCCTGAGCGCGTTCTTCTGACGTCATCCTGAGCTGGGGCATTCTGCCCTATAGGAACAGGATCAGGGAAGGAAGCGGGACTAGGGTTAAAAGAGGGGGTAGGAGGAGTGGGGATAGGGTTAGGAGATGGGTCAGTCAGTATATAGGCCGGTTTGAGGCGATCTATGGATACAGTGACGCTTTTACCCTTAAATAATATTTTAAATGTTTTGTCACTACGTTCTAGTACTTCGTAGGGGCCAGAGTAGGGAGGCTGCAAAGAGGCACGTAATGCATCGTCCCTTAAAAATACGTGACTAGACGAGTTCAGGTCTTTGTAAATAAAGATTTTGTCTTTATTGTGACGTGCTGTAGGTGAAGGTTGCAGCCTTAATGCAAATTGGCGCAGACGAGTGGTGAAATCCGAAATATCGGTGGAGTCGGAAGCTGTTGTCTGGAAAAATTCTCCAGGTAAACGTAACGGCTCACCGTATACCAACTCGGCAGATGATGATTGAAGATCATCTTTAAATGAGCTCCTAATGCCCAATAGCACCAAAGGCAACATGTCCACCCAATTACTGTCAGCGTGGCACATTATGGCCGCCTTTAACTGTCGGTGGAATCGTTCCACTAGCCCGTTACAAGCTGGGTGATACGCGGTTGTTCTGCGATGTTTGAATCCAATCATTTTTCCAAGATATTGGAAAAGTGAAGATTCAAACTGTCGACCGCGATCGGTGACAATATCGGTTGGACATCCAAATCTGGATATCCACGATATCAATGCCTTCCCAACTGTTTCAGCCGTCATATCCGCCATGGGTGTGACTTCTGGCCAGCGTGTGAAACGATCCACAGCCGTAAAACAGTAGCGGAAGCCCTGTGAAATAGGCAGGGGACCAATAATGTCCACGTGAATGAAGGCAAATCGGGCGCGAGGCAGATCGAACGTGCCCAATGGAGAAGACACGTGACGATGGACCTTGGCGCGTTGACAAGCCAAACATTGTCGAGTCCACTCACGACAGTCTTTGCGCACACCAGGCCAAACAAATCGCTCAGCAACCAGTTTAGCGGTAGCGTTGGCGCCTGGGTGGCTAAGACTGTGAAGACTGTCGAAGAGTTGTTTCCTCAAAGGCTTGGTAACGAAGGGCCTAGGTGAGGTGGTGCTGACGTCACAATAAAGTTCTGCGTGAGAGTTGGGGATGCTTAACTTTTTAAGGCGGAGTGATGATTCACCTCCCAGAAGTTGAGTCAGCTCTCGATCAGATGCTTGGGATGAAGCCAGCAAGTCTAAGTCGATTGGCATCTGCAGTTCCTCGATACGTGACAGTGGATCGGCGACGACATTGTCCTTTCCCGAAATATGTCTAATATCGGTCGTGAACTGCGAGATGTAATCGAGGTGTCTGTACTGCCGAGGCGAACAGTTAGCTTTCCTTTCATTGAAAGCATAACTGAGCGGCTTATGGTCAGTAAACACTACAAAATGCCTTGCTTCCACCATATATCGAAAGTATTTGATGCTTTCATATATGGCTAAGAGCTCGCGGTCGTAGGGTGAATACTTCTGTTGAGAGGGACTCAACTTCCGCGAGAAGAACGCTAGTGGCTGCCAAACGTCATCCTTTAATTGCTGCAAAACTGCACCCATTGCCAGGTCGGACGCGTCTGTGACCAGAGCGAGTTCGGCGTGACAATCTGGGTGAGCAAGTAGTGCAGCATTAGCGAGACTATCCTTGCAGCTGTTGAAAGCTAGCAGTGATTCCCCAGAAATGTCGACAGGGTGAGATGCCTTAACACAGCCAGAAAGCAAAGCGTTTAAAGGGGCTTGAATTGAAGCGGAATGAGGTAGAAACCGCCTATAAAAGTTAAGCATTCCTAAAAATCGCCTAAGTTGCCTGACCGTCTTAGGTATGGGGAAGTCATTTATGGCCTGGACCTTAGATTCCAGAGGTTTGGTGCCGGATGCAGAGATTCGGTAACCTAAAAACGTTACCTCGGTTGCACCAAAGACGCATTTCGATGTGTTGACAAGAACGCCATATTCCTTCATGCGAGTGAAGAGCTGTTGAAGGTGGGCTTCGTGCTGGGCCTCATCCTTGGAGAATACCAAAAAATCATCCAAGAATGCGTAACAAAAATCTAGGCCTCTAGTCATTTCGTCAACAAACCTCTGGAATGTTTGGCCTGCATTTCTCAAACCGAAAGTCATAAAAGGGAACTCAAACAGGCCAAAAGGTGTAGTGATTGCGGTCTTCTGTATATCGTCCTCAAAAACCGGAATCTGATTATAGGCCTTCAGCAAATCGATGGTTGAGAAGATAGTACAACCAGCGATAGCGTGGGAAAAATCGTGAATATGCCTAATAGGATAACGGTCTGGGATAGTCCGTGAATTAAGCATGCGATAATCGCCACAAGGTCGCCAGCCGTTATCCTTCTTAGGCGCGAGGTGCAAGGGTGAAGCCCAGGGGCTTTCAGAAGGACGCGCTGTGCCATTGTTGAGCATAAGCTCAAATTCCTGCCTAGCAATTTTAAGTTTGTCAGGTGCCAGTCTACGGGGTGTACATGAGATAGGAGGTCCTTGTGTTGTCCTAATGTGGTGTACCGTGTTGTGCTTTGGAATTACCGGTGTGCCTGAAGGGCGTGTTATGTCCGGAAACTTACTTAACACTTCATGAAAACGCGTGTCGCCTGTCGAAACCTTAACAGAAAAAATATCAGCATTAGCAATAGAAGCATTAGATGACAAAGTTGTGGTATTATCAATTAGGCGTTGATTTCGGCAATCTACAATTAAATTATAACAGCTAAGAAAATCAACGCCTATAATAGGTTTTGTAACATTAGCCACAATGAATCGCCAAGCAAAATTACGCCTTAAGCCTAGATTTAAGCTAAGCTCAATAAAGCCGTATGTGTCGATGATGGTTCCATTGGCTGCGCTAAGTTGGAAATCTGTCTTGGCTCGACGCTCCCGAAGCGCAGAACGAGGGTAGACGCAGAGGTCACTGCCAGTATCCACCAGGAACTGGGTGTTCGTGCTGCGGTCGGTAACGAAGAGGCGACCTGAAGAAGATGGGCAATCGTTTGTCGCCATTAGCGACTGCCCGTGGAGTTTCCCGCCTTGACGTAATCGCAGGGCTTGATACATTTATGAGCCTCTGCCCCGAACTTAGCGTGGTACCAGCATACTGGGAATTTTCGGTAGCTGGAGTTAGACCGACTTCTCTGCTGCGAAGATGAACGGCGTTCTTGCTGTCTAGATCGGCCTTCTTGCTGTCTAGAACGGCCGGTAGAACAGCATGACGCACGGGTATGCTCTTCCAGCTTCAGTGTGAGCTGCTGGACCATCCTCTTTAGCTCTGCGATCTCCTCGGATGGGTGGGACTCATGAGCACTACGGGATGATGCAGCGGCGACAGTGCATGGTGACGTCAACTCTTGGATACGGTCTGCCAGGTCTGCAAGCTGCTCCAGGGAATGTGTCGGTTGCGATGCCAGCACAGTCTGGATGTCGTGCGGCAGGCGATTGCTCCATATCGTCCTGACGAAGTCCTCTGGAACGGAAGGTCCTGCTAAGTCCCGGAGATGCCTCAGGAACTGTGAAGGCTTTCTATCACCAAGCTCTTCGTGAGTCAGCAGCTGCTTCACCTTCTTTTCGTGAGAAGCACAGAGTCGCTTGATCAGCTCGGATTTGATTTTATCGTAGCGGTTCTTTGCCGGAGGATTAACAATAATATCCTTCACGGCCTTCGCGTACTGTATATCCAAATTATTGGTAACGTGCGTGAATTTCATGCAGTCGTCAGTGATATCGTGAGTCTCAAACTGACCTTCAATCAGAGCGAACCAAAGTTCCGGATCCTCAGATGAGAACGGAGGCACTTTAATTTTTAATTTGCGCATGTCAATATTTTCGCGTTTAGTGGAAACGCGCACTTGCTTCGTTCGCCGCGTGGTCACGTTACCGGCATCGTGCCGCGAACCGATCGTCTTTGCGGAGTCACTGCTGTCACTCATGATTATAAGTCACTAATAATTATCTTGATCCTCGTGTCCTTATCGGGGTCACCAGTTATAGCGGGTGATAGTGTAGTGTTGATGTGTCCGGGGCAAAATAACTTGAGTCCATATAACTTAGCACAAAGGTATATTTACTGTCACAATTTGCACAGAAGGAAATAGTTCACACAACACAGTAATACAGTCAGAAGCTATAGAAATTGAAGGAGTAGGAAAGCGATACAGCGATAGCATAAGGAAGATACATAAACAGCTGATATTCGCGACGTATATGAGTGAGCGCTCGGTTTGCAGGCGACACGGGCTTCGCGGACGAGGACAGTGAGCCGACTGGCGCGGCGCGTGGAACAAACTGCGCGCGCGCATCGTATTGAGTTAAAACAATAGATATAAGTTACTAGCGGCGGCGGTACGTTTCCAATGCACAACATGGCGAATGTAAACACTGTACTTTATTTAATTTAATATAATTTGTGTTACTTTAGTGTTAATATTCTGTTTGTGTTTTTGTTTATATTATAGTTAGTATATAAGTAGATAATAAGATTTAGTATATAGTTTTGTATATAATTTTGAATATAAATAAATATCAAATATGTTGAAAATATATAATAATAAAATCTGTAAATTATCTATGATGATGAGTAAATGTTGATGAGGCTACACATTCATAAAACACTTGAAACGTTGCACAGTCATCATTTAGTTTTGATGTTGGCTGTACCTGGCTCATAAACAATAACATACATTGAAGGGTACAATGGTGGTATTATCGCTGAAAGCGATATCTACCAGACAACCTTTGGATGACCAGGAAGACAATGAATAAGATAGGGGGTGTGATCTGTGGTTCATGCGGTTATGCTTCTGTTATGGCGTTTACAGATAAATAAAGAAAGCTCTGTAATACCACATGAGTAGATAAACGGAACAGAGACAAAGCTTCTTAAGAACGTGCAAAACTGTTACCTATTTTGGTAGGGTTGTCACAATAGTTCAAAACAAATTAAACTAAGCATTTGTTAAATAGTTTTATTATTCAGTATGATAGTGTGGCGAAATCTATCACCCCACATGCGAACTATCCTGCATCGCGATATCAACATTCGACAGGCAGATAGTATATACAGGGCGGAATCGTTAAGTGCCAACAGACGATTTTTTCGTCAATTTAAGAGATATTTAAATGTTAAGGCTATTATCAAAATTAGGCTATATGGAGAGTAAAATAATATACATAACTTCAGGAAAAAGAAAAGCCAGATATTGAAAATTTTGTCTTTCGCTCCCTCCATATATTTAGTATGCGAATTTCTTCCAACTGATCATACCAGTCATACCTACTTATTCTCTCTCTTCCTTACTGTTAATATGGCGGCGGATTTAGCCTTACTCGACTTCGGTCTATCTTAGTTATCTTTGTAATAAAGCTTCATATCACCACATTTCTGAGCATTACCTAAATCTATCCCAGGATTTCGAACAGAAAACGGACAGATTTTGTAGTTCCAGACTGCTTACCTACGTAATGCGATAGCCTATTATTTTCATGTTTAATAAATAATAATAGTATTGCAACCAATTTGTTTAACTAATACAAATACGAATAGTTCAACGACAATTTTCCTTATTAAGGCCGTAGCCCCATGTCTACGGTGCGGCGCCGCGCCGCAGCACGGCGCTGCGCACGGTGCCGTGTACGGTGCACCGCATGTTAGTTCCGTGGCTGTCGTAAATGTGACATGTCTAAAATTGCAATTTTTCAGGGCGACCATTTTAAAGTTTTAACCTCTTCTGGTAAATCGGTAAATTAGTTTAACGTATGTATTTTAGTTATTTTAAAATATACAGGATGTTAACGAATTCGTATAATTCCTTAAAAACATATGATCTGCTACTGGTGTAAATTGTCCCGGCATGGAAATTAGGCAGATTTACAAAAAAAAACTTTTTTCTTTATGCGGTACCTATGGCTAAGTGATCGAATCTAAACCACAGGATTCAGTAAAATACAAATGTAAATGACGTCAACGTCAAAATCCAAGATGGCGGCTGTGAAATTTTACAAGATAAAATCTTGGATTTTGATTTCGACCTCATTTTCGTCATCATCGCCCCCGAAAACCATGGAACGACACCCATGATGCATATCTTGTAAAATTTCACAGCCGCCATCTTGGATTTTGATTTCGACCTCATTTTCGTCATCAGCACCCCCGAAAACCACGGAAACGACACCAATGATGCATATCTTGTAAAATTTCACAGCTGCCATCTTGGATTTTGATTTCGACCTCATTTTCGTCATCATCGCCCCCGAAAACCATGGACAATTTCACAGCCGCCATCTTGGATTTTGACGTTGACCTCATTTTCGTCATCAGCACCCCCGAAAACCACGGAAATGACACCAATGATGCATTTTTGTAAAATTTCACAGCCGCCATCTTGGATTTTGACGTTGACGTCATTTACATTTGTATTTTACTGAATCCTGTGGTTTAGATTCGATCACTTAGCCATAGGTACCGCATAAAAAAAAGGTTTTTTTTTTTAAATCTGCCTAATTTCCATGCCGGGACAATCTACACCAGTAGCAGATCATATGGTTTTAAGGAATTATACGAATTCATTAACATTCTGTATATTTTAAAACAACTAAAATATACGTTAAAATAATTTACCGATTTACCAGAAGAGGTCAAAGCTTTAAAATGGCCGCCCTGAAATATTGCAATTTTAGACATGTCATATTCACGCCAGCTAGCAGTGTACCTGCAACCTACACGGCGCCGTGCACGGCGCCGTGTCGCCGTACGCGGCACCGTATGCGGCGCTGTGTCGCCGCACACGGCGCCGTACGCGCCGTACACGGCACCGTGCGCGGCGCCGCCGCACCGTCACACGGCGGCCGGCGCCGCACCGTAGACATGGGGCCACGGCCTTAATGGCGCTAAATACCGTCATCACAAACTTGTGGCTGTATATCAGAACTCCTCTGCCTTCGCTTTGACGGAATAGGTTTTCTTTTTATTAATTAAATAAAAAATCCATAAAGAACAACTTTTTTTTTAATTTGGAACTCACAGCTTTACTCCGTAATAGTTAATGTATGATATATTTTTATTTTTTCAAGTATTATTCATACAGACAGTACAATAAAAAACCATTATCAATAATGAAATACCACGTTTTTACATTAAAATATTCCAACTAGCAACAAACAACGTGTGTCGCACTAACCCTGAGATTGTCAACTGGCTGTGCCAGAGTAAACCGGTTTTTTTCAGTCTCGCCGCGTACGTGACAAGCGGCCAGTGGTCACGCACACATGCCCCGCGTGCTTGTAGTAGTGCAACCGATTTGCGCGGTTGTATGAAGCTTTGTCTCTGTTCCGTTTATCTACTCATGTGGTAATACCATTGCGATGTACGCACTAGTTTCTATGATGAATATTATTAAATGGAAGAGGAAAATATTGTAGCATAATTATGTAGCTGTTCCTATCGAGCTTTTTTTTCATCAAATAGTACCTAAATATCTCGTTAATAGGCGTAGCTTTATCACCTTTTTCCATCCGGCCGAATCTCGTAGCTTTGTTTTTTGTAAATATGAACTTTTTCTAAATCACACGATTCGACGAAACCAGCCAGTTTAGCAGGTAGTTTGCTTGATACGTCTCTAAAATAGTGATAAAAAATTAAATAAAACAAATAATAGTTTTGTCAGGGGCGATTTTTCCCTAAAAGCTTGTAGGTAGCTCTAATATTTACCTACATAAAATATTGTTTGGAGTCCATGCACGCGACGTCTTTTCTACGCGCCGTTGACGCGCGTTAACGTCAAACTTCATAAATAAAAAACTTGAAACACATTATATAAGTAAGGAGTTAACGCGTGTCTACGGCGCATAAAGGTGGACGCGCACCTAGACGCACCGCAGGAGCCGCACGCGCCGCAATCATCGCATTTTCTCATGGTCTCGCGCTATCCGCATCGTACGCATCGTACGCGCCGAACGCGTCGCACGCACCGATTGCGCCGCACGCACAGTGCTGTCGGAATCGTATCTACTTCTGTACTTCATATTATATTACCTACATCTTATTATATACCGTGCCCCAGAAAGTAGTGTCAAACGGAACTCCAGATAAAGGTAGAGCACCCTTAGAGGTACCCGAATCACCCCCATATATGTTCCACGATTTTTTGAAGATGACCAAAAATGTTAGGCCCAGGCATTTGACGAAAAAATTCTTAATTAGACCACCCAGCCTCAAGGGAAGAAACACTTTTTAGTATAATATAACTCGAAAACAGTTCAATTCAAATTCAGAGGTGTTACACATTTTTTGAGACTAATGTTTTTTTTCCCTACTGACTCGACCATCTGTTTCGCAAGTTTCTGGCTTATGATTTCGGACGAGTAGAAACGAAAATTGTTATGAACAAGAAACGATAAAAGGTTTTGAAATATCCCTTATTTTCCGTTGAATTCCATTTACAGTTTACCGACCGCAAAAATAGCTTTGAATATCATGTAATATTATGAAAAACAAACTTATTTTTGCCGTAAAGTTAAAAATAAAGAAAAAAGATACTTTATTCAGTAAAAGCAAACGCCCGTTTTTGTTTAAAAAAAATATCTACTACATTTTTTTGTGTAGTCACCTAGTTTCTGGGTTCCGTGCGTCTTCCTCATCCTCGTCATCTTCGTCGTCAGCCTTGAATTTACGTAGTACATCGATATCGGTTTGCCGTACGAACCCTGTTTGACGTCTAGGGGGTTCTTTGGGTATGCCTGCATGAGCGCCAGTAGGCAAGATGTATGACACTTTTCTAAAATAAAAAAAAAAATAAAAAAACAGAATACGTCTAGGTATTATGAATTAGGTTTTGTTGTACATTACACCGGTTAACAAAAACAAGCCGTACAATGATTTACTATTTGAATTGCTTTTAAAACGACACATTTTATATGTATAGGTACCTACATACGTATCTATACGTTGCAATTTACTACCTAGATATTTTCAAAAGAAATGCATTTTTTTTATTTATCTTAATACTAGCTTCTGCCCGCAGCTTCGCTTGCGTAAAATTTTGAAACTTGATTAAGCCCCTTTTTAGTGAAATCCAAAAAATCCATCTTTTATTATTTACTTTTGAAGAGTGTTTGCACCAAATTTCAAGTCAATAACCCAATAGAATAAGGATTTTAACGTAAACGTTAACAAACAATTTCACCCGTTTAGAGTTGGAATTTCCAAAAACCCTTCCTTAATGGATGCGTGCGTTGTTATAGGTACCTACTGTCAAAATTCCAATCTTCCAACCCCAGCGGTTGGGGCTGTGCGTTGATAGATCGGTCGCCCAGTCAGTCAATTTCTCCCCATACTTCTATCTTCAAAAATACTAAATTTTTCATACCAACTTTCAACCCTTATTATTTCATCCCCGTAGGGGTTGAATTTACAAAAACTTTCAAACACGTGTACAATTATTTCTAACCCGAAACCCTATTATTTGACCTAGTGATTTTAACTTTAAGAAAATTTTCATCTCCTATTTCACACCTTAGAGGTAGAATTTCCAAAAACCCTCTAACACGTGTATTATTTCTCACCAAAGGCCTAATTTTTTAACTCCATGCTCCTTACTTCAAAAGTACCAGATTACTCATACAAACTTTCAACACTTATTACCCCTTAGGGGTTGAATTTCCAAAAACGCTCAAACACACGTACATTTATGTCTAACCAGAAACCTTAATATTTAATTTCATGCTTCTTACTTCAAAAATGATGAATGCTACAAACTTAAATTAACTATTTCACCCCTTAGGGGTTGAATTTCGAGAAATCCCTTCTTAGTGGATGCTTACGTTACAAAAGGAATCGACTGTCCAAATATCATGTGTCAGTCAGTACCTTTCTGTTTATATTAGAAGAAGACAAACAATTATACAATACGACTCGCGCGCCACCTATTGTACGTTGAAGGTACTATTTCAGAAACTTTCGCGTGAGTAACAACAACTATACAAAGTTTCAACTCAATCGGATGAACGATGCGTATTTTTATTTACAATTATCCGATACGACTCGCGCGCAACCTCTTGTACGTTAATAGTACTATATCACAAAATCTGGCGCTAGTGCCAATATCAACTGAACGAAGTTTCAAATCAGTCGGACGAACGATGTGAATTTTTATTTAAAACCATCCGATACGACTCTTGCACCACCTCCTATATTACGGTGAAGGTACATACTATGCCAGAAAGTCTCGCACAAGTGTAAACAATAAAGAAAACTTTCATCTTCTATTTCACCTTCTAGGGACAGATTTTTCAAAAACCCTGAAACACGTGTATGTTTTACGCTTCTTACTTCAAGAGTATCAGACTTCTTATACAAACTTTCATCCGCTATTTTACCCCCTTAGGGGTTTAATTTACAAAAACGCTCATACTTGTACATTTGTTTCTAACCATCAACTCTATTATTTGATTTCATGCTTTTATCTTATCTTACATAAAACTTTCACTTTCTATTTCACCCCTTAGGGGTAGAATTTACAAAAACGTTAAAAAACGTGTATTTATACCTAGCCAGAAAGCCTATTATTTGATTTCATGCTTTTAACTTCGTAGAAACTTTTAACCTCTATTTCACCCCTTTAGGGGTAGAATTTCCAAAAACCCTGAAACACGTGTATGTTTATTTCTGATCAGTGACCTGAATATTGAATTCCATGCTTCTTACTTCAAAAGTACCAGATTTCTCATACAAATTTACAACACTTATTTCACCCCCTTAGGGGTTGAATTTCCAAAAACGCTTAAATCCGTGTACATTTACTCCTAACCAGAAACCTGAATACTTAATTTCATGCTTCTTACTTCAAAAATGACGGACTTGCATACAAACGTTAATCACCATTTTCACCCTCTTAGGGGTTGAATTTCGAGAAATCCCTTCTTAGTGGATGTTTTCGTCACGTAAGGAACCTAATGTCGAAATTTCATATTTCCAGCTTTAGTGGTTTAGGCTGTGCGTTGATGACTAAGTCAGTCAGTCAGGACTTTGAATTTTATATATAACTAGCTTCCGCCCGCAGCTTCGCTTGCGTGAAATTTTGAACCCGTTAAGTGACGATTTTCCATACAAACTTTCATCCCATATTTAACTCCCTTAGGGGTTGAATTTCGAAAAATCCTTTCTTAGTGGATGCCTACGTTACAAAAGGAACCTACTGTCATAATTTCAAGTTTCTAACCCCAGCGGTTTAGGCTGTGCGTTGATAGATCAGTCAGTCAGTCAGCTTCTCCTTTTATATGTATAGATTATAGCTGTTGCCCGCAGCTTCGCTTGCGTAAAATTTTAAACCCTTTTTAAGCCTTTTTTAAATCCATATCTATACTAATATTATAAAGAGGTAGAATTTGTTTGTTTGTTTGTATGTAGTAGGTAATCTCTGAAACTACTCATCCGATTTCAAAAATTCTTTCACCAATAGGAAGCTACGTTATCCCTGAGTGCTGTAGGCTATATTTTAGTATCAAAAAATTAGTTATTAAAGAAACTTTAGCAGTGTGTTAAGAGTTTTTTTTATTATAAATTAACGCAAGCGAAGCCGCGGGCAAAAGCTAGTGTAGGTATAAAATAAAAAAATCGGTCTTTTATTCCTTACTTTGAACAGAGTTTGTGCCAAATTTTAAGTTAATAACCCCATGGAATAAGGGTTTTCATACAAACGTTAACAACCCATTTCACCACTTAAGGGGTGGAATTTCCAAAAACCTTTCCATAGTGGATGCCAACATTATTAGAAGTACCTACTTTGAACATTTCATGTTTCTAACCCCAGCGGTTTAGGCTTTGCGTTGATAGATCCGTCAGCCATTCAGTCAGTTTCTACCATTATTACTTGAAAAGTACCAGATTTTTCATAAAAACTTGCAATCCTTATTTCACCTCCTTAAAGGTTGAATTTGTAAAAACGCTCAAACAAATGTACATTTATTTCTAACCAGAAACCCAGTTATTTGATATCATGCTTTTAACTATGAAAAAACTTTCATCCCTTATTTTATCCCTTAGGGGAAGAATGTCCAAAAACCCTCAAATGTGTATGTTTACTTCTAACCAGAAGCCTAAATATTTAATTTTATGCTTCTTACTTTAAAAGTAGCACATTTCTCAAACAAACTTTCAACCCTTATTATTTCACCCTCTTAGAGGTAGAATTTCCAAAAAACATCAAAAACATGTATGTTTATTTCCCAACAGAATCTCTATTATTTGATTGCATGCTTTTTACTTCAGAAAACCTTTCATGCTTATTTCACCCCTTATGGGTAGTCATTCCAAAAACCCCTAAACACGTGTATTGCCTCGTACCATAAAGTACCAGTAGGTAGGTAGAATTTATAAAAAACGTTCAAATATATGTATTTATACCCAGCCAGAAAGCCTATTATTTGATTTCATGCTTTTAACTTCGTAGAAACTTTTATCCTCTATTTCACCCCTTAGGGGTAGAATTTCCAAAAACCCTTAAACATGTGTATGTTTATTTCTGACCAGTAACCTAAATATTGAATTCCATGTTTCTTACTTCAAAAGTACCAGATTTCTCATACAAACTTACAACACTCATTTCACCCCTTTAGGGGTTGAATTTCCAAAAACCCTGAAATGTGTGTACGTTTATTTCTGACCAGTAACCTAAATATTGAATTTCATGCTTCTTACTTCAAAAGTACCAGATTTCTCATACAAACTTACAACACTTATTTCACCCCCTTAGGGGTTGAATTTCCAAAAACGCTTAAACACGTGTACGTTTATTTCTGACCAGTAACCTAAATATTGAATTTCATGCTTCTTACTTCAAAAGTACCAGATTTCTCATACAAAGTTTTAACCCTTATTTCACCACCTTAGGGGTTGAATTTCCAAAAACGCTTAAACACGTGTACATTTACTCCTAACCAGAAACCTTAACACTTAATTTCATGCATCTTACTTCAAAAATGACGGACTTGCATACAAACATTAATCACCCTTTTCACCCCCTTAGGGGTTGAATTTAGAGAAATCCCTTCTTAGTGGATGTTTTCGTCACGTAAGAAACCTACTGTCCAAATTTCATATTTCCAGCTTTAGTGGTTTAGGCTCTGCGTTGATGAATGAAATGTCAGTCAGTACCAGTCTCTTTATATATAAGAAGATAAAGATTATAGATAGATATTGTTTTTTTTAAGTGCAATGAATACTTACATACATAAAATGCAATGTTATGATATGACATGTGTTGTTTAATAGAATAAAGTCTCAAAGATGATCATAATATTAGCGTAAAATATTAAAAACCAGGGATTGCAATCTCCTAGTTTCAATACATATAAGAACGGTCCTGAAAGGGGTCCTGAAAGGGATTGCTTTTGTTAAGTGAAGAATCTTGTTATTCTCGCATGGGATTTTTTTTCCGACATTCGTGCTTTTGTACCTACTACTACATTATTGGCAATGCCGAGATATAGTGATATACCTACTTTACAAACTTTTGCAAACTTTAGCAGTTATTCAAGCATTTTAAATTATCAGTAACGTATTTGTAAGATCAAATACGTAAGTAGGTATAGTATGTATGGACAAATATCTTTTATGGATAGATTGAAATATTTCCAATGTACAGATACGCCAAGTTTATAGATTTATTAAAAGTATAGAACATAAAGATAATTTTCTGCGTATAGAAAACCTTAATGTGGTCTAGTAATGCCATAAGATGTTACTTCTGTCTTTCAAAACTTCACACAAGAAATATTGTAAGAAGAAGAAAAAAAAAATTAGGATTGAAAATCGGATTACTTATAAGTAGTATTTCTGACAAATGAAACTTGTGTAAACCTGCTTTACGGATTAGCAATGATGTAAAAGAAAACTTCTATGAATCGTTTTCGCACAATTAAAATTCGGACAAAAGAAATTCGAAAGCATGATAGGTTACCATTGAACCCTAGTTGAGCTTTGGCAAAAACCTCTTGTCAGGTGTCACCTACAAATTTCAAATGTGGTATCATCCGCATAGGAGATTATTTTGCAGTCTTGAATTTGAAGCTGCCTGGGTTCATTTATGTACCATAATCATAATACAGGTCCTTTGCGGGACTCTATGGGTTACAACTGTTACAATTACCTACAAGCTCATCACTTATGGGCTCACCAATACTCACACACTTCATCGTACCGATAAATAATTAGTCTGCGAAAAGATCCAAGTTGTTTCCCTTGAATAATGATAGTGTTAGTACCGCGGCCGTTTTGCGACTGTATCTATACTGCATCGTTGCAAAAAGCAGTCGTGGGCTATCGCCTATTGCCCGATGATATTGACTTTTATAAAACCCATTAGGCAAGTGACCATGTAATTTTGTTTAATGTAAAATTTTAAAATTTCTTGCAATAATTAGACAATTTCTAATTAATGCAGTCATAATATATGTACTCGTAATGTAAAATTTGTTTACAATTAGGGGAAAGGTGTACAAAACGATCCCTCTAAGGGAAGATGTATGCTATAGCCAAAATATTGAAGTTATATGTGATATAAAAGTAGTTTTGTTTCATTTATTTATGTGATCTCATACTGGCGTACCCATTTTTTTAGATTTAGGTGTCTTTTATAAGTTATTTAATGTTTCTCAGAAGTTTACTAAAGGATCATTTTGTAGACATAGGTGTCCAAAATGATCCCAGGAATATTTTACACTTTTATACTAAAAATACTTAGGTTCTAATAAAACACATTTTAATTTTATAATATTTATTTCCAAAAATAACAATAACTGTCTTCTTACAAACAATTAAATCTTAAATCACTCGGAGAATTTAACTTCTTCTTTTTAATGTCTGTAATGGAACTGGAATCCGTTTACTGGTCGTTTTAAAGGGCTTTACTTCTTTCACAGCATCTAGTGCCTTCAGCATGGCATCCTCACTCCAGTTTTGGCGAGTTGTTTTTCGAATGTAAGCACGTGGCAAATGATCACTGGGATCATTTTATACACAATGAAAGGGATCGTTTGACCCCAAGTGCAATGTTTGCACACATCGCTCATAAACTAACCTTAAACATCACTATACGAGTAACAAAATATACTTAAAACGTTATCAAACGTACATAAAAACCACGAGTAAGACAGTCATTTAAAAATAATTAGTAAAAATGAAATAATCATACACTGAAAAGTTACTTACTGTAGATAAAAAGCACTGATTTTATTTTTTTGATCATGGAACAACGTACAGTACTCACACCGCCATGACACTTCACTGGATGACTGATCGGGTGGCGAGAGGGACGTTTACCGGTAAATCCGATAGATAGTTCTAGTAGTTCATTGAGAACTGTGGGGGATCATTTCACCTCGAGGGATCATTATGTACACCTTTCCCCTAATAGATACTTACCCAATATAACTAATATCGTTAATTGATTTGTGTCGCTGATTATGTGGAAACGAAAATTCGAGATGAATAGAGAGGAGAAACTTCTACTCAAGGGATTGGCCTCAGATTGCAAAAACACGGGAAAAATGGAAGGAGGGAGGGGAGGCCTGTACCCTGCACTGGGATAACAGGCTCATATGATAAGATACTGAACCACATGTATCTTGGCAGTGCTCTAAGAGGGTTCCTGTACTAAAACTGGAAATTATTGTAAGTAAGTATTGTAAAATGTGTAAAGTGTATGAAAGCAATCAAATAAGTTCACAACATAAAAATGCAAGGAAATATTGGGTACTTACTTTTCACGATGAGCCTTGAAAGTCGCTGCAGCACATCTGTAAAATTCAGTAAAGAGCCTTCCATAAATTACGTCTCACGAGTTTCGTTATTTTTGAAGTCCTCCCCCTAACATCAGTACAATGAACATTTCAAAATACTATCAAAGAACGTGAACCAATTTTACCTGAATATCCGCAGGTTTTCGTCTGTAATTAATTCGGTCCTGAAAAGAATATATTTCAGTTTGAGCATTGAACCAAAACTAAATGGCTTTATTTTAGAAATAAACTTACTCTCTGCCTTTTTCAAATACGTTAACTCTGCCCCGATTAGCTATACTTTTAACTATATTGCCCGCAAAACTCACAGTGTCTGTATTGTCCCTAGAAGCAAAGAAAATATTAACGACAAAGAAATAATCAAAATAAATTTAAAAAAATACTACATAACGTCGCCTTACCTCCGGTTTCTGAATTGAGAATTCGGGATAAGCAATACTTAAGTACTTAGTATTTGAGTAGGTACGTAGGGAGTTGTCAAAAAAATGCTTTGAAATCCGTAATTTTTTTGAAAACTCCGTACTCAAATGTTACTTAAGTAGTTACTGCTTATCGTAGATTTCTCAATTCAGAAACCGGAGGTTAGAGTGAAAACCTCGGGAATGCATTTGGTCATTGCACGGTTCCTGTGGGCTTTAACGCGGACAAAGTCGCGGGCAAAAGCTAGTCACTTATATTTATTACGAATTTTACACAGCCATTACAGGCCTACAAACTAATTTCGCATAGAGCGGCTCTCTTATAAATTGTAGCACATTTACGTCGTGGTAAAATAAAAATAACCAAATTGTGTTCCAGAGGATTTCACAAGAAGGCGACGTTTGTGCAAAAAAAATGATAACATATTAAGTTGTATGCAAAGTAACAAAAATATGAATAGTTATTATTAACGCTAGCAAAAAATAAGGTTTTACTTCAGATATTTCTTGATTTCTCTCTCATCTTCAGAATCTACATCTTCTTCTGTAAATAAATATAAAGTCAATTAGCATTGTGCCATTGTTAGGCAAGTGGGACTCATTAAATAGTTAATAATAATAATTTATTACGGGAGTCAGATTCTGTTGACGGCGTTTTAACAATAAAAGTGTCAACAAATTCCGTAGGGATTGCTAGACTCTCTTTATGTTCTTTCTTCGCAGCATCGTCTTTTTGTAAATCAGCTTCAAGGCAATAATCGCCTCGCAGCATTCTGAAGATTAATTAGATAAATGATTTTTACTTCTGTAATAAATCTTGTAGAGTCACTTCATTTCTTAAATGACTATCTCTGAGAAGAAATGTCAAAATAAAGTCAGGGACTCTTTTACAGTCCAGACATTGTGGTATAAAAACTATGAGAGTGTAACAATGTGCCGTACATTACAATGAATGAACTGTTCATTAAAATGTCAAAGTAATTTTTTTATAATAAGACAACCTGAAACCTAATTCTCGTAATTAATTTGAAGTAAGACTGAAGGTTGACCGAACTGAGATAGAATTATGAATTGAATAAAAAATGGTATTCTGGTACACTTAAAGTTCGGTTCGGTTTCAGTATCATCAGTACCTATCATCTCAGTCTATCTCGATATTATGTCAATCCAGTCAATTTAAAATCTATTACCGATAGCATTCCGATATCAACAGTCACAGACTAAAATTCTACAAATAAATGAGAATTTCAAGTTGTCAAAATGGCTCAGTACATAACGTAACCAGAATACCCTTTTGGCTTCAGTCAATTTTCAATCTCATTGTAACATAAACCTCACGTTTGACGTTGGTTGTTATCGAACAAGAATACCATTTGTCATATTTATGAGATTGAGACTAGACAAGACTAGATCGAAACTAAATTTTGAACATTTTTAATTACGAGAATTGGCCTTCTGATATAAACTGAGGCTGAGGATGTGTATAGGTAATAATTTAAAAAAGAAATGTTTTACTTCGCAATTAAAGATTAGAAAAAATCAAATTTTACACGGCTCCCCACAAAAGAAGAACATGCAAAATGTCGTGTTGAAGTACAAACTTTTTGAGATCGTATGCGGAGTCAACGTCTCCAGGATACGGCACGTCCGTCAAAGGTATGTAGAAGGGCTTCTCAGGCTTGACAACTATACTTGCGCTGCCATTTACCGACACGTGCTGATAAGCATATTCTTCGGGCTCGAACTCATATTCTTCTACATCAAATTCATTGTTTTCTTCCTGACTCTTTTCTATTTGTTTATCTATTTCATCCTTCTTCCGCATGAATCTGGAGAAGTGTTTAATATTTAAATAAAATTATTACACCATAATGCCCGGTTCGTATGGTTAAAAACGGATCGTTTTGCTTGCCAATGGTATCATTTAATATTGCCGGACTGGGCATAATACTTGTTAGCTAATTTTACTTGTGATAGCTATTTACTAACGAATGTGGTCCCTATATTATGCAGACCACGTGCTCTTTTCTTCATTATTATTGAATAGAAGAGTCTAAATATTTAACCAATAATGTTAGATAATCATAACATAGCATAGGAATCGGCCATAAAAATATTAAATCTAAAACCGGGAATCTCTAAAGATTTCTTTAGATCTACGTATTTACTTACCTTTTTGTTGCACGTAAATCTTTCGCAACTTCCTCAGCATCAACTTCAGCACCACCTTCAGCACCTTCTCCCGCTATTTCATGTTCTAGACGTTGTAAATTTCTAAACTCGGCTTCCAAAAACACCTTCTCCATCAATTCCTGAAAGGAGATTAACCAGACAGTAAAACGTTGGAGGTTTGGGATAAAAAAGTGGGCCGGAAATGACTTTTAGAAGATGGTGTAAATTGAAGCATTATTTAGGCAGTTATTTCCTCTATTTTCTCGCTCAAGAAACGTACAAATATAATTCTGTGTAAACAAAAGAGATGTATATTAATAGTTGATCGCTGACTGTTTACACTGCCGACGAGGACTCGCTCCATAAAGGCTCATTTACACGGAGATATTTTCTCGAAGCGAGTTTCATGCTATCTCTGTTTTCGTCGTAGAGAAAAACAAAGACAGAACGAGTCTCGCTTCGAGAAACTATCTCCGTGTAAATGGCGCTTTAGTTTGTCGCTGAGCGACAAGAGCTATCAAAGATAATACTCGCTCAGCGATACTTGCTCAGCGATGCTCGCTTAGCGGTCAGAACTCACACCGAGAGACCAACCAGCGGTCATTTGCGAGTGGTGCGAGTAATCGCCCGTCGCACTCGCACGCTCGCATAAAGCCCAGCGACAAAACTATCGGAACTACACACTCGCTTCTCGCTGCTCGCCAACTCGTTTCTATTATAGTTTCTAGCTCTACTCGCTTCTCGCTCATCGTTGGTGGTGGAACAAGTGCATTAGAACTATATTTGGCAACAAAGCTACGATGCAATAACTGTTAAAAAACTGAGAAAACATTAATTTGAATAAATGACCGCCTCAATTCTCCTTCTGAAGTATGGTCTGTCTATACCACGCAGAAGGATGTTCTTAAATAAGCTGGTGACGATGCGTTTTATTTCCCACCGATAATTCAACCCTCATCAAGCTAGCAAGCAAGTCTCCCTCTCAATCTCCCGCCAACAACGCCCTAAGACGAGGTGCGAGTCCCACAGGGCTGACAGGGCTAGCCCTTAGTGCATTTGTTGCTAGTAGTCATGATGCTAGTGTAGTATAAGTACTGACTTAGGTTAAGTATTTTACTTCCCCACCATTGGCTGGGGACCCTTCAGGTCTCGATTACGTAGAAACGGTCCACAAGGACTATCTAGGTACAGCAGTTCTATAGAAAAAAAAGCGTTTTTTATTTAGAACAGTGTGAACTAATTTGTATTCTCAAAATAATTATCTATAGAGGCCTATAGTTTGTTTATTTCAAATCTCTAAACCCAATTCAATTTCGCCTTTGTTGTTGTAATAAAAATATTTTAAAAATTGTAGTCTTTAACAATAACGACGTACTTAATAATAATGGCCGTCGTAAATTGAAATTCATTTTTATCCCAGAATGGGTGATCTTCTTTCTTTATTTAGGTGTGATGAAGTAAAGAAAATAAACATGATCACGTTAGATACAATGTCACTTGTCAGTGAAATCATTAGGTACCTCGTAAAACATTTCCGCTATAGTGAAGAGGTTTTCAATGTGTCCTTCTATATATTGATTAGCTCCTCTGTTTATCATGATATCTTGGCACTCCATATTCAAAATACCGCACTTCATTATTGTAATGCGTTTAGTAGGTGACTCGTACCACGTGGGGATCTCTTCTATCTTCTGTAGAGTATTTTCACCGTCAATGAGTTGACCAAAGGCTACGTATTTGTGCGCCATCCACGTCGCGGGTTGCAATAAAACGAAGAATTGTGTAGAGCAATCAACATTTCTGAAATCATTCCGAAGCCATTATATCGACGGGTCCTACGTATACTAGTATAAGTGCAAAAATCAAACTTTACAGAAGAGCAGTTTAAAAGTTCGAAAGCTTTTAAATTTGACGTAAATCAAAAGAAATATTTGAAATTTTCAAATGGTGTGGTATGGTCCATTCCAAAATTTCAAATACTTCTTCTGATTTATGTCAAATTTAAAAGCTTTCGAACTTTTAAACTGCTCTTCTGTAAAGTTTGATTTTTGCACTTATCTTCTTATATATAAAGATCTTATATACACACATCAAAAGTGTCTAGGGATCAACATATATTTTTGCAATAACTTTTCTCCTGATTGATATTAATTAAAATTTTCTTTAAGGATTCATCAAATAAAGTGTTTTCGTTTGTCACAGTAACGATAAACCAAGTCACCTTTGCATTAATAAAGAAATTTGCCATTTTCCTAATAAAGGGATTTTTGACATTTGAACCACTAACACAAAAGTTCGAAAAAAAGACTGAAATAACAGTTTTCTTTAAAATTTTATTGGGTAACTTAAACAATTAATAATCCGTGTTTCTACCGCGAACACTAACAACACAAGAACATCGGTTTGGCATACTCAAAATGAGTTCATCCAAATCACGCTGTGGAATGGCCGCCCATGTTCGTTGCAACAACAAAAAAAGGTCTTCTTGCGACTGGATACCCTCCATATTCGGCAGAGCTCTTCTCTGTAGCATATCCCATGCATGCTCAATCGGGTTCAAGTCTGGCGACTGAGCAGGCCAGGGCAGGACATTGATGTTAGCTGCGGCGAGAGTCTGTCTTACAACTCTTGCGGTGTGCGGTCGTGCATTATCATGCATTAACTGAAATAAGGGACCGATTTGCGCTTGTAGAGGAACGATGACGTCTGATACAATCGTCTCAGCATAAATTTGAGCGTTGAGGTTGCCTCTGATCCAAATCAACTCAGTTCTTTCGCCGATCCAAATACCCGCCCATACCATGATGGTTCCACCACTATAAGGATGGACTTCCTGGCAGGATTTTAATCGCTGTTGGCGTCCAGGGGTTCTCCAGTGTCGTATACGTCTTGTATCCGGTCTCATACCAAAACGAGACTCATCAGAAAAGCACACGAAACGCCATTGTTCTTCTGCCCAATTTCTGTGTCCAAGAGCCCATTGATATCGAATCCTACGATTGTGCATTGCTATAGGTGGTACCCGTAGCGGTCTTCGGGAATGAAGGTTCACTTCATGCAAGCGGTTTCTGACTGTTTGGTCGCTAATTAAGTTCCCTGAAGAGTGATGAAGCCTCACGGCTAACATCATGGCGGTTATTGTTGGAGCTCTTCGAGTTAAGATTTGAATGTATCGGTCTTGTCTCCGTGTGGTGCAGCGATACCGTCCTCCATGGCGCTCAGCCACGGTACCAGTGCTTCGGTAACGTGTCCAAAGTCGACTGATAACACTCTGACTTGTATTCAGAGCTAAAGCCACAGTACGTTGCCGGGAACCAGCTTCTATCATTCCCACGGCTCTGAGCATTTCTTCCCTGCTTAAATAACGTCGCCGCTCCATAATAACGTTGGTTTTAATCAGTAGTAGGGAAACAGTAGCACTAATAATGTCTTCAATGCGTTGTATGTTTTTATAGGGAAAATATTGACAGCTGATTTTCATCTTTTACTCGAATTTGATTCACAGTTCCTGATTCAAATTATGAAATGCACCAAAAAGGATCCATATAAATTTATAAAATCATAAATTTATTACAAAGCCACATCTCAATCTCAAGAAATCCGCATAAAAATGCTTGATCCCTAGACACTTTTGATGTGTGTATAAAGAGACTGGTACTGACTGACATTTCATTCATCAACGCAGAGCCTAAACCACTAAAGCTGGAAATATGAAATTTGGACAGTAGATTCCTTACGTGACGAAAACATCCACTAAGAAGGGATTTTCCGAAATTCAACCCCTAAGGGGGTGAAAAGGGTGATTAACGTTTGTATGCAAGTCCGTCATTTTTGAAGTAAGAAGCATGAAATTAAGTATTAAGATTTCTGGTTAGGAGTAAATGTACACGTGTTTGAGCGTTTTTCGAAATTCAACCCCTAAGGGGGTGAAATAAGTGTTGTAAGTTTGTATGAGAAATCTGGTAATTTTGAAGTAAGAAGCATGGAATTCAATATTTAGGTTACTGGTTAGAAATAAACGTACACGTGTTTCAGGGTTTTTGGAAATTCAACCCCTAAGTGGGTGAAATAAGTGTTGTAAGTTTGTATGAAAAATCTGGTACTTTTGAAGTAAGAAACATGGAATTCAATATTTAGGTTACTGGTCAGAAATAAACATACACGTGTTTAAGGGTTTTTGGAAATTCTACCCCTAAAGGGTGAAATTGAAGATAAAAGTTTCTACGAAGTTAAAAGCCTGGAATCAAATAATTGGCTTTCTGGCTGGGTATAAATACATGTATTTGAACGTTTTTATAAATTCTACCCCTAAGGGGTGAAATAGGCGCGGGCCTGCGGACGGCGAGCGTTGGGTGGCTCGCCGTCCGATCAGAACCAGGCCCGGGTCGACGGCGCGTTGTGTTCCACGCGCGCCTCAAAGAGATGTCAGCATTGTAGACGGGGCCCGCTAGGGCCAGTGCCTGCCAGGGTTGCGGAATTCATTCGAAAGAGTTACTCGCGGCCCTGGAACGCAAAGGGCATTAGAAGGAACACGGATGGGTTTTAGTCAGTAAGAGTCTGACACTCCCTTCCACTCCGCCCAGAGCGGAGGGAGTCATATGATGATTTCCCATCCAAAAAAAAAAAGTTTTATTTAAGATAAAAGCATGAAATCAAATAATAGAGTTGATGGTTAGAAAGAAATGTACAAGAATGAGCGTTTTTGTAAATAAAACCCCTAAGGGGGTAAAATAGCGGATGAAAGTTTGTATAAGAAGTCTGGTACTCTTGAAGTAAGAAGCATAAAACATACATGTGTTTCAGGGTTTTTGAAAAATCTGTCCCTAGAAGGTGAAATAGAGGATGAAAGTTTTTTATATTGTTGACACTTGTGCGAGACTTTCTGGCATACTATGTACCTTCACCGTAATATAGGAGGTGGTGCGCGAGTCGTATCGGATGGTTTTAAATAAAAATTCACATCGTTCATCCGACTGAGTTGAAATTTCGTTCAGTTGATGTTGGCACTAGCGCCAGAGTTTGTGATATAGTACTATTAACGTACAAGAGGTTGCGCGCGAGTCGTATCGGATAATTGTAAATAAAAATACGCATCGTTCATCCGATTGAGTTGAAACTTTGTATAGTTGTTGTTACTCACGCAAAAGTTTCTGACATAGTATCTTCAACGTACAATAGGTGGCGCGTGAGTCGTATTGGATAATTGTTTGTCTTCTTCTAATATAAAGAGAAAGGTACTGACTGAAACATGATATTTGGACAGTCGGTTCCTTTTGTACCGTAAGCATCCACTAAGAAGGGATTTCTCGAAATTCAACCACTAAGGGGGTGAAAAGGGTGATTAACGTTTGTATGCAAGTCCGTCATTATTGAAGTAAGAAGCATGAAATTAAATATTAAGGTTTCTGGTTACAAATAAATGTACATGTGTTTGACCGTTTTTGTAAATTCAACTCCCAAGGGGGTGAAATAAGGGTTAAAAGTTTGTATGAGAAATCTGATACTTTTGAAGTAAGAAACATGGAATTAAATATTTAGGTTACTGGTCCGATATAAACATACACGTGTTTTAGGGTTTTTGGAAATTCGACCACTGAGGGGTGAAAAACAGGATGAAAGATTTTCTGAAGTTAAAAAGAGCATGAAATCAAATAATACAGTTTCTGGTTCGAAATAAATGTACACGTGTTTGAGCGTGTTTGTAAATGAAACCCCTAAGGTGGTGAAATATTGAGGGTTGAGAATTTGTATGAGAAATCTGAAACTTTATAGAACAAAACAATACACGTGTTTAGGGTTTGAAAAGACTACCCCTAAGGGGTGAAATATGGATGAAAGGTTTTCTGAAGTAAAAAGCATGCATTCAAATAATAGGGTTTCTGCTGGGAAATAAACATACACGTGTTTGATGTTTTTTGGAAATTCTACCCCTAAGAGGGTGAAATAATAAGTGTTGAAAGTTTGTTTGAGAAATGTGCTACTTTTGAAGTAAGAAGCATGGAATATTTAGGCTTCTGGTTAGATGTAAACATACACATTTGAGCGTTTTTGGAAATTCTTCCCCTAAGGGAAGGGAAGAATGTTTTTTCATAGTTTGCTTTTAGCATGATATCAAATAATTGGATTTCTGGTTAGAAATAAATGTACATATTTTTGAGCTTTTTACGAATTCAACCATTAAGGATCTGAAATATGGGTTGCAAGTTTTTATGAGAAATCTGGTACTTTTGAAGTAACTGACTGACTAGCTAACAGATCTATCAACGCAAAGCCTAAACCGCTGGGGTTAAAAACTTGAAATGTTCAAAGTAGGTACCTCTAATAACGTTGGCATCCACTAAGGAAAGGTTTTTGGAAATTCCACCCCATGTGGTGAAATGTGTTAATGTTTGTATGAAAACCCTTATTCCATGGGGTTATTAACTTAAAGTTTTGCACAAACACTGTTCAAAGTAAATGATAAAAGACAAACTTTTTTCATTTTAAACCTACATTTAAAAAGGGGGTCAAAGAGGGTATAAAATTACACGCAAGCGAAGCTGCGGGCAACAGCTAGTACTAGTATAAGTACGTAGGACCCGTCGATATTATCTTTTACGCACTGTTTCCGTATATCAGTCTCATGAATCATCATAACGAGCACACGGTCCTCTTAGGCGCTTAGTTAGACCTCTGCTACTTGCTAAAATGAAAGGTCGCGTACTGCTGATTGATGGTCGCTGTCTTTTTAACTAAACCATAATACACTAGCTTTTGTCCACGGCTTCGCTCGCGTTAATTTATATTAAAGATTACCTCCTATACAAACAAACAAATTCTACCTCTTTATAATATTAGTATAGATAAGCCAATTTTTGATACCTTCTGTTACATTATTGTAATTTATTTACGGATCCCTAATTTTTTGATACTAAAATATAGCCCTCACAATATAGCACTCAGGGATAACGTAGCTTCATATTGGTGAAAGAATTTTTGAAATCGGATCAGTAGTTTCGGAGATTACCTCCTACATACAAACAAACAAACAAATTCTACCTCTTTATAATATTAGTATAGATAAATATGAAGTTAAAGTAGAGGCATTTTTATTCAATTTTATTGAGACCCAGAAACTAGAAACTAAACTAAGAAGGATGCGGCTCATCGTTCTCTTGGGTCTTTGACATACATTTAATAAGCCAAGTATCTACATTCTACTATTCTTTGCCGAAGAAGCCTATTACTTACAACAAAAATACGGAGCTTTTTTTTTATTCTTTGCCGGCACCTAATAATGTGTCTTATACAAATAAATAATTCATCGTGCCTGCCATCATTCGCCATGCCAAGAACTCCTCGTCTGTCATGCGGTACAATAAAGTTCTCGCAGTCCAGTTCTGTTTTTTTAAGTCCAAATCCACCACATTGGATCCAGCTGTCTTGAACGATCCGATGTACCGGAGTTCCTGCATAGCCGCCTTTGTTCGTGTTGCAGAGACGCAGAAAATTCTCACAGGTTTTGGGCGCAATATCAGCATAAAGCTAGAAAATTTAAATATCGGCTGAATAGATCCTGTGGTCGCAAGAAGGGATTACGACCAGTGCATGAGATACAGAGTTTGATGACGTACGATAACTAGGTCAAACTAATTTTATTAACTTGTGGCGAGCCTAAGTATTGCAGTTTTCTTTCAGCGAAACCCAACAAACGGATGAAAGAGGCGAAACGTGAATGTACAGACTCCTGTAATAAGACAACATCTTTGTTTACCCCTTCGGGGATTATGGGCGTGAGCATATGTAGGTATGTTTTATGTCAGGCAACCTTACTCAGGTTCCACGGATCGCGAGGTTTGAAATCGGACCGGTAAATTACGATAGGCTCTTCATAACACATGGAACTTTATACGTACCTATAGCGTTACCCATCATCATCCCATCACATACAAGACTGTTCTCAGTCACAATACTCGCGACGTTAGTCTAGACTAGTTAGATCACAAAGCTGATCCACTGGACTGTAGATTACTAATTAGTAATTAATATGTCGATATATTATTAATTATTATGCTAAACATACCATAAATATCATAGTCCCAATATATTCATCGTCGACAGCAATTTGCAAATAGGCACAAGGTCTCTGAAAATATATAGGTAATTTTAATTTAGTGGGCACCCTGCTCTAATTGGGCACCACAAATATGGGGTCGTAATGTTTCTTATTAGCATTAAACCAAATTTCCGTATTTAAAACCATCACCATAACCTAGCCATTTCATAACTTTGAGGCTTCCACTGTACGATCAGTAATAGGTATTCGGATCACGCAGCGATTTCGATCTGACCTCCGCAACCCAAATTACGATAGAATACCGATATCCTAAGGTTATACCGATTATCAAACGTTCAGGGCTTCTGATTGCCCGTAATGTCTTCATAATCTTAAGACGGCTTGACGTGTTACGAAGCAATAGGAGTGACATGTAAAGTACGATCAGCCATCTACGGAATAACAGCGCAAAGCGTAGCTTATCCGATCGATCCTAGCTTTCTTCCGATCCTAGCTTCGTCAAAAATGTTCACTGAGTCACGCACAGACAGCTTTGATGCCACCTGGCGCAAAAAGACAGCCTCACTGCTAAGCAGATTGCGTGGGAGCAGTAACAGCGTCCTGAATGTAGGCAATAAGTTAGGCAGCCCACTAGTGCAGAGCCTCACCCAGAGGACTAAGTCTCTCTTAGTTATTAGGTACTAACATAGTTTTTAAGTACATACTAATAATTTAAATGTAATTGTAATGGATCAATGGTTATTTGAATAAATTAAATTATTATTATTTCCCCGACATTGCTATTGTTCT
This sequence comes from Amphipyra tragopoginis, assembly GCA_905220435.1. Lineage (NCBI taxonomy): Eukaryota > Metazoa > Arthropoda > Insecta > Lepidoptera > Noctuidae > Amphipyra > Amphipyra tragopoginis. The sequence goes on from HG992006.1 coordinate 17,073,559, forward strand.
ATTTAATTAGCTACAATTAAGCCTCACTTTTTATAAGAGGAAACCATGTCCGGTCCCCCCGACCGTCACACTACCGGTTATATACTTACCGGTGCACTCTGCAGTTGAATAATGGGCAGCCGTATCACAATAGCGAGAGAAATAGCTCTGGAGTTGCCCACTCGATTGGCTAGTATGGTAAGTTTGGGCATTCTCTACCTTTGGGTTAGATTAAATAGAAAAGAGCGTACTTACACCAGACGATTTAACATAATTGGAAAACAATTGTATTGCCTCCTTTTGATAATTAGGAGTTATATGATAAACATATTTAGCTTCGATTAGATCTTTTAATTCTTTGTCCCCGCCGAGGAACTGGTCATTAATTAGGACAGCAACTTGAGATTGTAAGCAATAAGCCGAGCTACCGTACCGGATTTTCAAATCATTCCATATTTTTGGCCATTCCACGCCTGTTACACCTAAAATTTGTTACGAAGATGAGTACAAATTTATTAAAAAGTAGCAGTACCCGCGGCTTTACCTACGAAAACATGACATGGCTCATCACCCAATCTTTACCATGACCAATATTTAATTTACAGTCTGTTTCGTTACGATTTAGTTATACATATTTATACACACATCAAAAGTGTCTAGGGATCAACATATATTTTTGCAATAACTTTTCTCCTGATTGATATTAATTAAAATTTTCTTTAAGGATTCATCAAATAAAGTGTTTTCGTTTGTCACAGTAACGATAAACCAAGTCACCTTTGCATTAATAAAGAAATTTGCCATTTTCCTAATAAAGGGATTTTTGACATTTGAACCACTAACACAAAAGTTCGAAAAAAAGACTGAAATAACAGTTTTCTTTAAAATTTTATTGGGTAACTTAAACAATTAATAATCCGTGTTTCTACCGCGAACACTAACAACACAAGAACATCGGTTTGGCATACTCAAAATGAGTTCATCCAAATCACGCTGTGGAATGGCCGCCCATGTTCGTTGCAACAACAAAAAAAGGTCTTCTTGCGACTGGATACCCTCCATATTCGGCAGAGCTCTTCTCTGTAGCATATCCCATGCATGCTCAATCGGGTTCAAGTCTGGCGACTGAGCAGGCCAGGGCAGGACATTGATGTTAGCTGCGGCGAGAGTCTGTCTTACAACTCTTGCGGTGTGCGGTCGTGCATTATCATGCATTAACTGAAATAAGGGACCGATTTGCGCTTGTAGAGGAACGATGACGTCTGATACAATCGTCTCAGCATAAATTTGAGCGTTGAGGTTGCCTCTGATCCAAATCAACTCAGTTCTTCCGCCGATCCAAATACCCGCCCATACCATGATGGTTCCACCACTATAAGGATGGACTTCCTGGCAGGATTTTAATCGCTGTTGGCGTCCAGGGGTTCTCCAGTGTCGTATACGTCTTGTATCCGGTCTCATACCAAAACGAGACTCATCAGAAAAGCACACGAAACGCCATTGTTCTTCTGCCCAATTTCTGTGTCCAAGAGCCCATTGATATCGAATCCTACGATTGTGCATTGCTATAGGTGGTACCCGTAGCGGTCTTCGGGAATGAAGGTTCACTTCATGCAAGCGGTTTCTGACTGTTTGGTCGCTAATTAAGTTCCCTGAAGAGTGATGAAGCCTCACGGCTAACATCATGGCGGTTATTGTTGGAGCTCTTCGAGTTAAGATTTGAATGTATCGGTCTTGTCTCCGTGTGGTGCAGCGATACCGTCCTCCATGGCGCTCAGCCACGGTACAGTCAGCATCAGAAGTAGATTAGCAACTCAGGTGTCCAAATAATTAAACACATTCAAGATACCAAAAACATCTATGCAACAAAACTGTTCGAATTGTTTTGAGCATCATAATCTCCAAATATATCTGAGCAGTCACAATGTCAAATATTTATTTACAAACTAAAGGTCTATGGTAAGTAAACAAGCTAAACATTCAAAGGTAACTAAGCAACACGTTATTCAGAAAGTCAGGATAGCAACGTAAAATGAATTATATTTGATTGTACTTAGAGTCATAAATTAAAAGTTCAAAAATAGATACAATGTGTGCTATTGTGTCAATACAGCATTTTTTCTTTTTCTTCATATAGCTATATCCCTTTCATTTCGTGCGTGACGTCATTGACGTGTCTTTTGTTTATAATGTAATCTGATAGTCAAGTTATAGAAAAACATCGTAAGGAAATTGAAATGAGTATTTATTCCACGCGAAAGCCATTAAATTCGAAACAATCAGTTTGAATGAAACTGACATTTTTATTTGCTACATTTTCTAGTATATCTTCAGGAATTGAATTCGTAATAAATACCTACAAAATACCTCGGTTCATTTTAACCATGTTTCGGATTGATAACCGTGCTCAAAAAAGTACGAAATCTGTTAAACGCCAATTTAATTTTTCGGTTAAAAGTTATCTGACAATGTAAAATCAGCCCGACTAAGCACGCACTGAGTTGCTATATGATTTTACGCAAGCGGTTTTCAAATGCTTCTTTTTCTATCGTGTCGGCACGAGCTATACAAGAATAGCTCATGCCGTGGTGAAAAGATTAGTCAGTCAGCAAGGATGGTAGCGAGGCTGACTGCCCAGGGTGCGCCGGACGTACTGAAGTATCGTCACTCGTGGAGGCTCTTTTCATGCACCCCTTTTGAACATGCGTTGGTATAGAAAGCCATACGCGTTACATTTTTTAGTGGCTCACCGCCTGCCTTTAATTGCAATGCCTGCATTTTAATCTTAATAATGACACAGGACACTGTACACCCAGTGGCGCGCACTCCATACATGCAAATAAGCTCTGCATACCCTGCAGTTCCATACATAATATATGCCCCTCTAAGTGATAAATAACTATAAATAAAAGAAATCATGGTAATTTAGTTTTCACGCCATCTACTGCTTTTTTTGGAACTAACTAATACCCGCCGCATGCCGCCGCGACCGCGCATTGCAGCGCCTCCCGTGAGCATAAGCTGTACTACGCCTGGCTTATTCTTCATACAACGCATCTCGTGTAGTACACAGCAAAAGAGTGACTGTGTGCGTGAAAATGTGTGCGTGTGTTGGAGTTTTGGAAGCATAGCTTACATTGCAAACCGTCTAAATTGAGAACCCGTAAATGCACCGTTTAATTGTTGATTGCAGAGAGTCGACTTATTTTAGTCGGATTAACCAAATAATTCATTCGTTCGTATTAATTAGTTCGTAACGTAATAAATTGCAAAGTTTTTTCGCCTTATTGTTTTTTTTGGCGCAAGTGATTGACTGTCGAGTAATTACTTAGTAAGTTTATTGTAAAAATGGAAAATTATACCTGTGAGACCTGTGCTGGCGAAATGTGTTTAAATAAATTAACATCGGCCGCGTTTTCACGTTATCTTTTGAGGAAACAGTTAAATTGATTGCAAAGGGAAGGCGTGTACCCGGGTTGGATTTAACTCAAAGAAAAGGTAATAAAAACTACTCGTTATTTTCATAAAATGTTTTATTTATGCTGACTATTACTGGCTAACTCGTTGTGTACACACAAATACATTGGATTGTTTCCCTTGCATTTTGTTTATAAATCAAGCTAAAAATAATGTTTGGACCTAGCGGATACTCAGATTTAAATAATTTTCACAAAGCGGCTGCTAAGCATGATTCTTCAGAAAAACATCTAGAATCCTGCTTAAAAGTTCCAAACTTTTGATAAAGGTAGAATAGAGACTAGTTTGAATAGCCAGTTAAAGTTAGATATTGAAAGGCACAACGCGAAAGACGACAGAAATAGAAACATCTTCAAACGGTTGTATGTATGTAGTTTGTTTTCTAGGTAAATCTGAATTAGCATTCCGTGGTCATGACGAACCCAGCTTTTTTTTTTGTGCATACCCTGTCTGAAATCTCTGTGCACGCCACTGTGTACACCTTACAGCGATAACACGCTGGCATGGCGGTCGAATCCATATTGCTACAGAGAGACCCACTAGCAGTGCGAACAGTAGCATATACGTGCGTTCGGTTTTTTTTTAAGCGCGAAATGTAAAGCGCTTGCATGCGCGCATGCAAAAACTTAAAAAAAAGTAAAACGGACTAAAAAAAAAAAAAAAAAAAACAGTTTCAGTAGTCGGTACCTACAAGTTTTTTCAGTGTAGAATTGCACCGTCTTCTGAAACTATTAATTTTATCTTATGGTAATTATTTTACTCCTTTTAGTTTTTTTTTTTGAAGTCGGTTTTTACTTTATATAAGTTTATTTTTTTATTAAATACGTTTTTGTGCCATAAATTAAACCCTCTCTCCTGCGTACTCTCTCTTCCTCTCTCTTCATAACCCTTATTTTTGACTTTGCCGTAGTCGGGTATAATCAAACATGCCGGAAAGTGGAGGGGGGGGGGGGGGGGGGTTGACGCACCCCCTCGTTTTTTCTAGTAGTCAGTTACTAACAATACATATAAACAAAGCAATATTAGTTATTTGAGAATTTTGCTTTGATCCGATGAGGAGTTCCGTTCCATATCTCTGAAGTTCATGGTCTAATCATAACAACATTTATAAGGGACTAAACGGAAAGTACCTATACCCTCTCAAACAAAAAAAGAATTTTTCAAATCGGTTCATAAATGACGGAGTTCTGAGGTAACAAATATATAAAAAAAATACAACCGAATTGAGAACCTCCTCCTTTTTGAAGTCGGTTAAAAACGAGCATAAAACACCAAGGTCTGCAACCGCCCTAAAACGGCTAGGTTTGTAACAGGCCTTAGTATCACTGAGCAATGTATTGAGAAATGGTTATTGTTTACATATTTTTGAACACTTTAGTTGTTAGTTACATTTGACTACCTCAGTTGACAAGATGATTTGTTTGCATAGAAATATTTGAATTGCGAGTGTTCAGATGATATTGATACATTGGATGCTAACAATAATTTGAACGCTATTGTTGTGCAGATGTTATTGTATTTTTAAGCGTGTAGAATTATCTGAGTACCTGAATTGCTTCTATATATCTGATGTTGACTGTACCAGTGCTTCGGTAACGTGTCCAAAGTCGACTGATAACACTCTGACTTGTATTCAGAGCTAAAGCCACAGTACGTTGCCGGGAACCAGCTTCTATCATTCCCACGGCTCTGAGCATTTCTTCCCTGCTTAAATGACGTCGCCGCTCCATAATAACGTTGGTTTTAATCAGTAGTAGGGAAACAGTAGCACTAATAATGTCTTCAATGCGTTTTATGTTTTTATAGGGAAAATATTGACAGCTGATTTTCATCTTTTACTCGAATTTGATTCACAGTTCCTGATTCAAATTATGAAATGCACCAAAAAGGATCCATATAAATTTATAAAATCATAAATTTATTACAAAGCCACATCTCAATCTCAAGAAATCCGCATAAAAATGCTTGATCCCTAGACACTTTTGATGTGTGTAGTTTAACATATGTTTACCTTCACGGCTTTCCTAGACGCAAGCGAGGCTTGAATCGTCGCTATTTAAAAGTTTGGCGTTGTGTTCAGAAAGTTCTGATTCTGACAATATCTGCAAGACTAACTGCAAGCGTCACTGTTGGTCGGCGGCTGCCGGTAGCCGTTGACAAGCAGCGACGGCTGCAGTTATCTCTGCCGTCGGCAAAGTGCCGCTCGTTTGTAAGAGCTCTAAGGGTTCTTACAGACGAGCGGCACTTTGCCAACGGCAGATACCACGCCTCCCGTCGAGCGACGGCTGCAGTGGAAAACCAGCGAACATAACCGGTATGAAAAATTACAGGCACTCTTTGGTTAAAATCCCTTTTTAATTTACTGCTAGTGGATTTGGCACTTTCGACCATACTTTGTTCACCCTGAGTCCTGACAGCTCGGTCATTTTGTAAATTGTAGCCTAATGGAGACTGCTATTGAAAAAACGTGAAGCGACATCATGATGATGTCGCTTCACGTTTTTTGATGATGTCATCATCAAAAACCGTTTAATAGCTATATTACCAATGTTTTGTTATTTAAAAATATTGATATTCTTTGTATGGTAACGTTTTGTAGAAAAACTTCAGGAATCAACGTATACGTAGAATAGGGTATAGCTGCGGTGTGCCCACAGATTGAAAGTGAACTAAAGGCCACCATTTGTCGCTGGCGACAAGTCCGTGGACAAATCTGAGTGTGAATGTTAGGTATGGTTCGTGGTTCGGCATGCGGCTCGCGAATAAGTCCGGCGCTTGCCGTCTGCAGACGCTAGCGCCGCGCCGGACAAATCCGTGCAAGTAGGTATGTGCGGTGACGGCACAGACTAGATAGGGATACAATCAGACGGCGCACTCTCGAACAAAAAAATGGACATTTTGCTTATCTGTGGACCTCACATTTTCACTCGCAAATTTTTTACCTTTTAATTGTGGGCGTGTCAGTATTCGTGAAACTAACACGAACACAAGTCTTTTAAGCTGAATTTCGTGTATTTTAGATTCGAATATTGGTCTTTTGAGCTCTATATTTTTGCTATACGTAGCTCCTTACTAATTTACTGGTTCTTGTTGTATTTTAGAAACAGGAATATTATATAAAAAAAGAAAAGAATGCATTTTGTTACTGTAAAATATATTTATTTTTTTAATTTTACAACTTACTAAACCAAGCCGCCTAGGATAAAGTGGCTGGTACCGTTTTACTGTATACACCAATGCAGTTCTTTACCTAAAACAAAGTAAATCACTGTTATTAAATTATTAATAGCTTTAAAGATAGACGAGTGGAAAGAAGTGCAAATACCAGTTAAAAAATACATAATATTATTTAAACAACCATGACTTATATTATATGTCATGGTTGTTAGATGATTTATTTGTATTGCTATTGGACACCTAATGCAAATATTTACATGAACTTCAGCGCGAGCACGGTTCTTTTTATCGAGTCGATTCGAGAAATTTATCTATTCTAAACGTCAAATTTGACATAAGATATTGATAAAACGACAAAGGTAGCTCGGAACGTATTTTATCGAGGCCTCGATATAATCGACAAATCTTATCGATTATGTCGAGTTTTGACAGTTCTTATTGGTAAATTTCTCGAATTATCACGAATTGTTGTCGTCAGTTAAAAGTTGGTAGATAAAGATTCTTTGAAACTATTTTAGCAAAACAAATGGAATTTGGAGAAAGACGTGAATTTAAGTTTAATTCAGTAATGTATGACTGGTGGTGCCCCCAATTTTTCTACTCTTTTTTGACAGACTGTATGCCACTAAAATTATATTTTAAATATTTTTTACAATCTTACAAAGATTATAAAAAATGTTTACAATATTTCTAACAAAATAATATAACGAAATAGTTTTCAGTCGCAAGAAATAACCAGGAAAAGATTATTTCGTAAATAAAATAAAGTCTACATGAGTGAATCATATTTTTAAATATGGTGTTGCCATTTTGAAAAGTCGATAAGCTATCGAGAAGACAGCCGTCGACAAGGCTCGATAAAGATACCGAGGCAAGTTCCGTGCTACCGACTCTCGATAAAATTCGGTATGTTTAAACTTTTATCGAGTCGAGAAGTTTATCGATCAAAGAACCGGGCTCGCACTGCTTGCCAGGAAAAGTAATGCTGTTATGCATTGAATGTTGAAAGTTTTATAATAATATCATCATTGCAACTGACTACAACTATTGGTTCTCGTGACTCGACCTATTGGTTTTAGTCTGCAGTAATTAAATACATACATACCTTCATCTATTTGATTTTTTTCAGGAACCAAGTATTGATCATTTAATTTATGAAGCAATCTAACATTATTGTGACTGCAGTCCTTTGTATACATCCACTATGTTACTCCATTTGGAAATTTGATTATTATGTTTTATATTCTTTGTGAGGAAATTATTTCTAATTCCTTTTATCCGGTAAGATGGGGCGTAGGTTATACATATTTAATGAATCACCATTCATTACAATGACATCATCTGGAAGAGGAAAAAAGATTAATCAATTATGTTTATTCCATTATGTACAGTATTTTACATAATCATGTTCCTGCACATGCTTCTTATTCACACATAATTGCATCTTGAACTTTATTTAAATATAAGTTCAATTATTAAGACATTTTAGTGAAAAATACAAATAATGGTTGGTTGTAGTTTATTATTCACTCTTACACACATTAGTAGGTAGCACTCACCACCAATTATTTCACTAGCATCAGTTTAGTCACTCCGTCTTCCAGCAAACTTTTCATTGATGATTGAAAGACAGAGCTTTGATCACCGAGCTATTGGTAGTCCTTCCTGCATTGGAAACTTTTGAGTTCTGCGTTGAAAATTAAGTTCTTGCAGTTATTGAAAAGTCAAGCCCTGTGAATGTTCCAACTTGATGCACTTTAAGCACAAGAGTCCTATGTTTCAAAAAACATGACGGCCTTTCCATTTCTCTGACAACCCACAGCACATCACTTATTGCACACAATTGCAGCTTTTCAAAGTATATTTCAGTAAGAATATTTAGAGGATACGCTAAATACGTAAATAAATAAATTTTATTGATAATTTGATAATGTTAGTTTGACAGATCAGTCCATAGACTTCATAGATAAAAGTGACGTCATAGCATCAAGATGGCGTCACAGGGCGTCAAAGGGGCAAAGTATGAGTCAGAGGGGATGAGGTAGTTGTCAGAGTGATTATATGACCCATAGAGACGACGGTCGAAAAATTTTCTTCGCAGTGAACCCCCCGTGGGTGACGGATTTGTTCACGGATTTGTAAGGCGCGGCGTGCGGCGCAAGGCTCGTGTAGTGAATGGTGGGCTTAAAGAGCAATGGAGAGCAATAGCTTGCGCAAAAAAACTTGCTGGTGGATTTGGCGCTGTCTATTGTGGAGGACGTTTACGGTCTGATAATAATTAAGGTATCTACTACTTAGAGGCAATGATATTATATACAAAAAGAAGTAGATATGTTACGTCAGAACATAGCGTTTAAAATTCGACCCTGCGTTATTTTAAGTATCTCTAATGAGTAAGACGAAGATACTAAATAAATACGAGGGTGAAAGAGATAGCTATTTCCAATTAAGTACAACAATTGGTGTACTTTTGAATAGTTACTCATTTTTGGCGCGTCAATGGTATATTATCTACTTCTTTTTGTAATAATATCATTGCATAGAGGGTTATTTTATAGCTGTGGATTAAGTCAAAAAAGTAAAGTTGCACATTCTACATACCCCTTATGACTGGAGCATCGAAGTATCCCTTTCTATACTTGTAAAGTCCTTTTACTAAATTGATAGAATAAATGAACTCTTTCGTGATTCTGTTTCCTATCACTGTGAATTTCACACGTTCTGAATCAGGAAATTTGTTTTTCTTGGGTGGGTACACGGGATTTTTTGCAGAATTATGACCATATTTATAAGTACTGGCGTAGGCGCCTTTTATATATTTTTCCCACGGATGATGAGAAACAACTTTTTCTTTTAGAGGAATTTCGGGTTTAAAAAGCGACATTTTAGTATAAAGGTGACGGCTATGGTTGACGGATTTGTTTGTGTCAATTCAATCTTTCAATTTTTGAATGTCTTTTTTATCATAGATATGTTTGTGTTAGTTTCACTGAGTTCTTTGCTGGCCAGGTTCATTTATTAGGCTGGGCGCTCATTGTGACTTTTTGTTACCAAGTCGAATGCTATGAAGATTTGGGAGTGCGCTCACGATGGTGACGTGACATTACGGTGACAAATATATAATTTGCTTATAATTCGACTTGGTAATAAAAGTCACCGTGAGAAAAAGTCACAATGAGCGCCCGGCCTTATCGAATACAACAATACAACGTACGTTCTTTTTTTCTTTGGTGTTAAGCGTGTTCTTCCCATAGAAGTAATAAGTACTCTTCCATTGGCCAGCGTACGGCCAGCTGAAGTCGCTGAAGATGGTGATCGGCAATCCTATAGTATCGGCAATAGCTCAGTTTCAAACGGATTGAACCGTATGTTGTGGACAGCATGGCGACTTTGTATTTCAGAACTTGTTTTTAATATATTAGGTAATAATAATGATAAATTGTGCCTATTTTGTTGATAGAAGTACTATGTAATACGTTGATTTTGTTTAACACGTTCATGTTTATCGTAACAATTTTAGAACGCAGAACATAATGTCACCAAATGGCAATTGTCAAATTGTCATGTTAACATTGTCAATGTCATAATGTCATTGTCAATGTCATAATGTCATTGTCAAAATACAATATTGATAGGTACTTCTGTTTGTGTTGATTTCTAAAAATCTGCTTAGATTTTTACGTATTTAATCATATTATTATTTTTTATTGTTCCAGCAAAATACGCTGTGCTATGTGAAGTGATAAAATATATGATATTCTCAAATTATGTTATAAATTTCACAGAATTACATTAAAAATGAATAATACACACGTTCAGAGTTTTTCTTCAATATGCGGAGAACTATGCAATCTTGTTTATCTGAAAGAATATAGCAAAGAGAAAGTAAACTCACTAATAGATGAATTAAACGCTAAGCCTTATAAGGTGGAATTATTTGTACGCAAACATGTAAGTTCTTGAAGGTTATGTTCTAAAATATTTTCAAAACAATGCGTTAAATTACAAAATTTATAATGAATTACAGGATGCCGCAACTTTAATTACCGCCCTTTGTTTAAACGTTAAGCCTGTCGATGAATTTTTGGCGGCAAAAACCTCACACTTAATAAATAGTATTGTAACAAAACAAAACATGCAATTTGATACTGATTATCTATGGAAGGTGATCTCATGGCACATTGACTGTTTAAAGAAGTGTACAGATATTGTGTTGCCTGATATTCTTCATAGTCTGCAATGCATCTTACAGTCTAATCCGCAAGCAAGCCATAAGGTTGGTATTAACTGCATTTCATATTAATAAACTATCGTACATAGGTAGGGGATGGATTAAGAATACAATTTACCCCTCGTCGCCGAGAAAGTGAGTTATATGAGGCGACGAAACTGGTATCATATCGTCACTCCGCGCTAACTGTCGTTCGTAACTAGCAATTGATTATTTTTCAGAGAAATTCTCACAGATTAACGTATTTGCTTCAAATGAATAGAAATAAATAATTAGATACCTTAGGGCTTTAGGGCAACTACTAACCAAGCCAAGAGTAAGCCAAGAGCAATATAAAAAAGTTATTAATTCATTAATAAAGCTACAGTTAATGCAACTACTGAAAAATTATCAATTGCTAGATACAATAGTTAGCACGGAGGGTGACGACGATATGTCTGTAACAAAAATGGCAAGCTCGCCACCTTCTACATACACTGGGGACTAAATACAAGAGGTGAAACTAGTGTTGCCAGTTCCGATTTGTTGTAAATCGGTACATGAGGTCAAAAAAATCGGGATTTAGGGTTGCAGATCGGGACAGTAAACAAAAAAAACACAAGGGGTTTAAGTCTATTTAATCTTACATAACAAGTAATCATTCTTGCTAGACTAGTAGAAATTATAAAATAAAATCGTACTCCAAAGCCAATAGATGGCGTTCCGTGTTAAAAAAATTACGTAGCGTAAATATACATTTTTTTTTTCATTTTTTGATTAATCGGGACATTTAGCGTCCCGATCAGGTACAAATTGGGACGCGTTCCCAGACCCCTGAAAATCGGGACGTCCCGCGCAAATCGGGACATCTGGCAACACTAGGTGAAACACAGGTGTACAGACTCCTGTAATATGAGAACATGTCTGCTCACCTCTTTGGGGGTTACAGGTGTCAGTATATGTATACAGTATATGTATATTGTCTGGTTAGAGACTGTACATCAGAAAACCATGAACTGTGCTCATCATTCTGTACAATTTTTCTACAGGACAAACTATGAGTTCTTGAAAAAAAAATCTGCTCTTTCATAGTTTTTGGTAATCAACCTTGATTATTTTGTATATAACAGCAAATATTAGCTGTATACACAAATTTGGAGTTTATCCCATTATAAAAGTTGTACAGAATGATGAGCAGAGTTCATGGTTTTCATATACAGTCTCTAACCAACCAGACACATTGTAGGTATATGTATATGTAAACTCAATATAAGTTTTCATTTTTAATAAACAGTAATAATGGATTTATTTCAGTGTTTATGGTCTCTTGTTACATATTATGTGACAGCAAAAATAATTCAATTAGAAAAGTTGTTCTATCTCACAAAATCTTGACTTGGCAATTTGACTGTTATGTCTCTGATATAGGGTTCAATTTCAAATGATTTACAGGACTTCATGAGATAGAATATTTCTAACTGAATTGTAAAAAGGTCTATGCTTTAGTTATTATAATTAATTTTACCCTTACATTTACAGTTTACTGAAGAGTTAATTGGTGGTCAAGGAATCCTCATACAACTCATAGACCCAACTAAGAGTTTACTGAAAACCCAGGACCGTCTACAGATACATTTGATAGCTCTAAAATGCATCATATGTATTATATCCGTTTCAGATGACGGTAAAAATGAAACAAATGTCACTCTTGAAGCAAAGGAACTGATCTCACAAATAGTTGTTAAATTTTTGATGAAAGGATATTCAAAGTCTCAAGATGAATTTTTGTATTGTAAGGTATGTAATTGTGTATAGTTATTAAAAGTATCACAATTGACAAGATAAGAAGGACTAAGGGGGTATTTCACCAACCTATCATTAACTGTTCATTAAGCTAATTCGGTCTCTAAACTTTTCAATAGCTAACATTAGCATTTCACCACCATATCAACAGTAATAATGCAAGGGCGGATCCAGCTTTCAAGTCAGTGGGGGGGGGGGGGGGGTCATATAGTCGAGGTCTACTCAGGGCAGGCTCCAATTCGATCAATATGGGCGGACACCCTAACGGCCCACAACGTCGCAATCCTGCGAAGACCGCAGCGTACGATGGCCGTCCGGGTGATAAGGGGGTAACCGTACGATTTCCTTCGAGACGGCGAGCCTCTTATCCGGATCCGTGCCCTGGGATCTGGAGGCGATAGCCCTCGCGCTGAGATTTCGTCAGCTCGAGGAGGCGTCTGAGCGGAGCGAGCTCCGCCAGATCCTAGTGGCAGAATGGAAGGAGCGACTTGCGCAACCCAGCGCAGGGCACGCCGGAATAGCGGCGGTAAGATCCGTAATGGAGGAGTGGCTGGAGAGGCGTCATGGCGCCCTCAGCTTCCGGCTGACGCAGGTACTCTCGGGACATGGTTGTTTCGGGAAGTACCTGTACTTACCTGTACCAGACGTCCGATTGTCACCACTGTGTCGACTGCCTCAAGCGCGCCTGCACGCGCTGCAGGCGTGTCCTGCGTGGGCGCCACAGCGCCGCTAACTAGTCGCGGCAGTCGGTGGTGACCTCTCACTTCCGGCCGTGGTTCTGTCCATGGTCGGGAGCGAGAGTGCGAGGGAAGCTGTCGCCTCCTTCTACGAGGAGGTGATGGCAACCAAAGTGGGAGCGGAGAGGGAGAGAGCCTCTCCCTTCCCGCGCCAGACGCACCGGGCGCCGGAGGGTGCGCGACGATCTCCGGCCACCGTAGTGTGTAACCTACGGGCGGTGGGTTAGGGGGTCCGTCGCCAGACCAGTAACAGGGCAGAGAAGACGGCGCGCAGTGTTCCGCGCGCCTCTCACGAGGACGTGGGGCCGGGCCCGCCCAAGAGGTCTGCCAGGGGCTGGCGGACCGAGGCCTGCCGGGGTTGCGGTGCATGCAGCTGCGAATCCCGCGACCATTCCGTAAATTGAGCCTTAAAGTTATTAACTGTTGTTTGAATAGCTCGTAACGCGCAGCTTACTTTTTTAAAAAATCAAAATATTATCATTTCAGGTTGTGATATCAGCATTGAGGGTACTATCTCAGCTCTATTTCAATGACCCTAACATAAGCATCCCTCTGCCAGAGGTTATGGGAATCTGCCGCTATTATGTACTCTATGGCTTGGTGGCACAGGCTGGCCGACCTGATAAGATTATGCCTGCCCAACAGACAATAGCCATGATGCCTGTCGCACATAATCCTAATCCAAAAGGCGGAAAGGTAAATGCTACTTTTGTATTTACTATTTTACTAAGTGGACTTGGCAAATTAGTTGTTGCAATCGCCTTACTTATAATTTTGATGCCAAATTATGTTACTTTCTTTTTGCTTCCAAATTATAAATCTGAAAAGTTGCTGCGACAAAGTTGCCTAGTAGGTTTTTTGGCTCAATAATTATTAATATCAAAGGTTTTGTGTGACATTATCAAACATTATATTCAATTATAGAAAGATAATTCAAAGCCCAGATTCAATCCTTTGCTCACTACACTGGATAATAAGGAATGTAGTGGCCAATCATAGTTTTACTTTACTAATATTCCAGAAACAAAAACTGCGGAAGCAAAGGAATAACGCAATAGAAAGCTTAAAGAAAGAGATCCCTGTGTCAGACCGTAGTCTCATGAAGGATGTTGATAACTTCGAGAACAACTCAGCATATAAGCCAGCCAGCCGGAATTATTTGGAGCCCCAAAAAGCCAAGAATTATTGGGCATTGACCAGCGATTCTGATATGTCAGATGTGGAGAATAGTAAAGAAGTTAAACTGATTGCCTTGAAGTCTAGAGTGAGGCAGAGTGCTTCTAACCTCCTTTTAGTTTTAGTTAAGGTTAGTAAATGCATCTCATGTTGCATACAAAACATTGGTATCTAATGTTAACTGGCAATACAAATAACAATAACTAATGATGTAGGGAGACCATAACACACCATAATTGGCAGATGGCTTAGTTGCAACTACAAGCTTGCAGGGGCGGCCCTGCATAACCTTCATGTATGCTTATCCACTGCCTGACAACTCTAGTGCATTCACTGAATTTTTAATGCCTAATCCTAATCTAGGTTTTCAACAGTTTATCAAAATATATTGACTTCAAATTCCAAATTGCACAGCTAGACACTTATTGGAAAGAAATCCTTCAATCGAGAGGAGTGGGAGGAGTGTAGGGAGCCCTTTGTTCTGCAGTGGGATAATCATGGCTGAATCATCATCTGCCTAGCCTTTTCCCAACTATGTTGGGGTCGGCTTCCAGTCGAACCGGATGCAGCTGAATATCAGTATTTTACATGGAGCGACTGCCTATCAGACCTCCACAACCCAGTAACTGGGTAATACGATACTCTTGGTAAGACTGGTTGTCAGACTTTCTGGCTTCTGACCAACAGTAATAATCATGGCTGAATATGAATAATAAAAAAAATTAAAGGCAGAACTAATGTAATAAGTTAATAACTTCAGGTAAAACAAAAACGAGACATATTTGGATACTGGTGGGCTCTCCTGCCTGACTCGCCGGATGCTGCCAATTGGTCTGCAGAAGAATCAGCTAAGAAGACCCTTGCATACTGCGCAGTTACTGACCCTATAGCTGCCAGTCGAGCAAGTGTGCTCAGCGTCATCTTAGCACTTCTGTCTAGGTCGAGGATGTACTTGTCTCAGGCAGAGTCCAGGTAAGCTGATAACTTTTTGCATTTGAGTATAAGTTATAAACAACTGTTTCGTATGCCAGCGAAAATGAATACTGCACACCACACCCTCAGCAATAGGGTGGTCCACAATTAGAACAAACTTCCTGAAGATGTTGTAACTGCCACCTCTATAAATTCATTTAAAAACAGACTCTACAACTGGCAACGAACAAATAAACTTTCGTCAAAAAGTTATGAACAATAAAACTGTGAACTATGATCAATAAACTGTGAACCTTCAACACTGTGTGAAATAGACATAATTATCAGAAATATTGCTGCTCGTCTATAATTAAATAAATAAGTTTCTCGTAACACCTCTGCTGTTCAATTATTACGTAAATGTAATGCACAACTACAACTAGTTTCCTACAAATTACAGTAAAAAGGAGAGTACATCATTCATCCCGTTTTCCGAATCTCTGGGTTACATGATCACATGCTTGCACAAAGTCCTCAACAGTATATTGGAGAGTGAGAGAAGTCATGCCGTGATCATTGTCGCCCTGAAATGTTGCGCTGCGCTTGTGCAGGCCACGCCTTATCATAAGATGAAGGAGGGTCTTATTAGCCAGCTTGTTATGTCGACGAGGAAGTTTTTAGTGCATAGAGGTAAGATTCTCGTAATATGGTATGTCTACACCAGTGCGCTATCAACTTTCAATTCCTCTTGCGTCAAGCGCATGCAATATTGATTGCCATAAAACGCATGCAGGTTATCGTCTACACCGGTGCGCCTCGGTCAGTCGTCAGTCGACATACAATAGACGGATCAGCGTGCGCTTTGCATGTGGTATGGCGTTTAACGCATGCCTCAGACGAAGACGCAAGATTAACATGAAAGTGCATTGGTGTAGACATAGCTATACAGATATTATTAACAGGGTTGTATTAAGCGACATAAATAATAACATTAAACGCTCTTGTTTTTAAAATGTTACATTTAAAATTGGAACGCTCTGTCGCCTCAGTGGCATTTTTCGCGTTGCATTAAAGTACTAATAACACCATTGACGTTGAAACACATGGACCAAGGGTCTAGTACAAAATTCACCAAAAAATTGTCCTGAATTTACATACATCACCAGAGCGCGCGCTAAGGCACATCGATATATAAACTTAGAAATACCAACAAACTAATTTAAATCCTATGTCGTCATCACAATGCCTAATTTAGCTTACAACCATTAGGAGATTCGACTGCCCCCATTGACGTAAATTAGTCTTCTTTTTCATGTTTTAGTCTACATTCGGTTCGGACATTTTTGAGCGCTGACCCGAAGTCCATGTGCTTCTACGTCAATGTAATAACACACAATTTTTGTAAAGTCTGCAACCTTTTTTGAACTTATTAAACCACATGAACTATATTTCAGATGTAACACTACAAGTCGGTGCCTTAATCACCATGGGATGCGTTCTCTCCGTCGACCCTAAAGTAGACGAAGTTCTGAAAGCCATAGACAAAGATGCAGTGCCTTCTAAAATATCTACATCCATGAGTTCTTCCAAAATAGCATATACTACGCATAAAGTTGATGCAGAAGAGTGTGATGATTTTGAAGAAGGATACTCTGATGATGAAATGTTTACCGCCGTTGATCACACGTCTGTTGAAAGTGATAAAGAAAAAGAGGAAGGCCATTACTTTAGAAGCTGGATTTTGGATATTTGCTTCAAGAACATGGGATGGATTTTCAGAGGAAACGAAGTTCTGGTAAATATATAAATCGTCTTATTGGTTGGAAGGGTGGCTAAGCAATTTCTTGCAATGTTCCAAGTCTGAAGTACCGCTGTACCGCCACGACAATACAAGGAATTCACGTGGTGGCTGTAGTTTTTAAGAATTATCTATCTTGAGGTAACCAGTCCACTAAACACCCCTTTTCATAGACCAGATATTTCTTACCATATTTTACAATAGTTTTGCACCCACTCACGTCACTTTCACCAGAGATATTATAGAGTTCTATATTATTAATATTATTATGCTTTGTATTGTGTTTTGTTGTGATAGTCTTTAAGTTTACCCCTGGACAGGATGTCCTTAGTGTCTTCGTCGTGCCGTCCGTTACCTTTATTCTAATAATCGACCGGTAAAGTCGTTAGGGTCAGATCGTGCCGATTGGTGTGATATCATTCTTTGGTATTGTTTAATCTATAATGAAAATACCTTTGACCAAATAATATTCTTTAAAGACATTGCAACTTGAAAGTTCACCTTTATTCTTTCCCTTTAGTCTAGTTCAGGGGTGGGCAATTTTTTTCATCAGGGGCCAGGAAAACGCAATAAATTCTAAAGAGGGCCAAAATTCCAAAAAATAATGCATTTTGTTCTGCCAAAACTAACATTTTTGGCTTTAATAATTAAGATTATTTGTTATAGCAAAACACTCTTGCTCTAAAAGGGGGGGTTGGCGGGCCAGCTTGAAACCCTTCGTGGGCCAGAGCTGGCCCGCGAGCCGTAGTTTGCCCACCCCTGGTTTAGTCCCTTTAGTACTCTGTTCACTCTAAGATGAATCCTGACATAGCGGTCATTTCATAAATTGTAGGCGTAAGGAGACTGCTAGGTATCGAAACTAAATAGGTAAATTAAAAACGTGAACGACATCATCAAAAACCGTAAAATAGTTATAAGAAACAGGTACTTATTGTTTTTAAAAAAAAATTTGATATTATTTGTATGGTAAGCTATTGTAGAGAAACCTCAGAAATCACCTTACGGTGAAGAGTATAACAAATTCAACGAGACGGTACAGCAACATTTCCTAGTTCTATTTTTCGACATCTAATTTCATCATCGCAGGAGATTTGTTGCTTGTTATCATCATAGTAACTTATTAACATATCATCTTGCTCTCATAGCTTTCATGTAAGTAATACTAATAAGCCGTTGATATGCCGTATATTTTTATAACCGAACCGCGTGGGAATTTTTAAGTAAGCACATTGATATAATTTTTCGATATTATGTCTACATTTCGTGTGTAAAATTATATTGAGGACACGTAGTTATCGCTACGTTCTTGTTGAAACTGGATTTCAGTGTAGTAAATCCGGTTTTTTAAATTATACTGGTTGCATTATCTGGATACTGGATAATTCTGGATAGATATCTAAAAAGAAACTTGTTATTGTAAATATTTTTTGTTTTCAAACAGATATTATGATAAACTATGGTGTGCAAAGCAATTAAGAAGTTCAAGATGTTGAGAAAAATAAACTTTACTTCAATACCGTACCTAATTGGTGTCCATAACTTTTTGACATAATCTATAAAAAAAAAAGAAAGAAACAAAACATAGGTAAACAAAAAGGTACTGCCATGTGCCTAACGGCTGCGCCAAATGGGTTCTTTTCAGCATAATGCCAGAAAACAAAGTCCTTGGCGCTGGTTTACAACTGAATCCATTTGCGTCGGAACGTACTGGGTGTAAACTAGTTTAACAAATAAATTAATAAGTACAGACAAAATAAAAATACTACTAAATAAAATATCATGTTAGTTATAGATTAGCATTCATTGTCTCTTCAAACACAAGTTGTCTATTATAATAATATGCATTATAAATTAACTTCGAATTAACTGGCGAAATTTAACATGGTAACTAGGTGTCATTCATAAAACACATTCAAACATTGACGTAGAAACACATGGACCGAGGGTCAAAGGCATATCGCCATATAAACTTAGAAATATCAATAAACTAATTTAAATCCTATGTGGTCATCGCCTAATTTAGCTTACAATCATACGAAGATTCGACTGCACCCATTGAAGTAAACTAATCTTCTTTTTGGCGTTTTAGTCTACATTCGGTTCGGTAATTTTTGAGCGCTGACCCGAGGTCTAACGTGTTTCTACATCAATGCATTCAAATAAAAAAATCAAAAAAGCCTAAGCTTTAGTTCATTCGACTACAAGATACCTAACTAATACAGTAGCGAAGAACGCCAACGTAATAGGTATCTTTTCAACTAATTATCTAAAGTTTAGGTTTTTATTTTGACGATTTTGTTTTTGTGGTACTGACTACGCCCGAAGTCTCTCCCGTCAATTCCAAGAAACCCTGTAGGTGTGTAAAACCAAAATATGAAATTAAATTAAACCCAAATAAAAGTTTAATGGCCGTTTCTTGTTCTATTAAATTCAATCGGCCAATATGTTTAGGAGTTATGAAAGCGATATTTTGATCAATCTGCATTTATACTTCACAGGGCATCATAACAAAAACATAGTTTGCACGTATCAGTCTCGTTTGTAAGTTATTACGTGACGATGGTCCACTTAGTGGCGAACGATTGATTTATTAACAAATAATAGTGTTCCCGACCGCGACGTCAAAACGTATTAGGCTTCAATATTGCGCACAATAGTCTTAATTGAACTGTTGTTGTCCTTATAAATTGCAACCCATTAAAGGGAATTGGTCGGTTCGTAAACAATCAGCTTATTTTACTTAAAGGCAATGTTACTTTAATATACGAAAAACAAAATTCGCTTTATCCATCGATATTATTGTTAGAAATTATTTATTATCATCAACTAGGCCTATCGCAAACTACCGCTGCATATATGCCTCTCCCAAGTTATGAAACCAAAACGATTGACGAAATTGATATTTCCTAAACATAACCAACAAAATCACCGAAGGGTTGGGCAGGCGTGTGCTTTTTTTTGTTTATACACAATTGCATGGTGATGCAAGAGTGTCGCCATTATCCTGGGTTACAACTGGATTGTAAATAAAACTCCCAAGATTTTACATGCATACATAAACTCACGCCTTTTTCCCATGAGTGTAGGCAGAAACTGTAGAACGCCACATGCTACGAACCTTACATACTCTTTTCGCTTCGTCCACGTTCATACATCTTGTCATACACGCACACCGCTTGAGAGTACCACACACCTGTCCTTTTTGAAGAACATCCCAAGATTTTCTCTTAAACAATCTAGTTCTGCCCACGTAGGTTTGTATTCGGTTCCGTTTATCCAGTTATCTTACAAATTCTGCACTTCCACAGTCTTCCATCTCTCACAAATGAAGCGATATATAACATTAGCGAAAGACCTATTTTATTTACCAAGGAAATGTATAGAAATAAGCAACATGTTTGCTTCCAGCAAGAATTCACATGAAATGGAGTATACATAGTGAATAATTCTTTCAGAGAATCAAACCGTCAGCTATCCCGATAATCCTGGAGTCCCTGCAAGTATTATCTGCTGTAGCATTCCACCACCTTCAGGATCTGCTCCACTCTCACATTACGCTGTTGGGTGACATCTTGAGCGAAATGCTGCAGCATGAGCACCAAGACGTGGTGCTGCAGTCGGCCAGCGCCATTAGTATTATTGGCGACGGGATACAGAAGTTAGGTAATATGTCCACACAAATAATTTTATACATAACTAGCTTTTGCTCGCGGCTTCGCTCGCGTTAATTTACATTATTGTAATTTATTGAAGGATCCCTAATTTTTTGATACTAAAATATAGCCTATAGCACTCAGGGATAACGTAGCTTCGTATTGGTGAAAGAATTTTTGAAATCGGATGAGTAGTTTCGGAGATTACCTCCTACATACAAACAAACAAACAAACAAATTCTACCTCTTTATAATATTAAGTATAGATAGATGACGTAGAAAAAACAAAGACTTCGGTCAAGTATTTTTTTAGTACACAGTTCAGCAGCAACAGTGTGCACACATGTATGCCACTGTATATGGAGTGGTCTATCTTAGGCTGGAGACATTTTGATCATGAGTCTTTAGTCTGTCATCGATTTTGCATCTGCAAACTAACATGCAGTTTCTTTTAGCCTTTGTTAATTAAAATAATTTAATTAAATTTAAAATAAAGCTGTGTAGGGTTTTCTCTGTCTTATGAAAACCTAATTTAGGGAAGGTTCATATCTGACGGAAAATGCGTCGCCGATCTTCCGCCGATGCACATAATTTCATACAAACATCTCACACCGTACACATCTGACCGAAGATGCGTTACTAAAATTCCTCGTGTAAATTACGCGACGGAAGATCGGCGACGTATCTTCCGTCAGATATGAACCTTCCCTTAAGAATGTTCAAACTGTTTCTCTTACTTTTATCCTTGCAGAGGTTAATGTACCAAAAGCTTAGGAAACAGTTTTACCCTGTAAAAGTTTTCTCCGTCAGTCTCAAGTAAACTTTATTAGAACAGAATCAAACAAACACTTCTCGTCTTTATAGAGCAAATAGACCGATCCCCGCCACTAAGTCAGTGCGTCTACATGTGGGGGAAGCTGGTGACACCTTTGTCCACGGTACTGCAGTGTCATGAGACCTCGCCGGCAAAAGCGGTGGTCTGCGATTGCATCGCTAATATTGGCGAGAGGTCCTTCAAAGAGTTACCGGTAAGTAATTATGATGTTAAAAGCTATTTTCTTGTTATAATCCCTTAGCTTACATATTTTTATATTAATATTATTGTTTCAATCGAATATAGGCCCCTTCCAATCGAATATAGGCTTCATAGTTGAACGTGACACCGCACGACATCAACTCGACCTTCCCATGAACTTATTATAATTATTTCATACAGTATATTATCATGTCATTGAAAATAATTGTGCAATAATGTCGCTGCATTAATTATGAATCCATGTAGTAGCATAAGGAGAAAGAAGATAATTGTTATACCTATTTGTTTCTAAATATGACATAAAATGTAAACACAGCTGATGATGGCGGACATATAGTTTTTAGCGTATTTTTTATGAAATCTTTGAACATCTATTTCTCTGAAACTATTGACCCTTGGGTAAAGTTGTATAACAAAAGTTATTCATTATTATGGGTACTTTATCACCCTTTCGGATTAGTACCCGTTTCCGACTAATCTTGTAGTATTCAAGTTTAAATAGCTGTCAATCGTTTGGCCAGTTACGATTCTGAATCGGTCTTTCCAGTATTGATTCCAAATTTTCTTCAATACCTTGATTGTTTTCTCCTACAGAGACATCTGCAGGTGCTCTGTTGCACGTTACTGATAGGTTCATGCAGTGACGAGGAGGCAACAGTGCGAGCGGCCGCTGTCCGTGCGCTGGCTATGCTTGTCATGTACCGGACTCTGCGAGAAGTAAGTATATTATACACGAGTTAATTTCCTAGGCGAGTTAGAAGAGAGCACCGAGCCCTTTTCTAAAATCAAAAATGTTTATTTCACATAAACCAATACAGGCGCTTATGAAAAGTCGAATTTAGGTGCACGGTTCCAATTAGTCGTTTCCTTTGGAGAAGAGCCGGCAAGAAACTCCATGGTTACTCTTTTTAAAAAAGGATATCTTTAACAATTTCAGTGAATACAGTACTATGATTTAGGATAGTTAAAAGAGAACAATGTAGTCTTGACCACAGATCTTGGAGAAATGTAGTACCAAGTCTTGAGTACAAAAATTAACCAGAGAGGAGGAAAAAAAAACAATATGAATAATAGTAATTTACACAAGTATATGTATACGCAAGTCCACAAAGTTCTCACATTCACAAAAGATAAAATGAAGCTAAAAACTAGAGATGCGCCGAATATTCGTTTGGTATTCGGTATTCGGTGTATTCGGCATATTTTTCACTATTTGTTTTCGGCCGAATTATTCGGTTTTGGTGCCGAATATATTCGGTTCGAGTATTTCTATTTTCTTGGCTACATGACACGGTATAGAACTAAAAGTCAAAACTTCTTATGTAAGATTCATGTTATAATATAAGTCAAAGAAATACTATGAAAGATGAGTTAAATAAAGCTAATAAATTTCAAATCAACATTTATTTTTAAACTAATACAAACCTTTTTTTAAACATTTTAAAGCAATTTAACATAAAATTAACTTCTTTTTAAACTTCAATCAAATCCACATTTCTTTGTATACCTTAAATCAACATTTATTATTAAACTTTAAACCAACATCGATTTTTAAACCTTTGATCAACATAAATGTTTAAACTTCAAATCAACATTTATTTTTAAACATCAAATCAACATTTTAAAGCAACTGAAATCTCAATCCAATCCACATTAATTTTTAAACCTTAGATCAACATTTATGTTTAAACCTTTTATATAAAAAAATAAACCTAAAAGCAACATTATAAAGCAACTAAACTTAAAATCAACATTTATTTTTAAACCTTTAAATTAATCAATTTTTAAACTATAATGAGAGAGATGAGGATTTGTAACCTAATCGTGCGATGTTTTGAAGCAAAGTGACAGCGCGGTGTGCGCGGGTGGCGGGCGGTGAGGTACGGCTCGCTCCAGCAGCAACACGTAGCGTTCATGTAAGAACCTGTTTACGCGGCAAAACAATCAAATGGTAAACCGAATAATTCGGCCGAATATCCGGTTCGGTAAAGGTTAAACCGAATAGTACCTATTCGGTATTCGGTTATTCGGTGAAACCACTATTCGGCGCATCTCTACTAAAAACTATATAAAACAATTGACATAATTAAATGTCATCCAAACTTAGAGAAAAAATATCAACTTTATCCGAAAATTGAAACTTTGCCCTGACTTTGGCTACTACTGATAGCACAACCTGCAAGCTCAAAACAGGGAAGTTGTATTGATGCAAACCAACTTTACGGATTATATCGCGTTCCTTTTACGTTAGTACGGAGTTACGACACTAATCCTCATTGTGGTGCACAGACTAGATAGGGATACAATCAGACGGCGCACTCTCGAACAAAAAAATGGACATTTTGCTTATCTGTGGACCTCACATTTTCACTCGCAAATTTTTTACCTTTTAATTGTGGGCGTGTCAGTATTCGTCAAACTAACACGAACACAAGTCTTTTAAGCTGAATTTCGTGTATTTTAGATTCGAATACTGGTCTTTTGAGCTCTATATTTTTGCTATACGTAGCTCCTTACTAATTTACTGGTTCTTGTTGTATTTTAGAAACAGGAATATTATATAAAAAAAGAAAAGAATGCATTTTGTTACTGTAAAATATATTTATTTTTTTAATTTTACAACTTACTAAACCAAGCCGCCTAGGATAAAGTGGCTGGTACCGTTTTACTGTATACTCCAATGCAGTTCTTTACCTAAAACAAAGTAAATCACTGTTATTAAATTATTAATAGCTTTAAAGATAGACGAGTGGAAAGAAGTGCAAATACCAGTTAAAAAAATACATAATCTTATTTAAACAACCATGACTTATATTACATGTCATGGTTGTTAGATGATTTATTTGTATTGCTATTGGACACCTAATGCAAATATTTACATGAACTTCAGCGCGAGCACGGTTCTTTTTATCGAGTCGATTCGAGAAATTTATCTATTCTAAACGTCAAATTTGACATAAGATATTGATAAAACGACAAAGGTAGCTCGGAACGTATTTTATCGAGGCCTCGATATAATCGACAAATCTTATCGATTATGTCGAGATTATGTCGAGTTTCGACAGTTCTTATTGGTAAATTTCTCGAATTATCACGAATTGTTGTCGTCAGTTAAAAGTTGGTAGATAAAGATTCTTTGAAACTATTTTAGCAAAACAAATGGAATTTGGAGAAAGACGTGAATTTAAGTTTAATTCAGTAATGTATGACTGGTGGTGCCCCCAATTTTTCTACTCTTTTTTGACAGACTGTATGCCACTAAAATTATATTTTAAATATTTTTTACAATCTTACAAAGATTATAAAAAATGTTTACAATATTTCTAACAAAATAATATAACGAATTAGTTTTCAGTCGCGAGAAATAACCAGGAAAAGATTATTTCGTAAATAAAATAAAGTCTACATGAGTGAATCATATTTTTAAATATGGTGTTGCCATTTTGAAAAGTCGATAAGCTATCGAGAAGACAGCCGTCGACAAGGCTCGATAAAGATACCGAGGCAAGTTCCGTGCTACCGACTCTCGATAAAATTCGGTATGTTTAAACTTTTATCGAGTCGAGAAGTTTATCGATCAAAGAACCGTGCTCGCACTGCTTGCCAGGAAAAGTAATGCTGT
Source organism: Amphipyra tragopoginis (assembly GCA_905220435.1). Taxonomy (NCBI): domain Eukaryota; kingdom Metazoa; phylum Arthropoda; class Insecta; order Lepidoptera; family Noctuidae; genus Amphipyra; species Amphipyra tragopoginis. The sequence continues at coordinate 17,099,139 of HG992006.1, forward strand.
TATGCATTGAATGTTGAAAGTTTTATAATAATATCATCATTGCAACTGACTACAACTATTGGTTCTCGTGACTCGACCTATTGGTTTTAGTCTGCAGTAATTAAATACATACATACCTTCATCTATTTGATTTTTTTCAGGAACCAAGTATTGATCATTTAATTTATGAAGCAATCTCACTTTATTGTGACTGCAGTCCTTTGTATACATCCACTATGTTACTCCATTTGGAAATTTGATTATTATGTTTTATATTCTTTGTGAGGAAATTATTTCTAATTCCTTTTATCCGGTAAGGTGGGGCGTAGGTTATACATATTTAATGAATCACCATTCATTACAATGACATCATCTGGAAGAGGAAAAAAGATTAATCAATTATGTTTATTCCATTATGTACAGTATTTTACATAATCATGTTCCTGCACATGCTTCTTATTCACATATAATGGGGATGAAGCAAAATTCTTGACCACAACTTTTTATTTTAGATTTTGAAAATATAGAGTAATCTAAGAAACCGTTTTAAATACTTTTGTTATTTTCATTGTAATTATTTTTTTATTAATTATTTAAAATTCAATATCATTTCTGATCTATGACGTCATCAGTGGCATAAAATCTTTGGGCCTTTGCCTCAATCCATATTCTAAAAACTGTAACAGTGATGTCAAATGTCAATAGTGTCAACTGTCAAATCAATGAAATAATAACCTTAGATTATTATGTTCCTTGCCTTTAATTCATAACAAACTAAATACCACATTACGCCGCTATTGCAATTAATCTCGATCGTACGCCCTTCATATTATTTACCGACCAACCAATCGCCATGAGTGATACTTTTATCAAAGCTGACTCGCGGAACCTTCCGAAAGTTGAGTTCCCGAACACAAACAAAAATTTTGTTTGAGCTATTTTTAGTGTCGTTCTTGCAGGTAGGAACAAAGCACTTCCTATATTCCATCGTTATTGCTTGACTGTCTCAATAAAACACTATAATAGTAAAAGTTGAATTTCTGTTGAGGATTGAGGTTATGTTTATTGTTTATTATTTATGACATTCACGTCACGTGACCACGTCTATCATTCTTTTTATTTGCAATCGTAGGGTAGGCAAAGGCATTACTGCCATACTGCCAGCAATGACGTCATTTGGAGGATAAATTAAGGTCATTCACATATAACCCGAAATACTAATAATCCATGATTATTTTCCATTTCTAAATAGAGAGATGTGATCAGTAACCTTATTCCTCGAAATGGTTTACATATCTTAACAGATTTAAAAAAAAATGCACAATGCCCATTGCATCTTGAACTTTATTTAAATATAAGTTCAATTATTAAGACATTTTAGTCAAAAATACAAATAATGGTTGGTTGTAGTTTATTATTCACTCTTACACACATTAAGTAGCACTCACCACCAATTATTTCACTAGCATCAGTTTAGTCACTCCGTCTTCCAGCAAACTTTTCATTGATGATTGAAAGACAGAGCTTTGATCGCCGAGCTATTGGTAGTCCTTCCTGCATTGGAAACTTTTGAGTTCTGCATTAAAAATTAAGTTCTTGCAGTTATTGAAAAGTCAAGCCCTGTGAATGTTCCAACTTGATGCACTTTAAGCACAAGAGTCCTATGTTTCAAAAAACATGACGGCCTTTCCATTTCTCTGACAACCCACAGCACATCACTTATTGCACACAATTGCAGCTTTTCAAAGTATATTACAGTAAGAATATTTAGAGGATACGCTAAATACGTAAATAAATAAATTTTATTGATAATTTGATAATGTTAGTTTGACAGATCAGTCCATAGACTTCATAGAATAGAGATAAAAGTGACGTCATAGCATCAAGATGGCGTCACAGGGCGTCAAAGGGGCGAAGTATGAGTCAGAGGGGATGAGGTAGTTGTCAGAGTGATTATATGAGCCATAGAGACGACGGTCGAAAAATTTTCTTCGCAGTGAACCCCCCGTGTTGTGGTGTTAGACTGGCAAGCGATGTTGGACTGAAATGTGCTGTCCTTTTGTTTGTAGTTTGCTGTTTTCGCTCTCCATGGATTATGTAGCTATAGATCTAATGAATATCGCTCTGAATGTAGGGAAGAGTGAAACTCGCTAGCTTGTTCTATCAATAAAAATTAAGTCTGTCAGTCAAAGTGTCATATGGATTTATTTATTTAGGTACACAGTATTACACTTAACTTTAAAGTGCTATCCATCTTAAACGTATTAAGTAAACAAACAATTCATCGCCGCGAAATAAGGTCAAATGGCCAATTGATCCTGTACATTTTACTTGCTGTGCTAAGTATGTACGTGTCTCTTTGCTCTCAGTTTCAATAGTATACCACTATTCCAAATTTCATCCATATTCAGTCAGCTGTTACGGCCTGCTTAACAAAAACATCTTTTAACTTAACAACCAAACTCTCGCATTAAAAATACTCAAGTGAAATATGGCAGAGCCGTTCGGTTTTTAAGATTTTAAGCTCAAAAGTGTAGCAAGATGAGTGCAATTTTGTTTAAGTTTATTAAAATTTGATATGATTTTCTGAAGCGCGAGTGTCTTACTTCCAAAATCACCACAATTATTATAATGATATAATATTATGGACCATCGCAGACTAGTCCACAATATTCTGCTGCCAGAAGATCCAGATCCGATTTTTCAAAATATTTTCTCAAAATAGTAACGCTTTTCTTTTTTTAGGACATAGGTTTCGTCAGTGACTGCGGAGAGAATATACTGCGAGCATTAGCAGAACCTATGCTGGTTGTAAGAACCAAGGCGGCATGGGCTCTCGGCAATCTATGCGACGCTCTCGTCTTGAACATGTGAGTATTTGTTAGTAAATAGTGCCTCGGCAAAATACCAACACGCCGGAAATTTTCACACGATTTCGAACAACGCAGATACCGTCATAGTTTACAAATTAATTTTAGTAGCGGGAATTGTGTACATGATGATGTTTGCATGAGTTTGTGAATACCTACGGAACTACACCGGACGGATAGACTGTAAATTGACCCGTGTACTTACATCACCATACAATAACTGGAAATGAAGTTTGCATCTGTGATGATCTCCACAAACAGATTTAAACGTGGCTTCCTTACACTGTTACAAAGTTCACTTATCGTTGTAAGGGCTGTACCTTGATTACTGATAGCCAGTTAGATCACTTAACATATATACCCGCGATAGCTTATAACCGCGTGAAATGAGGGGTCGTTGTAGGGGTCTATATTGGAGCGTCCTCATCAAACCAACGAACGCCAGCGAACGTTCGTCATTTGTTGAATTTGACTGAACTTTTAGAACGAATCTCATTCGGATTCAAGCGGTAACGGTCCCCATTCTTTGGCCTTCGTTGGCGTTCGTTGGCTTGGTATACGTACTATTAGGGGAGCCTCTGTGCAGTACTGAACATTTAAGGGCTAATTGAACATTGCGCGCATCCAAGTTACCTGGCCGTAACTTTAGAGAGCAGAGCTTTAACTTATCGAAGCCATTGTCACAAGGTTAGACAAAAAGTGTGTTCTAGGAATAACTTCTTGCGGTGATTATCACAGCCTGGGTTGCTTCACCATACGAGCTACAGGCAATTGGCGTGGGGACTCTCCTTCCAAGCGGGTGAATTTGCATGCCCAGTTGTGTGGCATCGATCTGCTCATTTGAGGGATGTTGATCTAGCCCTAAATGAGACCTGTACCCCAAGTGTGAGTTTTTTTCGTAGCAGCTCTAGGTGTGGCGAGTATTAGTATTGAACGACACGCCTAGAGCAGCTGTCTAAATTTTCATACATTTATGGCGTGACGCAACTACAGTAGTTAACGAAAAAAACTCACACTTGGGGTACTGTTGTGTTATAGTCGGATGTCTGAAATCCACGCCACTCAACACGTTATTTCCGCTGGCGGGAATAGCACCACCGTTCGCCCGTCGCGAAATCGCCTGTTCTACAGATAAGTTGAAATAGGAAACTGATAGCCGACATTCCCTTTCACGGTTACCTACTTTCTACAGTTCGTTTAAACAGCCGAAAAAGTTTCTTGAGGTTGACAATTACTATGGAACAAAGCCTGCAGGAAACGAGGTGTGATGTGTGGACCAGTAGACTCCTGGCACCGCCAGAGAAGCGAATTGCGGGGGCGATTTTGGGAGTCCTTTAATCGCCAACGGACCCGAGTTGGTCGCTGCAAAGACAATTTGACTAAGTGGGGAATTATTGACCCATCCAACATCTAGTGCGATTGTGGAGCCCCTACGCAAACTATGTCCCATGTGCTGTCAATTTGATGATGAAATAGAGTAATTAGAGGCATTTTTCTTGTTTGGATAAGTCATAAGCAGTGTGGTTTCGCATCATGGTTATAAAAGTAGCAACCTCTTTAAAGAAGTAATAGAGGTCAATGTATCTAAATGTTGATCACGAAGGCTAATATTTAATATAGCGACAAGTCACAAAATATCAGTTAAACAAATCGTGAAATTAGTTACCAATACTATGTTACAGTGTACCGTCTCTGTGTACATACTATTTAGTGTCAACTTCGGTTCAAAATGTCTGGCACTGTCGAATTTTGTCTTGATTTTTATCAACTTTGAAACATCATCTAGTCATTTCAAAATTCATTAAGATACAGTTTGCTAGCTTTTCGTATTTCAATAAAAATTGATGTGATATTTATTCATATCCAGTCAGTTCGACGCGAACGATGCGGAATAAATAAATACGCATGTATTTCTTACATATTTATTTTCTTCCGTATTCATTACCATAATCTAATCGAAACTGCCAAACAAATCTCGAACATTAAATATATTAGCGAAGCGCAAAAAAATATCTCCAAAGTGTATGACGTACCATTACATATTTACACACGGTCCGTTGTCACCTACTCCGTAGCAGTGATGAAGTTGATAAAACTTTCCGTAGTTTAAAATGGTCTTAAACGAGACGTTGCGAAACTTGACTGAGTTGAACGAAATTTTATCATTACCTTCATCATCATAATTATCAGAATATAAAGCCGCGTTTCCAATAAGCGAGTAGCTTGCACGCAGGTATAACGTTACACCCACATTCAAGTCGGAATTCAACGTAATGTAATGGCAACTTGCGTGCAAGCTAACGTTTCCATCCGTAAACTACTTGTAACTTGCAGCTTGCGAGCACGCTACTTGCATAGTGGAAACGCGGCATTAACATTCACTGTTAATCCAATGCTCGAAATGAACGCGTGGCAAACGGATTGTCGATCGCATTATGTTTTTATTAAAGCAAAGGAAAATGTTGCTCTTCCCCCTTTTGATAACTATATCTTATAAGGTGATTACCCATACTTAAGATTACGTAGGGATTACCCTACGTAATCCGATATCCGCTTAATACAGTAATACGCTATACGCGACCACGAATTGCGCGAAATCGTTTTAACGCAATTTTTAAATTTCGCGCTTAATTGCCCCGTTTTACGCGGATGTATTGATTAGTCCATTTGTGCGTTTATTGGAGTTATTAGCTAATAGGAACCCGTAGTGCAATTCGAGGTCGCGTAAAGCGGGGTATGACTGTGTAGATATTGGCCTACTCTTCGCCGGGAACCTCACAACAATGATCGAATGTCAACCGAATTTAAACACACGGTACAAAAATGATAACAAAACATGAATTTCACTTGCACTTTGAAATTGAAGTATAATTATAAACTTGATGTGACAGGGAGGAACCGGATTGCGACGAAATAGATGACGCCTTGCTGGTCCGCCTGCTAGAGGTCAGCATCCAGTGCGCAGTGGACAATGATAAGGTAACATAAACATTAAAAACGTAATATGTACTGTCAGAAAAAAACTTCAGACGTCATGTCTTTTATCATGGGACTGTTGCGTCTGCTTTGCACACGAAAACATTTCATTCATGTTTTGAATGATCATTTAATACTAAATAAAACAAGATCACGCGTATGATTCATGATTGTTTAGGCTTAGTACTATTAGTTCAATATCTCTTTTATAGTTTGCGATGCTAAACGCCAAATCCACTAGTAAGATTCACTGCGGAAGTTGACTTCTGCAACCAAGTTTCAACCGTGGACACACCCGCAGCAAGTCGGCTTCTGCAAGTTTTGTGAACTAAGCAAGCACTTGCGCAATAAAGTTGCATGTGGATTTGGCGCTTTGGACCTTTTGAATCTAATTCTTATATAACTTTACTAGCGACCCGCCCCGGCTTCGCTCGGGTGCAATGTATTATACATATAAACCTTCCTCTTGAATCACTCTATCTATTAAAAAAAACCGCATCAAAATCCGTTGCGTAGTTTTAAAGATCTAAGCATACATAGGGACAGACAGACAGCGGGAAGCGACTTTGTTTTCTATGTAGTGATGAGACCGATAAAGTGTCAGAGCATTACTTACTACAGATGAATTAAAAAAAGCCTAAGCTTAGCTTGAGTTGAACCTAAATAATCTATTATTAGGCACGTGTAATCCCTATTTCTCAATTCAAAGCATTAATAAAAATATATGTTATAGGTTAAAGTTATTATTCCCTTTATTCATTATTTAACATACACATAAATAACATTTTTAAAAAAGTTATTAAAACTAAAAATATAAAAAATTGTAGCAAAAGTTTCTCTCTAGAATCACGGCTCATCTTCCGTGCGGAAGATGTCCGGTCCTTTGGAAGGCATACGGGGTACGTAGGTCCAACGCGCAGAGGCCCCTTTGAGAATTTTAATCTAAGCAAAAGTTTATTATTAAGAATGTTCTACAAGACTAACTGATTGACTGAGTAATATTATTGTTATGCAATAGACGATAGTGTGGCAACCGGTTACTCTACTGGCGCCGTTATGGGTCATTAGCTTGATATTATTTATGTATGCATGTCCCATACCCTTTATTGTAATCATAAACAGGGTACTTGACTACGTTTCGCTTCGAGTGGCACTGATATGGAATGGATAGACGGGAATGGTATCGGTCATAGGAACAAAACCATGTCGATTGTAAACCTAAATTACTAAGTGTACTTACCTAAATCCATGTTCGGAAAAAACTATCATAAAGATGACGTCATGAAAGTACTTGTTGAACTGTGGAAAATGCATTTGCTTCTTATTACTTTTCTCTTGCTATGACCAAAAACTAATTGTTTTGCTAACCAGTAGTAGCATTTTTCATTGCCAAACTTAGCATATAAATAGACTCGCAAGCTAATTTAAGTGCGAATCAAAAATCATTTGAACAAAAACGGCAAATACGTAAAGATATACCTAAACCCTCGTACACCTATACTTTTAAATCTGCAGGCCAACTTTATTGTATTAGTTGTGACCGGGTATTCAAAACGAAATCGAGGCGAGTCATATTAGGCCTGAATTACATAGAAACGGCTTAAGGCGCAGGCACGGCGAGGCGCGTCACTTTCATACATTTTTCGCGCCGCTTCAAACTTTTTTCGCACAAAATGTATGTAAGCGACGCGCCTGCGCCGTTCCTGCGCCATGCCGTTTCTATGTAATTCACGCTTTAGGGCTAGCGTACCTACACGCTAGGAAATAGTTTTTAAAGGGTCGCCGTTATCGAAATCGATAAGGAGGACTATATAGATAGAAGTGTGATTGCTACTAACGTACCTATGTGAAGGTCTTCTATGCAAAGCTATAGTTACTTTGCTTTTTATTGGTAAAAAAAAAATTACACGAGTCTTAACTTTAACCAATAACGCTCGGTAAATCCTATGATTTCTATTTAATCGGCCATTATAGAAAGTATATAATTATTCATCATATCAACAGTTGCTTCTCGTGTTTGAAATATTAATGATAACATTATTACCCATTCTTTCTTTTACATATTACAGCGAAAGGTCTTGACGTGAATGCGATTAGCAGGCACGCGTTTTTTCTATTGAGTCTTTTTTTAATTTTTCGTCTAATTTGAACATCTATAAGACGTAATTTTATTAATTGCCTTTACCTAATATCATATTTGTATTGTATTTAAGTGTGTATTTATTTACCTTATAAAACGAAATACCTATTGTACTATTTTTTTGTCGAACATGATAAAAATAACTTTTCGTTTGTTCGACTAAAATACAGTAAAATGTATCGTTCGGCCGACCGATGGCATTCACCTTAAACGCTTCTGTTTTATAAAGTACATAGTAACAGATTCTAAAATGACACTTATTATGGAAAACTAGAAAGCTAATCAGCAAGTCTCGGGTCAGTTAACAGACACGAAGTCATCAGTTATCCGCACGTGGACAACCGCTATCAATTGGTGACTTGCTCTAACATTAATACGTTCTTATCTCTCTAAGTTAATGGAAAGTTTAGTAGGCCTGTTATCCATACAGGATGTACATATATTTTAACTGAATCAAGCATGGACGGTGTTGTGTAAATCTGACCCCAAATTGAAACGCTATCACAATATCTTTAATCTTCGACGTATTGTCGGTCAAGGTTAAGGAATTTTTAGACATTAGTCAATGGACCAATTTATCAATAAACGTTAAGGCTGATTTAGGCATCTTTTTATTCATCAAGGTTTATACCCGTCTAGTTTGAGGTGTTTGGGTATTTTCCTTTTTTTATGTAAGCAACTGATGTTCTACCTCTAAGGCGCAGGCCACATATAAATGGCCTCGGGCGCGGACACGGCACGGGCGACTTCGTGTTCCGTTCAAATTTCATCCAAAATGCATGGAAATAAATCGCAATGAGGGCACCGAAATTGCGCGGCATAACCACGTCCGACCAACGACATATCGTGTGTCCTAAATTGCGCTTTATTTCCATGCATTTTGTATGAAATTTCCATCCAATTCCATATTGTCCGCGCCCGACGCCATTTATATGTGGCCTGCGCCTAAAACAATGATACGTCATAAATTCTATATAATTATATTCAAGCTGGAAACTAAACAAGAAGACACGACAAAAAGAAGCGTAAAATAATCATTATAATAATTATTATTTAAATTTTCCACGTAAAGGTGCTAATAAAAAAAAGTTCAATGTCTGTTACCCTGGCCATGCGAGGTTGTACCTTGAAGGTTGTAAATTCTACATAATAATTTTCTGTTATTTTAGTTAAAAACATCTTTTTATCATGTCACTAGCACAATCTCGAATAACGATAATTGCATTTCCTTCAGACAAATCGCTTATTTATCCTTAGGCAGGTACTAAATCGCTTATTTATCCTTAGGTAGGTAAACAATGAACCGGTCATTTAACTACTATTTTATCGAATAACCATAACTATTTTGCAATAAAGGTGAAAATGAGTGCGACGCGCGGCCTTGGAAATCTGCTGCGCTTGATAAAGAATGAAAACCTGCTGAGGAACACGCAATTGAAGACTTTATGCGAGACTGCAATAGGGAAGCTTTTGGATTGCGCGTGCAAGGGGAACAATATGAAGGTGCGGTGGAACGCTTGCTACGCGATGGGCAACGCTATGAAGAATGAACAGCTGTTCACTTGTTTTAATGGATGGCAGGTAACTAGTCAGAAGGGTTAGGCAACGACTCATAAATACAATCTTAAATTGATTATTACATTGTCTGATCATACGAGAGGAAACAGCGGTGATACTTTGAGAAACGAGGATTGGCGTTGCTCTATTTCGGTGAATTTGCACCTAGCACACATTGTATCAATATTCTACCACTTATTCCAAATTATTGTTCCCAGAGCCAAGTCTTCTCCAGCCTGTGTTCTTTAACTAAGGAGTGCAAGAACCTAAAGGTCCGCATCAACGCAGCGGCTGCGTTACGTGCGCCGTCTGCGCGGACGCACTACGGTGAACATTACGCGCTAGTGTGGCGGGGGGTGTTGGCTGCGATGGAAAACGCCGCCGATGTTGATGATTTCAACGAGTATAAGCACAAGGATAATCTCATTGAACAGGTGAGATTATTGACAATTAATTGAAAGTGTGACTTGTTTTTTTTAGAATAATCGCGAAACGTATTTTATTTAAAGCTTGTTATTTTGATATTTTTGGGTGCCTGCAAAGAGTCTCGATGAGTGATGATACTCAAGTACATCCACAGCGCTCTGGGCAGTCAGCCCCGCGACCAGCCTTCCTGACTGGTTAATCTACTCACCACGGCATGAGCTATTCTCATATAGCTCGTGCCGACACGAGAGAATAAGATTTTGATATTTAATTGCTGCATTCGTCTTGCACAGAAGCGAAAACTCAATGCAAGCCTTCACCATGATTTACAGCAGTCTTAGAATTTGTGTCGCCAAATGTTACTATTAGGCTGTGACACATCTTTGCTGGGCAAAACCTAAAAGGCCCCATTAGCCCCAAATATGGACTAATTCGACTTTTTAATATGACTTAGAATATGCATTGTTAAGTAACAAATTGTCTCTATTGTTCTAGCTATGCGTTACTCTTGCCCACCTATGCTGCCTTCTAACTCAGGCAGATCTGAGCGATATCCTCGACCCGCTCGTCTTCCATTACGACTGCGCTAAGGCTCTCTTCACACAAGTCTGTCACAAACTACCGCCTGAAAACGCCTCCTGTCTACGAATCCTACAAGCGGCTAAGTACGTCACCGTCGATTTAACTGCGGCCAATGAAATACAGATGCAATCGTTGAGTATGCTGCAAGATATATTTATATGGGATATGTGAATATCACGCATGTATAGTGATGACGTTTGGTTAAATCTTAGGTCTATCTCGATAAAGATTTAGGCGTCTAATAGATGAAACGCAATTTTACGACGTTATACAGAATTATATGCACGTGAAAATGGACAACTAAATTGTATGAAGCATCGAACATGGCAAATGGCGCGTAAAAAGAACGAAGCACAAGTATAGTAAAAAGAATGTCAAGTAAACGCTTCTTTCTCAATCGCGCAAAAAATCGCGGCGTCTCGTCTGATAGAGGCCTTAAGCGCGATAAAGACAGTGCGTAGGTATTAAGATAACGAAGGAGACATTTTTAAACTATTGATACTATTCTTTACTATTATACGATATTGATAATAATTACTAATATTTAGCATTTGGGGAACCATGCTACACTTACTCGTATGTTTGAAATAATTATTCTAGATCTCACTGTTAAGGGAACATATTATTATTTAATTTGTTAAAGGAAAATTAATAATATTAAGTTTAAAAGAAAATAAATAATTGCTTTCAAAATGTTTTCATTACAAAACTTTATTTGTTTTGACTAAATTGCACAGCAAATTATTTATATTATAAATATGTCACAATTTTAGCACCACCGTGATATAATTTGATAACACGGATGAACTCAGTTTATTTTTGGAAAATTTTACTAAAATTTACTTGTATCTATCCGAGAATAAATAATAGGTATTAACTGTATGATGCTAATAATATAAAAAAAAAAACGTTTGTACATGAAATTGGCATACAGAATAACTGAACCCCAAATCTTATCACTAGAGTTTAGACAAATGAAACTGTTTTGTTAAAACAGAGATTAGGATAACGTATTATTTTATAACGTACTAGTAGAAGATGCCTCGTGCTTTCCATACCTATACGACTGCCATAATAAGTCGAGTTAGGACGCTTTCAATTTAGACGGTTGGTGTCGGACTACTGCCGTACCGCAGCGGTGCGGCAGTCGTGCTGCGAACCGTCCGTTCTTCCGTCACTTTCGGCGGCAGTACGGGCGTCGCACTGCTCTCTTGTCGCATCAATTGTATGACAAAACACAACCGCCCGTTCGCAGCTGGACAACCGCCCGTTTGCAGCTGGTCAACCGCAAAGCTGCGGTACGGCAGCAGTCCGACACCAACCGTCTAAATTGACAGTGCTCTAAATTTAGTCCTATCCACATTATAAAATTCAGTCTGCGTGAGGCGGGATTCTAGCAAGTGGATACATGTAAAAAATGTCAAACAGCAATGTAAATGACTATAAATTCCCCAAGTTGCATTGCTAAGTCATTCAGCCAATTTTTACTCTTACATACCGTAATATAAGATGATTGCCCATAATTGGGATAACAATGTTCCATCGACTTCCATCACTTGTTTATGAAACGGTAGCGTATAAAATACGCCATTGCATACTTTCAGTATTTTTGTGTAGGTAAATGTATTTGTTGCTTTGCTTTGATTATGATCTGCGAGTTATATCACGTACCCATGTAGTATTAGAAAATTAATTTATACTCTGTAGATAACATAAGAATATTATTTATATCCTTTTATATTAATATATCTACCGTAAAATAAATTTTATTTAACAATGTTTTTTGTTTTATTTTTTATTTATACCTAACTAGGTGTGCCCTCGCAGCTCCGCCCGCGTAGAATAGAATAGAATAGAATATACTTTATTGTACACCAAAATTGTAACATAGCTCTTATACAAAATAATTTAGTGAAGGGTACAATGGCGGTCTTATCGCTGATAGCGATATCTACCAGACAACCTTTGGATGGACAGGAAAACAATGAATAAGATAGGGGGGCGCGTATGTAGTTTTCTCCTTATTTTTACTACCCCCTGCATATTATCCGATATCGTGCGCTGGGTTTTGTACAGACGCCAGCAGCAGGTCAAGCTACCCGAAACTTAAATTTTCCCAATCCACCTTGAACCTAATGCTTTCGCGATAAAGATGAAAATCTATTAAAGAAATTTAACAGATTGTAGTTACTTGATGTGCTGGCGTCTGTACGTTGATGGTACTATGTCAGAAACTTTCGCGCAAATGCCAACAACAACTGTGCAAAGTTTTAACTTAATCAACGCATAGAATACGAACACACAAACATTATTTCTTTATAATGGGAAATTAAGTATGAACATTTTGTCTTATAAACTTCATTAATACAATCCCTCATTAACTGCCGCGCCCCAATTGACAAAATCAACCTTTTCAGATGAATCAATGAAGACCGTAAGTATTAGCAGGTTACTCTGCCATAAAGCTCTTCACATAAAGAAATCGTGACTGACTTTCAACGAATGAGTTAGAACGCTTACACACGAGCGGCATGTTCCCAACGGCAGAGGTAACTGCAGCCGTCGACGCGCGTCGGCGGCAACCGTCGACGGCTTCCGTTGACGCGTCGACGGCAGCCGTCGACATTTCAACTTCGAAGATCAGCGGCAGCGGCAATAACTGCAAGTGTCGCTATAGGTCGACTGCTGCCGTCGACGTGTCGACGGTTGCCGCCGACGCGCGTCGACGGCTGCAGTTACCTCTGCCGTTGGGAACATGCCGCTCATGTGTAAGAGCTCTTAAACCGCCTCGTCCAAGATATAGCAATAGAGCTAGGGGGCTTGGGGATTACTTAGTCAAATATATCATCTCGCATTTCTACATACACGTAGAGATTGCATCCACGTCGTCATCCGACCGTCTCTATTGTAGACATAAGACTTTATAGGGTGAAATTGTAAACAGTCGACAAACCGAAATGGGAGATTGTAGGTACTCATAACTATGTACAACTTCTACTATGGGAATAAACCGGAAATAGCAAAAAAAAATTACTGTTCCCTACATTTTGACGAGTTATGCGAACATAAATGTAAGAAATATCTGGTTTTTTTTCGCGATTTCCATTTTGGTCCCATAGTAAAAGTTGTTCATAGTGATGAGTATAATCTCCCATTTCGGTTTGTCAAGTGTTTACAATTTCAACCTGTTTAAGCCCTAGGTAGGCTAGTCTAAAAAAACATCGCTTCGTTTGAAATTCCGCTTCTGCTGTGCCTTAACACCAAAGCAAAGAGCATCCATACCAAAAGGCACCAAAGTAAATGGACACCACCACGGCTTCTTCCGCTCAAGACCGACTTCTTTCAACTTAAACAAACGTGTTGCCATAATAAATCATTATACGTAGTGTAACGGATGAAAATAGACAATATTTAAAAATCGCATTTGCAATAACACTGAGATTTTCAAAACATCAGTTTCAACGTAAACCAGCAAAAATTGCGACAGGCCAAAGTTCAGATATTTGATCTCGGCGACTCGATGTGACTTTGGAAGGAAGTGTTGTAGAAATATAAAGGCTAGTCTCGATTAATGGCCTTTACCAAAACTGTGGTGAACAGTGTAAGACAATAATGAGTGCCTATGTAAGAAGAAAAAACAGCAAGATCTGCTTTTTTTTTATTGGACTGCTTTACTTGGTCCTTGGGGACCCCTTCTTAACCGGGCAGTTATTGGCGAGACCTGAAGGTTTCACAGCCAAATCTCCTTCTTCGTAGGGAATCTTGCAGATAATCATCGTCAATATGAGATGAAAAGGTTCACACACGCACCCACACACATGCACACACACACAAATTTAGTATTTATACATCTAAGTTTTTTCTTATCTTGTTTAATTTTATATTTTGCATATGATTTCTTGTTTAAATTCTATTTTCTTTTGGTACACCACTTTTGCCATTTTATAATTTGACATTGAAGAGCGGGGCCTTAAAAGGAGGTCCCTATGTAAGATTTACTTACTGTAAAAGTTGTATAACTTTCTGCAATAAACCTTTTAATTTTAATTTAATTTAATATTCAACCTTATTATCAAAGGCGAATGCCTCAATATAAAATAAATATTGACCGTGTTGTATGCACCTAAGGGATCTTCCTCTCTCGTTCAATTGGAGTGAAAGGAATAACACATTATTGTATCTTCAGTTAATTTCTTTTAATTATAATTCACATATTGTTCCTGAGTGATAGCTATTCATACTATTCATGTTTAGGAATATGTATCAACTTAAGTCACGTGCATTTTATTGAGTTTACCAGACTAGTTTTGGGCTTAACCGGAGTCCTAATCATTTAAGCTGCTCGTTAGTCTAAAATTTTGAGATAGGTACTTCATCCGTGTGGAGTAAGAAGAGCTCTGTTCTGCCTAGCCTTTTCGAAACTAAGTTGGGGTCAGCTTCCAGTCTAACCAGCAGCGGCTGAATATCAGTATTTTACAAGTAGCGACCTGCCATCAGATTCCGCAATCCAGTTACTGGGCAATGCCGATGTCCTAAGGCTAGACCGGCTGTCAGACTTTCAAGCATCTGACTATAAGTCGCGCGGAGAAGGTTTGCCGATAGCCTCATGACGTCACGCGTCGATGGTCGGCACGATTAGTAGGTAGGCCAGACGAGCGCGGGACGCGGTCGGTGAAGTGGGAGGGGCACTCATCGGCAAACCTTCTGCGCGCGACTAGTACACGTAACGATTGTCATTGATATTGGAATGACACCCGTGACCGACGGTTTAACGTGTTTTTCGAGGCACAGAGAGGTCTTGATGTGTAACTGAAGGTACAAGTCCGAGACGGGCTGCAAACTGCAGACTGCATCCGCAGACCGCAACTCGCCGTCCGAATAACACCTTTAAAGTGCATACCATAAAGGTAGTATTCCAACGGCGACCGCAAACTGCAACCGCAGATGACAGCAGACAAGCGACACTACTGGTTCATACAAACCAATGTAATTTGCGGTCTGTGGTTGAAGTCTGCAGTTTGCAGCCCGTCTCGAACTTGTACCTTAACGGTCATCCATCCACGGACTGACCGCGAGAAGCGTAGCTGCACCTCGCAAATCGTATGACCCGCGCAGTTGTTAATTAGCCATGGGTTCGCTAATTAGAAGAGTAACCAACCAATAACCTGATAGAGCTGTTCTAAACAAAGTTTCTAAGCTGTCGCCAGCCGTTGGTCGCTGCTCTTTCGTCATCTTGTAAGATCTTTGGTTACAGGACAGAACAATGGTGGGCCGCATTTTAAACGGTTCCGTGTGGTGCCGGACGTAAAGAATAACACTACCCCATCTCTTCCCATGGGTGTCGTAAAAGGCGACTAAGGGATTCACTAGAGGATGGGCAGAAGCTTTCTCTGAGTATTTTAACAACCATACTGCGATCGCCAACCTGCTTGCCAAGCGTGGCGATTATGGCAAACCCCCCCAACATGGATAGTGGCGATGCTTGGGATAGGCCTTTGTCCAGCAGTGGGCGTCTTTCAGCTGAATGATGATGATGATTTTAAACGGACGATCCCTTAAGAAATAAAGAAGTTCTCTAACTTTGTTGTAACCTCGTACAACTTGGGTGTAGTCTAGTAATAAGTAAATTACTTAGTATTGTCTTTTCAATTCTACACATAGGTATCTACCTATCTACTTAACCATACGTTCTATTGCTATAGCTTATTGTGGTAGTAACTATAATAACATCTGTTAAAGGCATTGTTGCTGGTTCTAAGTGGGTGCAACTCATCATTATCAGTGATGTCACACGTTTTACGTAGATAGGTCATCGATTTGCAGATACCGTGAAACAGTAATTCGATTAGGTTTTTTCCCCTACGCTTCTACCTAGGTACTTACATGGTAAACAACAGATAGGTACTCGCAACGCGGAGGGTATTAATTATCTGTAAGAAGCCACAAGATAAATGTCCCAAGCTTTATATTTCTTAGTGGTCCATGACATAAGTGCCAGGGGCCAAGACCACAGGTTTCACCCGTAACACACTTATTAGACTATACCCTTTTTCAACGTAAGGGTATAGGTATAGTGATGTTTCTCTACAAAACGTTAACCTACAAAGAATATCGAATATATTTAAGAAACAAAACATGGATAATACAGGATCTAAACGAATTCGTGTAATTCCTTAAAACCACATGATCTAATAATGGTGTAGATATGCACGGGATTTAGCTTGATTAAAAATAAAAATCTTTTTTTCATGGGGTAGCGGGAATTGATCATATCTAAACCACCTACTTAATAAGAAATCAGTAAAAAAAAGTATATTTTTTATTTTAATGGACATTTCGATGCCGCGCATAAATTAATGAAAGCACGGCGACACGGCTGGCGGGTGCGACTAACGCGATATCGCTCTTTGCAGTCAATAACTCGAGGCTCTAAAATTACTCAGAAATAGAAAACCAAGTTTTTTTTTAAAAAAAAAAACAGTTGCTTTTTAGGAATACCCATTTAGGGTTAATCTATGTCACCAGTAGATCACGCGGTTTGAAGGAATTCGTTTACAACCTGTATAGGTACTAGGTAGCTATTTGACGGTTTTTGACGATGTCGTTTACGTTTTTTCGACAGTAGTTTCCTTACGGCTATAGTTTACAAAATGACCGTATGCTAGGCCTTATTTTTCGTTGATCAGAGTATAGTGAAAAGTTTCAGCCACTAGTTTTACTATCTATTAGGTATTCAGTCATTTGTAACACTGCAATGTTTTCTTATCTACCTACTTTGCATAACCAGGTGAAAGTGTAATTTTTAAATATTGAAACAACTGTTGTAATTCAGAACAAAACGTTATTCTAACATAAATTGTTATAGGTACAGTAACTTGTCATAAACTGAAGACTACAATAATTATAATATAGAAATCGAGGTTAAAGTACCAATAAAAAATATAGGACCGATTGATAGATCTTACATGATTGTTTAACATAAGCACGTGTTCTTGTTTTTATGATTTCAGACATCACGTTGTCCGCGGTTAAACACAATGTGAGGTAAAATCGAAAAGTAGAATAATTGAGTAAGTATCTGTTCAAAACAAAATTTACTTTCAAATTAGATCGAAGACTTCTATAATGTATATTTCATGTGCTGACTGTATTCGGTAGTCCATATAATGAAATTCTAGCAAACTATTTGGTACATACAGCGGATTTTTTTTACCTCAGTAACCTAGTTTTGCCTTCTTGTCAATTGTTATAGGTACGTACCTATTATGCCTACTTATTTTTTAATTGTATGTTATATTTGCTTTTTGTTTATAGGTATTATTCAGCTAAGTTATGTACTGTGCACTCTGTGCAGTCACAGTGCACTTCGGATGAATAATACATGTCATCATTAGTATTAACTGTAGAACGTAATAAATTAAATAATTGCTTTCAGTCTAAACTTACCTACTAGAATGTCTAGAATAGAACTGTTTAGTTAACTACCGATTAACGTATTCTAAAAATAAATTAAACAGAAAAGGTGTGAA
This sequence comes from Amphipyra tragopoginis, assembly GCA_905220435.1. Lineage (NCBI taxonomy): Eukaryota > Metazoa > Arthropoda > Insecta > Lepidoptera > Noctuidae > Amphipyra > Amphipyra tragopoginis. The sequence goes on from HG992006.1 coordinate 17,117,198, forward strand.
TACCTACTAATTTGTTTTGCAATTAATGTCCCCGCCCTAATTCTATTCACTAGTAAACATTTGTTTATAAACACTTCCAGAAACATGAATCTACGTGTTTCAGAAACACGTACAATACGTACCTATTGCAGTAAACACTACTGACAGCTTGTGATGGCAAAAGTTCCGAAGCATTGTTTCTAAAAACAATTACACGATGTTTCTGAAATTGCATGCAACTTGTATCAAAAATACCTCAACTATCTGCAAACAGAATAACTTTTACAGTTAATGAATCTTGTTTATTTTAAGAATGTATTTTTATCTGTTGACCTCAATAGATTTCTAGACTTACAAATAAGTTTTAGATAAAGCAGACTGCCGTCGCCGCAATTTTATATGGGTTGGGTTCGATCGCCGCGGAAGCCGTATAACATAGATAGCAGTTCTATTCTGTAAGGTAAGCGAACTAGTATCTCGATTTCCATCTTCGATGGTCAAAATAATTAATAATCATTTTATTATCATGAGAAACTGTATTAGGGATACCTTCAAAACTCATTACATTTAATCAAGTCCCATCAATAGGTATTTTGTGGAATACTAGAGATGTAACTTCAATTCAGAAGTGAATTCGCCAAAACTGTGCTTTCAGAATAGGACAGCGGCGTAGATTACAAAACGCCCACGATTGTGATCTGGTTAATACTAGATGTGAAATGTAAACCAATTACAGTTATCAATAACGTGTGAACCTGATAACATCCGGCTTTACCTAATTAAGCGTTTCAGAGAGCATTGACGCAAATGATATCTATCCTACTACTTACACCTTACGATATAGGGGTTATGTTTTGTCGATTACAATGCCGGTAGCTATAATTAGAATTTAATCAAGAGTACGATTTTAATACTATGGCTATCTCGCAGATCTATCGATCTACGACTTCTACGAGGTTGAGCGACTTTGACGCGTTCTAGCCTTGGTTACAACTCTTTATCTCTCAGTCTTGATAAAGGGGTCCCGGTTCATTCATAGTAGTAAGGGTTAGGGCCGCTATACACATAGTTGGGTCGGCACATTCGGCTATGTAAGCAAATTTCTGTTAACAAAACCTGTTCAAGAGAAATCACCGAACCGAATGTGTCGACCCGACTATGTGTAGGTATCAGTAGCGAAGGCTCCATACAACTCGATTCCTATCGGCTTCCCTTTCGAAATATGGCAAATACTAGTATCTATTATTTTCAATTATCATTTAAACAAATAATAATTGGCCCGGCTTCCCTTTTAAGAAAATTCACCCTTCGCCACTGGTAGGTATAGCAGCCCTAACATTCACATCCAGTCCACTGGGCCAGCCATAGGACACCAGTCCTTCCCACAAGTTAGGTTGCTGATAGCAGCTATATGTTAAATATCGACCTTTAACAGCATCTGGGTAAACTACGGCTTAGGGGCCCCGTCGCCCGACCAGTAACATGCCCGAGAAGGCGGCGCGCAGTGTTCCGTGCGCGCCTGTCAGAAGGAGAGGTCCGCCAGGGCCTGCCGGGGTTGTGGTGCATACAGCTGCGAATCCCGCGACCCCGGCCAAGGGTCAGGAGAAGGAACACCGTGGGTTTTTAGCCGGTAAGAGTCCGGCATACCCCTTCGCCTTCCCGGGGCGAAGGGAATGAGGATTTGCCCATGAAAAAAAAGGGCCAGGAATACTAGGATTGTGTCGAGTGCTGACTATAGGTAATTATATTTACTGTGAATATAATTTACAAAGGCAAACCCAAAGGCAGCATCTTTTAAGGCAAACAGCCGACAGGCAACCCGATATTTACATAGATGGAAAAATACACAACAACATAAAGCAAATATCGATTCAAGTTGATTTAGAGGTCGAATGTTTCGCATCGAAAATTCAGTATCGATCGCGAGATATTCATGTTAGATAGGTGCATAATGATCAATCCGCAGGCTAGCTTTACATTATTGAACATTCTCGGAACCCATGAATTATTCCTGAAACAAATGAGCTTATCCTGTGTCGTGGAGGTCGGGGAATATAAAGGTGTCTTTTTTCCATTCTATGTTGTTTTTACTTATCAGTCACGTCTCATCTCAGCGTTTTGCAGTATACTGCTTGACAAAAGCCTTAGTTAGTCAAAAATACTCAATTTCCAGTCTTAGCATCTCCTCTTCGCTACGCCTTGTTCGGCGTCTGCTTTAGACGTCATGCACTTGTTTATTTTCTGCTTCAATGTCTTTGCTCAAGGACTCGCTCCAACGGCGATTGTTTCTTCTATAAATATGCCTAGCTCATTAACACTATTACTTGCTGATTCCGCAATCGATTTGTGATGGATACCAGTTCGGCCACGAGCTTATTGCTTCGGTCATATTAGAAAATAAAAAGTACAACTTGGTTAAACGATACAATAGTTTTGCTGTGCTGCATTACTCCTGATAATACTTATAATAATTATGTATAACGTTACTTCAAATCAGCTGGAGAAAGTTCACTGGCTTACTGGGTATCGTCAATAGAACAACTCATTACAAATAAAAACAAATATTTACGTTATTAACAATCACTACTTTGTAGCGTAGTTAGTAGTTATCATCGGACTAGGTAGTTAATGATAGAAGCAAATAGAAGGAACTTTTATTTTCTTCTATAAATCTATTTTCAAATGCTTATCTGTTATCGATACCCAGCCAGCATGCGTAGTTTCGTCTTAATTGAATTATTAATTTGAAGTAGATAACTCTATAGGTACTAGGTTAGTCGGAAAGGGGGTATTAATCCGCGGGCCACATAGTGTATCACTGATGACCATTGTAAAGCAAGTGTTAAAATTTCAAAATACGAAAATTTTTATTTCCATAAAAAATAACTAGAATTTTAGTTTTTTCAAAAATTCTTCATCCCTGCTTTAGTTACGAATTTAGAAAGTGGAGGTTCTAACTCGTCACCCGAATTATGAACTAAAGTGTTAACACAGCTGATCATAACTGAGGACAGATAGATTTTAGCGTATTTTTATGAAATCTTTGAACAGATATAGGTATCTCTTATACTAAACCTTTAGGGGAAATTTGTAGAATAAAAGTTATTGATTATTATGGGTACTTTAACACCCTTTCGGATTTGTACCCCCTTTCTGACTAACCTTGTAAAAGTAGAATAATTCCTTCTAGATAGACAGAGGAAAAATTTGTAGCCACAACTTGAATGAAGAGGTTATCGGGAACAAAAAAAAAATGGATAATTATTATTTAGGTCGATAAAGTATTGCAATGTTTGCTGAAATTAACAAACAATGGAAATTTACAACTGAGTAGGTCCACTACGTAAAAGTTTAACAAAATACATGACGTGTTGCAGTTATAATAATACTTAATGTAGGTACCTATTGATTCTAGAAACAATTAATCTGTTATTTATTTTTAGGACTCATTAAAGAAACATTCGTGCTGCTTGTAATATTATGTAACATGTAGGTAATAATTTATGTTATTGTTCACATGAAAGTTGTAAAGCAAAAGCTTAAAGTTCCGGTCTGGCAACACGCTTGTTAAATTGGCGATCGTTGTTGTTGATAGGTGCTAGATGTTCGTGATGTTTTTGATTTGAATTTTAGACAGTAATTTTACTTTGATTTCGTACAGTGTGTAACAAAAACCCTATATTAGAGCCGAAAGGGGCGTATTTACACATCAATATAGGTACTAAGTACTAAAGTTATACCCAGTCAAACAAAAACGTATCAATCGTACTAATTATATTGTTGGTGCGGCTGTTCAAAGGCCCTTTTATTTGCTCGTATTACTTCTGTGTAAACCCATTTCATAGAAGTTATGCCTAATTATATAATATAAAATCCTTGACCCATTTATCCAACAGACATACTCATATACCTCATCTTTATTTCACGAAACAAAATTTTCCTCATTTGACTCTTGATAAGTATTTTCCCCAATAATCTTCTTTAAAATAATAATAACCAATAACAATAAACTTTTCTTTAAAATAATGATCAGTAAATACTGACCTAAAAGTAGGTACTTTTTTTTACTGAGTAGGTATGTAGGGTTTATACATAAGTACACGAAATATTTTAAGGGATACATCTATAGATGGTAAAGATAATATTTTATATATATTAATATAGTATATATTATTTTGCTTAATTAAATGATTGTAATAATGCTTGAGACATTTTGCATAAATTAAAAAAAAAATGTGTGCTTCAATGACAATAAATACTACGTAAAAACTAGCGTAATGGATGTTGAAAATAGTAATGAGCCAGTATTTGTTATATGAATCAAGTAGATTTAAATGATATAAAAAAAAACTTACATTTTTTTTTTAAATTTATGTGTCTTCTTTACCACATACAGATGTATCCCTTAAAATATTTCGTCTATGAATAGATGGACCTTAAATAGCTACTTGACAACTACCACATTTTTAGATCTCGCCAATAACTACCCGGTTACGTAGAAACAGTCCGCAACGAAGATAAAAAAGGAGTACGAGAAAAAAAAAACTTTATCTATTACAAATACTTAATAATAACATTTTTAAATATTCAAAAATATAACAAAAACATTTAAAAATATAAAAAATAGTAGCCCACCGGCATCGGGAACAGGGTTCAAGCTACTGGCGGTCAGGGCTCCAGCTCCAGAGAGAGTAACTTCCTAAAAATACGCGCCGTGTCCAGAAGTACTTACAGCTTTTTGTATCAAACTCTTGATCCAGCTGCGTAACGATAACGAGGGCCTCAACAGATATTAGTCGAGGCTCTTGGCTATTAAGCTATTGGTTGTAACACTTGTAACGACTATCGGCACATTACCATATTTATGACGTTTGACTTTTTGAGCAATGCGCAGAAGATAATTAACAAGACATATTAAGGAATTTTATCAGTTATCGTTTGCCCACTCTTCCACCCATGAGTATCTACGTAAATATATTTATAAAACGCTTCCTACATTTCCCTACACTGTATCTATACTGCTATTTCTTTATATTTTTCTCAACAATTCTTTCCATCCAATGGTTGTCTGGAAGAAATTGCGATAAGACCGCCATTTTTACTGTTCTTAATTACGTGTATTCCTTCTGTTTTATTTCTGTTAGTGTACAATAAAGTATATCTATCTATCTAAGATATCTAAGATAGATAGATAGTCAGTCTTAGCAAAATGGCAGTTTAAGCTAAATCGACTGCTACCGGAAACTAATTAAAACATATTGCTATAAATTTATTCCACACGTGAAATGTGAAGATTCTTTGGCATGTGCCACGTCACGTGCACAGGTCGAGGTTATAGCATTGTTGACATCACGTTTACGATTAAATAATATTATGCAGAAAAACGGTATGTGTTGGCACATAACTACATTTTACTAAATCTTAGAAGTTGGCACTGTCGCCGCAGTTACTACGATTTATTTAGATGCGGTAGAACGCCAAGCTTTTAGTAGTAAATGGAGATCTCATATGCATATTTTTTCGTAGAATCTAGCTCAGAACCTGTTAAGTGTCTTGGTAGGCACTCTATGTGTGAATACATTTTTGTCACCAGTTTTTTGTGTAAGTGAGATGTATGGAAGTAGCGATCGACAGTTACTGCCTACTAGTCACGCCGCGTGTCGGTTATTGGGACTTATGTGATTAAAACAACAGTGAATGTTTCCAAATCATTTATTTGAAGAGTTACAGCGAGACTCCCAACGCAGACTCAATGAGTAAGTCAAGAGACGTTGTTACACTAAATATAGGAATATCTCTTGATTCTATGTGTACTGATATATTACTTGACCGCTACTTCCATAGATCTCATTTACACACAAAACTGCTGACAACAATTCATTTACACTTACAGAGTCCTTAAACATTTTTTCAAGGCTTTTTCGGTTACGGCGATTAGGCTTTTTAATTTAAAATTTCAGAGCATGTATGTTTTGCTCTCATATGTCCGATGTGTCCTATTTTAGCCGAGGGGGTCCGAACGAAATGTGGAGGACATTGCCCTTGGACGATAGCCATTGCTGTACAGCACATGGTGGCATTGTATGACTGTGCCAGGTCGAGGATCTTAAATGGATACAAGTAAGAGGAAGGTTCTTCCCTTCCTTTCGTTGAGGATTGTATCTATGTAGCACGTGGAGCTCTACAGGGTGTTAACGAATTCATGTAATTCCTTCAAACCGCGTGATCTACTGGTGAGACTGATTGACCCTGCATAGGTTTTTTTTAGAAACAACAAAAAAAAGTGTTCAAAAAATTAACCATGGTACCTACCTACTCTGTATCTGAGTAATTTTAGCGTCCCAAGTTAACTGACTGCGTGGAGCGATATCGCGCTAGTCGTGCCCGTCAGCTGTATCGCCGTGCCTTCATTCATTTATGCATGGCATAGAAATTATAAGACAAAAAAAATAATTGGAAAAAAAGTTTTTTTAATTTTTAATCAATCTAAATTCCATGCGGGGTTAATCTATACCATTAATAGATCATGCGGTTTGAAGGAATTACGCGAATTCGTTTACACCCTGTATAATTTTTGTCTTCCTCCGTGGGAAAAGCTTGGTATTGTGTTCCTACTATTTTGACCAACGCTACGTATCTGCGGTAGCTTTCATTATTAAGGTTATCCGTACCAAAATGGTAAAAAAGGTACCCTGGTGCGACTTCATTTATCTAATGTGTCTATGTCACCGGTTTATAGATTAGGCTAATAATCACAATGGTTTTTGTTCAATAAAAGGTAACTTTCATTCAAGGACTAAGTTGATTACAAGTAAAAGAATGGAGTGATTCATGTAGGCTTAGGCATGGATTATAATCATATCGGCCTGTTAACATTCCTAAACATGGCCCTGCTACAGTGAAAGTTAGTCATCCGATACAGTCAATAGGTGACCGCATCACGTTATTAACGTAAAGGATGGTTCTGTTGCCTTTCCTTTTGTTTCAAAGTAATAATATGAGTTACATGTTTTCAAATAACGACTTAATCGCCTTTACAACTCCGCAAAGAGATGGTAGGTCTAATCTTTGCAAGGAACCACTTGCCTCCGTGTATATTATTATGCTTGCATACATGCAGCTAAGGGTGGATGTCATATCTGGGTGTCATATTATTATGCTTGCGTTCATCCAGCTTAGAACCGATTTTACGAACGTTGGAAAACTTCTATCTGAGGAATAAGTTGGATATTTTGGTAGAATTTCTGTACAATATCTATTAAAACTTATAATTTACTACCTTTTGCCTACAGCTTCGCTTGCGTGAAATTTTGAACCCGTTAAGTGACGATTTTCCATACAAACTTTCATCCCCTATTTAACTACTTTAGGGGTTGAATTTCGAAAAATCCTTCCTTATTCCTTGTCTACATTATAAAGGAAACCTCTGTGCAAAATTTCAGCTTTCTAGGTCCAAGGGTTTGGGCTGGGCGTTGATGAGTCAGTCAGTCAGGACTTTTCTTTTTATTTATATAGAAGATAGATTCCTCAGATAAATCTTAAGGCGAATGGTACACGCTCGATATTTGGATCGCAAAACTGGAGTGTTATATTTATTGAGCGTTTTGATTAGTGTATTCACCATGCAGGATCGCAATCAAGAACCGTGATAAATATTGAGCTTATAGCATGCGCCTATCCGACTTTGGTAAAACCTGCCGTAGGAACCTAAGCGGAAAACCTAATAAGCGCAGCTGATGATGACAACTTTTATACCTTATATAGGTATCACGCAAAGAACACGCCAAGAGCACGTTCATATCACTCTGTCACAATGACTGGAAGGCTTTAATTAGAGAGTCTCCAGTAAAAACTAGACGTAAAAAGTGTTACATGCTTTGTACAACGAAGTAATGTAGTTTGCACGATCGTCTCTCTGTGACTTCCAAGTTATCGTCGCTTTATGAACATGACAATTCATTAGATCTATATATCTAATAAGAAACGGTGCGATTGAAATACTTTTACAAAATATATTTTACCTATATATTCACATTTTTTCAGGCTCGTGTTCATCCTGTAATTTACTATGGCAACGATAATACAGAAATCTAAACACTTAATTCTTTAATTGATCACTATATATATACATTACGGAATTTTCTGTCCAGGATAATTTCCAATGGTCAGTGCGGAATAAAACAGACAGTGACTCATATTAATTTCAATGATGGTTATGAACAATATCACAATTTTATGTAATTACGAACTCTCTATTGAGTGTATTACTCATGGAAAGGGAAAATAAATAAAAACTACCCGCGCACATATTTCTGATACCAGCCTCATCATAATTCGAGAGATCTTCCACATATTCCATACGGGTAACTTTATATATTCAATATTTAAAGTAAACCCATCAGTTGTCGCCCTTGTAGCCCTAACAGTGCGCAAATTTCCGCCATATTTTTTTTATATTTGTCATGCCCACACGTGGACTCCAACGCTTATGAACGAACACCCATGTGTGCGTCCGACATTTAAGGGGAATGAAATCGTCATCAGAAAGGTTACACAGGAAGTCTTGTCTATCACTAACACGGGGCTCAGCCCCTCAATTCAGAACCTTTTCGATAAGCAGTCGATAAGCAAGTCAACCGAGTCGGTTTCTTATCTTGTTTCGTTTACGATTCTCGTAACGGGAGAAAAAGAGATAGTAAACCTAATCGTTAGACAGCTGACTTATCAAATCGTTCTGAATCAGGAAGCTGGAGTCGTACAGAGTTCCTGACTCATAAACAGTGAAAATGTCGTGGTGACTTGGAGGTTACAAACGCACCGGGTTGCGGGTTCAAGCCTGGGGGTCTACTCTCTAAGTACGAAGTCCGTAGTTTCGGCCTTAGTTACGAGCGTTTCCTACTCCTTAACACCTACGGACATACGATTATTTCGGGGCACAAACTAAGAATGAATGACAACACGATTTGACAGTTGTCCCTACTACCGATGTGTTTTTGCCCGTCCGAAAAGTTGAACTTGACACTTGTTTTGTTCACTCCTACGTTTCGGGCTACTTTCGGACGGGCGACTAACTTCGTTGACGGACTTAGGGAGTAGGCCCTCTGTATCAATGCGACTTTTTCAATATTATATGTACTTTCTTAGTCAATCTAAGACGTCACTGACATACGGTGAAGGAAAACATCGTGATGAAACCTGGACCTAATGGTCTGAAATCGCCAACCCGCAGTGAGCAAGCGTTGTGATCAATGCTCTTTCCTTCTCTGCATGAGAAAAGGCCTTTGCCCTGCTGTGGGACAGTTTCAGGCTGATTTATTAAACAGTGACCAGCACCATAACCACAGATCCTTTCAGCCCACAACAGCAGAGAAGTGGTTCCCCATTGTTGAACGATACACGTTCATGTTGACTACACAGTGCTCTATTATCTCTAGAAGCCACATATCATTACTAATTACGCGTTTTCCTTGAACACTGAAAAACCCATTCAAAGTATGATTATCCAACATGACAGTGTAGGAATATTTCAAATGAAATACAAAGTTTAGGGTTTTGAGAATGGATATACAGAAAGGTAGATGCTGATCAGATCGGAACCGGTAGCCCAAAACCAGTTAGCAGTGGTGACCGCCCTTCAAAACTCATTTAATCAGAATAGACTAGAATTGCTTAGTTATTTTTGAGCGTCATTGTTACAAAAGACAGTCCCAAAAACACCCGCCCTACACCGCTTCCTAGTGTTTAAGCTGTGAAGAAGAAACGGAGCAACTAACTCCCCAGTAGCATAGTTCTATCTGCCAAGTGAATGAATTAATTGAGAAAAACAACGTAATTTTAACTACAATAATAAAATTATGCAAATTGAGGTATACAAAAACTATATGAAATAATTCTGGATGACTTGTCACAAAATTATAAGTTCCTTCATACTTAAGGTCACTAAGCACTCAGACAGAATCTGATATTGGTATTTCACAATTGTTCAGGTGGAGTCGTAAGATAACAGTCGCCTTGTGTAAAGTACATACTTTTACTTTACAATACAGACTCATATTTAGTAAGGTGACCAAAGAAACCATTGTAAAGAAACGGAAAGGCACGGGCTTCTTCTTAAGCTCATAAAAACCACGCTCCTGGTGAGGTTTGGCGGACTACACACCATCGAGAAGATTATAGTGCTCTCTCAGGTGTGCATATTTCCTCACGAAATGTTTCCATCACTAAATCGATCACGCAAGTGATTATCAAATTCGAAAAGTTCGAGGTGCGAGCCGGTATTGAACTCAGGCCCTCCTGCATGACAGGCAAGCATTCAACCTCTAGGCTACCACTGTTAAGAACTGGAGCCCAATTCTACTAACAGAAACTTTTATCAATTGCAACTGAATCGTTCATTCAGACAGTTTTCGTTTACAAAAACTATCAAATTGTTTGACAAGAAAAACAAAACAAAACATTTTGACAGTTTTTGCCCCCTGAAATAATGATGCAAAACGCGTTGAACAAAATATCGAAATAAATTTAAGCTAAAATTGTGTTTCTATTCAAGTACGGTAACAAGTTGTCACACCTTATTCATATCTGTATACTATCTCCGATCATATACTGGTTTCTTATACAATAACTAGTAATAACTAGTAATTATGTGGGAGGATAAGTACCTACAGCTATTGCTCTGCAACCTGTCGCGTACACAAACACGTGTAATTCTAGACAACGTGACTTTCTGTAAGTATCTTACATGACATGCAGACAATGTTTCAAGTTCACAATGTGCTATATTTTCAGTCCACAATAGTCGCATCTAAACAGAGAGTCTATTTCCGTTGTAAACAATAATTTTAATGGAAACAAGGAACGACATTTGATGTTTCGTGTTTACCAATGTACATACGGTATACCCATAACGAATACATTTTATACAACAATACGCAACTGAATAATACGCATGAAACTTGCATTATGATAAAACTGATTGCTTAAAGTTTGAATAAGCACAAATATTCCATTGAAAATACAACACAAAGATCCTACCAAAAGTTTTACGTTAGTAACTTTTGGTATTCATCTTAATTTACTATCAGTGTTAATATTACAGTTAGAGATCAATGTTTTATTAAAGCTGAAACATAAGCTTCTGCTATTTCTAGGAATCTGAGAATATGATTGCGATTAATAGCTGATTGTGAACATCAACTGTCGTTTCGTCTCCGGTGTATTATAAGGAGCCATGTTTGTTAAACATTGACTTCTAAGAAACGTGTGGGTGTCAGTTTATAATACGAAGCGTCGGTGCAGCGTGGACGTGTACCGATGCCCGTAATGTGATCCACAGGATTGATGACAGTCCGCCAATGCTAAGCAATAACATTTCAACTACCGCTTCCTATATTTACGAACAAACATAAATCACTTTTCGCCAGAAGGCAATCTAGAGTCGTTGCCCGGATGCAATGTTCACAGGTTTTCAAGTTTCAGGTCATCTAAGAGGCTTTTTATAAATTTTTAAGCATTTCATAACTGTTTTATCATTTACCAATTAAATTTCTTTTTTGCATGACAATATTATCATACCATTAGCGTAAAGTCATGGCTGTTCAGGGTTAAACGTGGATTTCTGGCCGTGGTTCTGTCCATGGTCGCGAGCGAGAGTGCGGGGGAAGCCGTCGCTTCCTTTTGCGAGGAGGTGATGGCGACCAAAGAGGAAGCTGAGAAGGAGACAAACGCAGCTGCCACTCTCCTTTACTACGCCAGACGCACCGGGCGCCGGAGGGCGCGCGATGACCTCCGGCTACCGTAGTGTGTGGCCTGCGGGCGGCCGGTTAGGGGACTCGTCGTCGCCGGACCAGTAACAGGCCCGAGAAGGCGGCGCGCAATGTTCCGTGCGCGCTTCTCAGGAGGACGTGGGGCAAAGCCCCACAGTAGGAGAGGGAGGGACCGAAGCCTACCGGGGTCATGGTGCATGCAGCTGTGAATCCCGCGACCCCAGCCAAGGGTCAGGAGAAGGAACACCGTGGGTTTTTAGCCGGTAAGAGTCCGGTATATCCCTTCGCTTTCACCGGGCGAAGGGTATCCATAAAGATTTGCGCAAGAGTGTGCTTCGACAATTTGGGCTACAGTGTGCTAACCTTTGCTGGCCATGGGTGCTGATTTAAATTATACCTTAAGATATCCGTAAGAAGTCGCAGACGTTATTGAAGATTAACCTCAAAATCTGCGCAAATATTTGTTTTTGTATCTGGTTTATATGCAGAATGTTCTTAATGAAACAGTTTTAGAAAGAATGAGAAATTAATATTACTCTCCACAGTTTATCTCTAACTATGTAGTTCACAGTAGTTACTCAATGTCAGTACCTTATTAAATACGAAATGACGAAGAAATTGAAGCTATTTTGAACGAAAGCATTTCCTTGCATTTCATGAAAATCTATATTTATCGGATTGCTGCATCGTCAACGGAAGACAAAATGGCGGTCGACGACTAAGTATACAAGAATTTGTAAAATATGTAGACAGTAAAGAGACGGAATAAATTGACGACAAATATTTACGGCTGGCGTCTGTAATTAGATTACTTCGACTGCTTTTTTTAATTACATTGTCTAACAATGTAAATTCTTTGCAGTCGTCTCTGAGTCTATAGATTTGTCAAGTCCAAAGGTTCGTGTGCTAGTAAGTAAGCACGTGGCAGTGAAATGCAAGATTTTATCTTTTTTGTTTATTTTGGTTGGTATCTAAAGCTGTCTCTGGATGCTAATGATAAGCTTTGTAGACTCAAAATGTTATCTTATCTCTGTTTCCGCGTGAACTGTTTCATCTAATTTGTAAAGGATTCCGCGAAAGATAAAAACTTATATAACACTACTTTGTTATACTACAATAGTTTAATCATTAATTAATAATCATTTCTTGGAAAGAATATTTGTAAGTATGTATTATACTTATCTGTTTACTTTGAGCAGATTTGTTTAAATAAGTTTATAGGCATCAGAAAATTAGGTATAGCTGATGACCGAAACCCCATAACTTATTGTTTTTATAACAGCAGTTTTCCTTGAATTCGTATTAGTTAGGTGTATGCCTTATCGATTTCTATTTTGATTTGGTATGCGCGTAATACATTTTCTATCCTCTCCTCCTCCTGAAGTACAACAGAATCAGAAAAACTTGATATTTAATATCTCTATACTATACAAGGTTAGTTTTAGTATATACTAAACCTGAAACTAGTTTGTTCAGAATCACTAGGAGAATCGATTGACATAATTTTACACCACATTTTTTTTTTTCGTAAATTTCAATTTTATTTCAGTAGGTTTCTACCCATAACAGTTGACGGGAATAGACACCTTGAGGCTTGAAATGGTCCGCTCGGTCAGTTTCCGTGTATTAGACAACCCCTGCATAGCACATCTCAGGCATTTCACACTTTTTTAGCGAACTTAACGCGACATAAACTAAGGTGTAACTTGGAGATTTACTAAAAAAAAACACATATTCAGGCAGTTCTGATGAGAATCTTGTTGGGGTGTCTCGGTTTTCGTATAAAGTAAAAATAACGTTGTATATTTTATTATATTATACTTTGATTATATCTATATCCTTCTGTGTGAGGCTGGTATTCCACTTATCAAATATCTTTGTCCAATGCTTGTTTGATCAAAGAAATTGGATAATTTTAACTAAGAATTTCAAAGAAAAGGAGTTTAATCAAATATACAGGACAAAGATATTTGGTCAGTGGAATACTTTAGTTAACTTTACTTTACTTTAGTGGTAGACTTTTAGTTTCTGTCGAATTTAAAATCAAAGATTTTGTATATTTTTCAATTTAAACAAAATAAGAATAATCTTGAAAGTAGGTTTTACAGAAGCTTTGTCCCCAATCTCGCCTCATCCATAATCTAGTTACTGATTTATTATACTACACAAATTGGCACACGTCTCTATCTTCTATCTCATGAATTATTAGCTAAGACAAAAAACAAGGAATATTTTATTTTAGTTTAACTGAAATTGTAAGAAGTGACATCAATTTTTTTCAAGTAATTTAATGAAAACGTTGGCACACCATAGGACTTCTCTTCTATCGTGGGCGCGTTGACAGACACATGTACCCAGACCCGGAACACTTATCTGTAGGCCATACAAATATTTCGTCACTCTCCGCGCTGTCTGGCAATTGATAATTTTTCAGTAGTTGCGTTAGCTATGACTTTATTAATGAATTAATAACTTTTTTTATATTGCTCTTGGCTTACTCTTGGTTTGGTTAGTAGTTGCCATGAAGCCCTATGGTATCTATTTATTTATTTCTATTCATTTGAAGCATATACGTCACTTTGTAAGAATTTCTCTGAAAAAGTATCAGTTGCTAGTTACGACAGTTAGCGCGGAGGGTGACGATTTGTTCAGTGCGAGAATTGAACTGATGATTCGTGGCTAGGGTTTCTGTTTTCTCGACATATTTTTTTTCTCGGGTCTCGAGAATTCTCGAGCCCGATTTCTCGGGTTTCTCGGGTCTTTCGAGAATTTTTTAAAAACCTTAAAAAATCAGCTTATGCCCGGTTTCTGGGGTACTCTTGAACGTAGTTTATCTGTTCGATAACGCTATTATTTCGATAAACTAACTCATTGCGTTTCGGGACACCCCAGTCAAAAGATAATCCTAGTTCAAACTTTAGATAACTTATTTTTCCGGTTTCTGAGGTATCCCTAATCGTATTTCATCTATCCTACCGCTATTAGTTCGATAAACTGATACATTGCTTTTCTGGACACCCCAGTCAGAAGATGATCTTAGTTCAAACTTCAGATAACTTATTTTTCCGGTTTCTGAGGTACTCCCAACCGTAGTTTATCTATTCTACCACTATTGGTTCGATAAACTGACACATTTCGTTTCTGGACACCTCAGTCACAAGACGATGAAGTGAAGTTTGAAACTTCAGTTTACTTGACTGACCAATTTAGGGCGTTAATCGGTTCCAGAACTTTATTTGTCGTTTTATAACATATTATAACAAGAGTATTTGGAGTTTCATTATTAGTATTTTATTTTGGATAGTGAGTTTAAGACTCCCAGCGAAATGGACTCCAATAGTTCATCGGAGTCTGATATGGACGTGCTGGAGGCTATTTCAAACATATCAGTACCAATAAAAAGGCATTGAAGAAATCTATCCGAAATGTTCATGGATGAAAAGTTTAACATGAGATATCATTTTAACAAGGGCACTATGATATATACCTTTGTGAAATACTTTACCAATCCTGCCCAAGAAAGAACCCATTCATTTACACCACACATAGGTATGTTAGCCTAGAAATATTTTTCTTCCAGATTTAAATAAACTTTACTGCCCAATTTTATAAATTACAACAAAAAAATTAAATCATATTTATTTTGTTTTATAGTTTTACTGCGTTGTTGCTATGATTAAAAAAAATAACAAAGCGAAAATTTTGTGATTAAAATTTTATATTTTATGTATGTATAATGGTTCGTTTTAAAATCACTGCATATACCAGAGGAGATTTTCATTTAAAGTTGGGGCCTAACTGCAAAAAGATGTAAAGTTTAAGGCGAGAAAAGTACATTTAGCTGGGCTTTAAAAAGAGACCCCATCTAGTGATCAATTTACAAACTTACTTTTTGTTTGGATAGATAACTAGTCGTCGATTTTGTATTCAGAAACCCAATAATAGATGAACGGAGTTTATTTTACAATTAATTTTTATTTGAGGTTTCTTTATGTCACATTTTACTTAATAAAGTTGTAGGTATATGGAGTTGTAGGTATATTATGTGTCTGTTCGCTTACCTCGTTTACTCGTGACTCGTAAGGAGAACGATCAGAAGCCAGAATGCAAAGATCACGTAACTTTTAAGCCAATTTTACGGTAATAAAAGAAAATCTTTGATTTCTCGAGTTCTCGAATTCTCGAGGTATTTTTTCTCGTCTCGAAGTTGGCATGATTTCTCGACATTTCTCGACTCGAGAATTCTCGAGCAGAAACCCTATTCGTGGCGCAGAAATCGATCACCCAGTCGCCTGCTGAGATGATAATGCAGAGAGTAGAACATAATATGGTGCAGTAATATATGATGAAATACTTTATTGCTATTTGATTGATTTTAAATGTTATTTTGGGTTCAGATCGTTTCGATGACTCTGTGATTTGTTTGATGAACAGATTTTTTGTTAGGATTGTCGTAGTTTTCGACATAATTTTCCTCTATTTAGTTGAATGGTAAAGAGTCTTGTCTATTGTACATACGTTTTCATTACGTGGTATTTGTATAAGTTTAAAGAAACAGTTGCCTAGTCGATTGGGCAGCGCGTATCAATAACCACAGAATAGATAATAAGTAGTAAGTACCTAAGTATGTGTGATTTATGATCATACTTTAAATGAAACATATTTAGACGTGTGCATCAACTTCGTGGTATGCTTCCGATTTCGTCGAGTTAAATTCAGATTGTATAATATGTTCAGCTTCATTTATTATTAGCAAGATTGGGGCATGGTCATTACTTTACGATTTACGTCACGTGTTTGTTACATTAGCATTACTGATTAGCTGATTCATTTACTACGCTAGACGTTCCATAATATTCTATTCTAATGATCTTTTCCTAACAATTACCGTGACGTAGCCACGTGGGACATGTTTCTTTACGTTGAGGAGTTTTTGACTTCTTCAAAAAGTTTGAATTGTTACCTGTTGGTTAATGTGCAAACTTCGCGGGTGTGGATTCCCCCGCCTTCTCGTACTTCGTTCTGGAAAGGGGACAGTGACGTCGACCTCGACGTATTAAGACGTATCAATAGCATCGACGCATGCGTAACCGTTCGTCGATGTGTGTGTAAACTGTCTGGTGGAGCACGCGGTCGGTGCGTGCTCCTCTTTCCGTCTCGCTTGGACTACATATCTGCATCCTCGTCCCCTGAGCACGGCACGGTCGGGGAGCACCGGCAAGTTTAAAATACCACCGCCGCGAAGGTTTACGTTCAGTAGTGTTCAAGCTGCGCTTCTGTACAGTCAAAAGTCTTGCACCGTGTGACGTTCGCTAAAACTGTTGTGACTACTTTTTTGTATTGTAGATTTGTGGAGGCTGCTAGCTAGATTGAAGCCTTGAGTCCCCGTCAGCTACAGCTGTTGCAAAAAAATTATTGAGACTAGGTAAGTTTCAAATATTTGGAATGCATGGATTTTTACCGAATAAGTAAAACGGAAAAATAAAGGATAATTACCAAATAAGGATAGGTAGGGAGAAGGACCCGATTATAAATATGAAGAAACATTCTGGTTTAACTAACGGTTCATCGACGGCAAATGGCCGACTTGTTCAACGGCGGGCGCTTTCTCTCTCGACGGGCCCGCTGGCCACTGGTTTAGCTACGTCAGGCTAAACTAAATCACTTTCCATTAGACTATTATTACTTTTTGTGGCGCCTAGTACTTATTTATGTGGCGCTTATTTATGGCATTTTTATTTCCCATTTACAGAGATCTAAAAACAGAAAGTGACATTGAATGTTAAAAACCTAAATAAAATATTGGTGTATTCTTGAAACAGAACAAATTGAATGTCTTCTTTCTATTTGAAATTGTAATTTTTAATAGCATGATTCTGTTTTAATTACAAACCTCATCTACTTTGTTACTGAAGAATGTGTAAAAATGTTACGCTCGCCTGAACGCGTAATCGCAGACTTGATCCTTTGAGTCGTGTCGTCAAGTTGGTATGCAGTAGTTTTTTCTCAACTTTTACCTGTTCCTTTTTGAGTAGCGAGGGCCCTTTTAAGTTTTTCATTCAGTTCCTGGTACGACAATCTTCAAACAGGTTATCCTGTCCGAATATGGGTTCTTTTATTAAACTTGAATTACTGTACGAAATAAAAGCATCAGCCTCTACCGGAAAAAAAATAATAATATAAAAATCAAAATTCAACGGTCACCATAATTATTTACCTTTTGATAAATTCAGGAACTCCCCCATTTATTTGCACTGTTTGTTCTTACGATTAGACAGGTGAATCACCTTCCTTTCATCCATTCTGTAAATGGAAATATTCCACCAATTGAAATTACTTGTTGTCCTTCTGCACGTTCACGAATTCAGCTGTTCAAATATGAACGTCACGAGACCTCTGTAACTGTTCATGCTAGGAAACGTTTTATATAACATGGATCACACAAAATAAACTAAAATCATTTCGGTAAAAATTTGGATTAAAAAATTATATAGGTTTCTGAATTTTCTGATCAAAACCAGGCGATTTTGGATGGACATCCTTCTATTCCATCATATCTATATAATATATGTATAAAAGAACATCTCCTATAAATGTAAAATCAAGCTCTAGAATCTGGGTCGACATTGAAGTTAGCGAAGAAGAATCTAGAAGCACAATCACGAAGACTAGAAAATTCTTGAAAATAAATAAAATATTAGAATCAGTAGAAGAAATCTGTATATCGAGGATCGATAAAGTTACAAATACTTTTGAAGCATAGTTTTACAGAGCACGTGAATGTTCTTTAATTTTATTACCCAACGCAGCTACTCGTTATGAAACAGTAAATAACTCTGATATCGCTGTAACAACTGGGAATGAGGAAACCAAAACAGTTATTATGAATTATTAGGACTGTTGTTTTTTCTAAATCTCTACGATAATAAAAAAATGTCTCATAAATTGCGAAGATGGAGGGAGCAACTACACGTTTTAACTGTTTTTTTTTATCAGTCAGTCGATTTTTATTTTCAATTGGTTCTCATTATGCCATTATATTTAATTGCACTATTTGCATTTAAGCGAATAAGTCCGAATCTTGAATTATTTTTTCTCCGTTTCTTTAATATTTTCTATTGTTCACACGGTTTCGACTTGAGTTGATTTTTCTCTGAAGTGTTTCATAGTTTTTTGTTTGATTTGCCAATTTGTAACATTTTAATCTTGCTAAGGTTGAAGCAAGATTGGCCATGGCTTGATAATTGCATCTATTGTGTCCTTCTGATTGTTATTCTGCTGCATAGAGGGCAAGAGATAAATAGGTCTTCAATAGAATAACAATCTGGCGGTTTATATTTTGATTACTTGAAATGAATGACTGACTTCTAGGTCGAGGACTGCCAGTAGGAATTCGGTTAGTTCTAAGACTTATTAGATATTAAGCAAAGTTAGTAAATATTTATGATTAGTTACGGTTAACTCACGTGCATTTTTCGGGATTACCCGACTAGTTTCGGATCCAAACGGAGCCTTTAATCTTGAGCTGAACACGCGGCAAGGTCGCGAGTCGAACTCTAACCGAAACTAATCGGGCAAATCCGAAAAATGCACGTGAGTAAAGCGTAACTAATCATAAATATGAATGTGTCTCACGATAGTTATAATACAAAAATTAGTTATGACCAAATAGCATGACATTTTTTAAAGTCGTATAGGTACTTATAGAACTCCCTTTTTCGGTTAATTGATTTCCAAATTTCTTTCCCAGATTTGAGAAGTATTGATAGAAGAGATGATGCTCGCCAGCCCAGCAATGGAAATGCAAGGGGAGGAGACTCCTCTGGCTCTGCAGCGCCTGTGGAACTTAACCCGCGCGCGCCTTGCCGGTACCTCTACTGCTCTTGATGTGGAACCGTCTTTTGGAGAATCTTTGCCACCGGCTCAGGTAAATACAACATCGAAATTTAAGTCTTGAATGAATTCAGGAAAGTATGTTTAGGAGGAGGAGACGTAAAATTTAGGGACGATAGAATTTGAATTGTTGAAGTTAATCGTATACTTAATAATGAACAAAACATTAGGTTTTGAAATGAAAAGCTCATGAAATATTAAAAGTCAAGTAATTAAGGAAAGTACAGGTGTTAAAATTATAACTTACCACAATAAATCAATTGCATGGTAAAAATTAAGGTATAGTAGTATGTAATGTACAAAACATTGAACATTTTCCAAAGAAGGAATATCTATCTCTAGACAGAAAATTACTTTATCATAGATTCTTCACAAACGAACTAATGCTAATCTATTAGGTTCTCTGTATCTATATAGTTAACTTATTATATTTAATCGATGTCACATATACAATCTCGCAGTAAGTCAAGGACTATTACTGCTCTGTCCTCTTTTCTTATCAGTGATACAAACACATACATTCTTCTTCATAAATTAATTCAAGATAACTTCCTATGTCTAGCTAGTCACACAGCAAATAAATTAATCATGAATATCATCATTTTGTTGTAGGAGTTTGAGGTTACGCCAAAAGCCTTACTTCCTGCTCCTAGCGATTATGAAAGCGATGGTGAAGAAGCATTCCCGGAGTTAGAAATTCCTGTAAGTATAATTATATATTTTATTTTTACAAATTCAGAGCCAAAAGACGAAGTGATGGTTGAGATGAAAATTCTGGCAAGAAATTTAGGGCGTGGCTTGACGAAGAAATATTACGTACAAAACACAAATGACGTCCAAGATAAAAATAGTATTTAGGTTCTCAACAAACTGTAGTCAATGAGCTTCACTTTGCAGCAACTATACTTTCGTAAATATGTTTGTTAAATATCAGCAGATACCGGTGTGTTGACGACGTTGTTTGGAGTTTCGTCATTTAAAACAGATTTGTTCGTTCGTTGTTTACGAATTTCGTAAAGTATGTCACACGTTTCTCTCACGTTTATCGCTTTATCAGACACGTCACACCGACTCTGCCGCGTCTAGACACCGAAGCAAAGGTATACTTAGATATCATAATTGATAACACCTCTCTGAGTGAGCGTCGTTATAAAATTAGTCATAGACAGAGTCATTTGATTGTCTTCTCATCAATTTGGCATTTATCACGCTTCACCGGCTCTGTATTCATGCGGCAGATAAGGTCAATAACATAAACTTGCTAGGTTTCCGACATCATATTCCGGGAGGTCGTAGCCTTCATCAATGAATTAGGACACGCAGTCTTATAACAAAAAACGATATCGTTTCCTATTGCAAAGAAAAGTGTAGGCGATACGGAATTCGCATTAAGAAGCCGAAATAGCTTGGAGGAAATGTGTCTTAAAATAACTTCTCAAATATCCCTGGACGAATGGACTTTGATCCTAGTTCAGAGACGCGATAAACAAATCAATTTGCCTTGATTGCCGACGCACAATACGATGCTTCTACAACATGAGTAGGTACTTTTGTTCACCCCGTGTATCACTAATGGCTTTCAATTGGAATATAATAACGTAGTTGTACATAGCTACAAATATTACCATAGCGTTTGAATGCACGCTGATTGTTATTCACCGACTTCTCTTACTTTCCATTGGTACATTTCACGAGTTAAGGTCGTTCTTTATTTTGCGTACCTATTATGTAACCAAACAGCGTTTGGTAAGTGACACGGGCTTTAAAGATTACAACTACGACGTAATGTTTCTTCATCACAATATTGGCAACAGTTTAATAAACATCACATGGGCGCTAAAACATTGCCAACTAGGTATTGCCTATGTTTAGCCTTGCTTCCTTTATTCTTTCATACAACGGCCTGTAGAACGGTCATTGTACTTATTTTAATTAGAATCAATTTGATCACTGAAAAATCGCCAGAAATGCTCGCAGTCAAGGTAGCTTATGACGAACACGAAAATTTCGAAGAAGTTTTTGAAGAACCAGAGTGGCCGGATGTACGAATCCAGTTTACCTATAAAGTGATACGTGTCGTATAATTTATAAATGGTTTTGTAGAACACAGTAAAAATGTGTGTGTCAATTTTATAGGAGGCTACCGATGTCCCCAGCAAGGGTTTCTGGTCTGAGAGTGCGTACAATAAGGAGGTCCTGTTGGACGCAAGCACGTTGGGTGATGTCCCCGCCGTATACCGCGTGCCACAGCCGGCGCCCCATCAGATGCCCGTCATTGGCGTGTACATCGACCCCCGAGTCAGAACCGGCTTCCGTTACAAAGTTAGACCGATGCAGGTGAGACCAGTAATTTAATTTATGTCTAAACATTGCCGCAATATTACATGCTCGACTCGCCAATCTGTGGGAAATCGTCTCATTTATGTCAAAGAAGTGTTGATGATTGCGTTGACTAACCATTTGCACGCAATCTTCCACATTTCGAATCTTACAAAATAGCGCTTTTAAGTAAATATCTGTAAAGTGACGACTATTTCTCACATGATCACATTGAATGTTGCTTAACCATCGACAAATCTGTTATGTAAACCGATCTGGAATCGCTTTTGTATCATCAATGTCGAGCTTCCCTTGGGAATCAAACAGAAAAACGACGAAGATCCATAAAAATCGGGCAAAATTATATCATACTGGACTGCGAAAGAAACGACTATGTCGATGAAAGAATATAATATGAGTTGAATTTGGATAGTCGTAACAGCAGACTTTAGACATGCTATCGCGCTCAATATTCCTTTATAAATTAGTTTTTGCTTTTTTAAATAAACAATTATATAAATTAAAATTTTAAATTTTGATATCAATTCCTTTCAACTTTGCAAAACAAGCCAAGTAAATCGGTTGTGGTTAGATTAGAACATTTTTGCAAGAATAATCCTTTTCAGAATCAAGAGGATGGTGAGTTTCTTCATGTCTTACAGAAATGTTCATGGAATAAACGAAAATTCTTGATGACTAATTGGCCATTCTTTGTTTCAAATCTAACATTTTATTTAACAAAACCCACATAAAAAAGAATCTTCGCAAAGTTCCATATTACGTAACCACAATCGATAGATGTCTTATACTTATTAATAATTAGTAAGTTATATATATGATGTCTTTATAAATAAACTTAAATTCCTTGAGCGCGATACATAAGGTTGTCATAAAAATGCTTTTATAATTTTGATGCACAAACATTGAAAGTACTTGTACACAAAGTTATACAGTCTTTAATAAATTTTACCGACAAATCTAATTTCATTTGAAGTGAGGACATTAATATCTTCGAATAGAAATGTCTTTGTATTTATGTTTTCATTTTCTAAAGCAGTTTAATGTTGTAATGGCAACCTTATACCTGATGTCTAGAGATGCTGTTATGATCCACTGTTGATGGGCGACCTATCTTTGTACAAATCAAATTCTGAAATATTCGCTAGTCGATTTCAGCAGTCCAGGGGAATTTGGTTAATTAGAGTAGCGGGGTGTTAGTTCAGTGAGTAGCGGTGTCCGTTGCTGACATTTCCAGAGTGAAAATATCATCAACGATCAACACTGCTGACTTGCGTGTAATTGCCACTGGTTGTGTGCACTTGCCGTTGTAGGCGATGGTATGTGGATCGTCCAGTTTTTCAGACCCTCGCCCAGAGCGGCGTTCACATACAAACTTCAAGAACGTGCAGAGACCCGACTGGTCGAAAGTGACATACTGGCTGGCGGCATGTTATGTCCATAATAGGTAAACCATAAGTATCATTCATAAGGGCATTACGCCATTGTTAATCATATCAATGTTCTATTTCAAAAAACTTACTTTTTTGGTGGTCTTGACATGATTATTTTTTCATTTCATCGTGAATGCAAATATGGAAAAAATCTAATTATTCGATGGTTCATAATTTCGTTCGTATTTAATATTCGCAAATATCTAACACAGGGTTCATTATCTTTCTGCGTCAACTTCAAGTACAGTTGATGATTCGAAGAAATAGTCATAAATGATCACGAACTCAATGTTGATAAATAATAAAATATTATTTATTAAATAAATGTACCAGTTCATAAAATTGCAAAATGTAATTAATTTTCTTCTTTATTAACTAATAAAGTACCTTAAAGTATATCAGTTGAAACACACTTAATAAGTAAAATTTTGTTATTTTACCGACGTGATGAATAATGTCATGCTTAATTTTTCAGGCTCTGGATGCTCCCCCTCTATCTGTGAAGCCGAGGTACTTGTTCGGAGGCAAGGCCCTTACCCTGCAATCAATCGGACGTGGCTATGCCAGGCGCCTCACATTTGAGCCCTTTGGTTCAAAACTCAATGACAATGATAATTTCTTCTGGACCGACTCCAGGCCTGAAGGATTTTTGTTTGAAATCGAGGCTGTTTCTGTTGGTGACAAGTTTACGATCTACGATGCGAACCATGAACCTCAGGGCATTTTGGAAGTGGTTCAGCAGCAGGTAATAAACAAAATTCTTACCACTATAATTCACAAAGATTATCTGTACTTTATTTATGAGGTTTTAATAATCCATTTATTTTGTTAACAGAAGAATCAAATTGAAATTGAGCAGAAGATTCACGACAACGAATCCATTGACAAGAAAATAAAAATCAATACCCTTTGCAAAGTTGAGTGGTATGAAAATGATGGTGCTACCAAATTGGTGCCTGTGACTGGAGTGGCCATCTTGAAGAAGGGCAGAGGAAATGCAATCGTGTCCAGGGTGGTTAACGTTGCCATTGGCATCAAACAGCTCAAGAAAGGTTACGAGCTCAAGCCTGGCATTGAATCATCCTCCAGAAGAATCTCTGTCAATGGTGGTGAAATGAATGACATTCCTTGCCAGTATTGCATTGTTGGCTTAGAGAAATATGAACTGCCCGTTATTGGTAATTATTATTTCATATTTTCTGTTAGTAATTTTCAACACTAACAAGATCTAATTCTTATATTTTGTAAATTCAGGGACCTACGTGGATCCTCGCATCATTCCTGGTTTCTACTACCGCGTGCGTCCGGCCGGTAGCCGGAGGCACCTCTTTGAGGGTCGCAGCATGTTACTGCAGTCCGTCGGCATGGGATATGGAAAGCGCATAACCTTCAAACCTGACACTCTTAACGAGCCAGAAAACTATTTCTGGTCCGATTCGCATCCTGAGGGTCTTGGATTGGAAACTCGTGCCATCTATCCGGGCATGAAATTCTCCATCACAGGAAATGGGGTTAGTAATCTATACGCCCGATTATAATCTAAAAAGTCTGTGACCTTGGTTTCCCAACGAAGATTCCTCTGTCATAAGATCATAAGTCTGTTGCAACACGTAATCGATACATCATAATGATAAACAATAATAAATGCTGGTAACGCCTCTTGGCTAGTAGCCATGACGATAGTGAAAGTGTTCTGAGACAAATTGTACTTATTTTTTCTTTGTGATTTGTTTATTTGTTTCTATTTATACTGGTGTCAAAGTTCAAGATACTTTGAGAGAAAGACAATTTCTAATTGCCTTTTAGTTTGGCTTCCATCCAAGAATACGAGTTGATTAAATAACCTTGGCAGTTGTTTTGGAATTTGTTTCTATTTATATTCACGTTATTTATTTTGTTTTGCAGGGTCTGTTAGGTGAAGCCAGCGTATTCCGCGCTGATTTGCCCCAAGCAGAGGAGAAGACTGATTATGTGGATGTGCCAGGGAAGCGAGGAAAGGCAGTAGAGAAGTTTGTCCATGTGGACGTCACATGCCACGTGAAGCTAGCCACCACAGGTGGAGGGTCCGCGGACTCTGAAGTGCATCTGATGAAGGTCTCGGGAGTGGCTCTTGTGCGCAAGGAGCCGGGTCAGGCCGTCGCCAAACTTGTAAAGGTCTTCAACGTGGGCTTGGATTCGCAATTGAACTTGCTGTTCGCCCACTCACAGACTGAGCTCACTTTCCATCCTATGCCCTAAGTACATCACGAGGCCCGAATGGTGTTGCAATACCTGTGACGATAATAGTCTCACATTGAGGTATTGTAATACCAAACAACCTACCTGGCGCGACAGAGGTTTCGTCAAATGCCAATCGATTGGTCTCGAGTCTGCAACCGAGAAATGGTCAATGGTCTGATTGTTGGGCCGATCTGCTTGCAATTCGGTTGTATACTCGTTTCAGCTGCTGGCTGAAAAGCTATATTTACGAGCTGCTTGTCATCAAGCTCAAGTTCTACCATCACCGTTGCAAACACTGCTGTAGTAACGACACATATGGCTGCTGTACCTAATGTGATGCACACGAGTGCGGTCTCTTGGTGGACTCCAAGTATTCTCTTTAAATCCTAAGGCAAATGTGTCCGTAATTGATGTTACTATAAGTACCTACTTTCCAAAAGCAAGGATTGATCAGTATTTTATTTTATTTATTCGTAATTTGTAAACTACAATCAAGTTAGAATTTTAAAATTTTGTACCGGAGAGAGTAGTAAAAAAGACTAGTGTAAAAGTTATACTGAGTAATTTACTGTTTCGGGATATAATTAATTTTGTTATTTTCTTCTCGAATATTGTATACAATAATCAATAAATCATCTTATTTGGTTAAATTATGATTTTATTTTACTATCCTAAGTATCCCCAATCCTCATCCTGTACTTTAACCAACATAGAAAAGGTAAAAAAGAAGTAATGAATAATTAAAGAGGACATATAAGATATAAAACAAAGAATGAAGAAAAATATATTACCCTTTACACATTACATTATTTCCATGATGTTAATATACACGCTGAAAATACTGATGACAATGTTTTATGGATATAAGTTGGTACCTAGACCATCTTTCAGCGTTTCATGGAACTACTTGCATTCGACGATTTGTTTGAACTGTTATAGATGGCACTGCTATCCTGCATGTTAATGATCTATACGCTAGATGGCGCTGTAATAAATAAATCCCCACCATGGTTATTCGCGCGTTGCGTTTGGCTGCAAGGGCCGGGTCCAGAACTCAGTAATGTTTCGCCAGATGGCGCTGTACAAATAAAACATTGTAAAAGTTTATGAGTTCAGTTGCCTCTACCATGAGCCCAACTCGCGAGCGTCGAGCCGTGTAGAACAAGTTATGAAGACGTAGAGGCAGAGATACGAGCCGAGTTTAGCGGGAACATTCGGCCTGACTCGGCCGGCGGACGGCAACCGCGCTGGGGGTCTCGACGTCGCACGACATAACTACTACGAAAGTCGCGATGTGCCAAATAATAACTGGGAGACAGTGAATTGGTGCGATAACACGATTTATAACACGAATATATTACGAACGGTGAACACCATGGCTGAAGTTAGGTGCGCTAGTGTTTTATTTATGTGCATTTTATACAGTGTCACAAGTTTTAATCTGGAACCGAGGATCCCTGTGATAAAGTTTGGAGAGCCAGGCTCTTATTTCGGATTTTCTGTTGCGGAACACCTCACCGTCAACGGAGATGGATCACATATAAGTTGGTGAGTGTTAATCCGCTCTTCACGTAACTTATCTTGTAGTAATGAGGCATAATGATGTCATATGTGAAGGTCGCCGCCTTCCATATGCTCTATCGGACTGTTGATCTTGCTTCTTTGAATGTAATGTACTAGAATATTGTGTTCGAGTGTGATATGAAAATTATCAGGAATGCTTATCAAGACTTATGAAGCCGTTGTAAATTGCAATACCTATACGTTGAGCAGGACTTGTGTTAACACTAAGTAAACTTGTTTAAAGTGTTACATTATATGTAACTTGTAGCTATTTTGAACTTTGTTTATAAAACAGTCTAGGCCTTTAAATAATTCACGTGGAGTTTTTCTTTGAAGTACTTTAGTCAAAGAGTACTTATCGAAGTTAGAGACAATAGGCTCTTAAAATTACAATGGATCTGTAAAGGTTTAAAAATTGAGCGGAACTGATTAACAAAAAGGTTTCTCCTGGTGTAAGCCCTGTCCCTACCTGTCGTACTGGGCGCATTGTAAAGGTGCCAGAAAAAGTAACTTACCTGAGAAGTTTGGGTCAACAAAACATGTCCACATTCATTAATTAAAATAAGGGTTAAAGAAAGGAAGGAGTAAATGTCATGTAGTGTTAAAGTTAAGAACATAAATGTAAAGGATTTTGTCTATAACATTGCTGAAATCTTTGCCAACACAGAGCTTTCAGAAGGAGTAAAGTCAATTATCTCGTTGTGCGTCCGGATTCTCTAGCTGCTTCATGAATGGATTGGAATATAAACTGCATAATATATAATGAATGAGCGAAATACATCTCGATACGAGAGCAGGGCTGTGACCTAGTGCGGAGCGGCGCCAGGCAGAGCATTGCACCCAGCTGCCGGAGCTAATTCTGCATCGTCACGTGCACTTCGTAGATATGTCACTGATACTGATCGATATGTCACATCACTAGTGCGGACTGTTTTCTGAGATAGTAAGAGGAGTATCGACTCGAGACTTGTTGTCAGTCTCAGAAATGGAAATAGATCGCGAAACGAATTCCCAGAGACACTCCAAATACATTGCAGTGTCTCTGGGAATCCAAATATAGTTATTTATAACAGAGACTGAATTGTTAGACCGCGAGTGGAGTTAGGTATGTGATTATAACTTTCAAAGTTTTTTTTTCTTGCTCTCTTTTGGTTCCTTGTCGCACCTTTTGGTAAGCGCAGACAGGGTCTAAGATGGAGCACAAGATTTCAAGTAACAGAGATCCAGAGGGATTTCCCTATACTTCTCTGGCTCTCACATACACACGACGGATCACAGTAAACTGCTTGGCGCAGGACTTTAATGTCAGGGTGGAAAGTTTTGCATATATGTTGCTTTTACATAATAATGATAGAGACTGTTTTCTGAAAGAGATCAATTTAAAATAAAACGTTTCGAATTTTTCAAACTGAAATTTTCTATTCTGGAATAAATAGGATCTTTTTTGTTCAAATGAGACCTCACCAGTTTCCTGCCGCATTTTTTACTTTGGATGAGATGAAACTCTCCAGATACCTATGCTTGGACTGTTAACATTACTTCCTGATATCAGACACACACATAATGTAAAGCCATAGCCAAGCATGTCTACTAATAAAATAAAGTAGACATGAGCAGAACTAGCGACATGACAAATTAGTGCGACTGCAAATTGCCTGGATCGAAAGCCATGTTTCCCTTCGCCAGCGATTAGGATCGTGGCCAAAGGAATTGTTCCAATTGGCCAGGACGGAAATGCACTTGGCACATCAATCTCATTCTTATGACATGAACCTAAATCGAAGATTATGTCATTGTTAGAAAATACTATAGTCTATTTAATATAACAAACAAAAGATAAATAAATCCCATTTTATTTTATTATGCTTTTATGTAACGTAACAGTCAGTCAAGATGAGCTGAAAATCTACTTGAATGGTTCAAAAGATATACGTGCCTTGGTTGGCGACTTTTATGTAGTGTTATATGAAATGGAGCATACTTTCCTATTTAGGATATCCTTATAACGTGCCTTTAGATTTTAAATTGTTCTTTTTATGCTGAAATACACCGGAGCCCGAGGTACCCGAAAGATTTTAACCACGCTTTTCTGATGCTATTAAGAGTCAAATGTTATATCAATAAAAGAAGAAACAAGTTTTATTTTTATTTTAATTTTTTTGTTTTTCTTTTCCTTATGAGTAAATTAACTTTAGTGCTTCCTTGTAAACAATACCTTAGGTTGAACTGGCAACATTTATAAATTATCGTGTGAGTGGATAAGAAATTTCTCACTTCCCAACCCTCCCCGTCAAATAAGACATACGGCGAGAGGGGTATGGTATGACAAAAGTTGCTACACCGCGTTCCTGGGACTTGTTACCAAAGATATTTTTCGATTTGTGAACTTCATTAAATAATGAATATTTCGAAAATTAAGTTTTTTTCAACAAACTATACATAGCTTTTCTTCTCCAATTAGGCATCGGACTCGAAGGTTAAAATCTTTCGGGTACCTCATGCCCACGGTGTATAAGCTTTCTTCAGTAAGTTATTTGATTTTAAGCAAATAATGAGGTACTGCTAAACAGATAGCATTCCTAGAAATCTGCAATGTCTCATAGATACAATGACACGTCATGTTTAACAGACATTCGATTTTGATGAATCGACGAGGAAAACTTGCTTCTAATGCAAAACATATGAGTGAGTGTAGTTGTTCCATTGGCGGATAGGATGGTGACCTAGTAAAGAAGAGGCGCCAGACGGAAGACGCTGAGATTGGCTCTGTGAGTACACTGTACATGATTACGTATTGTGACGTAATTATACATAGATCGAAGGTATGCAAATATCGGTAAAAGCTGATTGGACATTGTCATTAGTAATTCTTACCGCTGTATCGTCGATCGGAAACTAGGGGTCTACTCCCTAAGCACGAAGTCTGTGGTTTCGGCCTTAGTTACGAGCGTTTCCTGCTCTCTATCTCCTACGGACATACGATTATTTCGGGGCCCGAACTAAGAATGAATGACAACACGATTTCACAGTTGTCCCTAGTACCGATGTGTTTTTGCCGGTCCTAAAAGTGGAACATGACACTTGTTTTGTTCACTGCTACGTTTCGGGCTACTTTCGGACGGGCGACTAACTTCGTTGACGGACTTAGGGAGTAAGCCCCTTGTACTGGAACATTTATAAACGATTGAATTTTGAAAAATACCGATGCTATACATTTTTATTTGTAAATAATTGCTACTACGTACATATTTTTATGAAAATCATCAATTTTGCACACTTGCTTTATAAATATTATCAAGTTTTATTAAATGTTCCAGATTTGTTCTGGCCAACGCTAACTACCTGGCTCATGTGCACTTTGGTATTTGCCGACACAGAGGAGGTATTTAATCAATCTTAGTCAGCCAACGGTTGTTACACCTAAGTTTTTGTTTCGCTTACCTCATCAATTTAAATTGCAACGTACGATTACAAATAATAGCTACTTATTTGAAAGAACATTTATTTTTACTACGTAATGAAACCACTTCGATACCAAGTTAGTTCAACATTTACAGTTCAAAAACCTCTCTCATATTTATTTTCAAGTGCAGATCTTATCTCAAAGGAAAAGGAAATTAAGGAACGCAAGTTAGGATGAGTCAGACTTTCAGTCTAGTTTAGTTTTCACTAGACTTGCTCGAGTGTGTCTGAAACTGGACGAGATCCAACGTCTCCCCGCGGGTGGCGATATATCCTCGACCCACTCTTTATTTATATCCTGACCGAGATGTCACTGCGCTTGAATTCGCCAAATATTTTACACTACATGTTCTTTTACTTTGTACTTAAGGTTCAAAATTCTTTATCCAAAGTTAAGACTTGGTTTTACAGTCACAAAATTAATTATGTCTCAGTTTTACCAATTGGCGTTATCTTTGTGATTGTCCTATGATCTTGTCACGATCGTTTTTCTAGATGTCGGCGTTGTTTTTGTGTTAAACTGATGTCAACTTACAAAAAATGATTCTACGAACATGTTCTATGAGAACATACGTTTTAATTGAGACACACATGGGGGATTCATTAAGAATTTATGTGTCTTCCTTTTGTACTTGTTTTTCTTTTGAATTAAGTGATGAAGTATTTATGCTCATTTTATTTTATAAATCTTGTTTATAAAAGAACTGGGGAATGATAAAAAGTTGTTATGACGAGTATTTTTTCAAAAGCTATACATGCTGCAAACATAGATGGTATGTATGAGTCCGTATTAACTTTTTTCGTATCAAAATACATCCATGAGAACGAGAGACGGCGCGCGCGCGAGAACAATATTTGTATTTTCTTATCAACTTAACTACTGTTATTGACGACATTGCTTTTACAATATAGACGTTTGCGTTGTACGAGGGTTCTGTATAAATTATGTTATCAGATCACGTATTATCATCTGTCTGTCTATCGTGAGATCGTAGAGTGTAAACATTATGTCTGACACAACAACACTATGTAAATACTAGGTCGTAGACTCCGTAGGCTCCACATAAGTATATGTTCGATTACTTACGTACCACAACCAGTAGTTTAAAAGCCCGGCTTTTATGTAATTTAACCCACAGTTAGTGAGTGTTACCGATCGCCATCGAGGCAATATTACAGCATTATGTATGCACTCCCCGTTATTTTACAAATAAATTACTGGTTATGTCAATAACTTTATGAATACAAATTAATATTGACGGAATTAAATGTAATAAAATTATTTTTTTATTTGTAATAATGTTTTTCTATCCAAATAGGTTTACGTGTATAGCATTATTTTATTCGTTATTTTATGGAATAAGTGTAGACTATCCCGTATTCTCTCACATTCCGTGAAAGTTTCTTGCACATTCATCAATCTTTATGTATGCCAACACCATAAATAAAGGTTAGAATACATCTCAGTTCTATTCACAGTACTTTATAGTTGTGAATGTAAATGCACGTACCTCGAATGTGGGCTCAACATCCAAAGCTTTTGAACTAATACCTTGTACGTGGGAGTTATACGTAACTTTAGTAGTTTGCTCACAAATAGAGACATTTTCTCACCGTTCGACGTGATATTGTAACGTGTTTGTTTATGAAAATAGTGTTTTTGTGCCGTTTCAAACGTATACCGATTTTTATTGTGTTTAGATGAAAAACTGTTGCGCCGAACTCCCCAGTTTGAACCTTGAATGCGAGAAGGTAATAAAAGTTTCAAATCTGTTTGACACTCAATTTACGTTTTTATGTTAGTTATTACTTCTTGTGTAAATAAAAAAAGTTTATTTTGTATAAAGTTTGTATGTAAATAGTACTTAATGGCGTGCGTCTCGTTTCAATAATCCTATTTCTATGTGAGGGCTGTTCCCCCGGCCGTCCAATTAAATTGTTCACACGTCTGGCACAGCGGGGAGCAACTAACGACACTGCTCTGATGAGAGTGTCTTTGGGGCAATGCGGGAAATTTAATAAAATAAATATTTGAGAAACGATTTGTTACAATTTAAATTTATTTGTATGCGGTTTTAGGTTATTATACACTGTTGTAGGGGCCCACTGTGACAATATTTTTAGAACTTTGTTTTTTTTTACCTTAGGATTTTTATCTGTACATTGAAAGTTTAAATCATTTGAAATTACATAATAAGCATTTCAAAGAATTGATGGAAATGTTTAAAGATAAGTGCTTGTATGGTTATTGCCTATTACAGGCTACAGCATTAGAAGCGATTACTAAAAAAACCTGAGTTGCTTCCACATTCCTGATTATCGACTGAGAGCTTGCCTTAACGCGAAGCTCCAATTATGGCGTTTACCACGTTTACCCATGATTTATTAGACGTTAAAATGAAACTGTATTTGTCTATGGTGTGATCTAAGTAATCGCTCTAACGTCCTCATAATGTAACTGGCCGTAAGTCCTCGACATGTGAAATGTAATCCAATTATCGGAAGGAACGGGAGCTACGCTTTCTTGTTTATTTATTGATGGTATTTATAAACTAGTAGTAAACTGTACGACAGGACAGGCGGCCGTCAAAAATAAAATGTCCAAACAAATTGGAATTAGGTGAGTTTATTGAGTACTAGCTGTGCTCGCGACTTCGTCAGCGCGGAAGTCAGAAAACAACATAGTGTCGCAAGAATAAACAATGTATATGTATAACGCATTTTTTAATTTTAATCATACTTATTTCCAATAAGGTTACTGCTCATCACCAACACTCGATATTGTGGTAATTTGTACCCTAAAACCTGGGAGTCTACTCCGTAAGCACGAAGTCCGTGGTTTTGGCCTTAGTTACGAGCGTTTCATTCTCTCTATAACCTACGGACATACGATTATTTCGGGGCCCGAACTAAGAATGAATGACATCACGATTTTACAGTTGTCCCTACTACCGATGTGTTTTTGCCCGTTCGAAAATTTGAACTTGACACTTGTTTTGTTCACTCCTACGTTTCGGGCTACTTTCGGACGGGCGACTAACTTCGTTGACGGACTTAGGGAGTAGGCCCCCTGACCCGATTTTTAACGGATGTGGCCAAATTTCAACTGGATCTATCCAGTAGCACTGGCGTGTAGCTCAAACATACAAAAGAACAAACAGACAAAAATTCTAAAAACTACATATTTGGCATCAGTATCGTTCCAAGGATGCGTTGCGTTTACTTTTTTCAAAAAATATTTAATTTACAGTTTTAGCATCGTTAAGATTTTATTATATGTTTACATTTGAGGTGTCTCCGGGATTTTTATGAGTAGCAGATGATCCTTCATCACGTTCTTATGTAAATATGTATTGTATAATATATGTATGTATGCGTCGTCACGGTCTCGCAACGGGACTAACAGAATGCCAAGTGAGGAAATGCAGCAGGTTTATGTTGTAGCTTGATACTGCGTTCAGTAATAAGATGTCTGGTTTAAGATCGTAACGTTGCAGGCAGTGACAACTCGCTAGTCCGTCGCCTTCGACCACGATTGCAATCCGTTTGTCTGTCGATTCTCACAGCTTTACTAAGCATTGACGGTTAAGCGACATATTTCATGTAACAAAAGAGTCGTTTTGAATTTTAGAGATATACAAGGTGTAACATAAATAAGTGTACAACCTCTTAAGGGGTCACTGTACACATCATTATGAACAACTTTTACTATGGGATCAAACATGAAATCACGAAAAAAAAATCAGCTGTTCCCTACATTTTGACGAGTTATGCGAACATTAATGTAAGGAACAGCTGTTTTTTTTTCGCGATTTCAGATTTGGTCCCATAGTAAAAGTTGTTCATAATGATGTGTACAGTGACCCCTGAAGGGGTTGTACACTTATTTATGTTACACCTTGTATGTACCTATAGGAAGACGACTGACTAAATAGTTCAACGATCTGAAAATGTTGGCGGAATAGTTTATGATACGGGAAATTCTAGACAGAAAAGAAAGCAATGAAATGAAAAGCTTTTAACGTTTTTATTTCTTTCAGCGGTAGTTTTGGCGCGCTTATGACGACATAATTCAGGAGACTTCAGGAGATTTATTATCTACCTCGTTGGTCTAGAGGTCGCAAGCGAGACTGCTAACCGTGAGGTCCTGGGTTCGATCCCCAGGTCGGACAAAGTGTTCTTGGGTTTTCCATGTGGAATTGCTCAGTAGCAGCTCGGAGTCTGGATTTGTGCCCGGTTGATGGCAATAGGCTCGCCGCCTATTACATGGGACTTAAAACATAACGGCGAAATGAGGGTGTACTATACACCTCTGCCCAACCCTTCGGGGAATACAGGCGTGATGTTATGTATTATGTAAGCATTCAGGAGAATGTTTAAAATTGAATAAATACTCAAGACAGTTCGCATAGGTACGTACTAAAGACAGAAGCATATTATTTAGTTGCTACAAGTTATTATGCTATGCAAATATCCACTTACTAGACAAATAACAGTGTGCACTCCCATTGATATTTAAATTGTTCTATATAATTATCAGGTTTAGATAAATGCTGGCACTAGCCATTCTGTTTCACAATAGTAAGTACCAATTATTAGATCAAAAGCAATTAAAACAAGGATTAGCCAATGTTGCTGTTAGAATCGTTGTTATTATCAATGTGACAGATCTCATTCATAATTATTACGTAGATATAATATAAATGGTATGAAATTTGTTCTGCCAAGTTGAGATACTGATCAGTAGAACTAAAAGTCCTTTGTGTATTTAGGTCGATAAAATAATTCTAAATACTTTACGTACCTTGGTTGAACTTTATTTTTCTACTAGTTGATGTCCGCGGTTTCACCCGCATTCTAGGGGAACTACCTCATGTACTCGTATAAAAAGTATCATATGTCCTTATCTAGGTCATGGTCTACCTGTATGCGAAATTTCATCCAAATCCGTTCAGCCGTTAAGGCGTGATTGATTAACAAACATCCAAATTCACAAACTCACGTTTATAATATTAGTAGGATTTTTAGGAAATGTTCCCGATTTTTGTTTAACGGATAGTTTTTCAATACCTATGAATTTATTAAAAACAAAATTCCATAAAATTTTGGTTTTCCAAAAACACGTTTCAGTTCTGAAAGGTACCAGGGCAGGGGGCCAATTCGACTAATAAAATTGTTGCCAAACGCAAACGAACCACAACAACCGTCAGCGTTTGAAAACGAAAACTGTCTGAATGAACGGTTCGTCCTTGGTTCGGTTGTGATTTATCAAGATTGCTTCTAGGAGAATTGGGCCCCTGATTGCACTTCAGAACCAAGGGGGGCTCTTTGGAATGTCCTTCAAAATGGTTTACTATTGTGCTTAGCCTTTTCCTGCTTCATCATAATGACCCTTCACGTGAGACCCAAGTTTCCGAAGCAAAAGGGAAAGATTAATCTCTTACTGTTCGTTCCCCTTTACCAATACTTAGCTAAAACAGAAAAGTCTTGCTCCCAAAAACTTGGTATATTATACCTGGCTTTTGGAGTATTGCATATTCTGAGGCCGCGTGTATCATTCCAATTTGAACCTAATAATCTGTCATATGAAGTGCTGTTATAAAATGCAACAAATATTGCATGAACAGAAGCGATAGTTAGCAACAAATTACTTGATCACTATTGAGACGTAGATGGTTCCTTGATAACTTAAACCACAAAGGCTCGAAACCCTCCCATTTCATTGATAGTTTTCCAAATTCAAACCAGCCTGCCAACCGAACGGATATTCTTATTTATAAGATGTTCTGATAAAACGTAACATGTTACAGTAACATAAGTATAGCCGTTATATGATCAAATTCCTAGCGATATGATCATATACCGGAAGATTCTTATTCTTTTCATAAGCATCACTCTAGGAATATAATCATAACACTAGTAACATGACCAAGTCGCTCGATTTATAAGCATTGTTAATCGACCGACGGATGTTGTCGCGAGATAAACTCCACCAAAGTTGTTTTTACACGACTGCTCAAAAAACGTAGTGTTTTGTATTCAGGGTTTATGTATGTATGTATGTGTGTGAGGTTCTTTATTCCACTATAATTTCTAAACGCCTGAACCGATTTAGATGTACCTATGCTATGTGGTATCATTATAATCCTTGCATTAATTACTCCAGGTAAAATAGGCTAGGAAAATTTACAAAAAAAAAATGCCGTAGCTGTGGAACACGAATAAAAAGTATACATGAAAAAGATTATTAAAAAAACAGATTATTTGTATGATATATAGAAGTTTGATGAGTAGATTCAAAAAATATATAACACTGTCATTCCAATCCAGTCGTTCTCTAAAAATGTCCATTTAAAATGTTGCCGATTAATTATTACTTAACTATTATCTATTTTTCTTTTGAGTTGTTTTAATTTCTAAAGAGATGCTTATAAAACGCTTTCTTATAATCATCTTCCGGTAATCATATCGCTAGGAATATCATCATATAACGGCTATAACCATTTTACTGCGACACATACATGGTTATTGAGCCGCGTATTTCTAAACGATTTGAATAGAGCGCCCACAATCTGGTTGCGAATCGACGCGTGTATTGTTTATAGCAGATATGAAAGATAACATTTAGATTTCATTTGAGATTGTTCTGTTGTACGTGCTATTGTGCGGTTATCAGACGGGTATGTACAGCTGAGTGTAAGAAGTTGAGTATACTGTGTAGGTAGGTTTTAATTGTTTTTTTGATTTGTATCCAAATCAATATTAGACTGCCGTTGGATTCAGGGTATCGTCGGAAAATAGTTTTAGGGCCGGCTGCATGCTGCATTATTATTTTCTATCCCATCACTTCATATATCTACGTAAACATATACCCTTTATTACAAAAGATGGTTTAAACCAAGACTAAGGTAAACCCAGGTTTAAAATATACCCATCACTTTCTTATGTCAGATAACAAAAAGAGACGGGGCTATTTTAAAACCTAGGCTTTTCTTAGACCATCTTTTGTAAAGATAAAGTTAGAATCTTTAATGTCTGATTGTTTATTAAAATGTCTGTAAAATAAGGTTATTAACTGTAACTGAACTGTTCTGAGCAACACCAACAAAAGCATTCCCTAGGGTTGACGTCAGGCAGGCGGCCGATCATTAAACTTAGCCAAAACATTTGCAGCATGACAAGTGAAAGAAGTACGTTAATGTATGGAAGAAAAATACATGTTATGCCGCCCCAAAAAAGTTGGGATAAGGGCAGGAGGGAGATGAGGATGATGGTGTAAAATAAGGTTATTCTATTCTACAAGATGTAACATAAATAAGTGTACAACCTCTTAAGGGGTCATTGTACTCATCATTATGAACAACTTTTACTATGGGACCAAACCTGAAATCGCGAAAAAAAATCAGCTCTTCCCTACATTTTGCCGAGTTATGCGAACATTAATGTAGGGAACAGCTGTTTTTTTCGCGATTTCACGTTTCGTCCCATAGTAAAAGTTGTTCATAATGATGAGTACAGTGACCCCTTAAAAGATTGTACACTTATTTATGTTAGATTTTGTATACGGTTCATTTCAGTGATTCTAAATCCCCATTTATTTCCCACAATCTCAATTGAAGGAATGTCTGTCAGTCTTTCGTTACATCTGACTATAAAACGTAATGACGAATACGCGACATAGGTAGTAAACAATTCAAGATCAAGTAAGTGCACGGGCCAGCATGTCCGCCCACCTTGCGTAGGCGCCGGCCCGACAACTATGGGCACTCAACCAGTCCTCGAACCTGCAGACTACAGTAACCTCACACGAACAACTAACTCAACACCAACTTTATTCAAATTAACGATCAACAGTACTTGCAAGTAGAGCAATGATCACCACACCAGTCTTAAATGTCGCAATATCCGTTTAATTATCCCCTTATATGGTTATTATGACTTTAATAACCGCTTCTGACATTCTACCAGTGTGCATAATTAATGGTTAATAAGATACGTTTTTATTTAAGTTAAACTGTGGTTATATCTACGCGCATGCGGGAAGCGTTATAAGTACCGTTTAATGAATAATTTAATTTAATTATAACATGAGCTTACATTTACTGTTGACATTGAGTAGCTCTTAGTAGTAATGTATGTAAATAACTGATCAAAAGTAAATAATTTATATAGAAAAAAAATGCTATTAAAATTCTCAAGTCGAAACATTGCCTGAATGTAAATACGATTCTAGATGTCGTGCAATAAATCTGATATGATTCATGTATTCTAAATATTAAGGATATATGACTATATCGGTAATTTATTGCATAGATGCAGTCGACAGAATTGCCGCCAAAGTCCGCGCTTCATTGGGAGCAATTGATATGCAGAATGCGACTCAATCGCACGGCAGCTGCCTCCATTGAATTAATCAATCACTTCGATTATTACACTGTATGAATAAAGCTACTTTGTACTCTTGAGAATAAACAAGCAGATATTTTGTCAGAACTTACTCCTTTAGGACTGGCATAAGATTGAGATAGAGGTTTTCGAGTAAAAATATACCTAATTACCTATTTATTTTAATAATAATTTAAGTACACACAAAACTGAATAAAAATATAAGTTAATCGGGACTATAGCGTACAAATGCACTGCATATTTCTTAAAGACATGTCTTCAAGCAGACCTGCGAGAGGAGAATTTAGAACAAGAAATGTAGATAGTGTGTAAAATCAAAAGAAACATAAATATACAGACACAAAGAACCACATAAATAAATACAAAAAGAATATTTACTATAAACTTACATAAAATACAATAAACTAAATTAAACTTAACTGTTTTATTCAATCTTTCGTATCTCATCGTTGCCGTATCGTCGCCGTATCGTTTAATAATATAATCTTTGATAAAAAGCGGATTGAAAGGCTTCTTAAAAAAAGGTAAATACAAAATTTAGAGAACTGTTAGATATATTATTTGAAGGCAAAGAATCCGTTTCTGACTCCTTATCACTACTCCAACTGAACAAAGAACAAATGCAGCACCATAACAATAGAAAAAGCTGATAAATAAGCCTAATAAGGTCACAGGGGTCACGAAAGTAAAGTTCTTTCTAGATATCGGGAATTATATTTACTGGTCGATTGTGAGTACCGATATAGATTTCTTCTTTATATGATGTACATTACTCACGTGAACTGCGACCTGCCATTCATTACAATTAATAGTCGTTTACAAGTGCTACTGATAGTCATTAGCAGTTTAGATACGGTGAGCTTACAGCAGTGATTCAACTTCGTTGCGTCTTATTTTGTTGTGATATGTTTATGTTGGATTGTTTTATATTGATTGCTGGGGAGTTTGTTGCGCCGTTACTTCTTCACAGCATAAACACAAGGAAGCGGTGAGAGTTGGGCGATTTTGGGGGCTGTCTTGTGTAAAATTGACGTTCAAAAAGAACTAAGTAAGGCCTCTTGTTCACGGCACGGTTTCTTAACCGTACGGCGTATTAGCCGCGTCGTAGAAAAATCGTGTGAGCTTGTACACGATACGGCAAACCACCAGCCGAAACTGATTTATATCCATTTTGTAACACAAAATCAGCGTTGGAAAGCTGTCATACAATAATTGTCCGTCGCGAAAACGTCCGGTACCGTTAACAAACTCTCATAGACTGTCATACAACACTAATGAAGATCAAACAGTGTGCAAAAGAGGAGCAGCCACGGTGCGTACGGCGACGCAGGCGTGCCGTTGGGACGCTGTGTCCGTCAACAAACTTCTATAGTAGTCCATACAACACTGATGACCGTGCCTATACACGGCTAATTAACCGTAGGTTTTTACGGCGAAAAAACGTGTGAACAAGAGGCCTAATTTTATAGTCTATTTTGAAAAAAACGAGTTTCAAGTTCAGTTGTGTTATAAACTATTTTATTAAGAACCGTACTTATAAGTTTGCGGTACTGTACAATTCATTGATTCTTGAATTATTTTGCCGGGTTTAATAATATTCCTGTAATGTTTAATTTAAATACTTCCAGAATTCAATTAAAGTTAATAAGGAAGTAAATGTATAGTATTTCGAACAACCCACTTAAAACTGCATTTTATCACGTAAGCCGCATAAAAACTGGCAAAAAACGATACCTGTATCCGTATAAAGGCAGTTACAGATCATTAAATTAAAGAATTCAGAGGTACTAATAACGCCGCGTTTGGTGAAACATATTTCATTTCATTATCGTAACCATGACTGCAAGTAGACTGCACATCCATTCTCAACTGTAAACTATACAACTGCCAAATGCAGTTTGAAGGCAGTTAAGATGTAGTCAGTGCAACTGCGTGATAACTGCCGTCTGAATGTGCAGCCCACTTGCAGTTATTATTAGGGCTGATTTACACAGGGTAAGTAACTGACTCCAAACTCGAGACACGTTAGTGCTGACCTGATATTTACCTAGTGTAAGTTGATTTGGAGCCAGTACAGTGCTGTCGCGATCAATTTACACTAGGTAAATATCGGGTCAGCACTGACTTGTCTCGAGTTTGGAATCAGTTACTTACCCTGTGTAAATCAGGCCTTATGAATAGCATTGCCAGGCGTCCGGATAAAGCCGGACACAGTCAGACTTTTTGGTTGCTTGTGCGGCCAAATTAGACGGTGTCCGGCCTGTACGGCTTTTGTTAGGCCTCATTTACACAGGGTAAGTAACTGACTCTAAACTCGAGACAAGTCAGTGCTGACCCGATACTTACCTAGTATAAATTGATGTGTAAATCGATTTGGAGCCAGTAGGGTCAGTAGGTACAGCGCTGTCGCGATCAATTTACACTAGGTAAGTATCGGGTCAGCACTGACTTGTCTCGAGTTTGGAATCAGTTACTTACCCTGTGTAAATGAGGCCTTAGACTTAATAAATTTGAGCATTTTTTTTACATAATTATGTCATATTTTGGTTTCCGCTCCGCTCTCCTCATCCTGTATTTAGCGCAAGCGAGCGGACTAGCACTGTTTTCCCCGCGCCATTCATTCAATTTTATTGTTGTTGCATTAGAATTTAAGAAGATTTTATTGTAAAATCTACCTAGGGCTACCAAAACATATGGTTACAATAAGGGTGTCCGGCCTTTTTACCCAAATGTCCGGCTAAACTAGCTGGTCTATCAGGCTTTTCGGTTATAAGATCTGGCAACCCTAATTACGAATATGAAACGTATGTTTCACTAAACGCTGCGTTAGCCCTCCAGTTTCGGATTGAGTAAACTGTTGAAGTTTGGTTCAGATTGAATTCTGATTCGTGCAATATTCGATAGTGTTATCGAAGTAACCCAATTTGCGGCACATCTGTCCCTATTCCGATAGATAGCGCCGTGATACGTTACTATCTCTGTTGTTGTCGCTAAAGCGCAAAGCCATTTGTGATGAAATTGAGTGTGATAAAATTATCGAATTATTTTTGGATGTTTTTAATTGATATGTTGGACGTTGGTGTCAAATTAAGATAGTTGTAGACTTTGTACTACTTAGTTAGGTTTAGTTGTCATTGATTAAAGAGGTGTATAATGCACCCTCATTTCGCCGTTATGTTTAAGTAAGTCCTATAAAATAGGGGACGAGCCTATTGCCATCAACCGGGCACAAATCCAGACTCAGTGCTGCTACTGAAAAATTCCACACGGAAAAACCCAATAATACTTTGCCCGACCTGGAGATCGAACCTAGGACCTCACCCTCAGCAGTCAACAACGAGACAGTCCAGTACCCCATGTGTGAGTTTTTTAACGTTACTACTGTAGTTGCGTCACGGCAAAAATGTATGAAAATTTAGGCAACGCCTCTAGCGGCGAAAGCGCGACTAAAAATTTGTTTGACATTTTTGGCGTGACGCAACTACAGTAGTAACGTAAAAAACTCACACTTGGGGTACTGATTCAAGAATTTTCTTGAAAACAAAAGTAAATGTATGAAACATATTAGAAACCCACGCATTCCAAGCCACCAAATGTTTCCAATTTTACCGTAGCAGTATCTGTAATAATTAAGTTTAATTTGTCTTAACTGTCCGACCTGTCAGTAAGACAAGGATAGGTTTTTGTCATATTATACTGAGCTCTTTGTTCCAAAGCGAAAACTTAGAGCTCAAATATTTCAAGCGGCACGCTCACGTTCCGAACATCGCCGGGTTCTTTTATTAGTTTATTTTTTGTGGCAGGTCTTTACGCGGCCGGCTTATTTCTTTTTGTTGGACTCCGACCAGCCTTGTACGGACTGCAGCCTTCGTTAGCGCGTGCAAGGTCACCGCCATTTGCTCTCTTATTGGATACACCATCTTTCAACTTTTTATAGAGTACAGACAGAACCCGTAAATAAAATTTTGTGGCCACCATAAGCTATTCCCCAAGAAACGAACCGATAACTTTAATTTAGTTGATTCGTCTTGATCGTTACAGAGAACCGGTCATATAGTAATTAAATAATTTACATGGCGATAAAATAAAAAGCTTGTAAAACCTTATAGGTTTACGAGTAACGTAAGCGATCGTGATGGTCTCGTACATGCATTATTGCTTAATTATACAAAGAATTATTTATTTTATTCAATCTTTATAACCGTCGCGGTAGTAACTGGTGATAACGATATAAAAATGTTGGGTTTTCGTTAATTTATGTGTTATCTGTGTGATAAATACTGATAATCCAGCTGATATCGTTGGCTGTACGTACCCTCTGTTTGTCTATGAATCAAGGTGAAACGTGAGGTGATGGCAAACCTTTTGGGACTGATTGTAAAAAACGATATCACTGACTTATTCAAACGTATTAGGTAATACCTTCCCTAATTGCAATGAATTGGTGACTTGCCTTCCCAATTAAGTGCACTACATTAAGTAAGTAAGTAGATAAAAAAACAGTTAAATGCATGTTTAAATCCCTTGTAAAGAATGAAACATAATTGAGTAAATTGTGTTGTCATGTTCTTTAATTATGTAAGTTGCGTTTAAAACTTATTAAGTTTTTTTATTCGTTCGGTTGTCAACTTGTCACACATTCCTCTGCCCATAATGATATGAGTTGTAAGCTGTAATTACATGCCTTTTGTAAAAAACACACTTGCATTGCTCTCTCGCAAAACAAACCGTGAACTAATTATAGATGTTCATCTCCACTTCATATTTTTTCATGACACGTCGCCAACAAAGTCCCATTTAAAAAGCGATTTAGCGAGGCGAGCGACACGACATGATATTTTCTCCTCAAATGAGCTGAGTTCCCAGGCTATTGTCGACAAGCCGCCTTTTAAGGAGACCCCGCGCGCCACTACAGGCGGATCTCAAACCAGATTCCTTCATTTAATCTCACCAGTTTTTCGGACAACTTTTAGCACTGATAACTTTATATCTCAGTTATTCCATGTAACGTTTCCCTTTTTGGACGACACTGTAATTATGGTGAGATTTTTGGGTAGATTATTATTAAAATTATTTATAATTAAAGAATTATATGCAATTAAAAAAATTGGATCGTGCCGTTTACTTATATAAAACGTGTTCAACTGTATTGAAGTAACTATGCATGCTTGCATTACCTGTGTATGTAATATCGAGGAAGTATAAGCGTAAATCGCGTCTGATGATGCCTTATTCGTGATTTGAGAATAGCTGTCTACGGAGCCTTATAATCTCAGACGTAGAGTTAGTGCCTTGAGAGGCAATAAAGTGTGGGAGTGAGGTATAAATCGCAACTCCCTGTGTGTGCCTCCCGAGGGGCGCACATTCCCTCTAATTGGACGTCTGCGCAGCTTCGCCCAGTATGGTATCGGACCTCTGTACGACACTGACCACTTTCGCTAACTCTCATACTTGGGGTTCTTTTGCAAAATAAACTGGAAATTAACTGACCCATAAAAACAGTATTTATTTTAATTTATTGTTAACCAAACATAAATAAACATTTAATGTAAAATAATAACGTGTCCGAATCAAACTTTTACTGCCTGCCTGTCGTTATATATAAACGTAATTTCAGGCGAAGTCATTTCTACGAATTGGTATTTTAATATTAAAATCTCACATCTAATTTACTCAATCGGAATGATTATCCCACTGTGTGTTTTAATTTGAGATATGAGAGGAATGCTATAAAATGTT
The DNA here is from genome assembly GCA_905220435.1 of Amphipyra tragopoginis. Lineage (NCBI taxonomy): Eukaryota > Metazoa > Arthropoda > Insecta > Lepidoptera > Noctuidae > Amphipyra > Amphipyra tragopoginis. Next base: position 17,161,995 of record HG992006.1, read on the forward strand.
GATAGAAAATTTTGGGATGTCATAACTAATTCCGATTTTACGAAGTCGAAGATTTTATTGTTCATTAGCTTTGTGCCTTGTAGACTATAACTCAAATAGCGATATGTCTAGACTTAAGACCCTAAAAATATAAGTTATTTAATTCTTTTACGTTTTTCAGTAACAATGTTGCGGTATAAATTCTTCGAAAATATATATTCTAAGACCATAAACTCCATGCCAGCCATTCTTAGTTTAGGCTGTTTATTTTTATTAAATATCAAGCAGTGCGTGATTGAAACTGAGTTAGAAACAATAGTGTATGTTATTGTAACAGCTTGAAGCTGGCTGTAAGTTGTAACCCGCGGCTTTATTGTCAAGAGTTTTTGTTTCGCTCTCAATACTTACAATAGTATTAGTTCAAGGTTGGTGGACGAGTCATTGACATTACAAACCACTTCAAAAGTTTCTTGAATAATATTTTGTAAATAAAATAACGAGAAAGCGTAACATGCGAAGGTAAATATAAATTGGTTCATAGATAAATAGAAATCAGAGTAAGATCACATCGTAAATACTATTTACGAACTGGTTATCTGGAACAATAAAATTCGAAGCGAGCAACCAACATAACATAATAAGATTTCTACTTCACGATACAAAGGGGCCTACATATCGCATCAGCTCATTTTACACCTAGTTAGGCCCGCTTCTCCTACCAGCGGCGGCCATTGTGTGGCCCCCCTTGTTATGGTAAATAGTTGGCCTCGGGCCTCCGCAGGCCTCCTCCCTGCACCTCGTGTGATTGTGGCCACTAAGACTTGTTAGTGTTTTCAATGGGATTATTATTGTGGTCCATTGTTGTTAGGCCTCGTTGAGCTTAAGAATGTTTTAAGAGCACTGAGGGAGTTTGTTTAGTTAGTTCTTGGTTATTGATAGCTTTCGAAAGGATGAGTCAGTAATATAAGTTCTAAACTTCAAACGGTCAACGGACTTCCTTTAGATGTTGTTCAACATTTACTTCGTAGGTATCTGACCAAACATGAAAAACATTTCTGTTATTGTATAGAACGCTACATTGTAAGAAGGATATCTTTCTTTCCGATCTGTTAATAGAATTACATAATGAAAGTTCCCGGAATAGCTAACAATTTTCGGGTAACACCCCGTGGAACACAATAAGGTCAGGTAGACCCTTAACAAGGTGTACCGCAATATGGGGATCGCGGGGCTTCGACCGTCTCGAAGAGTAGAGGTGGGTGTTGTCAACAATTTGTAAGGTATTTTATTCTAGGTCGTAAATATTTTTGTAAATTCCAGCAGTGCTGATTGCATGGTTCAGTTAAACTAAGATTGTATATAATTGGATTCGTGAAATTCATATTGTTAAATTACTTATAACTTTTTGTAGTAAAAAGCAGATTAGATAGGACACTGTTAGCAATGTTATCGAAAAAATTGGTGTTAACAGCAGATTAATTATTGATATTATTGACAATTTCTTGGACAATATTATCCAATAGGAATTATTATGTAATTATTCAGTCACGTACTTCAACAAACTAGTCTCCAAATAAAATGAATGTTACAGCATTGAGACAATGTTTTGTCTCAAAATATCAAGTCAGGACCAACACAAATCAATTTGTTAAATGGCTTATTGCTAAATTATTCCGTCATATTGTTGAGTTATCGAATTTCTGCATAGAATTTACAATCACAAACATGATTAATTACAGTTTATAAGGGCAGCAGCGTATACCAACATTTAAAAAGGTAAAATAACACTATGATACGTTGAATCAGTGTTGCCACTATCAAATAAGAATCAGATATCTTTTCTATAAGCTAGATGAGTGTTTATCTACACTTTAGAAGACGCCAGCGCATCGTTCGTGTGTATTGATTGTGTGTGTGTCCACAGGAAGTGAGGATGCGTTTATTTATTCATCTGCTATAAGTTTTCGTTAATAATTCCGCTCCTCGTTGACTCATTGATAAGCTTGTTTACAAGACAATGTTGCAACTTGTATTTGTAGTTATTACTATAAACGCTACAGATAATGTTGTAGAATTTATCTTCTACTTATTAATGATTATGTATGTGAAGTTAATTATCTGATTTCAGTTCATTATTAATCTTGATTGGTATTTAATTATAAGTCGCAAGTCGTACGTTAAGTTAGAATTAAGTAATCTCGTAAATGTTAATATACAGTATCAAAGCATTCACGTATTAAATGAGTTTATTACTGTCAAAGGCTTTTAGCTCTCGGTCTTCTAATTTTGAGCTTTACTCCTTTAGATATAAAGTCCAGAGCCTTTAAAATTTAGTTTGGATAATTTTCCAAGTTTCTACCTATAAATATAAGGAGAGTTGTCAATCAACATCGCAATTATTCGTCTTACATGATTAAGAACGGATGTTAATTCATTCGCCGTCAGTAAGGAGTTGTCACAGATAAGTTAAGAATCTTGTTCTATCACTAACTAAACCGCTTTCGTAAGACAGTTTACTTTGATGGGCGCTATCAGAGGATGAATGAAACTATAGAGCGCTTGTGCAATTATTGGTGCTTCATGAACGCGATTATCAAAGTAATCACTACGTAGTATAAAACAAAGTCGCTTCCCGCTGTCTGTCTGTCCCTATGTATGCTTAGATCTTTAAAACTACGCAACGGATTTTGATGCGGTTTTTTTTAATAGATAGAGTGATTGAAGAGGAAAGTTTTAAACTATAAAACGTACACGTGCGAAGCCAGGGCGGGTCGCTAGTAGGTAATATAAATGCGAAAAAGATGAGTCTTTTAGTCAATGTTCCTGCGGGACAGGCCTAGCTTAGTGCAGGAAGTCTGGTAATATTTTCAACCTGTTTTCAACTATAGTATAAAGTTAAATAGTATAATCCTAGTCTTAACCTTGTTAAAGAACATGTAAAACCCTTTGACAATAAAGAACATTATTATTATTAAAACAACTGTAAGTGTGCTCGTGCACTGCATCCGATCGGAATCCGAGAAAATACGATCGGAACTAACTGCAGTAACTACTATTTGTATAAACGGTTGTGCATTACCTACATCCCATCATCATCATCATCAGCCCATTACTGTCATACTGCTGGACACGGACCTCTTCTCAGAATGAGAAGTATTAAGGCCTTAGCCTCCATGTTGACCTGGTGCAGGTTGGTTGACTACACACACGATCGAGAACTGTTGCATGCATGTTGTGTGCAGGTTTCCTCACGATGTTTTCCTTCATCGGTAACGCAAATAATAATCAAATTATGATCCACACATGAATTCTAAGAGCGATTACGCACTGCATCCGATCCGAATCCATGAAAATACGGATATAAAAAACTCGGACCGAATTCGGATATTGCTTTACGCACTGCATCCGATCCGAATCCGTGAAAATATCGATCTAGAGTAAAAATCTCGGACCGAATTTGGATGTTGCTTACGCACTAAGTATTCCGATCTCTGATCCAAATTCAAACAATTCAGGGGCCATCTTTGGCATATCCATTTGGCATCCGATTTGAATCCGAGGTAGTGCGAAAGCGCTCATAAAAACATTACTACGGCTGCTTCGGTCCGTCAATATTTCTTCCGAATTGGAGACTCATGGATGACGGATAGAAATCGGATGACGGATGCCGGATGTAGTGCGTAAACTACCATACAATACAAATAGTTCTATGGCTACTTCGGAACGTATTTTCACGGATTCGGATCGGATGCAGTGCGTAACCGCTGTCAGTCTGAGGTGTGGGCCGGGATCGAGCTCAGACCCTCCTGCGAGCGTTCAACCGTTAAGCTGTCATTGCTTTTTTTTGTCATGTCATTATTAAGATGAAAGATGTCAATAAGGTCGTAGCGAGTAGTTGGATTGAAGCGGCTAAAGACCATTCATTATGGAAGCCTATGGGGACTACTTCCACCAATTATTTAAGGACATCTTATTCATTTTATTCATACCCAAAGGTCCTATGTCACATTCGTCAGTAATTGGACGAAGTACTCATCTGTCTAACCTTTAAGGCTTGACTTATCATGGTTGGTGTACTCAGAGTCATCCATTATGCGTTTGACCTTTTATGCTCTCCGGTCTCCACGTGATTGTAGTAGTGTAATTTAAAATAATTCTATGTTAAACAAATGCTGATCCTAGTCTAATGGGTATTTATGTGGGTACTACATACTTACGAGTATTAGTAATGTGCAAAACTTAAGGAATTCTTTAATATGTAATGATAGTAATTGCGTTGCAAATTGCAATTATCTATGTATTTTATCAGTCGCTTGCTTCTCCATGCAATTTTTATGCAACATGCTCCAATAACTATCAAAATCGTTGTTAACTTTTTGGATTTATTTTTGTCTTTAATAAGCGAACAAGCAGATTTTATCTTTTATTCAATCAAAATCAAAATCAAAAGTTTTTATTTCACATAAACCATTACAGGCGCTTATGAAAAGTCGAATTTAGGTGCACGGTTCCAATTAGTTGTTTCCTATGGAGAAGAGCCGGCAAGAAACTCCATGGTTACTCTTTTAAAATCCATATCTTTAACAATTTGAGTGGGTACAGTTATGACTTAGATATGAGAGAACAAAGTAGACTTAGGAGCAGGAACCACACAAAAAACAAAATGAAAAATATGGTCACAAATTAACTGGGTATCCAGGCATCTAGCAAGTCTACAAAGCTCTCACATTTACAAAAGGTAAAAGGACGCTAAACTATATAAAACAACTGACATGGTTAATTGTCATCAAAACACATTACAAAGAAAATCACTGTAAAGTAAGATAAAGATATCTTGAGAGTAACGATAGTAATAAAAAAAAAAAGCTAATCGTAATGAGGTTAGTTAATAGACATACACATACGACGTTAATGAGGTACCAGGGAAGCCACATGTGCAGAAGGAGTTACTTCCAAACACCTTTGTCGTCAACGTAGTCCTTAGTCTTTTTTAGCATTGGTTTTCCTTAGTATTGGTTTTGCATAAAATTGAGCTTATTTTTGGTCCATGTCAATCAGATGTTTTATAATAAAATTAAAAATAATTCTATGTTAAACAAATGCTGATCCTAGTTCAATGGATATTAATGTACTACTACATAGGTACTTACATTTTTACATTAGTAATGAGCAAAACATTGTAGGAATTCTTTATTACGTAATGATGATAATTGCATTGCAAATTGCAATGTTCTATGTATCATAACAGTCGCTTGTTTTGCATGCAATTTTTTATGCAACATGCCTCAGCAACAACTAAAGTTTTTTTTGTTTTTTTTTTTTTTTTCTGTTTATAAAGCGTTGCTTTGGTGATATATCTTGCATACAATTGAGCTTATTTTTGGTACATGTCACTCTGAGGTGTATTAACCCTTAAGTTGTGGCTGTCAAAATGCGCGGTGCACCGCGTGCGTGATTTTAATTCGCGGTTTGATTCGCGGATTAATTCGCGTAATTAAAACGTCGATATCTCTTATGCTACGATAGCTAGCTCTCTACAAGTTATAAATAAATATGTAGTATCTATGATATTTGTTAAGAATTATTTTCAAGGTTGTTGATTCACTAAGTTCAAAGAATTCGTTTGACCCGGTGTTAAATCAAGTTTCATAGACCAAGTTATTCTTTTGAATTAATAAATAATCTGCGCCTGCGCGTTAATTATTCAAACAGGCATTCCACAGAGGAAAAAAGTTTTTTAGTCACGAACAGGTTTTGTGCTTGTCCTTTTTGCTTATGATAGATAAAGACCCCATTGATTCCTAAATCAGAGAAAGATACCGATAGACATACATAGATATTAGTTACATTTCACGTAAAGAAACATAATTTTGCGATATTTTATTTGTCAATAGTCACAAAATAGCAGATAAAATAAAACTGAAACTAATTTAGATTTAGACAGTTATTTTAGGATAATTAAGGTAAAACCGTAGAAGCTTGCATTGCGTTTTTTTCTAAGGCCTTATTCACAATGACGCATCAAACAAAACGTAACACAGAAACAACACGACCGCGTTACCATCCAGAAAAATATGGTATTAATTTTAAACGTAACAGAATTTGACATATAATTGTCAAATAGCAAACAGCGCTACCAACTGCAAAAATATAATTCTAACGCACTCGCGTTATTTGTATGAATTTCTTAAACGTCACAAAGAATAAGGACCATGTTTGTACATGAAGCCATTAGAGAACAACCGAAAAATAAAACTCAATTTTATTTTATTTAGAAGCTAATCATATAGTTCTAATTTATTCTTATAATATTTGCACAAACAATATTTACATAATTACAAATAAAAGTGTATACAAATAAAAAAAAAATATCCTAATAAAACTATAAACTAAAATAGGGCATCAAAATATTCCTCCGCATCGCTGTCGACTGGTAACGTGCCCAGAAAGCTGGCAGCATTGCCGCGTTCTATGGCAATACTAATCCAAAAACTCAATTAAAATGCAGGTTTCCACAACCATTGAATATTCCTTCTCACATAATAATAAGCTAAAATCAACTAGTATTCTAATAAGCTACCGCGTCGCGCCTAAACGCGTGTAATAGCGTAGCAAACGCATGTCAGGACAGAGCCCTTGTGCTGTCTGTCTGTAAGATACCTCGTAGCAGGGGTAAATAACACTTGAACGGTGGCCGGACTGGTTATATCGCGGTTTAATACCTCGCTAGTTTACCTTAATGTCGGTATTCGCTTTTAATTGAACAGGACTTGGGATTTAAACAGATATATGCAAGGATAGGCTGCGAATGCTCAGGCTGACGGATAAAGCAAAGATGCGTAAGTTAATCTGATGTGCTTACAGGATGTTATGTGCATAGGATTGGCTGCGACTACCCCGAGGCAGAAGCGATGCTTTGCCTGCTGAGAACGACGTTTTTTTTAAAATATTTTAATGTGACTGAAATTGCAAAATTGACTAAGTATTTTAAAGTTTTTACTTTAGATTTACATTGTATTAATTTAGGTTAAAAAATATTAGGATACAAATAATTATGTAAATAATGAATCTCTATTAAATATCATAATAATGTTTCATTAAATGCATGTGGAGTATTTTAAATAACTAAGGGCCGTATTTTCAATTGTCAGATAATGTATGGCGGTTTGACATATTTTCTAAACAAGCGTTGTCAAGCCGCCAACTTTATTCCTTAGATAAGGGCCCTCGCCCACGGGCGACTTTTTGTAGCGATGCAGTCGCGATGCTCTCGCGCGTAGCATCGATACAGACGCGAAGCAGTCGCTAGCTGTGTGCCCGCGCCCACGGGACCAGATTCAGTCGCGATGCAAACGCGATTCGGTCGCGATGCAAACGCGATTCTGTCGCGATGCAAACACGATTCGGTCGCGATGCAAACGCGATTCGGTCGCAATGCAGTTACGATACAAAAATACCTTGGATCAGTACAGTTGCAAGATGGACTCCGTTGAGGCCACATTAGTCACGTTGTCTTTGGTGCTGCTTTTACGTAAGCAGCCGAAGCGTAGGCAACGGAAGCAGCGTCAATATTGGATGCATCCATTTAATACCCAGAGATTACTTTGTGGACATCATGTAACAACATTCAAACAACTCAAAAATTATGATCTTAAATTCAAAAGTTGTTAAGTATAGAATGTCATATTCGACGTTTTGTGAATTGCTTTCCATTGTAAAACCAGAGTTGACACGCAGAAATAGCGACGCGTTAGTAGCGCGACGCGGTCGCGCGTTTGTATCGATACAATCGCGATACAGTAGCGCGTTAGTAGCGCGACGCGGTCGCGCGTTTGTATCGATACAATCGCGATGCAGTAGCGCGTTGCAAATGCGACTAACACGCGTTAGAAGTGATGCTGTCGCGCGTTTGCTAAACGCGCGACTGCATCGCTACAGAAAGTCACCGTGGGCGAGGGGCCTAAGAGTTATCTCGCAATTAAAAACTCGGCCCTATTAAAATACTTTAATTAAACGACTAACAAAAGATCCTAGAGCGACATGTTGCTAAGCTCATTAGGTTTTGTGCTGATCGATGTTCATTGTTCATGTCATAGTATCTATGTTATAAATTTTTAACTACTACAATAGTACTAGGTACATATCCTCCTGACATAATTCTTTATCACCTCTTACAACACTCATGGGATGTGATGACCTATGAGTGTGAAGGCCGTGGCCGATATTACGGATATGTCATGGTCAAAATAATTAATTAGTTCTTCATTAAAAATATTTATCGTTTCCAGAACGACAATAACTGTATTAGGTCTCAATAGGAGACGAGGTTATCGCTGTAACACTTTGGAAAACCCAGATTTTTATTCCTTGAATCACCGTGACTGAGATAAAAACCCAGCTTCCTTCCTCAAGGCCTTTAAAATCACCAATTACAGCTTTTTTCGAAAAAAAATACGCCTACGAGCCTATGCACACGACGTCTTTTTAACGCGCCGTCGACGCGCGTTTCTGTCATACTTCACACTTAAAAAAACGTCACTGTGATTTTTTATGCATGGAGTTTGGCGGAAACGCGCGTCGACGGTGCGTAGAAAAGACGCCTTGTGCATAGGCCCTAATACTAAGGTTATATTACGAGCATTGAATTTTTTTTAATTTAAGCGGCAAAATCCGCTGGTTTATCCCTGGGCAGTCACCCCAGCTGACAGTATGTCGGTCCGGTTTTGCCCGGGCAGTTCTAACTCTGCACTCTCTACGGTCTTTGCACGATACATAATCAATAGATTTTACAAGTAGAATAGTACGCTCTTCATATTTGCAAGTAAATTGCTAATCTTCAACGATGTTTATCAAGCTGTATGTAGGTTGATGTGCTGGGCAAAAATATGGCGTTTCAATTAAGTTGTCACTTCGTCTAAGGAGGCTCGGCTGACCGGTGTCGATGTAACTTGGCCACATTATGTACGGTTATATGGCGCTAACGGTGCTCATGCGCATCAAGGGATATTATCTTCTATTGAGGTTTATTGAGGGGTATATCAAATTCCTAATTTAATCACACAATCATTTATTAATGCATACGGCTAAAAACCGAAGGAAACCGGGTTACAAAGTTTGGTTTAATTCGACAAATATCGATCATTTGTTGGCGTTCGTTGGCCTTCGTCTGCTAGGTGTGTACGCTGCATAATAGCTAGTCAAAGACTTTAAAAAACATTCTCTGTAAATGACTACTGCCTTCTGCTGTAAATAAGCTTCATTCTCAAACTACTTCACATGAAGATATTTCTGACATTGTAATAAGAGGCTGAATACACGAGAATAGGCATATTATATTGTTTGTTTTTAATATCCTCACTATACTATGACAAGAATGTCTGTAATGCACTGTTAGGGGACACGGGATATTGACACAGGTGGTCCGCTCACCTTGACTTACAAAAACACATTTACGTAATAAAAACTTGGAAAGTTATCCGCCCAACGCTTCGCATCATATTTGATTCAGTCGCCCATCGCTCGCTATCGAAGTCGACTAGTTTTTCCAACCCATTGACTGTCCGCGCAGATCCGTTACTCAACTCGGCGCAAGAGCAGAACTGACTAGTTTTTAACTTTTTACCACATTTGTACAATGTTATTCGTTTTATATAACTGTGCTTCTAATGGCTGTAAGTTTTTCTTGGCCAGTATCGAGGGCGCATCTATAATTGATCACATGTTGCTCGGATAAAACGAAGATTGCTCTCGCTTGTACCGTAACGTTTTGAACATTTTTTATTCAATTCATCTTGTCTGATTCATAATAATCTGATTGTGGAATGATTGCACGGCCTTGGTGAGATTACAATAAAGTTATTTATATTAACTACGCGATTATGCTGTATCTTCCTATCCATTAAAATGTACCTATACAACTTTAAACAAAATTACTTCGAAAGAGTACTTTTAAAGGCGGCGACCGATCTGTGTCATGTTCGTGTAATGTTACGTGTTACAAAGCGAGCATAAAGACAGTTATTACGTTAATTCACCTAAATAAAGAAATTCAGTTGCAGCGTTGTTAAGTTTCGATCAAAAGAACGCTTTTCGTATTCCCTTACCGGCGATCGCTGTCATATACCCTCGCGTGAACTGAACTGCAGCATCACTGCAACTTGATCGGCGCGTCATGAAATTACGGGAATTAGCCCCCCCCCCTAGTACGGCAAGCATACAGTTCGGAACGAGCAGCATTTTTGCATTCGACGCTCGCTCCAAATGTTACATGACGATCGAATGCTCCAGTCAGTAGCCAACTTTATATTGCGTACTTGCTCGACTTAATAGAATGACTTTTCATCATCATTTGCTGTAGCTTCATCATTATTTAGTTAAGTCGGTTTATAGCGGTATCAAATAAATCATGTGTAGGCCTCAAGGTTGCCGCGCGGCCGCAACATTAAGTCCGGCTGTATAGCCACAAGATTAGTATGCATTAGAGTGTCTCGTTATTCATAATGATGCGCGTATGATATCATTTTATGGAGCCGACTTGATGAAGCGCAATAAAGTAAGTACGGGGAAAGGAACATGTATCGGTGAACGCTGATCGAATCTGCTCAGTTTGTTTTCTCGGAAAGTTTTATGTAGGCATATCTAATTTGCAGTTACTATCACAACATGCATTTTACCACAGGTAAAAGCTTTCTTTCATGTATGCTAATCATCTCTGTCTAGACTCGGACATAGACTCGTTGAGTTAAGACTTTAAGAATATAAAGATATCTAAAATATTCTTAGAAAGGTTTTATTGATTTTGTAGACTTGTCTCTACAAGAATTACAATCAATAGTAGCGCGTAAATGTTTAGAAAATAGATACACAAGAATACAATAGGTCATAAAATGTATATTTTATGAACCGGGGGCTCATTTTATGAAACTACTCTGCAAGTCTGTAACTCCATACTTTGGTAAATAAATTCAGCTGACTAGTTCCAAAACATGGAGTGCAGAAACTTGCAGAGTAGTTTCATCAAATGGGCCTCAGGACACCGGATTTTATACTATACCTCTCCAATCGCTAAAACTTAACGTGTATAGTTCAAAATTTGCAGATACACGAGCCTTCAATAGCCTGCGCAAGTTGTAACATAAAAGAAGAAAATAGCTACGTATTTTGATAGTCTCAAACGATAAATACGGCTAAGAAACGCGGCTAGTATCTAGCTACAACTTTTCTCAACGACGAATATAATACTGTTGTTGAGAAAAGTTGAAAGGGAACCGTTTGTCTTGGTATGGGCATGTGAAGAGAAGGGATGAAACGCATGTGACTAAGAGAGTTATGAATATTAATGTGGATGGATGGAGAGGAAGAGGGAGGCCAAAGGAAAGATGGATAGATTGTGTGAAGAATGATATGAAAGAGAAGGGAGTCAGTGATATCATGACGGTTGACAGGACGGAATGGAAGAAGAAAACGTGTTGCGCCGACCCCAAGTAACATGGGATAAGGGCAGGAAGAACAAGAATATAATACTGTTAATTTTATTGCAACGAAAAATCTGATTGGTCCACTACTGCGTTCTTAAAACTCAAACATAACAAAATGTATTGTCGTTTTTGAGACGCACCTTATATTGACATAATTCTGAGACCTTTCGTAAATTAAAATATCGCAATGCGCCTGCACCATACTCATTCGTATATAAATTTGTTTTCTGAGGCTATCAGCTCTTGTATTTATTGCCAGGACACGCTTCATAAAAGAATGCTGCAATTAAAAAGACCGGTTGCCCGCTTGCGTCATCCTGGACTCTCCACTTTATTTTTGGCAGTTATCAAAGAGCCTTACGGGTAACACAGGCCGTCTTTATAAGGAAAATAATTTGTGTTGTGTTCATTCATATTGTTATTATTATAACGTGTTTTGATGTTGTCATATTCTCAGTTTGAAGGTATTTTGACACGTTAGCTTTGCAATGAGCTTTGCTACAAATATCATTTCCCATAGGCGTAAAGACAATTATGGTGTTACTTCTAGATCTCAAACGCTGTTAAGTATTTGCGTTCGAATTAATAATACCATTAAGGTAATGAGGACTGCTTCGCTGGTCTAGTAGTCGTAAGCGCGACTGCTGAGCGTGATATCCTGGGTTCGATCTCCAGGTCGGGCAAAGTGTTAATGGATTTTTCCGTGTGGAATGTCTCAGTAGCAAGTCGGAGTCTGGTTTTGTGCCCGGTTGATGGCAATAAGCTACCATACAACTCTGCCCAACTCTTCAGGGATGAGGAGCATTGAGGAACACAGTAGTAATAATTTTCTACAAAAGTTCCGGAACATTTCCACAGAAGATCAAGCGCAAAGTGCGTCTTGCGCACAGGAATAATATACCCAATACTAAGATAGAAATAACTATAAATTTTATAATGATAAATTATAACCATTATAATTATATTCTTGCCTGTTACAACTATACAACTAGCCTGAAGATACACACTCAAATTGTATAATCCCATAAAGCGTAGAAATGTAACACTTTATCATTTGATACTGCTTGCGTAACTTTTAGGATTACAGTAATAATTTCTTTTACAATGCTCTACATCATTGGGTTTCTTTTACGAGCTCCGTGCGGTAAAACTTTACACCTCGGCATTATTCTTTCACGTTATGATTGACAATAATCTGTGTTATTGCAGTTTGTATGCCTGTATATATAATATAATAGTGTAGTATAGAATAAAATATTTTTGAATAGTATAAAGTGTAGATGACATAAAGATGAACATTTTCGATAATATGTTACAGTACCAGATACATTTTATCGCAGAGCGACATGCAAATTTTTAGATAGAATTAGTTAAGTTTAATTAATATTTTAACATAATATTGTAGAATATTATGAATCAATATTTACAAGTAAAATATTAAAAAAAAAACAAAGAAACAAGATCAATGTATAGGAATCGTTAGGTCATTGTCTTGTTCAAAACATAATTGGTAAATGTCTCGTTACTGTCTAAAGCCTTTTTGAGCGAAGTATCTTAAATTAAACATGACCTTTACAGAGTAGATAGTACGCCAAATAGTGCTGACCCGGTTTACAAATATGGTTTGAACCTTGAACCTATCTAAAATAATACATTATGGTTGAACCTATCTAAAATAATAACGGAAAAACACAGACCAGAAAGGCGGTTCATGAGCTTGGTAGATAATCAATACCTACTTGGCACTTTTATAGACGGTGAGGATTCGATCCCGTAGGTCGAATCGAAGGTCGACGATTGAAGGTTTTGTCTTGAGACAAATAGTACTTATGGCACATTCCTGGCCGTAAAACACGAGGCTATGAAAAAAATAAAGTTAATATTTTAGGTCCTAATATAAAAACATGAGATTCTGATAACTATGTCCAACAATGTTGGAATTGGGATATTTATTTCAATAGGGGAGCTTATATCCTACGATAACAATAAATTGACTCATTCATAATGTATATGTTGGTTATAGAAACCAAATAGATTATATGTACCTACTTGAGCTTCACGTGAATTTTATTACAGGATTTATTCTTGGAAAGAGGATTACAATGATCCAATGGAATTAGAGATGATATCACTCCGTGAGTAGTGATCTTAATTTAGTATGATTCATTACTATTTTACAAGGAAATTATTTAATTATGTTTCATTCCAGGCATTTTAATTAGTTACGGAAATTATATTAATGAAATTAATTGTCATAACTAATTGTAGAACAATAAAACGTATATTGTGGAATAGTTGATAACAGTCGATCAATTAATTTTATAGTTTGCTATTTAATACTGATTGAATCGTAAAATAATGATAGGAAACTAATAAAATTATTCTACGTGTATGAAGCTAGACGTCATATAATATTATTAGCTTAGACTTTCTACTTTCTAGATTTTCTTTCAAAATTAATGTAAGACCTTAGTTGTTGTTGATTCAGACCTTATGCATTTATATTTTTTTTTCTATTGGACTGCTTGTTGCCGGTTTCTGCGTAACCGGATAGATACTGGCGAGTCCTGAAGGGTTTCCAGCCAATGGGGTTATATATTAATGTCGAACTAGATTATTAGTCAACCTTGTATACCTACCTAGTATAATAGACTTACTAGTCAACCTATGAGTATTTATTTTTGTAGATAAGGCATGTTTATGATCATGTGTCATACAGAAATCTTGTAGTCATACTAGGTAGTATCTTTATGAGCACGTAGATGAAGTACGTTCTTCACTACTTCACTGCACATTAACCCATATTGAAAAATATAAAACATGAAGAACGAACTCCCGTTCTAAATAAATATGGGATGTTTGTCCTAATCTCAAATTTGTGGATGAATCAGCGAGTGCGAGTACATTGACCTCGCGGTACATAAGTGTCAGCTTGTATTTATGTGCATAAATATATTTGCATAATACATTTCAATTATGTTGCGCGTCAAGTTGGCGCAAAGGTGATTTGAATATCGACCTCACGACTGTCTTTTCCGCGGAATAAAACTAAATGATGTTTATTTAATACATATAAATAAATATTGGAAGTTGCGTCACAAAAGCCGGGCCCTACTTCGCCCACATCTGAATGATTTTCAAGAAAATTCTTAACGCAAACTTTCACCGATTGGGTTACGGTAGCACAATCATCGTTATCATATTAAGCGTATACATTTCTGTGCTGATTTCACCCAGTTTATGAAAACAGTAGTATTCTGTTTCAACTAGTGTAAAATTATTTAAAAAAATCAAAATTTATATTAAGGCTCAGTTACACCAACTAACCATACCATGTTTACGTCTTTGTACTGATTTGGTAAGGTTATAGTTATTTGGTGCAACTCAGCTTAAGGCTGAGCATCCATCAGATGCTGTGCTAAGCTGCGTAGCGAGGAATGTGTTTTGTAAGCACCAATAGAATCACTTCATTTAAAAATTAAAATTAAAAATCATTTATTTCGGGTTACTTACACCCATAGAATTAGTACATTTTAAAAGATCACAGAATATAAATTAAATGATAAAAATTATTACTAATATATTAAATTAGATTAAGAATAATAAATAAAAAAATAAAATTTATCTAGCTTCGCTCTGCGCAGCTCTGGCGGATATGGGCTTAGCGGAGCGAGGTTTTTGTTCATACAAAACAAGTGAGAAATGCGAACGAGGGATGTGTTCCGAGGGGTCAGTCAATAGATGGTGTTTGGAAGAGGTAGATGATCATTTGAACACATTAACACATTACGCATTACACATTCCTCGCACAGCTCTGGTGGAAAGGGCTACACCGTTTCACATCCTCGCTACACATTTTCGCAGCGCACATTTTCCTCGCACAGCTCTGGTGGATGTCCAGCCTAAGTGTATAAAATAATGATGGTAATGGAACTCTTAAGTAGTCATGATGTTAGTGTGGTATAAGTAGTTAGCTTAGGTTAAGTATTTTACTTCCCCACCATTGGCTGGAGACCCTTCAGGTCTCGCCAATAACTGCCCGGTTACGTAGAAGAGGTCCGCAAGGACCATATACAGCAGTCCAATAGAAAAAAAAAGAAGTCTTAGTAAAATCGTTTATCCTGCAAGAACTTCTTGTAGACTTCTTAGGGTAAGATGGGACTGACATACGCATTTCGATTATAAAAGTCCCTAAATAAAATAAAGAAAAAAATAAAATAATAATAGGCATGTTGACAACATTAATAAATTGCAAATCTAATTAGTCTGCCAGTTAGAGTTTTGAAAAATAATGGACACGTATTTTTTCTTTTGTTAAATCTATGAATATTTGGGAATATAAAACGCATCAAAACTCGAGAGTGGGGGCTTGTGACGTCAGAAGCAAGTAAAAATTGTATTTGCTTGTGACGTTTTGTCAATTTTTAAAGTGTCGTATCTTCGTCAATTTTGGTTTACGTAAGAAAAAAAAAATACAGGTCAAATATTTTTTGATAATGTAACTGACGGACTAATTAGATTTTTTTAGTCAAATACCCCATTACAAATTAGTTCAGTTCAGTATCTCGTTAGATGGGATTAACTACCAACTTGTTTAAGACTGGTCTTCACCAACATGAATTCTCTGCTTAAACAATCGTTTACCCGAAAAAGCACTAGAAACAGGTTAAACAATTGTTTAACCAAATAATTTATTTTGGTTAACAACAGTCTAAGATGAAGATTATGAAGGGCTTTTCATGACAAGAATACAAATCTCTAAAGAAGATTATATAAGTTCACCACTTGTGTCACTAATTCGTAATCCCTTGATTCATATTGTGCGACTTAACACAAATTTTAAGAATCTAAGTAAAAATACTATCTTATTAATATCAAGTTTAAAACACAACTGAAATAAGCTAGCGTGTCAAACTGCCATGTCCAGT
The DNA here is from genome assembly GCA_905220435.1 of Amphipyra tragopoginis. Classification (NCBI taxonomy): domain Eukaryota; kingdom Metazoa; phylum Arthropoda; class Insecta; order Lepidoptera; family Noctuidae; genus Amphipyra; species Amphipyra tragopoginis. Next base: position 17,178,379 of record HG992006.1, read on the forward strand.
ACTCAGAAAGGTATACGTGCGTTATAAAAACGCCGTTGGTGTCGATAAAACGCGTGTGGTTAGCACTTAAAGTGCTGCTATTAGGGCAGGTGCGTTATTCTGCAGCATCTTGGCACCGCGGCACTGCAAACTGTGCCCTGCCAGGAATTTGCGTGGGAGACATACCCGTTTGCTGTCGCCATGTTTTTCTGACGCCTCGTTCGATGTTCAAATTTTCTCTTTTAGATTGAATAACTTTAGCCCTTTTGTTGTGATGCCGATAAGTGTCTAACTAAGAGGTTATATGCAAATTGAAATTGTTAGACGATAATAAAATGATTTAATTTCTACTTCAGATCGTGCGGTGTTTTTGTGAGGAACAATAAAGCTATGATTTGAAATGAAATAGAATTTGAGTTCTTATAGTAGTCATAGAAATAAATTGTTAAGAGCGTGTACGCCGTTCGGCATTTCATACAAATTTTCAAGTCCTTATTTTTCGGTATGACTGAACCGATTTTAATGAAACTTCATACCCATCAGCAGGATACATAGTTACTAGAAAACATTTTCGAACATAGTGTTACAGTTAAATTAGACCGATTTTAAAGGGGAACGCCCATAAAATGCCTGAAATGGACAGAAAATACGAATAGTCCTTAATTGTATTTAAAATAAAATATGTATAACGAAATAATTCTCAAGTTTGTTTAAGTAGGGTAAAAATATAGGGATCATTAAAATATTTAACTTGATATCCTTTTAATTCATTCTTATTTTTTATTGGAGGTCAATGTTTATTTGACATGAATAAGTGACATTCAGCCAAACAGGAAACGTCAAATTATCCATAACGAACTATTTTATAGAATTAGTGCACAGTTATCATTAATTTAATATAATTCGACCTACGTGTAGCTTATATCTAATTAAAATAATATATGCATGTCAACATTAATTAAAATCAAATTATGTTTTAAATAGAAAACGTGTGTATGTAGGCTGTATGAATCACATGACCTTTGCCTTACTGACAGTTTGACATTACTGCATTTAATTTTTTCGATTGTTTGTTTACATAATTCTTGGTTTTACGCTTGCGACTTGAGGTACGTAGTGATTGGTTTTTTATGATATAACGAAGACTGTGGCCATTTTTAAAGGCTTTTGATTTTACTTCTGCACACGATACCCATTTTTTAACCCGGACTTAATCCTTAACCTAGACTTAACTTTTCAGAAAAAATGTTTGAAATTGACTTCTACTTAGTATTATGATAATTATTGAAATTTTAACGGGTTTCCTACGATTTGTAGTAAAATTTAGCGTATAATTTCATTGTTGTTCATTTCAGGCATTTTTTTATGTGGCTGATGGGCATTCCCCTTTCCATACAAACAGAAATTTCCAATTAACTTTTATTTAAGTGAGACATTTCCAAAATGTTTTCTACTAACTTTTTAGACTTTTTTATCCTGCTTATATGTATGGAGTTTCATCAAAATCGGTTCAGTCATTACGAAAAACAAAGACTTGAAAATTTGTATGAAATGCCGTACGGCGTACACGCTCTTAATACTTATTATTTCTATTGAAACACTACTCTGTACGTGCTGTCAAAACACACGAGCATTAGATCGTTGGTTATGTTACGGCGCAAATGCAAGACGAATTCTACTAAGTGCAGAATTATCTTAAGTAAAGTTCATACAAAATGAATGGTATTAATCCCACGCGTTATTAGTTGCAGTAATGTCTGCCTACAGACAGTCGACTATGATTTGACCGCTGTAATTACGTGTCGTAAATCGGCCGTATCGTATCAACGTTTTGCGGGAATCGCTATCGAATGCAGTTCCGATTATTACACGCCTTAGCACCTCCTACGTTTTCGGAAAAGCACTGTCATTCCGTTCAACGATTTCTGTTGAATTTGATTACCAATTTATCTTTATCGACAAACCAAGTTCGATATTTTTACGGGTGCATTGGTCTTTAGTAGTCCTTCTTTTTACAAAGTCAAACATACATAATTAATACATAGTCATTGAACATACATAATTAATACATAATCATTGAACAATTTATCAAAACGTGTTTTATGAATATTTGGGCTATGTAACTATCAATGTTTATACAATTGGTAAAATTTTATACAATCCGAATCATTTTATAAAACAGAATAAAGGTAAAATAATATTTACTTAGTTACAAATACGAATATCTTCCAAAAAGTTGGTACCTAGATAATTTTCAGTTGCCAATGGTGCCGATTCTCTTGTTCACCAACTAAACTAAAATTAGACAATTGCTATCTTTTACTAACAGATAGCGCGAGAAAAGGACGGTGATAGACAACAACTAAGTTAGAGATGTCAAATTAGTTTACGCCTTGAACTTCACCGGGTTTTTAGTCCACACGTTTTAAATGTCATCTAAAATTGTATGGAACTTTTAGTTCAACTAAATTTGACAGCTCTTATTTACGTATGTCTCTTTCTTATTTTATTAGAGTGAAAAAGATAGCAATAGCCTAAATTAAGTTTAGTTTGTCCCTATCAGAATCGGCACCAATGTATCAAAGCCATTAGCCGAAGGCTTAAAACGTATGGCGGCTGGCCGCTAGTGCGTTTTAACGCTTATACTAAGGATGATTTCAATAAGCAGTAGTTACACTGGTAGGTACCTACCGTCTGCGAGGCCGAAGCAGAGCTTTGCATTTGTGTAAGAATGAATGCAGACACGTCCTTTGCTTAGTTTAAACCGGTTTATACTGCTTTTTGGCAATCGATTCTATGTCCACTCACACAAATGCAAAGCTCAGCTTACGCCTCGCCAGTTGTACTTGATTTATTTCGCAAGAAAAAATAATACCTAAAGCCCATACACCAACATACATAAACACTTATCCGTAAGTATCAACACGCCAAAAGTGTTATCTGCAACATTACGTTACTTGTACTTAATGATTAAATGTTCGCCGCAAAAAGTGACAACGAAGCTTTCGGAATCCCCATTAAGACGCTCCTCCGGCTGATGGTGGCTGCAGTAATAACTGATTGTCGAAGAAGCGCGCACACCACCATATCGGATAATTAATCATGCTCTTATAAGGCCTTCACTACAAAATTACCATCCGTAATAAGCTGTGGACAGCGATTTATTACTGATACAACATGTGAAATATCGCTCTCGGTACACAAGAAAGCTTTTTGTTTCTCCAAAAGCCGTAAAAATTGCAATCACGCTGATAATATTACACATTCACGAGTGCATCGCGTTCATAATTAAACATTTATGTTTTTGTCTGACATGCCAATGTTTTCAAGGGAAATCGTAACGTTAATTTCTTTTGTGTTAAATCAATGTGTCGAATTGAGAGATGATTTCAAGCTGCAGTTATTAAAAATTATGGCTCTTTACTGATGTTTCTTTGTGCGAAACATACACTGAAAATGTGTATGGAAATCTTGTTATCAATTTCAACCTTAAATACGACACGTTTAATGTTACCTAAAGCGGTTGGTAGTTCGTTACAATTAAGTGATAGACGATAATAGCGTTGAGGGACTAAAACAACAAGTGGTTTTACTGTTATTGTTTTTCCATTACCAACAACAGCTTCAGGAGTAATTCGAGATATCCTCGGTAGCGGCGAGATAAATATAAAAGTAAATTAACTGACTTAATGTGCGTCCCGACACAATTTATCCTCGGGAAAATAATTGAACTTGTACTAAAATAGCCAACGGAGCCGCAGCTACATTTACTTATGTTTATTCTCCGTATTTGTTGTCGACAACTGTAATCACGTCATTATTTGTTAATTTAGTTTTTGTGGGACTCGATTGTTTACAAACCTTTAATGCTATCGTATTATTATTGTGTAAACATCAGGATTGCTTGCTATCCTAGGAACTGTGTGATCTGATCACACATGTCTAATCCCAATAAATTATTTGATTTGATTCCTGGCATTTTCTCGACCCATTCTATATTAAACCGCAAAATCAACGAATACGAATTTGAGGACGACGCAGACTTTTATTTTGATGTGTTATTCTATAGCCGTTACTGTCGGTCGATATAATTTCGCCAGACGTATAATTTTACTGCATTTTTTTATTACAAAATTGTAATATATGTATGTGACTGTCTTGTTGTAACGTAACTTATATAACTACTTTGATGTTGCAAGACGCTAGCGTGTGTGCGATTCATCAGAATTTTATTGTCATCTTTACGACTTTTCCCTAATTCGATACAATATCATGATGTCTTGACGTTCTTAAAATATTTATACACGTTGTTTACATATAACCTAAATACGTCTCGTAATGTATGGCGACAGACGTTTTAAATGAAGTAGTGTACTAGAAACCAGATAAGTTGTGGTAACCCGTGTCTGTAAAAAGCTACAAAACTATTTCTGACTTCCACAAGGAATGTTTAATCCTTAAATAATGCTTTGTTAAGGGGAATTACGAAGAAACGCATTCCAGTCACAAAGAAGGTGTTGTATTTTTGTGTGTCCATACGTTTTATTTCTATCTTGGACCATTTTTAACATGGCTTCATTGTTCTCGTCACGGCAACGAGAATGCCTCAATAATTTACTACGAGCACGGGCAGGTCCGACTTATTCCCGTTTTACAATGATCCAACAATCTCCCTGAGAGATATACCGGCGCCTGATCATTAATTAGTGTAAAAGCTTCTTAATAAAGCGATTTAAAAGCTATGAAACGGCAGCCCTTTATGAGTTTCATTTAGATAAGAAGATTTATTGATGGTGCGGTACTTAATTCAAGTTTGAGTAACGTATGGATGTTTATTGGAGAAGTTTATATTGTTGCTTGAGTGTTTAAGTGTTGTTGCTTTCTTTTGACCGACTATGCGAAGTAATGAAGAACGCCAGTTATTAGAAACAAAGAAGATATAGCTTTGATGTTGAAATAAACTTACGTTACATGCTGAATCTCTATTTATTTTTGTGATTAGTGACGGCGTCAAATGCATTTTACTGTTAATGTATACTTACAAGCAAATATTGAACAAAAGCTCCATTAAATCAATGGACAATGTATCCCCGGATTGGATTCCCCCAGTCACGTCCAAGTGACTGGCGTGAAGAGCAGTACAATAGCTCTTCGGGGTGGTCACATCAAATAAATTAACGTCACACTGACAGAAAACGAAAGAGAATTTAATTATTTCATTCCATTTCACCCCCGTTCATTGCAGATTCTATTACGAAAACTGTTTTGCTAACCTTTTGTATTTATGTTTAAACCACGTTCAGGATATAAACTGTATATTGTGGAGTATATTGTTATTTAAAGCTTGTTTCCTTTGTTTTAGGTAAGTGTTGTCAGCATTCAACTGTTATTCATCCTTGAGCGGGCAACCCACGTGGTTGGTATTAATATTCATGATTATAATTTATTCAACTGATCAAGATACAGTCATGGTACGTATGTTTATCCCATAGGCTGCGAGTGGTACCTACCTACTGAGTGGAACAAGTCCGCCGTTGTTCCGTTTTGTTTAGACGACGGAACATAGAGTGCTTTGTTCGTATTTGTAAGAAATTTAGTCTAGCACCTGGCTTTCTGAGGTCACTAGACAGCTGATATTTGAAACCTGGAAAAGGACAATAACCGTACTTGATTTTAGGAATAACACGTGCCTTTTTTAGTAAATAGGTACTAGCTGTACCCGGCATGCGATGCAGTGCCACGTAAAGAAAAAAAGTGTTTAGTTTTAAAATCTGTTCATTGAAGCTTTTGGATACACAATATTTTTGATTTGAGGGGACCCGAATTTACCGTACCGAGACGGGACGAACATCGAATGTTTGACAGGTCGGAACAGTTTGTATGGGAAAATAAAATCGTTGTTTTTACTATTTTCCTCACAACTTTTCCATATTTTCTCACCACTTAAACCTTCCCTGGACTTCCACAAATATTTCTAAACCAAAATTAGCCAAATCGGTCCAGCCGTTCTCCAGTTTTAGCGAGACTAACGAACAGCAATTCATTTTTATATATATCGAGTAAATGGGCTAGAATTCCCTTCGTTTTACGAGCTTGTTATTCTAATGTGAGTTTGAGTATATCGATACCTTGCAGCCAAAAAGGGATAACCGCCAATTTACAAACTTTACAGGAGAGTGGTTAAAGTTCGTTAACGACGAAGAAATTAGTCTAAGGACCTTAATTTACATACCGCCTGAGTTCCAAAAAAGTATGTCGTAGAGTCATGAGATGTAGATGTAGACTAGGGTTTTCGCGTTCCCGGCCTATTTCAGTTCCCGGGAATCGGGAATTTTTTCTCACAATTCCCGGGAATTCCCGGGTACCCGGGAATTTTCATGTTTTTTGTATAAATATAGTTTTTCTCGTATATTTCAACATTAAACTTGTGTAAGTAATTTAAACATGTATTATAACACACTCATGTTTATAACACACTCATGTTTGCATTATAACACACTCATGTTTTACAAAAATAAATATATCTTATCTTATCTCATGATTCATAAATTGTCTAACATACCAATCGACTTTTCCTATTAAAATAAAAAATCTTAAACTTATTTAAAAAAATGAGCTTGGAACAGTTCAGTCATTTATTGTGCGACGTCGCGAGTTTCTTTAATGAAAAAAAGTCTTCTCTTCATATAATATGGCGAAATATTACGGAATAACAATAGGGTGAATGACTATAAAGGCTGTTACCAAATTCGTGTAATACCTTAAAACCACATGATCACTGGTGTAGAATGACCGAGCACGGGATTTAGCTTGATTAAAAATAAAAATAACGTTTTTTTTTTCTTGCGGTAGCGATATGTGATCGAAACATAACCAACTAATAAGGTACAAATAAAAAATAAAAATTGCTAAATAAAGTTTTTATTCGTTGGAACATTTCGACGCCACTCATCAATGAATGAAAGGACGGTGACACAGCTGGCTAGCACGACTAGCAATATATCGTTCTTTGCAGTCGGTTAACACGGGGCGCAAAAAGAGCTCGAAAACAAAACTTTTTTTTTGAAAATAAACTATTTTGTATTTCAAATAAAAACCATTACCATACCAAACCATAACCATTTAGGATTAATCTGTGACCAGTAGATCACGCTGTTTAAAGGAATTACAAGAATTCGTTTACACCCTGTATATTTTCATTATTTATAAATCTCGAAATTACACAAAAGACAAGCATTGTGAATAGTTTCTACAAATGAAACATTTACAAAAAAAAACAAGCGGATTTGTTTACTAAACAGAGACAACAATACTGTGTGCTGACATCACGATACATTTACCCCATTTTTAAGTTCACACCACGCAGTACAATGTCTGTTTCACGCGAGAGAGACAGAAAATGCTCTAAAATCCTAGGAAGCGTGTAGACCCTTCATTTTTCATCATCATTTCTTCATTTCAAATAATTCCCGGGTACCCGGGATTCCCGCCTAATAATTCCCGGGTCCTAAAATCCCCAAATTCCCGGGAATTCCCGGTTCCGGGTACCCGGGGCGAAAACCCTAATGTAGACCAATTGACGCGAAAAAAAAGACGATTCCAACGATATACCAGGTTATTAGAAAAACACTAACAACCTTTTAAGGGGCCATTGTACTCATCATCATGAACAACTTTTACTATGGAACGAAATTGCGAAAAAACAGAGGTAAACAATCGCGAAAAAAAAAATCAGCTGTCGTCAACATTTGACGAGTTATGCGAACATAAATGTAGGGAACAGCTGTTTTTTTTTCGCGATTTCAGGTTTGGTCGCATAGTAAAAGTTGTTCATAATGATGATTACAATGACCCTTTAAGAGGTTGATAGTGTTTTTCCAATACCTAACCCTGTTTAAGTGAGTCTATTTAGCAAAAAATGGCGCTCATTCCTTCTTGGCTGTTGGGTATCGATATGTACTGTCTTCATACTGCTGATATCGATTATTATTGTCCATCTCGTAAGGAAGAAGGGCATGACCGTAGAAATAAGAAAGAACCCATTTTACCATGTACAATAAAGTACTTTTATGCAGAGAAATTGAAGTTAGGTTAGTTGTTCTTAATCGAGAACAATTAACCCGCTTTCTAAGAGTTGTACGCATTGGTAAGTTCCAAGTACGATCGTAAATTTATATAGCCCTATGTAAAACAGAAACGGAATAAACTATACACAAATAGAAGTAATATATCGTGTCAAGAGGAAGACGAATTAGTAGGGTAAACACGTTGACAGACTTTATCTGTTCAACTTATTTATGTGACCGATAAGTTAACGGTAAAATATGAGAAAGTCCCAAATAAAGTACACTAAGTTAACGTAAGTTTATCAGCTTTCAGTGTTAAACCGTCCACTTCGTGCGTCGCGTCGTGTAGAAATATCAAGTTACAGTACGACACAACTAAGAAGTACCATCGGCAAATTTCGTAAAACCAATCACTTCCGATTTGAGTGCGACTTCAAGACCAACATTTTGGCACTAGGCAATTTGTACATATTGACACTAGGACTATGTTGCCCATTGACTTTTTGTCTTTGTAACATTTAGTAATTTTTTTTCACGTTTCACATTTTTTTTAATTTAGTCACGAATTCTTATTAGTAACTGAAGGCACTGCAATAAAAAAAAATATTAACGCTAACGAATAAGTCTGAGTGGCGCAAAAATAAGCGACTGCCATGGTTGTTCGATCAGGTACAGACGCCAGCACATAAAGCTACTACAATCTGTCAAATTTCTTCAATAGATTTTCATCTTTATCGCAAAAGCATTAGGTTCAAGGTTGATTGGGAAAATTTGTCAATTTCGGGTAGCTTGATGTGCTGGCGTTTGTACATCGATGTTACTTCTTAGTTGTGTCGTACTGTACTCATTGTATGGAACTGATGGCCGTTCTGTGTTATTCCAATTTACTGGTGTGTGGGGATCACACAAAAGATTCGCAAGCATCTCTGAATGAAGGTATTTCTATGGAAGTCCTTGAATATTGTCATTTGAACTATTGTGATTTCAATTATGGGTACTACAATGCTTTGTTGTCCGAAAAGAAGCTTCAAATTATTGGCATAGAATTGAAAGAACAATACTTTTAAAATATGTAGGTATGTAATAAAAAATATGATAATCCAGTAGCTACTACATTTTAATGTTTAATAATGTAGTTTCATAAGTATTTCAAACGAATAAATATATTTCTTTTATTAGGGATTTGTATTGGTAAAAGAAAACAGATAGAATAACATAACATATCTTACAGAACGAGAGCAAATTAAATGTTTGAAACGACAAGCTACTGTTGTTGTTACTGTTTCAAGCTTTTAATAATGTAGGTACAAACTCGATTGTAGAGTCACATGAAAAGCCTTTTCTTTAAGCGCATGCTAGACGCTAAATATTTACCACGACATTTGGATTGCGATCCTTGATAGGATATTTATTAAGCATTTAGATCAGTGCATTGATTGTTTAAACATTACAACAAACAAAGATACAGGATCGCGATCCAAATATCGTAATTAATAATGAACGTGTAACATGCATCTTGTAACCAACCAAAACAAAGAAACATGCAAAAATAAAACACGTATCACAAAATAACTTTCAAAATTTCGTCCATCAATTTGGCACTTTCTCCGACCCTATTGGATGGGCCATCATTCCATCAATACGTAAGTGTAAAGAGATTGTTCCGCATCAGTGCACTTCCCTGTGACGTCACGAGCCGGGACAGAACCGGCCTACTTTCCGGCCCGGTGCATCTGTGAGACCACGTGCCGTACTCAAGGGGACGCGTGCGCACCAAATGGTCCTTGAGAGACGTATTTATGTCTGATTGAATTTTGTCGATTGATGGCTCATTTCACAGTTACAGTTTTACGGGACATTTGTTACTTCCTAATTGGAATTATTTATATTTTTTGGAGAGAGGCGAGAACGGTCATCGAAATAGAATGTAAGTCACCCCTAGTTAGAAGGAATGACGACGATTCGTGGATGGTAGGGTTTGAAAGGTATGGAGGCCGGTGAAATTACAGGGACATAATGATCTTTTTCTCTAAGTTTGGCAACGTATCAGCATTCCCAATAGTGTTGTAGGTGTTAATAGGCTGTACGGTATCCACTTTTCGTTAGGTGGGCCGTCAGCCTTTTTGCCAACCTATTTCCTACATAAAAAGGTAGCAAATAGGGTGCGGAAACGGGTGGACTGGGTGTTGTAGCTTTGTAGAGAAGCAGAAGTCTAACAGTGGACTGCGATAGACTGATTTACATAATTATCAAAAAGCAGTTTAATATGTATCTTGATTTAATTATCTTTTTGTATTGTATTTTTTGTTGTTAACTAAAAGTAGACAGAAGAAGGGGGAAATTAGTGGTCACTGATTGTAACACGACTGCTTTATAACCGACATCATAGAAGGTAAATTAGAGGCAAAGCGAAAACGAGGTAGACCAAGAGGAAAGTACACAGGCCAAAAGGAAAACACAGAAGTGATAATACAGAGAAGTGAAGGAATTGGCTCTGGACAGAGAAAGATCGAGATTGGTACACCGATAAGTGCCCAGCTTTCAAATTTTGGATGGAAATAAAAGTATCTAGTTGATAAAACTTAGGTGTGAACTATATGAGGTAACTTCAATGGTGCGTGTGAAAAACACATTCGTTCGCAGTGATGTTCAAACTCGCGACATAGCACGTTGGTTCGATATAGCATATTCTATACAGAGCAATAACCGCTTGTTTTCGTATAATGTAATATTCATAAAATATAATATACATTGTAATAGCACAGAGAGTTTCACAAGACGCCATCCGTCCAGAGCTGGCCAACGTTTTTCTTAACGGCTTAGCGTGTGTAATTTCACTTGTCGACACATCGTTGTTTCTTCATCTAAGAACAAAAATGTTTGCCAATGTTGAATAGAGTAGCTACGGAATAGCGCGAAGTTTCCGAAGAAACTGTAGTGTAAACACTATTCAAGAATCTTTCAGGTCATTCATACTTTGTTTACGTTGTTCGTTGTCGGAGTAGTTGGTGTACGTTCGACGTACGGTATGTCTGTTACTAAAACACTTATTCTTTTTTTATTGGCAATGACCGTATTACGGTGATGGATACGCGTAAAAGTGTTGTATGTTTTTTTTTCGTGTTTCGTATTTCGTTTACCGAAGAATAGAGTGCTTTAAAATTCATTAGTTGTTATACAAGGTTAGTCAGAAAGGGGATACTAATCCGAAAGCGTATTAAAGTACGTATAATAGTGAATAACTATTGTTCCACCACTTTCCCCAAAAGTAAATAGTTCAAAAGAAATAGCTGTTCAAAAATTACATAAAAAATACGCCAAAATCGTCATCCTCAGCTGTGTGTACATTTTAGGTCATATTTGGGGTCACGAATTAGAAGCTTCATTTTCAGAATTCGTTACTAAAGCAGAGATAAAGAATTTTTGATAAAACTAAAATAATAATTTTACATGAAAATAAAAATTATAGAATCTTAAATTTTTAACACCTGCTTTAAAACTGTCATCAACGATACTTTAAGTGGTCTGCGGATTGGTACCGTGTTGAAACAAATGGCTAGGGTTGCTATCTACAGAGCTTTTTCAGGAATTATGATTCTTCGGAGTACTTTTCAAACGGAAACATCTGTTACTAGAAATATAGGAAGTAGAAGGCAGGAGTTTGTATTAAGAATGCTGTAAAGCAGAGAAACTTGCCAACCTTAAGCTAATGGCTGTACGGAACACTGAAAGATTTCATTGTAATGAGCTTCGTAATTATGCACTTTTAGGCCATAAGTTTATAACTTGACATGAATGCGACTTTTAAGAGCAAAAGTTATTGCTGTACCGGTACCGAGATCTTTCACGTTCCTGTTCAGAACCCACCTGTAGGGAAACGTGACTGGCCATACTTACATATAAATTACTAACAGTAATAAGTAAGCCTTATTTGTGGGAAGATATTGTAGCGAACGTACAACAAACATAAAGACGAATGTTAATACGAGTTTGCCGTTATGTTCACTAATGTAAAACAAGATGAGTGGTGTGTCGAAGAACACCGAAGAATAACGAAGATTACCGAAGTCAGCTAATACGATATGTGAGCAAACAATGATCGGGGCGGTCCTGCGGGTAAATTTTATCGCATCGCGTTACCTATCCGATGTCCGTGCATTTCCGCGGCGTCGTCGCTGTGTTTAATTTCACTTAGCGATTGCCTCTTGTTATTGTGGCCTAGATGCCGAGGAAAGCGGCCCTGCCCATTATGTATGGCTCCCTAACACGACAAACTTGTATTTTCAATCTGTTTCGACGCGATGCCCATTCATAATTTCCTTGTTCGTCTCGTTTAACATCCTGAAAATGAGGCTCACGTTTCTCGTGTATGGATTAGATAGTTATCTGTTTTGTTATCGCTTTAATAGAATATTGTCGTTTATCTCTACAGGTTATAATTTCATGGCATTGGTTTATGGGGCTTTACATCGTGTAAAGGCTTTACGTACCAAGTTGACTTTTAGCGCTGAATACATAATAGTGGTTTTATTGCCTTTCTCTATTGAATTTTAGTTTGTTGACATTGTCTTTTCTGCTTTGTACGCTCATTGTAAAAACAAATGACTAATACAAATTTTAGTCAAAAACAAAATATGTGAGTTAAAAGATTATACAGGCTGTTAAAAAAAATTGTCAGAATTCGGAATGTCGGAAATTGAACAACTTTCATAGAACAACATTTCGAAATTCGCACATTTTCATAAATAAATATAAAAAAAAATAGCCTTTAACTGTCCCGCTGCTGGGCAAAGGCCTCTTCTCATTTAGAGAAGGAACGAGCATTGATCGCCACGCTTGCTCATTGCGGGTTGGCGATTTCAGACCATAAGTCCAGGTTTTCTCACGATGTTTTCCTTCACCGTATGTCAGTGGTGTCTTAGATTAACTAAGAAAGTACATGTGAAATTGAAAAAGTCACATTGGTACATGCCTGGATTTGAACCAGCAACCCGGTGCTTAACAAGCGGGGCTGTAACCTCCGGGCCACCACGTACCTACATTTTCATAGTAAAATAAAAAAAAAAACAATTTCCATAACATAAAAATTGAATTATTTGATTTATAATTTTGTATGCAAAGTAATAAAAAATATACGCGAAATTCGAAAAGTTTTTCAATTTCCGATAACGAGTAAGTAACCCCACAAAATTCTTGAGAGTTAATTTTTTAACACCCTAATGCATACTTGCATTACATTTCATTACCTTTTTCATGACCCTTACCTTCATGACCCGACCCAAGAGTTTATAACAATTGTAAATGGAAATGTAAATTAGGTAATATGGAATATGACATCAATTCATTTTCCAGTCTGATGCAAAAACTAATCCAATCATCGGTCATTAAAAAAAGTGCTTTGTTATTAGTATGTGGTATAATCATTTACTAGTAAATTGTGCAGAACATGGAATTTATTAGCGCTGCATAATTTCTCTTCCAACATAATGTTATGTATAATGGGTGTTTGTCTTCCAGTACTATCCACGTGTTAGTTCACAGGGATTCAATGAGTGTAGTTATGAGTCAGTAAAAGCAGATGTCCCACCATAGCGGGCTATCGGTGACATGTGCGATGTATTTGTACATGACATAGCCTCACCTCGCCGCGTGCGCCGATTGACATGCGTGTATGTGCTGGCAGAAAATAAATTATGTGTCATTCGCGATGCTGGATTTATTATTCATCTGTAATTGGACTCACAAGTGCGTGTTTTTTTTTTAAATTACACGCTTTTACCGCTTTTTAAATTGTGTGGCATTTCATTTTCATGGTTGCCAAAATATTTAATTAAGTCATTTTAATTTCTTGCGGCACGTTGAGTATTGATTATGGTCAATGCAGTTGCGCACACAAAGGTACGAGGGTTAGATAATTATGACATTATTTTTAAAATGCGCTTTGAAACCACAGTTTCCTGCGTAGAGCGACAACAAAATAAAATCATGGAAACAAAGGACAGAAAAGAAAAAAAAGAAAAATAAACTCATCACAATTCACAATGTTCGAAATTTGAATACAAGCGTTGGGGCGTGAATACACTCTAATTGTGCGCGCCTCAATTTTGAATTTTGATTGCGTGTTCCTTTATTGTTTTACACGCTTTTGTCTATGCTTTTGTTGAGGCACTACATTCGACTATGATTGCTTCGACTTAACTATTCCATTGAATACATAATATCAAACGATTGTTCGGAGAAGTGGCACTTTTAATTTATGGAGGAGGAAAATCCTAATGAACGGAAACGTAAACAATGATATAGAATTGATTTTAAACCACTAAATTAAAATAGTCCATTCATATAAAAGGCTTTTCGAATAAAAATATAGAACAGGAAAAATATGTATTTTATTTTACGATCACACCTTTTAGGGTAGCAATACATTTAAGGATTATATTACGGAAATTGCAAGTTTACGAGCGTCGAGTACTTTACATCAAGTAGACCACTCAGCTCCTTCCCGGTCGATATTTAGGAGCGGCAGTAAACTGGCAACAATGCATCGTAGTACTTGACGCCTACTGTACTGTTACAGCGCTTTCGTGGCTTTATTGCCTAATGCTCGTCGTATATCAAGCTTTATAACATGTATCATGTATTCAGTTTCTAGTTTTCTTGGTAGATATTTTACTCTGTTACAGGTTCTCAAGTTTAGAATGAAAATAATATTGAAATCTTTGAATATTACGCAAAATATGCGTAAGTATCTATTGGTGGCCAGACGAATTAAGTATATTGTTTCTTCGGTCAAACTGAAAACCCCACTTTTTGGAAAAAGCCTATGACTGTAGGATGTAGGATTATAAGTTTTAGAAAAAATATTCATTTTCTAAAAAGTAAATAGCATTTTTTGACAAAAAACCAAGGATCTCTCATGCATATAAGTTTGTGTCAAAAACACTCGATTGAAAACAATGAGAAGGTATTTTATTCTCTGGATTTTCCAACGCAAGACTATAAAAGTTAACAGCTTTTAGAGCTAACGTTTATAAATCACCAAAACGACGTCGTTGATTTGCATGCGCCATGCGCAAATGGCACCTGATTGACATTCGCGCCTATCGTTGCCAATATTTCAAAAACGTGACCGGACGACGCGTGCGGTCTCATCTTCCTATCGAACTATTGTCTATTACTTTCGGAAGACAGAACCTAGCTACGTAGCTTAAAACTAGGTCTTACACACGATTTTGCCTGCCCAACGTTTGTAGTTTATTTCAGAAAACTGATGTAAGTTAACTTAAATCAAATCAATCCTAATTATTCTTAATTCATGACAAATGATTTGTGCAAAATTTCAAGGAGATCGGTAAAAAAGTAGATACGTGAAAGCGGGACAAACATGCCTACTTTCTTTATAATATTAGTAAGGATTCGTATTCTTTCTGCTCTGTGAATGGGAGTCACGATTCGTGCCAATCGGCAAAGAATTCGAGCCAAGTTAATTTGGTTATGTTTACTGTGTCTAGTTCACGTCTATGCCTACGCCTACTTTCTAGTTTTCTATCCGATAAAAGGATTCTAGCAAATTGTATTATGTAACAGTTAGGGCTCTTGCGAGATGACATAATATTTTTATGTTTGTAGAGATTTTTCACGAAAACTTTTATAGTACAATATTTTTTTATAACTTGCAGATAAGATAAGGTTTACACAGTCGTAAAATTATAAAAATCTTATCAGATTAGCTGCTTTATACTGTTCACAGTAACGCCTGATAGCAATTGCTGTTTGTGAATGTAACACAATTGACTGTCAAGGCTATCAAAAATAGAGACACAAATGAAGGTTATTCTCATATCTAACTTCCAGCTCCAAAAATAAGTCCGTTATACAAAACAAGTTGTTCTAAGCGAGTATCAATTACGATGGATATGCGTACTGGTCTATCCGTATAAGGACAGCATGCTTGTCAGCGCGCGTTGCAACTCGAATTATTAATTTAACTAAGCCCTATGTAGGTCAGTCGGTAATTACGACCGGTGCTAATGTCACTGGCTAACACCCGGCTAATTTAAACTGCCAGTCAACAGGTTCATGAGGTAACCTACCTATCTATAATCCTGCATCTACGTATTGGCGTGAAACGGCCCACGTTAGTACCTGTTGAGTACTTATTGATGGATTACTCACGCTTATATGTAGCTTGAATACGAATAGAATGATGATCGTTTAATGTTTTTCGGGCCAATGTGTAGAGGCATGATAATAGGCGCCTACAATGGATAGGACTCAACGGATATAGTTATACGCACACGATATGGTGTGTTAATGCGAGTGTTTGTGACATTGGATCTATTAAGTGCGTAATAGGTATTGAGTATCATGGACTATGGTGTACATAGCTAATAGGAAAAATTATGACGCACGGGCTGATAACCTATTATACATTGTTTTATTACATTTAAGCATACACCAAACACGTACTACTTGTACATATTGAACGGCTGGTTTGAGTGAGAAGTTCGTCCACTTTAACGGCATCTATGATCGTTGATCGTACTAGATTTAAAACTATAACATTGAGTCAGGATTTCCTCTTCTGACGCATTACTGAATAACATCACAGGGGAAGGATAGAAAAAATATATAGGGTTTTTATTTATTTTTATATAATTAAAAAATGACTTCTCCGGACGAGCTATTTCACAAAGACTACTAAGTCTTAATATCTAGACTACATTCAAAATTGTTACAATGCTCCACATAAACTAAAGTTAGTTTGAGATCAGGGTTCGGTCCAAGCCCTTGTTCTTGAACACAGTTGCAATAACCTGTAGGCACCTACCGTTTATTTATGTAGACATTACATTTAAAGAAACTTTACGACTTTGTAACTGCATAAATAGCTTTAAAATTAGATTAACTTTATAAAACGAGAATACGATATTTATAGTTATTTTATAGCTTCAAGTATATTAGCGTGTCTTTCAATTAACCTCGAAGCTGTAAAAATGGGAACAGGTACCTACTTAATGTGTTTTCTCTAATTAAAATGCGAAGTGTGTACTATCAGATATGCGTTACAACGGATAAGACAGCAAAGTCCGAATGTAAATAGTAAAGAGTATCTACTAAAAAAATAATTAATAAAAGGTAAATGGGCATTTTGTTCGGACCTGTGATCCACCAGCGACCACTAACAAAACTAGTCGGAGTATGTTAAAGATCATGAATACTACCCAATGAGATGAGTCGCATTCCTCAAATGTATGGGAAAGTTTTTTTTTAGCAAATCAAGAATTAATATAAAAAAACGAATTTTCGTATATCCTTCTAAATGTATAAAATGCTTACAAAAATGCACAAAGATCTTAATTTTTAGGAGCTTTTCTATCTTCAGTTTCTCGCGTCACATAACTTTTTTTCCCCACACATTTGGATTAAAATAAATACATTCCATGAAATGTTAACCCTAAACCTTCAAGAAAAACCACATTTCAATAATGGACGCGTACTTCCGAGGTATCGGGTCAAAAATGCCCAATGACCTTAACAAGGAATTTTAACACGTCCTGTATAATCAGCGGAGTTATAATAGACGACACTATAAAACGTTAACGTGCGCGTTTCACGTTAATATTACTAAAATTTATACGTAACATCATGTCCGTATTACAATTTTCACTCAGCAAATGAAATCGCGTGTTACAAGGACTTACTAGTAGCTATTTCGCACACCCTTTGTTGATCAGCTTGTACAACATTGTCTCTTTATAAGCTGCAGCAGGGACAGGGCGCGACTGTCGAAGGCTTGGCGCACGCGACGCTACCAGCCACAGCGTAATGGCGCTTTTGATTTATGTCTCTAATCAACTACTCTGTGACTGTAAAAAATTACGCATGATGAGTTTTGTTTTTGTTGGAAATTGTTTTTAAAGCTGCACAGAAAGGATGTTATATTGTAGAGCTTACACTAACAAAGTTTTGTTGCGGTTCCGATTCGAAAATGTAATTAAAAGCTTTTAACGTTCTTGCCTTGCTTATACAAGCTTAGTTTTAGTATATACTAAACCTGAAACTAGTTTGTTCAGAATCACTAGGAGAATCGATTGACATATTTTTGACACCACATTTTTTTTATACATTTCGTTTTTGTTTCTGTAGGTTTTTACCCATAACAGTTGACGGGAATAGACCCCTTGAGGCTTGAGATGGTCCGCTCGGTCAGTTTCGTTGTATTAGACAACCCCTGCATAGAACAATACATCTCAGGCATTTCACACTTTACTAGGGAACTTAACGCGACGTAAACTACGGTGTAACTTGGAGATTTATTAAAACAAAACACATATTCAGGCAGTTCTGATGAAAATCTTGTTGGGGTGTCTCGGTTTTTGTATCTGTATACTAAAAATAACGCTGTATAATTTTAGTGACCTAACAAATTAGGTAAAATTGCGCGGTATCCTGTTCTTGTTTCTTTAAACTAAACGTTGCCCCATTCTAGGATTTTTCCTGTATAGTGGGTGCGTTTACAGATACAAATTTTCACATGCACATACATCATTACATTTATTATTTATTTTGGATACATTTGTTCACAAAATGTTAGCACAAATTGTTGCAAAGCCAATCGTTTAGTGTCGTAAGACCCTTCTGTGTTCTTGCTTGAACTTGAACATAATTAAAAGGTCCTACTTAGCTATGGACTGATGTTACTTGCGTCTCAAAAACGATAAATAATTAGGTTTTGGCAACAAGGAAACAGTCAAGTGCACACCTAATGAGGCACATTAAGTGCGACATGAAATATTAACTCTCAAATGAATGAGTTTATTGCTTTCGTAGTTAAATGTTTATGTATATTGCTCACAGGCAAATGGCTAGTAATTGGTTGATACTTTGCGTAATTTTGTGATCTTTAAACCGAGCAAGTCTTGCCGCTTGTTGCTTCGGGCAGTATCATATCAATTATTCATCTTGTGTTGTGTTTGCGTCTAAGATTTGCTCACCTTTGAAAGAAAATAAGTGCCAACATGAACCTACGTTATTATTTTTACATAATGTCGGAGAAATTAGATAGAGACGATCTGCAGGGCAATTGTGTAACGTAACCAAAATCGATCATGACAGTTGTGTCAAAAACAATATTCATTGCGTGGTACATAATTGTAGAGAAGTCAGATTGATAATACATATGCGTTGCTATGGCAATTGTTGACCTATCAAAATCAAAGCCATAGCGATTACGAGTGTGTTGCCCAATTATAATGCTGTTTTACTAAATCACTTTTTGTTTCCAAACTTTGTTTACGGTTTTTTGCTAACTCAGACAGGGTTAACTTAGACTGCTGTATCCATTTTGATAATCAAAACAATTATAATAACTAGACTACATTGTTATTCTTCTTCTCGCATATGATATGTTAGTTCGCTCACAGGATGTTTGCTTTACTTTTTATTATCAGAGTACACAAACTTAATAACTTCGAGATGTTAATATGAGATATAGCTGCATGTGAGAGCTTCTGATATTATTTAAACGTTGTGTCAACGTCAGTGGGCAGGATGTGCCCGTCAACAACTGTCTCAAGAGGATTGTTTGTACGTAATAAATAAACATTACAATACTTTGTGGCCGCACACCGACCATAAGATACCAACATTAAACTTTTAAATCGCACTGGTTTGTAAGAAATCTTGATACTCGGCCGTGTGTCGCATTAAACTGAAGAATGGACCAAGATCATGAATGAATTGTATATCCTTCATGAATTTTGTATTCGATGTAATTTATAGCTATATTTAAATGTATGTGTGTGTGTTGTGTAACAGCTATGACAAATAAAAGGACGGATTCTAACGTCATAGAACATGTGTGTTGGATGAGCGGAGGCAACGACCTTTTATATCTAATGGTAGGTATTAAAGATGTTATTACACGCGCAAACGACTCGCTAACATCTGTATAATCTGCATTCTTGAGATGCATGTTATTGCCGACTAGAATTTCACGCTTCGAGTAAAATATTTATAACGAACATAGTTTTTGCAGCTTTTATAAAATTAATCTAGTTACTGTTAGTTATAATGTGCCTGGGGGTTGACTCTTCGGTCATTAACCCGATATTTTCCCGAACCAAAATATTTTAAACAAAGAATCTGTTCTAATTAGCCTTTTGCCAACTAGTTTGGGGTCAGCTTCCAGTCTAACCACATGCAGCTGAATACCAGTATTTTACAAGGAGTAGAACAGTATGGAATCTGGAGATAAGAGATGACTTTGAAACGTTCATTGATAGACTTTGAGATCAATCTAATGCAACAGACCTCCGCAACCCAGTTACTGGGCAATAGGTAATCGACTGTCATAGGTATAGTGCGTTCCATCCACGAAGACGCTCCCCACTCCTTTTTTTGAGTTGTAGCCGCGTTGTGCGTACGTACTAATCTCTTATTATTTTCTTATATTAGTTCCATCAGAACACCGCAACCCTGTCACTGGGCAATGCTGAAATCCTAAGGTTAGACCGGTTGTCAAATTTTCTGGCATCTGACTACCCGTAACGACTGTAATAGGCATTCGTATGACACCAGGGAGCCCACTCCCTAAGTCCGTCAATGAAGTTAGTCGCCCGTCCGAAAGTAGCACGAAACGCAGGAGTGAACAAAACAAATGTCAAGTTCAACTTTTCGGACGGGCAAAAACACATCGGTAGAAGGGACAACTGTCAAATTGTGTTGTCATTCATTCTTAGTTCGGGCCCCGAAATAATCGTATGTCCGTAGGTGATAGGGAGTAGGAAACGCTTGTAACTAAGACCGAAACCACGGACTTCGTGCTTAGGGAGTAGACCCCCAGGGACCGACGGTTTAACGTGTTCTCCGAGGCACGGAGAAAGAAAGAAAGAAAATACGTTTATTTGCGGTAAACATGACCCAAAAAGAAAATAAACACAAAAACCAAAAAATAAGAAGGTTGAGGGAAACATGCGTCATATCCACGCAAAACGGCTATCGCTCAGCATTATCCTGCGACCATATGCAACACAGAGCCCCAGCGCTGGTTTTCAGCGGCAGCCGGCGCCGACGTAATGACGTCGGAGGGGTCTCGATGGGTAACGAATCGTCACCAATCCATGGATTGACCGCGTCAAGCGTAGCTTAACCTTGAAAATTATATGATCTGCACGGTTATTAATTAGCCATAAGCCCCTCTCAATATATTGTGTTTCTACAGGCTAATGTTTTAATGGCCATCAGACCTTTGCGGCACTTATAATTTTAAAGACAGCCTTTCTTTTCTTTTGCATGTATGCAAACACTTTTAATCTATGTTTGCCGAGATGTTAGTTATGTGTGTGATATTAGAAGTTCTCCAAATCTCACGATATAAGTAAATAACGCTTACTTTCAAATCGTGCGTGCCTCATTAGTGGGTGTCGTAATAATTTAGTGTGCCAATCTGTTTAAATAAACACGGGGCTAAGAGGTTACTATACCCGTAATGATGATGACCCTGAGACTTGAGTCTTTACGGTACCACAATTTAGAGAAAATCTACTCTATGACCGTTACGAATCTATATCGTTAAGTATTTTGTAAAAAAAAACTATATGATATTCCAATATTTTTTAATTATCACACCTATTGTAACATGAATAGTATTGGTGTGATTCGAATTGGTGCTATTCAAATGGGTGCTATTCAAATTGGTGCGCTAAATGGAATGCCTCGTTTTTACAGAAGAAACTTTCGAACCCAATTTTCTTACTTGCGTAGCTGAAAATGTTTCTTGACACATTTATTTACCTTCAACGGTCTTGCGTGTGCACATGTTTCTGTAAAATTGGACGCTGCTGGGCTAAAAGCTCTATCGATGTGATGACTGTAGAGAGGAACATGCTTAAAACATCAAAAATCGGTTTTTTGCTAGGTAAATAGAGCAAGAAACTACATTTTATTTGAGTAGTATTAGTAATATAAATAGTAATATAAGTAACTAGTTTTTGCCTGCAGCTTTGCTTGCGTGACATTTTGAACTCGTTAAGTGACGATTTTCCATACAAACTTTCATCCCCTATTTAACTCCCTTAGGGGTTTAATTTAGAAAAATCCTTCCTTATTCCTTGTCTACATTATAAAGGGAACCTCTGTGCAAAATTTCAGCTTTCTAGGTCCAAGGTAGGGTTTTCGCCCCGGGTACCCGGAACCGGGAATTCCCGGGAATTTGGGGATTTTAGGACCCGGGAATTATTAGGCGGGAATCCCGGGTACCCGGGAATTATTTGAAATGAAGAAATGACGATGAAAAATGAAGGGTTTGCACGCTTCCGAAGGTTTTAGAGCATTTTCTGTCTCTCTCGCGTAAACCGGACATTGGACTGCGTGGTGTGAACTTAGAATGAGGTAAATGCATCGTGATGTCAGCACACAGTACTGTTGTCTCTATCTAGTAAACAAAACGCTCGTTTTTTTTTTTAAATGTGTCATTTGTAGAAACTATTTACAATGCTTATCTTTTGTTTAATTTCGAGATTTATAATGAAAATATACAGGGTGTAAACGAATTCATGTAATTCCTCCAAACAGTGTGATCTATTGGTCACAGATTAACCACCCTAAATGGTTTTTATTTTAAATACAAAGTAGTTATATTTTCAAAAAAGTTCTGTTTTCGAACCCCCTTGCGCCCCGAGTTAACCGACTGCAAAGAACGATTTCGTGCTAGTCGTGCTAGCCAGCTGTGTCACCGTGCTTTCATAAATTGATGAGTGGCGTCGAAATGTTCCAACGAATAAAATTTTTACGAAGCAATTTTTTTTTGTCCCTTATTAGCTGGTTATGTTTCGGTTTCGATCACATATCGCTACCGCAAGAAAAAAAAACTTATTTTTAATTAAGCTAAATCCCGTGTTCGGTCATTCTACATCAGTAGTAGATCATGTGGTTTAAAGGTATTACACGAATTTGGTAACAACCTTTATAGTCATTCACCCTATTGTTATTCCGTAATATTTTGCCATATTATATGAAGAGAAGACTTTTTTTCAATAAAGAAACTCGCGACGTCGGCGCGTCGCACAATAAATGACTGTAACTGTTTATAGTTCAATTCTTTTAATAAGTGTAAGATTTTTATTTTAATAAGAAAAGTCGATTGGTATGTTAGACAATTTATCATGTTTAAAGTACTTACACAAGTATAATGTTGAAATATACGAGAAAAACTATATTTATACAAAAAATATGAAAATTCCCGGGTACCCGGGAATTCCCGGGAATTAAGAGAAAAAATTCCCGATTCCCGGGAACTCAAATGGGCCGGGAACGCGAAAACCCTAGTCCAAGGGTTTGGGCTGGGCGTTGATGAGTCAATCAGTCAGTCAGGACTTTTCTTTTTATTTATATAGATACAGATAATAATAAGTAAGTATAAGTAATAGTAAATAGTCTGTAAAATACTTTTTATTTGAATAAGCTATCAATCTTAGTTTCCCAGATATTAAGGTTTGTTCATTGCCCCCGAGTGTAGTTTGTAGTAGGAAAGATTCCTTGTTTTTTTTTTTCAGTTTTATGTTCAACCAGTTTCTAAACAACAGGTGTTAGGACACGTATGCGTCCAGACATTCAACTATTTTACTTTATATGCCATTGTTTCAAGAACAATGCTTCGTAATTAAATTAAGTTGGCTCCCACAGATAAAAGTGCACACTCTCCGAACAAAAAAAACTTTAGTTTCCTCAGTAATTAATACACATGATAAATAGCACGTTTGGTAGGTACCTACTAAAATATTCTGTTTACAGACACACTTTTAGATAGTCTTTGTTACATTTTTCAACACACCAATATTTGGATTTTATCAATGGTTTCTAATTTCATATGAATATTAAACCTCTAATTACAATCTATTAAAATTGATTCGACAATTATTACTATAAACTACATTGTACAACAAAATCATGTATATCAAATTGTTTTTCAAAGCCCAGCAGTCGTGCATCATCAGTACCGGTTGGCCGCGCGCCATCAATTTCTGCTTTCAAGGTTAAAAGGTTCAATAGCACCCGATTATATTATAAATCATCGATGCCCAAATTGTATCGATACAATTGATGAGTTAAAATCAACAGGTTATTTTATATATATGAATGGTCATCAGTGTATGAAACTGTGAGGTCTATAAGGTATGTAATTATTGGAGGCAGCGATCCGCGAAATGGCTCGTACGGCTGCGCTGGCGCAGGCACGCGCAGCCGTCACCACGCATTACAATGGCCGACACGCACGGTTGGACGCAGCTTTTCAAATAGCTGTGAAATAGGAAAATTAAAAAAAAAGCGTAAAGGCTGGCACGACTCTCTTTTTTCCCGTTTGGAGACCTGAACAGCATAAAGAAAAATAACAAAGGAAGTGGGCAAGCTCTGAACCCAACATAAACACAAAGGCACGTCTACGGTTACTTAATTATACTCTTTTCAAGTTTTTGCTTGAAACCTGAATTTTATTAAAACAACGAAATATGCGAATTAAATCGTATAGGTAGTTGATTCGTTTACATGAATACGAAAACGTCAGCGTACCTAAATGTTCGAAATGTACTCAAGTAAATTAAGATTGACTGTCTGATTCAAGATTTATCGACTCCGCAAGTGGTTTGGTCACATGCATATTAATATTAAGTTGGTAACATATTTATTAAATCATGATGTTTTAAAATAAATCAACGGGGCCCTTTTATTATTAATAAATATAAGCATACATTACGAATGGGCGCGGCTAGTCTGAGACCTCGAGGCAGTGTCAGCACGCCCAATGAAATTACGTCTACCTGTGTGGTCAATCGCAATTATCTGAGTAAACGTAGGTACATCCGTATACACCTTTTATTAATAAGTACCTACGTAACCCGTACACTATAATTTTAATTCAATAATTTCTCCTTCACTAAATGTTTTATTGTATCGTGATAGTGATAATTGTTATAAAATTAACGTACGTGGTCGGTGTTAACTCCCGATGGTGTCGTAAAAATGTTCGTGACCGAGATACACATTCCCACACATGTTTTCAAGGACAGAAACACCTGCGATGTGTGGTACCCGAACCTTGTATTATTCTCAGAATATCCAAATCTCAGTATAATCTGTCAAAAAATTGTTCGACGATGGTTCTAATCAAATAGTAAGTGACTATTAAAAAACTATCCCTTTTTACATCCAAAATAAATAAAAATATTCGGAAAAAACTCATCAAGTCATATATTTGGAGCATTGGCCTTTACGCTTATTAAACATGGACCCTCACACAAAGAGAGCGAGATAGGTTGGAAGCTTTTGGAATGTGATGCTGGCGTTGGATGGAAAGAGTATCATGGACAGAAAAAGTAACCAACGAAAATTTTCTAAGTAGAGTCAAAGAGAAAAAGCAAATTTTAGACCTTAAAGAAAGAAGAAGGGGATAGTGATTGGTCACTTACTGCGACACGACAGCTTAATAACCAACATCATCTATACTAATATTATAAAGAGGTAGAATTTGTTTGTTTGTTTGTTTGTTTGTTTGTATGTAGGAGGTAATCTCCGAAATTACTCATCCGATTTCAAAAATTCTTTCACCAATAGGAAGCTACGTTATCCCTGAGTGCTATAGGCTATATTTTGGGATCAAAAAATTAGGGATCCGTAAATTAACGGGAGCGAAGCCGCGAGCAAAAGCTAGTAGAAGATAAATTAGAAGCATAGAGAAAACCAGGTACTTAGACCATGAAGAAAGTATACAGACCAATTGAAGGAAATTACTGAAATGATAACAAGAAGTAAAGGAATTGGATCTGGACAGAGAAAGATGGAGATAGCTACACCGACAAGTGTCCAACTCATATGTTTTGGATGATGGATGATTATCATTTTTGGTATATTTTGTACATGATGAAATTAAAAGACGCAAAAGGGATTAAATGAAACCTAAGTTTGTAGGTCTGTAGTTCACGAAGAGTATTCAAATGGCGTTAGAAGCCGATAGCTTAATCGTCACAATATGACGTCTATAAACCAAGATACAGATCTCACGTATCTTACGATCATCATAGAATAACAATAGGTGACGTTTTACTATTCTGTTTGTGTTTCTATAATCAGATTAGTGCGAAGTCAGACGGATAGACACCGATGAATGGACGCAGTCTGTTTACTGCCTACGTAAATCTTAACCGTAGCTGCGCCTTTACTTTGAATTTATGGATGCTTTCCGTCTTAAACTGCAAACAGTTTCATCATATTAGCCCGTTAATGTCCACTAGTGAACGTGGGCTGTTCCATAAAGTTACAATGAACGAGTCTGGAAGGATTATCATAAAACTGTGTAATGAGTGCACAGGTGGCAAATGGTACCCGTTCTTTTATTTATTTATTTAAATCAGGCATCAAGGCTCATATAAGAAAATACAATAAAACAGTACAATATAATGTATTTTATATGAAAACACACATTTTACATTGAAATATAAACACTAATTCACACGAGGAGTTGGTCTTGTGTCTTGCAGTGTCCGGTAGCTGGCCTCGAAATCGCCGTAACGCTACACCTCTCAACCAAAATTCCTCTTTCATAAGGATCGACAGATGTTCGGTCGGAACTCTCGTCTCAAAATAATTGAAATTCACATTGTGACGAGACGCCAACCGCTCGACTCTCAGTGTGTGGATTTAGTCTTTATTCGGATGTAGGTACTCTAAAATCTCCTGGGGCCTAATTCTCCTAAAATAAATCTTAATAAATCACAACCGAACCAAGGCCGAACCGTTCATTCAGACAGTTCTCAATTTCAAAAGCTATCAAATTGTTTGACACAAAAAACAAAATCAATCATTTTGAAAGTTTTCGAAAACAAAAACTGACTGACGGTTGTGGTTCGATTGCGTTTGGCAACAATTTATTTTAGGAGAATTGGGCCCCTGGACCTGAACAAAACCTTAAAAACAACTTCTAAAATAATTCCTTTTATTTAAAATTTAAGACATCTTTGAGTAACGTTGAGGTGTTCCTATTAAGCCTCACAGTACAACAACTTTAATAATTATTCCCTTCATCGTTCGTTTCCTTGACGATCATCATGATCATTAGCTTTAATCAAACGAAGCAAAAGTTCTGTAGTTCACTTTCTGTAGACCCTAGATTAATTCTTCGAACTTCTAATTATAATGTCATATGCAACACTTAATATCACATACATACCTAATGTCATACATTACGCGAAGCGAATTTGTAAGGCACAGTAATTAAAATCCCAGACAAGGCTTGGCATTTCTCCGAATCACAACGAGTCATTAACTTGCGACAAAGCAAGTACAGTGTTGTCCTGGCACGCGAAATAAAAATGGCGTATCTCCTGCCGTATACAAATATGATTCAAAAGGAAATATCCATCATGAGTCAGTTTATTTCCGCCTAAATCAAGACTTAATAAGTGGAAGGAAAATTAACATTCGTTGAATTAATTAATTTAAATAAATTGTCATGCATTAAGCGGACTACCAAGTAAATGGGTATAATAAGTTACGTGAACTTAATTCCTACTGTACGTGGGTAAGGGTATGACAGAACAGAGACCTCACTCCAAACTCTGACAGTTGCTAAACGAGAGAAAATGGAGTGGGCGGTACTACTCCAGAGATTGATGTTTCTATTACAAGCACAGAATGCAGCGCTATTAACTAAATCAACATAAAAGATGAACGCTCAAGTAGTCCATATGAATGCAAATTGTCTATAACAACATAAAGAATATACATAATTTTGGCAAACCAAAGTATCATAAACATCCAGAAGTGGATCCGGAGTTTGTACTATCAGAAAAACGTGGTGTTTGCGTTCAAGTCGGAACTACACAAAATAATGTCTGGAACTGAGTTCATCGATTCGAAATAGAACTCAAAAACATGAGTAATAAGGTTTATTTTCATAAAATTCCTCTTATAGAGTACGATTTGTTTTGACTGCGAATTTTACTGAAGTTTTACAGGCGGGGAGGTCGATGCCCGATGACGTCACAGTGAGTGAACAGCTCAGCCCCATCTCATCTTATTTCAGGTGTGGTTGTAGGGAAGCTGTACGCGATTTATTTACAAAAACGTACTACGTTTGCATTTGAAACAGGTCAAAACAATATTATTTCTCGTAGAGTTAACTCCTATTTGTATACACGTTGTAACAGAAATAACAGTTTGTGTTTTTATATTTTAACTAAATACTTATAATATTTAGGAATATAGGTATTTATATATTTATTCTGTGGTATAGGAACTTTAAAACTTGTGAGAGTTATGTATGCTCAACGCCAGGCTCTAATACTTCGTCAACGAGCAACAATGGCCTTTTGCTATGTTCAATTATTTCTGTCTGCATTGTGAAACTGAAGATAACAACCGAATAGAGTGGTACCATTGTTCTCATCTTCCCTTTTGCTTATCGCAACCGTTGCATTTGTAAGCTGACCTAACATCTTGTATTTCTAATAACCGCGACAGCCCATACTAATTCCAACTTCACATATTTGTCATGTAACTTCCCACGCATGTTTTATCTGCCCAAGTATTTGATATTTGCTCAAATCTAATGGGTAAATATTTAAATTAGCTTCACTATAAACAAACTTGTGTTACCCTCCTTTACTTTAGTAACACTACACCCAGAGATTATCAATGGTGTCTTTCATCTCGGTTGCCTTATTACCGATGGGTGCAGCGATGTAAAAAAGATGGAGTGATCCAACGGATGCACGGATCAGCCTCCGTATTGAAGGACAATTTAATAAGGTAAAGCTACCGTAATATGATACTTTGATTATCCCCCAAACATCGAACAAGATAACCAAACATGTTTTTATTCGTCGTAAATTAAAGTATTTATGGTCAGGACAATGCGGTGTTTCTATTATATCTATGTATGCACGTAACGCCGGGAGGTTGATGTGGAGAAAATACATAAAATTTGGATACAACTGTTACGACTTCAAAATCGATTTTTATCTATCTATAATCCTTTTCGATTATTATGGTTACCTATTAGATTATAAAAACTTGCGATACCAACAAACTAAATGCTATCTATGCTGTAACTATAATATTAAAATGAGTAGGTGTTCTTAAATTTATCCCTATCTATTTTGATTATGTATTTATCTTTATAAATTATCACCTTTTATTCCAAGCATGTGTTCTTTATCGATTCAATATTAACCATTGTTTACAACTTAGCCAGAAAAAAATAATAAGCAAGATAGGATCGACGCCGCCGCCCGGTCCGATGCGATGCGATGCTCGAAGATTGGATAATGAATTTTATAACACAGTGTATATTATAGAAAGTGCTTCAATTACGCTGTTTACACACTATCAAAATCTCTAGATTGGATCTCGCGACAACCCTGCTATTATGATATTTAAATCAATTACTATAATTATATTTGTGTTGGTGCAAGTACGTAAGTACTGTGGGCGTCGGACTCCATTCAACTGTAATTAATGGGTTTGTGATAAGCGGCAAAACACTTTAGATTAAAATAGAAGGGCTTATTATACGTACAGATATTACTCTTCCTTAGACATGGTTTAGTCAATCAAACGCCTTAGTTGCGACATGAAATATTTTTCTCTCCTACGCAAAGATGAAATTGATTTTTGTGTTGTCACTCTCTTGTGTTATTGAGAACGTGTACATCTTTCGTAACAAGCGCGGTATCATGGATTACCATTTTTTCAATTTCCAAGCGTTTTTATTCTTTTACACTTAGGCAAAAAAAACTAATTTTAAGCTTAGTTGCTTAGTTAATTTCAAAACCTTTCAGAAAAATGTTATGACATTTAAACTGATCGTAAAGTACTAGTACTAGTGATAGTACAATATTTTTTTAAAGAAAAGTAAGAAAAACAAAATCACAAAAGTAAGAGATTCCTAAAAGGAATATTTTTGTATTACAATATTTTTTATCCCAATGCCTCCCTATTATTACCCCAACTATTCTCCATTAGTCACGCCAAACTTACCAAATAGTCTGCGAACATCTCTCTAGAGACAAATAGTGTGACTCAGAAAACAATGAACACAGCAAAGTTGGAAGAGTGATAGCTAACTATCCTGATAACCTAAGCCCTTCTGACACAATTGCGAGAGAGGACATTTCATTAACCAGCAGTAAACCTAATTGCAAACGGGTCAATAGCATTGTTCAGAGTACCAACAATATACCTATATCAATTGTAGGTACTTTCATAGCTAATTAGCGCGAACCCATTATTCGTTTATCGAAGATAATCTACAATTGTGTTAACTATATTGGCCGTACTTGCATTATAAGGTTGAATTGATTAGAACTATTTAAGTGAGTACTCATTAGATAGCTCGCAACTTGTAATTGTGAGGTGTTTTGCGGTAAAAGTTTTTTATCCGACAATAAAATCTTTGCCTGAAATAATGTGAAAATTCTTTTATTCATCTGTTAATTCGTAATGTGCATCAAATCTTAAGTCCTTGCAAAACAAAAAGGAAGAATTACTAAAAAAAGGAAAAACCTGTTGGAATACTCCAAAAATCTGTTAGAAGCGATTTAAAAAAGTTATAGTCGAATAACTTGATCCCTCAATTCAGAGACGCCCGCAGTTTAGTGTCATAGCATGAATATGCGAGTAAAATTGTATTGTAACTAATTTGTTAAGTATTCGTTAAAGCTTTTAACAAATTCCCAGCTCACTAGATCGGCACCTGGTACACTAGTTTATTAAACTGTTCTTATGTACTAAATTACAGTATTACTTTGTTATGTTTAAAAAATAACTGTTATAAGAGTCACGGTTAAGTTGTTATTAACGTAATAAATATTTTCTTGTTTCAGGTAAGTTCAAAGACCCGACCCGAAGAATCGATCATGAAAGGTGTCAAAGGTAAATAAAATCAAACGTTCGATCTTACGCAGGAATGTGCGTAGGCGCACAGTTGTGTACTAAGAACTTGCACAACAACTTATGCATCGAATCAAGATCAAGAGCAACGCAACACAAATATTCTGAAGCACAGAATTTGAAAGTAATCTTCATCATTTTGTAAAACCCTCAAGTCATGCAAGACTTAATTCACTTCGGAACGCACACAATAAGATATTGTTGCCGTAATTGCGAGAGATTGTGAAGGCGTATCCAAAATAGTAAATTGACCAAAACAATTCTGACACACCGGAAAAAGCGATCATCACTAATCAAACTGTAATGCAGCGATAGTGTTGAGAGAGTAAAATCGTGGGCAAACGATTAATTAAACATCGATTTGAAATTTATGTCTTCAGAAACCCTTTCGTTCATTTACAAATTAAAAGTACCTACTATCAATAGTTATATTTTAATTTGAAGTTAGAGTACTGGTCATCATAATTATCATCTAGCTAGTACTGCAAGAATTTGATTAATAGCAATTTCTAATGCAATTTGCCGCACATGTCGAAACCTTACATCCGCGTTTCATCTCAAATTGCATTCTTGATTCGTCACCGGCGGTAATGTGAAGCGTATATCATGCTGGTGCATCATTAGCTCTTGGCGCCACAGTTCTAAGGAGTCTATCGCCATGTAATGAGATATAAGATACATGCATAATATAATTTATGTATGTAGACGAGATGCCTGCTGTGCCTTGAATCATGTTATTGCTATCTGCTATTAGTTCTGCTGACTAAAGATACTCTACATATTTATGGTACCTGGGACCGGTATAAAATCGCGAACTATTTTTAGATTGGACGTGTATGCTTCTTCATGAAAGAGCTATGTTTAATAAAATATTTAAACATCTTGAGTTATATTCCAGTTTTAAATTCACTTTGATTAAACAAATATTGAAAATCGTGTTGGTTTTCAATATTTTTAAACAAAAGCCTATCGCGTATCACATCAGAAAAAAAGCCTCTACCAATTATTGGAGGTATTTAATATTTATTTCTCGCAGTCACCAAGCTGAGGACTTTGGTTATTAGCGCATAGATACACTGTCGCAATGATTTAGCTGATATTTAAAATAAATACAAATCTGGTAAAAAAAACGTTTCACATTGGTTTTCTGAAAACCGACTCAAATTCGATTTGAAATCACGTTTTAGCATTTCAATACACACTTTATGATGAGGGCACGGCCTTCGATTCCATAATAAGAGTCGATATTAAATTAAATTGGATTCTAACATATCGTATCTTATTGACATTCTGTGCAAAAGTGCCCCGATACCGGATCACTGTGAGAACAGACCCATAAACGTCGCGGTTCTGTTTACGACTTCTTGTTATTTTACGCGGCCAACCGCCACCAAGTGCAAGGTTCTGCGTTGTGACTGTATTACGTTACACGCCATCCATTGCTTCAGAATTGAAGGACCAACTCTTAAATCTTACTAACCAGAGAAACCAATCTCGTATCGTGGGGTTCCTGCCAAAGACTGGCCTAAATTGTGATTTGTAGAGCGATTGTGCATTGCGTGCTATCCGAATTTGAAAAAAATATGGTCGGAGAAAACATGGTCGGATATTTACGAAGTTCGGATCGGAGGCAGTGCACAAGCATTCATACAAGTGCTACTATAGCTATTTTGGACCGAATTTTCTCGGAATCGGAGCAGTATTCAAGCGCTCTTACCATGAGTGACGACCGTTCACTGACTAGTCCAGGTATTACCTACCCGTGGTTCACCTGTTCAGTCTATAAAGATGGACCAGGGACAAAAAAAAACCGTGGTCCAGCTAGGTGGGCTATAATATTTAACAAAGTATTGTCCTTAATCTACCTGTTGAATATTTGTGACAATGATTTTTCGACAACATGTTCAGCAGTGGACGTGTATGAGCTTATCACTACATAGTATAAAACAATGTCGCTTCACGCTGTCTGTCCGTCCCTATGTATGCTTAGATCTTTAAAATTACGCAACGGATTTTGATACGGTTTTTTTTAATAGATAGAGTGATTCAAGAGGAAGGTATACATATAATGTATAATACATTGCATCCGTGCGAAGCCGGGGCGGGTCGCTAGTAACATTATTAAAACTAGAATTTGTTAAGGAATCGTTTTCGGTTTCCTTTTAACATTCTTTTACTCTGATATCTTAAGTACGAAAACTTTATTTACAGTATCAATAAGAACGCAATGTAATCAACGGTCCGTTTACATTTACATTAATAATATTTAATTTACTATCCACACATCCGATCCGGCTAATCTTTGTAAAGAGATACTTTATCGGTCTATAATTATAAATATTTAAATAAGCTTAGTAAGTAGGGTCATCTGGTAAATCCTTCATCCTTGGGCAGACATCTTAAGCTCCTTTATGTTTTTCGTCGTTTCAAGTGGTAAGATCAAATAAGTTGGTCTGATGGGATCTATTTGAGGTGTTGGGGTAATGTCGAGTGGGGCTGGTATCGGCTACCAGACCTCGAGTGCTTCCGGTCAAGTGCCGTAAGCTGCAGCATTATGTTCTATGAATAGGGATTTTGAACTCGTATGCCTTTGTTATGAATTACTTCGATGTTGTACTCAAGATTTTGATATAGGATAAATATTTTTAAGTTAGGTGTATTAGAACAACTACAAGAGGATGCAAATGCAAGCGACCCAGAAAAAATCATGATGGAAATCTATGTTCTCGATGACTTTGTCCATTAGTGGGCAACTTCCAGCTGATATAATGAAGATGATGGTAAATCAATCACACAGCGTAGTAGACATTTTTTATTTTATAAAATCATATTATTTTTACTTTATTTCCTTCAATTCAAGTAGAAAGTAAATATAAATTAAAACAAAAAAAAACACTTTAATTGTGAACCTCTAATTTTTTTTGAAGTCCTTTATTATCTGTGGAAATCTTCTGATAAAATAACAGGAATTACGTATAATCTTTCTTTGTAAGTTGAAACTGGTTGTAGAACCAAATTGTTTGCTTTCTTCCTAAGTTATAGTTAACAAAGGTGTTTATTGATAAATTTAATACCACAACTATGCATTCTATCACTATGGTAATCGACCACCCACTTGAGTATCAAGATACAGTTTCCGTGTTCACTGGATGAAATAAACAATACCATTGTGTGCTGTTGTGATTAGAACCGTCTGTTTGTTCGTCGCTCGCTATTCATATCCGTTCCATGTGTATGTGGATTTGTACTCTCTAATCTGGACTTCGAATGTAGTACACCAAACAACAAAGCTTCTCCCAAGTCTCTCAGAAACGAACGCTTGCGTCTGTGAGCTTTCCATTGCTTCTTTTCTCGGAGAAATTCTGTATCCGCTGAATTTTTTGTTACAGAAACAAGCAATGTATGGATGTCTTAATTTTTTGTAGTGCAGTAATGTCTGCTGAGATTATCTTGAACTAATAAGTTCACACGCTAACATTATGTGAGCTTTTCTTGATGAAATATTCTATTAGAGCTGAATAGATAGGACTAGCGAGACTGGATGCTACACATCATAACTGGCTGCATGGCATGAATGAGAGGTAATGGCCTAGAAATAGAAACTGAAAAACGGGGTATTGAATACGTTAGATAACTATTTGTCGATAGTACCTATTCGTATTAGATGATAAACTCAACCAAAAAACAGACGAAGAAGTACTTTTTTCAGAGGCATCATTCGTTCTCCCTTTATGGTTAGGGTCGATTTGCAGTTTTAGCACATCTCCGATTCGGCAATGATCGTATTAGGGTTTAGTTCTCATATGATTATGGGAGACTCTATTGCCATTGTGGATACAGTTCCAACTTCAAAATTGTTATTGCAAAGAGAATTGATTTGACGATCTTAGCTGGGTATTCTCGATATCTAGAACAACAAATAAGCAAAAATATCAACGGGTTATATTAGGTTCTATATCATAATTAATATTTATCTTACGGTTAATCGGCGTAGCTAAGCGCCATTAATTAATGAGTACAACATGATCAAGTTTTGCTACAAAATTAATTAGTAATAATCTCGTGGACCCGCTCATTCGGTCATCTGATGAAATGGGAAAAGCTATGTATTTTATAATGTGAAGCTTATCTACTACGTAGATAGGCATTCATCTGGATTCTTATCTAAATGGTGTTAATGAATTGATCACAATATCAACGAGCTTTCACGGATATTAAACTCACATAGTCACATTCTCACATGTCATTCTCTAATTTGAATTTGTATGAATGTGCGGACGGAAATATCTAAGTACTGTAATAACTTTACAAGACATTTGCGTATTTCGCAGTATGTTTGACTTCTTTGAAATTCCCAGCCATAATGTATAGCATTAAACGCAACTTCGCGGCGCGCCCGCCACCCTAGTCGGCACATGTGATATACTGCTTCCCTCACCCGTGACTCATGTGCGGCAATAATGAGAGTAATTGCCTCTTTTCTCACATCGTGATTCATTATTGAAGAAACGAGACCCGACGCGGCACTTAACTTTATTTGTTATGCTCCTTTTAATTTAACTGTGAGTCAACAGATCCTCAACACCCGCTGCATAAGTGATTAATTGCCCCACAATTGAAACAAAGATTTTTTAAACATCCCAACCTCAATATGCATTCTGATCTAAACAAGCCGTAAAACTTATAACGTTACGTACGAGAAATTAGAACGGACAGCGATGATCGGCCGAGTACATTTTTTAACACGGAACTGACACGATTTTTCTTCATAACTCGTGTTATGACTGGGGCTAATGGTAGCCATAATAAGCTATTTATATGACATCAAAACAAAGAGTTACTGGCGGCTGTATTAATACGCCAATAAAGAGTAGTAGGCCATGATTAACATCTGTAGAACAGATGCATGTACATCGTAATCCGGCGTGGTTGGCGCAGCGGCGCGGGCGCAGGTCGGAGGTCGCCGCGTCCCACTACCGACGATCTAACAGTTTTACAATTCAAATGTCGAATCCATTTCGTTCGGAGGCCCGGCCCGATGTGTCGACGTGATTATGTCGTTTGCTTCTTTAATTTCGATAAGATTTCATTTTTATATCGTCAGCTATCTTTTGTTAAGCGATTACTTTAGTAAATACATTATGATCTATAGATACAAAGCAAGAAAGAAAATATGAAAGTACAATTTAATTTTAAGCTATATTTTTTATGCGTGTTCTTAATATCTTTCGAGTCAACAAGTCCAATAAAAAATCGTTATAAGTACTGTTGCGGTTTATGGCTAATTTAGTTCCGTTATACTTCCAAGCGAAATTGGCACTTAATCTCCATGAGATCATCGCTCTATTGATGATTCTCGCACTCAACGTGATAATTGAGATTGCATATGGAAATTGCGCCAATGTTCAAACTGTAGATGAAATCTGAACAGGAACAGATGCGCATGCGGAAGATTTATTGAAACCTGAAATGCGTGCATGACATTATCAACATGCAACAAATTGAGTGCTTCACCTTCCAACAGATACCGAAGATATTTTGTTTATTTAAAGCGATAATGCAATGAAAAGTTATATCAATAAAACTTTTTGTATTTAGTTAATGAATAGCATAGTAAGTCACATTACCCAGAATCATTGAATGATTTTGTAATCATGCGTCAGTCTGAATCATTCTGTAGCTTTTACTATTTTCATGAATCATCGGATTCAAAATAAATAAGAATACCACAGTTATTAACATCCTGTTTTTCGTTAAATTCTAAATTAATCAAATAAGGTTAACTATTTTGGTTGACGGAGCCCCTTTATTAACTATTTTAGTTAAATAACTAAAACCGCAAACAAACAACAAGTAACTGTTCAAAAATATTTAAGCGACTAATTGAATGTTAGTCAGAAATAATTTAAATCAAATGGTTTCCTTATTTTGTTTACATGCTTAACATTTCGAATAGTTCTTCCGACAAAGCCGGCTTTAGGCATTTAAATGCATAGTTGGTCCCCTAAATAGCAGCGTGACATTTGTAACAAAGGTCAGAATCAAAAGGACTCGGTCCTTGTGAATGACGTTGATCACGAACATTTTTTGGTATTGCCTTTGATTTGGATTTTATAGACATCGTTCGTACCGCATTAGGTGTATCTACCTAATTTGGTAAAAGATTTACTCGAGGATAGAAGTGATACTGTAACTCCAAGACTTTTAATTTTGTTAGTCATTTATGTATCTTAACCTACACATCATTTGCAGCTTTTCTCAACTCGCTGCAGAGCACAATTAGGCTTCCTCCTTTATTCAATTCCTCCGATCTTTAGTTTTGCTCCAATCATGTCTATCAGTCTTTCCGATAAACTTAACCATGTCATCGATCATCTTCTCATCGGCATTAGTCTATCTACGCTTCCTCTATCTTTGCACATACTTTTAATACCTTCTCCTCGTCCTGAATCGTATTCCTCATTGATGAGAATAGATTTTATATATTCTAGGATGTATATTTTACTGTCTGTATTTGTCCTAGTAGATATTTTCTATATTTGCAATTACATTGCAATTTGCAAATCAATCAACCCTTCCAGGTTCACCAACCAATTTGGTATTATAATTATTCGAATTACTTTTGTTAGACGGTTTTATATTGACATTCCCATGTTTAATTCCAAGCACAACTTCATAAGTGTCGCGATTGTATGCAAATATCCATCCATACGTATCATTTATATGTTCTAATATATGGACTCATCTATTAAAAGCTCTGTGTTATTTTGTGACATCTCATTTGAATATTGAATTTTGAGTACTGAAACAATTAACGGAAACCTGTACTATCCTGTATTGGTAGCCATTGTACATACAAACTAAAGATAGATATGAGTCATAAGATATTTGTTGGTTTTGATGAGCAACTTTTATATTGCACTAGCAATTGCCCGCGGCTTCGCTCGCGTTAATATAACACACTACTAAAGTTTCTATAATAATATAATTCAATCATGATTCGAAAGACACGTGGCGCCATCTATGAACGTTATTATTGTTTTCCTCGGGAACGGTACTTTTTTTCGGGATGAAAGGTACCCTATGTCCGTTTCTGTAAACCTGACAACGTATATGCAAAATTTAAGGATGATCGGTTCAGTGGTTTAGGCGTGAAAAGGTAACAAACAAACAAACTTACTTTCGCATTTATAATATTAGTAAGGAGGTAAGGATTGTAAGGATAAGGATTAGTTTAAATATTTATTGTTTAAACGTATATACATTGTACGATATTTATTTTTTAGGACGTTAATTATTATGGTACTATTTTCCTTACGAAGTATTTGGACCTTCTGATGGAATACACAGTAAAAATTCCGATGCCATTCATTATTTTCAAAATATACTTCAACCATCATCAATGGTAGCGATGAGTTAAAAGTACGAGTTCATTAAGAAATTCAGCTTGTTCGATTCATTAGTGACCATTATGTCTGAATTAATTCTTACAAATTAAGTAAGGTACCAAAATGTATGACGACAGAATGAATCAAAAATTAACTTTCAATGGAATAAAAAATATTATAGCTTTTTAGGATCATCAAATATAAATAATATTTCCTTTATGACCACGTTCGTTGGCGTCAAACAACTTGTCAGCTTCTTGTCCAGCGCTGTGATGTTAAAACCAGATACCTCATGAATGCAGCATTAGTGTCTATGAGACGTTTATCCGGAAAAAGGAAGCAGATTATATTTTTATCGACAGTTTATTGCATCGTTAGATCTGACCGGTACCTTAGATTACATAATAGTAACTACTCGGTAATCTACCTATGTTACTGATTATATCTACAAGCTTAGTTTTAGTATACACTAAACCTGAAACTAGTTTGTTCAGAATCACTAGGAGAATCTATTGACATATTTTTTAAAGCACATTTTTTTTTTCATAATTTTCAATTTTGTTTCAATAGGTTTCTACCCATAACAGTTGACGGCAATAGACACCTTGAGGCTTGAGACGGTCCGCTCGGTCAGTTTTCGTGTATTAGACAACCCCTGCATAGCACATCACAGGCATTTCATACTTTACTAGGGAACTTAACGCGACACAAACTAAGGTGTAACTTGGAGATTTATTAAAAAAAAAACATATCAGGCAGTTCTGATGAAAATCTTGTTGGGGTGTCTCGGTTTTTGTATATACTAAAAATAGCGTTGTATAAGTAACTGCTAACACTATTCTTATAGAAAGAATGTCCATAATCATCAGGAGGCCAATATATCTACAAACAAAACTGTAGCCAAACTGCAATCGAACCACAACCGTCAGTCAGTTTTCGTTTACGAAAATTGTTAAAATGTTTGCTTTTGTTTTTATTGTCAAACAATTAGACAGTTTTTGTAAACGAAAACTGTCCGAATGAACGGTGCGTCTTCGGTTCGGTTGCGATTGATCAACGTTTCTGTGAGTGGAATTAGCTTATGTGCTTCTGAACTGAGGGATCAAATCTTTTTGCAGGTATCTTAGTTTACAGGACAATATTTGACAGCAGGCAACAGTTTTTTGGCTAATCGTTTCATGCCCTTTCAGTCTTTGTTGACCAATACATAGATATCTGTACAAAATATAGCTTTTTAACCTGTAGTGCAACCAAAAATTTTGTTTAGCAAGCTATAAAGTAAGCAAGCAAACTGACCGAGCGTTTATGTTGCAACGCTGCGTTACGTGATGACGTCAGTTTAGATGATCGCATGCTCACGTGGGCCACGCTGGCATCTGCTTTGTTTACGTGTCCTACAGCATTCAATCCATTCACAATTTATTGATCTCTTCGTACTTTGATGCTGGAAACGACTATTTAGTACGTTGTAAAGATTTCTTCTTCGATCTCCTTTAGTATATTATTAATGACTAAAGATACCTACCCAAAAACTATTTTAGTATGATACATTTTGGGCCAGTTGAAAAGAATCATTGTCGTCTTGAATACCAACGAACCGGAACTAATGTTTTATGTTTCTTTAAGCGAAACAAAAATAGCATCCAGTCATCGTCGGTTCCTTCCAGTAAAGTTCAGTTCCGTAGTTTCCCGACAGCATTAACCTAGATATAAGTGGGAAAGCGGCCCTTCGGTAATTTATGACTTTCTATTTTTCGATAGCGAAGTCGATTCGAAATTCGGACGTGGGCGAACGCGTTTCGTAACCAACGGCGGGAGATAAAGACATCTGGTTAGGAAATAGGGAACGATCATGAACAACGGAACATTGAAACTGCGGTTTAGAACACTAAACAATAGTTAATTAACAGAATCTTGTGGTTATTGGTGAAGTTAGTTGAGCAAAACGTAAACAAAGTGGCAGTCGTTGGACTCCCCGGTTAAAATTAAAGGCGAGTTCCGATTTAGATGTGGCGTACGCGCAAGCTAATAAATCGTGTCCAATTAGCGAACCGCGCCGCGTTATCGCGACAAAGCGAAGCCGGGCACTTAGCAGTGCGCGCGCCACTCACACCACACGCACTGCGATGCAGATACATCACGATAAAAAAATACGACGATATGATTATTAGCTTTCCGAATAAAGTCTTTCCCCGAAATTTTTGATAAAATAAAAACTACTTAAATGAACGAGACTCGCGATGATAAACGTATAAAGTAACGAGTAAATAGTATCAACCTACAAAAACGGACACTTTGTGTGTATCCGGTCACATTTTGACGTCGTAACTTTTAATAGCTTCAGCCGTAAAACGTATCGGTTCAACAACAGAGGGTCAAGGGATGATATTTACGATTATGAAGCGACCGAACAATAGCTAAACAATGGGGAACACGATACACAACCCATCTATTTAATTTCGAGTAGACACCTTTGTCGTGTGTTTTTGTTTGTGGTCATTTCCATAAATTATAGAGGAGGGTCGGTATGTTACCTTCTTGTAGTTAAAATGTACCTGCTATTGTTATGGTAAGCGGCGTTGTGACGAACAAGCTCTGTCGGAGATTTGGTAACCGAGGTACGCCTTGAACTTAGCGGGATGATGAATGGGATTCTGTGAGGGCTATTCTTTACAATTATTTCGAAATTCTGTATTTTTGTGAACACTTGTCCATATAAATGTTTCTTAATAATTTCTTCTATCTGTACTGAATAGCAGTGGCGAAGGCTCCATACAACTCGATTCCTATCGGCTTCCCTTTCGAAACGAGTTGTTACTGGAAATCACGCATCACACTTGAGCAAGGTAAGCATTTTTTGGTCCGGCTTCCCTTTTAAGAAACTTCACCCTACGCCACTGCTGAATAGAATATTTTATTTCATGTCTCAATTCTGCCCTTTAGGCTACCTACAAGAAGAAGGCCAAAAAATAAAAGTAGGGAAAAAAAGTGGGATTCTATGTAAAAGGTTGAAAACATTAATTTCTCGGTAAGGATTGCCTATGAGGTATGTACAGGTATGTATAGGGAAGCATGTGCAATGCTTCACAACTTTCTCACAAATAAACTTTATACACTTAAAAAAACTTAAAAGTACCTTATTTCAGGTATAATAAAGTAAGCGTCTCCAAAATACCGCACACAAGCGCTAACGAAACAATCCAACAATTCCTTTACATTTTAGGCAAAATTAATTAAGAACTTTCAACGAAATACTTAGATATCCAAGTTAGGGCCCAATTAGAGACCAACGCATAAGGGTTAATTCTGTGCTTACTCCTTACTTATGTTCTGTGGTGCTTAGCGTATTGTTCAGTCACGTTCACTACCAATCAGTTTAAATTTCACCCAATAAGGATGTGCCTTATAGGGATCCTGCCGTATTATCTCGATACCGTGCACAAAACATCCGCTAATTGGCTGAAATGTCATCATATCGGAGATGATAAATGATGCTTTATGATCTTACAGACCGCTCTTCTTGTATGAAGGTTTATAATTAGCAAGAAAAATGAAAAATGAGGAATTTTCAGAACTTGTAATGTTATTTCAACAAAAGTAACGCCATAATATTATACATATGTTGTACACCATTAAAATACAGAAAAGGACATTATAAATGGTGTATATATATATATAGTTTTACAATGTACAATCACTCTTGTTAATGTAGATTATTTTTATCGTTAGGTACTGAAGTACCTAGTACTGATAGGTAGTTAGGTAGGTACCTAAGTGAGAGTAATATCGATAGCGCCAAGTTGGGTTCCTTCTATTTGGCAGAATCTTGATACTCCGATTTTTATTTGGCATAACTCACATGGCATAATCTTATTTAATCGAATATTTTTAAGGCATAAAAATTATTTAGCATAACTTTTGTTTGGCAGAATATTTACGTGTCCGAATTTACAATGGCATACTTTTATCTTGGCAGAATTTTGTTTCGCATAATTACCTTTGCCATAATTAATATTATGCATAATTTTGTTTAGCATAACATTTATTTAGAGATACGATTATTTGGTATGGGTGCATATTTGAACATCAAAAATTAAAATAGATGTATCTTCTTGTAAAAATTAGTGTTCAAAACATCAAAAACTTATAATATATGGAATAAAACTGATAATTTAAATAAAGTAAATTTATGCTGTCGAATGGTTAGATAACCTACGTGCAATGTATTTAAAATCGAATAGTCTGCAAAAGTGACATAGAATGTTCTAAATATAGCATGTATTGGTAGCATTTTCAATATTAAATTAAATTTGTGTCATAAAAAGTCAATACGTTGTGCTGCAAAATTTTGTGACAGAAACGAATCGCTGCGAAACCGACTTTACGCAGTCTTGTCTGCCCTACCCCTAGAGTGTAATTTAAACCCGCGTAGGCGCGGAGGGGTAGGGCGGCCCAAACCCCGCAGCGCCGGAGCCGTGACAGAAACAATGCTTGCTGCATGTTGCATGCCTGCTTGCATGCTGCATGCCTGCTGCATGTTGCATGCCTGCTTGCATGCTGCATGCATGCGGCTTCGC
Source organism: Amphipyra tragopoginis (assembly GCA_905220435.1). NCBI lineage: Eukaryota > Metazoa > Arthropoda > Insecta > Lepidoptera > Noctuidae > Amphipyra > Amphipyra tragopoginis. The sequence continues at coordinate 17,221,336 of HG992006.1, forward strand.
CGGCCAGCCTCAGCCGCGGTGGCGAGCGTTAAAACCATCTGTGACGATAAGCTCGCGTGGCGCCGCCCAAACCCCGCAGCGCCGGAGCCGTGACAGAAACAATGCTTGCTGCATGTTGCATGCCTGCTTGCATGCTGCATGCCTGCTGCATGTTGCATGCCTGCTTGCATGCTGCATGCATGCTGCATGTTGCATGCCTGCTTGCATGCTACATGCATGCTGCATGCATGTATTTTAATGACTATCGATATAAAATGTATGCCAAAAGACGATTCTGACTGTGAATTTTCTGCGATATGATGTTTCTGCTTTTTAATTATTATGGATATAAACATTATGCCTAAAGATGATTCTGACTAACAAAATTATGAGTTTTGAATGTATGACAACTGAGTGTATGCGAAATGATTTTCTGCGAAATGAAGTTTATGCTATCCGTTGTTATGCAAAACAATATTATGACGTAAAAAGTTCTGCTATAAAAGGTAGACCCCGCCAAGTTTCTATCCAATCACTTGGGTACCATATTAACCCGTTCTCTCATTTGACTTTTATAAGTTGCGCAGGATGTTACTCGCCGTTGGTAATTATGATTTTCTTTATTAATCCAGACTGCCTCGTTGGTCTAGCGGTTGCAAGCTCGACTGTTGAGCATGTGGTCCTGGGTTCCATCCCCAGTTCGGGCAAACTGCTATTGGGTTTTCCGTGTGGAATTTCTTAACAGCGGCCCGGAGTCTGGATTTGTGATCGGATGATGGCACTAGGCTCGTCCCTTAGTCTTAACCACTCACCAGCAGGTGGCCCGTTTGCTTGTTCGCCAACCTATTACATAAAAAAAGCCAAATAGTTTGATTAACAAGGAGCGCTGTCTTATTCCCATATCTAAATCTCCAAAACAAGCTTAAGCCTCATCAAATCCACTATCAATATCCTTATGACATTCTCCGTGATCTAGTGAGGTCATTGACTTACCCACTGGCCTAGTTCACACGTGATCAGATCATTGAACGTTTCAGATCCGCGCTCGCCGACTCATTCGCTCAATTGCCTCTTCCTGCTTGTGACAATGTTGCCAGCACAAGGCCGACTATTTCTATACCTTTTTATATTACTAGATTGTGGTCCGTGCACTTGACCGATTTATTTCGCGTAGTTTGGAAGTTGCTTTACGTAAAAGGTTTTGCGCTCTTGTGAGTCATAAACATAAAGCTTTGATTTATGTACGAATAAAATAAGAGATGACGAAATTGCATAAAGAATAATAAATAGGAATATTCCTTGGGTTATGCGCAATGCATTAGTTTATTTATTTACAGCACCGCAGATGTTACCAACACAACATTTTAACCGCGGAATTAAAGTAAATTCTTTGATTGAAAGAGATCAAAACATTGCCCAAAAAGATGATGTTTTAATACTCGCTCGAAATAAACATAAATATAAATCTGTTAAGTAAGCAGTTCGTTTATTTGGGTTGTTTCTTGCACGTTGCACGTGTATATGCAACTCGTATGCGTATTCTATGCGTCGGCCTGAATCGCGAGTGCTCTTGCGCACTCCTCTCTATTTATATCTAGGAGGGATGACGTTAGAACGGGGAGGTATTTTTGTCACTGCATTCGTGTTGTACACGGAGTAAAATTAGTCGTATTGCGAATTTATGCGTAGCTTGAGACAAGTTTATAATGTTTTACATTTTATTGTTATTGCTTGGTGCATAAGCATTTAATGAATAGTAATGATGATTGCAGATATTGCAGCTGTATTCTGAACTTTGAGCATTCAAAAACGGCAACTTAATTGCCATTTACTACAATTATTAACTACATTTTTAACTACATTTTTATTTGATTTGTGTTCGATATTATCAGATCATCATCGTTCAGCCGAAAGATGTCCACTGCTGGACAAAGGCCTGCCCCAAGCATCGCCACATCGACCGGTCCTGCTTCTCGCATCCATTTTAAACCTAGTCAAATTATGTACCCTTAAAATGTAAAACATAACATCTACCACTCATTACCACACACTCAAAATTGTTACATAAACAATATTTTGGACTATTGACTCTTACTGATCGGCGTCGTCCGCGCCGTGAGAAAGCCTCGGCCTGGGTAAATATTGTCCCGGGCATACCGCGACCGACTCCCACAGACGTCCATAGCACCGGTACATTTCATTAGGTAGGTACGTTAAATGTGCCTTGTGTTAGTGTTAATCGATAGCGTTTAGCAAACGCTAAGATCTGCCGGCTAATGCTCACGTTTTACGGAGAGAATTGCGCGTAGCTCTGATTGCATCTATTGTTGTAACTCTCGGGATATTTCTATGTTTAGATCTGCTTTATGTTACAAATGGTATACGCAAATCATTGCCTGTATCCATTGACGTAGAAATATATGGACTAATGGTTTAGTACAAAATTCACGAAAAAGTGTCCTGAGTTTACATACCATGGCGCACCGCTATAGTATAAACTTAGAAATACTAACATAGTAATTTAAATCCTATGTCGTCATCACAATGCCTAATCTAGCTTTTCACCATACGAAGATTCGACTGCACCCATTGACGTAAATTCTAGTATTCTTTTTTGTGTTTTTTTGTCTACATTCGGTTTGGACATTTTTGAGCACTGACTGACCCGAGGTCCATTTGTTTCGACGTCAATGCCTGTATCACTGTAATATAGTCTCACATCTTAGTTTTTATTTATGGTGTAAGAGTATTTACGCATAGGGATGGAACAATACCACTGAGGTATCGAGTATACAGTATATAGTATCGATATCTACTCAGTATCGAATGAAAAATATCGATACTTTATTACATCGGTCAATTTTTTCGTAAAACAGCAGTAAATATTGATATTATGTTTACTGATAAAAGAACAAGTCGGTTTTTGAGGTGCTCCCCAAAAATAATAATTTTTCAAGATGTTTGCCTATTAAACGATTTCTTGTCGCGCCAGCTTTTCAAAACAACCTCTCACAAGTACCTATCTACGTTATAAAATATAAATGTTCTTTTGACTAGACTAATCATCGCGTACCGAGTACCAATACGAGTACTTTTGACCGATATCTACTTGGTACTCGGTTCCAAAGTATTGATACCTAACGTACTTGATATCGAAAGAAAAGTATCGAGTAAGTACTTGTATTCCACTCGGACCGTTCCCTATTTACGCAAGCAACACTGCTAAAAGATAATAACATCAGTAGTCAATAACATCTATAAATTCGGACCGCGATATCACAGACTACAAATATCTATACTTACATATGAAAGGAGAAGCTGACTGACTGACTGACTGATCTATCAACGCACAGCCTAAACCGCTGGGGTTAGAAAGTTGAAATTTTGACAGTAGGTTCCTTTTATAACGTAGGCATCCATTAAGAAGGGATTTTTCGAAATTCAACCCCTAAGGAAGTTAAAAAGGGGAAGAAAGTTTGTATGGAAAATCGTCACTTAACGGGTTCAAAATCTCACGCAAGCGAAGCTGCGGGCGAAAGCTAGTCTATACATATAAAAGGAGAAGCTGACTGACTGACTGATCTATCAACGCACAGCCTAAACCGCTGGGGTTAGAAAGTTTAAATTTTGACAGTAGGTTTCTTTTGTAACGTAGGCATCCACTAAGAAGGGATTTTTCGAAATTCAACCCCTAAGGGAGTTCAATAGGGCATGAAAGTTTGTATGGAAAATCGTCACTAACGGGTTCAAAATTTCACGCAAGCGAAGCTGCGGGCGAAAGCTAGTTCTATACAAGGTTAGTCGGAAAGGGGGTACTAATCCGAAGCCCACTTATAGTATCGCTGATGACTGTTTGAAAGCAAGTGTTAAAACTTCAAAATTCGATATATTTTTTTTCCAAAAAAAATGATTTTTATTTTAGTTTTTTCAAAAATTCTTCATCCCTGCTTTAGTTACAAATTCAGAAAATGATGCTTCTAATTCATGACCCCAAATATGACCTAAAATGTAAACACAGCTGGTCATAACTGGGGATAGATAGATTTTAGAGATTTTTTTTTGAGAATTTTGAACAACTGTTTCTCTTAAACTATTGAGTTTTGGGAAAAGTTGTAGAACAAAAGTAATTCATTATTATGTGTCCTTTAACACCCCTTCGGATTAGTACCCCCTTTCTGACTAACCTTGTATATTACTGCAAAAGTAGATCACCTTTAAATTGAGAGAAGTTAGAAAATAAACACGCTGCCAGTCCGTTTATTTCCATAGCGTACAATAATTTAAGTCTAAAAGAGAAATTACCGTATTTACTACAAATACGACTGTGCTGTTGATACTAAATAGCTTCTAACATGCCGTTTAATATGAGCGGTGTTCTATTTTACGATTGTTGAGACGGTATCCCACACAGTTGTAGACCGCGGCTCTGCCCACAGCGTTTTCCTAATGTTATTTTACTGCACATTAATTTGTTTTAATGTTTCTCGTTTGAAACAAATAGAATGTCCAGTCTTTACTACAACTGAATTAATGTCCGCATCTTCCGGGTCTTCTGTTCATTTATTTCGATGTAGGTGTACACGTTGGTACAGTGACTGTGTTCACAATGGCGACCAGTTTTATGTACAGCATTCGTGAGCAAAACAATCGACTCAAGCGCATATATTTAATTGTTTGATAGTTGTAGCTTAATTTTAGATTTTATGAGGTAATAAACCATTCAAAGTTTATTAAATTAACTTCATTGGATGTATTGTTTTAAAAAGTAATGAGAGAAATCAAGCAATCAGTCACCAGGCATATATTCTGTACAACATTTACATGTTTGGTGGAGTACTTTACTTTAAAACGTATTCTATTCCGAAAATATTGTCAGTCGCTCGGTCAAATGATTCTATGGGTAAGTACACAAAACGCACAGTAAATTCGTATGCAAAATTTAAATGAAATTAAGCAATCGAACACACCGCCGCCGAATTTTAAAAACAAAACGTTTAATGTGGAATAAAAACGTAAGCAAGTCTTTTATTCTGTATATTTTTTTTGTTGCCAGCGTGTTACAACACTAGAACAAGCATATGAGCTACTTCGTAAAGTACGTAATCAGTAGTTACTTTCCTTCTCATCATCCTTCAAACGTCCTTCAAAGCATCCAATGTCAAAGCACATCTTTTAAAATAAGTATTTTGCAAAGCACAGTAATTCTAGTTCGATTAGCGCAGCTTATTTACTGACCTGGAGCGCTGGCCGCCCACGGTCCTGGTAACTAATGCACACCATCGGCTATTACTTACCCCCCGTCCGTGAAATGCACAGAGAAGTTAGCAAACAGAGCTGTAATGTGCGCTCGAAACGGTGCGGGGGAGTAAACGAATTCGCGTAATTCGTTTAAACCTCCTTTAAACATGATCTGTTACTGGTATAGATTAACCCCGCATGGAATTCAGAATAATTAAAAAAATAACTACTGTTTTGCGATAGGGGTAAGTAATCGTATGTAAACTGCCTGAGAAGGAGTAAAAAAAAACAAATCGATTTTTGTTAAACAATAACTTCATGTGATAGAACATTTCGGTGCCAATCATAAATTAATGAAAGCGATAAATGACTCAGGTTAAGAACGTCATGTTCTAATTTTGAATATTTTGTTTTTGCATCTGTAAAATTCCTATGCAGGGTCAATCTGTGCCACCAGTAGATCACGAGGTTTGAACGAATTACATGAATTCGGATACACCCGGATATCTGAAGAAACACTTTATTTCGCCATGAATGTCGCCTGTAGTAAAAAGCTGGCGATGGTCAAAGTTAGACGTATCATTCACCCCATGTCCGTCCAAATTCGGGGAGTTCCTTTGAAAAATATACGTCAGAGCACTTCGGGTATCATATCACTACCAGCTATTCCCAACGATGTTAAGGCTAATGTTAGGGCTTCCAGTTTAGCAGGATTCGTCTGTATTTTACATAAAGCGACAATCATATCACCTCCACAAACCAATAACTTAACGATATTCTAAGGCTGTCCCGCAATACTTACAGAACTTGGTTGTGCACTCGTCAGCATGTCCGCTCCGTTAATTTACTACTCCATGGAAAACAGGTTCGCGATAATCAGCGCGATGCTGCCTCTGCGTGCAGCTTTGTACCCTATCATGATTTATAGTTTTACATAATTCTGTCGTAGAGCCGTTCTGTGGATAATCCAGTATTGTTTGTTTGTTCGACTACGACCAGATCTAGGTGTCATGGGAAGTGAAGATTAATAATGTTGGCAGTCACCTCGTGAATGAACTGTTTATGCTTTGTACTGTTATTTATGTAGTTATTTGAATAATGTTAATACAGCTATCCATTCCTATTTTGTTTAATCTTTTATTTGCAAGGTTTTGTCATGTTTTGGAAGTCTTTCTTTATCCTAATTATCTGCCTCATCACCTTCTTCATGTTGGCTCAAGACACCGCATAATAGAGCTTTCAGACAAGCTTACAATCCAGGCTTCTCCTCATCTACCTTAAGGATATTATCATAGATGTACGAATATAGCTAAAAGGTGGTTCAAATAACAAAGCAATAAATAAGAGTCAGCAATCGTTTGCGTGTGCAAGTCGAAATAAATTATAGAAGAGACGACCACCGACCACCGACTGGACAGTAGGACCTAATCCTTATTCCACAGTCCACTAAACTAAACCTTGTTCGCTTATAAGAGAAGCTTTAGATAGACTAGTTTCCTTCTATATTAAACCATGATTACTATTCCGTAATAGTGAAGTAAGCTTCGTCCCAGAATAGATCACCAAACTAATTTCCGCGGATGACAGACATTATATTAGAAGGGAGCGCTGCTTGCAACAGGGAATTATTAATATCTCACTACGGAATTGATTGTTCTGGAAAGAAGGCTGAGTTGTCTATAATAATAGACACGTTAGTAGCGATAGTGAATATGGTTGAGGTAGCAATATCAAAAGTACTTCTTAATCAACTTCCAAAAAAAGGAGGACCTGCTCAACTCAACGTGTATTTTTTTTATGTTTGTTTAGCGATGTCTGCGCCATTTGTGAACCGATTTTAAAGATTATTTTGTTGTTTGAAAGAGTATTCTCTCGAGGTGGTCCTATTTAAATTTGGTAAAGATCTGATAAAGACCTATAGAGATAGACAATTGAATCCAATCACTCGCGATTGCTGTAATCGCATGTTCAAATCACGCAAAACAGAAAATAAAAAACAATTTGTAAAATAATTACCATACTTACTACAAAATAAACAGTTTCAGTAGTTGGTGCCTTCAATTTGGTTCAGCGTGGATTTGCACCGACTTCTGAAACTGTTAGTTTTATAATATGTTAATTATTTTACGCTTTTCAGTTTTTTTTAAGTTGATTTTTTATGTAATTCCAATCCCATTCAACAGTAATTTATAAAAGCATCACTGAATTTACTTATTTTCGGAGTCATGTGTAAGCGAACATTCCAGCAAAACAAAAACTTTTTATGAGTTCCACAAACTTCGCACTCTATGCTTAGCTTCAGGTGTACTGCTAAGCTAACCATGTTTATTTTGTTTTGTTGCCCCACAGAATACGAGGAACAGATTCAATTCCCTTTGAACAACTTTGTTATTATTTATCTCTGCTTAGTGAAAGGCAAATGGTTATGTTCACCATTAGTAAGGCACATTAAGTAGGTACTGTGTTATGTTAAACGTCTGAATAACTTAGAATGATGTTAAACTTAAGTTGCAGTGATTCTTTTAATTACTTCTTTGCATGAAGAAAGATTGTGATGTACATTAGGTTGTTCTTCTAAAGGTTCGTTGTTTTTGTTATTCAGCTTAGTAGATACAACTTCGAAAAAGAAGCCGCCCAGAAGGATCGGGCTGGGCAGCTTTTGACATAGATACTTAGATACTAACCCGAATTTTCTCGTCGCTTATACCGCAAAGTCTGACAACAAATCTCCGACTAGTTCGTCCTGTCATGACCCTGCCGAGACGTGAATACTGCAGTTAGACTTTTGTTTGTTTTTTGTTCCACCAGTTCAAAGTCTCTGGGCAAGGAGGTGAATATTCGAACTTCCTTAATTTTTTTTTAACAAATCACTGTTCTCCTTCGTTGTTAACATTAATATTAGTTTCAGGTTGTTTTTATTCTTGTCTTATTGCTTAACGGCAGTGGTATAGTTTGATTTTTCATTATTATAATTGAACTTTGAAACATCTGCATTTAGAACTTTGGGATGATGATAATGACGTTCTTATTTTTTACAATCTATTTTCGAATAATCACCCAAGGTATCAAGTTAGCTATGCTCGGAGTTTCTTTGAAAGAAATCCACAATGAGATTAGCCGGAGAGGAACTGAAATGGTCATGGGCTGACCAAAGAACTGGACAAAGGAACAATGTTCGTTGGAGCAGACGAGTCCTTAGGTGGCACCGTGAATCGGCAAACGTAGGATGCCTTCCAGCCAAATGGACTGACGTGACGTCCTAAATAAATTAGCTAGGGTGGTCTGGGTGTGGAAGGCGTAGAGGCGGATTATTGTGATGAACTTGAAAGAGGCCAGCGCTTAAAATATAATGTAATGAATGAAAAACGTGCATCTTTGCTTCACAGCTTTTAAATTCACCATCGGGAATATTTGTCCTAATATAAAAACGATTGTAAGACTTGTACCAATAAACATAAAGGACATGGTAAAGTACGAGAAAGATGCAGTTAAAAGAAAAGAACAGGGAAGCAATAAAGCTGGTTACACAAGACTGTAGTAAAATAGTGGGACAGGGCCGATAAATTGTTTGTCGACACCGTTGCCACAGATTACATATAATATTGTTAGTTATTCGTTACTCTGTGGCGTTGCCGCCAACCGGTGTAGATGTTCAGATACGGTGACTTACCGCCTTGAAATAACGTGCATGAGCATGCTGTTGATGTCTTCATTAAATATGTGTGTTAAAAGATTTAAGTTGATGTCTGTGTTGTTATATTGACATCAATGATAAATTAATTGTTCTTTTTTTGTAAATGAACGGTCGAGCTCACATGGTTCAATAAATTAGCTAAAAGACTTGTCTGGAAAAAAGCAAAATGCATTCGAAAATAATAAAACCTCTTTGTTTAGAAAATTAATAACGTCACGTCACTGCAACTGCGAGAAAGCGGGTCAAAGGCCTCCTATTGAGGCGTGCATGATATATGAACGATTATAAAACATGGCTGTGACACTTAGAGCAGCCAGTAACGAAGAACATGGCTCAGTCACGAAACGCGACGGGTATCGCCGACCAGCACTAATGAGCGATCTCGCCACCCGATACTGACGCGACCTGGCGACGACAGCGACTTCGCAAGAAATATGTTATTTTTATATCCTCTTATATCCTCCGGCTAATTGATTTTATTGAATAGACATTATTTTTAATTGGAGTAAGAAATTTTATAAAAGAAATCTTGTCATTTTCTTCGTTAACTTACTCTGTAGCGCCTTAAAAACAATGTTTTTTTTAAATGGTCATCCTCATCCTTTTCTATTTATTTACCAAATGAACATCATCGCAGTTTATGTAGATGTCAAAACTTTTTGTTGTCCTTAGCTAGCCAGTATCTTCGTTTACTTTTTTTATTTAAAGGCCGTGATTTTTTTTCTTTTTCATACGTGTAGTGAATAGCTCAATTGTTTTCATAATTAATTAATTTATGACAGTTAAGTTGATATCCGTGAAAATGGAAAACTTTTTATAAGCCGAATACTTTTCGAAGCCGTGTGGGAAGCGTACATTGTAACAAGTATGATCAAAGTTAGTGACAAAGACAAACAAGTAACTTAGTGCGTAGGTACCGTACTCAAGTTACGATGCCGTCGTGACTTTGCAATCTAAGCACTTTCATACTTTCTTGTGTTTCGTCATAGTTGCTCAGTGTACCACACTCCTCCATCACACAGACAACGGTAATAAATTCTAAATGTCACTGAAGATGATGCATAATGGATTCTGCCTCGAGGTGTCATTTCCAGAACGAACAAACGAATTGAAACCTAAAGGATTATGTTGAAAGGTTCATATTGTTTAATTGAGGTTTACTAATACAATTTATATACTTGAAAGCCTACAACAATACGCTAACTTTAAAGTTTTCGTTAACGTTAACATAAAGCAAAAACATATGCAATTTTGTTTTTAAATTTTTTGCAAGTAGAAAATCTTTCAATCGATGGTATTACTTTCGCATCATACTTATTCCGGTGATATTAATAAATCCTTAAGCGGTCTTAGGCCCGGACTCCACGAAAGCGGAGATGTGCGGAGATGTCTCGATCAACCAATAGGATTGCGTTATTTTCAAATCTCTTCGCTTAGCTTCATCTCAAAACGAATTCCTATTGGTTGTTTACGAGACATCTCCGCACATCTCCGCTTTGGTGGAGTCTGGGCCTTAGGCTGAGCATCCAACAGAGCTGTGCTAAGCTGCGTAGCGAGAAATGTGTTTTGTAAGCACCAATAGAATCACTTCATTTACCTAGCTTCGCTCTGCGCAGCTCTGGTGGATATGGGCTTAGGCGGTGTGAGGTTTTTGTTCATACAAAACAAGCAACAAATGCGAGCGAGGGATGTGTTGCGAGGAATGTGTTACGAAAAATGTGTTGCGAGGAATGTGTTACGAGGAATGTGTAATATTCTCTCTCATGTTCGAAAAGAGTCCGCTACCTATCCTCGCATCGCTCATTTGTACACATTAACACATTACACATTCCTCGCACAGCTCTGGTGGATAGGGTCACACCGTTTCACATCCTTGCTACACATTTTCGCACCGCACATTTTCCTCGCACAGCTCTGGTGGATGCTCTGCCTTAGGCAACGTCGAAATAACCTGAGCAATCTTGGCTAAAAACACAGCTTTTCTATACGATTGAATGAATGACCTCCCCGTTGATCTAGTTGTCGCAAGCGCGACTGCTGAGCGTAAGATCCTGGGTTTAATCTACAGGTCGGGCCAAGTGTTATTAGGATTTTCCGTGTGGAGGCAGTTCGGAGCCAGTTGTACCCGGTTGATGGCAATAGGCTCGCTCCCTATTACATGGGACTTAAACATGATCACGGAATTAGGGTGTACTATGCACCTCTGCACGACCCTTTGGGGAATACAAGCGTGATGTTATGTTATAAATAAAATTAACCTTGTCTTAGTTTTTTAGGGTTCCGTACCCAAAGGGTAAAACGGGACCTATTACTAAGACTCCGCTGTCCGCCCAAGCAGCACACTTAGCTGTATAGTCTCTGGACAACAGAATTTTAGAAAACTCGAGGCTTTATTGCTTTCTGTACAAGGGCTGTATATCCAGCTACACAGCTCTTATAATTCTAAATTTGGCCCCAAATTAACCAGCCCTGAGCATTATAGTAGCTTGTTAACAGCTGTCCAGAGCATTGTAAGAGCTGTACATGGGCTGTACAATGGCTTAGACAGCTGTCAATAGGCCACTATCCAGCTCCTTTAATTCTCGTAGACAGCCAAAAGATGGTTTATGGCTTAGTAACGGTTATTGTTAAATCTACAAAGAAATACTCGTAGCAACAAAAAACTATTTGTTCAGTGCAAGTGTTACGGCCATTTTCTGTGGACAAATAATAATTTCTAATTAAGTAATTTTTCACGTTTGTTTTTCGTATCTCTGTTGGTAAATTGTACTGCGGGTGCCACTTTACTGTTGATATATATAGGTGATATTATCAAATATTACACGCGCCATCGAAATAATATAGTTTTACTAAAAATATTATACAAAATAAATACGGTGTACGAATTATTCATGGATTTTTACTAAATTTTTTCCATTTAATGTGCATTAATATCTATTTGTAACAATTAAATAATGTGTTTTTACTTTAATAGCTCTCAAATATCATGAAAGTTTAACAGATATTAGTAGTTTTTTCATATGTAATCGGCTTATTTACATTAAAATGGCGTTAATTTGTTATCCAGCAATAATTAACTAAATTCCCTTGTCCGTCTCTTTTCTGTTCAATGGCCATATTTAAGTCCGTTAATCAGCTGAAAACTGTACGCTAGCTGTACAGTGGTTTACAGTTATTCTAACGACTGGTTAAAGGAGTAAAGTGAGAACTGATCTCTATTACTAAAAAATCATTTTGAGGTTATGACAAAATCGATGTTATCAGGGGGGCAATTCTCGTCTTAAAAGTCTATTTTAGATAAAAACGCTTTATGATTATTCGTAATGGATGTTAATTCCTTAGTTTTCAAGTATGCTGATGCTGAAGATAAGATCTGTAACGCGCGAGAATCGCTTCCCAGCTGATTGTCGTTTGTTAAGGTTCGATTTCGAAATGTATATTATATCTCGACCGATACCAACTGTTCGAAGCAACTCAAACGGCTATTCGTATTTTCGCTCGAGATAAGTTCTAATTCGACTTTTTTCTCGAATTCGTGATTAAGTCGAATACACGAGAATTGCCCACCTGAGCATTACTAACCTATGTTTACTCTTCAATAATTCTAGAGGCTGTAAAATAGCTCATATTTACGCTATAAGCTTTGGAATTAAAGAGGAGTAACGCTACACTAATTTACAGATCAGGCAGTCATAAATGCTTTAAACCAGCTACTATTAAGCTCCTTGAGGTAGCATTATAATAGAATTAGTGTACATCATGAAAAAGCCAAGGGTAAAATTTGATTCTCTAATACAACTCACAGCTTAGAAGAGGGTGTGATTTTATCGCATTAAGCAGCCGTTCACAAGCTTTGGTCTTCTTAACCAGCTAGTGGCATTATACGTAGCCAAAAGCTGGACAATAGTTCTTTCAAATTCTACTAAAATGCATTTTGTTGTTTTTTTTCTCCATTGTACAGCCATTAGTCAGCTGTGCTGTTTAACAGTGTAGAGATTACCCCTCATACAGTCTCAAGAATCGTTTTATCCGTTAGTACAGCTGCATAAGAGCCTTTGACTGTAGTATAGCTTGTTTATGGATGTAATTTCCGCCAATGTGCTGCTTGGGCGTCTGTCTGTCCGTCTGTCACCAGGCTGTATCTCATGAACCATGATAGTTAGACTGTTGAAATTTTCACAGATGATGTATTTCTGTTGCCGCTATAACAACAAATACTAAAAAACAGAATAAAATAAATATTTAAGGGGGCTCCCATACAACAAACGTGATTTTTTTGCCATTTTTATAGATAATGGTACGGAACCCTTCGTGCGCGAGTCCGACTAGCACTTGGCCGGTTATTTAATTTGCAAATTACGTCTGACTTTATTTCTAATGGCAACAGCTAAATCTAGTAGTAGCCGTCTCAGTAACAGTGTCAACTTTCTCAATAATCGCAAGAATAAGGCACTTACAATACAAAGACTCCAACATTCTTAGGCTCAAGTCTGTAGCCTTTACATAGTCAAGTAATTATGTCCGCAGTTAATTAAGAGGTTTCACGGTACTCACATCGGTGCACCGTCCGAACAATCGAGAAAGCGGCCGTTCATGAGCCTGTAAAAACGATTGTTTATAAAGCCATATTCTTCCATTGTCTGTTATGAGTTTATTGAACGAGTGAAAAATAAACTAAAAGAGCTTTTGCTAAAGATTCTGATCAATATGGACGTCTCTTGGGATCATCATCAGTCGTAGACAAAATCAATAAACCTGGTGTCCAAGAATTGCGACTCTTTATTAGTCTGTACATCAAAGAATGTGTAAAGAATTTTAATGATGATTTAACATAAACACCCCCTTGGGCAGACCCCCTAATTGTTAATGTACGCAATACCTATTTGAAACGCTCTAGGGACTCTCAGTTCCACATCAAAGTAAATACAGGGGATGATAATGGCTTTGTAGCAATTTGTTTGTAGTTCTGCTGGTCAGTGAACAAATCTCATTGCACTTGTCCGCTTATTTCCATACAATTTGCGCCACACACGGCGAGGCGCGTGCGCGCTCCTTTTGCGAACAATTCCGAACGAACGAAAGAAATAGCCGTTTACTTACTTCAAAATGTGCTGTGTTTTTAAGAGCTCTGTTAAGGGCCCACTTAAGAAGTTATGCGAAAATTTAAGACCACCACTGAATTTTTTATAGAAATACATTCGGACAGAAAGCTTGACCATACAATATGTATTGGTTATTTAAAACGCATATATCAAAATTACTGAATGAAAAATTATTACGAGTTTAAAAAGATTCAAATCACAAAGAATATTGATGGTTTTCTACAATAAGTGAAATGGCACCTTTCTATTCTTTGACAGCTTTTAATACCCACTAAATACCGATTGTCATGTAGGTCCGACCTTACAAGTTGATAGAGGAGCGACCTCATGTGGGCACTTATGACAATAAAGTTTGGACAATGGGCGCGGACAATGTTTGCGGTGGACCACCGGCGGCGGTCGGCGGGCTTGCCCTGCCGCTCCGAGCCCTGTCACCACGCGTGTCTCTTACTACACAGACTTCCAACAAAAAAGTCAAAGGAAACGAAAATAACCAAACATTTACATGTATTCGAAGTTCCGAACGCAGTTGAATAACTTGCTTCACAAATTATTTTGCATTAAAACAAGTTTGTGTTCTCGCTACATTTTTAAAAAATTCTAGAATGATAGGCCTTTTAATAAGTATAATTATCAGTATCTTAAAGCTATTATCAAGCTATGTTGATTAAACTTTAACGGAGAAAGAATGTTTGAGCGATTTTAAATAAACTATGTGACTGAATTTTTGTAATTCACTGAGAAGTTATTATTCAGTCGCTGACTTTAATAAAAAGACAATTTATTCCGGTTCCACATTTATTTTTTTACATTCGTGTTCGTCTGGTCGAAGGCATGTATTTTTAATGTGAAGATATATCCTGTTTCATACCGCATGAACCACATAACCGAGACACTTATAATGATTCGTTTAAACCACGGGAATATCAATTTCTAATGTTTATTATGAATTAAATTTAAATTTAAAAAAGTTTTTATGGAAACAGAAGCTTTAGAATCGTCAAAATTTACTTAAAATTCTTCCTCGGAACATGTCTGATCTTATCCTATCTTTTTTGAAAATAATATTTGTCATTGTATCTCTGCTGAAATACAAAATTTGATCACATATCAGCTTGAATAGGTTTCAATCCCATTGAGATGACACAAAGTGCACATTTTACTGTATTCGCGTGTGATCACGTACGATCGCATACGCACGTATTGTGCGTGTAGGCATTCCATTCAGAGTGCTATCACATCATCTGACTGGCCCGGCCGCTCTTTGATCTCCACAATTGACTTAATCGAATACTACTCACAATAGATCAAAGTTTTATCGAGCTCCTGGACTCATGAAGATGTTGCCAGTCAACTGTTTAGATTTAATTTGGGTATTCGTTCAATTGAGCAGCGTGTTTGATGATTATTATTTAATTTGAAATGAGTAGTTGTTTTCTAAATCTAATTTTGATTGTTCAAATAATTTTGTGATGCAGCGTTCCGAATAGTTAACAATTTATAAACTAAATAAAACTTTACTCGCAGATTCGGTAATTCTGAGATTCATGAGGACACTTGTTTCGAGCGTCTGAACAGAAGGATCAATTTTATCGGCTATAACTTTTTTAAATCGCGTTTAACAAATTTTTGGAGTATCTCATCAAGTTTTTTTTTTTACTAATGCTACCTTTTTATTTTGCAAGGATTTAAGATTTGATCCCTCATTTCAGATGCACATAAGTTAACAGCTTTGTTATATCTAGTAAAACCACCGGTAACTGGCCACTTAAGCACTTTCACCAAGTCACACTTGAATTATGTCAAAATAGGTTATTATATTAGATTTATTGCAATGACACACAATAATATGCCCATTCTTTTATGTAATTTAGGCTTTTAAAACTAAAACAAAACAATATTTGGTATCAAATATTAATAAAATCAAAAAATTATCACTTTTTGGTATTTACTAGCCACAAATTTTAGAAACTGGCCGTCATTAAACTATTTATTGGCCACATGAAATAAGTCTCAGTTTCATCCTACTATCTATAAAGGAACATAAAAAATAAACTTTAAACAAAACAACATTCATTATGTTAGACAATAAATCAACATTTTACCCGTAATATTAATATGAGATCAAAAATAATACGATATAGGAACTTTCTTAATTCACACGAACAACAAATCAACAAATCTAAGATTAATATAGTTTTATAGAATAAAGTTAAGTACCGAAGCCTTGCTTTCGTGCTTCTGCACAAGCAGAGCTAAACATGGCATCACAATCACCGTCAGATGAGTCAGTGTTACTCTCTCGATAGCAAATGTGGCACAAAAACTGATCCTCATCGTCCACAGGTACATGGAGTCTGTGATATGACGGAATACAATTTAAATGAAACCGTTTGTTACACTGGTTACATTCAATAACCCTACGTGTAATGAGATTCAAACAAAAATCACAAAAAACTAATTGTTCATTAACCTCATTTGTATTTTCAGTCTTTTCTTTACAGATATCTTCTTTAACTATCTTTATTTTGCTTTTCCCATCACTTTTTTTCTTGATTTTCTTTTTAGGTATACTGTTCTCTTTTTCCTCTTTTGCAGCTTCTTCTTCTTCCTTTTTTAACTGTTTTGCTTTTATTTTTTCCACGTATTGGTCTGAAGTCTGAAGTTAAAGCAAATGGCAGTCTTTCTATTTGGCGCTTTCCTTGGCGTTTAGGTGATACTGGTAGCTTTTGTTTCAAGTATTCAGTTAGAGACACATTAGAAATTATGGAAACCCTCGAATTTGTAATTTGTTTTGACGTGCTGGGCTGCGGAGTGGGACTACGTTCTATTAAAATATTCTGAAGTATCGGCTCACTGTACACTTCTTTCTTTTCATCTTCTCTTTCTGCGGTTTTAGTTATTATCTCACCTGTAAATTCATCAAGAATCGTCCTAGGGTTTTCGTCTTCTTCTGTAATATCAGTCACATAATTATCTTCTACGATTATGGTCGATTGGTCGAAAGGTTCACTGTCCACGTCATTATTACTTCTATAATTATAATTGTTTTCCGATGCTGCCTCGAATCTTTGCCATAAATTGTAAATTGCAATAAAGTTAGCATCTGACTCTAAAATGGACGAGACTGTTCGACATTTTTCAAGAATTTTTTCACCCACAATGTTACGAAACTCTGAATAGGTCAGCACACTCATATTATGCTCAACATTTGTTTCTGACGTGGATGTATCATCAGGTTGGTTTACTCTTGCAATGCACTTGCTAAAATCGACATTATTTGGTTCAAATGGACACAAACCGGATAGGTACTCTGAATCCATTTATTAATGTCTCTTTCTTAGAACACGAGTCTACAGCTGTTTTTAACAGTGGAGCAAAGGTTTCTTTGGTCAGACTCTTCTGATAATTATTCGCTGCGTACCAATCGCGCAGTACCTTCTTCCAAGCAACCTTTATTGGGCGAAAAGCAGCAACATCTGCTGGTTGTAGTATGCGAGTTGCGTTTGGATAAAGCGCTATTAGATGTATTTGAAGACTGCGGCATAGTTCTGATACTTCTATGGTTATGTGGGTTTTGTGTCCATCGACAAACAGAATTACAGGAAGTGGGATAATGTTTTCTAAAATTTGTTGGTACAGACAATTAGAGATGTAATCATAAAAAACCGCTGCAGTCATCCAACCTGTGTCGCTTCGCCCTATTCCCCAACCAGATGGCACACTCAACGAAACTCGGTCAGGTATCCGTTTATAAGGATAGATAATCATTGGTCTGAAGACGTGTCCAGCAGCAGAAAATGTAAATAAAACTGTAATGTTCTCTTTAGAGGATCCTTTTTCTATCTGGTACACATTTTTACACCCTTTCTCAGCCAGTACTTTGCCTGTTTTCGGGCAAATATTGAATCCAGTTTCATCGGCATTGAACACTCTTATGGGATCTTGAATGACGTCATTCAGTTCTTCCTCGACGATATATTGCTGTATTTCCTGGAACCATTTCCTAATATCCTGTTCAGAAACACATGCACTTGCATTGGTAACTCCTTCTGATGTTCGAATAGAAATATTAGGGTGTCTTTTCAGGAAAGCCTTAAACGACACATCTCCCGGTTTGTTGTCTCGGAAAGGGTTGGGTCTCGGATTTTGTTCCAAAAAATTCTGGACACACAATTGGATATCCTCCTTCTTTCTTGGGAAGCCACGCTTTGATAATTGTATGATGAAGTCACATAAACTGTTTTCTTCGGCTTCAGTTAGCACTGGATCTGGTCCAGACTTAAACTTTGTGTCAGGATTTTTAATTTTAAATTGGAGGCTACTTCTAGGCACACCAAATTGTTTTGCCGCCTGACGAATTGAACCCTCTTTATTCTCAATAAATTGAAGAGCCTTATCTATTGTTTCTTTGCCGTATTGTCGTTTTTTAGACATTTTACTAACATTTCAAAGAACTGTAAAAAAAATAAGAAAATAGATTAGTAACTGGCCACAAACTGGCCACCTATGCCAGTTTCTGATTAGAGTCGATTAATTCTTCTAAAAAGAAAATACACAATACTACACCTTATAAATATCATAAATACGAGTTATTTTTAAAGAAATTTGAATAATAGGTAAAACTTTAGTAACTGGCATACGTGGCCAATAACTAAAAACATGCAAAAAATTACTTCAGAAACTAGCCACCCATTCAATAACGGCTTATTTAAGATTTTATTAGAATTAAGCTAAAGATCCATGTAACTCACCATGCAAACACGTAGAAATATGCGATTCTTTCACCAACGCTAAGTATTATCACCCATAATTTAAATTTTGTAAAAACTTAGCCACTAACATTTACGTAGTAAAGTAGCTTACATATCGAGACACGTACACCAACTGTCAGTAAATGGCCGTTTGCTTTGGCGCTAGTATCCGTAGCGAAAAAAAGTTGAACTACTATGAAAGGTGAATGACAAGGCATTTGTTTGAAACGTTCATAGATGGCGCAAATAAAACATTATTCTTATTTCAAATAGATAAAGTACCAAGTGGCTAGTTATTGGTAGTGGCCAGTTATACCTTGGTTTACCCTCTATCTAGTGCCAAAATATTTGATACTTAGATACTATTGTACACACTATACATAGACACACTATTTATGGCACACCTACAAATACGTCGTCAACGTTAATTTTAGTATCTCTGGTCCCCCAAATATCATCAACTTGACATTTAAACATTCTTTACAAGTCAAGAAACCGTAAAGCTCTCAAAGAAAGATTGATGGCCACCCACGAAATGCATTTTTATTGTAATCGCTATCTAAATGGTTGTGCAATATGGTGGCACTATCAGTCGATGTCAAGGATAGATAGGTTGTTGATGGGAATTTATCGCCCTTCACAGTGCTGGGTGCGGCCCAAGGATACGAAACACGAGACACAAACTAGGAGCGGTCTTCGATAGACGATTGACGTTGTTTGCATTTTACCGGTTAATGGAAGCCGCGAGTTGAGTTAGCAAACATATTGTCTTACAATATATTTAATGTAACTATTCTATAAAGTAATAAACACGCAGCGTAGGCGCACACGCGGGTAACCCCAATGAGGGCACGATCGATCGCCATGATGTGGGCGCGGAACACCGTTTCACCATAAATGAGCCCTTTGTGCTGTAAATTGATCATGAGGGTCTGACCGATCGCCTTTTGCAATAACAAAAACTAATCGTCTTCTATTTGATACCCACGCGGAAGTATTCTGGAGCTTTTAGAACCGTGCACTACGGTCGCGCCGACCGCACCGGGCGCGGGGCGCTACACCAGTGCTATTTGTTCAACTCAATTTTAGAACGCGGGGCTTTCTCGCTCCTAACGAAATATTTAGATAAGGAAATGTCGCAACATCAAGCAAAACAATGAGCTCTTAATTGTTAGAGCTTTCCTTTATTCCTTATTTATGAGCACGTCGACCCTTAGCACGCGTGGGTGGAGTACCTAATGTACAGATTGTTTTATTCTGAAACCGAAGATTTAGTATTATTTTTAGCATAATTTTGGAACTGTCGAAGATCTGGAAATTATATTGTAGTTACATAGGTACTTATTGATTTTAAACTTATCGTTTTTTGATTAATTTAATCAGTCATTAAAATAACATTCCCATAATAGCCACGAAAGTAGCCCGTTAATACGGTCAAGTAAGAGACGACACGCGGCAGGGTTAGTAATGATTTATGTTCATTTAAATGCATAAGGGCATGTTGTAGACGAAGCTACGTATGTACAATCATAGAGGCCGCTGCCCGTGACCAATGTTAAATTGAATACGAATCGGTTATTTGCTATCGAGTGATCGAACACAGCGCGCGCTCCAAATCGATTCGCTGCGAGATGATCGATGGATCGGCTGCTTTTTACCCTGCATTATTTATTTATAATTTCGTAATTGTTCATCTTAAAAGCACGTTGACATCGGAAGATTAATTATAGAAACAGAAAGCAATAAAGATATCAATTGCTAACAATATTAAGCTATGTGTATACAATAAATTATGGCCACATTAGCGGTGTGATGAAATCGAATATCTACTGGTGACTAGATGCATTAGACTGCAGGACCGTTGCAATGTTAACTAGCCTTATCGGGAAAACAATGAATGTTCCACAGGCATTACCATGCAAATGTACCGGCTCTAATTAAGCCATGACTGGCTTCGGGAGGGAAGGATCCGAACATGTAATTATTTACGCTAATTTAGTCCTGTGCATCTCATGTTTATTTACTGCTTCATTTTATGCGATGTGAAGCCGATTGCAGGTTATATCCATTTTAATTTTATATTGACAACTACAATATTGTTGTTAGGAGTCGTAATATGCAGTTTAATATTTAAATTAGTCAATAGTTATTCCTTTGACGTTTAACAAGATCTTACTGGTTATTAAGTATGATTTCCGCATGTAAATCTATATTCGTAAGATATTACTTCATCAGTATCTAGATAGGTACTCACTTGGTTCTTAGTAAATACTGTTTTCAATTCTTTATTATAATAAATATTGATTCAAACACTAAATTCGATTGTTCTGCCTCCGAATATGGTACTTGAGTATTCATGCTCAATTACTCGCGACTCGCACCGAGTACCTTCTGGAATTCAGCTTTGATTCTGGTTCTGGAATTAAATTCAAAACCGTAGATAGTTGATACTAAATTGAGTTTAAAGCTTTGTTAAATTCGGAATTCAGAACTCGATTATTTTAAGGAAATACGATCCACCTTCTCTCAAGAAATTGAGTGACGAAAAGTTTCACACGAATTTCTATTTATGCTATAACCGTAGTAAGGTAAAGGCACCCAATTCCGAGGGGTTCTAAAAATGGCACCATATTCCGATGTATTAAGAATAACTAATATCAGTCTCACTTGCGCTGCGTTCCGATGCGGACGCGTTTACTTATTGTTTATATCGATTAGCGCGGCGCAAGCTGTCGCTCGTAATTACTCGCCATGAGTAACAAACTTGTGGTAAATGAGTTGCTGGCGTTCCTGCAGCAGAAGCTGGATGTGATGGACGAGGTGTCAGCTGTCCAGATCTGCGCAACGAACTTCAGCGAGGACGACATAGCTGCTGCCAAGCTGTTATTGTTCACTGTGCTGAACAAGCGCGACCAGATGGTGTCCCGCCGGCGTGACGGGACTAAGAAAAGCCTGCAGGATATTATCACGTTGTTCAAGGAGACCGACCCTGACGACGTGCCGACGTTTGTGGCGAAGGAGCTACACAAGCTGCCTCCCGTCACTTTCGACCACGTCGATGTAACGAGCCTTCTAAAGGACATTGTTCTTCTGAAGTCAAGTCTCGCGGATATACAGGCGAAGTTAGATGCATCCCAATACACCGTCGCCGATTTGCGCAAGGAAGTCAGCGAGTTGCGCAACAGTGTGACGGTAACTAGGTCACCAGTCGATGCATCTAACGTAAACATGCGTCGCGGAGCCGGCCTCGATACATCGTCGTCGAATTCCGCGTCAGCAGTTTCGTCGCCAGCGCATCCGTCGATTGCTGAGCCTGCATTACGCTCCGCCTGCGCACCCCGCAGCCCCGTGCCCCTCACCGAGGCCGCACCGCGGAGCGCCGCCCCTGCCCCTCGCCCCGTCCCGCTGCCTGTGTCTGCAGCCCCGGCGAAACCGAAATGTGGGGATTTCGCTAGCGTCACCGCGAGCGCCCCTACCAGTATGAAGCCTATGCCAGAAAAGGCGCCGAAAAAGGCTGAAAATGAGGATGGTTTCATGACGGTACAAAAGAAGTGCCGTCAAAGAAACAAAAAGAACTGCTGCGGCACGGCTCCTGCGGAGCCAAATATGACGTTTCGTGCCGCGTTGCCGAACATTCCGGTGTACATCTCCCGCATATACTACACCACTAATGCGGAGGACATCGTGGAGTATGTACGCCAAAAGGCCAAGTCCTTGGTGAGAGTGCGGCTGCTGGAATCGCGCCGTAACGCCAACTTCAAGGCGTTCGTGGTGCGAGTACCAAAGTGTCTTCTGCACCTCGTCATGGAGGAGAACTTTTGGCCGGAGGGAGTGGTGTTCCGTCGCTTCCGCGGACAAGTCCCACACGATCGCACAACGATAGCGCTTAAGTGAAGTTTTATAATATTATGTATTAGTTTATAATTCTATATTGTTTTTATTATTTATGTATTAGTTTTCTATGGGCCAAGTTGCCTGAAATAAAGGATATTATTATTATTATAACGGCGTTTTCAAGCAATTTACAAGTTCTTTTTGTTTGCAAGATACATTAATCAATAAATAATTTATCTGTTTATGTTTATATGAGCAAAAGAGTGCTTTGGTGCTTTAACGTTTTAAAATAAACAGTAAGTTTGACGCTAGCAGCTGACTCGAACGCGCGCTTCATACATTTCGGACCTTACGCACGTGATTAATACGATTTGCTAAATAGTGTTTTGTATGATAATTTTATACCGTGTGAGTTTTTGTTTAGGTTGAAATATTGGAAGGGTTATATTTTTTATTGAAAACAGTTAACATTTTAATATTTTCTTTACAAATTGAGGAGAAAATAAGTTTTTAAAATACCGCGGCATTAGGTGCCAAATATTTTAGTTGGTTCCTGAATACCGATGTATACCACGGAAATGCAATTTAATAGACGTTGACTTTTTTTAAAATTTTGAAGGCATATTTATGATTACGAACTTAATATTTTAGCTCTGATTACTTAAATAACCAATAGATATAAAAATCTATTTCCGAGGTACACTATGGCGTCGCATTTACTAATTATAGCAGGTCAAAGATTGCCTGTTTAGGTACTTTATTAATTCGTTGTATGGAAAAGCTAAGTACAGAAAATTAAGTTATTAATGTGTTCTGATATAATCCTGAGTGAGCTTTGTATATTTTTTCAAAGATATCGCATTTGAACAATAATTTGTTTGTTTAATATTAAAAAATCTTTTACTTTTTATTACTCGGAATTAGAAATCTTGATTTGGTATCATAAAACGCTATTCCGATGTATTTAAGTCGGAATAAGGTTATATTAGTACCTAATTCCGTGGTATTGGCACACGTTAAATACAGAGTGTTCATTATCTTACGCAGCTTGTTCAAAACTGTACTATTGTTTTAGTAACTGCAAGAATATAAATTTGCACTCTAAAATAAGAGTTTAGTAATGTGCACTATCGCAATAGGTTTCTCTGTAATGATAGATGTAAGTTGGAAAATAAACAAATAAAAAAAAAAAAAAAAAAAAACTTTCATATTCCGATATACTCAGATATAGTTATACTTATATGTTATATACTTTTAATAAAATTAATAAAATTGTTTTATTATTATAATTGTTTTATTGTAGAAGAATGAAGCCAAGAAAAAAATACACGGAAGAGGATCTCCAAAATGCTATTACAGCAATTCATAATGGCAGTAGTCTTTATAAAGTTTCTCGACAGTACAATATTCCCGAATTCCTATATATGTAAATTACATATTGTGGTACCATATTAATAATCATGTAAGACAGAGTCTGAGACTGATCCAAAGACAAACAAAGATAAATTGACTTGATTTTTTGAACATCATGTATCATTCTCCCCACTTCCTTTCCTTTGCATTTTGTACACTCGGAATTAGGAACCAAATGCATCGGAATTAGGATTTTTAAATCGGAATTAGGCGCTTCAGACTTCTTCATATTTTTAAATAATTTGACAATGTTAATAAACTTTTATTGTCAAACTGTGAGTATATTTCAAAAATAAGATATATAATACTTCTGATAAAAATAGCCAATTCTACAGAAAGGTATATTAAATACTTAATTTTTAATGTTCTTTCTAGTTATGGTGAAAACACCGCGGAATTAGGTGCCTTTACCTTAGATACATCCGTTGTACGTCACACTGAGGCAGTAGCCCGTTATTTCCTTATCGAGGATCTTGTAAACATCGTAATCAGCGATCTCCGCATAATTACGTAGGAACACCGTTTCTGTCGTCTCGTACGCACCGTGGCACCGTGTCGTGCATCGTCATTACCAACATAATGACGTAATGAAAGCCGACTAACGCACCGCAATCATAATCGTCTCGTTATATCAACTCAATGGACAGTGACGGTTTTATTCAACTTCATTTCGTTTGATTCATGAATGGGAGGATAATTTAATGACAGTGTTCGTGTTCTCTCTTCATCAGAACTATCATTTTTATTACATCCTTCCGAATAGTGATGTACCGGCTGTTATTTATCTGTCATTCGTTTTATTTTTTCGGTTACATTCTGATCGTGACTTAAATATTATTATGAAAAGAGCTTTGCAGATGACCTTATTATTGCTTGTTTATAATCATTCTTATCATTCAGCTGCAATTACTAGAATTTATGAACTAATCAATGTTAATGCACTTAGATAATCATGTTATCTTATTTCGTAGATTAAAAGGTTACGATGAGCTCATGCGTTTCCGCTTACTACAGTTTACTACGTCATTCATATCATTAATCATAATAAGATAGTATTTCGTTCAAAAGCTCATTTATCTCCTCTACCCAAGATGGATCTAGAGAGAGACAAGCAATCTTTATTTGATATTGTGACAATTATTATGATACACGCTGTAAAATAATGAGATGAGAATAGAGTTATGAGTAACTATGGCTCAGTGCATCAGAGGCTCATAAGCCGTTAAAGCTTCCTTGGGTACGTGAGTCCATCTGACAGCAACGCCTCTACAGGGAGATGCGATCTTTGGCGAGAAATATTAAAATCTTCTGATTTCTTTATCGAACCATCAGAGAGCCTTCCACCTGGGCACAAGCTACCGTGGCCGACTTGGAAAACAGGTCGGTCGTAGCAAAGACAATCCCCACAAATGGGGATTCATAGACGACTCAGTTCTTCAGTGTGTGTGAGGCGTCTCTCCACAGACAATGGCCCACCTTCCATCGTGCCCCGCATGCCTGTCACCTGCCACACACTTGAGGATCTAACGTCAGCGTCAATAAACGCAGTTCGCATTGCTGAATTTTGGGCATAACAGACTTGCGAGTTTATTATTTTACTAGCGACCCGCCCCGGCTTCGACTGGGTGCAATGTGTTATAAATATAAACCTTCCTGTTGAATCACTCTATCTATTAATGAAACTGCATCAAAATCCGTTGCGTAGTTTTAAAGATCTAAGCATACATAGGGACAGACAGCGGGAAGCGACTTTGTTTTATACTGTGTAGTGATTTTTGTAATAGAAGACTAGAAATACCCCAAATTGCAAATTTCGTTGTGCACACGATAAGATTTACTGTTCACAAGTAAAAGCACTGTATTAACCACCTTGTTTTCTTTGTCACAGGTTGCTGGTTGGTGCGCCACTAGGTCAGAATCTGCAACCGAACACGACCAAGTCGGGGGCGCTGTGGAAGTGTAGCGTGACTTCAACGCCTACCGACTGCATTCAAATAATCACTGATGGGAAAAGGAGTGAGTAGACCATAGAACAGTTTGTTACGAGGACACTCGTACTCGTTCTTATGCATTGAAACCTTTGTCTGCCCTCAGAATATCTGGACATTGATTCATTGCATTTGGCATCAGATCTCCATCATATTCCTTTTTTCAGACAATGATTTTACAAAAATGTAGTTGTAAATACTACGTAGCGTCCACACCGTATAAAGGTTTATACACAAATAAAGTATTAAGTTTTAGTTTAAGTGTCAAACAATAGTATTAGTTCTCACAAAGTGTTCTGTTATGAACTTCACTATAGCTGTATTGTCAAATACACAAATAGAATACTACCTAGATGATTTTGTAGTTAGGACTCGCAAAACACTTTGCTAAGTAGTACCTAGCGTGTTCTCACAATCTAGATGCAACGAAGGAAACGCTGGAACACGTCCATCGATACCCAAGCATCAATGTGATCGATTAAAATATCGATATAAGTTTTAACTAAAATGTTGTCTTTTGTCGGTGGTGCCCCAAACAGCGAAGTACGGCAAGATAGACACGAGTAAGTGAGCTGTGGTCTCAACCTCCTTTTATTCTTAATCATTTTGCTCTTCGACTAATCGACTAATCGCTGTAATGTACTTTTTGATTTACTAATTGTCAATTCTTGTCTGCTCAAGTTCCAGCTGGACCGTCATTATGATACTGCAACGCATGACATCACTAACTTAGTGGTTTGAATTTTATTTTGCAAAACATCACATTCACGTCTTAACGTATTTAGGGTGCATTTTCTGAAATACCTTTCAATGGTTTAGAAGCGAAAATCCTCAAATTGCCCTTTTCTTGAAATAATGAAATCAGCTTTCAGATTAATCAGATTTCAATAAAGTTGACTGCAAATTTAACTACGCTTAAAATTATTTGGCTGGAGACCCTCCAGATCTCGCCAATAACTGCTCGGTTACGTAGAAATGGTCCGCAACAAGCAGTTCAATAGAAAAAGTTGCTTAATATTTATATTAAGCATTTTTGATAACAGAAAATGTATCCTACTTATAATAATATAAAGCACTAACTGCTTGCCATAGCACCAAAATCACATGCTTGAGCTACACAGCACTTTAGAAAGTACAAACATATATAAGTAATATTTATACGTATAATAAGTACCGATCGTTATCTGGAGTAGATTCAGTTCAATATGCTGAACTTGGAAGAACTCGAACGAAAACATATTTAGCGTAGACTCCGAAGAACTTAGACCTAATGAACTTAGATAGAGCTTGTTAGAAGTGTAAGTGACTAGAGCTTCGTAATGTGGTAGGCCTTCAAGTTTTAATCAACCGTTTAATCTTACGAACATTTTAATTCTTAGGTGATAATTCACATGACCGTCTTAACTCGTAACAAGAAACTAAAGGTGACTGGCTATTAAAACATTAGTTATTAACGAATCACACATTCAAATAAAAAATTTAATGTGCGGAAAATATTGCACTTACAAAATTCTAATTAATATGGTCAAAACCAATCTTTAACTGGTTTTGAGTAATAATAAGTTTAACAAAAGACTACAAAGTAACGCTGGGCCGAATAACTTACATATTAATTAATTAATTAACATACGTAGTCTTCGATAATGTCCATTAACCCGAGACCACAAGTTTGAGCCGTATCTTCACGTTGTTATCACCTTGATTCATTGCAGGTTGCAGGAGTATATCGTCACCTTAGCAAACACACCTTGAACTTATTACTGACACTTTTAATATCGATAAAAACATATTAAAACCACTAAACGAAGAACAATATCAATTCGACTAATTACTCAATAAGTCACTGTCAGTCCACGGGAAAAATTAATGTATGTGGAGTAACCTTATTATCATTTTAATTAAAGTCTTTTAAAGTGGTTTTGTTTGTACCGATATAAAAAGTATCAAATAATAAAGAGTTTTTATCACTTTAGTTTGATGACACTATAAATCAGGATTTGTTATCAAGTAGAGGGATGCATGTTTATACGAAATGCTATGTTCTATAAAATGCACGATGTTTGTGCAACGTGATACAGAAAGTATCATTTTCTGATGCATTTGCAAGATTCCTTTGCTGTTAGTATTGAGAACTCTGTTCTTGCATTACACACGCCTGGTTGCAATGCTTTGCATTTGCCGAGATTATCACCAATTCAATTTCTTATTGGGATTGAGTTTGAAACTTCTGTTTTAAAAGCAAAAGCAACACCACTTTTGAACAAGTTGCCTTTGTTTAACGCATCTCTGAATATTATTTTGCAGTTTTGATTCACTTTTAATTAATTTACCTTGGGTTGAGTTTATATAACATGGTGTTCTAGAATTGCGTAAACACTAAGAAATTATATTATTCTGTTTTTGTGTCTAATTGAGCTTTTAAATTTATGAAACCTTGTGCTAAACACCTTAGTTAAACATTATCCATATGAAATAACATATGTGATTAATTTTATTAAATAATTTTTATTTTTATAATATTAATTTCATTTTGCTATGATTAAATTGATGCTTGTTAACAGATGACCGCCTTTGGTAGAGTGGCACGTACTAATAATTTGTTAATCTATAGATTTGGATTCTGATCACCTGACGGCTCCTTACTCGGATGAGATCAAGGAAGGGCAATGGCTGGGAGTGTCTGTCAGGAGTCAAGGTCCTGGGAAGAAGGCCGCCGTCTGCGCACACAGGTTCGTATGATTTGGGAGCTTTAAACCGGGTTCGAAGAGAAAGTAATATGCGTTTACTTTAGTTTGCTTGGGTGGTAGAATCCAAACAATATTTAGCAAAGTAATGGAAACTATGTTGTGATTAGTGCCTGAAAGCATGTTATAAACATTATTATTACACATTTTATACTTCTACAGACTCCTACATGTTTTCTTTGCACTGGCGACAAATTCTAATAAAAATATTCAATCCGACAAATGCAATCTAAAATACTTTTTTGCGACCTAGATCCCGGATTTTTCTGTAATTTATGATCTATGCATTTACTCAGTTGTACGCATCATTTTTTTCAGATATATCCGCAAGCAAGGAGAGCTCCAATTCGGTCAAGGACTATGTTATACACTGAGCAACGAATTAGAATTAGTGGATGTCATGGAGCCGTGCAGGGGAAGATCTGTTGTGAGGTAAATTATATGAGCTACATAGGATCGAAGAAATCGCCATGATACTTTTCTTAACTTTGAGTGATAATATTAATAACGTAACTAATTTATTCCCTATGTTTTTGGCCATAATAAATGACCTGGAATAATAATTATTGATCTCAGCCTAGATATTAATGCGGACAGTTTTTAAATTAATCTTGCCGCTCCAAAGCTATAATTTCATTTTGTAAACAAGTCACCTTTTAAATGTTATCATTTTGTAAATAAATCACAAAAGTCACCTTTTAAGTGTTATTCATGTCTTATCTTATTCTTTAAACAATAACATGTTTCTGAACTACAAATACATTCTGTGACCTTTCAGAGAACACGAAGAATACGGGTTCTGTCAAGTAGGCACGAGCAGCTCCCTTCTGGATGACGACACTTTGCTAATGGGCAGTCCAGGGCCTTACACCTGGAGAGGCACCATCTTCGCCCAGGACACTAGGGACGATGTCCTGGAGAGAGACAATGTGGTCTACATGGCGCCCGTGCAAGACGGTGCTAGTCCTGTCGAGAAGTATAGTTATTTAGGTGGGTTCTTTAAGTAAACAAGACATGATAATGATGAGCAATTCTTCGTAGTCTTCAATTGCAGTCCGTTCAAACCAAATCCTTGTTGCAATTTGAGATTGGTCCGAAGCAAGGCTTTTTTACGTGCGCCGTGTGTGTTATTCTATTGATTTCTATGAAGATCGGAATCGTAAGATATTCGCTTAGATATAGTTTTTTTTCTAGATTCTATTTTTTAGATTTAACTACAAAAACGTTGGTCTCAAAATTATCACTTTTCAAGACTTACCATATTGATTTCCAGAATTATGGTGTCATCATAATATTAAAACGAAAATCTGCTTAATTCCAGGCATGTCAGTATCTAGCGGCAACTTCTTCGGCGCAGACAAGGCGTCATACGTGGCGGGAGCACCGCGTGCGCACGGCACTGGTCAGGTTGTCATCTTCAGCAAGCTTGCTACTGAGGACTGGGGGAGAACCGACCTGAATATACTGAACTTTACGCTGCTGCTTAAAGGAGAACAGTTTGGATCCAACTTTGGATATGAAGTCGCCAGTGCTGATGTTAATGGAGACGGGTACGTAGCATCGATGGCATTTGCTTGATTTCATCCGTCCGTAATTGTGATGCGATTGGAAAGCAAAGAAAGTGATAAATAAAATACAACTTTACTCCACAAGTCAAATACACTTATGTATGCGGAATCCGTTCAAGTATCGCTCTCGATGTTCTTATTACCAACGTGAGAGGTGGTGCAACTTTCTGCCGGATTTTAACATATTGGGTTGTAACGAGCAGATCAGGTTTATTTCTTTAAAGACAAACAATTATTTAGCTCAAACGACAACATTTTTTACATTTCTTGAGATATTTTTATACTCTTTCAGGTTGCCAGACTTATTGGTAGGTGCTCCTTTCTATTTCTCCCGAGACGTTGGCGGTGCCGTCTACTTGTATCTGAACGTTAATTCAAGTCTGCATCAAGAATATAATGTCAAGTTGACTGGTAAACAAGAATCCCAGTTCGGCATTGCCATTGCAAATGCTGGAGACTTGAATAAAGATGGATGCCAAGACATAGCTGTAGGAAGTCCCTACGAAGGCAATGGCGTTGTGTATATCTATATGGGAGATAGAGAAAAAGGTTTAAATTCCAAACCAGATCAAGTGATCACTGCTGAGACGTTGCCGGTTCTGATGAAGACCTTTGGTTACGCGTTGTCCGGAGGAGTTGATTTGGACTCTAATGGATACCCTGATTTATTAGTTGGCGCGTACGAAAATGTAAGTTGAACTCACCGTATCTGTTTGGTAATTATGTATTGAAAAATATACCATGAAAAAAAGGAATTACAAATCGAAATGACAAAAGCTCCAAGATGCTTTACCTTGTTAGTTGGATTTTCGGATAATTTGCACTAGACTAGTTAATAATGTTAAAAGTTATATCTAAACCTAAACATCTTGTTTTACCCTTCCAGAGCAGCGTTGCCCTAATACGAACACGACCGATCATCGACATCAAGACGTCGATCCGACCATCGAACACAATCATCAACATCGACCCCACGATTCACGGTTGTGACAACGACCCCAGTTCCAACTACACCTGCTTCCACTTCCAAGCCTGCTGCATCATCGAATCTCTAGTCAAGACCACGCAGTCCACCATACATCGCCTCAATTACGTCATTGAAGCTGAAACATTCCCAGGTGGAAGGAAATATTCAAGAGTCTTTTTCGATTCTGATAAGAGCAATATTGTGAATAGAACTATTATGCTCGGAAGGGATGTTGAGGATTGCAGAGAGCATATCGTGTATTTGAAAAATAATACTAGGGATATACAGACTCCGATTAAGGTAAATATTTTTAAAGTATTTAATACTTTGTTCTTCTTGCGATCACTATTATCTGCCACTACCACTCACACTTCAAAGAACGGAATCATAACTAAAACAGAAACCGGTAAATAACCTCTAGTCTCAGTAGTTCGGTCGTTTTGTTCAGGACCGGACTACTGAGACTAATTTTGTCTCATTAGTTCGGTTATGACGTCAAACCGAACTGTTGATACTAAAAAGATACCAATTAGGGATGTAAACATATAATGCCTTTATTATAAATAAAAGAATCAAATATATTCTCTGAAATCATAGTTTGGTAGTTATTAATTAATAGGCACTTTCTTAGAATACTGCCGGAGAATACTGAAATCATTAACCGAACTACAGAACACAAGTCTCAACAGTTCGGTTTGACGTCATAACCGAATTAATGAGACAAAATTAGTCTCAGTAGTCCGGCCTCGAACAAAACAACAGAACTACTGAGACTAGAGAGTAAATAAAGACAGGCTCGCTACCGCATTACTAAATGAAATAATTATTTGTTTTCGTTATTCCGATGATTGTTCGTTGGGGATATGAACCACGTAAACTATGAAAACTGCAGCCTAACCTGGGGGTCTACTCCCTAAGCAAGTCCGTGGTTTCGTCCTTAGTTACGAGCGTTTCCTACTCCCTATCACCTACGGACATACGATTATTTCGGGGCCCGAACTAAGAATTAATGACAACACGATTTGACAGTTGTCCCTACTACCGATGTGTTTTTGCCTGTCCGAAAAGTTGAACTTGACACTTGTTTTGTTCACTCCTACGTTTCGGGCTACTTTCGGACGGGCGACTAACTTCGTTGACGGACTTAGGGAGTCGGCCCCCTGTTTCCACCCGAAAACAGTATCTTAACCATGACCATCTCTTTTACAAACATTCTTCTACTTACAGTTCCAGGTAAATTATCTCCTTGTACACGCCGAGCCTCGATACTCCCCCACCGGCACCCTCCCCGACGTGGACCAGTACCCGGTACTCAACGCCACCGCAAGTTCCATGTTCACTGCCAACTTCCTCAACGACTGCGGAGCGGATGCCGTCTGTATTAGCGACCTCGTTGTGAACCCTAAACTACTGCTGCCACTGAGTGAGTATTCATAAAAAAATAAATGATACTTGGAACTAGGGTTGCCATCTCTAAAATTTGGCAACCAGGACAAGACGCGTGAAAACCCCGGATTTTAGAGTCCAGAACCCGGACAAGTCAACAGTTTTTTTAAACATAGTGTAATAAAAAACAGTTGTTTAGCGAGTCGGTTCGTCGGTTGATCGCGGCGTGTGGGCGCAGTGCGTGTGTCGGTTTCCCAAAACTTTAATTTTTTAAACCCGGACTACAAATGAAGCCCCGCCCGGACGCTCCCCGGATGCCCTCTAAACTAGGACAAATCCGGGGAAACCCGGACGGATGGCAACCCTACTTGGAACTAACCAGTGCCAGTTCCACGTTCACTGCTGTCTTCTTAAATGACTGCAGAGCAGATGCAGTCTGTAGCAGAGACCTCGTCGTAGACTCAACTTATCCTTCGGTTCCATTTTGATCACTATACAAGGTTAGTCGGAAAGGGGATATTAATCCGCAGGCTACTTAAAGTATCACTGATGACGATTTTTAAGAAAGTGTTAAAATTTCAATATTCGATAACTTTTATTTCCATGTAAAATAATACTTAGTTACTTTAGTTTTTTCAAAAATTCTTCGTCCCTAGTTAGTGACAAACTCAGAAATGAAACTGAGGATAGATAGATTTTACCATATTTTTATGTAATCTATAAGCTGTTTATAATATATATAACTATTGACTTTTGGGGAAAGTAGTAAAACAAAAGTTACTCGTTATTATGGGTACTTTAACACACTCAAATAATCATAAATAAATAATCATAAATACTTTAACACACTTTCGGATTAGTACCCCCTTTCTGACTAACCTTGTATGTCGTCATTATCGATTTCGAAGATCATAATGAATAATCCAAAAGTAACGAACAAAGCAAGTCCATATTTTGTCCAACAAAGAAAAAAAAAATTGTTCTGTCTTACTAGATAATAATGTTCCTATTTTGCCATTCCAGCGAAAGACAACAAAACTTACGCGCTAACTCTAGGACAAGAGGAAGAAATCAAGCTGTCTATAGCTGTGGACAACTACGGCGAGTCTGCCTACGAGGCGCAGTTGTTCGTCAACCATCCGCCAAGTCTGCACTACATCGCTGTTAACATTAGCGTAAGTATATTTAGCAAGATGTCCAATAACTTAGATCAGGAGATCCATCAAGCTATCTATAGAAGTGGCGAGGCCGCATATGAGGATCCTTAACATGCAAAATGGGGATACACAGCTGCTTCAAAACTGGTCCAGTCCATCTAGATCAGGGAGTCCAAAGACCGCGGCCCGCGGGCCACATGCGGCTCTACCTCAATATACGAGCGGCCCGCCAGTGAATTACTCTTTTATACATTTTTATGAAAATACTGCAATATTTTAACAATAGGGGCCAGCTTAATATCTTGGAATAAATGTTAGTTTTATTTTAAATGCCCAATTTTCTACTTATTTTACTGTTAACTATTTTTTTATTATTTTATTGTTTTAATTGTGGTGGTCCGCGTTTATTTCATAGTCTGCTCGAGTGGCCTCTAGTCCTAATAAGTTTGTGCATCCCTGATCTTGATGGAGGCAATATAACGCTATAATAGCCCTTAATAACATTCAAGCTAGTTGATGACCACAAACAGGTCATCGGCCTAGAAAGCTGAATAGTTATCCCATATCCATCTGTAGGAAGAAACTGATAGTACCTACTTGGTCAACCATGCTAATCAACGAACTATAGTTTTTATTGTGATGAAGCACGTACGTACTAGTTGCGATGCTTTATGATTTTCCATCTCGTTATTCTTAAACTTTATGTTTCAGGACAAGCACGTAATCTGCACAAGTTTAAACAAGACGACTGTAACCTGCATGCTGGAGAATCCCTTCAAGAAGCAAGCAGAAGGTTCTCCGCCAATCACGATGCGTTTCGACGCGCGCGCTCTTGAAGACAACGACCTATCAGTCGTGTTCACTGTGTGGGCTAACTCCACGTCTAAAGAACTGCATGCTGGGAAGAAACCTGTGGAGGTTGAGGCGCTGGTTATTAAAAATGCTGAGCTCCTGATTAAGGGGTAAGAGCATTTTGAATTGATTGGGTGTTTGATGAACAACTGATTAGGAATTGCTAAGGTATTTTATGGTATGGTTTTAAGAAGCAGTTTTTTAATTCTTTGCAGGAGCCATATAAAAAACCCAAGAACCTATCATACTTTCATAATTAATGCCTATTATGACCTCGACTCCCTGCGCATTTTCGTTTTGTATTCAATTACTGCTTATTGCTTGTGCCAGTTGAACCATCAAGCTTTGAACGTGGCAAAAATCGGGAACCCTCGAAAATATTAATTTCCATTGAATAATGGTGTAACTAATGTTTTATTTACAGCGTGGCGCGTCCGGAACAAGTGTTCTACGGCGGTAGTATTAAGGGAGAATCTGCTATGACGTACTTTGATGACATCGGGACTAGAGTGGTGCATACATATCAGGTACGATTAAACTAATAAAATGGTGCATATATTTTTTTTAATTTATTTTATGCAAAATTATTTTAAACGTCCTAATTCCTATGCATGTGTATGGGGAATTGATCAATTTGGAAGCTTTAATTAAACTTCCCATCTCGAAATAAAAAACCAATGAGACCACAATCTTGATTCGAATGATTGACTGAGGACACAAATATATGGTGTTTCTATAGATATATCTGTCCTTCTATAATAGCTAATGGTTTTAAAATATGTTTATTGTATACAGTATTATTTATTTGTGTTCTTAGGTTTATTTAAAGAACTTAATTTAATGTGTCCGTATTTATTGTTACACCGAGAACTAGCCCTCACTTTTTTTTTTCTTGCAAATCATGTCCACCCAAAAGTTATTGGAAGAAATCGCCTAGTGCGATAATACGACCCATTGTACATCTCTATTTTATATTAATGTTTCTTGTTTGTTTTGTGTAAAAAAAGAGTATTGTATTGTATTAAACCATACCAACTGTTTTGATACCTACCTATATATGAACTGAGTAAAGAATAGTAATAAAGATTTGTCAGTATCTTAAACGTCTCGAAACTACCTTACCAGGTGTTCAACGAGGGTCCATGGCACGTGTCATCAGTGCAGGTTGTGATACAATGGCCTCATCAGCTCGCCTCCGACTCGTCGCAGGGCAAATGGCTGCTGTATCCAGAAGATGTGCCCACCGTCGATGGAGAAGCTGGTCAGTATAACTCATGAGCTTTGCTAGTTTCGTGTTTTAGGTATTTCTATTGTACTAGGAACATATAAAAGCATGGATTTTTTAAGCGATGCCTAATCTCGATGCTAATTTAGTTATCGTCGCTCGGGAGTGAAAACCTCGGGAATGCAATTTGGTAATTTTTATTTTATCACGACATAGGGACCATATCTTATAAGAGAGCCGTTCTATGTGAAATTAGTTTGTAGGCAATGAAACTAGCCTTTATTGGGTACTTACATAAAATTCGTAATAAATATGATTGACTAGCTTTTGCCCGCGACTTATTCCGGGTGAAAGCCCACAGGAAGCGTGCAATGACCGTTATGGAACTAGACTAGTAATAGATAACTCTTGTGTCTGAATCTTTGTTTATCCCCATAAAGGTACAAAAGATTTATACATGGAAAATTATCAGTTATTAGTCACCAACTGCTGACATACCTTCTTTAAACCTACAGCTGTGAAAATCATTTGACTATTGTGATGTTATAATAACTAATATAAAATAACAGTTTAACTAACCTTAAGAAATTAACATTTCAGACCAAAACGGCGAATGTTTTGCTCGAGAAACAAACCCCCTGAACTTAACCGTTCGACCAGGGTCACCGGAACCCCTTATTGAGAATTTGGAAATGGATCCATTCCTGACCACCGGCAAACTGAGCGTTAGTTCCAACGAGAAGTCTCACAACGAAACTAGAAGGAAGTTCATGGAGTACTCGAGTTCTAGTTCTTATAGCAGCAGCAACAAAGTGAGACGGAAGAGGGACGAAGATGCCGTGAAAGCCGAAGCCTATACTGATAGGAAACTTGTTATTAATTTGGTGAGTGTTAGGTATACTCTAGTGAATAAAGGAAGAATTTTTGAGATGGTCATATAAACCAACCCGGAACTCAAAATATACAAAAATACCAGCTGTACCTTACCAGCTACTTTTTCTAAAATATAAGTATACAGACTTAAGACAGAATACACAACTGCCTCGTTTGTCTAGTGGTCGCAAGCGCGACGGATGAGAGTGAGATCCTGGGTTCAATCCCCGGGTCGGGCAGTGTTATTGGGATTTTCCGTGTGAAATTTCTCAGTAGCAGCCCGGAGTCTGGATTTGTGCCCGGTTGATGGCAATAGGCTCGCCCCCTATTACATAGGACTTAAACATAACGGTGAAATGAGGGTGTACTGTACCTCTACCCAACCCTTCGGGGAATACAGGCGTGATGTTATAAGAAAACAGTTTTTGTTTTCTCCAAAATCGAGCGCACGACTCCGTTGATAACTTTTTTTTCCATCCCTCATCGTTTCATTATTGGCCCTGTAAGCCGATGGACTTTTGAGATGTCAAGAACTCATATTTTCGTACAATCAGTCAACGGGACCATTTTCGCAGAGCACCCGTCTGCGTCCTGTAGGGGAATGCGCGGATCTTATATCCCGAGTTACCAAATTGCTACTTGGGACATGACAAATTAGGCCTACTACGTTCTGAATCTAAATAATATCGACTATCTAGCATTCAAAGTTTATTATTTGAACCAATCATAAATCTAACAACTCCATTCAATTTCAGAACTGTCAACAAAAGACAGCGAAATGCATCCAATTCCAATGCGTGATCTACAAGCTGGGTCGCATGAAGACGAGTACGATCAGCGTGCGCGCGCGACTGTGGAATGCGACACTTGTCGAGGAGTACGCGAGAGCGGCACGTGTCAATATCGCATCCACAGCGTATATCCGCATACCGCCGCACTTCAATATACATCAAAACAAACAGATTGATGATAGGACCACTGTAAGTTGTTCTTTTACATAATGTCTTGTCTCAAACCATGGGGAAGTAGTTGACTTAAATATAAAAATACAAGACCGAGTAAAAACAATATATATACGCGCGAGAAATGAGCGGCGCGGCGGCGCTACGACGCGGCGTACACGTACTCGCTAGCGAGACAGTTGACTGACTGGGGTAGCGAACTCTGCGGGGCCGTGCGTCGGGCCACGCGGCGAGTTCCCCGCGACCCCTCCCGTAGCTTGTTGCCCCCGCGCGTAGGGTGAAATGCATTTGAGAAAAAATTAAAAGCAAAAAAACTTTGATTTTACGTTCTATAAATGAAACAAAACCACTGGTTTCAAGGATTTTTACCCTTACAGCTTGTATTAAGATAAGATAGATCTATTTAGTCTGTGTTCTTTATAGTCGCCTCAATGATCCAGTCATCCAATAAATCACAGCTTCAGAATCTACAGAATCAGAACGCTAACGTGGCAATGGTTCTGCGTCAACTTCAACTTCAAAACTTATTTATTCAAAATAGACTAGAATTACTTAGTCAGTAGCCCGCTCTTCACCGCTACCTAGTGTTTATGCTGTGAAGAAGAAACGGCGCAACAAACTCCCTAGCTACACAGTTCTGTCTGTCAAGTGAATAAAGTACTTGAGTCTATACGTATCAGTAATCGCCATTATGGACTTCAGAACAACGACTATATTTATTTTGTAGACCAGAGTGTATTATTCACTTTAATATTAGCATTCTGAATTATTCTCCTTGGAAATTGAACCTGCCTTCGATAACACTTAGATATAAAATAACTTAAAACGTAAAGGTTTGACGGTGATGATGGTGGTGTCTCTAAGACCTTTCCCAGCAGGTGTATTAGGAGGACAACCAGCAGCATGCCTAAATACTATAACCAACCGCTATCCTGTCTTCATCTAGTCGTTTGGTTTGATCCTTTAATTTATACTTCTGAGAGCACTCATACATCATTATTAAGGCCAGAGTTAGGGGGGACAACAGGGGCTTCAGTCCCGGGGCCTCCACAATAGGAGTTTTTGTTGTTTTTTTTTTGTTAAGAAAAAAATGACTCCCGTTCTGATGAAGAGAAAAAAAGATAAAATTCACGAGACTTTTTTTAAAACCTTGTAATGGGCCTCCGCTTAATCGTTGTTAGGGCCTCCAAACCTCTAAATCTGACCCTGGTACGCATGGTATTCTTTTACAAGCGAACAGCTGTGTATGTTAGAAGGTAGTAATTTAATTTAGTAAAAAAAACCTAGCATTTTCTTTTTAATTCTGTTCTTTGCCCCAAACTAAGATTTCTCTTGTATCGTGGGTGCATTTACAGACACAAATCTCACATACACAAACGCCCAGACCCGAAACAACTATCCATAAGCTATACAAATTTTTGTTCCGTGTGGCAATAACCCACGACCAAAAATTGAAAATAATTAAAAAAAATGTATTTTTATTTATTTGATTCTATTCTTCTCATACAGGTGGAAACGGTCGCATATCCAGACTTGAAGATAAGCGAGCCGACAGAAGTGCCACTGTGGGTGATCATCATATCAGTGATAGTGGGGCTCATAGTGCTGGTGCTGCTCATCATCGCGCTTTGGAAGCTGGGCTTCTTCAAGCGCAGCCGGCCCGACCCCACGCTCTCCGGCAACCTCGAGAAGAACAACCACGAGGCCAGCCCCTTCATAGGACGCGACAGAAATAGTGTTCGATAGCCCCCAACGTTCCACGTATTGGACAGAACGTTCCAAAACGAAAAAGCTGCCCAAGTGTAAATAATCGACTATTGTGCACAAGTATTTAGTATGTAATATCTCTGACTGTGATGTCTTCTTAGAGGAAATTGTGTGTTTGTGATGCTATAAAGTTATGGTTCTGTTTTGTTGATGTTGACGCACGATAGGTATATTGTTTTATTGTAATTGCATTTCTGTAGCGTTATGTGAACATGTTTCAGATTGTTTGTTTATATATTCTGATGGATTATGTATTATTATTCTTTTCTGTAAATACGTGCTTGCCTTATTATTTATGAATAGTTTAAATGTCTACTTAATTTGACTAGATTTTTTACTAGTCACAAAATGTAATAATGTTATAGTTTATGTGTAGGGAATAGTGATGTATTGTCCGTAGTGTAAGTGAAAATCGGTCACAATTGATTTTGGACACTAAAACTACTGAAAAATGTTCAAAAGAGCTTTTAAAAAGTCCCGGTAGGTACTTAAATATTTAATGACTTTTTTACAATTTATATCAACTACTTCACCTTTCACTATTATCGAGCATGAATTATTGATTAAAGTGCTAAAATGAATTTGTTATCACTAGGTACATAATTATAAGTATTATATTGTAAATATTATTGTTCCCATGTCATAAGATTTTTTACAAAATTTTCTATTGCAAGTAGAGGCATACATTTTACACGTTTTTTATAAAAATCGCCCAGTAACACTGCCAACTATCCCATCACCTAGTATTTTAAATACTTTTAATAAAATTTTGACTACCTAAATAACACTGGTTGTGATTATTTCTGTTATGAACTACATACCTACTTAATAGTACATTTTAGTTTGAATAAAATTGTGCCATTTTGATATTTTCTTTCATTTTAAAATAATCCTTTCTTACGCTCCTTTCAAACCAAACAGAATGTGATAAAATGAGAATCCCGTGAATTGCTTTGTCGGAGCTAGATTTCACATATTTATCTACAAGGTGGAAGGAACAAAAATGAAACAGTTTATCCATTCATTATCATCATAGCGCATAGCAGACTGTTCACTCACAAAATTAACATAGGGTAGATGAAATAGCTGCAGGTCATGGGAACTACTTCTAAAAACTCCCGAATCCCCCTTTAACCAAACTGACTGTTTAAGGGAGTTGGAACGTAGCGCCCATGACAGAAAGGCTGAGTGGCAATAGATTGTCATGGTATGAACATGTAAAGCGGGAGAATGAAGACCATTACGAGAAAAGTTTAAGTATGAATGTGGATGGATATAAGAAAAGAGACAGAACAAAGAAAAGAGGAATGAATGGTATAAAAGATGATACGGCTAAGAAAGAAGAGAACATTGAGTTGATTGCTGTTTTTTTTTCTCCTTGATTGAAACCGTGTGGTTATTGGCGTGACCTGAAGGGTCTCCAGCGAATGGAGGGGAAATAAAATACTTAACCTTAGCTAACTACTTAAACTACACTAAAATCATGACTACTAGCAACAACAGCACTTAGGGCGACCCCTATTGGGACTCGGACCTCGGCTTTAAACACTGATAGATGTATGGAAGAAAAGAACATGTTGTACTTGAACTAAATTGGGATTAGGGCAGGAGGATGATAATATCGACCCGTTCACTGCTAAATATGAGCGTCACAGACCTTTACAATGCAAGGCCGTGGTGGAACATAGCCATAATCATCATGGCACGCTTGGCAAACAACAGGACGCTTCTACCCGTCATCATAACATAAACGCTTAGTTACCTTTTGTGGTAATAGCTAAACCATATAATTATAGCTTTCAGGTAAGAATATAGTTAATTCTGGCAAATACCCGAAGACCCGAAATAAAACAGTAAAGACATCATTTCGCTTATCTCCAAAAGTTATGCCCGATTTCTACTAGGTAAAATTTTGAAAAAAAACGACATACAAGACTAGACCAAGATATTTACTGATTTATTTACAAAAATATATCTGTTACAAGCTTCAAGAAAAATACCAGGGGGTCACCTTCAAATAAAGATGCGACATTGATAGTTACTAAAAATATTGCATTTGCTCATACATATCTGTGAAAATGGAAGTTATGCATTTTAATTTAATTGTGTAGGCAACATTGACAGTTTTCCTATTTTACCATTCGGTAGAAAGATGTCTGCGAAGTTAGATAGCGAAAATAAAAAAATACTAAATTACACCCCTGATTATGTACAAAGATTGAGTCCTAATTGGGGCTACTTTGAAACTGAATGATAAAACAGGGATCATCAAAGTGAAAGCCCTACGGTCCGACTTTGATAAGGAACATTTCTCCTTTTATTCGCGAAAACTAAATTCTGTATATATTTTTTATTTAGTTCATGTGATTTATATCAATTAATTAAACCTATATGAAAGTTTTTTGCTGTAGTAGCTAAAAGCGAAAATAAATAAAACACAAACAGCTCAAAAGAAGCTCAAAAACTAATCAAAGCAACCCCCGTTTACGGTACATTAGAAATCATGCAGTTTTATACACGCACAGAACGCGTTAGAAATACTAAATATATCTTACAATTTTATTGTTTAGTATCTACTAATAAAATATTTATGTACTTAGTTACCGCTTCGAAAGGCAGTAAAATCATACAGATTGTTAATTAAAACTTTCACGTAAGTTTAATTCCAAAGCATTGGCAATAACAATAAAATAAATTATAAATGCACGTTACATAAAGCTAATGTTGGACTAGGCTGGACTGACGGTGCGGTGTCAATGTGGGGACTTGTAGTAACTGATGTGTGTTGTAGGCAATTTCTGAAACAAACAAAATTTTTCTATACCTAATCTTTTTTTAGAATTTGATATTCTTCTTCTATCGTGTCGGCACGAGCTATACAAGAATAGCTGATGCCGTGGTGAAAAGATTAGCCAGTCAGCAAGGATGGTAGCGAGGCTGAGTGCCCAGGGTGCGCCGGACGTACTGAAGTATCGTCACTCGTAGAGGCTCTTTTCATGCACCCCTTGCAATTTGATATTGATAAAGTTATATTGATAATGCGCCGTCCATGTCTTTGAGAACACGTTAAATCGTTGGTCCCAGGACTCCCAGGTGTCATACGAATACCTGTGACAGTCGTTACGGGTACAGTTCGGACAACGTAATAGATCCGATTTGACGTTTGCATAAAATCACAAAATATACAGGTTGTTTCGTAAATAGTGGTCCAACGTCAAGGGGTCGACACACCGTGTATTCAGCTATCACATACCACAATTTGAACCATTTTTTACTATAGGTCTCAGAATGATATTTTTTTTATTTGTATTAAAATTATCTCTTCATTTTACTAATTTAGCTGTAATTTCAACCCAATACATTATTTCCTATTTCGTTTTTTGTTTATAACTGCTGAATACGTGTGCTATCATCTATCTATCATATGCAAATAATTTTTAGTTAAATTTGTCGAAAAAAAGACAAAACAAAAAAAAAAACTAATTGTGGTATGTGATAGCTGAATATATCGCGTATCGACCCTTTAACGTTAGACCACTATTTACGACACACCCTGTATGTGTACAGACGTTGTACGCCTTCGATCTTAAAGAAAGTCGTCTTTTTTATTTATCTTAACACGCACTCATGATAAAATGAAACTAAACGCCACGCATTGGAGTAATTATTACTAGGGTTGACATTACTCCTATAGTATGTTGACAGGTTTCAAATCGGACCTATTAGATTGTTACAAGTATAGTCAGAGAGTTCGAAGAAGCCCGAAAGTCTGACAATCTGTCTAATCTTAGAATATCAGCATTATTGAGGTCTGATGGCAGTTGCTCCGTGTAAAATACTGGTATTCAGCCGCATCTGATTAGCCTAGAAGCTGACCCCAACATAATTGGAAAAAGGCTAGGCGGAACATTTTGATAAATCGCCTTCTTCTCTGATTTCCGTTTCTAACTTGCAGTGGCAATTGATGTTGTATTCTATGTGGGCAGACCCTAAGGTTGATTTCTTAATTATTTTATATTATTGGATTAAAAACAATACAATCAATATCCCCATAAAAAAATACAGAGTGCTTAAACTGCATGATATCAAGCATTTACTAAAT
Organism: Amphipyra tragopoginis; assembly: GCA_905220435.1. Classification (NCBI taxonomy): domain Eukaryota; kingdom Metazoa; phylum Arthropoda; class Insecta; order Lepidoptera; family Noctuidae; genus Amphipyra; species Amphipyra tragopoginis. The sequence continues at coordinate 17,264,941 of HG992006.1, forward strand.
TAGGTACTCCGTTCACATGTAGTTTAGAAATCGTGATATAGTTATTTATTTTTAGCCATACATTATGATACAGACTTATTACGTTAATTATTTATCAGGCTGATACAAAAAGTAATGAAGTTTTTTACTCGAGGTCTGTTTTAACACTTACGTCTTTTTTAACGGCCGACCAACAAAAAGTACACAGTGATTTATCTTGGTCGCTTACGTCATTCTTCTGTAAACAGGGTTGTTCCATTTCCCCTGTAACACATAAAATATAATAAAATACAGTTACTTTATGAAATAAAAGATTATTCGGTTGTTTAAAATACTTTTCTGAGACACATTTATATTTATGATTAGTTACGGTTAAGTCACGTGCATTTTTCGGGATTGCCCGACTAGTTTTGGACCTAAACGGAGCCCTTAATCATGAGCTGATCACGCGGTGAGGACGCGAGTCGAACTATTAGTCGGGCAATCCCGAAAAATGCACGTAAGTAAACCGTAACTAATGATAAATATGTTTAAAATACGTTTAAAGCTTGTCCGTCAAGTAGGTATTTCGATTTCAACATTTGGCTCAGAATAGCGTAAGGTAATAAGATCTTAGAGCAAATATAATCCAAATCAGTCAATACAGGTACCAGGATATCAATAAATATGGAAGAACAAATAATGGAATGCGCTGTACATACATTATACCAACGTTAAGGCCACATCAATTTGGTGTTTGAGACTGAACACCAACCGCTCTTATTGCATCAGATTACAATTAGCCTCGGCCCACCTATTTCTTAGGTACTTTAAAAATATTGAAGTTCTTGAAAGCCGGATCTGCAAGTTCTCAGAGGATAGTGGACTTTATAGTACCGGTATAGAGTTGGTTGTCGAGGTGCGTGATGTAGCTGCCGGCTAGGCGGAGGATCTCGATCTTGCTAAGCTTCCTGTCGGGCGGCTCCGTAGGGATGAGCAGGCGCAGCGTGTTGAATGCTATGTTCACGCTGCTTGGAAATACATTTATTTTGATAACAATTCTATTAAAAATGTACACAGAAAGGTCGATAAAAAATCCGACGAAAATCACTAGTGCACTCAAAATAAAACATCAGTGGTGCTTCATTGTTTCAGTAAAGCCATGTTAACACTGGCAAACAATAAATTCATTTGTAAACAATTTTTCAGACAAAAGTTACCTGCACTTTCTGAAACATCAAGTAAATGTTTCTATAAACAATGTTTCGAAACTTTTGCCATCCAAAACGGTTAGTAGAGTTTACTGTAGCATGTAGGTAGGTATTAATGTAACAGAAACACGTAGACTTTGTTTCTGACACAAGAAAGTTTATCAAAAAAAATGTTTACAAATCAATAAGTATATGACTTAAAAGTAATGTTTAAGAATTTTTTATCTTTTGGAGTCTCTCTTGTGGTTAATTGTTAAAATCATAACGTTATTTATATTTTGACACAAGTAGTAGATACTTATTTTTTTAGAAGATGGGCAGTGTCCCACATCGAAGGATATAAATGAAACATGAAGATAAAAAAAGAATGTATTTGGCAAATCATGTTACTAAGTGCTAATTGCTATGCTATATTTCATGTGCAATTTCTTAACACAGTAGTCGACAGGCGCCAAATATGAATCTGATCTTATCTTGACAAACGATATCTAACTGAAGTAATAATTCTAACCTTGTCAATTACATAATATCATTTATTAAATGCTATTACAATTTGAAAGTAATCGTCCTCAGTGGAATAGTTATGAAATCAAATTTTACTTTCGGGGACCCGTTGAATACATTTTACTTCAAAATTGGAATAAATCAAGAATAAATTACAGATTTTTTAAACGTCCAAATCAGTTATAAAACCATCATAATAGTAAATAGTTTATGAAACTGTTACATAATAGGGTTTATTAAAACACGAGTGTGCAGCGTAGCCCCTAAAAAAATGAATTGAAAACTCCTTGGTCAATCCGAAATGCACATTAATAGAAAAAAAGTTATTTAATAAAACTTTTTCAATTTATTAGAGACGCACGTGAATAAAGCATGTCAGTATGGTACTATTTTTGAGTTCATAATTGGAACTATAAGACAGGAGTGTAGATAAAATAAATTATGAAATTCCTATTTCCTTAATGATCAAGCCAATTGAGTTCTGAGAAACTTTGCAAAAACTCATAACACAAGTACCTAAATCTAATAAATTCTATGTTTAACAATATAAAGAAGGCATTTGATAATTAAATAGTTTCTGGGAAGAGCCCTTATTTCTGAAATACAGATACTTATCATCTGTATTTCAGAAATCCTATTCCTCTTCCCAAAAACTATTTAATTAGTTTAAACTCAGATAACTATCTTGTATCTGTTTAAAATTATGCTCTATAAAATGTAACATTGCCTTTAAGATTGTAACCCCTTATTGTTAATAAATAAATGACAATAAAAAATTTATAAAATTGTACAGACTTTTACTTACAAGCCATTAGCCAACCTGTACCGGGAAGTAAAGTCAATTAAAGTAATTTCCACATGCAATATCAATACTAACTTTTGCGTCCGGTCTCTCTCGCGCGCATTCGCCTGACACCTTTGCTTGGCCGCTGGCTGCGTCTCCGCATGTTGGTAAGAACTTACCGAGAACACACGCTGTTCCCATGTATCTTCAGTACACTGATAATTTAGAAAATTTTCCATTTGACTAAAAATTTTAGGGCTACGAAAGTTCGTAGTATGATAAAATTGTTATCTATATAATACGTCGTGTTCCGGTGACAGTGTAGGTTCGGATGCAGGATGCGTACTAATCCGGGGACGTATGAGGGCCCACTAATAAGTATCCCGATGGATATCGCTCATGAAGGAGTCATTTAGGAAGAACAGCGCGCGCCACTGACTCGCTCTTAACCGATAATTGTATAAACAGATGGCTGCCGATGTGACAGACACGCACTCGGTACGAGAAAGTTTTTTTTTTGTTTTAGTGTTGGTAAAATATGGAATTATAATACAAATGTTAACTTGATATTGTATAATTAATATTTACGTGGACGAAGCGAAAGGAGTATGTAAAGATCGTAGTATGGGGTGTTCTATAGTTTCTGCCTACCCCTTTGGGAAATAGGCAAGAGTTTATTTATGTGTGTACATAATTTTGACCATATTTTTCATCAGTGTCCGGGGTAAACAGAAACGTGGCTCATATTGTACACCAACAATCTCTAATGAAGATGATAAATCCTTTCCTTTAGTATGTTCTTCATCATGCTAATGGAAAAGTAAAGGAGTTTTTAAGCAAACGAGATTTTAATAATTTTACCAATATAAAGTGGTACCATCCCAGTCCGCCCCTGGTGTGGCGAATGGGTGACTTGTCATCAAGAATGTAAAACGCGGCTCCCCCAAGCTTTGTCTGTTGCTTTAAGCTAACTACCGCAATAAATATATTTAATGACTCCGATGATTCCTCAAACTAAATCTCTTCTTTAATTTGTTACATGAAATATAAGACATGGTTCCTTTGTTTGTGCTAAGTACCTACATGTGTTCGATTTCAACATCTTATTGATCTAGTTAAGGGCCGTTCTCTTGATCTCGAAGTTATTTCAAAGCCTCGGGATAGTAATCACTCTTATTGTAATTAGTACCTTGCCCGAGGAACTACGCCCTAGTTCCTTTTCAACTGTTAGTAAAGTATTGCTGAGTCTAAATGCTTGTAATTATGATTAATGTTTTGATTTTTCCTATATCTTATTGAGGTATGTTTGCCCTAATCCCACTATTCGTTCATTCAGCTACTCCGTTCAAATCATTCAACATGTTCGCGTATGTTCACGTCTCGAGGGGATGCGTGGAGTTCCGTGGGAACATCGGCTAATTGGTTAAATTATACGATATGTCGACCGCTGCGGTCTCATTCGTATTCATTTACAACAGTTACGCAGTTCACATGAAAAAACAATAGACGACACCAGACTACAAATTAAATTTATGATGACTGTATGAATTCGCGAGCTTACGTGAGTTATGAAGTTTATGCGGGTACTGCGTGCATTTTAATATGAGTATCTAACATGGTGTTATGATTTACAAAATATTTAAATATATAACTTGTATTATAGTTGTTCATTTTGGGCAGGCTTTTTTGTAAGTTTCGATATAATTGATTTGCTGATCCGCCGAAGAAATATGAGCTGCCAGAATATTTTAAGTTATAGATTCCCTTACATCATAGTTGCTAACATATGCCTCATTAGCTGCTCACCCCAACGCAACTTAGGATGACTTGCGTAGACCGGTGAAGCAATCGCTGGTGATGCTCAGGTGGCTGTTGGTTTTGCGCTCGACGTCACGACCCCCCCACGTCGCGGCGCTGTCGGCCAACCGACGCGGGCGCACCACGGCCGAGACTTTCTCCTCGCGACACCTCTGCCGGTGAAACGAGCGTCGCCGCGAGTCGCACACGCAGCCGCGCGCGAGTCGACCGCCTTCGACGCTGGCGCGACACCACCGACCAATACCCACACTTCCGCGTCAGAACATAAACCGCTTTCGCTCCGTAAACAGTTTTCGTGTGAACTATTTGTGTTATAACATTGACAACATCCAACCGGAGACAGTGCATGGGGTGTCGTGACTGAAACAAACAATTGCGTTTGTACGCCAAAGTGATGCTTTTTCGTAATTAAGAGGTGAGTCGAGATACCTTTCTACTAGCTGTGGTCCATTCTGCGTTAGACGATGACATTAGATGATAAGGTGGGCGCAAACGTTAGTAGTGAATGCAAGGACGCAATCAGACTGACTACTGGACGTCGAAGTGTCTGTCCACCGGCCATCGTCCTAATTCATTTGTCTACTCGAAACACAGATTTTACATAGCAATAAGAAAAGAAACTTTACAATTAGCATATTAATTGAAAACTTTAAAACAATACATGTGTAGTCGTGCTATTTTACGTTACCTACCACACACCTACAATATTTGGCTGAACAGTTAACTTAGATGAACAGTTAAGTACGGACCGGTCTGGGTATGACCGGCATTTAGAGATCAGCTGGTCTGACAAAGCAAGATAAAGCTGATACGAATCAAGGCATCCCGTCAAATTGTGTAAAGGCCGACCAAACCGCATAATGCATTATAACTTACATTTAACGGTATTTAATGTTCAAGGATTTGATGCTTTAGTGCTGCTTTGTGTTTGAAACTGATGAGTAATTATTTTAAACGTAAACCTCATCTACTCAAGTAAGCGTAGGCGGTTTGTTCTATTTAGAAGGATCCAAAAGTGTTTCCGCCTTACAACGAGCAGTAACAAAGGTACGTGACGAACCGCAAGTTAGTCACAAGGTGATAGTTGTGCAACTTTGCTTGACATCCTTTGCAGAATGCACGAATACCTCTTTTCCTATAAATCGACGGGTGCGAAGTAAAAAATGACATCTACAAACTAGAAGTTTGTAGATGTAATTTTTTACTTTGCACCCGTCGAATGATGTATTTATAAATCGTAATATTACTTCTTTCTAATAAGATTTTATTATTGCATGGAAAGCCTTAACTGAACTTGACTTTGGGGTTTTATTTTGAGCCCTATCGTATGGGGCCTAAGCCTAAAAGATACTTGGCATAATTCGCAAACTGTGGGCGTACCATAGCACATACTTAATCTTCCTAAGATTATAAGATATTGATGATATTAAATGATAAGTTGATAAGCTTTGTGTTTGTAGAATCATCGTGATAAAGACAACATTTACTAAGAGTAGGTGTCAGTATGAAGACGGAACTATTCAGTACTACTCATCAGTATTACATGAGATTATCGAGTCGCTAGTATCCGTGTAGTTTCCGCATGAGTTCACACTGCGTGAAGAGCCTTCGTTTTTCCCGAACGCTAACATCGTGTTCGGCGAATCAAATCCGCATGAATCACACAGGATCTCTTTGACATCCTGCCAATGACCTATTACAATACGGCTGTACGCCGCATGCGGTGCCGGAGGTCGCTCGACGCATAAACAATAAATGCAACAACACAACAGTTATGTGTTATGTCACACTTCGTTGTATTTAATCACGAGATCATAGTAGACACGAACGTTTTTCTTCAAGTGACACGCTCATTCATTATTGTTTTTTTTGCTATATCATAGTGTAGGGTTTATAAAGTTAATCTGTTTGAAATGTTTCTGAGAAATTAATCACAAATCTATTGTTGTTCTGCTTAGCCTTTTCCCAAATTTGTTCAGGTCAGCTTCCACGGACCTTTTTTACACGGAGCGACTGCCATCAGACCTCTGTAACCCAATTACAGGGCAATGCCGATATCTTAAGGTTAGACCAGGTGTCAGACTTTCGGGCTTCTGTAACGAATGTCATAAGTATTCGTATGACATCCGGGACCGACGGCTTAATCACAAATGAATTATAGGATAATTATCCAGACATAGTACGCCATAGCCGTTATGTTGATTGTCTTTTATCAGAAGATCCATTAAAGATTTGATCTTTTCTATAAATTGTTTCTTATTTCTTTTTAATAGCAGAGACACTAATTTAAATTTCTAATTTGCATACAGACATGTATTGCGGATTCTTCAACCTTTATAAATAGATTAAGTTTCATTTAGGTTTAAGTTTTAAAATAACAATTCTAAGGCTGGTATTTCATTTATCAAATATCTTTGTTCAATGTACATTTAATTTTGATCAAATGAATTGGACGACTTCATCAAATGTACTAGCATCACCAAAGATTAATGACATTTGAATAAAAAAAGGCTGCAACTAAGATTTCGAGAATAATTACAATAACGAAATTTTTGATATGTGTCTACGAAAGCAATGAATGTCTTTACAATACGAGGCACCAAGATTACAAAAATAAAACAAAACGTTTAGAGGTGTATACAACTACGAATGCTATTTTCTCTTCGCCTTTCGATCCATGGCTTTACCCAAAGCTTTTTTTGTTAACTTTTTTTGTTTTTTAATAATAATCTAATCATGATAGCAGCACATAAAGTCACTCCACGTTCCTCCATTTTCTCTGTTTACGCAAAATCTTGGACAAAGTTATTCGACAAGTGGAATGGGCATCCCTCAAAGAAATTTGATCAAATATTGGACATCGATATTGGACAAAGATATTTGATAAGCCTTATATAAAAGGCCTCGTAAGGTAAACAGCACGCATGTATAAACTGTGTGATATTTGTCACATTTGAGTTATAGCGGATCGAAGAAACGAAGGTGACATGACATTACCTACTGACCTAGTTGGACAAACTTGCACCATATTTGATAATACCATAATCTATGATAAGCACTGTTTGGGCTTTGAAAATAACCTTAGTCTGTAAAGTTAGTATTTTGTAGACCATTGCAACGAACAATGGTCGTTTCTCTGACTGCTTTAAGCGTCAAGCTCTATGATTTTATTTTCTATATTCTTCGGTTCTTTCGGCTCGCTTTCCGACCATAACTACACCATGTCACGTCATTCAGTATTAATAAAAGAAATCATGATGTTGATTCTGATGACATCTTTCGGGTTTAAGAAACTTTTCTTTCACAGCATTCAATCAACGATTCTTGGTGTCATGATCCAGGAACCGTTAGTCAAGGCAAGGAAATGTCCCACGTACTCTCTGAATATTCGTGATATTGTATCTTATACATCTACAAATGAATTTTGCTGATCATCCACATGACAGACAGATTTTGTGAACTAAATTATTATGGAAAGATAAGATGTATCAAAGATATCTGATGCGGCAGAAGATATTGCACTAGCACAATGCTGGCTGACTGTTTGGCAAGTCGGCCTTGCCGGCAAATGGGTCAAATTCACGCGCCGCTTGCCCAAGCGCAATTATACATGACCATCCATTATTTTATTTAATAATTCAAACACTTATCGGTCTATCATGAGAAGAAACAAGGCGTGAGATGATTTGTAATTGCTTTTGTTGTAATTACTGTACTTGTCCAAAACACTTCATTTAACCCTTATTAAGGCAAAGGGAATATATTTACCACCAACTTTTTTGGAAGATGTCGCAAAAACCTCTTTGTTATATTTTTAGACCTGGCATCATCACAATTTTTTACTATTTTCAATGATAGCAAAAAAAACCTAATAATAAAGTATTTTTTTTTAGTTTTTTTTTTACATTTTGAAAAGGAGAATGGGCATATTTGTATGAAGGTTTGCCCAACCATTGTAGCAATATAGGGTATATGGTTATACATTGTACTAGTTGCCCTCATCACATAAATGTATTTTTTTTTACTCTCAGCGACGTCAAAGTAATAAAAATCTTTTTTTTTAAATTATTTAAAACATTGCATCTTTAGCAAATAACCTACTTGTTTAGTGGATTGTTGTCTGATATTTTATATATTTTACTCATTATCATAATATTATATATACTATGGAGTATGTATGTAACCTACTGCTGCATGCTATTTTATTTGAAAGTGGTAAGGTGAGTGAAGTTCAAAGGGGGATAAAAAATTCAAAAATAACATGTGCATTGATCGGTGTTTTTATTTGAAACAACAATATATTAGCAAAAACAACTAAGTATAACATTAAGACTTACACTTTTACCATATACTCGTACAATAGAAATATAACACTTATATTTTGCGTTATTATTAAACATTCTCATCATTTAAAATAATATATATACAAGGTTAGTCGGAAAGGGGGTACTAATCCGAAGCCCGCTTATAGTATCGCTGATGACTGCTTGAAAGCAAGTGTTAAAATTTCAAAATTCGATTTTTTTTTTTTCCAAATAAAATGATTTTTATTTTAGTTTTTTCAAAAATTCTTCATTCCTGCTTTAGTTACAAATTCAGAAAATGGTGCTTCTAATTCATGACCCCAAATATGACCTAAAATGTAAACACAGTGGATCATAACTAGTGATAGATAGATTTTAGAGTTTTTTTTTTGAGATTTTTGAACAACTGTTTCTCTTAAACTATTGAGTTTTGGGAAAAGTTGTAGAACAAAAGTTATTCATTAGTATGTGTACTTTAACACCCTTTCGGATTAGTACCCCCTTTCTGACTAACCTTGTATATAATGATCATGAATATATAATCTAGAAAACTTGCCTTTGAAAATCATTTTGATGCCTTGCAAATCCCAACAACCAAACTATACTCATAATGTGAGCACAAGTTCCGATAGTACGACTTCCAGTTAAGAACAGTTATGCATTATAGTGACGCCATTTTGATTTGTATTATTAATACACGTGGTAGTTTTACGTGTCTCGGTATGATATGTCAAGTTCTTTTAGAATTGCTTACAAATACGTTAAATAGACCTAAACACTTTAATGTGATGTAAAGGAACTTTTAAGCTCTTGTAACTTTTTACTGATGTAGATTTCAGCATCGCTGTCATAAAACAAATTGTTTGTCTAAATTATATCTTCCTAATGATATATTACTCAAAGTGCTACAATACTTGGGCAAATCTGCCCATTCTCCTTTACCAAATTATTTGTTATTTACTATTTCTTAAAATCTTACGCCCTATTAAGGGTTAAGACTTGGTATTTAAGGAATGTTATTGTTCCAGTCGGCCTCATAAAATCTATTAATAAATCCAACAACATTGTTGTGTGAGTCCAAGTTTACTATGTTCAGCTAGTTCTTGAACTTCAAGTTGATACCTAAATCTATTCTCTGTTTGGAATGCTAATTTGTCGAACCTTTCTGCTTAGTATTCAGGTAGAGTCGGTCCTTTTCTGTAATAGCTCCTTAAATATCATCACTCACGATTTCATTTTGTGATTTTAGTTTTTATTCGCGACGTGGTTTATCTTTGAGCAAAGTAAGCAGTTCACGTAATGCCTTCGTGTGCCATTACTTACGTTACTGGGTGACTGTGACTATGCGAGTGAATCTCGTATTGCACAAGACAGTATAATAATGTAGGCCAGACATCTCGACGTACATCTTTCCAAGTGCGGCGTCGTTCTTGTGATATATTGTCATTATAAAAGCTAATGAGCCCGGTTCATAGCTGTACACCTATAAATTTTTTAGCTCGATCGAACACTTGACAGTTGGAGCCAGTTTGTCCCTTCTAATTTCTATTTATTAGATAATATACAAGTCTGAACGTAAGCTTGATCGATGCGTTTATTTATTTGATTCTGACGACAAAAATGTTTTCTACGTTATGCTCGAGTAGTCACGTTTTCATAAAACTAGCTGTTATGTGCAAGAAAGCCTGTTCCATTTTTAGAGAAAACGAATTGTTGACAAAATATCCATGAAAGGAGAATGGGCGGAATGTTTGGACGTTGGTCTTTCCTTCCTGTAGCAGTGAGTGATGCTGATGTCAATAGAAAGGCGTTTTTTTAAGCAAAACATTTGGTACTGACACAACTAAAGTCAATTGTTAATATTTTCGGAGTTGTAACACCTTTAAACTAAAAAATCGTGTAGGTATATCCATACTATCACTATTTCTTCTCTTTTATCAAATTCGTGTAAAGCCATTTTGTCAAAAAAGGCATTTGTGACAAGGAAACATTTTGTTCCAAAAAAAAATTGTAGTATTTTTTAGCGCTTATTACACTTGGATGAATTTGGTCTTCTAAATTCAGAAGCATCTTAAGCGAGTCAGGAAGGCAGGAACCATTCTGACTGGCTAGTTAGGATCCTAACTGTCCTAACTCTTATTAGACTTTCCTAAATCCTAAATAGGATTCCTAAATTCAGAGTAGTGTAATAAGCCTTTTTCTTAATACGAAATTGTGACTTGGGATGTCCGAACTTTTTTTTATCATTTCAAACCTCTTTCGTTCGGTGACTGTGTTTGGTGTATATACGTAATATTTATGTAATTTTATAGAAAATAATTAATCCATCTGATAGTAATAAATTAACTATATTAAAGACTAGCTTTTGCCTGCGGCTTCGCTCGCGTTGATTTATAATAAAAAAAAACTCTTGACACACTACTAAAGTTTCTAAGCCAATTTTTGATACCTTGGATTACATTATTGTAATTTATTTAAGGATCCCTAATTTTTTTATACAAAAATATAACCTATAGCACTCAGGGATAATGTAGCTTCCTATTAGTGAAAGAATTTTTGAAATCGGATGAGTAGTTTCGGAGATTACCTCCTACATACAAACAAACAAACAAATTCTACCTCTTTATAATATTAGCACAGTTTAATTGTTAAACTGTGTAGTAGTGTAGATATTTCTATTGATAAAAGAAAATATGTAGAAAGGCTACGGGAGTTTAAATCTCAAAACCAAATCGTTATAGTATTTGATTTGGACAGTATTTAATAAATTGTATTGAATCTATTGTTGTGCAATAACCTTTCTTTAATTATTCGCGGAAAATCAATGTGATATCAAAAACAAGAATTAAACAAATTAATATGCAGAGCAATGTTGAATATAGTCCTTGACATAAACACCGAGACACTTCCTCGTACCATGTACTTTTTCGTCGTTTTAAACCTAGACTTCAAGCCAACTACAGTCTCCATGAAACAATCAAGGTCATGAGGTCAGAAAGTAAACGTAATTTAAACAGTAGCGGAGAAAATATCGAACAGCGATTGGCAGAAAAGGTCAAAGTTTGAATTGCCAACAGTACCTGTCTATATAATACTACTAGCATTACTACATCTAGTTTTTATATATCGCTGCTTAAATTCAAAGGGGCCATAAGTCTAAAAGTCATTTTTTTACAGGAGAGCTCATCAAAGTTTTGGCCGTGGTATTTGTTTTTTTATTTAAAAAATATATAATCTATACCTATGTGTTATATATCATCGGATGTATATTTTAAGCCTCTATTCGTCTATAATTTCATATTTCCTGTAAATTTTACCCAGTTAAGTAAAACATCACATAAGTCCCTTTTGCTTATAAAAAATAACCATAATGTTTATGAATGTAATTAATAAAAAGCCACTTAATATAGTAAAAACAAGTTTTATTAGATGTTTTCCATTGTTGTTTAGTGCAATGTGTTAAGAATACGCAATTATAACTAAATGATAACAATACCTTGCAATAACATTCTATAAAATCAACCTTTAAACAATTAAAAAATAAACAAAACAATTAATATAGCTATTTCACGGTTTTTGATGGTGTTGTTGACATTTTTTCGATAGCGGTCTTACGGCAATCTTTTATGAAATAACCGAGCTGTCAGGACTCATGTTTCGTTGAACAGAGTAAAAGACATCACAGTAATCTCTCTTAAGCAAAACTTTTAACGTTCACTAACACTTTAAATTATTCCTCTACTAAAATCAGTCAGTATCAATCAGTCTTAGAAATACCCTGGTTTAAATAAGTATACTTACTTAATTATCATTTAAAACTATGATCATATTAAAGATTAGCATAAAAAAGTTTCGTAATACTTTGGGATCACATTCTTTTCAATCAGGTTTAAAATGCCCTGTTTTTTCGCTTCAGCAACTTGGAACTTATTGGCATAGTTTTTTTATACTCGTAGTTCGCGGAACAGTTCCAGGTGCACTTTGCCTTCTTTTTAATGTAGTTACTTGGGCATACTCTGCGTCTTCGTAAGAAGTCTTATATAAAAACATGTTCTTATGCTCTTGATCAGTTTTACTGACTTTAAGATCTGCCCATTTCACCTTGTCTCCATCTTCATTGGTGGTGTAGTTGCCAACAGCCAGAGATTTCAAATTCATAAAACTCTCATGTGTGAGTTCCTTTACAGTAAAAGGTGTTCCTGTCTTCTTTGCGGTTTTAATCAAAGTTATGTACTGGTCAGGTACATAAATTGGCGAAGATTTTAATGCTCTTGTGATATTCCTCTGAATGACGGAGTGAACGGCATCCCCCTCATTCTGGGTGTGCCCCTTAATTAAAAATGTATGAGTTATGCTCTTAAATTTCGGAAACTCATTTTTATGTCGTGCTGATACATTGCCAACTTAAGTTTATTTTTCTGTTGACCACAGCAATTGTCGCTATAAAAAACAACGTCAAAATCTTCACTTGCTCTATCGTGCAAACTCTTTATTTACATAAGTACGCATGAACCTATTTCGTTAGCGCCGCGGCCTCCTTCTCCTTCGTGCCACACAAAACATGTAGTGTTTTTAGTACCAAGCTCAGTAATAGTAAAATTCAAAAGATTCAGCTTTGGGACGTAATAGAAGCTTGATACTTCACCTTGTGGACAGGCCATTACCGCTTGTAAATCATAGACTGCGACTACAAAGTTTTTGCCTACACTTTCCTTGTCTTTCTCTTTTTCTAATCTTACCAGACATTTTTCTTTAAGCTGCACATCTATAAATTAAGAAACAATGTTGTTAGCACAATATTTGACGGACAAAAGACATGCTTATAACAACGTGATTACGCGGCAACACAATTATCGAAAACTTAGAAACTAATTTTAGCAATAGTTCGGTCGAATATTCGGTTTATTCGGCCAGGCGCCTTGTCAAATATTTAGTATTAAGCTTTAAGCATATGTTAATAATTTTATTGAAACTCTAATTATTATAATTTTTGATTTAATTATGAAACATAAAAACAACCTAAACAAATAATGCATATTTGTTTCAATAAAAACTATCATATTCACCTTAATCTTATGTGCAAAACAGAAGCATTCCAAATACAGCACTTTTTTTTTCGTAAAATAATAATAAAACTCATTTCATTTAAATTCAAAACGAACGCATTACAAAACACGGCACTTTTGGTGATGAAATAATGTTGTACTTACATGTATTTTAAATTCAATGCGGTCGTATTCCAAAATGTGGCACTTTTTAATATTAATATAAATTTTATTTAATAAAAAATTAAATGAAACTGAGATATTTTTGGAAATGTGGCCCTTTTTTACAAATAATACGTGTGGTCACGCAGAATCGCAGGTCACAACTGACAAAATGGCTGCTTTGACCTGAAATTAGCCACCAAAGTGTAAAAATGCAAAGAGGGCAGTAGTGTGTTTGGACTATTATTAATGCGAAAATACTGGGTGTCTTTTTCGCATATAAAAATATAAACAGAATTGATACGATTTTTGCAATAAAAAGGATTTTCAGTTATTTTGATTTGTGGCCCCTTTGAATTTAAGCAGCGATATGTAAACTATGGCACATGTATAATGTATAAGAATAGGCAATAAAGGTAGATTTACACATCGCTGGTCCACAGACACGTGTCCTGACGTCAACGTCGTTATAATGTTTTTATTTCTATTAATTCACTGATTTTAACCTATAAATTGGCATTGTCTAGTAGCTCTGTTATTAAGGAGAAGTAATTAAATGATTCGCAATATAATTATCTGTCTAGCAAGAAAACTCAGCTATTAAATCGTCTGAGCACCCTGACTCGTTACTTTCCACTTCGTGGCTATTTTATTTAATAATGCAGTCTAGCTTTAAATTATTGTATAAAATCTGACAGAAATTTCTCCGCTGATCATGCAGCGCTGATCAAAACTTCAATATTTAAGTAACTATTTAAATGATTGCCGTTATTAAGGCACATATCTTCTCCATGTTAAACCGTTTAGTTGGCAAATTATATAAAAAACGCATTACTGTTTGTTGTCTGTGATTATAAACGTTGCTATAATCACAGCGAGGTGTGAATCGACCTCTGGTTTTATTATTCATGTCTCGAGACGCAAGTGAACGTCCCTGCTTAGATACAACCTCCGCGTATTACGAGTAAAACTGGTCACTGCGAGATTTACACATTGTTTTTTAGACATTGCGTGGTCATTTTAAATGGAATCCAATGTTTATTATTAGTAAACGAGCATTGTATATAAAATATTATGTATTATAATTAGACCATTTAGAGTATGAGTATGAAATCACGTTTTAGCAGGTGTAGTATGTAACTTACGATAGGTATACTTTATTAATAGATATATATATATTAGTGTTTATAGAACCATATAGACGTTGGTTTTGAAAAGCTATATAGGTATTCTGGGAGAGCTAAATATGTGCAAAATAGATTTGTAATGCATCTATAATAGAAAAACAAAGTTTCTGCAGCAAAGGTGTACGGGGAAAGCGTACTGCGCTTAACTCCAATATTCGGTAACTTCATTTTCCTCAATCGTCAACCTCACCTGCCCAACATATATTTTATCCAACTACATACATAACATCACGGCATCACGCCTATATTCCCCGAAAGGTTTGGCAGAGGTGTATAGTACACACCCTTTATGTTTAAGTCCCATGCATGCCTATTGCTATCAACCGTGCACAAATCCAGACTCCGGGCTGCTATGAGAAATTACACACGGAAAACCCAATAACACTTAGCTCGACCTAGGGATCGAACCGAGGACTGCACGCTCAGCAGTTGCGCTTGCGACCACTAGACCAACGAGGCAGTCGATCCATTTATCCCATTATCTAGTCCTAAATCATTTTCTTCTTTTCGGGACTGGTGTATAACCGGAAGTGGGCTGTTGATTGTCAGTTAATGGTAAACAGTTTAACACAGGCGCTACACCAACAAATTATTGATTAATTTATTTATAGGCTAATTTGTAGATTAACACTTTCAGTGCCGGGTGCCCTCGTGGAGGGCTCATTTTAAATGTAGGTTTTCTTGGAAAATACACCGTCATGAAATATGCAAACACTTATTTAACGACGTAGTAGCGTATCTTTCAGGGTTTTTAAAATAAATCCAAGAACCCTCCTCGAGGGTTCACTCTTAGCGCAAACGTAATGCCAAGGACCCTCCTGGAAGGTCCACTAGCTTTAATTATGGTGGTATGGCGTATGAGCTCCATGAAAAGTGTGGTGGACTCGAGCGTGTTAATAATTGTAATACGAATTAATAATATTACCTTTATTGTGTATAGACTCAATCCCCCTTATTACAAAAGATGGTCTAAGAAAACCTAGGTTTTAAAATAGCCCCGTTTCTTTTTGTTATATGACAAAAGAAAGTGATGGGTATATTTTAAACCTGGGTTTACCTTCGTCTTGGTTTAAACCATCTTTTGTAATAAGGGGGAATTAGTTTATTCACTTGACACAAAGATCTGTGTTGCTGGGGAGTTTGTTGCGCCGTTTCTTCTTCACAGCAAAAACTCTAGGAAGCAGTGAAGGGCGGGCGCTTTTGGGGGCTGTGTTTTGTAACATTGGCGTTCAAAAATAACTAAGTAAGGGCTCATTCACATGGGTTCCGTCATTGACGATTCGTCATAAAACACGATACGTCATGATGGATGGACGTTCACATTGCATACGGAATCGTGTTTTATCACGATTCGGCAAAATATCCGAATTGATGTTCACATTCGTTTCGTGATTCTTAATCTTGGATGAACTATCGAACACGATGGATCCGTCACAAAAAAATCACGATTCGTGTTTCTTGACGAACGTGTTTTTAAAAGACGATACGTGATTTAAGACGTGTCCGACATTTTTCACGATTCGTGATGCGTGTGAAAAATGCACGGGCATTAAAAAGAATAGTCACTGTCAAAAAAAAACGAACCGTGAAAAAAGACGATACTTCAGAAAAAAACGAATCGTCTTCGTGTGAATGAGCACTAATTCTAGTATATTTTGAATAAATGAGTTTCGAAGTTTTCAATTGACTGGTATCCTAGACTAAGGTTCAAAAGTTGTGCTTTTATTCCGTGGTCAGTTTTTCTTCTATGACGATACATAGTTTATTCACAGAGCATTACGTTTTGATATAGATATAAGTATCTTGTCCCTGCTATCCTCACATACCAGTACCTTGTAGGACTGTTGATATGTTAATCAAGTATGGAGGCCACATTTTATGGGATATTATATCGTGTAATGTAATTAGGTCAACTGTTTATTGCTAATATTATAACGCTTATCTACCTGCAAGCGTCATCATTTTACACAAGGCTTACGTTACATTGACTATACGTTTTGCTCTAGTTGCCATTAAAGATTTTAATGGAGTATTTTGTTGTATTTAGTATCTACATAGTAAAATCTTTAATTACGTACTGTAGGTAGGTACCGTAGAACGGGGTTACTTTGATAATTTTTTTGAGCTTCATGTGTTTGTATCTTATTTATTTTCGCTTTTAGCTGTTACATCAAAAATATTTCATATAGACTGAATTAACTGAGATATATAAAATCACATAGACTAGATTAAAAAAAAAACTACAGAGCATAGTTTTCGATTAAAAAGGAGAAGTTTCCTTATCAAAGTCGGACCGTAGGCTTTTACTTTGATAATCCCTGTTTCATTATTCAGTGTCAAAGTAGCCCCAATTAGGACTCGAATTTTGTACACAATCAGGGGTGTGATTTAGTATTTTTTATCTTTGCCATCTAACTTCGCAGACACCTCTTTAACGTATGGTAATATAGGAAAACTGACAATGTTGCCTATACAATTAAGTTAAAATGCATAAGTTCCATTTTTACAGAGATATATGACCAAATGCAATATGTTTAGTTACTATCAATGTCGCCCCTTGATATCAACGTAACCCCAATCGCTGGTATATTATTTAGTTTTTATTATGTGCCCGCGACTCCGTCCGCATGGAAGTTGGAAACCAATATTGTTTCCCAACAACTAAACTTTCTTCTTCATAACTTTAATTTTAATATCTTTTGATTGAGCGAACCGATTACGATGAGACAAAAACTAAATGTTACTCCGAGATACACAGGATTTTCGTTTATAAAAGTCAAGCGCATTGAATCAGTACTTTAGGTCCGAGTCCTACTAGGGGTCGCCTTTAGTGCTATTGTTGCAGGTAGTCATGATGTTAGTGTAGTACAAATAGCTTAGGTTAAGTATTTTACTTCCCCCCCCATTGGCTGGAGACCCTTCAGGTCTCGCCAATAACTGCCCGGTTACGTAGAAACGGTCCCCTTGGACCATCTACAGCAGTAGAAAAGAAAAAAAAACTGTACTTTTCACGTGATGCGTGTACAAACAGACTAACAAATAAACAGACATTTATTATATACTACTCAAAACAAAATAAGAGCCACTAGGTATTTAAGGTATACCATGAAAAATATAAAATTAACACATTGCTCAATTTACGTAAACTTAAAACAATGTTATTGTTTACCGTTTAGGCTAGTAATTGTTGAAATTAGTGATTAATAAACATTTTATTTAACTTTTGATAAAAAATGACAATTTAGGATAAAAAACACAAATAACAAAAAGTCACGAAAAACAAAAAAAACTTCACTTTTTATTTGTTTTTCTCTTTTTTAATAACGTGCCCTCCTCTTTTGGCTATGCACTCCTGTAGCCTGGAATGCATGCTCTCTATCAAATGCCTGACGTTTTCAGCTGGGATCTCTTCCCAGGCACTTTTCAAAGCATCAATCAGTTGGTGCTGGTTGCAGACCTCTTGCGCACTCTCTCTAACCCTTCGTTTTAATTGGTCCCACATGTGCTCGATCGGATTTAAGTCCGGACTGTTTGCTGGCCACGGCAACACTTGAATGTGAGAGCCTCCCAGTACAGACTGGGTCGCTTGAGCTGTGTATGCACGGGCATTGTCTTGCATCAGGATGAACCCAGGACCTATTCGCTGTGCAAATGGAATCACATGAGGCCTGATGACTTCCTCAATGTAACGCTGAGCATTTACGGAACCTTCATTTAAAATAGCGAGTTCAGTTTTGCCATGTAAGCTTATTCCACCCCAAATCATTACATTGGGTCCACCGAAATGGTCAACTTCGTGAATACAGGCTTCAGAAAATCGCTCGCCACGTCGCCTCCATACTCTAATGCGCCGATCGTCATTAAAGAATTTTACTTTACACTCGTCGGTGAAAAGCACCATGCTCCACTCGTTTATGTCCCAGTCTAAATATTGACGGGAGAAACTTAAACGATTTGCACGTTGAGCCCTGGACAAAGGAATTCGAACAACTCGACGTTTTGAAGTTTGCTGGTCTTCGTGCAATCGGTTACGGATAGTTTCGTCACTGACGCAAGTAGTTACCCGTTGTCAACCGTAGGTGATTTTGTAACTTACGAGCCGTCACTGTGCGTTCTCGGCAGGCACTTAACCGGATGTACCGATCCTCGTGAACAGTGGTAATGCGAACTCTACCCAAAACAGGTCTTCTTGCAACACTCCCAGTCTCTTGGAAGCGATTCCAAGCATTTTGGATAGCGTTCCGAGAAAAACCCAGATGCAAAGCCACAGACCGCTACGAAATTCCTTCTTGGATCATTGTAACGGCTCTGGTTGCAGTAATTGCGTCCATATGTCTTCGTATTCATAAAATGTTACATAAACAAATTAACTAAACAAAGTTAAACGATTATTTCAGATTACCATAAAGATAATCGAAACAAAACTTAAAAAAAAATCGAAACAAAATAACAAGAAAATTTCAAATTCATTTTTTTGTTAAATGATGGCAAGCATTTTGGTCTTAAGTACAAAATCAAAGAGGTTAAATATCGAAGAGTTTGTAACATCAATATTTTGTTACTTATTAATTACATAACGTTCATTAAATTACACTGAAATGTGAAAATAACGAGTGGCTCTTATTTTGTTTTGAGTAGTATAGTATTTTTCATTTAATAATACTTGTTTACAGATACGCCAAGTCTACAGATTTATTAAATGCATAGATGGAATACCCGCCAGCGACTTCACTCGCGTGGAAAATATCCTGTATCCTTATCCGGGTTTCAAGCTATCCCTGTACTAAGTTTCATCAAAATTGGTCATTCAGTTTAGTTGTCGAGGATTAACAGACAAATAAACTCACATTCGCATTTACAATATTACTAGCGACTCGCCCCGGCTTCGCACGTGTACGTTTTATAGCTTAAAACTTTTCTCTTGTATCACTCTATCTATTAAAAAAAACCGCATCAAAATCCGTTGCGTAGTTTTAAAGATCTAAGCATACATAGGGACAAACAGACAGCGGGAAGCGACTTTGTTTTATAGTACCTATGTAGTGATTATGGACAAAAGTATGAAATGAAAAATAAAAACCTTAATA